>CM052955.1:17091628-18408453 GCA_028554685.1 Agrotis ipsilon
CAGCTCCAACAAGCTGGAAGCACAAAATCTCCGTGCAATTGACGAAGCTACAGCATTCTTTTACAAACATAGGAACCGCGAAACGCAACAGGGAGAGGACATCTACATCCAAAAACTTCTCGAAGTATGTTTTTACATTTTATGTTTTGTACTTTGGATTCATAACGTTTGCATTAAGCTGTGTTTTAGTGTGTTAACGATGCCTTGGCGATACTGATCCCGTACATTAATTATTACAAATGAGCGTTTGTCTTTAATATATTTTCCAAAACGCTGAGCATAACTTTCTTTCCAGGAAATTAGCATCTGCTTTGCAGATTTTGAAAAAGCAAACATAAATAGCAACAGGATCGCAATGCAAGCGGCGGAGTTCACGTACAACAACTACATAACGGCGGCGTGGGGCCCTCAGATGTGCTGCTTCCACCCGCGAGCTCTCGAAGAGTTGCATGAGAGAGGCGTGGAGGTGGCTCTCAGGCAGTTCCTGGTTAACAGACCAGAGTCTGAAGGTGATGATTACAAGGTGGCGATCGAAAAGGCAAGTAGTAAAGAAGTTTATTTAGATTTCTTTCATGCCAAAATGAACTCTATCACAAACATAAGTATAATTTATTTATTTTGCAGAATCTGGAGATCCGTCTCTACGATCTGCAGTCAATCAACCAGTTCAACAACGAGCAGGCAGTGGAGAAAGCCTTCTTGTTGTACTCGTTGAAGATGGACAAGCACACCCGACCGTCAGTGCTGTCTGTTCTTGTGGCACCGTTCTTCATCAGGCTTCTGGCGTTGTTGCCGAAGCACCACGAGAACTATAAAGGAATCGCGATCAATGAGTTCAGGAGCAGACGTCGCAGCCCCAGCTACGGCGATGATATATATTATGACAAACTCGTACAGGTTGGTTTGGTCTTTGATGTATCCTGATGGTGGCGTGACTACTTAATTTGTATAGGGCAACTGAAAGAAGAAGTCTGACAGTTCTTTTAGCCGATCCATCATTCTCATCATCAGATTTCAGAAACCAGAAAATAAAAAACTTACGCGAGATTTGCTTGATGTAAGTGGAATTGAAAGTTTCTTTGCTTGTCGTTACGATATTAGTGGCCGGCGTAAAGTGGATTAATACAAAAGAAACCAACATGACGCCGACCATTAGGTACTAAATTAAAAATGGTGCATCACACACGAGACCGCACTTCAACGCCGTCGCCTCAATTTCCATAAAGTCACTTCCTCCCGACCGCGCGTATGAGGTATTTCGTATGAGAATCTCCTAAAAGCTCTGAAAACTTCTTCACAATAAACTGTTTTGTTCACAGAAATTGGAGGACGCTTACGTTAAGTACAGGAATCCTATTTTGGCTTTTCTAAGGGAGTTGGGAGTAAATTTATTTATTTATTTATTTATTTACTTACTTACATTTACCATTACAGGATGACCCAATGCGATAAATGCGAACTATTTAATCCTAACTTACTTATTACGTATAACTAATTACAAACAAAGCATTTCTTGTGAATTCACTCAGAGAACAGTAGAACAAGTCCGTCTCACTCGCTATGAGGTTGAGCGTGCGGAGCGTACGCGTCAGCGGGGCCTCCTTTAGAAGGTTAGTCCGAGAACGCGGTTCCACCAGCAGTCGTGGCTGTCGTCGTCGCCACACGTACCTGTCCGGAACACATAGACTCACCTGGCTTAAAATAATTGCATTATGCACTTTCCCTCTCAGCAATTTAAATATATATAAAGCTAATGCAAGATCCCTTCTAACCCTTAGCTCATTGTATCCAACCATACCTAAAATAAATAAGGTGGGATACATTAATGGGTAAAAGGGATAGACTCCGTAATAGCGCTTATACAAATATCTTATAAATTTATTTTGTACCTTCTCCAGCATGAGACTATATTTAGTTTCATGCGGAGCCCAGATGACTGCATTACATTCTAACTGGCTTCTCACCAATGCATTATATAATGCTATAATAGCTTTCACATTAGTAAGCCCTCGTACTGTACGCAGCATGAAACCTAAATTTCTATATGCCTTTTTACAGTTCCGCATGATGTGTTCTCGAAAAGTCAAGCCAGTGTTAAATGCTACTCCTAAGTCCTTTACTTCTGTGACCCGTTTCATAGGCAACCCGACAATAAAGTAGGTATGTAAAATGGGATTGTGTGCGCGAGAAAATGAGATGGTAACACACTTCGAGCTATTAAATTGTAACAGATTTTCCTTGCTCCATTTCACTACCCTATCTATATCCCTTTGTAGCCTAACACAGTCATCGTCGCTCTTTATCTCAAGGGACAATTTTAGGTCGTCAGCAAACAACAGACAAGATGCGTCTAGGACCACCCCCGGCAGGTCGTTAACCACAAAAAGAAAGCCCAACGGTCCAAGATTACTCCCTTGACTCACCCCGGACCTCGTGAAATATGGATCTGACACGTGTCCCGCATATTCCACATATTGCTGCCTATCCCTCAAATAGCTAGCAAAAAACCGGAGTGAATGCGGGGTAAAACCGACGCCTGCAAACTTTTTAAGCAATAAGTCATTATCGACAAGGTCGAATGCTTTACGAAAGTCAAAGTAAGCAGCGTCAGTCTGTCCCCCACTATCCACTGTCGGCACCAGATGAGCCATGTGACAGAGCAGATTACTGGTGGTACTTCTTCCCGGTCGAAAACCATGTTGTGCGTCTGACAATTGTGCGCTAGCCTGAAGATATATCCTTTTGTATATGGCAGTCTCCAATACTTTCGCTGGCGTAGACAATACTGCAACTGGTCTGTACCCATCCACCGATTCTGCTGACCCTGCCTTCGGAACCGGAACAACGCGGGTCACTTTCCATTTTTCCGGAAACACAGCCGCTTTGAGGCACTTGTTGTATATATAAAGTAACGGCTTTGCCAGCGCTACTCGACAATCCCTGAATATATAAGGCGGGATGCCGTCAGGCCCTGCGGAGCGTTTTGGTTTCAGATCTCGGAGCGCATGACTTACATCTCCTAACTGTAATTGGTCCAAGTGCACCCGCGCTGCTCCGTTTGCGCTACCCGCGGTGGCTACAGCCGCGTCCACATCCAACTCCGGTCGTTCAGCCCTATACACAGAATAGAAGTAAGCCGCAAACTTTTCCACAGACCGTTGCCCAGATAATGGCACACCGTCTTTCAAGATTGCTTGCGGGCTTCTCCTACCTTTTTTGGACTTAGCATAATTCCAAAAGGATTTAGGATCACTCAGCATCTGCTCTTGAACACGGCTGCGATATTGTTCCTCTGCTATTATTAACATATTTTTTATGTCAGTTCTACATCGAGCAAATGCTTCGTAATCGACCCTTGATCCGCTTACCTTGTATTGCTTATGCCGAGCAGCTTTCAACTTTATGTTGCGAATTATTTCAACAGTGTACCACTCAGGATAAATGTATCTTGAGTTTACACGACTTCGCTTTTTTTTGGGTACACAGTCATCCATTATAGAATTAATAACATAATAAAAATAATTTAAACCTACTTCTAAGTCCATGTCATACAATGGAGTCCAATCCACGGCTGTAATTAATGAGTATAATGAAAAGAAGTCGGCTTTATTAAAGTTCCATCCGTCTAGTACACATGCGTTACTATCAGGTGTTGCTGAGCCTGCTGAGCTAGGGTGCCGGCGCAGGCGCGTGTGTGTATTGACGGAGATGTCGAGCGGCGGGTGGTACGCGTCTACCGGTACGAGCGGCGGCGGCGCCTCAGCCGCGCGCACGCTCACACTCTCCCTCCCTCCGTCAGTGTACTTAGCACCAAATCCAAATGACGACCATTACAGTTTTTCACTACGTTACACTGAGTGAATTCACAAAAAGTTTCGAAGTATTCGTAATAATTCTTTATGGTTACAGAACACGAATACAAGTTAAAATCACCTAAAACTAGTATATTTCTGTACTTATTACATAATTGTTCTATGATGTTAAACATTATCATATATTCACTATCACTACTACCAGGTAGAATATACAGGACACAAAGCAAAAACAAAAATCTATTGCGTAGGTAAACAGTAGCACAAACCAGTTCGAACATATGATCGTCTACGTTGACGTCATCGGGTAATGACACTCGTCGCAACTCAAAACGCGGTGTGGCCACTAGACACGCGCCGCCTTGTTTCCGCCCATCTGCTCGGTCACATCGCAAAATAGTAAATCCAGGTGGACATAATTCTGCATCGTGGATGGAGTCATTGCAACCGGTTTCCGTAATGGCGAACAAGTCTGCATTTGCCATTGAAATATTGTTGTAACATTCTTCCAACTTTGTCCGAAGACCACGCACGTTCTGATAAAATATTTCGACAGAGTTACTCAGGGTTTCTGGGGCGGTTGATTGGTCTACGAAACCACACCCATTCCGCAAATTCTATATTAACGGCCCAGCTTTCAGGCTGACATAACTTTCCATATTTGCTCTCCGGAACTCCAATGATAAATGATGCATAATCCCTCTCAGTTCTATGTTTTATTTTCTCCACTTTGATTGGTACTTCTTCGTCATAAATGTTCCTTACATATTTTTCTAAACTTTCTTCTGTTGTTTGTTTTTGTAAACGCCATACGTGCAAGTATCTTTTCTTTTCCGTTCCTTGTATGTCAATTGCACTCGTATTTCCGCCTTTTTTAACTTCACTGTTCGAGTGTCTTGTTTTTTTCCTTGCCACAGTAGTCCAATTTGCCACTCTTTCTAGATCTTCATTTTCCTTAACCAAAACATTCCCAGACCTCTCATTATTTACCACTGGCATCTGCTCTTCCTTCGATACTACTTTCGGTGCTTTCGTGGCCACAAATTCCTTTGCTGGCACTTTATTGCCCACTACCTGCTTCTGTTTATCTATGACGATGCTGATGATGATGCTTCATAAAGAACTGGGTTACTATTTGCTAAGGATCCAGGGTTGTGCTAGCCCGCTACCCCAGGGTTGAACCTACAATATATCTTAGAACTATTCTCAATATTATTTTCTAGTCTAGAGCTATGACGGTATTAGTCATACTACAAAAACATAAGCATCTGTTGAACATGTCTGTAAAAAGTGTAACTGTAAAACGACCTACCCTACCTATGTTTCACAAATAAATCATTTGAATTTGACCCTTTTATACGTGGTAAAATCATCAAATGAGTCCTCCCACCCCGGGCAGTGCGGCAGGGACTGTCAGACTTGAACTGATAGTCCCTGCCGCCCTGCCCGGGGTGACTAAAATCCACGATGTCCTTCAATAGCCCTTTATGTTCCGGGGTCATGGTGATGAAATAAGTCCCGCGACCCCGGCAGGACAAAACGACCCTTAGGTATATCAAAGTGAAATGCTGTATATATGTTGACATTTTTTTAGGCAGGTGTTCAACTGATTTTTTTTTAAGAAGACCGATAATGTTGACCAGTTCGTTTTCTACGTTATAGAGAATAGCATAGCTGTATCTACATTTCAAAATGGTCTTGGACAACAGTCCTATTGAAGTTAATTATTACTGTCGGATAATTGCCACTGACATGACTGTGAAAATGCTGACAGAGGCTATATCTTCGCGGTTTCCTGTGTGAGCGACGAATACGACGCGACTGACGCGACGCCATTCGAACTATTTCAACTTCAATTAAAGTATTATTACAATATTTACTTCGTGTTGTGTCGCGTCGCGTCGTATTTGTTGCTCACGCAGGACATCACACTACGGCCTTTTTATGATTTTGGTCTAATTCGCCACTGATGGCTCCTCGTGGCGTGCGTCAAACAGTAAACTTTTGAACGGGCTATTAAGCCTCATGTTGTTGTTCATTGCGGACTTTATAGGTACAACGAATTCAGTTGATCAAACAAATACCGCAATCTAGTGAAACTCGCATGCGAGTTCTTGTTCCGACTAAATAAGGCTTTAGGCAGTGGTCCGACCGGCGCGCGGCGGCGAGAAAACGAGTACTATCGGCGATTTTCTCTCTCAAGTAACGCAGGGAAGCGAGTGTAGTTTCGATAGTCTTGTCACGGGTGTGCAAGTGCGACGAGCGATTACTCGCGCCACTCGCCCGCGGTCGCTCAGTCTTCTGTAAAGCCCGGTTTCCACTGCGAGCGGAACGGACCCATTAATGACTTCGTTAAACTCGCAAGCGCAAACTGCATACTTGTATTTCCACCAACAAATAGTTTTTGCGTTCTCAGAGCGAGCTCATTTTTACTATTTTCAGCCGCTGAGTCATTAATGTGTCCGCTCCGCTTGCAGTGGAAACCGGGCTTTAAGAAATGATCAAGCGAGCCGAGCGAGCATCGCTGAACGAGTATCGCTGAGCGAGTTTATTTTTGAAAGCTCGTAGCTCAGCGACAAAACTAATAAAGCCAGTCGTCGCCGGGGCAGTGTGACCAGCCAGAGAGCAACTATTAATATAAGCATCTCTTTCGTTTACACGGAATGTACGTACATTCATTGTGCGTTTCTTGAAAGAGAAAATCGCCGATAGTTACTCGTTTTCTAGCCGCTCTGGTCGGACCACTGCCATAGGCTGTAAACCTCCTCTACAAGACTGTTTTTACTAGTGATTGTTATTTTTTTTATGAGTGTTGGGCTGATCTTGAGTTTCGAGTCTCGAGATTCTCACGAGATGGTTCAACATCTCGGTAGAATACTGATGTGGATTGATTTCAACTTATATCTATGAAACTCTTTAAAATAATCGATAGTAGATCAAAGTAATTGCACTTTTGACCTTTTAAATTTATAATGTGTAAGACTGTTATTTTGGATCCAGTGTATACTCATTGAGATGTTAATTTTTGTTTATAAATATACGTTATGTACAAATATAAGTTTTAAGACGCTGGTTTTATTTCTGTCTAAATCCTTTCCTATTTTATTAGAAGAGCAATATTTTTATACATGGAGTTTCCCTGGCAGTATGGATGAATTAGAATAGGGGCATAGGTGAGGTCATTTCCAATCATATTACACCTTTTTACTCTCTGGTGCAAGAGCTATGTTCACTTTTCATGTTCAGAAATAAAAAAATGAAAGAAATAAGGAATTTAGAGATTTAAATTAAATTTTCTTTCTAAAAAGTAGTTAGCTTTCAGTCAAACCAGATGCAACTAAATATCAATATTTTACAAGCAGCGACTGCCTATCGGACCACAACCCAGTAACTGGGGTAATTAATCTCATATTAATATGTTATGTATCCTTCGGTCAGACTTTACTTTAAGCCCGGTTTCCACTGCGAGCGGAACGGACACATTAATGACTCAGCGGCTGAAAAGAGTAAAAATGAGCTCGCTCTGAGAACGCAAAAACTATTTTTTGGTGGAAATACAAGTATGCAGTTTGCGCTTGCGAGTTTAACGAAGTCATTAATGGGTCCGTTCCGCTCGCAGTGGAAACCGGGCTTTATGTGCTTTCCGAGGCACGGAGGAAACTCGCTACGATATATGATCATTCATCCACAGACCAACCTCGGCAAGCGAAGCTTAACCTGCAAGATCATTCAGCCTATGTGGCTGTTATTAGCTACAAGCCACAATGATCTAATTTATTAGGTATTCGATTTTTTTACTTTAAACGCCTTTTGTCAGATGCAGTTTTATTATCTTGCGGAATTGTTGGCGCGCGCTCAAGTCTTTACGGAATTTAATTGGTATTATTATTCCGTACTTTTTTTATCTTGGTAAAATCTTCAAATGACTATCAGACTCGTACTGACTAAAATCCACGGTGTCCTTCAATAGCCCTTTGCGTTCCGGGCTCACGGTAAACAGATACGTCACGTGACCCCGGCAGGCTTTCGTCATCATGCTGGCACTCTTTGTTTGCGCCGAACGCCTACAAGTTTCATCATATACAACCTTTTTATTGTTATAATTTTTAATGTACTACTACTGACAGTCCACGTCATTATCAATGTAAAATTATCTGAAAAGCTAGTCGTTTTTCATTTTCATTTCCTACAAAAACCTGAAGAAATTATCAACATGGTCCTGAAGAGCCTGGATTAAAAATAAAGAAAATATTTAATTCGAGAATTTCGTGAAGATTTGTGGTCTGGAAAATCTCAATCATTATATTTTCACCCAACACTCTATTATCAGGTTTTATTAGTTTTAATTTGCATTTGATAATCAGTTTAGTACAGAGGCTAAACTAGTCATTGTAAAACTTGAATTTGCAAAACCCTAACAGTGCTTACAAGTTGTTGTAATTGATCAGACTTTAGTGTGTTAATCACAGTTATTCTACCCTTAAAGAGTGGCTACATAGCTGCATTATTTTAACTTTATTAGGTAGGTAACAGTTACTGAGTCAGTTATACATGTAATCACATTAGCCGTTAGGTTCAATATTACGCTATATAAAGCATTTGCTTAAGTTTATGTACCGATTTGTGTTTTATACATTCCAGATTGTCTGCACCAACTTCCGCAATGCCAGAGGATGGGGAGCTCGTTAGAAAAAGGGCGAGTTTCAAGGGAAGAGTAACGGTATTCTTGAATTATTTAAATTCATTGAAACCTTCCATAGGTTCTTCTGAGATTAGCGAGTTACAGTTGCGTTTGAATAGGCTTGAGTCATTGTATGGTCAATATGACGAGGTGCAATTAGCACTGGAATGTAGCACTGATAATTTGGACGGTCAATTATTAGAACGAAGCGAGTTTGAGTCTATTTATTATAAAACCATAGCAGAAGCTCGGAAATTGCTTGATGATTATAAGAAAAACGATTCGCCTGATGCTGAGGTGGGTTCGCGTTCTAATACTCACAGCTTTGTTAAGTTGCCGACTATTCAATTACCAAAATTCAGCGGTTCCTACGTAAATTGGTTGGAATTTCACGATACATTTGTCAGCCTTATTCATTCCAATGATGACATAAACGACATCAATAAATTTCATTACTTGAGGTCATCACTGGAAGGTTCGGCAGCAGTGGTGATAAACTCAATTCAATTTTCAGCTGCTAATTATTCAGTCGCTTGGAAATTACTCTGTGATCGGTTTGATAACAAGCATCTATTAATTGAACACCATATTACAGCATTATTAAATATTGAGACGATCAGTAAGGAGTCATCAGTGAGTTTAAAAGCTTTAATCGATAACATTAATAAAAACTTGCGTGCTTTGGAATCCCTTGGCGAACCTGTTAGTTCCTGGGATACTTTACTCATACATATTATGAGGTACAAGTTGGACAATAAAACTTACCGTGAATGGCAAGAGTATAAAGGTCGCCTTAACAATGAATTTAAGATTACGTTCACTGTGTTCCTCACATTTGTTAAGAGTCGTGCTGAATTAATGGAATCGTTAGAAATGTCATGTTCACCAGTGGACAAACATTCAAACACTAATAAGAATTCTAAGGTTAGGACAATGGTGATACAGGATTCCAATAGTAAAGTAGACAAGAATAGTTCTTCTAAAACTAAGATTTGTGTTAAATGTAATGGTGAGCACAAATTAAGCAACTGTCCTCAATTTTTGGCGTTAAGCAATGAAGCACGATTGGAATTGCTACCAAAATATAAGATTTGTTATAATTGTTTATCTTCCGGACATTACGCTAATAACTGTAAACAGACAAGTTGCAAAATATGTCGACGCAAGCACCACACTTTGGTACATGTTGCAGATTATTCGAAGAAGTCAGATGTGGCTACTACTTCCGCTAACAATGATAATGCGACCATTGCTCCTGCTCCATCAACATCTAGCGCAGGTTTATCTCTGTCTGCGAGTGTTGAGCGTGGGGACGTATTGCTGTCCACGGCGTTAATTAAGGTTATAGGTAAAAACGGTCAGGAACACGTTACACGTGCTGTTCTTGATAGCGGCAGCACGTCATGTCTCATGACGGAAAGACTACATCACCAGTTAGGTTTGACTGCGACAAATGTGAACAATTCCATATTAGGTATTAATAATTCATCTTCACATATCAGTAAAGTGTGTCCGGTCTTAATGAAATCTTTGGATGATGAGTTTTCCATTAACATTAATTGTTTTGTCCTACCTTCAATTACCGATAATATTCCGAGTAGACATGTAGATTTATTAAAACTGAAAATTCCATCCAATATTTGTCTGGCTGACCCTAACTTTTATACTCCCGCTCCAATAGATGTGTTACTAGGTGCTGACATCTTTTGGGACTTACTGGGACCCCAAAGAATTAAATTAGGGGCTGGAGAACCTATTCTTTGCGAAACTCGACTGGGATGGCTGGTTTCGGGCCCAACCAAAGTTAGCTATACATCGACGCCATCAAAAATGGTAAAATGTAATTTTACAAAGATTGTTTCTGACGGCAATGATGCATTCAATGATAGCATAGATATAGATAATCTTCTCACAAGGTTCTGGAAATTAGAAGAGGTCTGTACTACATCAGCGTATTCGCAAGAAGAAAAACTATGCGAGGAGCATTTTATAAATAATACTACACGTTTGGAGAACGGACAATTTTGTGTTCGAATTCCACTGAAATGTTCAACGGATTTGTTAGGTGAATCCCTTTTGAGAGCTAAACATTGTTTTTCTTCTTTAGAGCGTAGACTTAAAAGTCAGCCAAAACTGTCTAAGATGTATAAAGATTTCATGGCGGAGTACGAAAGTCTAGGTCATATGTCGAAATGTAAAAACATTGAACATTCCGCTCATTACCTCCCACATCATGGAGTTCTGCGTGAGAGTAGTGTCACCACTAAACTAAGAGTTGTTTTTAATGCCAGCAGCATAACTTCTACAGGTACTTCTTTTAATAGTATACAGATGATCGGACCTGTAGTACAAGATGATCTTCTTTCGATTTCAATACGTTTTCGACAGCATAAATACATTATTGCTGCCGACGTGGAGAAAATGTATCGTCAGATAGTGGTTCATCCCTTTGACAGACATCTTCAACAAATCATTTGGCGCGATGACCCGCTCATTGAGTTACAATCGTACCAGCTTAATACCGTCACGTACGGCACAGCCAGCGCTCCGTTCCTTGCAACGAGGTGCATCAAACAGTTAGGCTTAGAGTGCGTTGATAAAAAGGCTGCTGAGGTCATTCTACATGATTTTTACGTCGACGATTTGTTAACAGGAGGAGATGATCTCAATGAAGTCAGAGATTTGCGTGATATAGTGACTTCTACTCTTGCTTCAGCGGGAATGCACTTAAGAAAATGGAAGTCAAATGATATGCGTTTGATTAATAGTGTTGACTGTCTCCAATCTTCACTCGACTTGAATATTGGCGGATCTGAGTCCACCAAAATCTTAGGTCTCGGTTGGAAATCACAACAAGACCAACTCTGTTTTCCCATTAGTCTACCAATTGTTTGTGGCGATACAAAACGTGACATGCTTTCAATTATATCACAAATCTTTGACCCATTGGGGCTTCTAGCTCCATGCATAATAGTGATGAAGATGTTACTGCAAAAACTATGGTTACACAAACTCTCATGGGATGAGCAGCTATCGCCGGACATTAGGAAAGTTTGGACTGAACTAGTAATCAAACTACCAAAATTAAATGAAATTAACATTCCGCGTCGTGTTTTAATTGATTCAATGGAACTTTTAGAGCTTCATGTTTTTACTGATGCGTCCGAACGAGCATACGGAGCATGCGTATACGTTCGCAGTGTTAGTAAAGATCATCAAGTGTTGGTACGCTTATTGTTAGCAAAGAGTCGTGTTGCCCCTCTGAAAGCAACCACTATTCCTAGACTTGAGCTTTGTGGTGCTCTGGTTGGTGTTCGAATTTACGAAAAGGTGATAAATTCATTACGCTTGAATACTAGGCCGCGTACATTCTTTTGGACAGACTCCACTGTCGTCCTAGGATGGCTTAAAATGTTGCCTAACAAACTTCAGCCTTTTGTTCGTAACAGAATTGCGGAAATTTTAGAGAAGACTGGCAACTGCGAGTGGAGACATGTCCCAACTGATCAAAACCCCGCTGATTACGTCTCTCGAGGAGTAGACATTAATCTTTTGTCTTCATTAGATGATTGGTGGTCCGGTCCAAGTTTTTTGAAGAATGATATATCGTGTTGGCCTTCTAGATTTACACATTCTACTGATGAAATATTGCCGGAAATTAAGGCAAATGTATCTTTGCATGGTACTATTAGCGATAATGTATCAAATGAATTTATCAACTTTAGCCGATTCTCGAGTTTTCTAAGGCTTCAACGTACTGTAGCATATCTGTTACGTTTCATTGCTGCCTGTAAAAAACAGCATGTTTATGGTCCCTTTAGCAATGATGAACTAAGGAATTCTTTAAATGTGATCATTCGCACATGTCAAAACGAATCATTTATTGAACACAAGTTGCTGCTTCACAATAAAGAATTACCTAAGAAAAGTCCTTTATTGAAATTTAACGTTTTCATGGATGACCATAAAATATTACGCGTTGGAGGGAGATTAATAAACTCGGATTTACCATATAATAAGAAATGTCCAATTCTCTTACAATCAAATCATCATTTTACAAAGTTATTATTTGAGCATGAGCACAAACGGTTGTTCCACCCTGGTCCTCAATTACTGTTAGCTTCCATACGGGACACATATTGGCCCATACGAGGTCGTAACTTGGCCAGGTCGTGCTACCGTAAGTGTGTTCGTTGCTGTCGTCTCAAAGGTCAAACTGTAACACCGATCATGGGTAATTTACCACGGCAGCGACTTCAAGCAGGTTTCCCATTTGAAAATATTGGCTTGGACTACGCGGGTCCAATCCAGTCTGCTACTCGGCAGGGTCGCGGCTGTAAGTTGGTTAAAGTGTATATTGCTATTTTTGTTTGTTTTACAACAAAATCTATTCACCTTGAATTGGTCGGTGATTTAACCAGCAACACTTTTATCATGGCGTTAAAAAGATTTATCTCGCGTAGGGGTAAACCTATCAATATATTTTCTGATAATGGCACGTCGTTCGTTGGTGCATACAATGATTTATCTAAATTCCTTAAAGCTAATTGTGACTCGTTGCCTGGGGAAATGGCTAAGGAGGGAATAACTTTTAACTTCATCCCTGCATACTCTCCTCATTTTGCTGGACTTGCGGAAGCTGGTGTCAAGTCAACAAAACATCATTTAGTCAGGGTGTTGGGCCTTTGTA
The DNA here is from genome assembly GCA_028554685.1 of Agrotis ipsilon. NCBI lineage: Eukaryota > Metazoa > Arthropoda > Insecta > Lepidoptera > Noctuidae > Agrotis > Agrotis ipsilon. The sequence continues at coordinate 17,104,812 of CM052955.1, forward strand.
ACTTAACTTATGAGGAGCTTTATACTACGCTAGTGCAAATAGAAGCAATACTGAACTCCAGACCACTGACGCCGCTTTCATCGAATCCTGAAGACTTGACACCATTGACACCCGGACATTTTTTAATTGGACGTCCGTTAACATCTTTGCCAACACCTGATTACCACAACCACTCCACTAGTTCTTTATCCCTATTTCAACGAATTGAACAGCTTCGCCAGCATTTCTGGAAACGATGGAGCAAAGAATATATATCGGAACTCCAACTCAGGACAAAATGGCGCACATCTAAGGGTTCTCTGAAGTTGAACTCCCTGGTACTTCTAAAAGAAGATAAATAATATGCCGCCTCTAAAGTGGAAAATGGGTCGGATTGTCGCTACCTATCCAGGTCCGGACGGTGTGATCAGGGTTGCGGATGTAAGAACTTCGAGTGGCCTGCTCCGCAGATCCTTTAGCAAGATTTGTCCGTTACTCATCGACCCCGAGTCTGACTATTCTGGTTGAAAGACAGGCTTTCAACGCCCGGGGGCATGTTTGCGCCGAACGCCTACAAGTTTCATCATATACAACCTTTTTATTGTTATAATTTTTAATGTACTACTACTGACAGTCCACGTCATTATCAATGTAAAATTATCTGAAAAGCTAGTCGTTTTTCATTTTCATTTCCTACAAAAACCTGAAGAAATTATCAACACTCTTTGAGGCGCGCGTGGAACACAGCGCGCCGTCGTCGTTCAATACAGTTAATGAGATACAGGCTGGTGACAGACAGATAGATAGATGGATAATGAAGTCAAGTAATAGCCCGTTTCACTAGCTACTTATTCCACAACTATCACACAACGCCATCTAGTCCCAAGCTAAGCAGAGCTTTTGTACTAGACAACTGATAAACATACTTATCTATACATATAATAAAATAGTAGGAAAGTCAAAACTGTACATTGAATATTTTTTTAAAAGAATACTTGGTGAATACTTTAATCTACAATCGATACCGAAGCCAAAAATATAGTTTTTAGAATTTTTGTCTGTTTGTCTGTATGTATGTCCGAGATAAACTCAAAAAGTTCTGGACAGATTTGAATGATTCTTTTTTTGTTGTATAGATATTAAGTCTAGCCAACACATAGGCTATAATTTATCTTGAAAACTTGATCACCTGGCGCAGAACCGCAACAGACAAGCTAAACTATAAGAGATACAAAAATGGTGCGATAGCAAAAATTGATCCACGTGATGAGCATTTTCTGCTGAGAGAATTAATCTGAAGATCTGAAACACCTGATGTGGAACTCCAAGAGCCCAGCTACACTATAACATATACAGGAATGACGTCTTAGCAAGAGTTGTTCAGCCTGATTAGCACTCTTTGTTTATGTATAAAAATTGAAGATCTGGAACACCTAAAGCCCAGCTACTATATAGATAACAGTAGGAATGACGTCTTAGCAAGAGTTGTTCAGCCTGATGAGCACTCTCTTTCGACATATAAAAATTGAAGATCTCGAACACCTGATGTGGAACACCGAGACCCCAGCACTACCTATAACATATACAGGGATGACGTCTTAGCAAAGTTATTCCGTCCGATGAGCACTTTTTGTTGATGTATAAATATTGAAAATCTGGTACACCTGATGTGGAAATCAAAGCTATCACTAATTCCACTGTATATTTATAAAATAACATAAGCTGGGGTTACCGTAGCGGCGGTAAGACCCCTCTTTGAGGAGTGGCTGGATAGGCGTTACGGCGTCCTAAACTTACGCGTGACGCAGGTCCTCACCGGACACGGATGTTTCGGGAGGTACCTCCTGTGTCTTATGAGAAAGGAGGAAACCTTGGAGGACACAGTCGAGCATACGGTGCAGGATTGCCCCGCTTGGGCGGAGCACCGACGTGTCCTCACAGCGGCGATAGGCGGAGACCTCTCGCGCCCGGCATTGGTCGCGGCCATGATGCGGGGCGAGACGGAGTGGGAAGCGATCGCCTCCTGCTGCGAAGCAATCATGCTTGCGAAGGAGGAGGTGGGCCTCGTGAGAGAGAGGACAATCTCCTCCCTCCACCCCACTCGCGGTGTTTGACGCCCACGGCGACGGACGTCGCAAGACGTAGGCGTGGGCATGCGGGCGGCGAGTAAAAGGCAACTCGCTGTCCGACCATGATGCCCAGGTCGACGGCGCGTCGTGTTCCACGCGCGCCTCAAAGAGCGTCAGCATAATGACGGGGCCCCCTCTCAGAGGGCCAAAGCCTGCCGGGGTCGCGGAACTTATTGCATCACGGTTATCCCGGAACATAAAGGGCTATTGAAGGACATCGTGGATTTTAGTCAGTACAAGTCTGACAGTAAGGGCTGGGAGGACTCATTTGATGATTTTAACACGTAAAAAAAAAGCTGGGATTACCTCCACGCAGTGAAGGCGGTAACAGTTTAGGACTGATTTTCGTTAACGATGAATCATCATCATCAGCCTATAATGTTCCCACTGCTGGGACACAGGCCTCCTCTCTGAGAGAGGGAGTGGGCCATAATCCACCACGCGCGCCCATAGCGGATTGGTAGATGTCACATGTCTTCGAATTTTTGGTTCTAGGACATGTCGGTTTCCTCACGATGTTTTCCTTCACCGTTTTGAGGGCAGTGGTGATGAAATAAATTACACAAAGTAATGCGCCTGGCTGAGTTCGAACCCACCACCTACAACTCGTAAGTCGGGACCGATACCACTGGGCCACCACTGCTCTAGCGATGAATATACTAACAAAAATTTTACTCTACTGGCCAATTTCCCATTATTTTTTTACTGGGACTCTTGGAGTTGGGTGTCAGAATTTTCAGATCATAGATTTTGACGATCCCGTTGTCGCTGGCATAAGCAACAGGATCCGCGTACGAAGTCGCGGGCAGAAGCTAGTATATTTCTAAATACATACATATTATAGATAAATTACACCCAGATCGTGTTCATCACACAAACATTTGTCCTGGGTGGGAATCGAACCCACCCCCTAAACCTAGCAGTCAGGGTCACTAACCACTAGACCATCAGGCCAGTCGCTTGCTAAGACGTCATTCCTATATATGTTATAGTATAACTGGGCTCTTGCAGTTCCACATTAGGTGTTTCTTTTTTTTTACCCGGTAAAATCATCAAATGAGTCCTCCTGCCCCGGGCATCCATGTCCGGTGAGGACATGCGTCAAGTGGTAGGTGAGGACGCCGTGGGACCTATCCAGCCACTCCTCAAAGATCTTACAGCCACGATTGCGGCGTGCCCGACATTAGGTGTTCCAGATCTTCAAATTTATTCTCTCAGCTTAAAATGCTCATCACGTGGAATAAATTTTTCTACGGCACCATTTTTGCATCTCTTATATTTTAGCTGGTCTTTTGCGGTTCTGCACCAGGTGTTCAAGTTTCAAAGATAAATTATAGCTTATAAATATGTTGCCTAGACTTAATAACAATCTAGCAAAAAAATCATTCAAATCCGTACAGTACTTACTTTTTAAGTTTATCAAAAAGCACGTGTTCCGGCTGCTATCCATTTCCCTCGCCTGCCACCGAATCCCTGAGGTTGATTTCCATAAAAAAGGTTATAGTGACTTAACCTTAAAAGATAGATATATGCTCTCGCGCACTTTATTTTAGGACTTTTTATCAGGAATAATTCCGTAGTACATCATTTTTACGTATCTTTAACCGTTTACGCAGCGCACGCAACGGAAGCTCTCGAAAAGGAATAAGTCCCGATTTTGAAACATTTCTCTTTACTGCTCCACTCCTATTGGTGATAGCGTGATGTTATATAGCCTATAGCCTTTCTCAATAAATGGACTATCTAACACAAAAAGATTTTTTCAATTCCAACCACTAGTTCCTGAGATTAGCGCGTTCAAACAAACAAACAAACTCTTCAGCTTTATAATATTAAAAACATTTTCAATTCCAACCAGTAGTTCCTGAGATTAGCGCGTTCAAAAAAACAAACAAACAAACTCTTCAGCTTTATAATATCATATTAATAAAAATATATATTAGTATTAGTATAGATATAAACAACCACATCACATTCCAGCGAAGTACCCAGTTAAAAGAATCATCAACCATTTTTTTTAGGGTACATTTTGTTCTGCGACTCATAAAATGACATAGACATTAAAAACATATTTTCTGCCAACATTACTGCACCACGCTTGATGTTGTTTGTCGTTCTATTAATATTTTCAGACGTTCGTACCGACATTCTGATGAAGTCATTGTGACCTAGTCGATAGAGTTGAAAGCAACTTGTTCGTAATTAAACAGGCATGAATATTTTACGAACACATTTGGGAACAACGGATTTTCCCAAAGGAAAATCCCGAATGACTAAGTAATAAAAATTTCTTCTTTCGAATCTGGAAATCTCTTGTTCAGAATTCAGTTGTTCATCATCTGAGTAGTGGAGCGGTCCTGAATAAAAAAATCATCTCTCGAGCAATAAACAGTGAATTTATATTTCTGTTTTTTAATATCTCTGTGGGTGAGTTTATTTACAATTTTGTCTTTTTTATTTAAGACCAATATTGATTTTAATGGTAAACACCATTCAAATTCAAATGATTTATTGCACCATATTGTACCATACTTTGCGAGAATCGAAAAGTACTATCTAGTTAGAACGTAGTTTGGTGGTTAAAGGGACCGGGTTTTTTCTCCTTTTTTGGTTGAAAAATCACCAAAAGAGTTTAGCTCTGGCTGTTAACAACGTTCCGCGACCCCTGAATGTCTAAACCTCTATCTCCTAGAAACAAAATTTTGCTTAAAAACTTTTTTTATTTATTTAACTTCATGCACATGTAAAAAACAGTACATAGGCAGACTTAATGCCATAGGCATTCTCTTCTAGTCTACCAAAGGGTGTTTTTCTGATACGGAAGGACAGATATCAGTATAGTTCATATATGCAGTGGTGATCTTGAAGTGCTGCAATGTAGTATTTTGCACGGGAGACCACTGACGTTGATTGTTTACCGCATCGTGACTGTGATAAAATATCTAGATTATTCAAGCCACAGAGTGACGTCTGGGAAGAACTTTTATCCGTATGGGAAAGTAGTTGGGATAATTCCACCAAGGGGCGGCACTCCTTCCAATTCTTTCCATCCGTTCGTGCGCGGCTGGCTAGGACGTGACTGGAGTTGGATCACTGTGATGCTCAATTTGTCACGGGACATGGTAACATTAATAGTATTTTTTTACCTATAAGCTTGTTCTCTCGCCTTTTTGTCAATGTTCCACATCTGACTGTGTGACTATGAAAAATCAGTACACCATGTTCTATGGGAGTGTATTCTTTGGCAGGACGAACGCAATAATATATTGGATATTGTACGGACTACATCAAAAGTTATTTACTATACGCACCGTGTGGAAACTCCAACAAACTCTCGTGCGTCTAAGCGTTTTTGACATAACTATTATTGGATTCAAATATAGCAGCTCACATTTCAGGACTCATTAATATTAGTAGTAAGTTTTATCCGTGGTGCAAGGCAGCTGGGCTTCTCCCAATCTCACAATTGTCGCAATCCCTTTGCGCCTATTGGCCCTTTATTTGTTCTGTCTCCTGCTTGATATGGAGGGAAGTGGAAACTACTTGCTTTTCCTACTCCTCCACTATTCTTTTCTGATAATTTCGTTGCAGGATCACTACACAGACAGGAAAATTCATTTTTCTTTTCTAGTGTTTGTCACTGTTGGTTCTGGCTCTCAGGAGTTGCGGTGGTTTGGGAATAGTGTGGTGGGTTTGTCCCTAGTGGTTTAGGTCCCTGTCGTCTTGGAACCGAGTTTGGATTCCACTACTCACGAAAAGATAATATGTAAAATGAATGTTGTTGTCTGCAGTGTCCGAAACAATGAGCGACAGTGCAGGCGTGCAGGTGGTGCGTCTGGGCGCGGGCGAGCAGCGCTACGAGCTGGACGAGAGGGCGCTGAAGGACCTGCTGCTACGGCTCGATGTGCGAGACCTACCCGTCGTCGTGGTCAGCGTGGCCGGCGCCTACCGCGGCGGCAAGTCCTTCATCCTCGACTTCTTCCTCAGATATTTGAGTGCGCCTGTAAGTAATGCAACCCCAACGTTACCTATCGCAACCAACAGTAGACAACTGATTCCACTAACGCCTTTTACGAGCGGACTATCAAACTTAACGCATTGCTGGATATCATTAGCTGGATAGCTCCTTTGACAATCTATACACGCTCACATAGTCGTCATCTCGGGTTAATAAAGATAAACTTCGAATTTTGGTAGACTGGCGACTTTTTTCTAGTTTATCTAAAGCATGAGCTTCTTCTAATATAGATTTCAACAAAAACATTCTTGCCATCGTTATCGCTTCAGTATGTATGCACTTAATCACTTTAAAACTTTATTTAAACACTATTTAACTATGATTCGTTCTATTTTCACTCGTAAAATAGATGCTTATAATTTGACACTTTGAATCGGGTTCGAGTGCGAAGTGAGCGTCGAATTCACGGGGGAATTACCTTATAGAATGCCACTTTTTACGTCGTCTCATACTTTATCTAGTCCGGTCAATTTAGACCAAAAAATGAGAGTGAAGTTACATAAAGTCCCAACAAGCTGGATTTTTGTGAAGTTGTTCAAAACATAATTATAAACAATGTCTGAAAGTTCCCCATCATTCCCCTGTAAGGAAAAAAAAATATTCAAGGTCAAAGGTAAAAAAATGAGTTTTTCGCGATTTTCAGCAAAACGGTAAGTTTTATCATAAAAGTACCTCAGACAAAAATTGTAGATCATAAAATTATCTATAAAAATGTATCAATACTTTTTTTCTTACGAGCCACCGTTTCTGAGATATAACGATTCTAAAAGTTATAAAAGTTGTTATCGTCATAATATGCACACGTTTCCACGCCACCTATGAGGTACTGTACTTAACGCGTTTTTGTTAACGTGGTTTCCCCAGTAGGCCTACTGCACGGGTCAGTTGTGATCCTGTTTGATGTAAAACTATTGCAAAATAACGGAAATTTTCAAAGATTGGGAAAGATAAAAGCGATGTAAATGAAAAAAAAGTGTTGAAGTTTATTCGTCTTATTCGTAAGTTTCAAATTCTTGTTCTTCTTCTTGATCTTTTTCTTGTTCTTCTTCTTGATCTTCTTCTTGTTCTTCTTCTCCTGCTTCTTCTTCATCTTCATTTTGGATGCAAGTAAATTGCGTCAATAGCGATGTATCGCATGATACTTCGTCGGAGTCAAACGAATCCTCCATTGTTTGTGATTCAATATTAGAGCACGACCGGCCTTGACAATTTGTGCATGCCAAAGAACAAGACAGTCCGACTTTTTTGCAACCACATTTAGCACTGCATCCCTTTTTGCAGTTGCAAAAAATAATGTTCAGCAGTTTTTCCGGCGCAGGTGGAAGTAAAGTTTGAACTGGCTCTAATATATAGTTGACCAACTTCCAACCCCAGTCTGTAGGGTCTAGCTGATAACCAACCCACACTTGAACTTGGTAATATACTCGAAAAAGATGTTGGTGAGCAGCAACTGAAGTTGCAGGAAGACAAGCTAATTGAACTTGTTTTTTATTTTTAGTATTTTTAACGAAACATGCATATCGATGTTTATCTAAACAGGTAGTTTTTTTAGGAGCTCCGTACATAGAAAGAAGAAAGCGGATGCGATCAAGGGATTGGGGTGCCTAATAGCGGAATCGAAGAAGCGCTTGGAAAGGTGCTTCATGAACTGAGCTACGGTGGGGATTCTAAGATCGAGGTGGAGCGCGTCGTTACGGACATAGTACGGGGCTCCCGTGACTTTCCTGAGAAACCGGTTTTGGAGGACCTGCATTTTATAGAGGACGCGAGGGTTCGAATGAGCTAAAATGACACACGCGTATGTCATAATGGGACGGATAACCGCGGTATATAGTCGCATTTTGCACTTTCGTGACAATGAGCTTCTCGCAGTGAGCAAGAAGTGAAGCCTACCCATAACAAAGGACGCGCGGTCGCGGGCCTTTTTGATATGTTCGCGGAAGGAAAGGTGACTATCGAGCGTCACACCTAAGTACTTGGCTTGCTTGGAAAAAAAAAATTATTTAAACATTATATATATATATATATATTATATACAATTTTACAACTCTAATTGTATATACGTGGCGTACTCATGCATATTATGACGATAACAACTTTTATAACTTTTAGAATCGTTATATCTCAGAAACGGTGGCTCGTAAGAAAAAAAGTATTGATACATTTTTATAGATAATTATAATAATTTTATGATCTACAATTTTTGTCTGAGGTACTTTTATGATAAAACTTACCGTTTTGCTGAAAATCGCGAAAAACTCATTTTTTTTACCTTTGACCTTGAATAAAAATTTTTCCTTACAGGGGAATGATGGGGAACTTTCAGACATTGTTTATAATTATGTTTTGAACAACTTCACAAAAATCCAGCTTGTTGGGACTTTATGTAACTTCGAATGTCTAAATTGACCGGACTAATCTGTCAAAATCTCAAGAACAATTTAGTTCAACTCGCAAACACGCTCGCAAGAGTAGCGCTAGTGTAGATTCGAATTATCAACCGAGTTTTAAGAATGCCAATTAAGAAACTCACAGCGGATTCAGATTCGAAGTTTAGAATGAAGTCTTACAGAATCACACTGCAGCTAATGTGTGGAACTCTCTTCCAGTGACAAAGGCAATTTTTTCGAGAGGGCCTAAATCGACGACTTCAACCAATATACCTATGCCATTGGTTATTCCTCTTTTGTTCTTATACGTAGTGAATCATTAGGAATATTGCTAAGTGTCAATTATTGGGAATATTGCTAACTGGCCATTTTCAGACCTTCTGTTACCCGTAAGTATTCAATGAAAAGCTGAGGGGGCATGTTCCATGATGATGTATACTCATTCCGTCATAGATTTCATTTGAAGCTTTCCAACAAGGAAAATCGAGGCTAGAAACAGGATCATTAGGTAGTACAATATAAATAATTTTGTTTGTTAGCGGTCCAGTCAAATGAGTGGCGAGTGGCTGGGTAGCGAAGACGAGCCATTGAAAGGTTTCCACTGGAGAGGCGGCGGCGAGCGGGATACCACCGGCATCCACCTGTGGCCGGAACCCATCATCACCACCATGGGCAACGGAGAGAAGGTGGGTAGGCTACCTTATATGCCGAATCGCCAATTACTTGTCGATGGTGCGTGATATTGTTTAGTAATTAGTCTTACTAAAGAAGATTCTAGTCAGTGGTGTATGTAGCTAGGCGGGGGCGATGCGGTCAAAAGTCCCCGGGCTTGGAGGAGCCTTGGGATCAGAGAGGCCTCGCAAAGATGATGCCGCTGACAATCACATTTCATGAAGATGGCTTGGGGGAACCGAGTTAATTTACAATAAGGGGGCCTCGCGTGGGCAGCCAAGGCAAAGTAATATTATTTGTGCCCCCTCCTAGATTCGGTCTTGCTGCTGATTCTAGTAGAAAAGTTCTGTGCAGTGCAAACGCCACAAACAGTCTCATTAAAAAAAAAACTCTGATTGCATAAATATGCAAAATTTTATGATATCAAACAGTGATACGGAATCCGTATTTAGTATTGCGGTCTATTCTGCTAATACGTCCGCTCACGGTTGAACACAGTGCTATAGGTGGCCGTGTGGTTGCAGGTGGCCGTGCTGCTGATGGACACACAGGGAACCTTCGACTCAGAGACCACCCTCGGACAGAACTCCGCCATCTTCGCTCTGTCGACACTCATCTCGTCCGTGCAGGTCTACAATCTATCCGGCAACATCAGGGAAGATGATCTGCAAAGTCTACAGGTTATAATCTGGATTCAAAATCAAAGCATTAAAGTATACCATTACAACACTTTAGAATCGTCAAAAGACAAAAAATAAAACAAAAAATTAAAATAATTATGGTACTACAGTCCCAGTCACATAAGACTTAATGACTGTGAAAGTACCGTAGATGACCATTCTAAAGCGTAGATCTCTATGGAGAAGAATGGGCAAGAAACTCCATGAACACTCTTTTTCGATCGCCAAAAATATTACAAAACCTTCGCTACATCATTCATCTTGAGATGATACGGTGAGTACGATGTAGCAAGCAAAAAGTGTCTCAGGAATTATAAAAGAGACAAATCAATAAAATTATCAAAAAATTAATATAAACTATAGCAGCTCACCAGTCCCAATTGAAAGTGACCCCGTTCACGAACATGACACATGCATGATTGAATGATTGGTTTAATAGAATCCTCACAAAAATAGGTAGAGGTAACCTACCTATGATCTTCACAAAGTTAAGGCGGAAATACATTATTAAAATGCGACACGACCCGACGAAACGTGATGCGTGTTGAGTCGAATCAAATGTATTGTTTTGTATAGACCAGAATCACACTATAAACATCAGACGCGACGCCATGCCTGTACATTTGTTTCGAGTCAACACGCATCACGTTTCATCGGGTCGCGTGGCGTTTTAATAAATAAAATGTGTTTCCGACGCCTTTATTTATTTATTTATTTATTTGGGACAACAAACAGTTACATGCTACAAAATACAGAAAAATACTTAAGCTAAGATTTGTCAAACATGCAACCCATACCATTGTCCACGTACTTACTAAAAATTAAGTGAAGATAAAGAATAAAGAAAGAAAAAAAAAATACAAAACAAAAGAAACTTGTTAACTATAATGCTGTCATTAGCATAGTTCAGGCTTAATAAATTATAATTTAACTATTCTGTAGACAAGATATTCAGAATCATTTTCCTAAATACATGCTTGGATAGATAAAATATGTCAAGGTCCATAAAATATGTGTTGTATGTATCAACAAGACGGCGAAGCGGTGCTCGTTCCCCGGCATTAGTCCGGCACATATCAGTGTGGAACAGCTGAGGCACGCGCACCCCCCTTATAATAACACTTCTGGGGACCCTATAACACAACTTATTCGTAAGTTCGACACAATCAAATTTATTGTTACAAATGCTGTATAGGGTCATGACATCAAGTAACAAACGCCTGGACCTCAAATCTAGAACTTAATACCGTTTCAAAAGCAGCGAATATGGAACTTTTGATTTGCCTTTGGGAAAAGTCTGTCGAAGCTCCGTAATTAATATTATATGTTGTTCGGTAGTTGTTCACGGAGTATGGCAAGCTAGTGAGCGGCAAGGCGTTCCAGAAGCTCTTGTTCCTTGTTCGAGACTGGCCGAGCCCCTACGAACACGAACACGGCTACGCCGGCGGCAAAGCACTACTTGATAAGCGGCTCCAGGTATACTGCTATGATAGGTCACTGTTTGATTTTTAAGTCTTAACAAAACACAATATATTTACTTTCATTTATAAGGTACTGTTCTCGATACTAGTATATTCTATGAGGAAATTCCTTTGCAGTTTTCCTTAATAGCTATTTCTCATTTTTTATTTCATTATTTATATGTTTCCAGTCGAATCCACGCCAAAAGTCAGAGTTGCGTGAGGTTCGTGCGCACATTCGCTCGTGTTTCGATCAGATCGAGTGCTTCCTGATGCCACATCCTGGCTCCGCCATTGAAAATCAACATTTTTCCGGATGCCTTCGCGGTTAGTAAAATGTAACATTACCCAAAAGCCTAAGAGATCGCTAAACAACAAACTACAGTATATTATTATTAAATTGCAGATCTGACAGAGAAGTTCAGACTATTACTCCTGGAGCTGGTACCTTCTCTGTTCGATGTGAAGCACCTCACTCCAAAGCTCATCAACGGTGAGAGAGTGCGAACTGAAGAGTTGTTCGGGTACTTCCAGCAGTATGTCAATGTCTTCAACAGCGATGAACTACCCGAGGCGATCACAATTTATAAGGTATTCGGAAAGATGTCAGAACATTGCCTGCTTATTATTTATTTGTTTTAACTTCGTGTATAAAGTAGTATATAGGCGGAATTCTCTGGCACAAGGCACTCTCTACAGTTAATCTTTGGGTACAATTAAAATATTGTGTTAGCGTAAAAATAATATACATAATGGCAACTTTTTTAATTTCAAATGTATTTTGTTTTGACTCAGTTTGCAACGTTACTGGATTTTCAATTCCATTTGCCATTTTGCGCAATTGTAGAACTTCGCTCTTGGTACATATTAATTGTAAGGGTTAAGATTAATAACAACGAGCTATTTATAATATCAGTGACAACAAACAACAAGGGCGCCAGGTGTGAGCCCTGTGGTACTTACTCACGACTAGGTACCTAGTCGTGAGTACGTGACTGTATAATATTAGACGTTGATTTTAAGGCTGAGAAAATAGAAATATTATAATACCCAGAATATCTGACTCCGAAGTATGTTTTGATCAACAGTGTATATTAAATTTTTACTGTGTAACTCCTCTCCTGCATTAGCATCTCTGTGATTATCTGCCATATTGTAGCAAGCTTCTAGTAGCCTTCTAAGTTTGGTTTTGATTTTTTGACCCTGATCGCTTGGAATACGACGTGCCGTCAACTCGGGTATAGTCAGTCGGGGGCTTCTGGCGAGCTACTCATTACTTGCCATCGCTCGCCTTACGATGTCTGCCACCCTGGGCAGCTGGGGAGTGAGATTGACATCCTGTATCTCACGCCCCAGCCTCACGTTAAGGAATTGCTGTTCCCCTAACATTGGTTATACCGTGATGTTGTATTGCCTTCCTTGAAAAATGGACTATCAAACACAAAAATCAAAAATAAATATCGAACTAGTAGTTGTTGAGATTATAACGCGTTCAACCGAACAAACTCTTCAGCTAAAGTTAACATAGAAAAAGAGCAATTTGTTAAAAATCTGCTATTTCCTTAAGTTTGTCGTATGCCATTACTTCCCAGAATTTGAACCTTGTTAGTGACACTATGGAATGGTTTAATAATACAGAGTATTTTTTTTTTCGAATCAGCAAGTTCGATTCCTGATTATTGATTTTTCTAAAATCCAACGATGAAGTTTCTAGCCTAAATCAACTTCCCATTTTTCAGTATTTCATTATTTTTTGATTTTCCTCATGGTTTTGATTAAAAACCTCCCATGCTCTGTTGGAAAATTCATCCTATATAAGAAAAATCCGTTATCAGGGGACGGCACAGGCGTGCCTGTTAGCAGCGGCCCGAGCGGCGCGCTCTCTTTACGCGACGCGCATGGAGGAGCGCATGAGCGGTGGGCGCAGCATGACGGACCGCGGGCTGGATACCGCGCATGAGGCCGCGCGCGCCGACGCCGAGTTCTTGTTCGTGGGGAAAAAGAAGCTGTGCTCGCAAAAGGACGCCGACGCTCAGCTTGAAGAACTTATCAAGGTACAACGACGAAGAAGACGAGAAGTGATTTATTAATGAAATTTTCAAAATTAAAACTCGTTATTTTCTTAATTATTGTATAACGTAACCGGAAATGTATGATATTTATTCCAAAGCTATTTAGCAAATGTCTAAGAAAAATATTTTGCATTTTGGGCATGTATCAAGGAATCTATCTAGGAATTGTATACAATGAAGTATTACATACATATCTGTTCATAAAACATTTGCATACCTCCATCAAGCAAAGAGCGTCAACTGACCTCATAGCTATTGTTTAACATTTTTACATTGGCAGGAGCTGAACGACAGTCTGTCAGTATACAAGTCGAAAAACGAGGCGTTGCTTCGAGAAACGATGTCTCTTGCCAGACAGGCTTACGACACCACCATAAACAAAGTGTGTGGGGATCTAACACGTCTCTGCCTACACCCAAATGATCTAGCGAAGTTTCATGATGAAGCTGTCCAGGAGGCGCTCACGCTCTTCGACGCAAGGAGAAACATAAATGAGGATGAGGAAGATGATCAGAGATCGGCTTTATTGCAGGTGAGACTAGTTAGTGCCGACTACCGACGCACTAAAGGCAACTGAAATTCTAGTTTATGTATTAATCTCGAAAGAACAATATTGTAGATTTTGGTTACTGTTAAAATAACATTTCAAATAAGTACATCTCCAGAATCAATACTAATTAATTAAAATCTGTAGGTTTCGTTTATATATTTTTATCTAATTTGTGCCTTATGTTGCAGAACTTGAATCAACATTACGTTGAGTTATGTGCTTACAACGAGCAGAACAACAGGAGCGCCATGTTGGAGGCACGCAACTTGTATGAGAGCAGCATGCGGAGTCTAATGGGGGACAAAGGCATTAGCATCAACGAGTTGGAAGCACATAGTATTCGAGCAACCAACGAAGCTAAAGCATTCTTTCACAAAAAGAGGAACCGCGAAGCAGAACAAGGAGAGGACCGTTATATTCAGAACCTTCTGGAAGTAAGTAAAGAAGCTTAGATTTTTTACTTAGGTACGCATTAATAGTTTAACTTATCAATTATGCTTGAACCCAAGCCATGTGGGATTTTATCAAAACAACACTAATAAGCGTTGTAACGACGCCAGGCGTCAACTAGACTATCTTCTCGTAATAGCTTACGACGCGACGAGATATGGTTCCGTACCAGAAGTATTCTACAAAAGGTTGTAGCCGCCTTCACGGCTATGGTGTTCACCACCAAGCCCCAAGCATGGCGTCCACACTATGATATTGCGCCGTTGGTTAAACGGCGCCAATTTTTTGTCAATTATTGCTTCTCCGTGGACGCTCTATAGAGTAAAAGGAGATTATTTGGTGAGACAGGCAACTCTGTGATAGAGTCTTAAAAGTCTCACAAAACGTTACCTATGCATGCAGTAATGCGAAATGATGCAACTAGTTCAGCACTAAAGTGGACAAGATGTAGAGACACATCAATAATCTTCCTTAACCCTACTTCGCCGTATGTTTGTGTTTCGGGCGGTCTATACAACGCTCACCACAACGCTTGATGCCCTTCCGTCAACTAGGGCTTAGTTGGCGGTATGACGATTAACCGTGTCGATACTCATTCCATACATTACTTATCCGTAAGCGTTGCATTTAATATTTCTTTCCAAGCTGCTGAGCATTACTTTTTTTCCAGGAAATAAGGATCCTCTTTGAAAACTTTAAAAAGGTGAAAGAAGAAGAAATAGAAGTTGAAAACAGGACCAAAATACAGGCGGCGGTTGACATTTTCAACAACTACATCAAGTCGGCTTGGAACCCACATACTTGCTGCTTCCATCCTCAAGCGCTAGAAGATTTGCTTAGGGCAGGCCGCGAGGAGGCAGTCAAGCAGTTGAATGAAGCTCAAATACAAGAGGTGGTAAAGGCAAGTAGTACAGACGTTTATTTCGACTGATTGATAGTATAAATCCCACTCTCTTCAACCCTTTCACGAAAATTGTAGCTTCCAACATCATCTTTAATTATTTTACAGAATCTTGAGCTCCGTTTCTTGGAACTGCGCTCTACCAACCATAATAACAACAACCAGGCAGTGGACCATGCCTTCGGCGTGTACACGTCGAAGATGAACGAGCTGACTGCACCAGCTAATACATTTTTACTCTGCCTAAGGATTAAAAACCATAGTGAGCTGAAAATCATACATTGAGCTATTATTACTACGTATAGAGACGACGCCACGCATCACCTTTGTGTCCCATCCAGAATGAGACAACGCGCAAAAGTTCATTCAGTTGTTTGACAGCACTGTGACGTGTTCTAGGCACGCACACTCATCCTGGATGTCTCTATACCTAGTATTAATAGCTCAATGCTTTCTTAGACTTATTTTTTTTCGAAATTTAAATTTTTCATGTGCCGGAACTTTTATGGATATCGTTCCTATTAGTTATATATATTACTACTAGTGACCAGTCCCGGCTGCGAACGGGTGCAATCTCTACTACACTATGCATTTTATTACACACATAAACTTTCCTCTTTTATGACTCTATAAATAAAAAAAAACCGCATCAAAATCCGTTGCGTGTTTTAAAGATCTTAGCATACATAGGGACAGACAGACAGAGAGATGCGGGAAGCGACTTTATACTATGTAGTGAAATACAAAAAAACGACACTTGAGTTAATTCTGAACTTAGTAGGATATACAACTGTATGAACTTTTCAACTGGGCGTGTGGATGGCTGTATCCGAAACTATGAAGTAAATCGAAATTCAAGTTTTTGATTTCTGATTCAATTTTTGATTCTTCTTTGGCCTTGAGGCCGATTTTGACGAAAACTGAAATTGTATCATTGTTTTTTTCAACTGAACAGAAAAGAAAAGAAATGTATAGTAAGGTAAAGTTAAGTAGAAGAAGCGATTTCCAGAAAAAATCTAACACCTGCAATTTCCAATTTTTAGTACATCGTATGGTGATGTTCGAGCAGAACCATGTGAACTGTAAAGGAGAAGCGATCAACGAGTTCACAAACAGACGTCGCGGCGCTACCTGCGGAGATGACGCTTACTACAACAACCTCGTACAGGTTCGTTTGATCTAAATTGCTTGTCTTGTCAGTCTTGGTATGTATACGTGGTAAAATCATCAGATGAGGCCTCCCACCCCGGGCAGGGCGGGAGGGACTGTCAGACTTGTACTGACTAAAACCCACGGTGTCCTTCAATAGCCCTTTATGTTCTGTGGTCACGGTGATGGTATAAGTCCCGCGACCCCGACAAAGGATAAAACACTTGGCTTGTGAAATTCAATCTAAAATCTTGTCAGGGCCCAATCACTGGATGATTGGGCCCTGACTGCAGCAGATGTTAAGCTATGGCAGATTTTTCTCATCGTTGTTTTTGACAGCCTTGATGTGCTCTTTGATTTGATGAACTCAAAATAATAAATAATCACGGAAGATATCCCGTAAGTTACATTTTAAATTGTGAAACAAACCGTGATAACCTAAAACAGGTTCTTTTGATCTTTGATGTCTCCTCGTAGTGGCGTGCCTGTCTTAAATTGTGAACAGCAACTACATTCTGACAACCCTTTTCTTTCCTTCCTGAGCATTAGAAATTCATTTGACAATTTCATAACAAAAAAACTTGCTCGAGATTCGCATGACAGAAGTCGAAATTTGCCAGTCACTTAGGTTGCGGTGGCGATATTATGGCGGGCTTAAAGTGAAGTAAGTCGAAACGAACACGTGACGCCGCATCCGAATCCCGTATAGCATCCGTCCTATATTCACTCCTCTTCAAACTCCGCAAAGACATCTCCGTCTGACCGCTCGTACGAGCGATTATATAGAATCGCCTAACCTATGGTAAAGCTATGAAAATTTTACAATTGAGGGGCAACCCACACCGATACGCGACGCTGCTTCGCGCGCTAATAGATCAACTCAAAATCTAACTTTATTTACTATACGCAAAGATACACTTTTCCAGTACCGTCGCATACCTTTTCGATGTGTATACTGTACTATACTGACCCAAAATTTTTTGTTCACAGAAAATCGAGCACGCTTACAACAGTATCTACAAATTTCGGGTTCTATTCCTTAAATAGGAGAGTTGGATGTTAATATTGTCTGAGACACTGCAAACTACATACTTTGTAAATTGTTTTGGACTTTATTTATATTGAACCATGTAGTGATAAATTAGTTTGAAATATGTTTCATGTTTTATTTATTTCTTTTATTGGTTTACCAACAGTTGCGCATTATTAACGCACTCATACTAGATGTAAAATGTTGTTAGTCAGAAGCCCGAAAATGTAACAACCAGTTTTACCAATTGGTATCTAATTACACAGTTACTGGGTTTCTGAGGTCGTATAGGCAGTCACTCCATGTAAAATACTGATATTCGGCTGCATCTGCATCCGGTTCGCGTACGACTGGCAGCCGACCACAACATAGTTGAGAAAGGGGTAGGTAGATGTCGCGTCAGGAGCTAGGAGCCAAGTTTGAGCTCAACTGGCTGAAAAGGAAAAAGAATAAATAATTGAGAAGAGTATAACTTTTAGTGAATTTATTTTAAAATTATTTACAAAATTTCTGTAGACCTGATTATTTAGTACGCATCTCAATCTTAAAAATCTTTAATGTTTTATATAAATATATTGACTTGGTCATCGCACTAAATAATTTAATTAACACGTGTTTTCATGCGATGGCCGAGTCAATTTATTTATATAAAACATTAAAGATTTTTAAGATTGAGATGCGTCACTATAAGATGCTGTCAATTATTACGTAACAACTATGCTTAGAGTACTGAGATTCCAGACACAATTGATTTTCAATTGTTATGGACCACGATCGTGGTCTCAGGGAGTGGACGTATTAAGAAGGAAGTCGCTTAAGTATTACATGGATAAGACTTGGTATTACATGGATCTCACAACTTTTTAGCGTAGAACAACTGAGTTGCGAGACTTGGTTTTTTTGACAAGTATTGTTTTTGATGGGATATTATCTTCATATGACATTCAATATTTACCCCATTTACTAAAAAATCAACCACAGATGGTGTTATTTGCGGATGATACATCGTTAATTTTTAAAATAGATAGACGTGCAAAAAATCTAGACACTGTTAATGAGTGTATTGCTAAGGTTCAAAATTGGTTTACTCTGAATAATTTAGTTCTTAATGAAAAGAAAACGAAATGTATTAGATTTACTTTACCAAATGTTAAAAGTAGCGATTGCGACATTTTACTAAACGGAGAAAAATTGGAATTTACTGATCAGACGGTTTTCCTAGGAATCACGTTAGATGATAAATTACAATGGGGGCCCCATATAGCATCTCTAGCGGGGCGACTAAGCTCAGCCGCTTATGCTGTTAGAAAGATAAGGCAGTTAACCGACGTCGAAACTGCGCGTTTGGTTTACTTCAGCTACTTTCACAGCATTATGTCTTATGGCATTCTACTGTGGGGCCGGGCAGCTGACATTGAATCCATTTTCATTTTGCAAAAAAGAGCTGTCAGAGCAATTTACAATCTTCGTCGTCGCGAATCTCTTAGGGAACTATTTAAAAAGATAAATATAATGACAGTGCCTTGTCAATTTATTTATGAAAATATAATGCATGTTAGGAAAAATCCTCATCTTTTTAATAAAATAAGCGACAGACATAATTTTAATACGAGAAATAAAGATAAAATTGATCAACGATATTTTAGATTGTCTAAAGTACAAAAATCTTTTATGGGGTACTGTGTTAAGTGTTACAATAAAATACCGAGTGAAATCTTAAATCTAAATGAAAGAAAATTTAAAAGTTATATAAAAAATACACTTAGTAAACAAGCATATTATAAATTAGAAGATTATATTCAAGATAAAAATGTTTGGAAACATGCTGGTCCTGCTCCATAGTACAATGTAGGGCTTAAACAGAATCAAGCTGGTTGAAATTTGAATGCTCACACACTCCATAAATTGTATTTGTAAAATAGCTTTAATTGCAATATTTTGTTAAAATGTGAACACCATGTACCTTTTTGCTATTTTCTTTATTCCCTATTATTTTATTTTTTAATCATGTTTTGTTTAGATTTTCAAGGTACATTGCTTTTACATTATTTATTTCAATGATGTAAAAAAATATTGTAAAACATTTTCAAAAAGAGTAAGTATGGAGTTTCTTGCCCATTCTTCTTCATACAACCTACCTTTGCGAATGGGTGTAGAATCAATCCCATCCCATCCCATTTCCTTAATTTTAATTCGACGTTTAAAAGTGCCTCTTTGATGGCCTAATTGAAATAAATGATTTGACTTTGACTTTGAATATTTTAGTGGATTCGCAGTAAGAATAAACTTTTTAAAGAGGAAATACCTAAAACACGTTGTCAATTGTGATGTAATCAAGTATCGTTTCTACGTGATATAGTTTTTTAATTGATAAAAATGTTCTAAATCTCGAGACAAGACAGCACAATATAATTATGATAATCGGGTTATGTCCAGAACTTTACATTATGATATAAATAGGACATAGAAATATATGTCAAGACCATTATTATTTTATTGTAATTTTGAATCATATCATTTTACAGACTGTAAAATGTAGTTCATGTTACAATATATTTCTAGATATTTGTTTAGGTACCGTAAAACGGGGTGAATAGGGACGTAGGGGTGAATCGGGACAAAACTTTAACAGGGATTTAAATGTTGAATTAATGTGATAGGTTACCAACAACTACTCAGTTTTATTTATTGATTAATACTATATTAATTTGAAACCTTGCTGGCAACATACCATCATAATTTTTCGTTAAAATCCACTTCAAAGTTTTGTCCCGATTCACCCCTGCGTCCCTATTCACCCCATTTGACCGTACACTTTAGCACGCACCCAAATTATTGTTTCAATAACTTACATCTCCAAACGGATAAAATTAAATCTAGGTAACAGATCTATGTTTACCGTTTATACAAATGGATCATTTGACGTGTGTATAATATAAGAAGTATAATTGTATTTTAAATCCGTAACTATTATTGTTCAACACTCATGAAGTGTTTTGTCTCACTTGGGATCCGCTGACGCGGCACGCGTGTGCGTGCGTGGCGTCCACAGCCAACACGGGTTGGTAGAGTCAGTACTAGGTCCGGCGTTTTAAACGTCGAAGAGCAGCGCGATGTTGTGCTGCTCGGCGCGTCGCTAGTAGTGGTCCGACAGTGCGTGCGGAGACGTGGGGTGCGCGGCGTGTGCTGCGTGTGCGGCGTGCGCGGCGTGCGTAGCGCGGTAGTGCGGCGCGCGCGCATACGTGCCGTAGGCGTCGTCGCGCCGCGCCCCGCCCGCTCCCACAGACGCGCCGCTCGTGCTCGTGCCGCCCACGCTGCCGCTGTACACAGATTCGCGTCGCTCGTTCACTGCTGCTCCTGTACACATAATATTATACATAAGTCACAGTCCAGACGTGTAATGCGGATGAATATGGTACCATATTCATGTACATGATGTTCATGAAAGTTTTCAGAATGAATTTCAATTTGCATAAAAAGAGAAAGATTAGGTTAGGTTATCTTTTTTATGTTAGATCATGGGCGAATTGTACGAAAGATGACCGCTGGATCGTTGGCCTAGTAATTGCGAGGAAAACCGAGCAATTTTCAGGAAATAAATCCTGTATAAGTTAGAACTCACCGGCAGGTCCAGGTCGAATTCCGTTGGCCGTGCCATAGGGTGGGTCTCGCTGCGCGTTGTGTGTGTTCTGGTTGTGAGCGAGAGCGTGGTGCGCGTGCGCCGGGGGCCGCAGCACGAGAGACGAGGCCGCCACTAGCGGGCCCCCAGCCCCTGTCACCGTGGCTGTCGCGCTCGTCGCTCCACTCGTTGCGGAACTGCCCTTGCTGTATACTGACAGGGACCTGGAAAAGTGAATGAAAGAAATGATTAAGAAACTTGGGCATCAATCACTTATTGTATAATGCATACAATAGGAGGGGATTTTATCACATAATTGGTCTAATTTTGACCTTGGTCTCGCTTGGTGGAAAGCGATGGATGAACTCAGCGTGGCTGTGTCTTGAATGGCCGATAACGCCTGATGGAATCTGATGAATAGAATGTGAAATGCTAGGTATGTAAGATCTCAGAATTACAGTACAACAGGTATATTAGATAATATGAAAAGTCAATGAAACATAGGGTGAAGTTAAGTTCAAACAACGACATAAAAAGAAAATAAAACTTTCTCATAAAAAGAAAATAAAGCTCTGCGGAGAATGTCATGGTTAACGTAATCGAAAGCCTGGGTCATGTCGCAGTAAATTGCATGGACCGGCTTCCTTTTATCTACGCTAGCCATGACGTTATTTATAAAATCAAAAATAGCCTTAGTAAGTAATGGTTTTATTTTTTCGGAAGCCTTTTTGATCGTCTGTAAGAATGTTTCGTTTTTCTAAATAATTGTAGATTTGCATATATGTAGATATATTTTTCAAAGACTATATAAAATGGGAATAAGTGCTATGGGTCTGTAAGAACTCATGTTTTCTTTATTGTCCTTTTTAAATAACGGATTCACGATTGTAGCTTTTAGTTTTTCTGGAAATATACGCGCTTATACCAATACCTATTTAAAATGTGACTTAAATGGTCACAAATATTATAAGCAACAGATTTTAATATTTTTGTTGATATTCCATCGTGCCCAACACTAGTGGTGTTTTTCAACGATCTCATTATTTGTAGTACATCATAAGGAGGATTCTGCAATGATTCGCCGACGACCGGTTCATCATTGGACGTTTCGTCGACAGGACGATTCACTTATGGCCGTTTCACCGATAGACTCTTTATATCCGTTTTATCAATAGACTCTTTCAACAACGGACTTTTCGATGATGAAGATGACAAGTTTAAAAGAGTTTAAAGAGTTATATGTTAAACGTCGTATCGGCAAAACGTCCGTTGTTGAAAGACTCTATTGATGAAACGAATCGTCTTGTCGGCGAATAGTCCTTAGGTAAAAGTTCTATCGATGAACCAGGCATAAATGAATCGTCGTATCGGCGAAAAGTCCAAAGGTGAAAGAGTTATAGAGATTAAGATAGCTGCATCTACATTTCAAAATGGCACCTACGTTACCTTCACAGTTTTTGTGTCTTGTGACTTGACAATTCAAAAGTGCCTGTAATGGCCTAATTGAAATAAGCGCTTTGATTTTGATTTTGGTCTTGGACAACAGTCCTATTAAAGTTATTTACTGTCGGATAATTGCCACTGACATGACTGTGATAATGCTGATAATCAAAATCGGTTCATTACTTGCGGAGATTACCCCCTACATACAAACAAACAAATTTACCTCTTTTAAATATTAGCATAGATAAGACTGTTATTTTGGATCCAGTGTATACCTATAATTTAAATAACAATTATTACATTGATATGTAATAATTGTTATTTAAATTTTTAATTTTAAATATACTTGGGTGTGTATCACTAGGTATTAGCTTTAAGACGCTGGTTTTATTTCTCTCCAAATCCTTTCCTATTTCATTAGAAGAGCAATATTTTTATATGGGGTTTTGGGAAAAGGCAATCATTTTACCCCTTTTTACTCTCTAGTGCAAAAGCTATGTTCACTTTTCTTGTTTTGATGGGCAATCGATATAAATTAAATTCTCTTTCTTTAAAACTAATTAGATTCCAGTGGAGCCAAATGTTGCTGAATATCAGGATTTACATGGAGCGACTGCCTATCGGACCTCCACAACCCAGTAACTGGGTAATTAATATGATATCCATCGGTCGGACTTTACGACCAACCGGCTTTATGTGGTTTACGAAGCACGGAGGAAATTCGCTATAACAGATGGTCATTCATCCACATACTAACGGCGGCAAGCGAAGCTTAACCTGCAAGATCATTCAGCCTATGTGTATTATTTTGCGGATTTGTTGGCGCGCGTTCAAGTGATTACGGAATTTAATTGGTATTATTATTCCGTACTTTTTTATTTTGGTAAAATCATCAAATGACTGTCAGACTCGTACTGACTAAAATCCACGATGCCCTTTGCGTTCTGGGGTCACGGTAAAGAGACCCATCAAAAACAATACTTGTCAAAAAAACCAAGTCTCGCAACTCAGTTGTTCTACGGTAAAAAGTTGTGAGATCCATGTAATACCAAGTCTTATCCATGTAATACTTAAGCGACTTCCTGTCTTAATACGTACACTCCCTAAGACCACGATCGTGGTCCATAACAATTGAAAATCAATTGAGTCTGGAATCTCAGTACTCGAAGCATTAAGTTGTTACGTAATAATTGACAGCATCTTATAGTGACGCATCTCAATCTTAAAAATCTTTAATGTTTTATATAAATATATTGACTCGGCCATCGCATGAAAACACGTGAATTAAATTATTTAGGGCCGCTTTTTTGCTCGACTTGGTGGACCAGATAAGTCCCGTGACCCCGGCAGGCTTGGGGGGGGAGCGTCATCATGCTGACACTCTATGAGGCGCGCGTGGAACACAGCGCGCCGTCGACCCTTACATACGGTTAATGAGATACAGGTTGGTGACAGACAGATAGATAGATGGATAACGACACCACAGATAGATAGATAGTAACTAGCCTCGCCCATGGATACAGTGATGACTCATGTTCCCGAATTCTCTCATTGTCTGGACTTAAATTAGTAATTGCGATTATTGAGAAAAGTAACGCGGGGACAATATAGTTATTGATAAGGTGACCTTAATTCAACCCGGGGAATTTCACTTACTAATCTTTTGCGACGAATATAACTTGATGATGTATGCTTTTTTTATCTTGAAAAAAACATTGTGCAGATGAGTCTGTGAACCCAGGTGGGGGATGAGAGAGACTGTCAAACTTGTTCAGGCTAAAATCCCCGACGATCATAGCCCTTTACGTTCCAGGGTCACGGTTAGCTTATGAGACAGTCCCGGCAGCCTTTGGTCTTCTAAGGACGGCTCTGTCAGATTGCTGTCCACTATTTGAGGAAAAAAGGTTCCTTTTTTTCAATAAGTCCTTTAAAAAAAAAAATCAAACCGACAAAACATCTAACTGAAAAGAAAAAAATAAATTTTGTCAGAATAGCTCGTTGTATAGCTTGTCGCGGTTGAATAGCTCGTCGTAGCTATTCGTTGATTGTTTCTTTGGCGCCGCCTCAAAATTTATTTTTTTCTTTTCAGTTAGATGTTTCGTCGGTTTGATTTTTTTTTAAAAAGGGCTTATTTTTTTCTTTTTAGTTTCCTATCTCATGTCATATTATATAGCAGAGATGTGGAGAACATAACATGATGGCGCCACCATCATCAGATCAACTGCAGCTGTTAAGGATCTAGCTACTGCCCTTTGTCACCATCCTCAGACCCTCGATGACAATTATAACCCAGCTAGGTATAAAGTTTTTGTTATATACCTCCTTTCGTATTTTTACTTTTTCTTTGTGTCAGTGATGAACTAGTGACTTTGTCATATGTAAAATATAGATTTACAATGCAAATTGCATTTTTATTAAATATTCAATATTGGCGACGAGATGGAAGAAGAATTAATTACGCTTAAACGTACACGAAGCAACATAAAAGGTCAGATAACCAAAATATACAATTATCTTCAAAATATCAAAAATGTTTCCGAATACGAATATAACATACGCCTATCGACTATTCAAAAATACGAAGAAAAATTCGACAATATACAAGACCAAATCGAAAAATTAACTACAAACATACAAGAGGAAGCAGAGATGCATTTCGAAATTAAAGAGGAAATTACGCAATTAAAATTAATTTTATATGAAATGTGTCCATCTAATCCGAGTTCATCCCACAACACTCAAACAGATTACGGGGACACCAGGTACCAGATTCCTAAAATTAATTTCCAGCCGTTTCAAGAAAACGAAAGTTTTAAAAACTTCGTTAAACGTTTAAATAAATATTTATACATGACGAACTGCGAAGATACAAAAATGATGACATACATTTTATTGAGTTCTTTAAGTCCGGAACTACACGAAAGAGCTTGTGACCTGTGCGCACCGCAAGACCCAACACAGCTAGATTTCAGGGAGTTGGTCGTTATATTGGAACAATACATAGATCCTAAACCTAGTGTGTGGGCTCGCCGGCACAAATTTATAACACGCATTCAAGGTGAAAATGAAACTGTGGCAAAGGAGATGGCTAAATTAAAGTATGCACGAGAATTCGCCTATCTATAGACATGGGACCTAGCACTGTATAACGATGAATAGCTCAATATTAATATTTCACATGAAAAAAGGTTATAGAACTTGTTATTTCTTCGCAATCCTGAAAAAAAAAGTGAACGCCTATCAAAAAAAGTACTGCAAATAATTACATTGCTATAACTTTTGTCACAGGCGTTTAGTTTTTACGTATCTGCGATGGTGTTGATTTTTGACTAGCGAACCACCCAAATGAAGTAAATATCTTTAAAATACCAAATAATCTAACGTATTTCAATATAAGTAGTTGCAATGGTCTGAAAGAACTAATCTAACTTGGATAACCCCATCGAAATCTGTTTGTTATATCGATAAAGACAGGCTGACAAATAAAACGAGCCAGGGAGACTACATATTGCAAAGCATTTCGTGATTGATAAAAATCTTTTCTGAACTAGTTATTGAAGAATTTAATTAGCTCAAGATACATTTAATGATTTCGAAATGAAACAAGAAAAATAGTACTATATTAAATATAAATAAAATAAAAAATAATAAATTAATAAAAAATAATAATAATAATAAATTAATTATTATAATAAATTTTATTCGATAATCTGGGATTCTTATAAAACATAGTCTTAAAGCGTACGAAGCGACGGACCATGATTAAACGTCATTTTATTCACGTGGAAATCTGGCTATGATGATGCAAAATTCTTCAATTGGTTCTGTCCACTGCATAGCGTTGTAAACTTCTCACAGAACGGCCAGAAGTTATGCACACCATTGCATGACCGAATCATACGAACTTCACAAGTTTCTCTTGAATTCAGCAGTTCCTGACAAGGATAACAAGACAAATGTTGGCATTCCTTGGAACCTAGAATAAACGTAATTACTTTAGTATCTACATGAATTAACTTTACTGTTTACCTACACTAAGGCAACCAATCTGTTAGGCACGCAATCGCGGCCGCGGCGTCCTCATCTTCCGTCTGACGTAGGTTCTCACGAGACACGGATGTTTTAGGAGGTTCTTGTGTCGGATTGGGCCAAAAAAAAAGCGTGTCACCACTGGGAGGACACGGTGTGGAGATTAAGTTTGGGCCGAGCAAAGTAAATGTCTCACCTCTATTGTTAATCAATGTGGTAACTAGGACGGAGAGTAGAACAGTAAGCAATGACGTCTTCGTTGCTTGCTTGCTTAAAATGCCGCCGCAATCTTTGCGTGGCTATACCACAGTTTATTTATTTTATGATGTATTGAATGCAAGTCAAGCTCGTGTCGAGCGAGAGGTCGATAGGTAAGCAAGCAGAAAGTCCAATAAACAAGCGGGGGTGAAGAAAAAGCTAAAATAAAGAATTACAACGAACAATTATACGACAGAGTGTTCAAATGACATATGACGTTTGTATTTTTTCTTAAAGAAGGGACCGTACTCAAATTGAAGTTCACAGAATCGATAAAAGAATCGATTGGTTAGAAAGTAGTTTAGATGGATTCGATGCAAAATATGAACTGAAACTAAACGAAGAAGCACATTCAGAAGAACAAACCATACTGGTCATACCGGACATACCGGTCCAAATCAATACCCTCCTTTTGGCTTTGCCGTAATCGGGTAAAAACCAAAGTTGAGTTTAGTGGACGAATCACTTTTTTTACGTTGTAAAATCGTGAAATGAGTCCTCCGAAACTGTCAGTCTTTTACTGACTAAAATCTGGTGTCTTTCAATAGCCTTTTATGTTCCGGGGTCACAGTAATTCGTTTTCCGAATCATAACGTGTAAAAACATAATAACAAACAACTAAAAAGGACACTGAATTGAACTCAACGCCATTTCTTAATTTCAGAAAAGAAATCGTATTGAATTCCGTTAGTAAAAATCGATTTAGTATAGTTTCTTTTTGACAATCTGGAAAAGGTGACCCTTCCCTAGTTTACATTATTTAATCGTGACCTTGTCATGTCAAAAAAATGCACGAAAAGCAATTCAGATACTTTTTTATGTTTAATAGTTTATAGAAGTGTTAGGAAATTATTAAATACTAAACAATTCATTAATTAATTTTCAAATACTACTAGTTAATGTGAAATTCATATAGATGACTGGGGCAGTCACTTAGCCATCTTCTTTCAGTGCGGAACTCAAACACCTTGCTTACGACTGCGATTTCTCTTGTGACAACTGCAAGAAACCTATAAGTGATAATTTCTTAGCTCTGCAATTTATAAGAGGAATACGAAACAGCGAAGTTCGCACTAAAATATTGCAAGACGACCAAACTACTACTACATTCAAGGAATTAATACAGATAGCCACTACAACTGAAATTGCTAGAGTGGATAATGAATTCATTAAAGGTGAACCATATAGAAATAAAGAAATACAGGTGCACTCAATAAAGAACAAACAAAAATATCATGAGAAGCCCACATTACCACGGCAAATTACGTCAATAAAAGAGTTACAAGGGAAATGTTTCCGTTGCGGTGAGGTCGATCATAGAGCAAACCGTTGTAGACATGTTAACGTGAAATGTTCTAAATGCAACAAGACTGGACACTTAGCTCGCGTTTGCCTACAAGCTTTACAACGAAACGAAAATAAACAAATTAATGAACCCAATTTTGTGAATACTGAGAGCATTTGCGACATTAATGCTATCAGCTCCAGTCGTATTGATAAATTTATGGTCAACGTCAAGATTGAAGACAAGAAAGTTCAAATGGAACTGGATACGGGAGCGTCCTTGTCATCCATGTCACTCAAGGAGTACAGAAAACTGAACATAGAGAACCAAATTTTCAAAACCGGTATACGTATGAAAACATACACAGGCGAACTCATTACCCCTGTCGGAGTCGCTTACGTAAAATGCAACTACCGGAATCAACTTTTCCATGGAAAGATTTACATCATTAGACGGGATGTCGATGCTATATTCGGCAGAGAATGGATACGAGAAATTAAACTCAATATAGCTGACATGTACGCAGTACCACAAGAAGAGAAAAACCATCCAAAACTAGACAAAATTATTGCAAAATATTCAGCTGTATTCGATGGAAAACTGGGATGTATTCCGAACTATAAGGGGCATTTAACATTAAAAGAAGACGCCATACCTATTTACATAAAACCAAGGCGCATTCCATACGCACTTAAGGACTTGGTGGACAATGAAATAAATCGATTATGCGAAGAAAGAATTATAACCAAAATTGATAATGCTGAATGGGGTACACCAGTTGTACCGATCGTGAAACCTAATGGAAGCATTCGTTTATGTGCCGATTACAAGGTAACTCTTAATAAGATGATTAAAGATGAACAGTACCCGATTCCTATAATAGAAGACATATTTGCTGAGATGAATGGTGGCGAGTATTATTGTACGTTAGATATATGTCAAGCATATCTCAATATGCAGATGGACGAAGAAAGTGCTATGCTACAAGCGCTTAGCACTCACAAAGGCACATTCAAAGTGAATCGATTGATGTTTGGAGTCAAAGTAGCTCCAAATTTGTGGCAAAAATTTATGGACAAGATACTACAGAATATACAGGGGGTGAAATGTTTCTTCGATGATGTTATTATACAAGGAGCTACTGAAGAACAACTACAGGAAAGACTAGAGAAAGTGTTACAGAAATTACAAGAAAATAACTTGAAGTTGAACAAAGACAAATGCCAATTTTTCAAAAAAAGTATTAACTATTTGGGACACACTATTGACAGTCAAGGTCTTCATAAGATAAACAAAAGATAAAGGCGATACTAGACGCAGAAAGCCCTAAGAATACGAATGACTTGCGAACCTTCTTAGGCATGAGCAACTACTATAACAAATTTATTCCCAATCTGGCTACTATTGCACATCCACTTAACAAATTACTACAAAAAAACACTAAATTCGAATGGTCAGAGGCATGTCAGCAGAGCTTTGATGCTATTAAAGGCGAAATCGTTAGCAATAGAATCCTACTACACTTTGACCTACAGAAGCCTCTGATTCTCGCAACTGACGCTTCGCCATATGGTTTAGGTGCAGTTCTATCACACCGATTACCAGACGGCACCGACAGACCGATCGCCTTTGCTTCACGATCGCTGACATCAAGCGAGAAGAAATATAGCCAAATTGATAAAGAGGCGACAGCCATATATTGGGGAGTTAAAAAATTCTTTCATTATTGTTACGGAAGAAAATTTTCGCTTATCACGGATCATAAACCATTAACTTAAATTTTTCATCCACAAAAAACCTTACCAGCTATGAGCACGATGCGTCTATTTCACTATGCACATTTCCTGTCTGGTTTCGACTATAACATAGAATATAGAAAATCTGAAAATAATAGCAATGCAGACTTCCTTTCAAGATTTCCAGTAGAACCGACACCTGATTACAAAATGGATCAACATAGCTTATTCCAACAACATCAAATTGATACACTTACCATCAACCGTACTATAATAGCAGAAGAATGCATGAAAGATCCCGAATACAGGTTATTATTAGAAACATTAAATAAAGGTCAAACTTTAAAAACACTTGGATATAATGATAACGAAATCACAATCGAAGAGGGATGTCTTATGAAAGGAATGAGAGTCATGATTCCTCAGAACTTACGACCTACAATTTTGGAAGAGCTACATTTAGGACACCTGGGAATGTTAAAAATGAAATTACTGGCTCGCAGTTACGTTTACTGGAGAAACATGGATAAGGATATTGAGGAACTTGTGCGCGAATGCCGTCAATGTCGACTAAAGCAAAATGAGCCAATCAAAGTACCGCTACACCATTGGGAAGTACCAACTGAGCCATGGCAAAGAATACACATCGATTTCGCTGGACCATTACAGGGACACTATCTTTTCATCATAGTTGACGCGATGTCGAAATGGGTTGAAATAGTTCCGACCAAGACGATAACAAGCTCGTGGTGTATCAATAAATTAAAAGAACTGTTCGTGGATTTCGGATTACCAAACATATTGGTATCTGATAATGGAAGACAGTTCGTATCCAAAGAATTCACTTCATTTTTACAGCAAAACGGCGTGATACATAAAACTTCGGCACCATATCATCCAGCGACTAATGGTCAGGCCGAGCGTTTTGTCCAGACAGTGAAGAAGGCCTTACATACTATGGACAATGAATCCGCTACGTTGCATGAGAAAATATTAAAAATCAAGTCACAACTAAGAAGAACGCCAAACTCAACGACACGTAAAAGTCCCTATCAATTAATTTTTGGGGGCCGGACGGTCCGGACATTGTTACATTTTATTACAGAAAAAACATTTACAAGTCAATTCAACAAATGATACTGACCATGTGAGAACATTCCAATTGGGGCAGAGGGTCCAAATACGAGACTACCGGCCAAATAAAAAATGGGAATTTGGGACCGTGGTTAAACGCATGGGCCATCTGCATTATGAAATTTTAACAGATGACGGCCAGTCATGGAGGCGACACGTTGACCAGATGTTAAACACGTCTGTGAGGAGGGATAATTGAGGGCGGAGACTCTGTTACATACCTCCTTTCGTATTTTTACTTTTTCTTTGTGTCAGTGATGAACTAGTGACTTTGTCATATGTAAAATATA
The DNA here is from genome assembly GCA_028554685.1 of Agrotis ipsilon. Lineage (NCBI taxonomy): Eukaryota > Metazoa > Arthropoda > Insecta > Lepidoptera > Noctuidae > Agrotis > Agrotis ipsilon. The sequence goes on from CM052955.1 coordinate 17,136,086, forward strand.
GATTTACAATGCAAATTGCATTTTTATTAAATATTCAATAGTTTTCATCAAGACTAGTGAAATGAGCCCAAACACGATAAAGGCGCTGTTAACTGTTGAGGACCTCTTGCCCCTGTTATCCGTCAGACCCTCGATGGCAATGATACCTCAGCTAGGTCTAAAGTTCTCATAAAGCTGAGTGAAATGAGCCCAAACACGATATAGCTGTTGTTAACTGTTAAGGAACTCTTAGGACTGACTTCACAAAATAACTGGGATCTGGAGTTGATCTGATGATGGTGACGCCATCATGTTATGTTCTCCACATCTCTGCTATATAATAATGTCCTCAGAACTACAATTGTTAACTTTATTTCAACAGAATCCGTTCATAATTGAAAATTCTGTAGGAAGATTGACAATTAATTCTTTTTTTCTGCCCTTAGAGGCCGATTTCAGTTTTAAAATTTAAATGGGACCAACTTTGAAAAATGCTCTTTCCAACAAAAAAGAATTTTTGAAATCTGACCACGTTAGGAAAAGTTATGCGTGGTCATACATAAAAAAAATATATATATATACATGTCGAATTGAGAACATCCTCCTTTTTTTTCGTCGGTTAAAATGACATAGACATTGAAAAACAAATTTTCTGCCAACATAACTGCACCACGCTTGATGTTGTTTGTCGTTCTATTAATATTTTCAGACGTTCGTACCGTCATTCTGATGTAGTCATTGTGACCTAGTCGATATAGTTGAAAACAACTTGCTCGTAATTAAACAGGCATGAATATTTTACGAACACATTTGGGAACAACGGATTTTCCCAAAGGAGAATCCCGAATGACTAAGTAATAAAAATTTCTTCTTTCGAATCTGGAAATCTCTTGTTCAGAATTCAGTTGTTCATCATCTGAGTAGTGGAGCGGTCCTGAATAAAAAAATCATCTCTCGAGCAATAAACAGTGAATTTATATTTCTGCTTTTTAATATCTCTGTGGGTGAGTTTATTTACAATTTTGTCTTTTTTATTTGAGATCAATATTGATTTTAATGGTAAACACCATTCAAATTCAAATGATTTATTGCACCATATTGTACCATACTTTGTGAGAATCGAAAAGTACTATCTAGTTAGAACGTAGTTTGGTGGTTAAAGGGACCGGGTTTTTTCTCCTTTTTTGGTTGAAAAATCACCAAAAGAGTTTAGCTCTGGCTGTTAACAACGTTCCGCGACCCCTGAATGTCTAAACCTCTATCTCCTAGAAACAAAATTTTGCTTAAAAACTATTTTTATTTATTTAACTTCATGCACATGTAAAAAACAGTACACAGGCGGACTTAATGCCATAGGCATTCTCTTCTAGTCTACCAAAGGGTGTTTTCTGATACGGAAGGACAGATATCAGGATAGTTCATATATGCAGTGGTGATCTTGAAGTGCTGCAATGTAGTATTTTGCACGGGAGACCACTGCCGTTGATTGTTTACCGCATCGTGACCGTGATAAAATATCTAGATTATTCAAGCCACAGAGTGACGTCTGGGAAGAACTTTTATCCGTATGCGAAAGTAGTTGGGATAATTCCACCAAGGGGCGGCACTCCTTCCAATTCTTTCCATCCGTTCGTGAGCGGCTGGCTAGGACGTGGCTGGAGGTGGATCACTGTGATGCTCAATTTGTCACGGGACATGGTAACATTAATAGTATTTTTTTACCTTTAAGCTTGTTTTCTCGCCTTTTTGTCAATGTTCCACATCTGACTGTGTTCTAAAAATCAGTACACCATGTTCTATGGGAGTGTATTCTTTGGCAGGACGAACGCAATAATATATTGGATATTGTACAGACTACATCAAAAGTTATTTACTATACGCACCGTGTGGAAACTCCAACAAACTCTCGTGCGTTTAAGCGTTTTTGACATAACTATTATTGGATTCAAATATAACAGCTCACAATTCGGGACTCATTAATATTAGTAGTAAGTTTTATCCGTGGTGCAAGGCAGCTGGGCTTCTCCCAATCTCACAATTGTCGCAATCCCTTTGCGCCTATTGGCCCTTTATTTGTTCTGTCTCCTGCTTGATATGGAGGGAAGTGGAAACTACTTGCTTTTCCTACTCCTCCACTATTCTTTTCTGATAATTTCGTTGCAGGATCACTACACAGACAGGAAAATTCATTTTTCTTTTCTGGTGTTTGTCACTGTTGGTTCTGGCTCTCAGGAGTTGCGGTGGTTTGGAAATAGTGTGGTGGGTTTGTCCCTAGTGGTTTAGGTCCCTGTCGTCTTGGAACCGAGTTCGGATTCCACTACTCACGAAAAGATATTAATATGTAAAATGAATGTTGTTGTCTGCAGTGTCCGAAACAATGAGCGACAGTGCAGGCGTGCAGGTGGTGCGGCTGGGCGCGGGCGAGCAGCGCTACGAGCTGGACGAGAGGGCGCTGAAGGACCTGCTGCTACGACCCGATGTGCGAGATCTACCCGTCGTCGTGGTCAGCGTGGCCGGCGCCTACCGCGGCGGCAAGTCCTTCATCCTCGACTTCTTCCTCAGATATTTGAGTGCGCCTGTAAGTAATGCAACCCCAACGTTACCTATCGCAACCAACAGACAACTGATCCCACTAACGCCTTTTACGAGCGGACTATCAAACTTAACGCATTGCTGGATATCATTCAGCTTGATACCTGAATTAGTCGCACTCAGCTTATTTCCACAAAATTTACACACACAACTACAATGCGCACAGCTAATGTGTGGAACTCTCTTTCAGTGTCAAAGGCAATTTTTTAGAGAGGGCCTAAATCGACGACTTCAACCAATATACCTATGCCATTGGTTATTCCTCCATTGTTCATACACCTAGTGAATCATTAGGAATATTGCTAAATGTGAATCATTGGGAATATCGCTAACTGGCCGTTTTCAGACCCTCTGTTACCCGTAAGTATTCAATGAAAAGCTGAGGGGGTGTGACATGTTCCATGATGATGTATACTCATTCCGTCATAGATTTCATTTGAAGCTTTCCAACAAGGAAAATCGAGGCTAGAAACAGGATCATTAGGTAGTACAATATAAATAATTTTGTTTGTTAGCGGTCCAGTCAAATGAGTGGCGAGTGGCTGGGTAGCGAAGACGAGCCATTGAGAGGTTTCCACTGGAGAGGCGGCGGCGAGCGGGATACCACCGGCATCCACCTGTGGCCGGAACCCATCATCACCACCATGGACACCGGAGAGAAGGTGCGTAGGCTACCTTATAAGACGAATCGCCAATTACTAGTCGATGATGCGTGATATTGTTTAGTAATTAGTCTTACTAAAGAAGATTCTAGTCAGTGGTGTATGTAGCTAGGCGGGGGCGATGCGGTCACAAGTCCCCGGGCTTGGAGGAGCCTTGGGATCAGAGAAGCCTCGCAAAGATGATGCCGCTGACAATCACATTTCATGAAGATGGCTTGGGGGAACCAAGTTAATTTACAATAAGGCGGGGCCCTCGCGTGGGCAGCCAAGGCAAAGTAATATTATTTGTGCCCCCTCCTAGATTCGGTCTTGCTGCTGATTCTAGTAGAAAAGTTCTGTGCAGTGCAAACGCCACAAACAGTCTCATTAAAAAAAAAACTCTGATTGCATAAATATGCAAAATTTTATGATATCAAACAGTGATACGGAATCCGTATTTAGTATTGCGGTCTATTCTGCTAATACGTCCGCTCACGGTTGAACACAGTGCTATAGGTGGCCGTGTGGTTGCAGGTGGCCGTGCTGCTGATGGACACACAGGGAACCTTCGACTCAGAGACCACCCTCGGACAGAACTCCGCCATCTTCGCGTTGTCGACACTCATTTCGTCCGTACAGGTCTACAATCTATCCGGCAACATCAGGGAAGATGATCTGCAAAGTCTACAGGTTATAATCTGGATTCAAAATCAAAACATTTATTTCAAGTATACCATTACAACACTTTAGAATAGTCAAAAGACAAAAAAATTACTATCACTTATTTAACACAGTTACTACTTTCACAGTTATTATCTCTTGTGACTGGGACTGTAGCCCAGTCACAAGACATACTCGTAATAACTGTGAAAGTACCGTAGATGACCATTCCAAAGCGTAGATCTCTATGGAGAAGAATAGGCAAGAAACTCCATGAACACTCTTTTTCCATCGCTGGAAATATTACAAAACCTTCGCTACATCATTCATCTTGAGATGATACGGTGAGTACGATGTAGCAAGCAAAAAGTGTCTGAGGAATTATAAAAGGGACAAATCAATAAAATTATCAAAAAATTAATATAAACTATAGCAGCTCACCAGTCCCAATTGAAAGTGACCCCGTTCACGAACATGACACATGCATGATTGAATGATTGGTTTAATAGAATCCTCACAAAAATAGGTAGAGGTAACCTACCTATGATCTTCACAAAGTTAAGGCGGAAATACATTATTAAAATGCGACACGACCCGATGAAACGTGATGCGTGTTGAGTCGAAACAAATGTATTGTTTTCTATAGACCAGTATCACACTATGAACATCAGACGCGACGCCATGCCTGCACATTTGATTCGAGTCAACACGCATCACGTTTCATCGAGTCGCGTGGCGTTTTATTAAATAAAATGTGTTTCCGACGCTCTTGTGGAAAGTCTGCCGAGGATCATGAAAATAATATAATTAATTAATATATATGTGATCATTTTCTAAATACAGGCTTGGAAGATAAAATATGTCAAGGTCAATAAAATGTGTTGTATGTATCAACAAGACGGCGAAGCGGTGCTCGGCCCCGGCATTAGTCCCGGCACATATCAGTGTGGAACAGCTGAGGCACGCGCACCCCCCGTATATAACACTTCTGGGGACACGATAACACAACTTATTCGTAAGTTAGACACAATCAATTTATTGTTACAAATGCGAGTTATAGGGAGCCATGAACATGCAAGTAACAGAAACGCCTGGACCTTCAAATCTAGAACTTAATAAACAGTTTCAAAAGCAGCGAATATGGAACTTTTGTGTGCCTTTGGGAAAAGTCCTGTCGAAGCTCCGTAATTAATATGATATGTTGTTCGGGTAGTTTGTTCACGGAGTAATGGCAACTAGTGAGCGGCAAGGCGTTCCCAAGAAGCTCTTGTTCCTTGTTTCGAGACTTGGGCCGAGCCCCCTACGAACACACGAACACGACGACTACGCCGGCGGCAAAGCATACTTGATAAGCGGCTCCAGGTATACTGCTATGATAGGTTCACTGTTTGATTTTTTAAGTCTTACAAAACCATATATTTACTTTCATTTATAAGGTACTGTTCTCGATACTAGTAAATAGTCTATGAGGAAATTCCTTGCAGTTTTCCTTAATAGCTATTCTCATTTTTTATTTCATTAGTATAGTGTGTTCCCAGTCGAATCCACGCCAAAAAGTCAGAGTGGCGGAGGTTCGTAGCGCACAGTCGGCTCGTGTTCGATCAGATCGATGCTCTGATCAACAGTCCTGGCGCCGCCCATTGGAAATCAACATTTTTCCGGAAAAAAAAAAAAAAATTGCTTCGGCGGGTTAGTAAAGGTAACTTACCCAAAGCCTAAGAGATCGCGTAAACAACAAACTACAGTAAGATTATTATTAATTGCAGATCTGACAGAGAAGTTTCAGACGATTACGCCTGGAGCTGGGTACTTCTCTGTTCGATGTGGAAGCACCTCACTCCAAAGCTCATCAACGTGAGAGAGGGCGACGTGAGAGTTGTTCCGGGTGGACTCTTCCAGCAGTATGTCAATGTCTTCAACCGCGATGAACTACCGCGAGGCGATTCACAATTTATAAAGGTATTCGAAAGATGTCAAGAACATTGCCTGCTTATTATTTATTTGTTTTAACATTCGTGTATAAAGTAGGAATATAGGAGGAATTCTCTGGCACAAGGCACTCGCCTACAGTTAACTTGTGGTAAGCAATTAAAATATTGTGTTAGCGTAAAAATAATATACATAATGGCACTTTTTACTTAACGTCTCAAATACTGAAACTCGTGCTGAGGTGTACAGTTTGCAAAACTGTTACTGGATTTCACTACCCAATTTGCATTTTGCACAATCTTTTAGAACTTCGCTCTTCGGTACCTATTAATTTGTAAGGGTAAGATTAATATATCGCGCTATTATAATATCGTGGACACACAAACAACAAGGGCGCCAGGTGTGAGCCCTGTGGTACCTAGTCGTGAGTACGTGACTGTATAATATTAGACGTTGATTTTAAGGCTGAGAAAATAGAAATATTATAATACCCAGAATATCTGACTCCGAAGTAAAATTTAATATACACTGTTGATCAAAACAGATCAACAGTGTATATTAAATTTTTACTGTGTAACTCCTCTCCTGCATTAGCATCTCTGTGATTATCTGCCATATTGTAGCAAGCTTCTAATAGCCTTCTAAGTTTGGTTTTTATTTTTTGACCCTGATCGCTTGGAATACGACGTGCCGTCAGTCGGGCGTTCCTTCCGGCGAGCTACTCATTACTTGCCATCGCTCGCCTTACGATGTCTGCCACCCTGGGCAGCTGGGGTGTGAGATTGACATCCTGTATCTCACGCCCCAGCGTCACGTTAAGGAATTGCTGTTCCCCTAACATTGGTTATACCGTGATGTTGTATTGCCTTCCTTGATAAATGGACTATCAAACACAAAAATCAAAAATAAACATCGAACTAGTAGTTGTTGAGATCATAACTCGTTCAACCGAACAAACTCTTCAGCTAAAGTTAACATAGAAAAAGAGCAATTTGTTAAAAATCTGCTATTTCCTTAAGTTTGTCGTGCCATTACTTCCCAGAATTTGAACCTTGTTAGTGACACTATCGTATGGTTTAATAATACAGAGTTTTTTTTTTCGAATCAGCGAGTTCGATTCCTGATCAGGATTATTGATTTTTCTAAAATCCAATGATGAAGTTCTAGCCTAAATCAACTCATTTCAGTATTTTTTGATTTTCCTCATGGTTTTGATTAAAACCTCCCATGCTCTGTTGGAAAATTCATCCTATATAAGAACAATCCGTTATCAGGGGACGGCACAGGCGTGCCTGTTAGCAGCGGCCCGAGCGGCGCGCTCTCTTTACGCGACGCGCATGGAGGAGCGCATGAGCGGTGGGCGCAGCATGACGGACCGCGGGCTGGCCACCGCGCATGAGGCCGCGCGCGCCGACACCGAGTTCTTGTTCGTGGGGAAAAAGAAGCTGTGCTCGCAAAAGGACGCCGACGCTCAGCTTGAAAAACTTATCAAGGTACAACGACGAAGAAGACGAGAAGTGATTTATTAAGCAAATTTTCAAAATTAAAACTCGTTATTTTCTTAATTATTGTATAACGTAACCGGAAATGTATGATATTTATTCCAAAGCTATTTAGCAAATGTCTAAGAAAAATATTTTGCATTTTGGGCATGTATCAAGGAATCTATCTAGGAATTGTATACAATGAAGTATTACATACATATCTGTTCATAAAACATTTGCTGGAGGTATGCAAAGAGCGTCAACTGACCTCATAGCTATTGTTTAACATTTTTACATTGGCAGGAGCTGAACGACAGTCTGTCAGTATACAAGTCGAAAAACGAGGCGTTGCTTCGAGAAACGATGTCTCTTGCCAGACAGGCTTACGACACCTCCATAAACAAAGTGTGTGGGGATCTAACACGTCTCTGCCTACACCCAAATGATCTAGCGAAGTTTAATGGTGAAGCTGTCCAGGAGGCGCTCACGCTCTTCGACGCAGCAAGAAATATAAATGAGGATGAGGAAGATGATCAGAGATCGGCTTTATTGCAGGTGAGACTAGTTAAAACCGACTACCGACGCACTAAAGGCAACTGAAATTCTAGTTTATGTATTAATCTCGAAAGAACAATATTGTAGGTTTTGGTTACTGTTAAAATAACAGTTAAAATAAGTACATCTCCAGGATCAATACTAATTAAAATCTGTAGGTTTCGTTTATATATTTTTATCTAATTTGAGCCTTATGTTGCAGAACTTGAATCAACATTACGTTGAGTTATGTGCTTACAACGAGCAGAACAACAGGAGCGCCATGTTGGAGGCACGCAACTTGTATGAGACCAGCATGCGGAGTCTAATGGGGGACAAAGGCATTAGCACCAACGAGTTGGAAGCACATAGTATTCGAGCAACCAACGAAGCTAAAGCATTCTTTTACAAAAAGAGGAACCGTGAAACACAACAAGGAGGGGACTGTTATATTCAAAACCTTCTGGAAGTATGTAAAGAAGCTTAGATTTATTACTTACACATAAGTCGTTTAACTTAACAATTTCGCTAGAACCCAAGCCATTGGGAAATTTATCAAAACAACACTGTAACGGCGTAATAACCGTTGTAACGGCGCCCGGCGTCAACTAGACAGCATCTCGTAATAGCTTACGACGCGACAAGATATTGTTCCGCACCAGAAGTATTCTACAAAAAGTTGTAGATAGCTTTCCCGGCGGTGATGGTGTTCACCACCTAGCCTAAAGCTTGGCGTTCACCCTATGATACTGCGCCGTAGGTTAAACGATGCCAAATTTTTTGACAATTATTGCTTCTCCGTGGACGCTTTATAGGGTAAAGGGAGATTTTTGGTGAGACAGGCAACTCAGTGATAGAGTCTTAAAAGTCTCACAAAACGTTACCTATGCATGCAGTAATGCGAAATGATGCAACTAGTTCACCACTAAAGTGGACAAGATGTAGAGACACATCAATAATCTTCCTTTACCCTACTTCGCCGTATGTTTGTGTTTCGGGCAGTCTATACAACGCTCACCACAACGCTTGATGCCCTTCCGTCAACTAGGGCTTAGTTGGCGGTATGACGATTAACCGTGTCGATACTCATTCCATACATTACTTATCCGTAAGCGTTGCATTTAATATTTCTTTCCAAGCTGCTGAGCATTACTTTTTTTCCAGGAAATAAGGATCCTCTTTGAAAACTTTAAAAAGGTGAAAGAAGAAGAAATAGAAGTTGAAAACAGGACCAAAATACAGGCGGCGGTTGACATTTTCAACAACTACATCAAGTCGGCTTGGAACCCACATACTTGCTGCTTCCATCCTCAAGCGCTAGAAGATTTGCTTAGGGCAGGCCGCGAGGAGGCAGTCAAGCAGTTGAATGAAGCTCAAATACAAGAGGTGGTAAAGGCAAGTAGTACAGACGTTTATTTCGACTGATTGATAGTATAAATCCCACTCTCTTCAACCCTTTCACGAAAATTGTAGCTTCCAACATCATCTTTAATTATTTTACAGAATCTTGAGCACCGTTTCTTGGAACTGCGCTCTACCAACCATAATAACAACAACCAGGCAGTGGACCATGCCTTCGGCGTGTACACGTCGAAGATGAACGAGCTGACTGCACCAGCTAATACATTTTTTTTCTTCCCAAGGCTTATAAACCAAAGTGAGCTGAAAATCATTTATTGAGCTATTATTACTACGTATAGAGACACCACGCATCACCTTTGTGTCCCATCCAGAATGAGACAACGCGCAAAAGTTCATTCAGTTGTTTGACAGCACTGTGGCGTGCTCTAGGCACACGCACTCATCCTGGATGTCTCTATTCGTAGTGTTAATAGGTCAATGCTTTCATATACTTATTTTTTTTCGGGAATTAAATTTTTCATGTGCCGGAACTTTTATGGATATCGTTTCTATTAGTTATATGTATATTACTACTAGTGACCAGTCCCGGCTGCGAACGGGTGCAATCTCTACTACACTATGCATTTTATTACACACATAAACTTTCCCCTTTTATGACTCTATAAATAAAAAAAACCGCATCAAAATCCGTTGCGTGTTTTAAAGATCTTAGCATACATAGGGACAGACAGACAGACAGATGCGGGAAGCGACTTTATACTATGTAGTGATACAAAAAAAAAATGGCACTTGAGTTAATTCTGAACTTAATAGGATATACAGGATGAACTTTTCAACTGGGCGTGTGGATGGCTGTATCAGAAACTATGAACTAAATCGAAAATCGAGTTTTTGATTTCTGATTCAATTTTTGATTCTTCTTGGGCCTTGAGGCCGATTTTGACGAAAACTGAAATTGTATCATTGTGTTTTTCAACTGAACAGAAAAGAAAAGAAATGTATAGTAAGGTAAAGTTAAGTATAAGAAGCGATTTCCAAAAAAAAACTAACACCTGCAATTTCCAATTTTTAGTACATCGTATGATGTCGTGCGAGGAGAACCATGTGAACTGTAAAGGAGAAGCGATCAACGAGTTCACAAACAGACGTCGCGGCGCTACCTGCGGAGATGACGCTTACTACAACAACCTCGTACAGGTTCGTTTGATCTAAATTGCTTCTCTTGTCAGTCTTGGTATGTAATGTCCGTGTCCGTGGACAAAACACTTGGCTTGTGAAATTCAATCTAAAATCTTATCAGGGCCCAATCACTGGTTGATTGGGCCCTCACTGTAGCAGATGTTCAGCTATGGCTGATTTTTGCTCACCGTTGTTTTTGACATCCTTGATGTGCTCTTAGATTTGATTGAACTCAAAATCTATATACATACTAGCGGCCCATCCCGGCTTCGCACGGGTGGAGGACCCGGTCTAAAATTTGAGATTTAAACTATCCTATCTCTCAAGTTGGATCGAAAAACCGATTATAATAAAATTCGCACACCATGTGCAGCATGGTGTGCGAATTTTATTATAATCGGTTAAGTGGTTTAGGAGTCCATTGAGGACAAACATTGTGACACGAGATTTATATATGTTACCGGCCAAACCCGATTTTCAGGACAAACTAGTTTGGCCTAGGCTAAACTAGTTTTTTGCAAGCTAGGGACTTGCTGGCACCCCGACTCGGACAATTTAGGTTAGAAGAGGATGGCGGGGCCTGAAAGACCCCGCCATCCTCTTCGTGGTTCTTTTTTTTAAAACCACCCAGTAGTAGGAAATCCGCAAAGCGGGACTCTGTCGAAACTAGTTTAGCCTAGGCCAAACTAGTTTGTCCTGAAATCGGGTTTGGCCGGTAACATATATATTATCTATACATATAATAAAATAGTAGGAAAGTCAAAACTGTACATTGAATATTTTTTTTAAAGAATACTTGGGGTGTGATCTACAATCGATACCGAAGCCAAAAATATAGTTTTTAGAATTTTTGTCTGTTTATCTGTTTATCTGTTTGTCTGTATGTATGTCCGGGATAAACTCAAAAAGTACTGGACGGATTTGAATGATTCTTTTTTTGTTGTATAGCTATTAAGTCTGGCCAAAACATAGGCTATAATTTATTTTCGAAAATTGAACACCTGGCGCAGAACCGCAACAGACCAGCTAAACTATAAGAGATACAAAAATGGTGCGATAGCAAAAATTGTTCCACGTGATGAGCATTTTCTGCTGAGAGTATAAATTTGAGAATCTGGAACACCTGATGTGGAACTACAAGAGCCAAGCTACACCATAACATATACAGGAATGACGTCTTAGCAAAGTTGTTCAGCCTGATGAGCACTCTCTGTTGACGTATAAAACTTGAAGATCTGGAACACCTGATGTGGAACACCAAAAGCCCAGCTAAACTATATATCAGTCTGATGAGCATTATCTATTAATGTATAAAATTTTAAGATCTGGAACACCTGATGTGGACATCAAAGCTATCACTAATTTCACTGTATATTTATAAAATAACATAAGCTGGGATTATCTTCACGCAGTGAAGGCGGTCGCAGTTTAAGACTGATTTTCGATGACGATGAATACACTAAAAAAAAAGTATTCTACTGGCCAAACTTAATTATTTACCCGGGCTCTTGGAGTTGGGTATCAGGCTTTTCAAATCTTCGATTTTGCCGACCCCATTGTCGCTGGCATAAGCAACAAGATCCGCGTACGAAGTCGCGAGCAGAAGCTAGTTAAGATAATAAAATAGTAGGAAAGTCAAAACTGTACATTGAATAATTTTTTAAAGAATACTTGGAGTGTGAGCCAAAAATATAGTTTTTAGAATTTTTGTCTGTCTGTTTATCTGTTTGTCTGTATGTATGTCCGGGATAAACTCAAAAAGTACTGGACCGATTTGAATGATTCTTTTTTTGTTGTATAGATATTAAGTCTGGCCAACACATAGGCTATAATTTATCTTAAAAACTTGAACACCTGGCGCAGAACCGCAACAGACCAGCTAAACTATAAGAGATACAAAAATGTTGCGATAGCAAAAATTGTTCCACGTGATGAGCATTTTCTGCTGAGAGAATAAATCTGAAGATCTGAAACACCTGATGTGGAACTCCAAGAGCCCAAGCTATACTATAACATATACAAGAATGACGTCTTAGCAAAGTTATTCCGCCTGATGAGCACTTTTTGATGATTTATAAAATATATTGAAAATCTGGAACACCTGATGTGGAAATCAAAGCTATCACTAATTTCACTGTATATTTATAAAATAACATAAGCTGGGGTTACCGTAGCGGCGGTAAGACCCCTCTTTGAGGAGTGGCTGGACAGGCGTTACGGCGTTCTAACCTTCCTCGTGACGCAGGTCCTCACCGGACACGGATGTTTCGGGAGGTACCTGTGTCTTATGAGAAAGGAGGAAACCCTGGAGGACACAGTCGAGCATATGGTGCAGAATTGCCTCGCTTGGGCAGAGCACCGACGTGTCCTCACAGCGGCGATAGGCGGAGACCTCTCGCGCCCGTCATTGGTCGCGGCCATGCTGCTGGGCGAGACGGAATGGGAAGCGGTCGCCTCCTGCTGCGAAGCAATCATGTTCGCGAAGGAGGAGGCGGGCCGCTTGAGAGAGAGGACAATCTCCTCCCTCCGCCCCACTCTCGGTGTTTGACGCCCACGGCGACGGACGTCACAAGACGTAGGCGCGGGCATGCATGCTCGGGTCGACGGCGCGTCGTGTTCCACACGCGCCTCAAAGAGCGTCAGTAACGGGTGGGAAGACTCATTTGATGATTTTACCACGTAAAAAAAACTGGGATTACCTACACGCAGTGAAGGCAGTAGCAGTTTAGGACTGATTTTCGTTAACGATGAATCATCATCATCAGCCTATAATGTTCTCACTGCTGGGACACAGGCCTCCTCTCTGAGAGAGGGAGTGGGTCATAATCCAATACGCGCGCCCAGTGCGGATTGGTAGATGTCACATGTCTTCGAATTTTTGGTTCTAGGACATGTCGGTTTCCTCACGATGTTTTCATTCACCGTTTTGAGGGCAGTGGTGATTAAATAAATTACACAAAGTAATGCGCCTGGCTGAGTTCGAACCCACCACTTACAACTCGTAAGTCGGGACCGATACCACTGGGCCAACTGCTCTAGCGATGAATATAATATATTAATAACAAAAATTTTACTCTACTGGCCAATTTCCCATTATTTTTTTATTCGGACTTTTAGAGCCAGGAGACTTTAGAGCCCGCGACTTCGTACGCGGATCCTGTTGCTTATGCCAGCGACAGCGCGATCGTCAAAACCAAAGATCTGCAAAGTCTGATACCCAACTCCAAGAGACCGGGTAAATAATTAATGGGAGTTTGGCTAGTAGAATATTTTTTTTATTAATAGATATATTCATCGTCATCGAAAATCAGTCCTAAACTGCGACCGCCTTCACTGCGTGAAGGTAATCCCAGGTTATGTTATTTTATAATTATACAGTGAAATTAGTGATAGCTTTGATTTCCACATCAGGTGTTCCAGATCTTAAAATTTTATACATTAATAGATAATGCTCATCAGGCTGAAGAACTCTTTCTAAGACGTCATTGCTATAGTGCAGCTGGGCTCTTGGAGTTCTACATTAGGTATTCCAGATCTTCATTTTTTATACGTCAACAGAGAGTGCTCATCAGGCTGAACAACTCTTTCTAAGACGTCATTCCTATCTGTATAGGAATGACGTCCTATAAAGAGTTGTTGTTATTGTTGTTGGTGTTTCTTTTAAATTGGCCAAAAGGGAGAAATCTGCATGCATAAGACATACGGGAAAACTTTCTTAGCATTAAATATAAAAATTACCAATTTTTTATGATGTCATTTGATTTTGGGGTCTTATAGGGCCTATGCACACCACGTTTTTTAAACGCGCCGTTGACGCGCTGTTTGGAAACGCGCGTCGACGGCGCGTTTTTGTCCATCAGAGCAGTTTGTTGTCGTGATACAAAGTGTCAAACGCGCGTTTGCATCGCAACAAACGCGCGTCGACGGCGCGTTTAAAAAACGTGGTGTGCATAGGCCCTTAAAGACTATTTCATTGTATGGGAAGGAAAATGTCCGGGCAACAGAAGTTGGTCAAATCTTATGAAATACTGACACTATTAATACGACTTGATGCCTGTTAGAAGAAACATTACTCTACTTTTGACCAACTTCTACTATCCAGATATTTTTCTGTCGGTACAATTATCTCATCCTTACATGAAAGTTTTTGACCAACTTCCGCCGTCCCGATTGTTTTCTTCCGATAAAATGAAATGATCCTTACATGAAACAGAATCGAACGGCATTAAAAACAATTGATCAATTGATACTTGACCAAAAAAATAAAACTGCCCAAATTGTCAGTATCAAAAAAGAGCTAAAGGTTCCTAAGAAAGTTTGATGCGGATTTCTCCCTTTTGGCCAATTTAAAAGAAACACTTTGTATATGTTAAAGTGTAGTTGAGATTTTGTTGCTCGACATTAGGTGTTCCAGATCTCCAATTTATACACGTCAACAGGGAATGCTCATCAGGCTGAACAACTCTTTCTAAGACGTCGATTCTACATATGTTATAGGTACTTTAGCTGGGCTTTTGTTGGTCCACATCAGGTGTTCCAGATCTTCAATTTTTATATGTCAATAGAGAGTGCTCATCAGGTCAGGCAACTTTGCTAAGACGTCATTCTGTATTTGTTACTAGCTTCTGCCCGCGACTTCGTACGCGGATCTTGTTGCTTATGCCAGCGACAATGGGGTCGGCAAAATCGAAGGTCTGAAAAGTCTGATACCCAACTCCAAGAACCCGGGTAAAAAATTCATGGGAGTTTGGCCAGTAGAATAAAAATTGTATTAATATATTAATCGTCATCGAAAATCACTCCGTGAAATCCACGGTGTCCTTCAATAGCCCTTTATGTTCCGGGGTAACGGTGATGGTATAAGTCCCGCGACCCCGGCAGGCTTTAGCCCTCTGAGAGAGGGCCCCGTTATTATGCTGACGCTCTTTAAGGCGCGCGTGCAACTCGCCGTCCATGGTCGGACGGCGAGTTGCCCTTTACTCGCCGCCCGCATGCCCGCGCCTACGGTGGCCGGAGATCGTCTTGTGACATCCGACGCCGTGGGCGTCCACCACCGCAGGGTAGCTGGGCTCTTGGAGTTCCACATTTGGTGTTCTAGATCTTCAATTTTTATACGTCAACAGAGAGTGCTCATCACGCCGAACAACTCTTGCTAAGACGTCATCACTATCATTATCATTATCATCATTACATAGTATAAAACAAAGTCGCTTTCTCTGTCCCTATGTCCCTTTGTATGCTTAAATCTTTAAAACTACGCAACGGATTTTAATGCGGTTTTCTTTAATAAATAGGTATATTCAAGAGGAAGGTTTATATGTATAAAACATGTACAATGTAGAAGTGGAACACTGTCAATTTTTGAGATTTTTAATGTGATGTCGTAAATCAGCTCACTTTTTTGCGCTTATATTGCAAACGCTGGCCAAACCCTACGAGATTGGTCAAAACGATGTACTACAGTATTGTACAACTTACAAAAGTCCACAAAAAAGTCCGCGATGGTATATGTCTATCTCTCAAGAATAACCCACAATAACCGCTTTTTATGTTTTACTTTTTACTAGAGATAATGGCTTATTTACGAAGCCATTTTAAGTATGTATAACATTAATTCTTATCCAGATAAACATGTTAGTAAGCTTGGACATGAAGCTTAGATTAAATTTGTCTTAACATTATGTTATTTCGATCAGTACTTTATAAGATATCAAACGTACAAACTTACGCTAAATCGAAAAATTATCATTGCGGCGATGGTAGGTACGTGCTGACGAAATAAATGCTTCCCTAAAAAGATCCAATCTTTTTGGTCACACGTCAATAAATTAGAGCTTAAAACTAACATGAGGGTCTCATCGTTGTCACGTGAGAACAGGCTTTTATCAGAGATGCTGCTAAAAATTGGCAATGAAGAGGTAACACATAGTGATGGAAGGATTAACCTAGAAAGCCTTTGTGTTTTAAAAAATAACATTAAAGAGTTGGTCAACAATGTCTATCCCGACATTGATAACATTAGTTGTAAGACTATACCTTGGTTTAAAGAAAGAGCGATTCTATCACCAACTAACGACCAAATAGATAAGATAAATAACTTAATTCTTTCAAAGATTGATTCGCCGACGCAAACCTACTACTCGGTTGATACTGTTCTCGATTTGGAAGAAGCTGTTCATTTTCGTACAGAATTTCTAAACTCTTTGAAGCCGTCTGGTCTCCCTACTCACAAAATAGTGCTGAAAGTAGGTTGTCCTGTTATTTTATTAAGAAACCTGAATCCACCTAAACTTTGCAATGGCACGCGTTTGCTGGTAATATCATTGAAAACTTTCATAATAGAGTGCAACACTCACAGGATGTGGTACCGGAGAAGATGTAATGATTCCCCAAATCCCTCTGATACCATCAGATTTACCCTTCCAATTTAAACGTTTACAGTTTCCGGTAAAGACATCTTTTGCAATGACCATTAATAAATCGCAAGGTCAAACCTTCAACGTTGCAGGCTTAGATTTGAGCGTTGACTGCTTTTCACATGGACAACTGTATGTCGCTCTTTCAAGAGTGACCTCCAGAGAAAACATGTTTGTATTGTCTAATGACAAGAAAGCTGTGAACGTTGTTTATAAAGACATTCTGTAATATGTTGTAAAAATAAAATAAATTGTTAAAAATGTAAAAAGTAAATTAGTAAAAATGTAGTGTATGAATTTAGATATTCCAAAGATAACAGGAAATCTTCATGGTATAGGGAAAGGGGGATTGTTTTACTCTTTTAACGCGTGCGGGCCACGGGCAGTAATGAATAAATCAAAACTACTGGATCGATTTTAATCACATAGGCTATATATTTTATACCCGTGCGAAACCGGAGCGGGCTGCTATGTTTTTATATACAACGTTCACAGTTTTTCTGTAGTGTATTTAGTATCAGAATTGCACCCGTGCGAAGCCGGGGCGGGTCGCTAGTTCCTGTATATGATATAGTGTAGCTGGGCTCTTGGAGTTCCACATCAGGTGTTCCAGATCTTCAAACTAATTCTCTCAGCAGAAAATGCTCATCACGTGGAACAATTTTTGCTATCGCACCATTTTTGTATCTCTTATAGTTTAGCTGGTCTGTTGCGGTACTGCGCCAGTTGTTCAAGTTTTCAAAATAAATTATAGCCTATGTTTTGACCAGACTTAATACCTATACAACAAAAAAAGAATCATTCAAATCCGTCCAGTACTTTTTGAGTTTATCCCGGACATACATACAGACAAACAGATAAACAGACATACAGACAAAAATTCTAAAAACTATATTTTTAGATCACACCCCAAGTATTCTTTAAAAAAATATATTCAATGTACAGTTTTGACTTTCCTACTATTTTATTATATGTACAGATACGCAAATATACCTACACTTTTCCATTGCCGTCGCATCCCGTTTCGATGTGTAGGTACTATACTGACCCTAAATATTTTGTTACAGAAAATCGAGCAAGCTTACAACAGTATCTACATATTTCGGGTTAGACTCCTTTTTTAAGAGAGTTGGATGTTAATATTGTCTGAGACACTGCAAACTACATACTTGGTACATTGTTTTGGACTTTATTTATAGTGAACCATGTAGTAATAAATTAGTTTGAAGAATGTTTCAATTTTTATTTATTTCTTTTATTGGTTTACCAACAGTTGCCACATCAACGCATTATTAACGCACTCATACTAGATGTAAAATGTTGTTATAGTGCGGGAGCCGGCTGCAAAAGTACCTACCTCATCGGCTACCCCAATAGGCTATATTTAGATCGTTAACCGACACTTAAACACGTAAAAAAAATCAGGTCTGCCAGAGCCGATCCTGCCGGGTCATAGAAATAATAAAAATAATAGCCAAGATGCCCCTGATAATGGATCAAAAGGTCTGTCAGGTCTAAGCTTGCCGGAACTTAGTGTTCAAAGCATTTGAAGTTGCTATGGAGCGTAATTTCACCTGAAGTCAAAATAACATTTAAAATAACATTTTTATCATTGTTTTGTTTCTAAATTTATACAAATCCATGAATATAAAATATTTTTTATCGAAACATTAAATAAAACAACAAGTGTAGAGTTAAAGACGTAAATTCAAAATCTTGCAAAATTTCTGAGAGCGAGTGCAGCAAGCTGAAGTGGCAATGGGCAGGCCATATTTCTCGATGAGAATGTGGCCGATGGATGGCGATTGGGTCGAAAAGCACTAGAGTGGAGACCACGGACTAGCAAGCGCAGCGTAGGACGTCCACCAACAAGATAGATAGACGACTTTATAAAGTTCGCCAGTGAACGCTGGATGCAGGTCGCTTCCAACCAGTATATTTGGAAATCAAAAGAGGAGACCTATGTTCAGCAGTGGACGTCGTACGGCACAGATGATGGGAGAGATCCTGGTGGTGGTCAGGTTAATTAGGCGTTGACATGATTTACTCAATAACAGGTTCTACACTCGAAAGACTACTTAGTTCCCTAAACTTAAAAACATGTATACAGAATTCAGGTAATTCTAATGCCAACTTAAACTAAGTTTTGACAGTTGTATGTATATAAATTGTAAGCATGCTACTGAACTCGTAGTGATTATTGCAAAATTATGAATTTACATCTTTAACTCTACACTTGTTGTTTTATTAAATGTTTCGATAAAAATATGTAATATTCATGAATTCGTATAAATTTAGAAACAAAACAATGATAAAAAATTTTATTTTAAATGCTAAATGTTATTTTGACTTCAGGTGAAATTACGCCCCATAGCTACTTCAAATGCTTTGAACACTAAGTTCCGGCAAGCTTAGACCTGGCAGACCTTTTGATCCATTATCAGGGGCATCTTGGCTATTATTTAGCGTTGGTTCCATCCGGGTACTCGATGAGGTAGATTTAGTGAGTCAGAAGGGCATATATTTAGGGGTCTGCCAAGTACTTCCGGCAGGTTGCGCAATGGCAGACCAACTTTTTTTTACATAACTAATCAATGGTTAACTGCTGCCAGCACTTTCGTTCGGGTATCTTATGACGTAATTTTTATTAAAAAATGATGACAAAAAATATCGATTATTTCTATGACCCGGCAGGATCGGCTCTGGCAGACCTGATTTTTTTTACGTGTTTAAGTGTCGGTTAACAATCTAAATATAGCCTATAGGGGTAGCCGATGAGGTAGGTACTTTTGCAGCCGGCTCTCGCACCATTAGTCAGAAGCCCGAAAATCTGACTACCAGTTTTTCCAAATGGTATCTAATTACACAGTTACTGGGTTTCTGAGGTCGTATAGGCAGTCACTCCATGTAAAATACTGATATTCGGCTGCATCTGCATCCGGTACGCGTACGACTGGCAGCCGACCACAACATAGTTGAGAAAGGGGTAGGTAGATGTCGCGTCAGGAGCTAGGGGTCAAGTTTGAGATCAACTGGCTGAAAAGGGAATAGAATAAATAAGTGAGAAGAGTATAACTTTTAGTGAATTTATTTTAAAATTATTTACAAAATTTCTGTAGACCTGATTATTTAACGCAGTATAGTAATATTATACATAACATAATAACTTCCACTTGTACCTAGATTATATTTTGCAACCGTATTTACTTTTAAGCATTTTAGTCAAAAATCAATATTACGATTAAAACAAAATGGTAATTTTATGAAGTAAAATAGAACTAGGCGCATGGTAGTGGGATAGCCAAGTTGCGTTTAGTGATATGATAATCTCAAAACTTCATTCATACATAAACATTTTAAAACTATACCTTTTTAGAAACTTGTTACTATTAATAGGTACATAAGTCGAAATTATTTTACAATTAGTGAGACCCGTTATATTTTAGTCAATAACAGTTAATGTTACTTCGTTTTGGCAATATCATTTGAAAATTATCTATCTATAAGTCAATATTTACATTAATACGATACTTAACTAAGCTATTAAGTCTTTTAACATTAGCTACATTTAATTAACAGTGGGTATTTTATAACAATATAGAAAAAGAAGTTTTTTTTAGTATTTATGGCACTTTATATGAAATATTTTGCAACTAACTCTTCAACTATTATTTTGGCAATGATTTGGTCCACTTAGCCAAACGAGTGCTACGCGATTCTCACCCCTATGAAATTCCGGGTAGCGAACAATGTTAGGTGAAATACATAGTTTTTTTTAGAATTGAATCTGCTTTCCCCGGAACGATAATTATTATGATAATAATATCCTTATTATTAAATATTATCTTCATATGACATTCAATATTTTAGTGGATTCGCAGTAAGAATAAACTTTTTATCGCCGTTCTGAGGAAATACCTTAAACACGTTGTCAATTTATGGTAATATAATAAAGTAGGTCTCGTTTCTACGTGATATAGTTTTTTAATTGATAAAAATGTTCTAAATCCTGAGACAACACAGCACAATATAATTATGATAATCGGGTTATGTCCAGAACTTTACATTATGATTTATATATGACATAGAAATATATATCAAGACCATTATTATTTTATTGTAATTTTGAATTATATCATTTTACAGACTATAAAATGTAGTTCATGTTACAATATATTTCTAGATATTTGTTTAGGTACACTTTAGCACGCACCCAAATTATTGTTTCAATAACTTACATCTCCAAACGGATAAAATTAAATCTAGGTAACAGATCTATGTTTACCGTTTATACAAATGGATCATTTGACGTGTGTATAATATAAGAAGTACAATTGTGTTTTAAAAATCCGTAACTACTATTGTTCAACACTCTAGAAGTGTTTTGTCTCACTTGGGGATCCGCCGACGCGACACGCGTGAGCGTGCGTGGCGTCCACAGCCAACACGGGTTGGTAGAGTCAGTACTAGGTCCGGCGTTTTAAACGTCGAAGAGCAGCGCGATGTTGTGCTGCTCGGCGCGTCGCTAGTAGTGGTCCGACAGTGCGTGCGGAGACGTGGGGTGCGCGGCGTGTGCTGCGTGTGCGGCGTGCGCGGCGTGCGTAGCGCGGTAGTGCGGCGCGCGCGCATACGTGCCGTACGCGTCGTCGCGCCGCGCCCCGCCCGCTCCCACAGACGCGCCGCTCGCGCTTGTGCCGCCCACGCTGCCGCTGTACACAGATTCGCGTCGCTCGTTCACTGCTGCTCCTGTACACATAATATTATACATAAGTCACATTCCAGACGTGTCATGCGGATGAATATGGTACCATATTCATGTACATGATGTTCATGAAAGTTTTCAGAATGAATTTCAATTTGCATAAAAAGAGAAAGGTTAGGTTAGGTTATCTTTTTTATGGTAGATCATGGGCGAATTGTACGAAAGATGACCGCTTGATCGTTGGCCTAGTAATTGCGTGGAAAACTGCCGAGCAATTTTCCGGAAATAAATTCTGTATAAGTTAGAACTCACCGGCAGGTCCAGGTCGAATTCCGTTGGCCGTGCCATAGGGTGGGTCTCGCTGCGCGTTGTGTGTGTTCTGGTTGTGAGCGAGAGCGTGGTGCGCGTGCGCCGGGGGCCGCAGCACGAGAGACGAGGCCGCCACTAGCGGGCCCCCAGCCCCTGTCACCGTGGCTGTCGCGCTCGTCGCTCCACTCGTTGCGGAACTGCCCTTGCTGTATACTGACTGGGACCTGGAAAAGTGAATGAAAGAAATGATTAAGAAACTTGGGCATCAATCACTTATTGTATAATGCATACAATAGGAGGGGATTTTATCACATAATTGGTCTAATTTTGACCTTGGTCTCGCTTGGTGGAAAGCGATGGATGAACTCAGCGTGGCTGTGTCTTGAATGGCCGATAACGCCTGATGGAATCTGATGGATAGAATGTGAAATGCTTTAAAATTCTAGGTATGTCAGCTCTCAGAATTTAAAATACAACAGATATATTAGATAATATGAAAAGTCTGTGATATTTAAGGACGATATCCCTAGGCGGCATCAGTGACCGATATGAGCTGCACTGTTGGCTTCTGCCTGAATAAGAAGAAGTAGGATGAAAGAAGGGAAACAAGAGGTGTCCAATTACCTGTGTAAGCCATGCCTGGCAGGTGGAGGCGAGCGACAGTAGAGAGACTTGGTGCCGGAGTAAAGCGGCTCTGCGGTGTCTGGTCGAGGCGCGGCGGCGCAGTACGTGGGCGCGTGGCGGTAGTGGTGGTGCGATGGGAACGCGGGCTTGTCCAGCTCGTCCAGATCCCGCGGGGACGAGGCACGGGAGGAGCCTCCTCGTGATCGTTTTCCCCCCCATTCATGCAACAGTGCTGAAGCTACTCCACCACCAAGGCCACCCACCCAGCACACCCAGTGGCTCTCCCAGCGGGACAGCACGAATGATGGACCCAGAGATCTCGCAGGATTTAGTGAAGGCATCTGAAATGATATTATTACATTTAAGAATAGCGTGGAAACTTTTATTTTAAGGACCCTTTTTTTTTTAGCCTGGTTTAATTATCAAATGAGTCTTACCACCTAGGGCAGGCAGGAAGATTCTAACAGTAAGAGGCCTTTGGTGTTTCTGGACGTGGCATTAGACAGTCAGTACTTAAATTAAAGAAAAGTCATAGGTAATGGTTTGAACTGTTATAAACCCTTGAGTTGCTAAAATACTAAATCTATGACAATGTGTGTTGTGGATTTGTAGGCCATTGTAACTGAATATTATCAGCCTCTTTAAAAATGTGTAGGTACTTGCCATTTTAAGTTCTCACAACCGATTAGAGGCTCTAATTTTTTTTTTATTAAATTCTAGCTACTGCCTTCTAAATTCAAAGTAAAAAAAAATCCATTCATTTTGATCGGCATAAAAACGCTACGATTTGCACAGACATTTCAATAGGCACAACGAAAGTATTGCGTAGGTAGTTATTTTTTCACGTATTACTCTGTTCCGAGCGGACAGATGGCACGCCAACAGCTGTCCTTAAGGATGCTGTGCACAAAAGGCAGGTAGCTCGCTGTAATACATTCCACATAATAGCGCGGACGGTGAACAATGCACGTGCTCGTATTGCTACTCGCCTGGTACCTGACACCATATTTGTTGATGATTATACGTTATATTTTGTTATTTTTTTATCTTTAATATTTTTCTCGCTGATTAAATAGGTAAGTATGTAAACTTGAACTGAGCTGGAATTAAGGCCATAGAAACTAAACAACATACATTGAAACTAAAAAACTTGGCTTGATTACTATTTACTGATCAGATTTTAATGGAACTCAGATCAAAGAAATAGGTAGATAGAGCGCTCAGAACAGTCAGAACACGCGAGTGTGTCTGCCAAAGCAAATACAAAATCTAAATCGAATACAAACTCGCGACATGACAGTACCAAGCTACGCGTCGATGTTGTTATTTGCCAAAATATCTCGTGTCTTTAAACATTGTAAAAATTGTTCTCAAAAACAAAGAAAACAATATGGAATGTAATTCGATTTGATTTTATATTTTTTTCGTGTTCTGAGCGTTCTATCTGCCTATTTCTGTGATCTGAGCTGCCCAACATAAATGTATGTTGCACGTGCGACGTCATACTATTTATAATATGAACTGAACTGTAAAAGAATACTAACGGAGACGAAGCTAGCGGCGCAGTAGGCGGCACCCAGCAACGCCGGGGCTGCCCCAGTCCAGCGGCGCTCCATAGCAGCGAAGTGTGCAGCCGCCACCAGGGCAGAGAGCACCAGCTCTGCACCCAGCCGCTCCCACGCCGCTCCCGTCACCCCCCCGCCGCCTGGCAATGACGCTGAAAGTCCACCCGCGTAGCCCGGGACGCTGACACTGAAACAATAACAAGAATATGAATTAACAAGTGAAATAATTAGTAAAAGGACATGGATAATTCTTGCCTTAGCCATTGAAGCAAGTAGCCTAAAATGTCTTATTCTCGTCATCACCGTTTTTTTTTGTGAGTTGCATCTCGCAGGTCAACCTGGAGCTCGTGGAGGTAAGCCGACAAACTCTCCTTCAGTTTGGCAGAAGTTATGCAGTGTACAACTTGTCTAATTTTTTTTGAGGGAAAAATAAAAACGTTGCTTAACCGGACTTTTCTGTGGATGATTTTTTTAAATGACTTTTAATAGATATAGTACGGAACACTTTTTGCCCAAATACAACAATTAGGTACTGTGCCAGTTTCTTTTAAATATAAAATACCAAGCTATGTAGGTATATTTTTATCGGTATTAGTCTCTTGGCCTTTAGGTATTATTAGATCTGGTTACGTACGGAGGATCCCTTCATTCACTGGGCTCTGTAATTAATCAATAAGTATTATTACATTTTGAAATTAGATTAGATCGCAGTTTATTCTTTGCGGATCAAACAAATATTAGTTCTGTGCGGGAAAAGAACCCGCGATACGCTGCACAGAAGTCGGTCGCTCAGTCACTGCCTCAACCGTGTCGTCAATGGATAACAAACTCGTATCAGAATCATAAAAAAATATAATTTCAGCTTCCACAACTCTACATGCGATATTTTTTTTTTGTTTAATTAATACGATATTATGTTAAACGCAAACTTATATATCAGCTTTCTTAGCTTTAAATACAATATTTTTTTGTTTAATTAAATGGCTAACGCGCCCGTAAACAGTTTACGGCGAATTCGCCGTTACTCACCTTTATTACGGTTGTGTCGTAAACATCTGCTAAGACAACCATTTGCTCCGTTCAAATAAAGTATAATAATATAGATTTCAAGTATACCTATACCATCGTCAAATTTTATTTTTGAATAGCTGTTTCCTATGGTTTCATCCCCACTACTCGGCTATTGGTCGTAGCGATGTTATATAGCCTGGCTCGATAAATGTAAATGGGCAAAACAAAAATATTTTTTCAATTCAAACCAGTTCTGAGATAAGCGCGTTCAACCAAACAAACTCTTCTGTTTTATAATGATATAGAAGATAGAAGAAGAAGTAGAAGTGAAGTATGTAATTAGTATGAGTACGCTCCTTAGGTAGACTTAACGTCTTAACCCATTGTGTGCACTACTTTATAGTGATATTCAATATTATGCTTGCTACGTACTTTATCTGAAATTCATATTTCTTTATAATTAGTGTTGACTTACTAAAGAGAGTTCAATCAAGGTGGTTGTGTACTTCTTTACGATCCCATCGGACCTCTAAAATTACAGAAAATGAGTTTGATCTTTCATTTAGTCTAGGTCAATGTCGACGATGGAGAGAAAACTTTACCTAGAAGAGGTCTGTTCACTCTAACTTTGAAGAAAAAAAAAACAAAAACTGCTTCCGCTAATCGCCTTCAGAGGGACAAGTCCCACAGTCGTGTGGGCAGCTGGGTAATGTCGCCTTTACGGCCGTGATCGACGACGTGCCAACTCATATTCATAGAAATAAGAGTAATAAAGGCATAAGTTAGTTTCCCTCGTAATTCCTCTCGTATCCCTAGGGGGCGTTGTTGTCGGCTTTATAACAATGACTATGAAGTTTCTACCTGTAAAGGTACCAGGATATAGGTACTAAAGTTTTAACGATATTTCAAAACTACGAACTTTATAATTATACGGGTTGCTATGTTACACTTTACTTTGGTTCTTTCAAAATGTATTATTATCGATTTAAAAAGAGTGTTCATGGAGTTTCTTGCCCGTTCATATATACGCTTTGGAATGGGCACCTATAGTACTTTCACAGTCATAATGTATAGTGACTAGGACTGTAGCACCACAACTTTAGAATTTGTATTTTTTGTCTTTTGACAATTTAAAGTGCCTATAACTGACCAACTTGAAGTAAATAATTTGAATTTGAATTAACCAGAGACCGGCCTCTTCCATGGGTTAATGCCTGAATGATAAATCAACTTAACACTATGTGTTAAGACAAGTCTATGTATTTTTTTTTTACGAACTTTTAGCAAAGCAAACTTGGCCATGCCACTGCTGTGCACAAAAATATTGTAAGAAACGTACAGTTTGAGCAGTATCTGATATTATTGTCCGATTTTAAACTTTAACTGTCACGTAGGTATCTCGTGCCGCTTTTCGTATCAGTTCCAAAGTTACAAAGTTTAATGGAACGTTCCAGGAAATGAGCCCCAGAATCGAGAGTATACGATTGTGAACTCGTTTTATTTAAAACTTGTAAAGATGTCTTGAATTTCAGACGAGATTCAGAAGATGGGAGGTACCCTACATACCTTGGGAGGAAGGTAAAGTTACTTCAAGAGACGTAAATTATTATCAGAAGAAAGTATTATAAGTAGGTAGTGTTATTTAAAAAAGATTGATTTTGAATAATTTGTCATAGGCCGAACGCCGAATTAACCGCATTTTCATAGGCACATATACCTATATATGATGAACAAAGTGTTATCTCAGCTATCGACATATTATTATACTTAAAAGCTTGAACAGAAAAGAACAGTATTTCTAAGACTACTTTTTGTGCGTACGATACTTTTGATTAGTATTTCACCTGCTACTTTTAATATTTTACCTATATCTGCTAAGTTTTGATCATAATTATGTAGGTAGTTAATTCCGGACCTATAAATATGAGTTTAGTCTGTACCAGTGACGACTAAAAGTTTCAGCGTGCTGCTAAAAAACGAAATAAAAGACATAAGTAAAATGCAGTCTGCTACAGTGGCAGACTGCACTTACGCATAAGAGTAGACGTCAGTGTAAGTGCTGTGCCTGAAATGGGCTTTTTAGCTATAAGTAGCGTTATCTTACATATAAGCAAAAATTAAGTAAGTTTATCAACATTTAATTAAGGTTTAAAGGATGAAACGTACTCACGACAGGAGAAAAACATAGTATGGGGTGTGGTTGCCAAAAAATCCTAAAGTACCAGAAAAAAAAATTGTCACTTACTAAGCCCGAAGAAAAAATCATCAATCCTATATTTTTGCAGTTTTTTAAGAAGGATAAAAGACACAGGTTTACATATACATAAGAATTAGGCTTTATTTTAGGCGTTGTCCTCACAAAAGGCCAAAAACTTGTGTGAACAAAAAAGAGCAACTACATATAATGCAGGATTGGTGTTACAAAACTAACCGAAAATTAACTTAGTTTTATCAATAAATACAACACCTCCTTTTAGTGACATGTGTCGGTTAACAAACAGTGTCCATAAAGTCTATTCTCCTTGTATCTGTTGGGAACTGAATGGCTATTGTCAGGCGGCCAACACTTGGAACTTCTGCTGCACTGTCGAGCGGAATACTGACCACATTTATAATGCGATGTTCTACTTGCTGCTGACCCGAATTTAAACGCTTGTTATGTACAATCACGAGCAATCAGACCTATTTTTATATCTTTACTAGCGGCCTGTCCCGGCTTCGCACGGGTGGAGGACCCGCGGTCTAAAATTTGAGATTTAAACTATCCTATCTCTCAAGTTGGATCGAACTGCACATGGTGTGCGAATTTTATTATGATCGGTTAAGTGGTTTAGGAGTCCATTGAGGACAAACATTGTGACACGAGATTTATATATATTAAGATATATAAATAGCATTAGTCAATCGTATTTTGGGCGTTACGAAATAGGTCTTATCCACAGTCTTATCCCCGTAGAAAACGTTATTTCACTAGAAAATAATTAAAAATATATATTATGTATAGGTATTATTAAAAAATCATTTTTCATTGTGATCACCGCCCTTCGTTCCTTTCACTCCAGGAAGGGACAAATAAACAAATAAACAAAGTATAAAATTAAACAAAAAATCTAGTTTTATTAATTTAAAATCGTGACCATTATTTTGATTAGAATACAGTCAAAACAAAAAAAAAATACAAATTATCTGTGGTTTATGCAGTGTATCTATGCAACAACATGTATTTTGTTATGCTTCATTCATTACATTCACTCACTATTGAATGAAAAGAAGCTGAGACCGAACAATTTTGCGGATTTTAATTAAAATGAGCACTGAGCCTCGCAGCGGTTGTTTATAAGAACCCAGGAAATTACAAACCCTTTTATATTCTTTCATTAACAATTTACCATTGAGGATTTCATTGCCTTTTCGAATGTGGCAATAAATCTCATCCATTTACTTCTGAAAATAAAGCTTGAAAGGAAAGTTTTGTATAAAAATAAGTAATTAGCTGTCCTCTGTGGTTTCATCCCCGCTGCTCAGGCCCTATTGGTGGTAGCTTGTTTTAAATAGCCATTAATAGTTTTGCCTCATAAAACTCAATATAAGACGGAAAATGTTTTTTTTAAATTTGAACCAGTATTTCCTGAGATGGAGCGTTCAACTTAACAAATACCTAAACACTTCAGCTTTATAATCTAAGGCATCTCCCTTAGATTACGGTCACATTAGGATTACTATTACGTTTCCTGTTTCATATTAGAAATAGAATCAAATAATGTTAGAAAGCTAATTATTCGATTTGGAGCAAGGTTTCACCTACCTAGCTTTTACGATTTAACACGACATGCGTGTAGGTACTTAAATCTAAAATAGATTGCTACGTTGGAAGCATATCGGAAGAAAAAATAAGAATTTTCATAATAACCCCGTCTCATGAAAATCGGTTCAGCGATTTAGGAAAAATTCCACGAAGTGCACCCTCTGACAATGGCACCTGAGTTACTTGCACCTTAATTATTCGACATAAGGCTCCTGTCAAAATTTTTCGCAGGTGCCAAGTGCCCTTCGTGGAATAACTCCGATTCAGGCGTTACAAAAAAGCAAACTCACCTTTGCATTAATATCATTAGTTAGGATTTTAATCTTAACCCTATAAACATCGCGTTATTCAAAACTGTTCTAACGATGTAGTTAAAACTTTCGTTAAAGAGATTACTAATATTTAATCAGGGCTCGTAAATTGTATGCAAAAGTTGCACCTGGGTTCTGGGTCAGATAGTATCTATGTGTAAACAAATTCTAACGTTGATTCTAATGCCCGTATCACACGATTAGCGTTCTAATGCCCCTACAACATGATTACGTCTTTTTTTTATTCATCTTTTTTTGCTCGTCAATATATGCGTAAAAAAGATTTTGGGGGAAAAAAAGAGATTTTTTGGACGATAAAACGATTTAAAGAGCTCTAATTTGTAGTATTTATTTATGTAAACGCTTGTTTATTTAATCATTGTGATGGGATCCATTAAAAAAGCTTATGTATTTGTATAGCTTTTAAGTGATAAGTATACTATTTTGTTAGATAAGTAGATGGTATATTTGTTGTCTCTAATCGGCAGGATAAAAATGTCAAAAACTATTAAAAAAAGACCGTAAAAAATACGTTTAACTAACAAATTAAATACTATAACACAAGCTATAATATATATTATTCTTAATATACATGTTTTCAGACATCACAACTTTTGTTATTTAGTACCTATATTTTCCTGAAGCACCCACAAAAACCACACACAGTTACTAGGCGGCCATAATTCCTCATAATTCAGCGAACGCACTCGATATGCTGATGATTATGCATAATTTATGCGCCCGAGGGGGTCAAGTGGACCAAATGGGACACGCGGGTTTATAGGGGGCCATCTTTTATACTTGTTGTCAATGGCCAGTAAATTGGAGAACATTCACACCTTATGCTACGACCGGACCCGGCTTTTTTTTTCTTTTGTCGTTTTACCGAATATTTGCTTATCACTAAAGGACAATAGGCTTATTAGCTTGCCGAATGCGGCCTTTTTAGTTGTTTCACAGATATTTTTCTTTTTTTTTTGTTATTTACTGCAGTGTTGCCGCATTCATTTTTATTATTATCATTTTCATTTTGCTAATGGAAATGATAAATAAAACGTTGCAATTGCAAGTTTCCTTTGTTTCAGTAATGTTTTGGTGAAATGGCGCATTTAAAGCTCATTTTGAATTCAGAGACAAAAAATCTCAGGGATGGTAGACACAACATAGCTTGTGACGTAATGAGCATCTACTAATAACTTTGTTAAAGAGTATAAAATTGCATCTTTATGTTTAAGTTAACGACCAGTTTTTTTACAATGTCGGTGTAAAACCTCTGATTTAATTAACTTGTCTGCGACCATCAATTTATTGACCCAAAAAATGTAATAAAGTGAGTAATAAAATGTTATCTTCGTGAAACCTAATTATTTGCTTACGTTGAAAGCCTTAATATTTTTAATAAAAATGAACTTTTTTCAAGGCGATTAGTAAAGAAACGCTTTTGTTGGCAAAAGTTTTTGTGTAGGTATAACGATAGAACGTTACATTAATAAATCCAATTTCAGTCGAACAATTTCTTTGAGTTTGTAGCTGTTTTGTTGATAATCTACGATTGATTGATGAAGGTAACATTTTTCTGAAAGAAAATCATTAGTTAGAATAAAAAATATAAATGAAAATAAACGTCGCTACTAACACACTTTGGCATCACTACTTTAGTTAGAATATTATTGTTAAAAATCAATTCCAAGTCATTAGTTACAAACTACAAACGAAAAAGTAATGAGAGAAATAATAAAAAAAGCACATGGAGTCCCCTTCTGTGCGGTTAACAAGCGAACAATTACATTTAATTTACGGATGAGTTTTTAAAGTGCCCCAATATGGCCCGCTGGCCCACTGGGGCACCCCGCGACATTAAACCGCTATCATTTTGTATTCGGATAATCTACCGCGACATTTGTTAAAAAATAAATTTCGAGAGGGTATCGCGCACTGTTACTAAAAATTCAATTGTCCTGAAGAGCCACTTGTCATTCATCTGACAATTTTACTAATCAATACGATTGCTGCAAATTTTACCCTATCGTAGTTGCATAAGGATCATTTTAGTTTCTATTGTGGGAGGAAATGTAAATGTATTGAAGCGTTTGTCGAATTTAATGTGCGGCGATACAAGTGAGTGCATTATACGGTTTGGAGTACGATTTAATTTACTATTCAAGAGTTTTGCATTAAACTTTTTTTTTACGTGGTAAAATCATCAAATGAGGTCCTCTTTCGTCGTTCGGTCCGTAAACTTATTTGGAGTTTCAAAATAAATGCTTTCAGGTTTTACAACTGCAGAATTTACTAAAACTCTAAAAATTGGCAATCAAGCTGTTAGAAGCCATTAGGTTATAAACTTATTAGTTAATTCAGTTTTTTAAGTTAATAAATAAAAAAATAACTGTTATTGATCGGATTACCGCAATCATAATTCAACACAGTCCGCAAGTCCTCCAAATAAAGACATCAAAACATTTTTCCGACAATAATCCTTTTTTGCCCAAAAAAAGGACAACGACACAGCGGGCGGCAGGCGCGAACTTGTTACCCTTTGCCCTTTGTTTAGCTAACCCATAAAGAAAACAACAGTGTTTTAACCCTTAAGTTAACCCTTTGCACCACATGTCGTCACACTGTGGTCCTGCGAAACCGCGAATCAACTCAATAGGAAGAAGAACCCATGCTGGGTTAAAGATAGTAACCATTACAATTCCAACCTTGTTTCCAAGTACTAAAGTTCATATATAAATCGTTGTACTCATCTACAATAGGCACAATAATCGTTGTGCGAAAACGGTGAAATATGTGGAGTGTATTTTTACGTGTATTGTGTCCGCAATGGGGTTTTTATTGCAAATGTCTGCGCGCGCATTAGTCGGATTGTTAGCCGAGGATGTTCCATATGGTGCAGTTGTTATTATTTTTGTGGGTTTGATATTGTTTTGTATTATTGTTATAAAATAATCCTGCGCAAATTCTTTTTTTAAACGTCGATCTCAATCCGTGAATTCTAAAAGCTAGAGTAATTCGAACACGTATTGAAACAACAGAATCTATACTGTTCTCACTGGAGAGTTGAATTAAAAGTTCCTTTTGTAGCCAAATGGAATGTTCGCAGTTCCGCTGGGCAATCTATCTGTAGCTTAGTAAAGTAGAAACAAAGTTTTTCCGAGTACATTGAAGTGCAGCTTTATGTCCGTTCTCCTTTATAGGTCGTTACTTCTAACGTCGAATCTTGAGGTATTAGGGAAAAGGTTTTAGTACTGAAACCCTTTAATTTCCTACTTTTAATTAGGGTCCGGCGCGATAAGGCTCGCTTGGGAACGAGTGCCGATAACTGCCGCGGCGAGGTACGGAGCTTCCTTATCTTTGGTGACAATTCACGTGAAATGTGGCGTTAGCTTTAGTTACTCTTTGGAATTATCATTTATATAATAAACTAGCGTCCCGCCCCGTGCTTCGCTACGTGTTACAAAAATGAACTTCTTGACCGATTTTAAAAATAATCTACTAAATAGTCCGAACAAAGCCTAAATATTTGGTTTGGAGGTGAGCCCGTTCTGGGGTTATAAAGTTACAACGAAAAGTGGCATTGATTTTTATATAATTATATAGATTAGATATTCTCAAAAGGATCACCGAACATGATGTTTTTGTAACTCTAACGTTTATATTATAAAGGTTTTTACGCTTTTTGTGTAAGTATGTTATAAACACACTATTAAAAAAAAAAGATTATGTATTTATAAATCTCTATTACGCAGTATGTATTGCCTATCCTGAGGTTATTTTGTTAATAAAAATGCCTTTAGCAAAGAGTACGCTTTTTTACAGTATACTTTAACGTTTACTAAGCTTATATATATTTTCTTTTTTTTACGACATACGTATAATTTTGCTTTGAATTCTATATAAAACTATGATAGTACTTCTAATATTTTTTTTAATAAGCTAATAAACTAACCTTATAAAGGCAATTCATTTATTAGACCTCCATCAGAAAGATTGTAGTTTAATAATAAGTCACGGAATGTTTTCATTATATTAGGCCCAAGTTTTACGAACTTCGCACTTTGCCACTTTACTAAATAAGATTCTAAGGTCACTTTTTTAATCAACTATTTTTTGGTAAGATCTAAATTTAGGTCTTGATTGAAAATAACAAAAAAACTTTTACAAGATTCTACGTTTATTTAATTAAATTGCTGAAAAATATATTATAATGATCAGAAATTATCTGGTTTATTGGAAACAACTAATAACAAAGCGCCAGCGACTCAGAGTTTGATAAACAAAAGCGTTCGCAAAAAAAAAAAAGGATTTTCGGAACCTCTAAAATATACAATTTTAGAGGCATAAATATCTCGAACCAACTACCCACTATCTCAAAAATAAATCAAACCATACTTTAAATTAATTAACAAAAATAACACATCTACCTTTACTACTGATTACATGATTAACGTTGAGTAATACCACGTGCGAACAAAAACCACACGAATAGTTACATAATTACCACACTGACAGTTTGCCAGAACTGACAGTCTACTAATTGCCGCAGTAATCACTTCGCTTGGCAGGTAGATTAGTGATGGCAACGCGGCATACTTATACCTATATTTGACTGGCCTGTTGGTCTGGTGGTTAGTGACCCTGACTGCTATGCCGGAGCTCGTGGGTTCGATTCTCACCCAGGACAAATGTTTGTGTGATGTGCATGATCATTTGTTCTGTGTCTGGGTGTAATTTATTTATAATATGTATGTATTTAGAAATATATAAGTATGTTTATCAGTTGTCTAGTACCCATAACACAAGCTCTGCTTAGCTTGGGACTAGATGGCGTTGTGTGATAGTTATGGAATATTATTAATATTATATCCTAGTACCAATAATATGAAAAAGCCTATAAACGTACTTCTGAAAGAAAATTTAATATTCGAGAACTTATTCCCAAAAGGTCAAACAGTTGCGAAGTTAGAGTTATTACGATCGGAGACGAAATAAAACTGAAACATAATAAAAGCAGTACAATAAAATTTACTCTTTGCATAATAAAGACGATCGACAGCTGTATAGAGAAAATTAAGAGGTTCAGACGATCACACTTTTTATTTAGGAATACATAGGTACTAAAGAACTCTAAGAAACGTGTTGTTGTTCCGACGTAGAACTCAATAAGGCCAGAAAGATGATGGAAACTAAATTTTAAAAGTTTATTTATTCAATAGATTTCACCGCGGCTTGGTCCTCCGCTCTTCCCCATCTATAGAGTCCCCCACCTCTAGGGTCTCATCTATTTCTACACTAATTTACTGGTTTATTTGAAAACGTAACAAATTAACTAAAACTTTCGTATTCATAATAAGTAGGTAGGTAGGATTTTAACTGGCAGTCAAAATAAATCCTTCGAAGTGAAAACAAAATGTCGTTAGCAGATTGTCTCATCCACATCCGTACATGATTAACTGATGTGTAAGTTATTCACATCAAGCGTCCTGTCGACGTTCATATTGGATACACTCAAATCCTCTTAGTCAGTAACTGATGGCAATAATGAAAATTTATCATCGAGGTAAAGTGCTTACCAATGTTTTTGAACTTAAATCATAGTTTTAAAAGTTAATGATAAGCTGGAGAACTTGGAAAGTTGTTTGGTATTAAATAATAATGAATTATGGTTGTCCCATTTATTTAGATGATGTGTTCATAGTTCCATTTTATGGAGTTAAAACAATGCGGCTACTCAATCAATCAATCAAAATTAAAGCATTTATTTCAAGTAGGCCATTACAAGCACTTTTGAATTGTTAAAAGACTAAAATTAAAATCATTATTTAAAAATAATTATGGTACTACAGTCCCAGTCGAAAGACAAAACTGTGAAGGTATCATAGATGCCCATTCCAAAAAGTAAATCTCTATGGATAAGAACGGGCAAGATACTCCATGGACACTCTTGTACTTTAGATGATTGATCGATATTTTTGCACGTAATTGTGGAAAATATAACATTATAAAATGTTATAGTATCGGCAACTGATATCTATTGCAAACTGAATTGGACTCGCAATAACTGTGATGCATCAATTTACGGCTGCCATAGTCATAGATCGATTGTCTGTGCGGCGTGAGGGGATTTAACCCTTCCTGGGTTTGTATTATAAATAAATATTAGTATAATAATATTTGCTTTAAAAATGTGCTGTTTCGAAAGAAGGCAAGATGAAATATATCCCAGAAAAAAAACTTATTTGCAGTATAGTACTTACTATTAATTGCTACAAACGCCAAAATCTCTATTTTGTCACTTAACGCATTTTACTCCATTGTTGTAGTAAAATGTCTATGCATTTTGTCACTTATCGCATTTTACTCCATTGTTTGTAGTAAAATGTCTTTGCATTTTGTCACTTATCGCATTTTACTCCATTTTTTGTAGTAAAATGTCTATGCATGCGTTATATAATGTCACAATCAACCAGGAACCTTAGATCTTCACAGCTAGCCGTAGTGTTTCACGGCAAATGATTAATAAATGATTAATTAAGGATTATATCGGGCGGTCCATCAATAGAGTCCACCTGTGCAGTATTATATCTATACTATCTATATTATAACTAGCGTGATCGTTATCCTGCTAGGAGTATATTAGGTCATAAAACGATGGACCAGGATGTATTATAAATTCATGCCTGTGCTGCTAAATTCAAACTGCGACGGTCGATATGATGAGCAATTTCTAGTTCAACCAACGATCGTTGATATTTTGAAGTTGATCTTCGCTGGAGTGTTTTACGACACTAAAATATAACATTGTCTTATTAATAGACTGATTGACTGGCCTGTTGGTCTAGTGGTTAGTGACTCTGACTGCTATGCCGGGGGTCGTGGGTTCGATTCCCACCTAGGGCAAATGTTTGTGTGATGAGCATGATCATTTGTTCTGTGTCTGGGTGTAATTTATCTGTAATATGTATGTATTTAGAAACATATAAGTATGTTTATCAGTTGTCTAGTACCCATAACAGAAGCTCTGCTTAGCTTGGGACTAGATGGCGTTGTGTGATAGTTATAAAAAAAGGGTAATAGTTTACCGGTCAATTATAAATATATATTACAAACATATAGGATTACAAAATTTGAAAGAACTTGATGTAACCTCTATTTAGGATAGGATAAAAATAAGGTTTCGTTTTGGTGGTTGTCTTTAGGGTACAGGATGGCTTTTTTTAACGTTTGACGTAAATAAAAAGAGCCTTTTTGATGATAAATGGATTAGGCATTGGCTTACTTATTTAGCAGCGAATACTAAACTAAAAAAAATAACAAAAATATGCAACCCGTGGTAGAATTTCAAGATTAGAGAAGATGATTTCAGAAGTACCTATAACTTAATAAATAAATATGAAAAGGCCTAACCCTTTTTGTTTGTTACATCTGTATATTGCAAAATTCCAATTTATTTCGCATAACAACAAAACCCTAAAAGTACGTAGAAATTCAATTAGGTACAAAAAGAAGATACAAAACGAATACATTTTTAAATCACTGTTAGTAGCAGCGATTTGATTTTAATAACATTTCGACCGCGGGCTACAAGTGAACCCAGAATTAATTTATAGCGATAACAGTCCCCGTATTATTTAAAGTCCTTCCCGACCCGCATGGGACCAGACAAATGAAATATTGGAGCTTACACATAATTGAAATATCCTGTTAAACCTAAGGGTCAAGCAATTGAACGTTAATTTAAAATCGTTCATTACTCGAGCGAATGCAGCTCAGCTTAATTTTAATGCTGTTTGTTTTAAATCCGTGGGATTTGCTGCTTCATTGCGTTTAAATTATTATAACCAATCATTTTGGATGAAACTGTAATAATGTGGTTGTGGGCGATAATACTTTAATTGGACTTGTTAAGAACGGGAATATTGTATCTACATAAATATATATGTAACTTTTATGAAAAAAATGGATTTATTGGAAGGTGATTTATTTGGCTATCAGACTAAATATCCCACAAATATATCCCACAACTATCACACAACGCCATCTAGTCCCAAACTAAGCAGAGCTTGTGTTATGGGTACTAGACAACTGATAAACATACTTATTATATTTCTCAATACATACATATTATAGATAAATTACACCCAGACACAGAACAAATGATCGTGCTCATCACTCAAACATTTGTCCTGGGTGGGAATCGAACCCACGACCTCCGGCATAGCAGTCACGGTCACTAACCACTAGACCAACAGGCCAGTCAAATACTAAATAAATCGCCATTCGAATAAGATTTTCCAGAACCGGGTAAATCAATAAATCGTAGTAACAAAGGCTACTACGTAGCAGTCGTAGCACCTGCGTAGCACTCATTTATTATAATTCCTACGGCGAACATTGTTCAGTTCCAATATCGATAATAATCGTTATTTTAAACGGCTTAAGGGACATTTTGGCAAAGATTAGTCATGGTGTAACCCATTGGATTTACAATTTTGAGCTCTATCAAAGTGTTAATAAAGGTTAATGTTATGTCATGAAATGAATAAAGTCATTGTATATTTCCAGTTTTGTACTGTGATCTTTATGGAAAATGGCCACATTTTGGGTTAAATATAAATTGTTTGGGGCCTCAGTAGTATCATAACTACTATTTAGCCTATTTTTTGTATTCTTGCAGAATTTAATACATAAAAATGTATATATTTGATACGTTTGAGTTCATTTTCGATTAACACGGATTATCGCAACTCAATTTGATTCCAAAACCAAGCTTATGGCAAGCATTTTAGTCTTTATTAATTGTTTTAACCAAACCAGTGATCCAATATCGCGAATTTAATTCCAAACCAGAATTCAGGCGAATATTCTTGCGGCGAAATGAAAAATTTCAGCTTCAGCGTCCAATTCCAATGAATATGATTTCCGATATCCCAGATGCTTTGAAACATCGTTATTTTTTTAACAGGTAGAATATATCAAAGGGGAGATGATTTGGTTCGTGTGCTACATTGATATGCTCACCGTTCGTCGTAAGTCATTACTTTGAAATTATTGAACCTATTTTTATTCCGATGTTGGGAATTGTAATCCACTTCGGTGATAAAGTCAGGTTGTTACTATTTTTTCAGCTAACACATTATTTACAGGTGCTTTCATTAATTTTTCAAAGAGTTACGTAACGATTGGAGTCGCGGGATTTAAGATTTACCATGACACCGGAACCTAAAGGGCTATTGAAGGACACCGTGGATTTTAGTCAGTACGAGTGTGACAGTTCCGCTCTGCTCTGGGTGGGAGGACTCATTTGATGATTTTAGAACGATAAAAAAAAACTTACGTTATGATAAATTGAGGATGTAAAAGTCAAAAATATAATTATTATTCTATTGAAATAAACATTCGAAAATATTATCCTACTAATATTATAAACGTGAAAGTTTGTATGTGTGGATGGATGTTTGTTACTCTTTCACGCAAAAACTACTGAACGGTTTTGGCTGAAATTTGGCACACAGATAATTTATAACCTAGATTGACACATAGTTTATAGTTAATATAGTTTTTATCCCGATTTTATGTTCCCCTGGCATAATTTTGGAGTTGTAGCGGGTGAAGCCGCTAGCAGCAGCTAGTAAGGAATAAATAAACGCTTTTAAAATTCCAGCCTTACCTTAAATTAAGTATTCTGAGCACCCATTCCAACTAAAAAGACCTAACAAACAATTGTTCTCAGCTCCGCTTTGTAAACTTTACAAAATTCATTAAATTGAAGTATGAAAAGTACTCTTAGCTTAAAACTAGCTACAATCGTTTTGGTGTCCATTTAACTATCTACTTCAAAACTCAATTTATAAAAGATAACTTTGAAGTCGGATACTGACGTCTACAGGGTGATAGGAAAGTGAACCGGCACGTTTTCTTGGTACACCAAAGTCAATTATCAAATTAAACATCCAAAAAATATAACACAATTTTAAGAGTTTTAAAGACATAATTTTCTTAAAGTTTAAATTAAGTTTGTAATTTAATAAACACTTTAATAAATTAAGAACGATTTATTTTAAAAAGTTAATTATATTTCAAAGTCAATTAAATCTCAACTCAATTACATTCTTACATTTATCTCCCTACAAGTGGTGTTGAACCTTCTATGAAGCCTCCCGTATAAAGAAGCTGAGAATTGTGCACGATAACACTTTGTAACCACTTTTATCATAAAATATTCTTCGCTCAGCACTTTTGTCGGACATTGACGACGGTCAGCGGATCCTCTGCAGATTGTATTCAAGCGCATTTTTTAGTACACATTAACGTTCATAAAACCAGTATATCTTGGCCACTCTCTATTTGATCTTTCTGAATAATAAACGGGCAGCTTATATTGGTTTTCGCAGCTGGATGTATAACCGTGTGTACAATTAGCAAAAGAGTTAAGTAGACAGGCGATAAGCTTTAAATTGTTTTTCATGCTATTTGCTTTAATATGAATGTACTTTTCGGCTATTATGCGTCAGTTTCAGTAAGCAGACTGGCCTCTGCCTCGTACTCGAACGGTGACAGTGCGAGATAGTTTGCGACCGCCCCGCTGCTACAACGCCGCTGTTGAGGTTCAAGACAGGTTCATTTGATTTTATGCAGAGGATCTTGCCGCTCCCGCGTCACCCACCGCCACTTTACCGCTCGCCGCAAAATTCGAGGCAGAGGCCTAAAACTTGCTGTTTGCATATCTAACTCTTTTGCTGAGTATACTTATGAGATACTTTATTTGACAGAAATTGGCCTAACAAATCATACGTATACGATATAGGAGTCCCAGTTGAGAATAGACAGACCCTACTCATCCTTCGCTGTTATGAATGGCGGTTTGAGTTTGACAGAACTCACGAGGATGTCCTCAAGAGACAATCGCTTTCAAAACATTTCCCTTTTCTAGATCGTCTTTTAACAGAATTGGCATTATTTTCAAGATTCCAATGTTTGCTTGTCAAGAACATTTTCTGCTATTTCATTATTCGTTGCTATTTTATGTTGGCGCCCAAAGAGTTTTTTCGTAAACAAATAGTTTTGCTACCACTAATCTATTAATCTTCATTAATAATCATGTTCATACAAAGAAACGATTGTTCCTCATTCTTATGAAGACAGCTTAGGCTTAAGGTACACATCAAGCCTTTTTGGGTTTTCTACCAT
Organism: Agrotis ipsilon; assembly: GCA_028554685.1. Lineage (NCBI taxonomy): Eukaryota > Metazoa > Arthropoda > Insecta > Lepidoptera > Noctuidae > Agrotis > Agrotis ipsilon. The sequence continues at coordinate 17,176,382 of CM052955.1, forward strand.
ATTTTTTTATCGAGGTAAAATCATGAAATGAGTTCTCCTACTCAGGGCTGGATGGGAGGGACTGTCAGACTCGTACTGACTAAAATCCACGGTGGCCTTCAATAGCCGTTTACGTTCCAGGGTCTCGGTAATTTGATAAGTCCCACGACCCCAGCAGGCTTTGGCCCTCTAGAGAGGGGATCCCGTCATTGTACTGATAATCTTTGAGGCACGCGTGGAACACAAGTCACCGTCGACCAGAGCATGGTCCATGGTCAGACAGCGAGTCGCCCATTACTCGCTGTCAGAAAATTATAAAATGACTATTAGTGTTTTTTTTTAATAGAGTCTTTCAAGCAAGAATTTTCATAATTCTGAACATTATCCCTATGTCTACCAATCCCGCAGTGGTGTACGCCCACGGCGCCGTACGTCGCAAGACGATCTCCGGCCACCGTAGGCGCGGGCATGCGGACAGCGAGTAAAGGGCAACTCGCTGTCCGACCATGGACCATGCCCGGGTCGACGGCGCGTCGTGTTCCACGCGCGCCTCAAAGAGCTGTCAGCAAAATGACGGGGCCCCCTCTCAGAGGGCCAAAGCCTGCCGGGGTCGCGGGACTTATTTCTATTACCGTGACCCCGGAACATAAAGGGCTACTGAAGGACACCGTGGATTTTAGTCAGTACAAGTCTGACAGTACCTCCCGCCCTGCCCGGGGTTGGAGGTCTCATTTGATGATTTTACCACGATAAAAAAAAAAAAATGTCTACCAATCATTGCCAAATACAAACATACTAGTACTTATATATACATCACGTGACCCTGAGTATATCCTACATCCTTTAATATTCCATTCATTCCGTTACAGCTCCTTGGTTTAATATCGGGCATCCGTCCATCTCGTCTCTATTATGTCCGTCTCAATTGGATGTTTTTCAATAAGCTTGAATACCGTTTATTTTTATATAAGGACGTCTGATGATTGAAGATTCATATTTAATACCTAGTGGTTTTAAGCATATGTGTCACGCAGCATCTACTAATGATTTCAATTATAATGATTTAATTAACGAATTTCGTAATCTGCCTAGCCTTTTCCCCGACTACATTGGGGTCGGCTTCCAGTCGAACCAGATTCAGCTGAATATCAGTATTTTAAATAGAGCGACTGCCTATCGGACCTCCACAACCTAGTAACTGGGCAAAAATTTACAAATGACAGCCGAGACCAACGGCTTTTACGTGCTTTCCGAGGCACGGAGGAAACTCGCTATGTCAGATGGTCACCCATCCACAAACCAGCCTGTGCGGCTGTAATTATTTAGCCCTCCTTAATTAATGAATTTATCGTGTAAAATATACACACGGTGCTGCACGCCAGAACTTGGCTTGACACGCTCCACAGTGTCTAGAATATACCTACTTCGTTACTGCGTTTAAACCGCTACTTTTGATTCCATCAACACATTTTCAGCAAAAGTATTTGTTTAAAGGAAAAGTATGAATAAATGTTCGACAAAATAAACTCATGTCTTCGTCCTCAGAAATGTTATTTTCACCTAATCTAACGATCTCAATATTTGACACTGACAGTAGACCAACTATGAACTAGTATGGCAAAAACTTATGTACTTAGGCTACCAAGTGTAATGGACCGCACCTCCGAATAGTTCCGAAGTCCGGAACTATATAACTTCACGCAGTTTAGACGAAGTGCCTCTAACATTGATAGTTATAGTGTAAAGTTCTAAGCTATCCTTAATGGATGTCCCGTGTGTTTATCATTCAAATTCATTGAACTGTAAAGTCTAGGTTACCTAACAGAAAGTAGTAGTAGCAGTATAGAAACATATACCTGACACATTAACCTAGATCTCGTTATCATTCTCGTTATAAGTAGCCTATAATGTTCCAAATACCTTCTTTTTAGATTTAGTTGACCTGTGATTTAGCAAAAATATTTGTGAAATAATATTTGTGAAATAAATAAATAAAAAGCGTGCATAAAGTCATAATATGGCGTCATTACAAAGCTGTAATGCAATGAAGCCATTGTCATCGTTGTTGCATAATGCACAGTATCTAATAATTCTGGTGTTTCCTATTTATTAACAAAACTTAGTAAAACGTATACGTATACGTCCGCTAGTTAGTAAATTAACAAACACGGTGTCCGGAACAGCGTAGTAACTCTATTATTTTCATGTGCATCACCAGACATAATCCAGTTTGAACCGGTTCGAACTCGCTTACGCGGTTATATCCGCATTTAACCGGTTATACCCGCACCGGTAAAATCCGACGCGTTCAGGCAAATACCACTCGATTTTGTTGATACTGAATTTGATCACAAATGGAAAAGAACTTTATCAACTAACATTTTTATTTGAATTAGTTTTAGGAGTCCTATTTTGGTAGGTACTTCGGTTAAAGCCTTTTGCAAAAAAGCCTTGCGCAAATGTTGTGGAATAAAGTGTGATATTTTAACTTTCACGAGCGTAACAAAACGAAGCGAATTTCCGTTTCGTTTTGTTTTGTTTTCCTCCAGAACAAAAGATTAAAAATTTAAATACTTACTTCAGCTCCATTTACAATTAAAATTCAAACAAAACATTGCGCCGCATTTACCGTAACCAGAAAACCTCGACGCAAATTCATTTCTATTTTTTTTTTCACAAATTAGGGAGGTGCCTTAACAAAGTATATTTGTGCGAGGCCCTGACCTGGACTTCAATTACCACGAGTACTGCTGAATTTTTAAAGCAAATTGTCTTAAAAAGGTAGGATGCTCAGTTTGTGAGACTGGGAGACAAAAGCTGGGAGTTATGTACCGTGATATTTATTCAACGACGCTCCTCCGATGTTGAGGAAGTTCTAAACTTCACAATTTACAGGGAAAAATTCTTTAAAGTCTCATTTATAGTGTAGGAGGGCTGGCGTCTCTTTATACTCGAGATAAATGTAGATACCCAGCCGTTCTTGAAGTTTACGTTTGGCTTTTTACGAGTTCTTATCAGAGACCTCATTCTGAAGTTGGCCGTAATTTGTATTTTAGCTGGCATGATAAGTTATGGCGGCGTTTTTCCTTCCGCTGTAATCTGAAATACATCTACATAATAACAATTGTCGACTTCTGTTGAAAATAAACGACAACTGGACTACTTATTGCAAATCAACCTACCTCAATCTGGTTTTGTCAATTTATTTCATGGATTTTCAACCTTAACACAATAGAGGTAGGCTTAAAATCGTTCAGTAAAAGACAGATTCGGATGGGTTGACCTGCTGGCGTCTCTATAATGACAAATATACCGTATAATGGTAAATAAACAACACTTATGTAGTAATCCGTTCTTTTTTAAACCTAGCATAGATGACTCTCTTTAGCAGAACCGTTTTCAATGAAACATGCAATTGTCTCGGACAAACTGACTTCATGAAGAGACACAATGCCAAGGAGCTGTAAAGTAAAATCGTATGACTGGGAACTCTGGGTCCAGTGGGATTGGAAGCCAACTTGTGGAGTCAAATGGTTTTTGTCGACATACATACAACTTTGGAAACTTGCCAAACGAACATTTATGAAGAAAACCTAATTTAACTTGACACTGGAATTAAAACGTAAAGAATATAATAAATATCGATGCTAACATAAAGGTTTGGGTTTGTACGACTTATTATTACAAATTAAGAACAGTTTTTTTTTATTGATTCCAAGCATATTATGCCGTGTCTGTAGTACGGATCTAGAAAGACGCAAGTTCAATGGCCGCTCGCTTAAAAAAAAAATACTTTCCGCAAAAAAAAAACAAATATAACCAAAAAAATCTTTATAAAATATAATTTATAATAAACTTATTTTTTAATTTTAGTTTTTGGTTATCACGCTTTTACTCCTGCGTTCCCAATCGAGTTTTTCCAGAAAAAGGCCTTAACTTTTTTGTGGCAAGACTCTACCAGTCCTCTGTACGTCGGTCTGTCGGTCTATTTGTTACCTTTTCAATACCTTATAACATCTGAATAACCCCCCAAAGGATTTAGGTAGACTTAACCAGTAACCCTGCATAGATTGAACATTTTCTCTCAATAGAAGTTGTTTTTCAGAAAAATCCTCGACATAAACACGGGCAAAAGTTAATATAAAATAATATATGAATACCTACTTAGGAATATAAAGTGTGACACACTGACAAGAACCAGATCTCAAGCCCGCAACACATGTCTAATACATTCGCGTTATGAAGTGCGACGATTATATAACTTCCTACATACCTTATAATTAAGTATGTATGAGTGTTGTTATTATATTACTGTAATATGTACGTACATTAAAAATATCCACCGGATTAGCAAGCTAAAGTGGCAATGGGCACGCCATATCTATTGTTCGCAGAGCAGATGGCCGATGGGGTTGAAAAGTGCTAGAGTGGAGACCACGGAGTAGCATCCGCAGCGTAGGACATCCACCAACAAGGTAGACAGACGGCCTATAAAGGTCACCGGAAGACGCTGGATGCAGGTCGCTTCCAACTGGTATATGTGGAGATCTAAAGGGGAGGCCTATGTTCAGCAGTGGACGTCCTATGGCTGAGATGATGATGATTGAAAAATATGGTCAAGCGTAATGTCTCTGGTTCAGTTAGTTCAGAAAGTATTCAGAAATCATTTTTTTATCAATGAGCTGCTGACCCGGCAAACTTCGTACCGCCTAGGAATCATTTTTTATCATATTTTCTCACTGGACTTGCTAAAATAATTCAACGCAAAAATTAGCCAAATCGGTCCAGCCTTTCTCGGGCAGTAACGAGGCTAACGAACAGCAACTGATTTTTTATAAATGTTGACATTTCTAGCGTTGAGAAATGCCAAGGTTAGCGATCATAACTTTCTTGCTTGCAAGAACCTTCAAAGTAAAGGTAACCATACATTTATTACTCCTTTAGTCTTTTCATTGACGTCTAACATCAGCGTCGTAAACAAAAACCGTCCAATTGCGAGTGGGACTCGCACACGAGGGGTTCCGTATGATTATCTTTAAAAACGAAAAAATATTATTTCTATTGTATGGGAATCTGCTTCAATATTAATTTTAATTCGGTTTTTTACTATTTTTTGTTATAGCGGCAACAGAACTGCATCATCTATGACTTTTTTATTGTCTAACTAAGTATCACGATTTATGGGACACCTGGTGACAAACGGATATACAGACAGACAGTCGAACAGCGGAGTCTTAGTAATAGGGTCCTATAAAATCATCAAATGAGTCCTCCAATCCAGGGCAGAGCGGGAGGGACTGTCAGAATCGTACTGACTAAAATCCACGGTGTTCTTCAATAGCCCTTTACGTTCTGGTTTCACGGTAATTCATAAGTCCCGGGCCCCGGCAGGCTTTGGCCTTCTAGACGGAGGCCCCGTCATTTGCTGACGCTCTTTGAGACGTGCGTGGAAACCAACGGGTTTTTTTGTTTCGTGTCAAAATCATCAAATGAGTCCTCACAATGAGGCCGGAAGAATACGGAACCTTAAGAACTGGTAGACGGACGATGTGGAATAAAATTCACACAAAGGAACAGCTTACAATAAGTCGTCACCTGATTTACGAGGAATATACGGTTCGTTTACGGTCTTCGCGGGAAAGATCCCGTAAACGACTTTCAATATTGATAAGCAGTTTGTCGGCAACGAGAAGACTTGGTCATCCTATTAGTGTATCTTATCTTGTATAAGTCGTAAAATGGTAGCTGCGATGTCAGACGTCGGTGACATCGCTACAATGAACGATCTGTGCAACGACGATATATTACTACACTCCGCATGCACGATTTAAGGAACAAAAACTATTCTGTCAACTCGCTGAGGTACTACGTAAGCGAGGGGGACGGGGTACTGCGTTGTGATTGGCTAACTCAAAGTCTGTTCTGTCACAAGGTATGTTTACGGCTCACGGGAGTGGTCGAAATAAGACGGATATAAGACTTTTTTGCCTAATGTGTTGCCTAATCGGTAATATATCGTCGTTGGATCTGTGCGTCTAAAATGACCAACAAAGTTGCTAATATTCTTACTAGCCAAGGGTTTCACGAGCTGCAACTCGAAAATTGTTATAAAACCAAAAACTCGAAGACATGTGATATCTAGCAACCCGCACTGGGCTCTCGTGATGAATTATGCATGGGCTACTCTGTCACACAGAGAGGAGGCCTGTGTCCCAGCACTGGGAACCATTATAGGCTGATGATGATAATGATGAACTGCAATATAGACATAGGCATTGTTGATAAGTCCAGTAAACATAGTTTGTTAGGTATAAATTTATGTCTGTATGTGCCAAAGTAACCTGAAAATAAAATAAATAAATAGTGCCTATGTCGCAGTCGCTTAACTTAATGAGACTTTCAATTAACAGCCCAGTCTCTAACTAAAAGACGCCGTTCAAACAGTTACGTGAATGAGCTATTTAATGAGACAGCTACGCAAACTATTTCGTTTAATGACTTACTTATCTTGCGCTCTGCGTATAAATACTATTTTTTAAAGGTTGCTAAATCGAAACTTGCATAGTACCTAGGAACGCATTAATCCTAATTTATCATTACTATAGAAAAACTTTATACGTATAAGTAAAAGGGTGTCAACAAAATCAACTACAGTCTTAATTAAATTCGAATTAAACGAAATGTTTTATTTTTATGTATATCGAGATTGTATTTGTTTGATGTTTCATTTGTAACCCCTTTTTGTGGTTTTCGTGATCACTTAGCTATACTTTATAAAGACGTTAGACGATCATCAGCTCATGTATCACTTGTAATTTTTATTTATTACCATCTTTCTTGCTTTTGGCTCAAAAAGGCCAAGTATGGTTTTCAAATACGTTAACTGATCGTATAGTAGGTAGATGGGGGCACACAGCTTGGAATTGAACGGCCTATGCCCAACAGTGGGCCACGATAGACAGAGTTTATAGCTAAACATCAGAAACAGTAACAAGCACAAATGAAAACAGTGCATCAACGTAAACCATCTCAGTACACTTTATTGTGTCATGAAGAAGTAATAAAGCTTGAGTGATGGGCCCTTAATGGGCGCTGCTCATCAAGGACTTGACCGCGGCGACGTTGCCGTACCGTGCAAATAGATTGCTTTGTGCGGCCTACCTACGTATGTACTACTACTACCCACAATACCAATTATCCTTTATACATAGAGTAAGGGATATAGTGATATAAACTTAACGGAACCTGGTCGTTATGATTGAAATCTGGGTTCATTGTAGATGCCGAGCAATCGTGGGTAGGCGGGCGAGGAGAATTAAAATGACGTGTTGAAAATACTGTTACTGTATTTCAGATAATACGGATGTAATCACAATCAGCACTTTCTAGTTAATTGGAATACAACGACACTCCACCGAACACGTCTTGCTTCAGTGCGATGCCAGCGGATCATCTCGTCCGACGGCCACATGCAAAAGAGCCCAGGGTTGTGTCCGAGTGAAGAAACGTCTACCATACTTCAAAATGTTCGCAGTCTTTCCTGACGTTTCTGGTCACTCTCCAAAAAGGTTCAAAGTGCCGTCAAACTTTTGCCTAAAATGGCATAAAAGAAGTACGATGTGTTTCAACGTTGACTTTTTTGGAGGTTAAAGACAAAGGGAGCGGTTCTTTTCAAAGTGACTAGACGGTAAAATCAAGGGAAACCTTTGATCATAATGATCGAAGAGAGAAAAGGGTTTTTTTATAAAACGTCCTTGCTTTCTCACAGTCATGTACTGTACACATATGTGTATGTATGTTATTGAATCCAAGTTTTGCATGTAACCACAGTGATTTCAATTCCAAAATGTAAGTTAACAAGCCAACCCTGTTTACGACTCAAAACAGGATATATTGTGACAAGTTAATCCTGTTTACGTCTGTAAACTTTGACAACTCACTTGGTAGTTCCTAACTTTCCTAGAACCACGTCACTTGTCAAAACAATGTGACAAACAGCAGTCTAGCTCCTAATCCAATCTCCAAACGTTCATATGTTGCATGGTAGCTTGCGAGCCAAGTATTTGGGCCAACTTATTAGCACTAGCTAAAACGTAAAGTTAGCACTTTATTAATGAACAACCTCCATTTTTTTTTATCTTGAATGAATTTTCGTAAAATTTCCAAAAGCCAGAAGGCTAAGCATGTAAGCACGCAGTTGAATTCAAATAGAAAATGTCGTCCAATTTGAATTAAAGCACATTAAAATTTCATTGTTACTTAGTTTCCTAGAACCACGTCATTTAATCAAAACAATGCGACAAACAGGAGTCTAGCTCTTAATCCAATCTCCGTATATACGTTAGTTTGCCAGTCGCACGGTAACTTGCGAGCCAAGTGACGTATTCGGGCCATATTAGTAACACTAGTTAGAGCCGACCCGAACTAAACATAGTTATGACGGGCATTAAAACTTTCCCAGTATATTGCTATTGTTCGGATGTATGCATTATTAATTCAAATAGTTTGCAAACGGCCTACGCTTATGTACTAGTTTGTTTGTTTGTTTGTTTGAGTTTCGAAAATTCAATAGGCTGATAGAAGCAATTTTGCTGCGAAATATAAACGTGTTTATGTTATGATAGTCTGTAAATATGGTTTGGTAATGTTAGGTTAATTAGGTTAAATATTGTTTACTTAACATCGTGAGAGCCGACCGATGGATGCAAGTGGTGAATTGACGTTCGGCGTGTCGGACAAGAGGCCTTTGTTCAGGAGTGGACGGACGTCTTCCGTCTGATGATGATTATTTTTATTTATTTAAATAGATTGTACTGTTTGTTCATTTCGCAGAGTAAGCGTCATTGCGTGGTAGCGGAGGGTCAACATGTACCTAAGTATCAAAAGGGTAATGAGTGAAACAAGAAATCGTTACGATTATTGACTTATCGCTGAGAGTCGAGGAAACAAAGAGCCAAGACCAAGACCAATCCTGGTTTCGACTTGGTGTAACTGATTTTACAATTCATACCAGTAGTTCCTGAGATTAGCTCAACCAAATAAACTGTCCAGTTTTTTCATATTAGTAAGACTTAGATTAAGATTACACTGTGTCTCGATAACCTTAGTAAAAACAAAAATGATTTTAAACACTTTTCTAAACTATCACGGTTTGCTTCTAAACTTAAAAAGTCAATGATTCAACACACGATCATGGCGCTTGCAACAGCGTCGAAATATTGGGAACTCTAACAAATATTTCATTACGGTAGATATCCCGTAACTGACATTCTAAGTTTAAAAATGATTTTATAGCACAAGAACACAAAACCCTGTTGTATGCGAATGTACTCAGCACAGTTGTAAGTTGTTGACGTATTACCCCGTTGTGCTCTTCACGGTCCGAGCGACAGACACTCTTATCGCGCCAACTTTTAAGTGTCCTGCATATTTTATATTGTACTATAGCCTTCCTTACCTCAATCTTCCTTTGTTCACCCTCCTCAGAGCAACGGTAACATGCTATATTACCCATATGTTGGGAATCTCTAAATGAAACCACATTATGAACGCTTACGCAACTTTTATTGTGTTCACTGGAATTTGGTTGAAAGGTATGTAGTTTATATGCGAATAACAATCCAGGTTTTGTTAGAAAAGTTTCATGTTACCACTTTGTTTCAATATTAACCACCTCACCACAAAAAGATGAACATACTCCGTCTAACTACAAAACAAGTTAAACATCTTGAAGTTTAACACTTGTCTAAAAAACTGTCAACGTCAAAACGACGTTACACGTAGATGTTTGGATCGATTTACAGTTTTTAGTAAGTGTTTTACTTTAATAGTCCGTTAACTTGCATCCATTTGGTTTTTGGCGAAATGTGATAATTTTGTAACACCTGCTTCCAATAATAAGAACGACCACCTTGCAGTCTTGTTATACTAGTAATACAATTAATTTCTTAACAGTTTTTTAAAACATCAAAATTATAGTTTAAAATGATTTCTCGAGTCCAAGACATCAAAATTACACTTTAAAATGATGCTCAAAAATGTTTCTTCTAAATTCCTAATAAGGGTGCAGCACCCTCTCATTTTTTGCATTTTTTTGTGAACACGAGCAGCTGATGACCTCTTTTCAACATTCCACGTCGTTACTAAATTTAGAAAGCTTTAAAGCAAAAAACTACGTAATGCGAGTTGATTGACGCTGTGGAATTTTGAGCGGACCCGCGGCCGGAAACTACAGCACTGCTTATATTTCATCCCCTTAAATAATAAAATGGAAAGCCAAGGACTAAGAACCTTCTAATTACGTCTAAATTAAAATGAGCTTACTTCTGTAAGCACTAAAAGCTAGAGTTACGATGAGTATTAGTGCTTACTTCACTCATCGTAACTTTAGCTTTTTTAAAAGCTGTTATCAGACGTTCTACTAGAGTACCTAAACAGCCCCTTAGACAAGTGGCATACGATAAATGTAAACTCTTAGTCGTTTTTATTAGATTTTGTACTTTATTTTCTAGCGTATAGAGTTTGTCACTTCTCTCGGGTACTGTTCCATCGAGATTCAATTTTTTTGTCAATTCGACTTCGTAATAAGTACTTGACAAGACCGTGGATCATTCGGTAAATAGAGTGATGGAGAAATTACGCAAACATAGTTGATAAAACACAATATTTTTTTTTAATTTATCACTTTTCTTTTTTCACACGTGAAAATATTTTTTTTTGTTAGCTGTTATGTCTGCAGGGCAAAGGCCGCCCCCATGTCTTTCCAAGAGCTCTTATCCCGTGCGACTTCGGACCAGCGATCACGTTACGCGTCGAGATCGTCTTGCCACCTCTTTTTGGGCCGGCCTCGGTGGCGTCGTCCATTGTCAGGCTCAGAAAATAATGTCAAATAAATGAAAAATAAACCATCTTAAATCTGTATAATACTTTCAATAAATATTTCAATGGTATTCTCAATAGGAAATCGAATTCTGATAATATTTGTGGATGACAAGCGAGCGTACGCTAGCACGCGGCGCGCGGGACCGCCATGTATCATGGTGAGCAGCTGTTACTGCGGATATTATACGAGAATATCCGCGCGTTGCGACTTCGCGGATATTATGTAGAATATCCGCAATATCGCAGGTAGCGGCTATAGCATGCGACTTAGGTGAACCGTCGTAAACAAAATATTTTTTTAAGGATAAATTAAATAAGTAATATGTCAAATAAAGTAAAAAAAAAACCATAAGTAAGTAAATTAACTAAATTATATTTCTAAACAAGTAAAAAAATATATTTTTTAAATCTTATTTTATTTGAGGATCACCCGCTTTTCAGCTCCTATTGGTTGTCGCCAGAGACATTAAACTATATAGACGAGCAATCTCTTTTGTTGTAGCGTTTTTTTAAGCCTAAACTCTTCATAATAATTGGGCTATCAACACAAAAATAATACCTAAATGTTTTCAATTAATCAGCCATAGTTCCTGGGGTTAAGGCGTCAACCAACCAACAAATGACTTTATAATATGTGTTTGTAAACGCACCCAGGAAAAATTCCTAGTGTAGTGCAACGTTATTAAAAAATATCTTCATTTTTATAATTATGAATATAAGTAAAAATATTATGAACTTTTTTAATTTATCAGATATTATTCAGATTGCGTCCCATCCCTTATCATGTCAAAAAAGAAAGTCTTTCAAAGTCCCTAAATTATTTCCCTTTGTTACAAATTGTAGAAAGAACCGTGTTAGTGACATGGTCATGTCTCCCTAATCGTGCACAATGATAATAATAAAGGAGAGGTGGAATAACAAGCGCGCTCGGGTTATCGCGCCCCTGATATGAACGCGCCCAGCCCCCATGCGCTTGACTTCCCAGTGTGCCACAGATAAAATAATGCGGGACTGAATTACTTTATCTCACTGCTTTTACATAACGATGTATAAAAGAAATGGCTTTTAATCAAACGTTCTACGATTAGCAACAAAAAAAGTTATATATATATTTTTTAATTTGCATTTACTATTTAATTATAACTGAGATAAACTGCCGACGCTTTCGCAAAGATTGAAAGGCACCTCTCCCATCGAATAGGGGCCTACTCGATTTAGACACATTTTCTATAGATAAGCTGTCAAACCACCATTTTTATTCCTCAGATAAAAGTTATCTGACCGTTGAAAAATTTGCCCTTAATCCATTCTGCCCTAACTTAGCACAGTGCAGCTATCAGAACATAATTATGCACAATTTTTTTTGAAGAAAGTGGATACCTAAAAAAGCCGAATCCAATACACATATAAATAAAGTCTAAAAGCTAACATTTTAAGGATCCTTTTTGCAACAGAAAAAGAAAGGTTCACCATAGTTGATATTCCGATTATTCCGGAACACGGATAGTCTTGACATATAATATCCTAGAATTTGTCTCCTCGAACGTGTAATATAAACAGCTCAAGTAAATATGTGCAAAAAATATGTGACATACGAGTAGATTTATTCAGAACATATAAATTGCTAAATTGCTTGTGGTGAAGGGTTGGTACTCCATCTGGCATAAAACGAAACTTTCAGATCACTGAGCTCCTTTTACTACTTTATATACAAATATACAATACTCTCCTATTTTTAACCCCCGACGGAAAAAGACGGGTGTTATAAGTTTGACGTGTCTGTCTGTCTGTTTGTCTGTGGCATCATAGAGCCCGAACGGATGAAGCGATTTCAATTTAGTTTTTTTTGTGTGAAAGGTGACTTACCTGCGAGTGTTCTTAAACATGTTTGATGAAAATCAGTTGAGCCGTTTAGAAGTTGTGGGGGTGAAAGTGAGGAAAGGTAACCGAGGGGGTTTTTTTAAATTTATTTCTGTAAAGGTAACCGTGACCCTGAAATGTAGAGGAAAATTGTTGGAAAAGGGGTTGATTTGTAGCCATCATCGTGGACTTTATAATGCCATACCCTCTGTTGTAGCGTGATGTTATATAGCCTATAGCTTTCATTGTCAAAATTGACTATTCAACACAAAAATAATTTTTCAATTTGAACGAAACTAACTCTTTGGCTTTATAATATTATTTTACTAGTATTGATAATGTTTTTTTATTACCAAAACTCCGTTTATTTATAAAATATAGAGAAAACTATAGAAATAAACATACATTACTTAATTCAGAAACTCAGTACTTTAATTCCTATGATCAATTTCATATTTCTTTAAACTTTATGAATCAGGAAATGATTTACCGATACGAATCAATTTTACTTACAGGAAAATGTCTGAAGTTACCTTAATAAGTATCCACTAAAAGCTTTGACTTGGACACGGCGAAACAAAAGATATTTATCAAACATCCTGACAGAGTTCAAAGTTTGATTTTACGAGACTCACCTTAAAATCCTGGCAAAAATGTTTTGCAAAATTCGACTTTGATATACTAACCTTTGAGTCTATGTGTTTTGTTTGGATATTTGATGAAAATATTTTATAGGTAGTCAGATAAACCTGGAAATAAGACGAGGAAATACAGCGTCGCAATGCGGAATAATTAAGTGTCTTCAATAAATGCTATTCACTAGTTTTTCTGGCGCCCCGTCGAGGTATATAAGACACCTGTGCCACAGTCCACGAAAAAGCGATTAGCTATCGATTATCGCTCAAGAAAAGTACAATATATACAGTGTGTTTGGTTTCCGATTACCGATACTTGAAGGGGATATTATAGACTCATTTTCATCGACAAAACTGCCTATAAAAAATCCTAACCTAACACCTCGCGAATGGCGGCTATTTTAGTGTTTTCATCGGTTCGACTGGGGTATTTACAATAAAATGCAAATATATTTGAATCTAAGAGACCTATACGACACTTTAAGAATTGCCAATATGTCACAAGCAAGTGAAGAAAATAATAATATAGTTATAGCCTAGTTGGTTAAGGCGTCTGGAGTACCTATCCAGAAGACGCGGGTTCGAATCCCACTTGCAATCTAAAAATTTTTCTTTCCTCAAAAATCATCATTAAATAATAATATAGTTTAACAAATTAAGAATAATTTTACATGTGACGAACTAATTTAGATTTACAATTTGTTGCCAACATAACTATTGAACCCATAAATGCTGAAAGTGTGCAGGGCCCACGAGACTAAACGGTGCCACTAGTAATGAAATATTATAAAAGAAGACATGCAGTGTCGCCTACAAAAAAAAAATACGGGCAGAAGAATGATCCTACTAATAATTTAAACGTGAAAGTTTGTATGTGTGGATGGATGTTTGTTACTCTTTCACACAAAAACTATTCAACGCATTTGGATGAAAGAAGAATGGGCAGAAATGTAAGGACCCCGTCCCTTTCCTTGTAACACTCCCATCCATATATCAAATGAAAGTACGTGAAAAGTGTATCATTTCAATGTATGACAACAAACCTGCAAACTATAGGAGAAAAAAGTTATTGAGAGTTTTATGTCAAAAGATGAATTTCGATTTTCAGAAGAAAACATTGCTCTTAGCTTTTTCTCATGATAATATGTGTACAGATCATGAGAAAGAGTAACATTGTTGACTTAGCGGCACCCACTTCTGACTCTTTAAAAGAAAATCATAGTACTTGTAGTGATAATTGTATGAAAATAATTAATTTAAACTAGATTGGGGCTTTACAGGCTCAGTACCCTACCACAGCCCCTACTTAGAAGAACATGGCTATAAGACCGTCACATGCCGCCACAACCAAAACTTTAGGTACTCAACTGACTAACGAGGAAGCAACGGAGTAAAAAAAATTATCAGTGTATGTACTATGGATGGTCGTTGAAGTCATTTGTTAGTTTCCTTCATTAGTGTCCGAAGTGCTAACAGTGTCTGTATAGCTTTTTGTTATGGTAATGATGCGTACCAACGCCAACGCTTGTACCCATCATTTTCATGTGAAAATCTATGAACATCGCCGTGTGGAAACACGTTCATATAGAGTACATGGACAAATGTGGCACGGCTATAATATCGTCGCGATTCTGTCGATTGTGGAGATAGCTCCTTATTCTTTTTCAAAAACGCTATAATTAAATATTACAACTGACATTTTCCAAATCAATGTGTTCCATTATAAACTCTGTGAATTACGGCCGATCTTCCATACATATTCTCGTAATAACATACTATGACGAATTCTGACTCAAAGTAAAGATCGCGAACACGTAACAAATAGTTGACGCCTGTCTTCTACTTTCCAACCCAATCGTTAAGGCACAGAACCGTAGACGAGCTGAAGGTAGTCCAAGAATCGGTTAAAGAAGCAAGCAAGTTTTTTTTTTGCATATCATGTGACATTTTTTTTTATACAGAAATGTCAACGATGCATTAGCACACAGTATTGAGTATGGATTAATATAATTTAAGACATAGATGACTTCTGCCTAACATTATGTATCGTTGGTATTTTGACATAAAAGTCTCAATAACTTTTTTCTCCCATGGTTTACAGGTTTGCTGTCATACACTGAAATGATACACTTTTCAAGTGCTTTCATTTGATATATAGATGGAAGTGTTACAAGGGGTGGGACGTTTTGTCCATCCTTCTTTGGTACACAGATAGTTTATAACCTAGATTAACACTTAGGATAGTTTTTATCCCGATTTAATGTTCCCACGGGAGTTGTAGCGGGTGAAACCGTAGGCAACGGTTAGTATTGTATAAAATGATGAGTTCCACTCGCTTCTCACTAACCGCTGACAGCGGGACAAACGCCTAAGGCTTGGCTTGGCATAAAGTACAACCGAGAAATAACAAGTGCCAAGTGCCAAGCCCTCGTCACTGCCGAAAAGCCTGCGATGAAAGCCAGCCTTTTAATTTACGTTGCTATAGCGGAGAGGTGTTAATTAAAATCTAAAGTGTCTAGGAAGTTAGTACTTATGTCAATAGAAATCTTATCTTAGTAAAAGTAAGGCTGAACCAGAGATAGAGATAGAACCAAAAGCAGAGATAGACCTATAGTTGATATTTCTAGTAAAGCGAAACCAAACATTGACAACGGCATTAAGGAATATACAACCTTATGTGCAATGCTGCCCAGCGTCGAAACTACAGTTTGGTATTCACTAAGCTACAACCCGTCAAGACACTATGACATTGCTCTGTCTCGAAGGAGCTGAGCTTAGAATTTTTTTGGGAATAGCATACTTACTAGCTCTCACGCGAATAGCTTTTTCCAGGATGTGTTTATTTGACCCGATTTACAAGCTAGGTGCTTGATTTTGTTTCAGAGAATACTAAGGTCCGCTTGTACTATTAGCATGTGTCCAAATCTTACAATACATGTTTATATGTCTTTTTGAATATGTTTTAAATGCCAACGTTTGTCGTGCAATGATTTTTGATGCAAGTTAGTTTGATTTTTTATTTCGAATAATATTATTCTTAACCGAAACGCTTTTTGTTCATTTGCATCACAAATGCGATGCAATATTCTGACCAATTAGCACCAGTTACGATTATGAATATGACCGTATTTAAAACTAATTACTTCGCAGAAACATTATTCAAATTAATTGCCCTTTTATTGAAATCAGTTCAATTACGACTCAGAAACTAAACTTCTAGAATTCAAATTTAACTTTAATGGTCTCAAACTTATACATTGATCCAAATTCTCTCCATCTTTCTTCGAAACTCCTTAGACAGTGAATTATTAAGACATTACAAAAAGGAATGAAGAAATGTGGTTAATTCAAAACAAGTCGTTAGTCTGCGAAGTTCTAGTAGCAAAACATTTCGTTCGGTAATCAGAAAAATAAAAAATATATAAATGAGAGTAAAAATGTGTTCTAAATGAGGTGGCCCGGGGCCGTGTGAATAGCGCCCGCCATGAATACTGGCTGAAAGGACGCGACAACCCCGGCGTATCCTAGTTCCTTGGCCGCATTGCCAGAATGACATAAATATTTTGTGCCAGTCGCCGAGCGAAGTTATGAAAAAATAAGTTTTCGAATTTAGAATGCACCGTTAATGATGATTAGACTTGAAGAAGTCAGTCAAAAAGAGGTTGTGTACTTGGCTTCGGAATAAAAATACATAATTTAAAAAAAATACTCATTTAGTCTATGCTGCTGTGATAGAAGTTATAAGTAAAATATTTCTACTTGTAATTAAACTTTTTCATCAAAGTATGAAAGTAAATAAATACATAAAAATCAAAAGAACGTCTTTACTTTCTTACAAAGCACTCAGACTTGAAATAAATATTTGCAGATCATTAATTTCAACCCACCGCAGAGAACGCAGACGGCGAAAAATTCATCATGGCGTGTTCCTAATAAGAATTCAAGTAATAAAATATTCGATGAAACTGAAAACCTTTGGAACAAGTGAAATTAGAATTAGTCTTACTCAACTTCATCCAATAAATCAGTCGTAGTGGACATTTGGCTCTGGGATATTGAAACGGAATCATTGAAAGTGGCCATTAAAATTTTTAATTAGAGTAATTTCTAATTTAATTAAAAGTTGTTCAGGGTTGGTATCGTCATCCAATTTGTTCTGGCCTACTTCACAGTACCTCTTAGCATTCCATAGAGCACTTTTACAACCGCTTCACTCAAACGTGCAAATAGAGGGTGAACTTTGTTTTTATTACCTCCAAGAATTCGCTAGAGAGTTATTATAAGCTTTTACTTGGGTTGGGAACACGTAGGATGTTTCAACTGTTAAATGTTCAGATATTTGCCGTAGAGAGATAAGTAGTTTGGTAATAGTGTTGTAGTAAAGTAAGACTACGGCTATAAAAGAAATATAATAGAAAAACCTTAGCAATGTGATTATTTGTCTCAATGAGGTCATGAAGTAAAATTACAGTAGGGACAGATACTACGTTGATGGTGCGTCGAGTTCCACGCCCGCCTCTAAGGGCTATCAGCTATCTAATAGGGCTTCCATATAGAGCTAAAGCCTGCCGGAGTCACGGGACTGTCTTATCTGGTAACCGTGACCCTGGAACGGAAAGGTCTATTGAAGGAACAGCGTGGGTTTTAGTCAATAATAATAACCCTTCCATGCCGTTTTCGGTTACCGCGACCGTTTCATCACTAACCTACTGGCGACTATCATGGCCGGGGTCTCATGTGGCTAGAAAAACCGCCTTTGTTTGCAAACATTCTTGCACATTTTAGTCAGTATGAGTCTAACAGTCCCGTCCACGTACATGACTCAGGATGGGTGGAATCATTTGATAATTTTTCTACTACAGAAAAGGTTATTAATTACGAGAAATGTAGTAGAAAAACCATAGTAATGTGATTCGTTGGCTCCATGAGTTCATTTTCTACAAAGCAACGTTTGAAACTTCACAATTTTACCTAAAGTAACTAGTTAACCTAGATACAAAGACGAAGTGATGTTCCATGAATAAAGATGATCACTATAGATGTTAATTTATGAGTCAAACTGTCGAAATAATTAACATCTTTAAATACCATTCAAATACTTATATTTCAGAATGACATTCGAAATTTAAACATTTAAAAATGAATAATGATCCAGGTGAAAAGAGGTTGAATCCACGGAGGAGGTATGATACCAACTCTTTTAGGAATTCATGTTATAAAATCTGCAGACTGTATGATATTTGACATTTCACCTTCCTCATCTATCAAAACATAATATTCTGAAGAATCACAGATATTTTTCGTTCGCTGCAATGAAGTTGTAGATCCTTTCATACGGCCTGTTTTTACTGTTTCATGAGGAAACATGTAAACTTTATCTTCGTACGTTATATCCTGTAAAATTCAGACTTACCATTCCTACTTGATCACATTACCGATTAGGCCAGTAGAAGTATGCAGCCAGTTAGAAACTTACCTGAAACAAAAAAAGTTATTTATTAGACTCACGTATAGACAACAATGTTTTCAGTTTATTTACAAGATTACGAAATATTTCTCATTAAATGTTGGATTTTTATGAAGTTATCGAAGTATCTTTTATCAAAATATTTGATTTTTATTCACGAGGAAGGATTAGGTGTTTTTGTGAATTGTTTAAAATACGAGTAATACAACGATTTAAATGTTTATCTTGCCTACTGGGGGTCTAAAAAGGTCACAGATAATGTCTACCGCAGCCATAGCGTTCGTTTGTTACATTTATGTGTGATACTTTGTCAATTTATGACGTGCCCAAAAATATTTAGCGTGCCAAAGGTTCTCTATCCCTGCTCTACGCTCTCTGGTTTATCTTTTCAGTTATGATCCTTGTAAAGTTGTTGAACTAAGTAGAATAGATTCATAAATTATGTATTAACACATCAGTTAGTTACTCAGAAATCCTCTCAACAGTGGTTTAACATAGAATATTGTAGTTATCTTGATATCTCACTAATATTGTTAATGTGGAAGTCGGGTTGTTTTTTACTTTAACACCTCAGAACTCAGGAAACCGTGGCCCCGGAATGTAAAAGGCTATTGAAAGACACTGTAAATTTTTGTCAGTATTCGACTCAGTTAAGGATTTTACCCCGTAAAAACGACTATCAGAAAAATAGAAAAACCATACTACTGTGTGAAGAACGGCTGAGGAGTTCTTGATAATATTTGGCTCAAACAGATTCTAGTCTAGAATAACACAATAGAATACCATGTCCTACGCTAGCAACAGCCAGTAACGTTATTTGAAAATTTATATGTTAATTTTATTAAATCACGCAAAAACGGCCCGACTAATTTGCTTTAAATTTAGCATACAGCTAGATTATATCTTAGACTAACACGTAGGTTACTTTTTATCTCCGTACACGCGAAACTGTGGGCTTAAGCTATCCCACAAACATAGATTAACTTCTTACTCAATGCGATTTCAGTACCAGGCAAACATAGAACAAAGAAGATCTTTCTCCACAGTAACGAGCGTAAGGATCGGTCGATCAGCCACAGCTTAACCACAGTTAATCTCGTCGACATTTGGAAGAAGCACCGACTTCGCTCCGTGCATTTTAAGTCGGAAGCCCATCAATTTGATTTATCTTTGGATGTCAAAGGTCTGGGACTTGCGTTGCGTTTTTACTTTTGGAGACTCACCCGAATCAGTCAGTTTTTATTATGGAAGCAAACTTGGTTTTTCTTCGATTATTTCCACTTCAACGTTTATGGAAAAGTAAGTAACCTATAACAGTCTCCAAGGGCCCATCTATCTCTTTACGCGTAGAAAACAAACTCATTTTCGAATTAATAAAATATTTTAAGGATAACATTAAATATTGCTGTTTAAGGTGTTGACGGTAATATTTTTTTGGCTCTCAAATAAAAAAAAAATGGATTGTATTATCTGTAATAAATGAATATTATTATTATAATTAAATAAAATTGATGAATTGAAATCTCTCGCTGATGTCTTCGCGACATCGTGTAGCTCTTTTTTTGGCGGCTATTCAACATGGCTACAAGCTCAAAACCACAGACAAAAGTAGTCTCTTTTATATTAAATTACATTGTTCTGAGATAACAAACTAAAAAAATATTATATCAAGTTTTAGAGCCGATGGCATAACAAGTTTCCCGCAAATTGGGCTTAAAACTTAAATATTTACGTTATATTTTGCAGTAACATGCACAGAGCAGATGCTCGTAATTATAATAACAACACTCGTTACCGAGCAGTGCAACCGCAGTTCATTAATTAACTTTGAAACTATGTTTACTTAGTGTTACCACATTTAAAACAGAAGTATTACTGTAGAAGAGTCAAAGGCAACACTCGTCTTTTATTAAGGTGTTTTTATAGCTCAAACGCCTCGAAGTCGAGCCAGAAATATTATTTAGCGTGCACCATTGTCTTATCGTTTAACATAATAATCTATATATATAAAAATGAAACCCGTTTTCCGTTGTCACGACATAACATGAAAACGGCTGGATCGATTTAGCAGATTTTTTTTTTGTTGTGTTTGTAATCATCGGGACCGGGTTTTAGACCGGGTCTTCCACCCGTGCGAAGCCGGGACGGGCCGCTAGTAAACTATAAAGAAGCTGTGAATGAGCCATGAAAAAAAAATTGCAAAATGTTGATAACATCATAATACCATTTATAATACTTAAATACATGTGCAAATGAAGAGAAGGCTTTTCATTTTGTTCTAACATCTCTTATTCACCAACAGATCATAGACAACGCTTTAATAAACTCCCAAAAAACACATTATTTTGACAATTGACACATGTCATTAAACACTTAAAATGGCGCCAAAACGCGTAAAATTCATAACGCGCGTTCGAAGTTTAAATTCAGTCTACTACACAAACTTGTGCAGTGACAAGTGTTCAAAGGTCTACTTAGCTGCATCAAAGTTCATTAGTGAAACCCTTTTCACTTAACATGTTTAGTCAGGCCACCGCAACGTCTTCACATTGTTAGATAACTTGATAGTTGTTCCTGTTATGTAGATAGTTTGTAGTGGCTGTCGCTGTCACACTCTTAGTAATTAATGAGAAGAGTTAGAAGAAGTTTTGTTGAAAGGAGCTCGAGGTTAAATAGTAACGACGAGTCGATCTTATGAGTTAAACAGTTTTACCGAGGTTTATCTGTGGATGGGTGATTGTCTGCAATAGCCAGCCTTAGCATGACTTTTTTTTTTTATTTGGTAATATCTTCAGATGAGTCCTCCCACCCCGGGCAGGGCGGGAGGGACTGTCAGACTTGTACTAACTAAAATCCACGGTGTCCTTCAATAGCCCTTTATGTTCCGGGGTCACGGTGATGGTCATGCCTTAGCATGACTTTGAAGTAAACAGGAACTTTGACGTTAATTTGATGGATAAGTATTTCATCGTTCGTAAAGGCGCTTTTTCAATTATCCATACAATAAACGCAGTAAATACTTCAAACTTCAAAATACGCTGCAAATAAAATACAGAAATCTTGCGATAAAGCCTCTTTTCTTTCGTGACACCGAAAGACAGCTGTCATTTTGAAATCTTTGACAGCCGGTACTGTACTTTCGGTAGCTCGAAAAGTCCGTAGTAATTATGACATTTATGAAAATCACCCTAAGTGATCTTTTTTCTCCTGTTCCCCTTCCCATTATTGCAGATTCAAATGAAAAAAATCTTACTAGAAATGTATAAAACCGTGACAAAATGTAGGGTTGAAATCGCAAGATATTTTGAGTGTTATTAAAGCTTCGTTCCACTAAAAAAGCATTTTGTTGGATATGTGACGAGTTTTCATCGGTTTTCAGCTAGCGATCTACCTTACCTATAAAAATTGAGCGAACAAAAAAATCGAGGGGAACAATATAAATATCCTAGCCAAAACAAACGCAATGTGAATTGGTAAAACGTTTAGGCATATAGCTATATTGATTGAAAAAAAAAATTCGAACTAACAAAACGTACAGGTCTGGTTGTGAAATCCGAACAGGATCAAACTAAATGAATTTTGAGGACTACAGAAGTTCAAACAAAAAATGTAAAAATTCTTTTCTTAGTTGTACGGCTTTGAAAATGTGTATGGACTGGCCACAACAAAGGACTGGTTTTTCATTGCAAGCTTTTGCAATTAAACTAGGAGCGGATCTTCATAAGGATTTCTTGAACTACAACCTAGGGCCCATAGACATAAAAGGCCATTGCAATAAGTTTATAAAGGATGCAAGTAGTTTTATTAAAAACTGACGACCCGCCCCTGCAGTGACGAAGCATGCACATACTGGAATGAGGATGTTAGCATCCATTTATAAGTAGGTCACATCTTGCTAACAATTGCTACAATAAAGTAATTGGTTCTATTGGTTGCCGAGATCTACACTAAGATTGCAGTCCATTCGACAATAGTTTCAGCACGTCCATCTGTCTGTTGAAGCAAGAACAACATAGTGGTTCTACTCGTCCATGTTGTGTTGTGCAACCGTAACAATTTGCGACGCACTGAGGCAGATAACCGAGTGGTTTCGGCTCCCAGCCCCCGAGCACAGCAGCCCCGGGTCAGCACATTTTCACACAACTTTTATTCATTTTATTCTGGTCTAGTTTACCCCCGAAAATTCATTTTCAAACCACACGCGTGCCTTCACCGCAGCCATAATGAAAAGTTGTTATGTTATTATTCTCTTCCGTTCACCATTCCACTTTCTTCACAACAACTTACGAGTTTTCATAAGGAGACCTCAAACCAATAATGTATGTTGTAAAAAAGGTTTTCGTACCACTTGCTCAAAAAAGTGACATTCTATGCCACAAAAAGCGAACATAACAATAGTCATTTTTAATCTGTGAAAAACAGGGAGAGAATGTTGTACTGAATTTCATTCTCTCTCTAGGGCGAGAATGTGATTTAAATTTAGAATACTTAGATTACGGTAGACTCGATCGAAAGCTAACCAGAATAATAAAACATTAAAAAATAAAGATTTCGAGTCGACAACATATATCCGCAAAATTCGGATTGTCGAGTATTTTGTAAATTTCTAATGATTTTCTGACCAGACAGATCGCAGCCGCCATTATTGACATCCATTATCATGTTGATTTTTTTTTTCTTTCTTTATTTTCGGCCTATGACTTACCGTGACACCTACATTTAGTAGCTTGATGTGTAGTATTTGGGACACTCGTTTTACCCGAGCGAAGCCGGATTTTCATATAGTTAAATAAAATTACGAAAACCAACGAGGCCGTATGAGCTTGATGCCTTTGCTTTTTTAATTTGCCGCGTTTTTGTATTCTTCAAATACATTTATTTATTTATACTTATTTTTATAAATAAGTTAATGTTAAATATTAATGTTTAAAATGCGTATCTCATAATATTATTACTGTGTTATTTTTTTCGCAAATGGTACGAAAAGTAGAGTATTGTCCTCGGTGATAAAGCTGTCTTAGTCTTGGGTGAACTTAAATCCCTCGCTACACTCAGGACTCGTCTTAAATCCCTCGCTTCGCTCGTGATTTAAGTTCTTAACACCCTCGCTACGCTCGGGAGTAAACCTCGAGTCCTTCGTTACGCTCGCGATTTAATTCGCCACCCGCGACAGAAGACCCTGCTTTATCCCCTTGGTTAATAATCTACTATTTAACCCACTTTCAGAGTTTTCTTCACAAAGAATATCACGCTTCATTGGGTTCGTCAATATCTCGTAACAAGTCGAAAAAGTAAACCATATTGGTTTTTTCAAAGATACTTGGAGCAAGGTAAACATCATAGCTATGTTTAAAAATACATTAGTCACAAGGTCGCAATTTCATCTACATCTTTGAAAGTGACCGAATAGTTTCACTTTGATCTAGTAGTGAGGTGGCGGTCCCCGGCTAATTAATGCGGTTACCTGAGCAGGGGACGGATCAAATTCTCGAAGGCCGTCTCATTTGTAAAATTGTGCCGGCTTGCCACAAATGACCCGGAGTAAAGTCACTAGCGTGGGCACAAAACCTTTTTTCTGACCTACCAGACTATTTAGATCGTCAGCTATTATACCAAGGAACATAGTAATTTGGGTATACAGCACTAATTTCGGAACTATGCTCAATTTAACAAATTCGAATCGGGCAGGCATTAGTGGCATCCTATTCAGCAACCGAAAGGACTTAATGACCGAATGTAAACGACGTTTCTGGTGGTCCGCATTTATTTGATTCGTGTTCGCCGATGCCGCTAACGATCAAGTGTTATGGAACCCTAACATATCCTCGTATTTAGGGTGATCATGCGTGGGCTTCTTTCGTTAACAGTTCACTGAATATTGTATCGCCCTTTATTAGGTGTGTGGAGTTTTCCCGTCCGGAGCTGTTTTCGTGGTTACTAACAAGCTTTGTAAGTTACCCGCCGACATTATTTTTCCTGTAAGTATACGTATTTCCTGTTATCGAAATCGTACGTGTGTGGATCGAAAGATCTTTTGTTTAGCTGCATATTACTCCTCGTTCCTCATGTCGGAAAGGAAAATGATTTCTGTTTTTCCTTACAAAAGGTTATATTTATATCGTATGACTTCTGAACAATTGACTACAGAGTAATGCATGGTTATTTCGGCATTTGAATGACAGGAGAGCGCTGTATAAAATATTTGCGAAGTTGTTTGCAGTAGTTTGTTCTAACTATGACCCACTAATAAAAATAAGTACTCAGTAATTTGTATAAAAGATGGCTTCACGAGTATCATGAAGTTTGACATAAAGCATCACAGCACTTGAAACTTTACACGCAGTTAGTCTATAAACAAATAAATAGGTACTAGATGTCTGCACTTGGTTAGTTTTACGGCTTATGTTACGGGCACATGTGGGGCAGATGACGGAGAAAAATAATCACAGCCAGCCTTGTTTATGATCGACCATAGCCAACACGTGGGGATTGTAACGAGGAGATTTTTAATTAAGTAATTCTAGAATGCTGTGAAGGTTAAAATAACGCTCTTTGTTTTTTTGATAAAAAAGAACTTAACTGCATTCAAATGGCAATTTACTGTCATCAAAGTTCCAATTTCAAAAATAAATTCACTTCTTTAAAAGGTTCTAACATTTTATTGGCAGTTAATTTGGCATCTCGAATGTATTTTATTACAGCAATTTTATGTTGAAATTATCATGATCAAAACGATAAATACTCGAAAATATAAAATAAACGAAACAGCAGGTAACACCCTCGTTATCTCTGGATTATTTCTGTCAATAATGTCAAACAGTGGACAATACTTTTATCGAAATTGGAAACCACTGGCAGTTCGACAGCCATTTTTGACGTGGCGATATCAGAAAAAATAGTATATTTTGCAACGATTGAATAAAGAGCGGATTTAAAGCGAGGGCCATTATATGAATCAAGAGCAAGCGAAGGATTTAAATGACTGAATCACGACCGTAGGGAGTGATTCAAGTATTTAAATCCTGAGCGACGCGAGTGATTCAGGCCCTCGATTTAAATCCGTTTTATTCAAGAGTTGCAAACGATACTTTATACCATGACTACGAGAAAAAGAAAGATTTGAGCGATAAAAGATATTCAACGAAACAAAATAAAGTATTTTTTAATACCTAAGTCTGCTCCACACACACGTGGGTGCGAAGTAGTCCAATCGCTCGGTCTCTGCGCCAACAAGCTGACGTTAAAATCGGAGCAATGGTTTGAATTAAGAGTAATTTTCATATTAGCAAGGGGGTGGCCCAGCATCGCGGTCGATGTCGAATGTACTAAAGTGTTCTAAATTCAAACACCAAAACAGTGCGTAAAAGACTACTTTTACGCACTGTTTTCCGTGAGTAAAAGTAGCTTTTTCGAGGGGGAATGGTATAAATAAATATCTCATTCTATTTTTGAAAATAAAAAAAACAAAGAGATAGTATACTTCTTTTAGGTTCATCAGAGGGCTGCGGTGACGTCATCAGGGGTTTACAAAATATAGACAGGGCTCCATTCAGTGGGCAATTGCTAGAAGATTACAAGAGCCGTGTTTACGGCAGGGTCGCGATAAAGTGAATGCCTAAATACTACTCGTCAAAGTAATTTACTAAATAGAAGAAATCTCAAAATGTCTAATATTAAACAGACTTATATTTAAAAGTGAGAACATAAATAAATAATTAGGTGTCTCCCATTAGCATCGTGGTGATGAATTATTAAGTAAGTGAGTCAGGAGGTTGACAAGTCATTGGGTACGATTTGGGTCACATTGGGCGCAATAGCTTTCGATAAAAGTACTTATTGGTATTAATTAAAGCTATAATGATGAGGCCTGGTGAGCAAAAGTAATATTTGAAAACGCCGTGGTTTCATTTTAAACCAAATGTCCTGTTATGGCGTCATATATGCCATCCAGCTTCACATTGGATGAGTGTTTTGCTGATCACAAAAGTGAAGAGTTTATGAAAAGTATCATTGTTCCATAATTGGAACGGTCAATCAGTTAGTTGGATTAAAAGTTAAATCAGCTGTCAGTTGTCACTCTATCAGAGTCATAGACCAAAGTCTATGTTTTCCAGGTTAGCCACAATAAGCGTGCAATTTTTGCTTGTTTGAGGTGCAAGGATGTTCCACCTCTCGCTCCCCCTTTCACCCCCTTGCACACATCCCAGTGTAGTTACCACATTTATGACGTCACAACAAAACTACAGTCAACGAGCAACCGCCATTATTTTTAACGATAATTTATTTGTTTGTTTGAAGCGATATCATGAAATGTTATTTGCTCACAATATTGTGGTACTTTTAATTATGTATGTAGTCACAAACATATTATTAAATATATTATCATCAATTAATATGTGCGTACATTATTTCTCATTTGCTTGGGAATCAGTGAAACGTGTGAAAATAAACAAATAGTGGGCGTAAAACAGTCTGTGTTATTTTCTAAATACTTTAATGGTTTCTGATTTCACTTTAACATTATTTGAAGATATTTTTAGATTCCTTTTGATAATATTAGATTTTCTCGAGTCAGGTATCTTTGACACCCGATTTTAAGTGATTTTAAAAGTAACCCTGTCATCGTTTTACAGCTTCAAAATTCCTAATACTATACAAAATAGCCCAAGATCACTAACTAAATTTATTTTTCCCTCCGTCGTAGTCGAGTCTACTTGGCATCATTCGATCCTTATAATTACTTAATATGTTCTTTCTTTAAGGCTCCTCTCGGAAATATGGTTGAAAAAGTGTGCAGATGAAGCAACTTTACGTCGACATTTACAGATCAATAGAAATTATAATTAAATTATTTTCAGCGTAATAAATTTAAAAAGATGTGGCCGATTAAAGCTGACTATATCCCCCCTGTCCTTGTCCCTCGCTTTGGTTGTCTCGTTGTAAGTTAATACGGGACCAAATGCTCAAAATCAGAAAAGAAAAGCCTTAATTCACGCTTATTCCACTTATTATGGTCACACAGAGACATAAGTCCTTTGTAACGTTTAAAACACAAACTAAAGACAATCTAAAAATTCGTAGAACCATCTAAAACGTAGACCGTCTGCCTAATTGTGATGCAGGCAAATGTCGACATTCACAGACTCACTGGACTACCAGTTCACTGAAATGCAACGCTTAACAGACGTCCAATTACAGTGTAGCATCAACGACAACAACACATAAACTCCTCTCTATTTTTGTTCTCTGACGAAATAACCTAATAGAAACCTTACAATAAAGAGGATAAAAATGCAAAACAGTGTAATTTTGACAGTGATACAAAGTCAGAAGTAAAGGTTTAAAAATATATATTCTTAAGTTTTCAATAAAAAGTTGGTAATTATTTTGGTGTTGGTATGTAGTGCATACATAGGTATTATAGGCCAATAATAATTTTAGGTATTTTATAGCAAACCGAAAAGTTTTCTGTATAGTTAGATGCCAGATTGTAAAGATAATGCATTCAAAAATGAGCAAGTTTGTATTCCAACAAATAAGAACGTTATAAGGCTACCTCTATACAAGCTACGAGAAGAAGAAGCAATATAAAGTTTTTAAAACGATTCTTCACGGCAAACTCACGCGATAAAACGTTACATACTAAGTAAGAACAGCTGCTTTCCTAACACGCTTTTCCTTAACAGCTACTTAAGAAGAGGGCACTTAATAAAAATCCGTCCTTTCCTTTAATATTAAAAGCTGTCATCACTGTCACCTGTCAAACAGTTGTGACTTGTGAGTAACGCGCCTTATTTTTTTTTCTTCTTTCCTGTATTAAATATTCAGTGTCCTTCGAGTGTTATTACCGGCCTGTGAATTATTTTTAACACTTTTTTATAAGTTCTACTTTAGATTTATTTTCAAGTTTTGACAAACAAATGACAGTCGTTAAGAATTGTAGACAAAATATCGAGAAGTATAAGTTAGGATTGTTTTGATAGCCTATTTTTAGAATCGAAATTGAATTACGTGCTTATAGGTCTTTTTTAATTAGTATTTAAATTGACCAATAAGGATAAAGCAGGTTCACCTTTCCATTTAGCTGTACCTAGTATTTAAGAATTGAAAATCGACAAAACATTTTTACATTAAACCTTTACCTACCTATTTATGAGTTCACGAGGCAGGGGACTTTGCCCAAGAGTGGTACAGAACAGGTTAATAAAAACACATAGGTGCTTTAATCCAGCAAAAAACCTAGATAAAATGATTCCTGAAATCAAAAAGAATTACTGCACAAGATCCTTCATCTTTTAAATAGGACGTCCAAGACAGACCCATATTCCCGATTGTAATACATCTTGTGGATATCTATTAAATAAATCTAATAGATATATCTTTGGGTCACGGATAAGATTCAATCAAATCAACAACGTCAACGAGAAATAAACTGCTCCAGGCTTTAACAAAATTGCTACAGATTTTTTTCCAGGACTTTAATTTATCATAGGTAATGAAAAAACACGTTTCAAGTGAATTCTTCAGTGTTTCTTGAGGAAGAAAGTACTAATTAATGCAAAGGAAAACTTGTAGACAGCCTTTTAATGAACGGTAACAGGAGACGACGCTATATCCTTATTACATTATAACGTTGAAAGAAAATAGCTCACTCAAGTTAAATGTAATGCTTTAAACAAAATAACGATGAATATTTTAATAAATTGAAGTGTCAAAGTGTCTCATTATTTTGGCGCGAGTAATTGACATTGAAAGTGAAGATTGACAGTTGTGATATTGTCTATGGAAATTCCTAGCATTTAAATTCGAATTAAAAACCAGAAGGAAACGTCAAAAGATTGGTGCTGGAGATCTAAAATCGCCACTTTAGCAACATTTTTATTTAAATCCTTCCTACATGAAAATAAGTTACAACACATTGTTTACGAACAATAAATCGTAGAGAAAAAGAGCTACGCCGTAGCACCTGCGTGGCACTCATTTATAATTCTTACACGATAAATATTTTGATTTAAATATTGTTCAGAACAGCATAAAAATCCATTTTTCAGTGGCCGTGACGGATTCATGATAAAAACACGCATAATTTATGTAACACGTATGTTTTTCAATCACATAAAACATGTTAACTGCCGAATTTCTGGAATATCCCTCGGAGTATCATCGGTTATGAAAAATATTTTTATATGAAACATAAAACAAATAGGCCTATTTCCATCTACCCGGGCACGTTGCTACATTGGCCAGTTTTTGCTAGTTGAAATTCTGCTCCGGTTTGTTATTCCGTTCCGTTTTATTTATTTTGTGTTTTTCGATTCTTTGCCACTTTTGTGATACCGCTTTCTAGGTTTTGTAAACCAATTACGAAAGTGTTTGCTGCTGGCATATCTATCCTAGACTGTTTGCTTGACTTGCTGGTCTGTGTCTATGTTTACAGATAGGGTCACTGAAGCTCAAGTTTCTTTACAATGGATTTGAGTTTAAGTCATCAATTTCATTTGAAGTACAATAAAGTCAGCTTGTATTTGCTATATTATGAAGGTGACGTATTTCAGTCTATATAAATAAAATTATGAATTTATTCATATTTTATAAGGCGACTGGCTTATTAAATAAGAAGGTCAATTTCAAGACCTGCTCGCTGTTTCACTCCACAAAAAAAAAAAAATTAACGTACCGACGTCAGGCGTCCCACGCAAGAGATCGGTAAGTACTAGGAATCGGATATACGAGATTCAAGGAGGAACATTACATACCCACAACGTTCACATGAAGATAAATGCTTAATACTTTCATGTCATAAGAGTATGTTATACATCTCAAGTGGTGTCATATCACATTTCGTGTTGATCCATAAAAATCATTATCTACCTACTACTGGCTATAAAAACTTGATCCTCTAAAAAATATTCAAAGAACAAAGATCGTAGAGACCGAGAATAAAATGCCTATTGCCCACCACTCTATCCATAGACTAGGAAGTGCTTCCTCATTCATTCACCCGGTCATTAAAATTTCATAATAGAAGCAATTAGTAGGAATAATTGATGGTAGTAATCTTCACCTCATATAACTGTGTCAAGTTGTGGTCCCGACCCATATTGTTGAACAATGTTCTATGGAACTAGTGAATATATAGGTCCTCGTAGCGCCATAGGGCACGCTTGCCGAGATTAGTCTGTGGATGGGTGACCATCTTATCTATTATAGCAAGTTTTCTCGCCGCATTGAGACTGTCTATAGGTCTTTGAGATTCGTTACTTGCAACGACGATATATTACTAGACTCCGCATGCACGATCTAAGGAACAAAAACTATTCTGTCAACTCGCTGAGGTACTACGTAAGCGAGGGGGACGGGGTACTGCGTTGTGATTGGCTAACTCAAAGTCTGTTCTGTCTGAAGGTATGTTTACGGCTCACAGGATTGGTCGAAATAAGACGGATATAAGACTTTTTTGCCTAATGTGTTGACAGACATCGGTCGCCTGTTAATAGGAGTCTAGTAATATATCGTCGTTGGTTACTTGTTAGTCAGAAGCTCGAAAGTCTGACAAACAGTATTTCGAAGTGGTATTTTATAACCCAGTTATTTATTGTATTGTGGTGGTCAGATAGGCAGTCGCTCTGAGTAAAATGATATTCATATTGCATTTGAATGGATACCGAGAAATAAAAGATGGGAAAACGCTAACTGATACAATACGATAAGATGATGATACAAACTAGTATGTCACATGCAGTGCAAGCAGCGCGAATATTCCCGAGAAATACTGATCGCACATTGAACTCGTTCTTCGCTTATTAAGTGTCGTGCTCGCTTCAACAAAGGTTAAATAAAAACTACGTGACCGATCAAGTAATTTTGTTTTGAAACATCGCGTCGTACGGTCGTTACGTTTGTTTCAAGAAGGTTTAATAACAAATCAAATCGAGTAAGGGATGTGTTCAACCACTATGTACAAATTGCAGGTGTGCTTATAGACACGGACGCCTTAGTACAGATATGGTAAAACTATAGACACAAAATTACACACACTGACATTACCTTATGGAGTAAATTATGGAATGGAGTACACGACCCTGTTGAGCATTACTGCAATAGCTTGCCCCGGATCTTCGATTTTGGGAATTTTGATAATTTAATAACCTCAAAACAATACATTTTTGTTATTTGACCAGATCTTCACGTACCAGGTAATTATAATATTTCTCTCAGTGATCCCAACTGTTAACAGAATAGCTATGGTAAAGAAAGAATATTTGGAGTGCAATAAACTTGGCAACACCTACCCATGTTCTACAGGGCGCTGTACAACAACAGCCTATAGATAAGCTATGCCCATGTGCTATGCTTCGCATGAAACTATAGACGAGATAGTTCAAAGCGATCCACGGCCATGCTATGCAATATCTGGCTGGCAAACAAATGAAACTCGGTGTTATTGCTGCTAACATAGCAAACATATCTGTGCATATGTGGGTTACTACTAGACTTAATTCTTACAGCATTTGACTCTGCATTTATTTTCTAAAAGAACGTGAAGTTTCTGCTTGTAGTTTCACGAGGGGTAAAGTTAGTCATAGCAGACCAGTCTTTGAGTGAACATCCATGTTCTAAAGATTATCTTACTCTAAGCTAAGTAGATTAGCAGGAAAACACGAAGCAAAGAAGTTTCTTTATCTTATACGCAACCCGTGAAAGAGTTATTTAATCAGCATTAAGTAAGAAAACGTAGCTGAAGACTGTACACACATAAATACCGAACAACTGCACCAAAGTTGATAAATCCTTTTTTGTTGTGTTCGATATTATTGTGTAAGAAATTTTTCGGAAAATCCATAGAGAAGGTCGAAGCTGTGGCAGAGCGTACTAGTTTTCAATTAAATAAAGGCCAGTTTCCTCTAGACTAAAAAGTCACAGTTATCTGATGTCAGTGAATAAAGAACTGTATCAATAATGCCTTTAAGTATTCATTCGAGAAAGACATTGAGGAGACGGTTATCTCCTCACAAATGATTGAGTTGATGAAGCCGCGCGAGCAGCCAATTTTGTACTCACAAACCACACTGACACAGCCCTTTATTGAATGACATCAAAAAAGTGAGAGACGATTTTCCCGCTTGGTCGATCCCTAGAGACCAGCTCAAACTGGTTTCGTTACCACTAACATGCAGCCTACTGTACACAAAAACGTGCAGCCGCCAACTAATTGCAGTCATTAAGAACATAATACTAGAGATGCAATTCCTTTGCCTACATTATGCCGTGAACGTGCAATAATTGTAGAACAATTTATTATGTAAATGTTGTAATGTTTGTATCTCCCCGGAACTGCTATAATTACGACTATATTTGTATGTGTTGGCACATG
Source organism: Agrotis ipsilon (assembly GCA_028554685.1). Taxonomy (NCBI): domain Eukaryota; kingdom Metazoa; phylum Arthropoda; class Insecta; order Lepidoptera; family Noctuidae; genus Agrotis; species Agrotis ipsilon. The sequence goes on from CM052955.1 coordinate 17,209,578, forward strand.
GTTGCCAGTAGGTAATGCCCGGGCTACACGAGGCTAATTTTTCAAGCTAGTGTCAGTACGCTAGCAAGACAGTACTTCTCGGCGAGTAAAGGGCAACTCGCCGTCCGACCATGGACCAGGTCGACCGGGTCGACGGCGCGTCGTGTTCCACGCGCGCCTCAAAGAGCGTCAGCATAATGACGAGGTCTTAGAGGGCTAAAGCCTGCCGGGGTCGCGAGACCTATACCATCACCGTGACTCCGGAACATAAAGGGCTATTGAAGGTCACCGTGGATTTTAGTCAGTACAAGTCTGACAGTCCCTCCCGCCAAGCCCGGGGTGGGAGGACTCATCTGATAATTTTACCACGTAAAAAAAAACAAAAACACTACTTCTGGCTTCGTGTAGACAAAGCTGATTCATTTCTAAGCTTAGAAATGAAGTTAACTAGCTTAGAAGCTAGTTTTGTTAGTCCAAACAAGACAAGATTTTTTTCTAAAATAGGTTTTAATGCGTTCCTCTACTGATAAAAAAACTCTCTCTGGATCGGTTCAAGGCACAATTTTACATTTTTTATCATAACCACCCTGAGAAAGGTTATGAAAGGTGGTGGATTAGAGCCCATTCCCTCTTACAGATAGAGGGTTATAGTTAAACATTAAAAATTCTCACGAAATTAATCTGAATGCTACTGCAAGTATGAATATGAAAAGTTTTATCGTTGCAGCGACATAAAAATTCTTAATAACGTGATATTTTTTTGCAGAGCACGATATAAATCGAGGCCATGCATTCTTCATTGCCCCAATTTCCTTAATTACGTACGCAATCCATAGCCAGCTATATGAAGTAATCAACGGCTGAAAGTATTCGGTTCCCGCCAATTAAGAAGTTTTTCTTGCCTTCGTGCAAATGAAACTTAATTTATTTGAAACAAAACCTCTTTTAATTAAAGCTTACACAAACAAAGGACGAGTTACTCCACTTCGGACCTTAGAAATTATTCGTAGACAGCCTCACTGCCTCTTACTTTACATAAACACCTACTTCATTATAGAAAAATGGTTTTGTAATCTTGTTTGTACGTACAACAATTTATTTTTAATAAGTATACAGGGTTATTTGTAAAATATTGACAGCCTTTCATGTGCTGAAATTACCTAAGGCTATAAAAAACCTTTACTATGAAACCAACCCTGAAAGATTAAAAAAACCCACGTGTTTCATACAAAACGTTTTCTCCGTTGACAATGTATAACCTGTTTTTTTTTTAGTACGAAAAACTTTTAGTATTGGGTTTATAGTAAAAAAGTTGCTTATAACCATAATTACTTTCAGCCCACGAAAGCTTATTAATACTTAAAAAATAACTTGTATAGTAGTGAACTAAAAAAAAAACCTTGGTACAACATTGGCTCAATTAAAACTGAAATTACATTAGATATGTAAAACTTCAAACATGTTCATATTGTAGCAAACTTAATTATGTAAAACAATCTCTTGCCTACGGCTTCAACCTCGTGTAAGTTGTCCCACGGGAAGTAATACTTACCGGGACAAAAACTATCCTAAGTCCTAACATGGTCCTAATTTAGGTCATAGTAAGCCACATCTATACTTAATGTCACAAAGAGAATAAGCTTGTTTGTAGAGGGAATCTTCAACTACTGATCCGTTTGCGAAAAATCTTTTCTTTTGTTTCCAGGGTATAGTCTTGTACCAAAAAGCTAAAGAGAAGCCGCAGAAAAACAAAGTGTTACAAAAGTCATTGAAATAGACAGAGTTAATCTATATTCCTTTGACTATGTTCCAGGGTCACGGCAGCATACTTAGATCGAGAGCCCCGCGACCTCAGCAGTCGTTTAGCACTAAATGGGCCCGTCAGCTTGCTGACAACTCTTTGAGGTCGCAGTCCACAAGCCCTAAACTGATTTAGTAAATGGTGAAATGTGAGTACTAGGTACACCTCTGCCGAACACTACGAGTATCACAAATATGGCAGCCGTGTATGTGATACCCGTAGTGGAACTGCAGAACCTCGTAGGCATTAAACTCGGTCACACGTCGTGTCTCGTCTGTGTTGGCGTATTGTTTGCAGTGGGCGGTGCGCAGCGGAGCTAATGGCCGACTTTATTATTATTTGTTTAGAGTAAGTTTGCGGCACACATCGCTCCATATCGTGGGAAGCCGTGGGAACCATTTCGTTTACTGCATCGGTATATTGTTACTTAAACATTTCTTTTTCATTTTAACTGGGTTTGATCTTGCCACAATCTAGCTCTGAGGCAAAGATGAGGCCTAAGGTACATAGTGAACTCTAGAGGGCCAAACCCTGCCGTGGTCGCGGGTCTAACGAACTACCGTAACCCCGGAACAAAAAGGCCGAACTGAAAGACACCGTGGAGCTCACCCAGAAGGAATTGAAACTCCTGCGCAACGTTGAAACACTGAAAATCTTTGTGTGAGGTAATAAAGAACTACATATAAGGCTTAATACAACGCAACAACAATACGTTATCCTTCAGGGACTACGAAGCATGATGTTATACCTAATTCGAAATAGTTATCTACAATTCTTCGCAACTATTCCCTTTTACAGACTTCATTAGTGAAGATAGAACCTTTTTTGTTGATCCAATAAAGCGTTAGGTACACAAAATTGTTTTTCTTAATAGAAATGCTTTCCTCTTCGTACCTACGTCTAGTTTACTTATCATTTACTTCATTCTATTGCTTTGCCTAACTTATTGTTAGTACAATCGAGCACAGCAATGTAAATACTGAGCAAAATTGAATAGCGATTTTCGAATGGAATTAGGATTGTAACTTTGAGTAAAGATAGCTATTTCTTAATTGTCTAAGTTCCAAAATAAGTTTGTAACCACAGGCAATTTAGTTAGAGAAAATCACGTTGAAATTGGCTCAGAGAATACGTATTAGTGTACGCGATTGTACAATGTTATAAACAACACTAATTCGTTTCGCTTTGGTTCTAATTTGGCGGTAAAGAAAGACAAATTACACATAAATTCCTTCAGATTGCATGCAAATTTACTAAGCATCATAATAAATCTTCAGCCCTCGAGGAATCTACGTTAAAATTATCTTATAAATTCGAAAGTTACTCTGTCAGTTTGTATGTTAACTTATTACTTCTTAACGGCTAAACTACAATATCTGTAGCGTCACTTACTTTTTTTACCGTTTGAGTTTCTTCGTTAATTTGTAGAGTTCATTGTGTTTTTTTTATGAATTTTATGTGTGCATTGTTGTAATGAATAAAATTATGTATTAATGTATGTGTTTCGGACCAAAATGTAAATAATTACCTAGGTTATTAGACAGTCAAACTCAAAGCATTTATTTCATTTTAACCATTTCAGACACTTTAAAAATGTCAAAAGAAACTTATAATGAAACTACATAAAAAGTATTGTAGTATACTCTAAAATCTGATAGTACATCTCTGTGATAGTAATTTCAGCAGAAATACGGTCGAAGTCACGGGCAAAATATAGTGTTCACGTCACATGCCGCTTGAAGTGCTGGAATTAAGTTTTTGTCGACGGAAATAGATTAAACGTCACTCAACCCCTGCCGTTGACGCGGGAGCAATTTTTTATATTAAAAAATTCAATGTAGAGTAAAAATGTGAAATCAGTCAACAAGGACAAAAGAACTCATACTACCCTCGTCGTCGACACAAGGAAGACATTACATCTAGGGTTACCACCCTTCTAGAAATCTAGATATTTACTTTTTGAGGTGAAAAATTACCCCATGAGTCTTCCCGCTCTCGACTCGTAATTACAAAAAAACTACCCTTTTACTTCAATTGCCCTTTGCGTTCCACAGCTGCGGCAAACGGATTAAAAGCATAGGATATTTTCTCGACAGTCCAATTACAATTTGATATTTTTATCCGACCTTTGTACAATTTTGTCGTTTATTCGGATTTTTTCGTGTTAATGTGCGGTGAAAATGACCATACGGAACACTTGGACACCAGATTTCAACAGAAATAATCATTTATTATGTCTAAATACTGTAACATCGATCAAATTCCGGTGACAGCACATTGAATCGGGAATATTTATTTTGAAAATAGAAAGGCAGGAAAATTTTTAATTAGAAATCATCTTTTCTAAAGGCGCAAAAATCGCAATGGCAACCCTAATCACAAGCCTCCAAATAGAGAAAAAGCAGTCGAACAGCCCCGTCACGCTGAAAACTCACGCTCACGATAAACTTTGTTCGCTTTACATTGAAAATGTATTAAGAACAATTAAGAAGTTTCAGTCGCTCACAGATATAACATTATTAGCTGTGGAAACTGACACCATCTCTGTTCATTCGTTCAGAATATAAAACATTTTCATACAAACTCATTCCTATAAATTTTCCATACAAACTTTCATCCCTAATTCTACCTCATATGGAAAAGATTTTTTAATATTTTTTGTAATTCTACAAAACAGTATGTTTTATCTCTTAATCCATAAAATGTATATTTATTTTTTTATTTCTTTAAAAAAAAATATGGCCTTCCATTCAATAATGCCAGTCACCCAATGAAAAATATCTGCTTTCGTACCCGTTATTTCATGTACATGACTTTGTAGAATTTTGTATTTATTTTATATTTATATCAATGATGGACAGAGCTTTCATCAAGAGGTATAGAGATATCAGTATAGAGGTAGATCAGTCCCACAAACAGCTTTTATACCGTTTATGGATTCATGCCATTTTCAGTCTTAAAGTCCCGCTATTCTTCATATTTGGTGTGCTAAGTTCCCAAGTCAATGCATGCCCACGCTCCTCCCACATTTAGTTCAACACTGTTATTATCACATGCACGTAGTTCACATGCAGCCCACGAGACTACACAAACTTTTAATTATCTGTCAAAATAAACACGATACTTTGCTCGAGATAACATTTTTAATTGGGAAAGTTCTTTAATTGCACACTACTAGTATGTGAACCAGGTTTTACTGAACGTGCACTCCAAAAAACAATATGTGTTGGTACTAGCTGAAAAAATTCAGCAGTAAAAATTGTGAACAAACTGAGCATAAATTTCTTTAAAAACAATTAAAAAAAAAACAAGATTGTCCATTCAAAATTACATTCCCGCATTTTACAAATTCGAAATGCAGCGGGAAGCAAGTCCTTCGTAAAATATTGCTTACTCGCGCAATCGAATCAAATAAGACGATCGGCGGTCGGACGATTTCGTTGCAGAAAATGCAGAAATTCTGCCATACCGATTCGCTGAAGTAAATTACAGGGCTGCAGGAGACGAGAAATCGTCGCAAATGTATATATAAATATAACGCAATCTTATTATTACGAGCGTGAGTCGCTCGCCACGTAATTTAGAGAGTTAATGAAGGCGCGCGTCACCGCTCCACCGCTCGCAGGCCCTCGTTAACGTTATTCATTGCAGTTGAAAATGTACGTTTCAGCCGAATTAAGCTTAAACTGGGCTCATGCAGCGCTGCAGCGTGCAGCGAGAGTGCAAGCGACAAGCTACACCCAAACATAAACATATTTAAACTCATATTAGAGCAGCAACCCTCGCATACGAGTTTAATAGCGAAACAACGCATTGTTACCAAGTAATTTTATTAAATAATTAATTTATTCTGAACGAGAACCTCGCTCTACTTTACAAAATTACATTTGCCGCATTGATTGTAGCTTAAAAGCAAAAACAAATATTGTTGAAATAAAAAGGATAATTCGAAGATCAAGAGCAAAAATAATTTCGAGTTACCCTTGATAACGTATGTTTTTTTCTCATTTTCCGTAGTAACGTTTTCCAATACATAAACAAAAAAGTCGTCCATGAAAATGGAAGCAAGGTCGTTGTCTGGGATAAGTAAATATTAGGGTTAGGTACGTGTCCATGATTCGATGGCGGGTAAAGCCAATATTATCCCTAACTAGGATTTTCGAGAAAACGAAGTCGTAAGCAGCTAATAAGTTTCTAATATATATTATGTGTTGGATAACAACATTAAATGCCTATTTTTATAAGACAAAGCTGATGATTGGCTGAGTTGTTTTATTTCCATCAACCCACGCACTTAAGGAAAACAAAAGTACCTATAAAGCTTTCAAAGTACTTTACCTAAGTACAATGTACTTGAGAAACTCAAGCGATTAAAAGTCGGTAGTGAGTGTCAGTCCTAAGACTTCTCAAGGCTACAGACCTCGCCTGATTCGCTAGGATGTGAACTTCCAAACAAAGGTCTCGTCAAGTTTCGTGTAGTTAGCACAAAGGCTTGCTTCGAAACTCAGAATGTTTGGAACTGAAGACATTTCAGTGCGACAGCCATTTATCACTGCCGGCGACGTACAAACAGATGTATCGTCGTCACTGTTGGGGCGCAGATTGCCGCGGGCTGTCCGCAAATATTCCTCAGATGTGTACACGTTTCAGAACAAAAACTATACGGCAATATTTCTACTGTAAGTTAACGTTGTTATTTTGTATCATAAAATAAATACTCTTATAAAACGATCTCGATTTTCAATCCAGTCTTAGTACAGCGTCCACGCGGCGTCCCAGGGGCATGTCCGGAATGCGAAAAAAGCAATTCTCTCTCACGACTAACTGTATTTTTAAAAGAAAAAAGCAAAAAATATGTGCTAATGTAGTAAGTGGCTCTGCAGAGACAATTGAATGTAGAAATAGTTCTAGAATGGTAGTTAATATTCTGAACGGAGTTACCGCCCACCTGACTTCTCCGTACGGCGCGATTTCTTAATCGGGGCCATTAAGCACGACATTTATTTATTCTCGCTGCCGCTGTGGCGCAGGGAACAAAGGAGTTGCAAGGCATTGGAGTACCACCACCATAAATAGGACTATTGAATAAATCACTGGCTCAGTGGCTCCACAGGTTACACAATATTTCAATGAGAGCATACTGAAATTCGAACAATTGGTGAACATAAGGGGGCGTGCAGCGTGCTGTATCGATCCACGCCCCCCCTGCCTCTCCCTCACCTCTCCACCTGCAACTGTATTTAGCTGCACATCGAGCGAACACCTGCAAAATTATTTTTCCACTTTATTAAAAATAACGCTGACGCGCCACAGATTAAGGGATTTCATGCGCTAGGTCCACGTTAAATAAAGAACGCTTATAGAGTGAGTTGAGCTCAGTTTATCATAGTCTTTAAAATCTTTTTACAAAAAAGCTGAATATTAACGGAAAATTGTACTGTGAATACTGCGAGACTTTATTCGCAGCGTTTCCACGCCGGGCCGGCTGTCAAAACGTCCTTCATGAGAAAGGATTTGTTTTCAAGCGAGGCGCTTGAAAGCGCTGCCTCGCCGAAAGGTGATTGTTACAGCAAAAACAAAGAACCGCTGACGTTCTACAAAACAGCGTTAAAGCTTCTGTCTACATCCAATATCTTTATGGACAGGTAATAAATTGAGGAATACCGACTGCTTTTAATGTCTGTTTTATATTTGCTTCAACGATTTTAGTGGATATTACTTTTACTGTAGAAATATTCATGCTCCCGTTATACATAGCAGGTGGACTGGTGCACGCAAAATATTCTTTTTAATACTCAGTGCAGATGTTAATCCTCAGCTTGCAGGAATGTCTAAAGAGATTACCGCGGTCTTAGAACGGAAGGGACAATTGGTGGAGTACGATAATTTTTAGTCAGTCAAGTCTGACACTTCCTTCCGAACCACACAAAGCTCCCGTGGGGACTAATTGACGCAAAACACACAAAAATAGCGTGTTTTACCTCGATGGATTTTCGACCGTAGATAACCAGTAAATAAACAGTAGATTTCTTTATCAACATACCGAAATTACCAACTAATCAGTTCCAATGGCAGACCTGACCCACACCACACTGACCCTCTAACACAATTGATTTGCTCGATCAAAGTTTCATTACGGCCGCGGCAAATGGAATCGCCCACCTGTAAATGCAACTTGGAACCCCACCGTCCCCTTTCCAGCCCTAACTGCGAATATTTAGAACCCCAGAATTACCATGGAAACGCGGCTACGACTATATTCCTGCCACTACCTAATTATAAATTAAATTGTTATTTTAGCCTTTGCTTCGCAGTTTTGCGGTGAAATCAATTTAGGAACTTTTTGCAGAACGTGGTTGAATTTTACAAATGTTGTTTTATTTTCAAAGGTTTACAAAAAATGCGAAAACCATTGAGCTATTACTACTACGTATAGAGACGACACCACGTATCACCACTATGTCCCATCCAGGATGAGTGAGCGCGCACAAGTTCATTAAATTGTTTGACAGCTCTGTGGCGTGCTCTAGGCGCGCGCACTCATAGGATTGGACATAGTGGCGATAATTGGTGTCTTCTCTATACGTAGAAATAATAATAGCTCAATGGCCAAAACCTATTATTTTTTTATATAGCGATAGCTCGTGTTTGACCCTTGTATGATGGCAAGCGAAGATATTGCCACACAACAATGAAGTACGCTTACAAATTTTATGTTAAAAACTGGGTTACTTTTTCCGGGTAAATATGGTCTTGATTAGAAGTTTTGTCTAAACACAATAGTGGCTACTTTTCACATTGAAACTCATTCAATTTCACAGGAAACATAGAGATGCATTCGAGTTCACATAACACATTTCTAAAAGCGTAAAAACAAAGGTGGCTTTGTTATTACTTTATTTGTCTTGTTGCGAAGTAGCCCTCCATACGAATAGTGTCCAGCTTTATTCGTTGACCTGTGACTTTGTAAATATCTATCCAAAAGCTGGTTTTAAAGCACTAGGGAACACTAAGAGAAAGCCTCACATTTATCAACTGCTTTCTGAATGCAATATCTTATTTACTAATTGATGCAGCACCGCCTCAGGGATCACTACAAAGACGGTGCTACAACGACCGAAATTGATAATGCATTAAGAGCGCTTAATTTATTAACAATTTAACCAACAGAGGTTTGAACGTTTCATGAGCTACTGATAAACTTGAGCATTCACTTGTAGTGAGCATTCCTGCTAATGTTACAAGGAAACAATCGAGAGCATTTCAGCGAACATTCTAACGAGCGCTCTTTGAGCTTTTGTGCTGAGCCGATTGTTAAATCTGAAATCTTTGTGATGAAAAAAATATTGACTACTAGAGCGTCACAATGTTGAAATGACTAGAAAGATCGTAAAAGGTTCGTAGCTTTTGGCCCATTCGTTGTTCAGTTCGACGAATTTAGAAACCGCGAATGCTCGACCTCGATGTTCTGTTACAAGAATGCTCAAGTTTATCAACACTTTTATGAAAGCCAATGCATGTAAATCTCGGTGAATTTTGAAAGAATCTTTTTCAAGGTTTTATACTGTAACTTAACTGATGATGGGTGTAATATTCAAATGTTTCTTACAATCCATGCTAATATTTTAGAGAAGTAATTATTTTTACAAAAAAACCTATGTAGCCAGTAATCTCCGGAAGTAATAACCCAAAAAAAACTGGTAGGAAAGCTACTTTATTCTTGAGTGCTTTCGGAATGACGTTGCTTCTTACCTAAATTATATTTATATCCTGCTTATTAGCCGAGCTATCACAATTATTGTCTAGCAAGTCGGAAAAAGTAACAGTGTAGACCTGCGATGAGATTGATCAGGAGTCTAAACATCACGCGAACGAAATCAAAGATAGAAGGTAGTCTTTTGTGTATAAGAAACCATAAAGTTCATATAATGGGTTAATTTCCATCTTCTAATCTCCCGGGCAACCCACCGTCCTTGTTATCCTCAATATTATTGAATATGTAAATTACTAATAAGTAATTAATTAAAATCCATATACCTACTGGGTTCAAATTCCCAGTAACTTTCATAGGCGACTATTAGCTACGAACGGTTCAAATTTCCAGTAACTTTCATAGTTAACCTGGTACTATCTAGCTACGAATTATTGGAATTTAAACTAAGAGACAATGCGTAGACTGGCCCGGTTCGATTGTTCAATGACTGTGCAAACACTAGCCCGTTTAACTATTGCCTAATGTTGTGTTATTAATCTGCATACTTTGACTAAGTTACATGGAGAAGGGTTGCTACAACGCGAACCCCATTGATCTTTTTTCTTGTAGCGGTGCGCCCCGACTGACCACAGTTTTTACATCGTGCCAAAGGACAGAGATTTTCATGTAAGTATTTATTCCTTTATTCAGTCTTTTAACTGTTCTATTAATATGACTAAATATTTGTATAAAAAATACTTATTTGTTATTTTAACTTCAGTGGTATCAAATAGGTACGTAATTTTCCAGGAATGTTTTTTCTGAACGATGTCGTAATCTAATTTTTTTAATAATGTTAGTTTTAATTAATTTATTTGCTAATAATCTTAGTTTTCAATCAATTGAGAAGTTGTTAAATAATATGTCAATTAGTCCCGATATAAATAATAGAATATAAGAAAGAACAAGAATATAATCTATATGTATAAAATCAATTGCTGTTCGTTTAGTCTCGCTAAAACTCGAATACTGCTGGACCGACTTGGCTTATTTTGGCTAGGTATATAACATAGTAACATTTGCAATTACCTATTGAATATTATATTTAAGTTATTACGTCTGATCACAATACCAGTTGAACGAATTTATATTCTATACATTTGTTTTTACTGTGGCTTTGTAATTAAAATACAACCAAAAATGCTACCGCGCCATCGCAAATAAAACACCGCCATACAGCACCATATATCAAAACTGGCTTCCTTATTTCTCTTAAAATTTTAATCCCAACACACGAAGTAATAAACTTCCTCATACACGGAACCATATTTTTCTTCTTTTATTTGTATAAAAATCAGTGACAGTGACTTCGGGGAGGCGAGAAATGAAGACAAACGTGCAACGTGCGCCGCGCCACAGACTAGCCAGTAAGTGATATGTTGGATTTCAAATGGGTATACTGTAACGGGTTTATGTGTTGGTATGCTGTGGAGATGTGAGTATGATTGTCTTAGGGCTGATTTTTCAAAAGTCAGATGACTTTAATCTGAGGAATAAAAATAGCGGTTTGACAGCTTATCTATAGAAAATATGTCAAACATTGAGCTATTATTACTACGTATAGAGACAACACCACGCATCGCCACTGTGTCCCATCCAGGATGAGTGCGCGCGCCTAGAGCACGCCACTGAGCTGTCAAAAAACTGAATGAACTTGTGCGCGTTGTCTCATCCTGAAGGGGACACAGTGGTTAAACGTGGTGTCGTCTCTATACGTAGTAATAATAGCTCAATGATTTCAAATCGTTATTTATATTCCTCAGATTAAAGTCATCTGACTTTTGAAAAATCAGATCTTAATTTAAAATTTTACTTTTATAATAATGATGACTGTTTTTTTAGTATAACGATGGGAAAGTTCATCAAGTGGTATGTCCCGTCCTGTATGGATTGGTCAGAATTGTCAATCAAACTCTTACTGACTCAAAAGCACCATATTCTTTCACATACCCTTTGCATTAGGTATCCTTCTCAAACTGTTCGAAGCTCATATGAAGCTTTGACATTTGTAATTGTTTAGATATATCTTCTATTACATAAAGGTATATAAGTGCTATACATATATCTCTCGCGCATATGTAAAGACGTATGTTTTTACTCGGAAGCTCGTTCCTTTCTCCTGACTTAACGACTCATTAGGCAAGCGATACATTACCGTCTGCTTTTCTCGTGCGAACTTACGTTATGTTGCCTTATCTTAACATTACATCTTTTTAAACATATACACACTGAATGTTCTTAATTTATCTTGAAAACAGATAATTTTAAATTTTTAAATGATTTTTTTGTATATACGTAGATATTGATATCAGACTTTAATAAATAAAATAGTCCTCCTGGCCGATTTCGGCCACACGGCGACTAAACTCAGGGGAAATTAATCATACAACGAGGCACCTTTTGTCACTTTTTGCGAACCCGGAACCCATGCTCACAAGTTGCGATCACAAGACCATAGAGGTTTGGGAAGATGATGAAAATAAATACTCAGTAAAATATAAAAACATGGTGACAAGCAAACTTCTTCAAAGAGAAATAAAACATAGTCCGTATTACGTAATTAATATGACTCAAAAACTCACAACACAAGTTACAAACATGTAACTGACATAATGCAGATAATCCAATTACATAACACTTCGTCTATAAAACGTTAATATTCTCGGCAAATATCACTTCTGTGGCACGTTGCTACATTCAATAACCGTTCATACGTCGATAATGATACAGTTCAGATTTGAATACTGACATAACTGGATAGACTGGAATTACACTGGACCACAATTTACTAGTGCATTTGATACAGCTAGTCGTGCTATGGCCAATGAAATTAAATCGTAGCATTTGTAGCATAATTGCGTAGACAAAGCGTAGCACTTGCTACGCGTGCTACGCCGCTACGATGCTACGAAGTTTCAAGGACTTGTTTTAAATTGTTTTTGTTTGTTTTATTATCTGTCACTGTTTTATTTGTTATATACAGGGTGAATTTTTCAACTGGGCGTGGATGGCTACTTTCGAAACTATGAGGAATATCGAAAAACGTTGAAAGGAGTCTCGAGGCCAATTTTGATGAAAACTAAAACTGCATCGGTTGATTTTAGAAAAATCCTGGCCAGGAATCGAACCCGCTGATTTTGGAAAAAAAACCACACCCTGTATTATTACACCTTTCGATAGTGTTGCTAATAAGGATCAAATTCTGGGAAGTAATCATGTACTTTATACAACAGTCTTATAGGTTATTTCTCATCTACAATTCTTAACGACGCCGCCAAAAATTTGCTTTAAAAACTTATTTCTCATCTATCAGGAAATAATAAGATTTTCATCATCAATTTGTTTCAGAAAAGCTTATGAATGTTTTACATTAATCGTCTATTTATACAATGCAACCAACGAATTAAAAAATAACAGTATTTGAGTACAAATGTTCTGTTTATATCGTAAGAAAATTCTGAAAAGAGGAGAAAATAATAAGAAATGTAGACAGTAGCGCGTGAGAACGAGCCGAGAAAAAAGTTAAATAAAAACTTGAATAAAAAGCCTTTCGAAACAAAAACGGGTCACGAAAAAAATACGACGCTAGACTTAACCGCACTGGGTCTGTGTGATAGATTACATCCCTCTAACAGAGAGGAGATCTGTGTCCCAGCAGTGGGAACATTATAGATGGATTTGTGCTAAAATCTTACTAATCCTACTAATATTATAAAATGTGAAAGTTTGTGAGGGTGTTTTGATATTGGTTACTCTTTCACGCAACACGAAAACTTGTATTAATACATACATACATTAATTTTATCCTGTTTTTTTCATCCCTAGGGATATATATTAGTTTTAGTGAGTGAAGCTTGAGCCCACAGTAATTATTATTATAAAACACAATAGGAGTTGCCGGTGACTTAATCTTAATTCACGTTGTAAACAATTTTGTATACCAAACAGCGACTTCGGTATTTATACAAAAATTGTGATAAATGAAGCACTGAACCGATTTTGTATAAACTTCACATAAACCATCTACTAAATAGTCCGAACAAAGCCTAAACATTTGGTTTGGATTTGTGAGCCCGTTCTTCAGTTATAAAATTACAACTAAAAGTGAGATTGATTTTTATATCTATTGATTTCATCCAAATCCGCTCAGTAGTTTATTCTTAAAAGATTAACTAACATCCACACCCACACATCCTCACAAATCACGTTTATATTCTTAGTAGGATAGCATGTCAATCATTTACTAATTCCAGATGAAACCTGCAGGCTATTCAGATTGTGTACACGTAACTTAATACCGTTGTCCAATATCGCATCACCTGCACACTTGGATGTGGTATCTATCTGACTGAGCACCAACGGACCGCTTTGGAAACGGTAAACCTCGATATAGCGTGACAGCTCTAGTCCTGGATTAACAGTAATTGTATCCCATAGTTACTAGCAGTTGGTATAACGTAATAGTAGGTATTCCATAGTTACTTAGTCATCATCATCAGCCTATAACGTTCCCAGTGTTCCCACTGCTGGTACACAGACCTCCTCTCTGTGAGAGGGAGTGGGCCATAATCCACCACGCGGGCCCAGTGCGGGTTGGTAGATGTCACATGTCTTCGAATTTTTGGTTCTAGGACATGCCGGTTTCCTCACAATGTTTTCCTTCACCGTTTTGAGAGCAGTGGTGATGAAATAAATTACACAAAGTAATGCGCCTGGCGGGGTTCGAACCCACGACCTACAACTCGTAAGTCGGGACCGATACCACTGGGCCACCACTGCTCACTACTACTAACACTAGTTACTTAGTAAGTAGTTGAAATTACTTTTCAATGACATGACTCTTTTTTTTTTTGTTGCGTGGTAAAATCATCCTATGAGTCCTACAACCCAGGCCGGGACGGGAGGGACTGTCAGACGTGTACTTACTAAAATCCACGGTGATCCTTCCATAGCCCTTTCTGTACCACGGCCGCGGTTACCAGGTGAGACAGTCCCGCGACTCCGGCAGGATGCCATGAGGCTTAAGCAAGATCAGTGGGATAATAGATATGCAGATGTATTTTGAAAAACACACTGTACTGTAAAGTTCAATTAGAAGTTATTAACTTATGCTTCTATATCTTCTAGTAATTTATTAGCAGTGCCTGACTAACTTCCTTTTGTAAACTATCGCAATTAGCTACTCGTATAAAACAAGTGGTTCCTTCACTGGTATTATTATACCTTTTTTTTCTTCCCTGACTGACTGAAAAACCAGCACTAAAATGTAAAATAACATTTTTGTTTTTTACACTTTCGTGGTGGTTTTTGAAAAGGTGTTTTTTATTCTTTTTATTTTTCAAAAATATTCAACTCGAATTTACATTTTTCTTACAATCATTAGGACTAGAATTTTTAGTCTTTAGTACCGGTAATAACTAAAAAAAATAAAATATGCTAATGCGTATATTGCATCGAATAAAAAAGAATAACATGAATCGGACCATAAACCAAGTACTTTCAGTTGCCCTTTACGTTCCAAGGCTGCGAGTAACAGGATTACAATGGAATATTGGCATGACTATGTTCAGGGAGCGCATTATGTCAGTATTATCTAATTCTAAGACGGACAATGAGACCTAATAACGGCTGATTGATGATTGGTCTAGCGGACTGTTATCACATGTTGTGCGACACTTATCTAGATGCGGTCAGCTGACTTGAGACAATTAATTATAAACGCAGCTGTAATGATGACTGTTCTGTCAATTAAGGCGAGATACTATACTTCAATATAATCTTACTCGCTCGCACTTGCACGTACCACGCACTATTGCTTGCTCTTTCTTATAGTTGTCTACGTAAAGTCTATTTATTTTAAAGCGAAAAAAAGGAAATTCGAAAAACTAAATAACATAAGACCTGCTCTATAGTTAGTTCAGTTATTATAAAAAGTTTCATAATCTAGATTTAAGTATTTTATGATTGCCAGCGGTTTATTGTTCAATTTAGTGGTAACTTTGGGATTTTTTTTTATCGAGAAAATTTTATGGAATCATATTTTCGACAAATATAAGACCTAACACTAATCCTCAACTTTACCATATATTTATTTCAAAATTAATGCTGCAGTATTTTCGGCGTATCAGAGGATTCTGCTAAGCCATTTGAGGTAGTTTGGCCTCTTAAATATTACGCAGGACATGACAATACAGATCTATACTAATCTTATGATGAGTTGTTTGTTTGAACGCGCTTATCTCGAGTACTTCTGTTTCTAATTGAAAATATAATAATTATGTTTGTGTTGGAGATTTTTGATCAAGGAAGCTTATAGGCTTATTAAACATCACCTTATGTCTGACTAATAGGAGCCTAGCAGCGATGGTGAAGAAACAAGAGGAACAGTTAGTGAATGAAAAATTGTGATCAATATTATCTAAGAATACATATCACTCGTATTTCAATTAACCATCTTTTAATAGCACGATATCGAGAATAAATTATTTAGATATTATGATGCTTATCTTGCAAATGTTACGTTACAGAAAAACAAACGAGAGCGTTGTAGCGATAATTCTATACTAGTAACGATCT
Source organism: Agrotis ipsilon (assembly GCA_028554685.1). Lineage (NCBI taxonomy): Eukaryota > Metazoa > Arthropoda > Insecta > Lepidoptera > Noctuidae > Agrotis > Agrotis ipsilon. The sequence goes on from CM052955.1 coordinate 17,225,687, forward strand.
TTTTGGCTAACTTTTTGCCGAGCCGACTGTCAAGTCTGACATACGAGTATCTTCATGAATAAAAGCTTTATCAAAAAAATGTAACCTCTTTCAAAAACAACCACGAAAAAAGGGTAAAATAACCTACAAAATAACTTTTCTTTCGGAAGTCGGTGATGTCTTTTTTGACAACACACAAAAAAAAAAACATACCGTCGAATTGATAACCTCCTTTTTTTTGAAAACGGTTAAAAATAAAATACAACTTATCCATCCTATAATATATGAACTTGTCTATATTTCCCTTCTTTCTCTTCTCCACACATTTAAAATTCTACACATCTCAATTACCTTCAAAGAAACAAAACGAAAAGGTTTTCATTAATTATTAAAGTCATTAGTCACTTTCAGGAATCGAATTTAACGGAGATCCGAAAGTAATCCGCTGAAATTACGCTCTACCTTCTTAAATAATGCTAATTTCTCAAATATATCTACATCAAAGTGGGTTAAGAAACTCTTTGATCATTTTTGAACGAAATTATTAATGTTCAAGAGTTGGTGAAGCTTTTATTTCCATGTAATTGAGTTACCATAAAGACTAGGCCTCCGTACACTAAGCGACGACTTTGGTATCCATAGACGTATGCCTGTGTACAATCTCCTCTATGGATTTACTTGCTATAGTTACCTGGGAGCCAATTCTCGGTTTAAGAGATGGTGTCGAACTCGACAAAAATTTATAATGACGTCATTTACTTTTCGTTGCTATTCTCGGGATGTCAAATCCGCCATTTGTCGAAGGCTAACGTTTGAGTTCAGTAAAAATTGTCGAAAAAATGACGTCATTAGAAATTTTTGTCGAGTTCGACACCATCCCTAAAACCGAGAATTGGCCCCCTGGATACCAAAGGTATCGGAGACTCGTGTCACGTTGTTGACGAAGGGGCTAAAACTCATTTATAGCCTCGGACAGTTTATAGGAGCAGCGAAGCTATATTTTTATCAAGGAAGGCCTGTATGTATCATTTATTTTATTCTCGTATCACCTGGTGACCTACCATGACATCTTGAAGCGAGAATAATTCCACTGTGGGAAAGAGACGCAGCTATACAAGTCGTCTGGCACCATCTCGTTTCCACACTGGAATTTCTCTCGCTTTAAGGGCCTATGCACACCACGTTTTTTAAACGCGCAGTCGACGCGCATTTTGGCAACGCGCGTCGACGGCGCGTTTTTGTCCATCAGAGCAGTTTGTTGTCGTGATAAAAAGTGTCAAACGCGCGTTTGCATCGCTACAAAAGCGCGTCGACGGCGCGTTTAAAAAACGTGGTGTGCATAGGCCCTAAAGGTTATGGTACCTGTCCTTTGAACGTAGACGATTTTCGGTTACAGTCAAATGGCCGTCGGCCCATTAGGATTGGGCCATTCAGACTAAACACCCGCTGTGAATTGTGGTATGCAATACGCGGTAATTGATAAAATTAGGTGCATTCCCTGATATGGGTGATACAAGCCTAATTTGCATCAATTTAAAGACCGGTAATTTGGTATGCATACTGAGTTCACTATCGTAAATTCAACCCTTAGCGCTGAGCATAGCGTTGAAAATCCATTACTGACCTACTGTTTAGACTTTCGATAAGGTGAGTCCTACTGTTTATGAAAACGGGAATTAGATTTCCTCAATATAAATAAAACTATCTTACCTCTAAAACATCTCGAACCTTTAGGGGTGAAAAGAAATAAAATAAGTTACGCACACACGAGGGACTACCCAGCGGGGTTTTATTTCATTCAAATCACATCCCCGGAATATTATGTTTTATGAATAATATAACAGAATATCCCACAGTCCGACAGTTACGGTGTTATCGAAAAAATGTAACGAAAGTAAAATATAATAAGGGTAGTACTCGTCTGCGGTAAAGCGAAAAAGGATGATAATTTGATTTTACAAATGTTATAAGTTTTTAGACTGACATGGTCACTATAACTATTATTTAGATTTAAAACGGGATATTTACCATGTTTATTATTTGTTTTGAGTTTCCGATATTTAGGCACTGTTGCAAGCGCCATGATCACGGATGAACTCGAATATCGGAAACTCAAAACAAATAATAAACATGGTAAATATCCCGTTAGAAATGTTATTGATATTTGTATAAAGTACAAAAGTTATCTATTTTTTTTTAACGTTATAACAAATTTATCCAATGAATCCCCCCCACGTTAAGAGATGCGGACTGTCCAACTCTTACTGACTGAAAACTGTATCAGTCAGTAATGACATCAGAAGCATCGCAACCAGTAATACGTCATTTTAAGGGGACCAGACTGCTTCTCCTTAACAAAGGATTTACCTAGCTAGGAGAGCAGTCTTCACCCACACGGTCGTTTGTTAAAAGTTTTTATAATTTTGTAAAACTGTCTCAATACGTGTACTGAAATCCTGTGTTTTGAATAAATAAATAAAAATAAATAAATGAATTCGACAAAATGAAAAGAATGGCGGGGTAGTTCAAATATTACTTCCACTATATCAAGCAGAACACAAATCAAGGCCAATATGCTGAAAAAGGGATATTTATAACTTGAATTAGCCATGTTCCCTAACACCGAGTACATAAAATTCACTTATGTATCCACAGATTGTTATCATTCATTACACATAAGCCGACATAATGAAAAGCAAACCAAACATGATATTTATGGTCGTAAAGCCTAGGAAACGACCCCTAAACTAGGAACAATCATAGAAGATAGTTATGATAAGCTTAACAACTACTATGACTAATGTTATAGGCGATGTAAAGTTATGAGCAGTAATAGTCGTGAGTGCCCAGAGGTTTAGCACATCGGTTTTCAAAAATGAGGTTACAAGTTTAATACCAGGCAAGTAATAAAGGGCATGCAGACGGTGAGTAATGGGTTGACTTGCCGTCCGATCATGGAACATGGCCACTGATGACTCCCGCCCCGGGATCAGCTTCCAGTCAAACCGGATACAACTCCATATAGTAGTATTTCACATGGAGCAACCCAGACCTTGGCCTTGGCCAGGAATTGGGTAGGAAACCCTTGGTAAGACTGGTTGCCGACTTTCGAGCTTCTGCCTGTAATGAACGATTGTCAAAAACCTACAAATGACAGCCGGGACACGGAAGATACTCGCTATCCACAAACCAACCTTGGCAAGCGTTGCTTTTACCTTGAACATTGACCTGTGCGGCTATTATTATTTACCCACGCGCGCCTCACTTAAAAAAATCCTTATATAAAAACCAATAACTTATCTGATAATTTACCCTCATATTTCACATAGCCCATCAACAGAAACCCATTACGAATAAATCGAGTAATAACAAAAGAGGCGGGAAATCCTTGTCGGGAAACATTCGGGAAATGATGGCAACAAGATCTACATCCATCACAGGAGATGTATCGACGTTGGCGTGATACGTTACCTTATTGAAGTAGGTACCTATGTATTGTAGGTAAAAAATGTCAGATAAGTGTTCCTCGTGCGCCTCAAAGAGCTGTCAGCAATCTGAGGTACGATTCAGAACAACCGACTCGCATCGCGCCGGGCCGGGTGGCATTTTACAATGCGGTAAAGAACATTGAAATGTATCACCAGTAATTACAGTTCATATTTGCATGCAACTTACGCATAGTTACCTCCGTCGGCATCCCGCGACGCGTCACGACGTATCTATGTGCAAGTTGCATGCATGAACTGTAATTACTGTGTTACACGTGTACATGAATCGTACCTGACAGGCCCCTTAGAGTGTCAAAGCCTGGGAGGGACTGTTTTAACAGGTGACCGTTATCCTGGAACGTAAAGGACTATTGAAAGACACCGCGGATTTTGTGACTTCCAGTGGAGCGAGCTAAGCGATCGATCTGAGCTGAGCGATCAACTGAGTGCAGACTGTGGCTTTCGATCCCCGCTTGCAATAAATATTTGTATATTCTATTATCTGCAATTAATTGTTCCGAGTCTGGGTTATTGTGTTTGTGAGTTTCTATGTTTGTAAACGACGATACAGGAGATTTTCCTAGTATGAGGCAACGATTGTATAAAAGATAACACTAAGTAAGAAAGTAATATAAATATTTAAAATTAATAAAAGCTTTTTCAAAAAAAAATGTAACCGCCTTCAAAACCAACCACTAAAACAGGGTAAAATAACCTACAAAATAACTTTTCTTTCGGAAGTCGGTGGTTTTTTTTTTCATTGTCTTTTTTGTCACCGACTTCCGAAAGAAAAGTTATTTTGTAGGTTATTTTACCCTGTTTTAGTGGTTGGTTTTGAAGGCGGTTACATTTTTTTTTGAAAAAGCTTTTATTTTACTCTTTTTAGTTTAAATATTCAACCCAAATTCTTGTCAAATAGGTACATCATTTTCTTACATGTGCACTAGAATTTTGTAATCCGTAGCACCGGTAATAACATCGCTCATGTACAAAATTAGCTAATAAAATTCCCTATCTCAAAAACTACTGAACCGATTTTGATGAAACTTGCAGTGTTCCCTCAGTTGAACGATACCTAGTATAACAAAAAAAGGATGACTTAAATCGGACTTGTAGTTCCGGAGATAAGCGAACACAAACTAAATCAGTCGATGCCTACTCCTTACAGTTAAGGAGTTGTACCTTCCATCATCAGCTCAGCTACATGAGATTATGATTACCATACGCAAATACTTAAATTACTTCATAATATTTGCGAAAAACTATATGTGGGCCTATAAAATTTGAGGGTTGCCCTCGATTTCTCCAGGATCTAATCATCAGATCTTGACTTGGTGAATATGGGACCACTCCGAAAGCATCTCCTTTCGAATAAAAAAAGAATTTTGAAAATCGGTCCACAATCGCCGGAGTAATCGCGTAACAAACACACAAAAAAAAAAAAAAAAAAAAAAAAAAAAAACATACAGTCGAATTGATAACCTCCTTCTTTTTGAAGTCGGTTAAAAAGGGAAAATTATCACAGAGGCAATTAATAAGCAGGTGCAAACTTCATATTGAATCAATTTTAAAGTTCAATAATACTGCAATTAATTTGCATAACATTATGATGCTTGATTTAAAACCAATATCAGCACAGCCGTTGCCTAATTAAACGTATAATTAAACAATTTGTATTTAAATTGTACTTTTGATGATTTATTTCCATTCAATGTTGTTTAACGTTATTTTGTTCCTATGTCCTATACATAAAAAATTATAACAAAGTGAAAAAAGTTTCACTCACACAGGATTAGCCAGTGGAAAATCTTGCAGAACCGATATATGTGTTGATGTTTATCGTGGCAAAATAATCAAACGAGTCTTCCCAACCATGGCTAGACAAGAGGGACTATAAGAATTGTACTGACTATATTCAACAGTGTAGCTACAATAGCCCTATACGTTCCAGGGAGTCAGTCACCTCACGGACTTTGATGAGCTTTGACCCTCTAAAAGCGTCCCTTCACCTTGCAGACAGCTGTGTTTGAAGCGCATGAAACACGACGTGCCGTCGACCCGGGCATGGTCCATGCCGATGACGCCGAGTCACCCATTACTCGCCCTCCACGTCACCGTCCGTTTAGAGTTTCGTTCAGAACCGAGAAAACCGGTTCTCTCTGGAGTTTATCTAAAACCCTGTAAAAACCGGATATCTAACCCGTGCATCTCTATGTCCTATCCAGCGGTTTAATTATCGATAGCCCAAGGAGATACATCTCTCCTTGCAGTATGAACATTTTATGCTGATCATGCTAAGCTTACAACCGCCTGTAAAAAGCTCTCTTACAAAAAAAAAAGGTAGTACGCTCCTTATTCAGATGTTCCACTATTCTTTTAATTAATATCCTGCATCGCGACAACTGGCTTCCTTCAAGCAATAAACAACTTCACACATGTGATATTCAATCAATTTTAGCCCATATTTCTAACCGAATAAGACTCAAGCTAACTACATTCGTATATTTGTAAAACTTTTAATATTTCACTGAATATTGAACAGTATTGTTGAGGCATTAAGGTTGTTTTCATCTTGATAACTAAGCGGAACGGTATCTGCACGTGTCGTGACGTCAGTTGAATGCACGTGCATCGGCGCCCGCGCATCTGCCGACTAAAGTTCACTGCACCGCACCCCAAAGGATCTCAAGATGTTAAGGTCTGTATCGTGGTAGGAATATTTTTAAATTGTGCCTATAATTTCCAGGAAGACCTCGGCTTGTTTATTGTAGTGCGAAGGTTATCAAAGTAGGTCGAACTTAAAATCTAGGGCTAAGTCATTTCCTTATTTCTTTCTTATATCTTTTGAATTGTCAAGACGTCTTGTCTCATTCTAGTGAATATGGAAAAGGAAAGAATTAAAATTATTTAAATATATCAAGGTCTGGTTTATAGATCTCGAGTTGCACAAGCACAGATCCAACTATAAGTAGAACGCGATGGATTTTGGGAGTTAATAGAATAAATCAGTTTTATTCACAGGACAGCAGTTCGTAACGCTACATAGTATAAAACAAAGTAGTTTCCCGCTTTCTGTCCCTTTGTATGCTTTTATCTTTAAAACTACGCAACGGATTTTGATGCGGGATTTTTTTTAAATAAAGTGATTCAAGAGGAAGGTTTTATGTATATACCATGCATAATATAGTAGAGATTGCACACGTGCGAAGCCGGGGGCGGGTCGCTAGTACAACATTATTTATTATCAGGTAGTTAAAACACAAATTTATTTAAGAATCAGGCCTCAGAACAAAAAACCGATCCCACAAATGCTGAAACCACACGAAGTAAGCAAATCTTCTGAAAAAACTTTTAACAGAATCAATGTGATCTAATCCTTAAACGCGTTAGAACTTCACAAAAGAAAACAAAACAACAACTTTTATTCAAATTACTGGTTTTGATCAATCTTGGAACGAAAACAGTACAGGGTCCTTATTCAAACATCATACGACAGTAAACGACAATCGTTATCGTTCATCAGTCACCAATACATTTTCAACTTTATACCTCAGCAGAGTTGAAAATCTATTAAAAACTGCTAATCGATAACGAACAAAACAAACGAAAACGATTGAAGTTCACAGTTCAATAGATTTTCAACTTTACGCGCTGGAGTATAAAGTTGAAAATGTATAATTTACTGTCGTATGCTATTTGACTAAGAACCCTGTTACCAAGAAATATAAAACTGAACAAAAGTCGAAACAATTCCTTTCACCGCGACAACTTATATGAGAAAAGAAAATCGTTCGTAGAAAAAGGATTTTACGCATAAAGTTTACATAAGTCATAGCTTAAGTTTTACTTCGCCGATAAAAATGGAAAGTTTTTTATAAAAATACTGTTTTGCGGTCGAAATTGTTTGAAATACGGGTAAATGTTTAATTGTGGCGAATTTAGTTGGATTATTTTCCTAAACATTTCGAATTTTCTTATATCAATTTTTCAGCCATCTTTTTCTTATGCTTTTTAACCGACTTCAAAAAGAAGGAGGTTATCAATTCGACGGTATGTTTTTTTTTTTTTTTTTTTGTGTGTTTGTTACGCGATTGCTCCGGCGATTGTGGACTGATTTTCAAAATTCTTTTTTTGTTCGAAAGGAGATGCTTCCGGAGTGGTCCCATATTCATCAAGTCAAGATCTGATGATTGGATCCTGGAGAAATCGAGGGCAACCCTCAAATTTTATAGGCCCACATATAGTTTTTCGCAAATATTATGAAGTAATTTAAGTATTTGCGTATGGTAATCATAATTTCATGTAGCTGAGCTGATGATGGAAAGTACAACTCCTTAACAGTAAGGAGTAGGCATCAACTGATTTAGTTTGTGTTCGCTTATCTCTGGAACTACAAGACCGATTTAAGTCATTCTTCTTTTGTTATACTAGGTATTGTTCAACTGAGGGAACACTGCAAGTTTCATCAAAATCGGTTCAGTAGTTTTTGAGATAGGGAATTTTATTAGCTAATTTTGTACATGAGCGATGTTATTACCGGTGCTACGGATTACAAAATTCTAGTGCACATGTAAGAAACTGATGTACCTATTTGACAAGAATTTGGGTTGAATATTTAAACTAAAAAGAGTAAAATAAAAGCTTTTTAAAAAAAAAATGTAACCGCCTTCAAAACCAACCACTAAAAAAGGTTAAAATAACCTACAAAATAAATTTTCTTTCGGAAGTCGGTGGCAAAAAAGACAATGAAAAATAAAACCACCGACTTCCGAAAGAAAAGTTATTTTGTAGGTTATTTTAACCTTTTTTAGTGGTTGGTTTTGAAGGCGGTTACATTTTTTTTTTAAAAAGCTTTTATCTATTGACGATATTTTTTAAGCCAACTTCATTTATCTCAGGTACACAAATACTATTATTATTAAACATCTACTTACAAGGAAATCTGAAATTATACCTAAAGTTTTTTCTGTGAAATAACAGTTTTGCTAACATTTCAAATAGAATGAATGAGTCAAGTCAATTTAAAAGAACCAACCATTTTTTTTGCATCAAAAATTATTGAAGCGCGCAAATTGGTTGCAGGTAAAAATCTGTTGTTGCATCACAAAGGAATTCTTTCAAAGGAGGTTAGAAACCATAGTTCTTATTGTATAAACCTTCTTTGTTGTATAACGTGATATAAATCAGGATAGAGGTGTACCTTGTTGCGTGGGACAAGACTGTGGACACAATAGTTTTAGGGACAAATGTCCGTATGACAGAAGATATCAATCCTTCTTTGTAAAGAAATTTTCTCAAAGGATATGTCTTGCGTATTTTATGTTGAACTGTAGAAGATTTTTGTGTCGATTTTGTTATAAAAGCCGAAAAAAAAACATCGTAAAACATGAAATTGTAGCATTGACTGACCACATGTCCTTTTTTCAAGTTGGCACTTCACACAATTTTATAATTGCGGCACTTTTGTGGTGTAATTCACCACTTCATTATATATTATTTAATATTTGGTAATGGATGATAGTTTTTTTCTTATATACATTCTGAGGGACATATTTGTGAAAAAGATACTAAACAAATAGATTTACAACTACATAATTTATAACCGTAACCCTTGATTTCAGAAAAAGCTTTTTGATTTCATGTCATTTGAACTACAAAGCTACCTATAAAGTTTAACAGTGAAAAAGGCACGTTCCTCAAAGTTAGCAAATATAAAAGGTTCGTTTCTAACACGTTCAAAGTAACAATAACAATAATTCACATTCAACTTTTCTCCCTACTTTATGTGAATTGAAAGTGGCGCGATTTTCTTTTATTTCAGCCCATTGAAAACATCCGCTTTCTTTGAAGGAAACTGGTCTTCGAACTTCAGCAAAACCAAAAGGTGCCTCCACACAACAGTCCATATAACTTATGAGAATTTTGTATTAGATTTGTTATTTAACTTTTTAAAGACTAACAGTGGTATTCATGAACATTACTATGAGGTCTCACAGGGCGCGCGGACGCACAGGGTCACAAAATCTTATTCTTAAACGACACTTGAGGGACGAACGACACTATGCGCTTACTATGATGAACGCACAGCTAAAGTAGCTCGCTAGCTACTTTACGAAACGCATAGTGCGACAGTTAACACAAATGTCAAACTGGCATCGGGTATTATGTTATGTTTGCAGTGATTTGTAAATTATGATACGCCTTTTTTTTGTTAAATTGCGACGAATTACAGCAGCGAAGATGATTTTCATAATTATATTCTTGAGAGGATAAATACACAAAGAACAATCAGCACAAGAAAAGTGATACGTGACTTTCAAAATCCTTTCGATTATTACAGTGCTGATGAATTAAAAAGACTAGTATTCATATTGAAAAGTTTCATATAAATTACAAAACTTGTAAATATACCAGTGGTTTTGATTGACGTATATCTGTCAGCCAGTCAACCCGAGTGAAGTCGCATCACAACGTTAACCAATCACAGCGCCCCATTCAATGCTAAGTGTCCGCATAGCAAAGAGTTCACTAAGTATTGTTTATGAAATGAATGGCCTGCCATGACGAACGCAGTGAGAAATGCCTTACTTAGCAAAGTGTTGCTGCCATACTTATCTAAGTAGCGTTCTTGAATATCACTGTATGTGCTGTTAATAGTCAGATAAGTTTTATCTGAGTAATAAAAATGGCGGTTTGACTGTTTATCTAGAGAAAATATGTCAAATCGCTACTTTTATTCATTAGATTAAAGTTATCTGAATTTTTTTTTAATTGAAAAATCCGTCCTAAAATAATTAATAAATAAAAGACAATAAAAAAAAGGTTTTACACTGTTCTAAATACTTATCATGCTACGCTATGTTTTATAACGTTAAAATGGTAAAATTGACTAAGAAAAAAGACAGCCCGATGGTAATAGAAGAAGACGATGGCGAAGAGACAGTAGATGTCTCAGTATTCATCAAATATACCTACAATAAATGAGACGTATAGTAGTTGGTAGATGTCACACGTCTTTGGATGTGATTTGATTTTAAGACATGGCGGCATCCTCACGAGATGTTTTCCTTCACTATTTTGAAATCAGTGATGTTGAAATAAATTACACAAAGTCATGCTCCTGACTGAGTTCGAACCCACGATTTAGAACGTAAGTCGGGGCTGTTACCACTGCTTAACTAGATACTTTTCATTCATTCACAAAAAAAAGGGTAAGTATTTTCATCATATCCATCATATTTTACGGTCTTAAATTAATGTTTAAATATAAAATTCTACTATGGACGTGGGTCGCTCTTTCAACTTTGTCATTCTTTTGTGAGATTCTTTTGCCAGCCAGGCCAGAATGAGATTACAAATTCTATCATCTATATATATAAAAATGAAACCCGTTTTCCGTTGTCACGACATAACATGAAAACGGCTTGACCGATTCGGATAATTATTTTTTTGTTGTGTTTGTAACCATCGGGACCGGGTTTTAGACCGGGTCCTCCACCCGTGCGAAGCCGGGACGGGCCGCTAGTAATTTGATAATTATGATAAAATTCAATACGACCAGTGGCGTGAGAATAATGGGTAAAAAAGGTATTCGAAAGGAATTAAAATTATATTACTCGTCATTTGAAAACGTGTAAAAATGTTCACATTTAAGTCAAATAACACTTTACGAGACAACCGCTGTCAAAAAATGACGTAAGATTGTTGATAGATCGGGACTGAGAATATCAAATGCATTCCAAATAACAACCCAAAGAGACATTATTATAAAAAAAAATTAAAAGTCATTTTCTTTTTCACTAGAGGCAAACTGATACAGTTTGACGGGAACATTTCAACTTTATACCAGTCAAATTGTTTACTTTCATACGATATGCAATATATAACTATCTCGAAATTCATATTTGACAGATAGTAAACACGAGCGGGTATCAGTTGTGAACTGAATCAATATATCAATTTCAAGCTAACATGTCATGTTGTTGGTATTAGTTCTGGATATGATAGTGTCAAACTTTATCTTTAAGGATATCAGTTTGTATTTCTCAAAAGCTGTCTGTTTGTTTGTTTTACTTAAATATTCGAGAAATATAAAAGTTCTGAACCGGTAAATAGCCGTCTCTATTCTTTTGTATCTCTGCTTCAGTTTTTTTAAGGATAAAAAGTAATGCTTCACTGTCGACCACATCTTCGCTTACCGCAAGCTAGATACTGGTCAGACACGAACATAGATCGACTATTAAAAACAATTAAAATATATACAACGTGTAACGTTAAAAGCGCAAAACCTCTCGTGAGGTAACTCAGCCAATGCTACTGAACAATGTAAAAATATAAAACTTTAGGAAATTCGCGAAAAAAAAAATAGTTTTTCATACTGATGGGCTCGATCAATTTCTCAGTTTGTATGAAAAATCTTTTTTTTTTTGCGAATTTCCAAAAGTTTTATAACAAACATTGTTCAGTAACATGTGCTGATGTACCCCACGAGAGGTTTTGCGCTACACGTTGTATATATATGCATAGATTATATAATGTCCATGTGCTTAGTAGGCCACTGAGAAAATAAACCAAAAACAAATTAGAAAAATTACCCCATTTCGTTCGATTCCTACGTAAAACAAATGAACATCTGCAAGGAAAACATTTTAATGTGTGGAATGGCGTTCACTCACACATTTATAAATAAAAGCTTTTTCAAAAAAAAATGTAACCGCCTTCAAAACCAACCACTAAAAAAGGGTAAAATAACCTACAAAATAACTTTTCTTTCGGAAGTCGGTGTTTTTTTTTTTATTGTCTTTTTTGCCACCGACTTCCGAAAGAAAAGTTATTTTGTAGGTTATTTTACCCTTTTTTAGTGGTTGGTTTTGAAGGCGGTTACATTTTTTTTTGAAAAAGCTTTTATTTTACTCTTTTTAGTTTAAATATTCAACCCAAATTCTTGTCAAATAGGTACATCATTTTCTTACATGTGGACTAGAATTTTGTAATCCGTAGCACCGGTAATAACATCGCTCATGTACAAAATTAGCTAATAAAATTCCCTATCTTAAAAACGACTGAACCGATTTTGATGAAACTTGCAGTGTTCCCTCAGTTGAACGATACCTAGTATAAAAAACAAAGAATGACCTAAATCGGACTTGTACTTCCGGAGATAAGCGAACACAAACTAAATCAGTCGATGCCTACTCCTTACTGTTAAGGAGTTGTACCTTCCATCATCAGCTCAGCTACATGAGATTATGATTACCACACGCAAATACTTAAATTACTTCATAATATTTGCGAAAAACTATATGTGGGCCTATAAAATTTGAGGGTTGCCCTCGATTTCTCCAGGATCCAATCATCAGATCTTGACTTGGTGAATATGGGACCACTTCGAAAGCATCTCCTTTCGAACAAAAAAAGAATTTTGAAAATCGGTCCACAATCGCCGGAGAAATAGCGTAACAAACACACAAAAAAAAAAAAAAAAAAAAAAAACATACAGTCGAATTGATAACCTCCTTCTTTTTGAAGTCGGTTAAAAATGGTTTCAAAAGAAGATTTTTTTTTCTCTCGTTCAGAAACTACTTAAAAAAATAAGTTCGATTGAGCGCTCTTTTTGGTGTTACAAAATAGCGTTACTGTTTCTGCTCCCCTTTTGTCATACTTCTGATTTAATTTTCATGTAAATTGTTCAGTTATTCTGTACTTCTAACTTGCTTTGACTATAGAGTATATTGCAATGCTAACCTCTGTGAAAATCCAATGCGTTGACCCGTATTTGTGTGTCGTCTGATCCTCGCATCACGGCCCAGCCAGCCGTGTTAGCGTGTTTGCGTAACTAACATCACACTCAAATATATACGCTGTCATTCTGTTTGTTTGTGGAACATAATAATTAGGCTATGAGGATTTGTGACAAAGATGGCTGGAAATATTTTCATTTTGAGTCTATCTACACCATACTGTTATGTTTCGAATTTTCTCGTTGATACAAGTGTAATCTAAGCTGTCAAAGCAATAATGATCTTGGCATATGAGTGTAAATGTGAATCTATTTCCAACATAATATTGATTTTCAGTGTCGTGGGCTGTCTAATCGAGGTATCGTGACTCCGGAACGCAAAGAGCAACTGAAGAAGCAGGTTTGTTTTGACTAAGTATGGGTCTGACAGCCCCTTCCGCACCACTCAGATGATTTCCAAACATAAAAAAGATTGATTGTCAGTTACAGGCATATAAGGCTGCCTATCCACTGTTGAAGCTTAACGTGGCTGCGGAGTGGTTAACAGAAAAATATTTACCAATAGGAGTGAAATAGTTCCACACCTCTTCATTGGCGTGTAATCCTATTGGTTTATTCTTCTCCTTAAACGTCTTGACTGTTAAATATTTCCAACCTTTGTGAAATCAATTCACTGTAAAACCAAAACTTTTCTTTAAATAACAGAACTACCAGTATATTATGCTTTTAACAATCTTCTACCACTCCTTTCTAGCTCTAGCCAACTTGTATAAATAAGCACAACACACCAACTTAATAAGAAAAAAATACATCACACCCAATGCACTCGTATTCACGTATACAGCGCTGAGTTTTCCCTCCCTTATACCGAAGTAAGATAAGAGAATAAAGCGGTTTATATTATTCTTTCATTTCCTGACAAGTAATAAAACCCAACACGGATAAGTTCCAAAGGTCCTAAAGAAGTTATTATCTAAACTCCAAATGGTCGCTAGCAAGACCTAGAGGCTTTAGAAAATTGATATTACATTCTATTGGCGGTAACGATAACGGAGTCTAAACGTACTGGAATAGACCTTTTTATTTACGTGGTAAAATCATCAAATGAGTCCTCCCACCCCGGGCAGGGTGGGAGGGACTGTCAGACTTGTACTGACTAAAATCCACGGTGTCCTTCAATAGCCCTTTGTGTTCCGGGGTCACGGTGATGGAATGAGTCCCGTCATTATACTGACGTTCTTTGAGGCGCGCGGGAAATTCGACGCGCCGTAGATCCGGGCATATCCATGGTCGGACAGCGAGTTGCCCTTTACGGTGGCCGGAGATCGTCTTGCGTACTGGAATAGACTTAAACTTCATAAAAAAGGGCTTTATCTAGGGTTATGCTACTATCTAAGACACGAAACCCGTAGTTTCTTATTCTTAATCACTTACGGACATAAGATTAGTTAGTCATACCAAAGAATAAATAATATGGTCATACGAACTAAATATTGCTAACAACATGATTGGACAGTTGTCCCGACTCCCGACATGTCATATTATCATATTGTCAGAACTTATGATTTCAAACTAATAGGGAGTAGGGTTAACGTACCTAACGATCGATTATAAGAGAGGCCTTAGCCCGACTTTTCACGTTTTTGATACGCATAAAAATAGTTGTACTCAATTTTAGTTTCTGTTATAGAAAACAGTCAAAAACGACTTTCATTTGTCTAGCTAGGAGATCTTCCGGTGAGACTAGTATACAATTACAATGTACCTTAACTTCCCTACATTTTTGCCATGCAGGGAAGCATAGCAACAATGTACGGTAGGTAAGCCATGGGAAAAAAGGCTATAAATAATAATGATGACAATTACGGTAATGACAACTCTACTTCTCCTTAATTATGATTTACAATACAACAAACCCGACGTGAATTTCCACACTGTAATATTTTTAAATATTCATAAATACTCTCGTAATAACTTGTCATACTCACATAAAGCTCACGAAATATATTGCTAGGATTTAAATAAATGAATCATATTTTGTTTGCTGATAAAAAATACCGCAAATTAATATACGCCACTGTATTGGGTAGGCAAAGAAATTCACGTATTCATCCTTCGGGGACGACGAATAAATTACCTTTCGAAATATAAAATTATTGGACGCTCGAAAGGTATTGGATATAATCGATTAGCGTGCGTAAACGTCAAATTATGATAAAAAATAATGAATGGATATACCTCAATGATTTATGTGCTGTTTTGTAGAGAATATTCAAGGTAATTCATAACAGCCGATGTTCTTTAAGTATATGCCGCACGTGCCCAAACCGGTCAGAAGATACTGACCATCCGAGGTTTATTCCCGCATTGAAGAATATTGAAATGATGTACAAGTATTAGTCCCAGGTCTGACTGTTTGTGTATCATGTGTATGTGTATTTAAATATTTGTAAACACACCCAAGACAGGAGAAATAACCAGTGTTTTTTTACGATGGTACAGTCTTCACATGAGTCCTCCCGCCCAGGGCGGAATCTGAGGGACTGACAGATTCGTACTGACTAAAATGCACGGTAATCCTTCAATAGCCTTTTACGTTTAAAGTCACGGTTACCTGAAGAGACAGTCTCTCGACCCCAGCAGGCTTGGGCCCTTTAAAATACCTAGGGTGACGATTTTTATTTAAAAAACAACAAACAAACAAAAGAAAACATGTTAAAGTATAACAGAAACAATGCAAATCATGTCTATGAGAGAGATTTTACGTAAATGGGTATGCCACAACCACTTACCCAAAACTCATCAGGGTACTAATTGTGACGTTATTATGTTCCTCATGATAAGGGTCTCTTAATCTCATCATGAATACGTTGTCATAAATAATTAATAATATTCATTAATTACACAAACGATTATAATATTTGCTGTCACTCTTTGACCGATCATTAATATGATGATTTATAATTGAATGGATGTACCTGCGGCGTCTCCTCACTTGGAATTTTGTCGATAGACTAAGGGCTCATTTTTCAATAGTCAGATAAAATCTAAGGAATTAAAATGGCAGTTTGACAGATTACCTATAGAAAATATGTCAAATCGCTACTTTTATTCCTCAGATTAAAGTTATCTAACTATTGGATTTGGAAAATCAGCCCTAAAACATTAATTTGTAATAGAACATTCGCATTCGAAGTTTTTAACTTTGTCGAACTGAATACCAACAGAGCCAATCATAGAGCTAAATGCCACTATGTACATGTCCACGACGTTTCTAGCGAACGCTCTAGTCGATGGTCGTCAAAAATGTTTATTTATAAAGATGTCAGACTCAACAGTCAGACGGATACTTACTAAAACACTCTCGTTTGTTTCTCTGTATTATTACAAATGTATACTCAAGTATAGAGAACAGTGTCAATTTAAATTATTGTTCTTTACGTGAAATATTAATATGTCTTTAGTATATAGCGAGCTCATATTGACACGTTTTACCGCAACTGAGTAATCTTAACAGAGGCGTAATGTAATAATTTCAAACGTTCAGTTACATTTTAGAATTCCAAAATCTTGAGTCATTGCATGACAATTTAAGTTTGCTTAACTTTAGACCGTATTACGCGTATGTGTGCGGCTGGTACTAGAAACGTAATTTCGAAAACGCCATCTAGCAAACATAATGTACAACGGCAGCAGATCAACCTTTTAGTGTCATGCTACGGCGTAGCACTCCGCCTACGAGCTACGCCCCGTAGCAGTCTACGACTATCTTTGTCTAATTTTTCTAATATTAGGACAGCACTGACGAGATACTTTGAAATATTGTTACGAACATTTAAATACTGTTATCCCGAAAATATTCCACTACGAACCATAAATACCACTATAATTTTGACAGAAAACCAGTTTTCACGAAAAGCAACAGTGAAAATACACTACAAAAGTTAAAAACACAATCCATCTTAAAATTAAACTCACCCATAGATAGCAGCTGCGCCGGCGATGGCTCCGCCGCACTGCGCCGCGACGTACAGCGCTGCCCGCAGCGGTGACACGCGCCTGCGCACGCACAGCGCTGCTGACACAGCCGGGTTCACGTGTGCACCTGTACCACATGTTAATGTTGCTTTATTTATACGCTTATGTAAAACAGTACCGTGGTATACAAAGAAGACTATAAAATCATGTTCTTATTTTCTAAACAGCTCGTTTATAACGAAAATTATCCCATAGAAACGTTATATAGGGATAAGAGATATCCTATGTATTTCAAAAACTTTTTCGGGAGATACTTGAAAACATGAAACTTTCATGGGTACTGGTTAAATGAGGCATTTCTTAAAGTGATATTACTTTGAGTTTATACTGGGTTGTTTAATCGTTTTTTTTTATTAGGCTCTATTTACCTCCACATCACTTGATGGCCAGCGATGATATAATATGGTTGACAGTGGAGCAGCCTAGAAGTAACGTACCTTTTCACTCTTGACTTACGACTCAATTAAAATTTGGATTAGTCTATTGACTTTTTCCATTTCCTTCTTCTTAACAAATTATTTTCCTCCAGCACCTTATCTTAAACTTCTATTTCTTCCATACAATTTCTCACACAATCATATCTTTTGTTTGACCCACCTCTCATCAAAAAATATTCATCACACTTCAACTCATAATTTAGATTAACTAATCTATCTGAATAAAATTAAACACGCAATTCAGGAATATTATTAAAACAGACACATTTCCAAGAAAACTTTCAGGAGAATTCAATACCCAAGTCCAAGAAATGAACGCAAATATAAGTTGTTTGAAGTCTCAACAGAATGATAAAGTAGAATCATCGTGATCGGCATTGAAATCTAGGACAAATACTCCGAACAACAATAAAACCTTTTTGTTCAAACGATACAAATTGTACGGAAAGGTAAGCTAAGCTTTACAAATGTCGATTCATTTGTTTAGAAAAGTATTACTGAATGACCCATTACGACCCGTTCACGACCTCTGGTCAAGGGACTCGCGTCGTCAAGCGGGACGCGCGCACTTGTCTTTCGCTCCCTTTGCATGGACTCATCGCATGTTCTACGCTACCTCTTTCATTTGTTTTCTCCACTGTGACAGTCACAATGCGCATGATGGTAAATTGTGTAGCTCAAGTAAAAGTAGCAATAAATAATGTTAGATACATTTACTTAGAAAAATGTATCTATAATCTAAGTGTAAACATTACGACCCATTTATTACCTGTACATTCATATAAATAGATTTATAGCTTGCTTGAAAGAACTTCTTTCAACTGTCTTCCACGTTGTCGCATTCACAACGCGTGTCACTAGTAGCTAGTTCCAAGGGATATCATTTATTGATATAAATCGCGTCAAAAAACACGCCTGTTTGTCACTTTCCTTCGTATCTTAGTACCGTCACATCGTAAGTCGGATCGCAGTAACTAGTGGCATGTACTAGAAATCTTTCACAGTTATTTGATATCTGAAATAGACCTTTTGAAACGATACGAGAAAATCACAGTAGTTTTTCACTTGTTTTTTCCACAACAATGCGTATCGCTTTATGTCGTGTCCACGCAGAAACAAACTGTGAAACATATAAATAAAAGAGAATAGTATAACGACTCTAAGGCTAGGCGTATGCTGAAACGCAGGCAATGCAGCACAGCACAGAACAGCACAGTGCAGGGCAGGGCAGTTGAGGCAGACATATGCCCCCTCCGTATGCTGCGACGCAACTGACATTCGCATCATAAACAAAGTTACCTAGCAACGAATGTATCCAGCATACACAATACACGCGTCGCGCAGGATTCTGTGCCGGCACTGCAACGAGACGCAGAGCAGGACAGACACATGTCTGCGTGGCATGTGCCTGCGCCGCAGCCGCAGCGTACTTACGTAGTTCAATGACGTTCCATGCTTTACAAAATCTACTCTGCTCTGCGCTGTGTGGACCTGCGTAACTTGCGTCTCAGCATACGCCTAGCCTTAACGATAGGATTAGAAGGTTGGAGGACATTACACTTTAAAAACAATCTCTTTAGATTGTTTTTTGTTTTTTTCATTAAGTGAGACAAATCAGGGGTGCTAAGACAGGAAACCTCCACGTGCACCCGTGGACTGGAGTTTCCTCTCGGATATGTCCGGGGGGAAGACCAGTATTTCGGCCCGGTGCACCCTGGGATGCGGGCAAAAACTCTTCCCTAGGCACTGTGTGCCTAAGGGGTCTCTTTGCCCGTATGCGAATAGCCTGTCGTGTGGACGCTCCAACGCGTGTCCCTCTGATCAGCAGAGGGCACAGCGGCGGAGCGGGCTTGCGGACGGTGAGTAATGGGTAGCTCGCCATCCGACCGAGGACCAAGCCCGGGTCGGTAGCGCTGGGGTCGCGGGTTTTTTCTTAACCCAGGATACCGTGGCCCTGGAACGTAAAGGGCATCCGAAGGAACACGGGTGGATTTTAGTCAGTAAGAGTCTGACAGTCCCTTCCGCCCCACCCAGGGCGGGTGGACTCATTTGATGATTTTACCAAATAAAAAAAATAAAAAAGTGAGACAAATCAGGCGTACTTGACGGTTACCACGTGTATGTGATCTAAATAGAAACCGGGATCGATACCACAGGTACACGAGCCTTAAATACCTTCGTCATTAAAATTAAATGTTCTACGTTGACATACTGCTTTCGTATTCTAAAATTGTTTAAAGCTACCCAGAACATAGTTAAGAAACTTGTAATGAGGGGATTTTCAATGTTTCATTGGTTTTGTACCTGATTTAATTAAGGACCTTTTTAAACTTTGACCTTTGTAATAAGACATACCTATTATTTCGTTGTTTGGTTTGTGCTGCGATTTTAGAAATATAAATAGTCTTTATAATATCGTTAGCACTTCCTCCCGCTGTAAATTCAGTTTATCCGGGATCATGGCACTTGTAACAGTGCCGAATTATCGGAAACCAACAATAGGTACGTTTTTTTTCGGGCTTTATAATGTAAAAGTATATAATTTGATTATTTTTGTTAACTTCCTTAACTTTAATTTTCTGGCTTACTTCACATTTCAAACATGAAATATGTACATAAATCAATACTTAGAGTCGTTGTGTACATGATTCAGATGTTTACAAATCATCAAACAGTAATGTGGATCTTTCGTTAACAAGCAGTATTCGTTATGAATTTATGATCGGCAAAAAGATCCACGCGCCCGGCCATCTTCCTACTCTTTACCTCCCACGCCTCCTGCCCTTGTTTTTATAGCCATAGACAATTTTTAAACCGACGATATTCTCTGTTAAAGAATTTCTGACCTTTGTTGGCCTTTTAAATAAAAGGAGCGGGCCATTTAAGAGCTAACGAAACAAAAACGAACCATAACTTCAACTGAATAAAACATGTTATGGCATATCAACAGTGCAATCAGCGTCAGCGTACGTAATGAATTCCGGCGTGCCAGCTGTTACTGGCTGACTAAGTACTTTACGATTATTCCCTCTGACATTATAATATTGTTTTCATAAAATCTGACTTATCTTCAAAGCTTACGTTCGGAATAACAAATTCAGCGACAAGATAAAATCATGTCACCTTAGTATTCTCGCCGAATATTCGTTGGTCCCATGTCGGGAGAAATCACCATAGTGGCGTGCGATAATGGCTGCCCGGATGTTTACCTGCGTTCGAGGCAATATAATAGGTAAGACACAAAAGATAGCCTTGAGGTATGCCTCCCCAGGGTACTGCAGAGAAATGTGATACAAACGTTACCATAGTGAGACGAGTACGTGATATGTCAATACGAATTTCAAACAAACAGTTTGTAGGCCGGAACGTTATTGTTTCATCTTTGAGTACAATCATATGGGTATCGGGTAATCAATATTCAGAATCAATTTACACGTTAAACAAACAAACCTGACGTTCACAAAGTCGTAGGTAGCTGTGTGTGTACGTAGTCTACCTGCCTGCGTAGGTACTCAGAGAAACGCAAAAAAATAAAACGGAACAGGTGGATTAACCAACGCGACGCAGATATATCGAGTGCAAAGTCGAACTACGCCTATCGATTATTCAGATTGTGTTACCTTTCAGAGAGATAGAGAATATTACCAGCTGTTTATACAAGCCGCAAGCGAGATACGACCTACATACGGAACAAAGGTGTATATCTGATGTTTTGTAAAAGTTACGACTCCTTACGTTACAATTTCTACAATCAAGATCGTCGAGACACAATATCTTTGACAAAGAACTTTTATGACGTTCCCTCTCGAGACTCGAGATACCGAGTTATTTCTCACAAAAATCTGATTTAAAAATAAAGCTTTCCACCTCTTATAACATCGCAATAAAAGGCGAATTATTTATCGTTCTTTAAAAACTTCGGACAAGTTTTAAAGGAAGCTCCGTTGACAATACAAGTTCTTGCAGTCTACTTCCTGAGTACGCATTGATAAATGAATACAGCATCGAGCGACTAAAATAAAAAGAAAAACAAGAATTATTCGAAGTAGTAAGAAAAACTTGAAAAGGATTCTCGACAATAGTGCCGTACTAAATGTGAGGGCAGACATTCTATGAACACATTGTATAGTGGATGAACCTAAATCCCATTATAATTTATGCATCGTTTAAAGCTTGATATAGTCCACTCGAAACAGGGTTGTCCACTTGTCCATTAGTGAAAATTAGGGCGATAACGGTCGGGGGTGTATTCTAAAAATTCATCACGGTAACATTGTAGATACAAGAATTGCCGCCTGATTGTAAACCAGAGAGCTTTCTCCGGGTTATTGTTATGATATAATTTAAAATGTCATTGTCCCTACGTCATGTGATCGCCATTATAAAGTTGGGGGACAAAGGGTGAAGGGTGCACGTGTTAGCTTATAATAATCCCGCCTAACGTGCTTATATTATGTTGTGTCGTGTAGCTTTATGGGAAGTGATGTCAAACTTGTGCATCCGTGGTTAATTTTGTAATTGTTTGGGTTATTAATTTTACTTTACAAAGTAAAGTTTAGAACTTCATGACTCTTGCCATTAGACCAATTTATTTAGGTACTGAATAACTAGAAAAAAAGGAATACTCAATGCAAGTAATGCGTTGAAACTCCTAATTTACAATTAATTAAAGTAAATCTTTAGAAACATACGTATTACGATGTAAAAAAGAATTATTTGTCAATAGAACTTCGTTCATAGCCCTTTTTGAGTCCTAAATCTTAAAAAAAAACTAGAAAAATAAATTCCAAATTCAAATAAGCCTATTTATTATTTTATACATTATTTGTTTCATTACCATTATTAATAGGAATTTTTTATGTTTTTAATTAAATAAATTGTATGATAATTTATTTTTTAAAGTTTTTTAATTTAAATATATATATATTATATTTTTCTATAATTTTAGCTTTTTTAGTAAAAATACCTATATATTTTGTTCATTTATGATTAGCCTAGACTTTCAAAACCACCCATACGGCAAAACATTTCTCAAAAGAAACAAAAAAGCAGCGTTAAGAACCTACTTGACAGGCAAAAAACTCAAGACTTTCGCCTCGCAGCCGCCTGATCCTTAAAAAAAAAGCGGGATAATTATGAACATCTGCAGGTTGCGGTCGGCGCGAGTCGGTAACTCATCCAAGCGACGGCCGCTATCAAACGCGTATAAATTACCGAACGGTGCAGGGTTAATTGGACCCACAACATGGGCCGTTTTGACCCCAACTACGAGAGTAAGTGCTATGTAGTTCTACTTTCCGAGTCGAGCCGAGAAGGACCGTAGCAGGTGTCGTTTTGTAGTTTATGCCTGCCACCATAGGAAAAAATGAATTATTTTTTGTAAGTAGTACTTAGACATGAGTAGCTAAATAAGTAAATTGATGGCATCCATGTCCCCTTTAGGTCATCAAAAGTGACCACATTAGCTCTCCCTTTGTATAATAAAAAAAAATTGCTGAGGTCTACTTTTGACCGCAAGAAGTAGACTGCTGCCTAAAAACCTATAGCACTAAATATAAGAAACATACCCAGTCTTAGAAACCTTATTTTTATTTGCTATAATATTCCAAATTCCCCCACAAACTGGATCGTAAAAAAAATACACCGCCATTCGGGTTTATATTGAATGTACGAAAAAGATTTATATGAAGAAAAAGCTTACCTATGTAGAAATATATCAATAGTACTAAGACCGGGCTTACGTTGAAATATTTTGTAACTCGTTATAGGAGCCACAAACGTGTAGTTAAGTATAGATACACCCAGAAAAATAATAATATTTCGTGGCTGTAATCATTTTCCAAAAATAAAATACGAGTAAGTACCTATGTCGCCAAAGTAACATCTGTAGTAAAATTAACAAAGGACTTTTTTACATCGCTGTTACCGTTGTAAAACCTGAGTTCAACGTAAAATCACATTAATAAAAAAGAAAGAAATAAAAATGCAAATGAGGACAACCCTGTTGGAGCTATCCCACGTAACATGGAACATTATAAGTTGAAATAACATTGTAACACGTGGGCGTTTAACTCTTTTATTTTTCTTGCCAATTACGGTTGCGCATTCCTCGTGGCTAGTAATTTTAAGTTCTCACAGTATTGGTAGTTATTTTTCTTTATTTTTTTGTTTAAGTGCTATTTTTACTGCCTGTCCTGTCTTTTTTTATTTGCAGAGCGGTCCTTGCTATTCACAACAGTATCGAGAATCTAAATGTTGCGCTTCGCAATCGTTTTATGGCCACTCCGCGAGCGATTTAAAAAAGGAATAGTAATGTTGTTTTGTAAATTGCCAGTGTTTGAAACAATATCAATATCTTACGTTCTTATTGAGCATACAAACGGGACTCATCAACGATTTATCTTGGGAGCACTTTCTTAAAGTTACTAGCTCACGCCTTTGTCCGGAGAGTTTTACCTGTTATTCAGAATAGGGATAGAAAGGGATAACAGAACTGAGGACAAAGGCGAGCTCAGTGCAGCTCAAAGAGTGGCGGAATACACCAGACATACAAATAATTCGTTTAACTCATCAGCTGAATTACAAAATTGGTTATAGAAACGTGTAGATATTTACATTGTCACCATAATATCATAATTTTCTTGAAGATCGATTGATACCAGTTTGGTGAATACAGTAAAGTTGAGAGAAAGCAATTTGTAGATTAAGAGATAGGTTGCACGTAATTGTTCACTGAAACTTTGTCTTACCAGATATGTTAGCAAAGCACAGAGTGAGTGTGGCGATGGCACAGCCGGAAGCGAGCGCGGTGGACAGCAGCACCGCCGAAGCGGACGCTCCGACGCCCGCTCCGCCTGCCGCTCCACACACGATGAACACATACAGAAACGAGGCCGCGCACTCCGCCACCACAGCCTTCCACAAAGACAGCGTCCGCACTTCCACCCGCGCCGGAACTCGCCCTGACAAACCCCCATCACCTGAGTTCGCATCCTTTCGTAAACACTCCAATTTTTCAAACAAAGTAACAATATGCTGTTCTAAGTTCTCATCCGAAATATTAAAAGCCTGTTCCCCCATTTTAAAAAAAAGTTGAGAAAAAAAACAACACTTTATGCTCTATGCATTTTTTTGGAATTTTCGAATTCGCGCGCGATTTACGTACGGACGCGTTCGGAATAAAGGCCGCGTGAGAGACGACGTGAACGGTTCGGCCGTCAGTCTCGCAATGCCGGCTCGCCAGTGAATGAACAGCGAGTGAATGGGAGGCAAGCGGGGGCGCCGCACATGTCTCGAGCGCCCGACACTTGTTACACCCCGCCCCCGAGACCTGCAGTTTCAGCGAGGGTGTAATCAAATCGCCAACTTGGCACCGAACTATCACAATAGCCCTAATTAAATAAAAGTTTTTCGTATATGATTTTTTTAACCCCGTAGGGTGTTCTTTGTTCATTTTTAAGAGGGTTTGGGGTCATATTTTATTGAAATACTTTGTCCCTGAATGGGTAAAACTGATAAAAGTAACGATCTGACAACCGTATCCGTAGATTGCAGGAAGAAGTCAATTATTTAAGTAATTCACAGAAGACTTAAACAAGAACGACTGATACAAGATGGGCATTTCTGAATATTGCCAATATCACAACTAGCTGTTCAACATTTCGAAACTTTAGTTACTAAATCAATGAACATTACTTCAAAATTGCTCCATATTCTACGAAAATCTGAACCAAACTAATACTTATAGGTAGGTTTGATCGTTTGTTTGATATCTTTTCGTACCACTTGCTCAAAAAAGTGACATTCTATGCCACAAAAAGCGAACATAACAATAGTCATTTTTAATCTGTGAAAAACAGGGAAAGAATGTTGTACTGAATTTCATTCTCTCTCTAGGGAGAGAATGTGATTTAAATTTGGAATACTTAGATTACGGTAGACTCGATCGAAAGCTAACCAGAATAATAAAACATTAAAAAATAAAGATTTCGAGTCGACAACATATATCCGCAAAATTCGGATTGTCGAGTATTTTGTAAATTTCTAATGATTTTCTGACCAGACAGATCGCAGCCGCCATTATTGACATCGGTTATCATGTTGAGTTTTTTTTTTCTTTCTTTATTTTCGGCCTATGACTTACCGTGACACCTACATTTAGTACCTTGATGTGTAGTATTTGGGACACACGTTTCACCCGTGCGAAACCGGATTTTCATCTAGTTAAATAAAATTACGAAAACCGACGAGGCCGTATGAGCTTGATGCCTTTGCTTTTTTAATTTGCCGCGTTTTTGTATTCTTCAAATACATAAACGTTGAGTTTATTTTTACTTATTTTTATAAATAAGTTAATGTTAAATATTAATGTTTAAAATGCGTCTCTCATATTATTACTGTGTTATTTTTTTCGCAAATGGTACGAAAAGTAGAGTATTTTCCTCGGTGATAAAGCTGTCTTAGTCTTGGGTGAACTTAAATCCCTCGCTACACTCAGGACTCGTCTTAAATCCCTCGCTTCGCTCGTGATTTAAGATTTTAACACCCTCGCTACGCTCGGGAGTAAACCTCGAGTCCTTCGTTACGCTCGCGATTTAATTCGCCACCCGCGACAGAAGACCCTGCTTTATCCCCTTGGTTAATAATCTACTATTTCACGCCTAAACTACTGAAACGACCATCCTATTAGCGGACGGGTATACCTACCGACGCACGTTGTCAGATGTACTTACTTTTTATCCAAAAAAAAAACCTGCTTTGAACAAAACAACAATAACGTTATTTGATAACAGATTTTATGAATCCCAAACCCAATAGTAAATCAAATTTTAGCGAGTCAAAGACTAGTACGTATTAAATGAAAATTTCGAATGGAACAAAGCGAAGCCCCTAAGTAAGTTAGCTCTACATAGCTACTTCAACCATCTACTTTCTCGAAATAGAAGCGTGTGACAAGATAATGGGCCCTTCAGAGGAGTGCTTACATTACACTTCGGTTACTCCTAGTTAACGTGAGAGCCGCGTCGTAAATACTCTGCGACAGAGTCAGCTTGGAAGCTGACTGAATGATGTAATCCGGCGAGATCGCGAGATCCTAATCCGCGCATCTGTTAAGTCCCTAAAGCTGCAAGATTCGAATAAGGAAGGCAACAAGATTATGTGGCTGGATCCAGTTAGAACTTGGTGAAATTGAAAAATGGCAGCTTAAGTTTATTTACTTGTTTAGATACGTTCTTCAATTATTGCACGTGATCGAAAAAAACCCACAGGCCTCTGTCATGACTTTAGACTTACGAATATATCACATTATATGATAGAGTGGTTCTCAAGGAAGGCTTTAGTACATACCTACCGGTAATTTGTCATTTTTTTGCGAAGCGGGTAACGGATAAGTTTCCTTACTTAGATTTTAGTTTCCTTAGTCAGTGTTGTCTGAGATAAACTTAAAACTTAATATGCATATTATGCATTGAAGATGAAGAACACATACGAGAACAACCGTACTAGCCTGCATTTATAGTTTGAACTCGCAGCTTCATTCATAAGAGGAGAGGTGGCCACAGTCACAGTATAATAATCATACAGTAGCGTAACTCGGCCGCCAGACAGATTTAAATACCTACAGCCGCGCGGTACGTAAACATGCGTTAGGGCTACCCGTCTACAACATTTTAATAACATTTGCCTTTGCGTACTTTCTGTTTCTATTTTAGTCTTGTGATTGTAAATATACTTTTTTATATAAATAAATGAAATACTTTGTATAATGAATAGGAAGTGTTCAATAAAAATGCGTGTTGTTTTTTGATTGGTAGATTTCATTTAAAAAATCCTGTTTTTGTTTGAAAAACAAATCGGGCTTATAAAGTCCGATATATTATAGAAGTATTTGAGACCGAAAAATATTTACGCCACGACTGAGTCGTACGAAATGCTTTATTGTTAAATTTTAAAGTATAATAAATCCGCATTCTAATATAAAGCTTAATTAAATTACTCGTCTTATTAGATATGTACTCGAACAGATTTTTAGAGATAAAAACACGCGGTTACTGTTAAAAAACCAACACACCGTCCGCTCGACACTGCGGTACAGCCGTGACTGTCTGCACCCCGAGCGCGCCCCGACATCGAGGCGCGTAGGTATAGCTCGCTTTTTCGTCCGTTTGTATGAAGTTGGGGTACTGTATGATTATATTACCGTGCCACAGTGCCGGATCTAGGGGGGGCAGGCGTGGGGTGCTAAGGCAGGAAACCTCCACGTGCGCCCGTGGACTGGAGTTCCCTCTCGGATACGTCCAGGGGGAAGACCAGTTTTTCGGGCCGGTGCACCCTGGGATGCGGGCAAAAACTCTTCTTCAGGCACTCTGTGCCTAAGGAGTCTCTTTGCCCGTATGCGAATAGCCTGTCGTGTGGACGCTCCAACGCGTGTCCCTCTGATCAGCAGAGGGCACAGCGGCGGAGCGGGCTTGCGGACGGTGAGTAATGGGTGGCTCGCCGTCCGACTGAGGACCAAGCCCGGGTTGGTGGCGCGTCGTGTTTCGCGCCAAATGCCTGCTGGGGTCGCGGGTTTTTTCTTAACCCAGGTTACCGCGGCCCCGGAACGTACAGGGCATCCGAAGGAACACGGGTGGATTTTAGTCAGTAAGAGTCTGACAGTCCCTTCCGCCCCACCCAGGGCGGGAGGACTCATTTGATGATTTTACCACCTAAAAAAATAAAAAAAAAAAAAAAAAAAAAAAAAAAAAAAAAAAAAAAAAGGGGGGGCAGGCGTGGTACGAGCCCCGGGCGTAGTACTATTAAGTGTTCTGTGCCCCGGGTGCCAGCTTCCGCGGCTCCAAA
The DNA here is from genome assembly GCA_028554685.1 of Agrotis ipsilon. Taxonomy (NCBI): domain Eukaryota; kingdom Metazoa; phylum Arthropoda; class Insecta; order Lepidoptera; family Noctuidae; genus Agrotis; species Agrotis ipsilon. The sequence continues at coordinate 17,254,210 of CM052955.1, forward strand.
TTCATAAATATGATTACCTACTTGCTTGCAAATTTAAATCTGTATTTTACAAAGAAAGGTACAAAAAATTCGAGCCTAGTTCACAAATCAATTGCAACAAAAATCTTTAATTGATCAAGAACAAAAAAAATGTTAATAGCTTTAATGGAGAGCGTCTCTGTCAAATTTTGCCCCGATTCTACAAATCGTAGACCCGGGACTGGGTGGCCGTCACGATATATTAATCTAAACATGGTTAGTCACACAGACTCACAAGTTCGTTGACAAAAATGAGGTCAGTGACCAATCAGACTCAGGACGGTCTTTACATCACAATTTGATCAGTCCGAGTCAGTCCGACCACCGCATCGGTCAGGGGCGCTCGTAAATCCATTAATCAGTTCATTTGTACTAAATCTTACTAAAGGTTTGGACTGAGATATTGATCTTTTGTTCGTTTAAAGAAATATAACCTAACCAGTGTCTCTCAATCTACGCAGAGGTTCCACAATAGTTAAGGTCAAAGACCATCTTCATCTGCATTTGTCGTTGGAGTCGGCTACATAAATATTGTTACAGAGGGATATCACTAATTTACATAGAACGACTGTCTATCTGACCTCCACAACCCAACTACCTACCTTGGTGATACGATTCTCCTTGGTAACACTAGTTACCAATTTTCGCGCTTCCGACTACCAGTAACGACTGTCCACAGAGTACAGTAATAATACTAGAGACTGCGACTGTCAAAGATCTACAAATGACAGCTGGGACCAACGACTTTACGAATTTTCCAAAACTCGCTATGATGAAATGATCACCCATCCAAAAATAAACCTCGGCAAGTGTAGCGAAGCCTCCACAAAAAAAAGATTATTTTTGATTCAAGTTAAAAAGTATTTCGTGTAGAACGTGGGGGAACTTTTATTACATATTCTACAGGTTGGTTTGGGAACTTCACGCTTTTGTATGAATTGTTTCGGTTTCACAACACTTGGGCATCGAGCCAAAATTGTAAAAGAAACAAGTGGGTAGGTAAATCCGATGGAGGGTAAGTACGTGTTGTAAAAATTCCACTAGGACCTATCTAGTCTGTGACTTGGACTAAGTTGAAAACCGCGGATCTAAAACGGCCACTATAAGCAATATTCATAATAATTCACTTCGTGCAATTCCAACAACGTCATTGTCTATTCTTCTACTATACATGCACAAAGTGAAGCATTAGGAATATTGTTAATCTCTCTTGCTAAGATCTATAAACGTTAAGTAACGTTTATTGTCCTCCCTCCACCCCAACCGCAGTGGTAGACGCCCACGGGGTTGGACGTCGGGAGACGACAGCGAGTAAAGGGCAACTCGCTGTCCATGGACCATGCCCGGGTCGACGGCGCGTCGTTTTCCACGCGCGACTCAAAGAGCGTCAGCAAAATGACGGGGCCCCCTCACAGAGGGCCAAAGCCTGCCGAGGTCGCGGGACTTATTTCCATTACCGTGACCCCGGATCATAAAGGGCTATTGAAGGACACCGTGGATTTTAGTCAGTACAAGTCTGACAGTCCCTTCCGCCCTGCCCGGGGTGGGAGGACTAATTTGATGATTTTACCAGGATAAAAAAAAAATAGTAACGTTTATTAAAGTCAAAAGCATGAGTTTATAGGCCCGTGTATTTAACTTTGAAATATTTTTTATTATGTTATGTTTAGATAGGAAGCTGAATCCAAAGTAGGGTTTACGCCGAGCGGCCACGCCGCCGCGGCGGCAGGGCTCCGGGTAAGCCGTTGAGCACCCGATGGCATTCAAAGCCGCAAAGGAGCCGCCGGCATGGCCTTGTACTGTATCGCCGGCCTGTATTGCCCGCCGGCACTGTGTGCCTTTGAAGAAACGGCCAAGCGAGTCGGACTCGATTCCATCCGTTTGTCTATAAAATCGGCAACAAAAAAAACACCTCTGTTGTATGGACCCTTCGGGCTCAAACCAAAAGGTTACAGGTAACCTGTGGTCAGGGTTGGGCAGTATTTGAATTACTTGTATTTGAAATACGTAATTGAAATACAAATACGTATTTTGTATTTGTATTTCAATTACTTGCTTAAAATGTAATTTGTAATTCGTATTTCAAATACCTGACGACGAAGTATTTTGTAATTAGTATTTCAAATACATGAAACTCCAAAATACATTTTAACAAAATACATTTAAACTTAATTTACTGTAATTGCACTCTCTGCAATGATGGTAAAGCAGCTAATTAGAGTTGGCAATACTGCACCTGTTATGTACTACTACCACAATCTGTCAAATTTCATTAATAGATTTTGAACCTTATTACAATACTTAATGGAAAGTAATTGTTTTGATTGGTAAAAATTTACAGATTCGGGCAGGTGGACCTGCTAGCGTCTTTACGTCGAACATGGCGAAATCACGCAAAATAAAAAATGAACGTCGAATTGAGAACATTCCAGGCCACTCAGCCCATGCTGGTCTAGATTACATATTTAGTAAAATGTAATTTGTATTTTGTATTTCAATTAAAAAAAGCTATAATACAGTATTTTGTATTTTATATTTTAAATACTTTACATACTTTACTTAAAGGTATTTTGTATTTTATATTTTAATTACTTGCGATCCTGTATTTTGTAATTTGTATTTTAATTAAAGCAGAGCATGTATTTTGCCCAGCCCTGCCTGTGGTACAATTGCCCGGGGTGGACCACTTAGGAGGGATTTTTATAGTGCAATCACACTCACCCCAAAAAAAAAATTATGATACATTGAGCGACATCTAATGCATTAATTATGAACTGATATAGTGTATAGTATAATTGAAATGCACTAGATGTCGCTTTGTTAAGTTACTGAATAGCAGTGTTACTAGTTTGAAAATAATTTTCTCGTTAACAGTAAAATGGTCGCTTGCGTTATTTTTATTTATTTTAGGAAATAAATAAAAGAAACTAGACTTTGTTCAACTATGTATTATGTAGTCTTAGCCCTATAAATGTGTCACACCTTAATTTGTTTAGAAAAATCTAAGAAAACATAATAATCTAGTAAGTCTGAAAATGAACGCATCTTTTATTTTTGACAGTGTTGGCATTTTGACATTTGTGTTTACATGTGCGCCCCCTATCAATAAAATTGTAAAACTCATCCTAATGGTGGTGATTCTAGTAAACTACCGACTGATTGTTTCTATTTTTATTTGTATTTTCTAATTAATAAGCGTTAATCGTAATATAGTGCTGTGGCTGCGGCCATATGATGCTTTCTTATGTCGGGCATAGCTAAAACGCCAGTTTTGGCCGAGGAGGGTGGAAACAATCAGAGTAGAAAACGATCTATCCACACCAGCAGTGAACAGTGCAATATTAAAAGAACAAAATCCGACGAAATGAGTGCCAATGAGAAGAAATCAAACTTTTCTATGTTGACTCCCAATACTAATGGGACGGTAAAGTTGACGTCGTCATCAATGAACAAGCCAGGTGCAACGACGAAGAAATTGGTTATAAAGAATTTTAAAAGTATGTTTACGCTTTTATCATAGTCGTCATGATTATAACCTATTTGACATCTGCAGAAGTAATGGCTGGGTATTGTTTTTAGGTAAGCCGAACCTTCCAGAAAACTATCAGGAAACGACATGGAGCAAGTTACGGGAGGCTGTGATCGCCATCCAGACGTCGAAGGCAATCGCTTATTCGCTGGAGGAACTGTACCAGGCGGTGGAGAACATGTGTAGTCACAAGGTGAAGTTCTAAAATACACTGGAGTCCTTACTATTGAGAGTGTTGCTACCAACCATCTGTTTGAATGCTAGATGATATTTTATCATCACCTAGTGTAACTTGTATTTTATATTCTAGAATAAAATCTTACTATTCTAATAAAGAATAATGTAAGAGCTCTCACACACGAGCGGCATGTTCTCAACGGCAGAGGTAACTGCAGCCGCCGACGCGCGTCGGCGGCAACCGTCGACACAGTTCAGCACTTCACAATAGTACACAGTTCGTTTGACACATACTGGAGGTTAGGCCTTAAAAGCGACCTCAGCAGGGTAGGCCTTAGGAGGTAGCATCTGGAGGTAGGCCTCAGTAGTGACATTTGGAGGTAGGTCGTTGTAGTGTCCTCAGCAGGATAGGTTCCAGGAGTGACCTCACAAGAGTGAACTCAGAGGGTAAGAGGAGATTCCTCAGTTAAGTGACTCAGAGGGTAATAGTCTCTTCACCAAAACACTGAGATAGTATGAGCTGCTGGTTGTTCAGAAGCCTGGGATGGAGTCCAAGCTGTTGTCCATACAATAGTCCGAGATAGAATCCAAGATGTTCTCAATACCATAGTCCAAGATAGAGTCTGATTCCTCTGACGGCCTCCGCTTTTATATCTGTCAGATTGTTTTCATAATTTCTTCTTTTCTATTTTCAAATATTAATTTCTGCAACGTTCTGGACATATATATGTAAAATTTAGATTTAAGTTATTTAGTACAAACATAATAATAATTATAAAAATAGAATTAATATTTCAATGAAATCAATAAAAATATATTATATAAACCAAAATGTAGCAAAATAGACTAATAATCTATAAGCTAAAACAGAAAAGTAAAAAGAAACTGATAGTTGACATTTGACATAACTGTCACAAGAAAATGATCAAGTAAACAAATTACAAAATCGATTATAAAAGGGATGATAAACAAGATGAATAGTATTATGGATGCCGCAAGTATACATAAATACTATACTAGCAGTTAGCATTATTTTTGTTGAGTAGCAGAACATCAACATCATGCAGAATAATCAAAACAAAACTATTAACTTGGGTTCTTTCTTTTCAGAAAATCAATCTTTTCATCAAATAACACTTAACTTTATCTATATTTCATTTTTCTTAACACTATAGCAAGATTATATCTGATAAAATAGCTAGCCAACATTCAGTCTAATAAGTAAGACAACATTGTCACAATTTCATTTTTATCGGCACAGTTATTCCCGGACTACATAAGGCTAGTTTTTCAAGCCAACAAGTTAACTTCATTTCTAAGCTTAGAAATGAATCTAGTTTTGGATACATGAAGCCAGAAGTACTAGCTAGCTAGCTTACTGACACTAGCATGCTATCCTATCTTGAAAAAATAGCCTCGTGTAGCCCGGGCATTAGGCTCACAACAACTTCTTTACCCATAAATTGTCATACTGTGCGCCACCTCAAACAAACAGGTTCTTCTATCTTAGATACACATACTGGGTCAGTGACACTAAGTAGTCTGTAGTGAAAGTTTACAGGTACAATTAACACAAGCTTTCATAAACATTGAGATACTTCACCCAAATATTAAGTTAGCTTTCCAAAAGCTCACATGTTGTACACTCCGTAAAATTCAAAAGTAATTTCCTTGCGGAATATTGATTGCAACGTAGAATCAAGACTTATTTCCTAAAGTTTCTTAGTTTGTCTTTTTGTTCTAGTTACGATTAGGATGTAATTTCGGATTAAAGTATAGTGTGAATGTTCTATTAAATTGTATTAAATCTTGGTTCTTCTAAACATACAGACAGATGTGTTGCGTTGGGAGTTTCTCCTACCACTTCTTCCCAGCCAAAACACTAGGAAGTGTCGAAGGCGCTTTGGGGGACTGTCTTATGTAAAAATTGACCTTCAAAAAGTGCTGATAAATCAGCCTAATTTGAATAAATGACTTTTGGTTTATTAACATAAAAATGAAATAAACTTCTTTTAAATGTTAATCCATGTATACAAAATCTGATATTTCAGATTTCTTGTAATGTTCACGTAACACCTGTTACTCGCACGCCCTTAGCAGCTGTCGCCTCGCCTGGCAAGGTCTTGTGCTCTTCAAAACCGCCTGTCATTGTACATACTCATTCCAAAACGTTTACTTAAAAACATATCTAAATTCTAACTTTACAGGAGAAAGTTTATTTTTCCTCATCAAACGTGCACTTTTGAATACGCCTGGCACATACTTGTGCACCTTGTAATCGCCTGTCATTTTTTTTCCAAGATTTATAATAAATAAACTACATGCTGTTAAATTTTCAAGCTTACAGGAACAAGTTTTTTTTTTCATTTTTTTTTATACTTTCAAAACTAAATGGTTTGATGACGTGCACGGCTGAGGCCTGCCAGGTCGTCGCTATTACCCATAATATGCTATAAACTATAAGTGTACAAAGTTTTAACCTTACAGGACGACCGTTAGTCGAAGGTTCAGCAGCTCTTGGGCTATTTAAAGAATCATTATATTACAAAATATGTTCTTTCTTGAAAAAAATCTACTTACTGCTACTAAATTATAGAGAAATTGGAACAGCATCAAAATTTATTGTGGCACAGATCTGTCGATCAGACAACCACAAAAACGAAGTTGGTGTCATGTATTATTAATTTATTGACCCAGTGGTGTCTTACTTAATCATGCTCTTATTTTAGGAACTGATCAAAATAATCAATGTAGGAAATGTTTGAACAGTTAATAATCTTTCACCTCGTTCCTGTTCAAATGACGTCAACAACGAGTATTGGCTTTTATTATTACATGGAAGTCTTTGCGACCGGTTCAGGCTAATTCTGTGTCAATAAGTTTTTTTAAAAAAACGTTGCCCCAGGAATTTCTCCTGTGTCGTGGGTGCGTTTACAAACATATAAACTTACATACACTAACGCCCAGACCCGAAACAACTATTTGTAGATCATACAAATATTTGCTCCGTGCGGGAATCGAACCCGCGACACACTGCGCAGCAGTCCGATCGCTCAGCCACTGCACTAACCATGTCGTCAATAAGTATATTGCATTTTCTTAAATAAATGAGTATCCATCCCTAACTCAAATTGTCCCTATCCAGATGGCATCGCAGCTGTACGTAAACCTCACAAACTTGGTGGAAGCCCACGTGAAGGCCAACATCGAGCAGTTCCTGTCCGAGAGCATGGACCGGCAGGTGTTCCTCAAGAGGATGGATGACTGCTGGCGCGCGCACTGCCGCCAGATGATCATGATCCGCAGCATCTTCCTCTACCTCGACCGGACCTACGTTCTGCAAAATCCTAGCATACATTCTATATGGTGAGGGATTTAAATTTTAACATAATATAAGTAAATAAGTTTCAGACAATGTTCGCAAACACTATCAACATAGGTTTTTCCGTCTTTGGAATTTCTCAGTAACAGTACTGAATATGGATTGGATCTGGCTCTCATCCTCTGCGTGGCAAAAGTTTCATCCCCTATTAAATATTATTATATGTACATCAGATTATGCCATGAAAATGGCTGTTCAATTATAATGCCTTGCTTATATTTTACGCAATAATGTTTTTGTATAATAAAGTTTAATTTCTCAGTTATTCATTTCAAAATTATTAGAGAAATTGTATCAATAAAAAAAAATGTATCATATTATAAAGAAATTGTACACTAACTCGGGAAAAATGTGGTACATCCATAATTTTGAGATTATATCATTATATTAGAGTTATGTGAAATGCTGGAGATGCAATAACAAATGGTTAGAGTGTAAGTCTTCCCACTTCGAAACTGAGACCAGGATTCAATTACACCTTTACTGATTTAATAATAGGCAACTGAGATACTCGATACACACTGTTCTCCACTTTCTTAAAATACCAAAATATCCCGGTGGAGCAAAAATGAGCAACAACTATACTTTTGTTTTTGAGGTACTTTCAGAATGCTACTGGTCTTTGGAGATAAAACCCGATATAAGAATACATCCCTAGCTACTATCCCACTGTATTAAAGCTCAGTATTATAATTGTTTCAGGGACATGGGTCTCGATCTATTCCGGCACCACATAGCAATGAACACACTAGTGCAGACGCGCACGGTGGACGGTCTACTGACGTTGATCGAGCGGGAGCGCGGCGGCGATGCTGTCGACATCTCGCTGCTCAAGTCTCTGCTGCGGATGCTCTCCGACCTTCAGATCTATCAGGATGCTTTTGAACACAAGTTAGTACTCATTCAGTCTTATTACAAAAAAAAAACTTAATAAACCTTTTATCAGCAGAACCATGAGTTAACAACAATTAAATCCGTTTTGGGTGAAAAATACACAACACAATGAATCAAAATCAAAATATTCTATTTTACATGGGCATCAATGGACACTTATAAAACGTCGAGGAGAAAAACAACCACAAAAAAGGGTAAAATAACCTACAAAATAACTTTTCTTTCGGAAGTCGGTGGCTTTGTTTTATTATTTCGATGTCTTTTTGCCACCGACTTCCGAAAGAAAAGTTATTTTGTAGGTTATTTTACCCTTTTTTTGTGGTTGTTTTTGAAGGAGGTTAAATTTTTTTTGAAAAAAGTTTTTTATTTTACTCTTTTTAGTTTTAATATTCAACCCAAATTCTTGGCAAATACATCATTTTCTTACATGTGCACTAGAATTTTGTAATCCGTAGCACCGGTATTAACATCGCCCATGTTGTTATGTACATAAAAGAAAGTTCCAATAAAATTCCCTATCTCAAAAAATGCTGAACAGAGTTCGATGAAACTTACAGTATTCCCTAAGGTGAACGATCCTTAATACTACAAAAAAACAATTTTCAAAATCGGTCCACAATTGGCGAAGTAATCGCGTAACAAACACGCAAAAAGTAAAGATCATCATGTCATCCAAGTAGGCGAAATTAATAAAAATGCTCACAAAATAAAAAGTACTGAACCAAATTTGATGAAATTTTTATGGGACCACACTGCAAGTATCCTGCATCGAACAAAAAAAGAATCACACTAATCGGACTAGAAACCTAGGAGTAATCGATGTACATACATAAAAAAAATAAAAAAAATAAAATTAAAAAAAAACATACCGACCGAATTGAGAACCTCCTCTTTTTTTTGAAGTCGGTTAAAAAAAAAATGGCACGGTTCAGGTTGGTCGTTTCCATGGAGGAGAACCGGCAAGAAACTCCATGGTTACTCTTTTAGAACATTTGCTGAAAGGATAAGCCTTTGACAGCTACGACTGATGACGACGACTACGGTCTAACACTGTGGTTTATCGGAAAACCACGATTTTATTTGATTTAAACCTGGGTTTTAACGCCAGGAGGGGACACCCCTAGGAAGACCTACACTGACGCAATCAACATTCACAACATGGGATATTCTATTCTATTGCTAAAGTAACTGAGTACAAGTGACGAAGATTAATTTTAGCAACATTTTCATTATCAACGTTGATAAAATGACGATTTTAGACCTGCTTATTGATGAGATGCTTCAGAATGATCGGGCGCATAGTACCCGCAACCAGCGTGCTTGTATGACTAGATGTATAAACGTGGACGAGGCGGAAGTACTATTTGTGAGAAACCCACCCACCCCCCTAGGGAAAATCTATTATTAATAACCTCTTAGTCACGTGCCAGTTTCAAAACAATTCAAACCGATCCCTTATTCATAAGCTGGTCACGCGGTCACGTCACGAGCAGCCACGCCCCTCCGCGTGATCAACAACGTGTTCCTTACAAAATAAATTATTACTACTTGATGACTACTAATAATAATAAACGGTCGTGTATACGAAATATATAACTAAAGGAATTTGGAATGTCATTTTTTTTATTAGCTGGGTAAATGCCTCCCTCATAGTGGAAATAACTTAAGAAATAAAAAGTTCATTTTCTCGGTTAAGTAAATAATAACTTGACTGGTCTGTTGGTCTAGTCATCTAGTGGTTAGTGACCCTGCTATGCCTGGGGTCGTGGGTTCGATTCCCACCCATGACAAATGTTTGTGTGATGAGCATGATCATTTGTTCTGTGTCTGGGTGTAATTTATGTATGTGTTTAGAAATATATAAGTACTAGCTGTTGCTAGCGGCTTCACCCGCTACAACTCTAAAATTATCCCACGGGAACATACAATCGGGATAAAAACTCCTATGTGTTAATCCAGGTTATAAACTATCGGTGTTCCAAATTTCAGCCAAATCCGTTCAGTAGTTTTTGCGTGAAAGAGTAACAAACATCCACACATACAAACTTTCACGTTTATAATATTAGTAGGATGTTTATCAGTTGTCTAGTACCCATAACACAAGCCCTGCTTAGCTTGGGATTAGATGGCTTTGTGTAATAATTGTGGAATATTATTTATTTATTAACTTGACCGGCACTGTTAGCGCAATGGGTAAGCGATCGTCTGCTGCGTTGAGTGTCTCTGATTGGATTCCCGCACCGAACAAATATTATGTATGATCTACAAGTTGTTGTTCAATATTTGTTTGTGTATGCGAGGTTAAATGTTTGAAAGCGCACCCAAGATACAGAAGAAATAAAGAACAATTGTGGAGCAGTTTGTTTAAAAAAAATGTATGTTGAACAATAATAACAGACTATATTTTTATTGTGAAGCCTAGTATCTGTGGAATAATTACTGAACGATGTACTGGCGGATATAATCTAGTAGGCTATGCTTACGTCACTCATTTTATTTTCTTTCCAGGTTCCTCCAAGCGACGGAGCGGCTGTACGCGGCGGAGGGCCAGCGACTGATGCGCGAGCTGGCCGTGCCGCAGTACCTCGCACACGTCGAGAAGAGGCTCAAAGAGGAGAATGAGAGATTACTGCACTATCTAGACCCCTCTACTAAGTAAGTAAATAAGCCCAAAGAAAATACTTTAAAGATACTTGAAGATGGCGTGGATGCTGGCTATATCGGAAACTATGAGGAATATCGAAAAACATTGAAAGGAGTCTCGAGGCAGATTTTGACGGAAACTAAAACTCTTCTTCTGGCAGGGAATCCACTCGCTGATTTTAGAAAAAAAACATACCTGTATTATTACACCATTAGATAGTGTTGCTAATAAGGATCAAATTCTGGGAAGGAATCATATACGGCAAACTTGCGATTTGCGATTTTTCGCAGTGCCGAATTACCACAGCGATTGCTACGGGCCCGCGCTTGCATGATCCAGCACTGATTTATCGCATACTAAAATTCTAATTCTTTACCAGATGGCAATTAATCCACACGATAGAGCGTCAACTCCTGAGTGAGCACCTGACCGGTATCCTGGGCAAGGGCCTGGAGTCCCTCATGGACGGGCCGCGGCTCGCCGACCTCACCACGTTGTACGCACTCTTCAGCCGCGTGAAGGACGGACTCACGGAGCTATGTAACCACTTCAATGCTTATATTAAGGTTAGTATACTTCTAGAATATTTGGTATCTTGTGGGAAAAAAATATTTGATTAAATAGGTTGAAACTAGACGAGCTTTTTTTCTCGAGGTAAAATCATCAAATGAGTCCTCCCACCCCGGGTAGGGCGGAAGGGACTATCAGACTTGTACTGACTAAAATCCGCGGTGTCCTTCAATAGCCCTTTATGTTCGGGGGTCACGGTGATGGAAATAATTTTCGCGACCCCGGCAGGCTTTCGTCCTCTGTGAGGAGGCCCCGTCATTTTGCTGACGCTCTTTGAGCGTGCGTGGAACACGACGCGCTGTCGACCGAAACTAGACGAGCTAGAGAAATATAATTGATATACACTGGACAGCAAATAACCCGAGCCACCCGCTACCTAGGCACTCTAATTCGATTTTCTCAAAAACTAAAAACCTACAATTATCAAAGTTGTACCTACAGAAACTGCGTTTTATGGTGATTAAAATCAAAGGAAACTCATTGGGTTTAATCAATATTTCAGTGTTTATTAAGTATTTTACAAAGAAGAGTCGTTTTCCTGTGGTGACAATCGTTAGCAAATTCAAGTCGTGCTCGACGGTGTGCTACCGTTAATGCTGGGCCTGTTGCAGCTCTTTTTGGGGTCAGGTTCCGTTCAGCAAGTCTCCTTCTGACGGTATCTGAACTTATGACCACTTGACGTTCGTCATGCAGACTTTGTTGGACTTGAACTGCGTTAAGGTGGCGATTTCGCAGAACAGTAAGGTGGATATAACGATCATCTGCTGCTGATGTAGCCCTAGGTCTGCCCGTACCTGGACGGCGATCGAATGCTCTAGTCTCTAGGTATCGTCTGTAAACTCGTTGCACCGAAGATCTGGTGATTCGAAGCCTTAGAGCGACTTCACGTTGCGCAATGCCTGCTTGAAATAATGCTACAGCTTGAGCTGCTTCCTGAGGTGTTATATCCATTATTAATCGAAAAAAGTAGCAAAAACACACGCGACTGAGCAAACGATGGACAAAAACTAGAGAAATGATAAGAAATATCCGACTAGGGTAGTCGGATATTGTAGATAAAAAGAACGCTAATTTCAAACTCTGGTGAAAACAGAGAAAATCGATAGCATTGTGTTTGTTGCTTGATTACAATGTGAGTTGACGGTACTTTCGAATTAATTTGTAGTCATTTTAATCATCATGAAACGCACTTTTTGTAGGTATAACTTTGATAGTTGTAAGTTTTATACTTTTTGAGAAAATCGAATCAGAGTTCCTAGGTACCTGGTGGCTCGGTTTATTTGCTGACCAGTGTATAATCAAGATAAAACAATGACATTTGGTTAACTTCAAGTAGTGGTAATATGCTGCCAATATGGTCCCAAAATAATGAAGTATTATTCAATAAATATTCAACTATCATATTAATTCTGTATTAAAATCCCTGTTAATGTTTTTATGTGTGGGGTGAATTGGGATAAATGTTTTATCCCAATTCACCTCTGCATCCTTATTCACCCGTTTAACCGTATTCCATATAAATGCGTCTGAAATCGGTTTTGTCGGAGTCAGTTGACAGCAGATGCTTACGACCTTACGAAACCGAATCTCGGGGCGGTGCCTAAGACTTCCTGGTGCCTTTGAAAGTAGATGTCAGGGCCACCTCGGTTTGAATACGCAGAAAGGTGATGCATAGATAGATTTCAGTAGGAACGAATGTATTACATTTACATTACACATTAATCTCTACCTTCATTTTTCATAAAATGTAATTGTAATCTCATGTTGTTACAGAAAAAAGGTCGCACGATAGTAATAGAGCCGGAGCGCGACAAGACGATGGTGGGCGAACTGCTGGACTTCAAAGAACAGCTGGACCACGTGGTCAACACCTGCTTCCAGAGGAACGACAAGTTCCTCTACTCCATGCGGGAGGCCTTCGAGTACTTCATCAACCAGAGACAGAACAAGCCAGCCGAACTTATTGGTGAGTGTACTTTTTTTTTTCTTCGCCCAAATCTAGCCCAGATACAAGAATGAGGCCTAAAATAGAGCAAGCTCATCCAGAAGGAACTAGAACCTTTGCGCGCCGACGGAACACAGTAAAATCTATTTAGCAAAATGAGAAGAAAACATGTTAGAAATTAAACCTTCAAAAGTTTGAATTCAAGATAATGAGATAGGAAATCTCATTTTCTCCCATTTTAAGTCTTAATTATTTTAAAAATAATTAGTAGACAGTAATGCATAAAATTTTTGTTGAAATTCATAAGATTTATTTTTATTTGAAAGACGATTCTAAAGAAGTTTTCACTTGAAACTCGAATTAAAAACTTACCGATATTACTCGTATTTCTCCAGCCAAATTCGTGGATGTGAAACTCCGCGCGGGCAACAAGGAGGCGACGGAAGAAGAGCTGGAACGATTGCTCGACAAGATCATGGTGTTGTTCCGGTTTATACACGGCAAGGACGTGTTTGAGGCTTTTTACAAGAAGGTATGTTCATTTTCTATATGTTTATCTCTCATAGGGTAGCTTTTTATTTAAATTTTAGTTAATTAATTGTTCACTGTAACTATACACATTGAGACACGGTCATACCCATTAGAACCCAAAGTAGAGTAAATAATGTTTTAATGTATATATCGTGCGCCGATCGTTGGATGCCGCATCGTGGTATACCTGAGGCAAATGTGTCTTTATTTCATAATCTGATGACAAATTAGTCATCAGATTATGAAATGCCATTAGTCAGAATTACTGATACTTATTTTTAATTCTTTCTGTCTTTATTTACAGGACCTTGCCAAAAGGCTGCTAGTCGGCAAATCAGCGTCAGTGGACGCAGAAAAGTCAATGTTAAGTAAACTGAAGCAGGAGTGCGGCGGTGGATTCACCTGTAAACTAGAAGGCATGTTCAAAGACATGGAACTCTCCAAGGATATTAATATAACTTATAAGCAAGTATGTATGAATCACCACGTAAGTTGGGGACATTTTCTTATCATTTTACTAGTATAATTAACAGATTTTTAAGTGGTTTAAATGTGTGGAATCTAAATGGGACACTTTTCTGGATATAGGTCATCAAGTAAAGTTTTAACTGGTATGGGAATCCACAAAGACTACCTGTTTGACGACTTTGACGAGTCTCAAAAAACTCAGGGTTCTTTGCTTTTCTTTCGTTAATTAGCTGTCTGGACAGTATTAAATAATAATTGTGTAGGAAACTAAAGCATCTAACTGAAAGAGGTTCCTCAAAGACTGGTCTCTCGAGCATATGACCAGCAACCCCAGCAGAAGACACGGATGGACTGGGCTGCAGCGCTCGAAGGAATGTCTCCCCCCATAACGTGTAGCGTGTCCGACATAATAAATGTTTGTGTAGCACTTAGCGGCGTCTCAGGAGGGAGGCGGGCTGGAGCTGAGCGTGTACATCCTGACGATGGGCTTCTGGCCGACCTACCCGCCCGTGGACGTGCGTCTGCCGGCCGAGCTCACGCGGCACCAGGACCACTTCACCAAGTTCTACCTCGCCAAGCACTCCGGCCGCAAGCTGCAGTGGCAGGCCACGCTCGGACATTGTGTGCTGCGGGCGCACTTCACACAGGTGACGAAAGTCTACATTACATTACAGTCCTTCCCATGTCATTTTACGCAACAATGGGGACTCGGTCAAAACTAACTGTAAATGGCGCCACCAAAGCTTAATTCCAATCCGACAAATGACGTAGTACTATTTAAAGTACCTTTAAGATTTGAACTGATTTGAACCAATGACGATGCTTGGAACAAGCTACACTAGCGCCATTAGTTCCCTAGTTACCAACCCCATTGTAACAATAATAGTTTGAATAATGTGTTATGTTTCAGGGTAACAAAGAGCTGCAGGTGTCGCTGTTTCAAGCGCTCTGTCTGCTGCTCTTCAACGACGGAGACAACCTCTCTTTCGAAGATATCAAGACTGCTACTAATATTGAGGTGAGCACATACTTATTTCATAAATAAATTGTACTGAAAAGTACAACTTTTAAGTCAATAAGTTGCTTAAACCAGCTTCTAAAAATGGGAAATCCAATTTCCGACTTCAGTAACCTTCTAGAGAATAAACAGCTTTATTCTATAACATATTCTACTAATAATAATAATTCGTCCTCCAGGACGGCGAGCTCCGTCGCACGCTGCAGTCGCTGGCGTGCGGCAAGGCGCGCGTGCTGACCAAGACCCCGCGCGGCCGGGAGGTGGACGACAACGACCAGTTCGCCTTCAACGGTGACTTCACCAACAAGCTGTTCCGTATCAAGATCAACCAGATTCAGATGAAGGAGACGGTCAGTAAATCCTATCCTAGTTAATATCTTACTTCTTACTAACCTTACTATCTTTACAAATCTTACTTCTTACTAATAATATTATAGGCATGAAAGTTTGTTTGGATGGATGGATGTTTGTTACTCTTTCACGCAAGAACTACCGAACGTATTTGGATGAAATTTGGTACACATTTATAGTTAATAACCTGGATTAACAAGTAAGATAGTTTCTATCCCGATTTTATCTTCCAGTAGGATAATTTTCGAGTTATAGCGGGTGAAGTCAGTTGCTAGTTGTTGTGTAACTAGCCCGGGACTTTCACGAGTACCTAAATAATTTACCGGGACCTTTTCAAAAATTCATTCTAAATTCTAATGACTTAGCTTCGCATTCGCGAAAGAATATTCAGATTTAAATCTACTGTTTTTATGAAACTGGCTTTATAACTTTGTAAAAAGTTACAAAATATTCTATTGTTGATGTGTTTTATATTTTCTTTGCATTACGACCATAATATTGAAATTACACCATTGTTTTCGACTGTTTCAGAGCGAGGAACAGAAAGCGACGGAAGAGCGCGTGTTCCAGGACAGACAGTACCAGATCGACGCGGCCATCGTGAGAGTTATGAAGATGCGCAAGGCGCTCTCACACAACCTGCTCATATCAGAACTTTACAATCAGCTCAAGTTTCCCGTCAAGGTACTGTGGTGAGCCTTGGTTTCTGGAGGAGTTCTGGAGGGCCTTGGTTTGGGACATGGCTCCGCAGCCGACTGCTCAGCCTAGCTCCATGTGCAACTCAACCTGCCCTTTAAACGACTTAAGGCATAGACCGATCTAGTAAGCATCTCGGATTCAGCAGTCTACAGCGATTATTTGGACTTCCCAGCCGGACAAAACGTTATTGGGTTTCAAGAAGAGCCTTCTCGCCGAATTACATAACAAGCGTGTTCTAAAAGAACTGCCTACCCCTTCAGCAAATACACTCATGACGATTTTTTGTTGACTTTCAGCCGGCAGACCTGAAAAAACGCATCGAATCCCTCATCGACCGCGACTACATGGAACGTGACAAAGACAACCCCAACCAGTACAACTACGTCGCGTAATAGTAGCCCACTGCCGGCCATGCTGGCCCACTGCAGGCCACGCTGGCCCACTGCCGGCCACGCTGGCCCACTGCCGGCCACGCCCGCCCGACCGCGTCACACTACGACACCAACAATGTTCACTAATAAATGTCTCATGATGATACGATGTTTGAACGATAGGCTAGCCTATTATGTGGACCTCGTGGTTTAAACGTGATACGATTACATCTTGGAAGGAGTGAAGGAGCAAGAGGAAGGGTTTGTTTCACCAGCTTTGAGTATTGAAGGAGCTTAGCCTCGCAAGCGCAATAGTTTTTGGGTGATTACTCTATCGCTAGTTTGTTTTCTTCAAAGTTCCACCTCTTAAACACAGAAATTTATCGTGCTGAGTTATTTTCTTAGAAATGAAGGGCAATAGTGTGACTCTGTACAGTTTTATTTTTTTATGGTATAAGCAGACATTGTGACACTGGCCCTAAAGGTAGGAATAGAAGATTCTGTTTGTCCAGTCAATAATTAGTTAATGTAACATTTTCTATGACAAATGTTTTTGGTGTGCAATCTAGATGAAAGCATTCCATCTATTTCTATCCTATTGTCTAACTGCAGCAGTTATAGGATAGGAATAGATGAATCAGGTTGGCCTAGAAGAAGGACCTAGCTTGCGTAATACAATAACAATACTATCCTCTCAAGATTTTTAATTGGAAGGCGTTTTGATACTGTTCAAATAAAATAGGTTATATAGTTTTCTGCATAAATAAATTGAAAATCTATTTAGTTCGTCAGCTAGAGTATTGAAAAATAGTGAACAGGTTTTTTTTTTTAATAAATGAATGTTGACAAAAATTATTTTTTTGAATTTTGACAAAGATAAGTTGCTTCGAAATTCTGGAGTGGATTCTGGACTTGTGACGCCATTAAAATTATACCGACCGAGTGACGTTTTGTGATTTTTAGAAGCGTTGTATCTTCGTCAATGTTAATTCTGATTTTCGTAACAAAAGAAAATACTTGTATTTTTTTTTTGATAGTCTTTCTTTCGGACTAATACTTTTTTGCGATGGCATAGATGTATGGTTCAGCAGTATTTTTTTTATCAATAAAGCCGATCTGTACAAGATCCGGCCCGAGTACTGTCGATTGGCAAACTCAAAAACAGTTGATTTCTCTAAACACACCAATCAGACCAATTCTATTTTCATAGTCAGCTAGCCTGGTCAACTATGGCAATGCCCTGCTCACAGGTAGGTAACTGTACCACCGCCGACAAAGAAGCGAGTACCTATAGACTACTTTTTTCGCCCAAATAACTAATTTAGCTGAAATTTGAATTGGTCCTTCGAGCCGGATAATCCATCTTTTTTTTTCTTTTTTCTAGTCTATTGTTCAGTCTTATGTTGCTACTGGCATAACTTCATGCCTGTAATCATATGAATATTAATTAATCTGTATTCTCTTCGCTTGTCGCTATTTGCGGGCTGTGAGACAGTTGCCTTACCTCTAAATTTGACGGACCGCCGGCAAAGTACGTACATTAAACAGATTACTGAACTGCCCGCTAAAATTAGATTCGCATAGATTACATAAATACTCGCCGTTTAATGTATGTACAAATCCGTTAAACAATAAAAAAAAATTGAACGTTTGAATTGGCCTACCGTATCAAAAAGTATGTTTTAATGTTATTTTGAATAAAAAGTATTGATCACGCAGACTGAAATTCTTGTCTATGTTTCTATACATGTTTGAGTTCACTCTTCTCGGTCTCTCACTTTCTCTTACGATACGTCAGATATCTACTAGACTTCTCTACTATCCCCCCCTCCCAAGTTCATTTGGTTGACTATCAATCGACTAGAACTGAATTATTCGTCTATGGAAATCTGAATATAGGTGGTAAAGAAATATGAATACACTACATGAATAAAAAGGAATGCGTAATTAATAAATACTATTCGATTTATGGAGAGATCACATTTACCGGCCCTTGGGATTTTTTTGAACTTTATGTCCATGTTATTATAGCGGAAAAGCCGTTACAGCGCGTTTACTACTTATATCTAAGCGGTGAGTGGAGTCTCGGGAAGAGCGACAAGACATTAGTTACTTTGAAATACGTGAATTCGCCACCGCCTCGTGGTGTATTTCAATAATTTGATATTACCGCTCGCTGCCCCGCACTAAGTCACCGCTTACAGCGGATAGGTCTAAAGGTTATTCTCCTTGTTTTGTTTCGATGCGAGTCGTCACTTCTCTTCTAAACTGCAATGAGTGTGTTCACACTATCATATGGCTCATCAAATTCTTTCTACAAGGAAAAGAGATCATGAACCTTATAAAAATATAATGACAAATAATTAAATGGTGAACTTCCAAGACTATGTTCTCGAATAAAATACAATATTAACAGATTAATTTCCAAAATGACTGGCTGATAGTTTCTTTCATAGCTCGTTAGTAAATCAAAGAGTGAATAACATATTCGTGTGATGACGGACAGCAAATTTTATGATAAATTATTTTTTCCGGTCGTCCTATGCCGTATCTGGTCGACCCGAACGGTAAAAAAAATGTATAATTATCAGAAGACACAAAAATAATTTATAAAACTTTGAGATTAGAACAGCTTCTTTTTTCTAAGCGGTCGGAGGGCAACAACAGGTATCGCTCAGTACCCGACTCCTGCGCATATTATGATAAATAATAAATATAAAATAATTACACCTTAGAAATATAAAGTGTGATATTAGAAAATTGAGTACCCTCCGCTTGAAACAGACTAGCTATGATTACAATTTTAGTTATACAAAAGGTCACGTTTAATTATCTAGCGAGACTCCAGACTTATTTTCGACTTGCTTTGATAATGTATGGCTGATAATAATACAGTATCGTTATTTTTGCAGTGTTTTTTTTTTAGTTCGAGTCGTAAAAACGTAATGATTAGTATTGTCAATTGAATGTAACATTAATGTCCATTATTTTCATTCAGTCTTAGATCAGTTATCAACTTTGCTGTACCATAAAAACCCGTTTCGCTAGCATGTAAGCTTTACCTCGTTTTTTGAAAGAAATTACTGCTGTTTTATTAACTAAGGTTTTGCTTATGATTAAAACAAATGGGCCTGATATTTATTTACATTTAAATAATTGTAGTAATTCGTTTTATTATTTAAAGATAGCTTCACGTTTGACTACTTGATGGTAAACGATGATGTGATCGACGGTCATGTATTTAGAAAAAAAATCGGTTATCACTTTAGGGATAGTCGCTTTTCCCAAAAAAAAATCGAGTTTTATCTGTGAGATGACGGGACGAGAGGAACTTGTCACGCTGCAGGTGTTGTCAAAGTTGGTACAGCGAAGTTGATAAAGTGAACAAAGTTTATTTTGACTCAGTGTATCGTTTCGTCTTCATGAACTATCACAATTCCTGTTAGTTGTTTATCGTGATGTCCGGGTTGTGTTTTCTGTCAGTTTCAGGAGGGATCACTAATTAAACTATTTATAATTTTCCGTCATTGTTTTATTTGTCCTTCTCTTGTATGTACAGTGGGCAAGAATTATTAACCAGTGATGTATAAATTACTTAAAGAAATAAAAGTAGATATTTTCTAAAGCAGTTCACGTTTTTTAATGTAATATTTTTTGGTATTATTTAGTTTGTCCTGGGAAATCTTTATTACTTGAAATAATCGTCAGTTATTAATAATAATTTCGCCATTTAATACTGAGGAGAAATACCTCCCAATGAAATAAACTAAAAATAATTTATTTTTTCATTAAAAATATGTACAATAATTACATTTGCAACACATAAGTCAAACAATTTCAATAAGGAAGACATTGCACGATCAATCACTAACTCGATAACTAATCGACTAACGAAATATTTTTTTACTGTGAAAAAAGTACACTTATGCCCATTTTCACTACTACAAAACAACCCTAAAATATATACTGTTTAAATTTGAACTCTCAGAACAGCAAAGGGTTGAGGATTGAATAAAACTATTATTTTGTCGCCTAGTGTTAATGATAATCGGCATCTTGCTAAAGCCCGCTTACATCACAAAGAAAAATTATATCATTTTGAAGTCGACTGAGACAGACTTATTAATTTTACTTAGTGCAGGCGGGCCCTTAGTATTTAAAATTGCCAAATCACAAATTGCTAAAATTACAGATCAGAAATCAGTCAATAGTTGATATTATAATATGATGTAATTGATGACGTACTACAATAAATGCATCACAATTCCTCTATTATAAAGCTCAAGCCACTTCACCAAATTTCAGTTCCCGGATGACAGAATTAAGATCAGTTTCCATCAATCGGAAAAATCCTATACTTACTATTGATGTCACTATGTTAGTACTGTGTACGTGGGTACGCGAGAGCGTAGTACGTAAACGAGCAGACCAAAGGTTACTGATACTTGTCTAATTAGAATTTTGCGCTAGGATTTGTCAGCTTGGTGAAATTGTCTAGAGACACCTAACATTATAGATTATCACAGGACATGGTTGACAAAGACAACTTTTAAAAACCGCACGTTTTATCTAACACTAAATGACACCCTAATTTATACAAAAGTAAAAGTGAAAAACCATAACAACGTGATTTGTAGGCGTCGTTCAATGTCAGTTAAAACAGCAGTGTAATATTTCCGATCTCATTTGAAATAAGTAGTTCAATTTACTAGCGCATGTGTAGATCATTTTTGTAATATTTTGAACACTGTGTCCAGGTGATCTTTGTGGTGATCCAACTCTTCTGCGAGAGCGTTTGCCAGCGTGGTCGGCGTTACCTCTTCTTGTAAGTAGTTGCGGAGTAACATCTGTGGGAGAAATGTCAAATGGTATATTATAAAGTCAGGCATCTACCAGATTATTTAGGAACACGTAGGTGATGTACATAGGTCGGAAGTAGGTAGAATTATTTTGTTATGCATCGAAATGTTGATATGGATCTTCCCGGGATTTGTAATAGACAATCTTGTGTGGTAAACAGTATTACAAATAAATAATAATAATAAAAACATCAGAGATAAATAAGACAAACAAATTGTGAGGAAAAATCACGAGATTTTTTTGCTCTTTAAAAGTAATACCGGGATTTGGGGCATATCTACATTATTTTTTCTCTGTATGAAATCAGTGTGAAGTACATGAATAACTCTACATAATTCCGACCTCCATTTGTTATGTTCTATAAGAAAATCAAAGTGGTGGCCACTGTACCTGTGGCGGCACAGCCCCGCCATGTCTCAGCAGTCCCTGTCGGAGGTTCTCCCCGGCCGTGCGACTCAGTGGCTGGTCTTGGAAGTACTTGTGCCACACAGACCAGGCGATGCCGCGGGAGATCAGGTACGAGTAGTACTTCGCGCCGTAGCCTATCAGGTGACTGAAGCGGTGCTGCCACGCCTGGGGAAACAAACTATTGGTTAAGCTCTGAAGAATGATACAAACTTCATCATCATTTCAGCCTATTTTAGTCCACTGCTGACTTGTTCAATCCAGCTATACAAACTTATAGGATGGGAAAAGGGGATGAAACATAATGAGTAAAACAGTCATGAGTATGAATGATTCAATTGATGGCTATCCATCTCATCTCTATAGAGGCAGACCAAAGAAAAGATGGATGACTTGTGTGAGTAATGATGTAAAAGAAAAAGGAATACATTTTGGTGTGTGGTCTGCCAGAGGAGAATGGAAGAAGAAAACCCCAAGGTACTCAAGTAGGATGTGATCAAATAGCTTGTACATGTAACCAGTTATTTCTGGGCTCTTATTCGACCAGTTAAGATACATAATATACAAATTGTTATAGTACACATAAGTAAACTCACAGTATTCTCAACGTAGGGCAACCCGTAGTACTGTTTCTGCACTCGCTGCAGTACCTCAGTCGTGCTGCCGCGGTTTGACGCGTCCGGCCCGTGGTAGTGCTGGTCTAGCGCTGAGTAGAACACCTGGAGAGAAGACGAATTCACTAAGTTATGCTTCAGAAGAAAGTTGGTCAAAGTTCCACATAGATGGCGTGACTATAGCTTGGTCTAACAAATAAGGTTGGATTATTTAAAAATAAAAAATGAGATTTACAGTTTATAGACAAAGATTATTGTTTATTGGACACCAAAATGTCTGATCACTGACAGCGATATCTTCCAGACAACCTTTGGCTGGACTAATGGGACTTCATATATCACACACTAGCTTCTGCCCGCGGTTTCACCCGCGTCATGTTTAGGAGTTTGGTCCTATAGTCCCGTTTCCATCAGTTCCCTTGAAGAGCGCTATTTCCGACGTCGTGGGTATCTTCAGTGGTGGCTGGGGCGAGAGGTAGAGGATGTCTTTTTCCTCACGCATTCCAACTGCTAACCATTTCCCTTAATTGCCACTGAATCTTGAGGTACCTCCCGAAACGAAAAAAACGAAAACCGGTAGAACTGCATCAGACTGAAGGTGAGGACGCAGCCCGTAGCCTTTCCAAACGATCCTTAAAGTAGGCCGGTCAATATCGACATAAAAAAACCAAACATTGCACACGCGCATGTAACTACGATTCTTTTATATGTTGTTAGGTCCCTTTAGAGTTCAGATTATTAAACCCTGATAACCCTGTTCTGTCAATGTCAATGTCGAATCAAAATCGCACTTAACCAGTTTTTAGTATTTGTTCTTACAGCGGTAATAGACACACATCATCTGTGAAAATGAAACCTATCTAACTATCACAGTTCGTGAGAAACAGCCTCCGAAACATTACTTTATAACATCTACAAAAACCAGCAACAAAACCACGTTTTTTTTATGGGAGCCCCCCTTTTTTTACGTGGTAAAATCATCAATGAGCCCTACCACCCCGGGCTGGGAGGGACTGTCAGACTTGTACCACAGATTACAAGACAGATACACAATCCCATACAAAAAAGTGTGACCTCCTTAAAACTAGCAATTCGACTAGCTATTTTTGTTTCCTCCACTTTCTCAACAGATGACAGCACCGGCGGCTCATTAATTGCCAGAAACAGCAGTTTTACAACGCCATCTATGAGTCAACCTTAATACTAGGTGGAATCGAAACTATGTGGCATTGACACTCTAGAGGGCGTTTCTTTTCTATAGATTTGTTGTTTTATTTGTGTGAGTGAGTTACAAACATTATCATTCCACACAGCGTGACTCATCGAATGCGATGAAATTATGAATCGTATTTTTTATAATGTTCTAAAACAGCTTGTGTAAAATTCAACTTTTCTTGCGTGTTTTTACAATTTGAAGGTCTCTTTCAGTTCGAATGTTGATCATGAATAACTGCTCACTAATGAGGAAGCACATTAAATCTATGAATATTACTTTTATTTTAATAATATAATTATGCGGCAAAGAAATGAAATAGGTAGGTAGTAGGAGAAGGAGGATGAAAAATGGATCGTTTAGGAAGTAACTAAAAGAAAAACAGTAGTTATATTTTAAGAAAAATATTTTAATAGACAGGTTCTTCAATTAAGTACGTAAAACTAATAGCAAAGTGATCATTACAAAAACAGAAGCTAAAATAAGCAATAACACCTGCATCGCGTCTTCGCTAAGATATTTTTAACTATCCAGAAGACCAGTGGCGTATCTAGCATGGGTAGCACCCGGGGCGGATCTTGTAGGTGTCACCCCAAAAGCCAAAATCTATCTTCTATACAGGGTGTTTCTTTTAAATTGGCCAAAAGTGAGAAATCTGCATCCATAAGAGATACGGGAAAAATTTCTTAGAAACCTTTAGCTCTTTTTTGATACTGACAATTTTGGCGTTTCTATTTTTTTGATCAAGTGTGAGCTGTCCACAGAAATGAGTGAAATTGACCAAAAATTTTTTTAATGCTTTTCGACTCTATTTCGTGTAATTATCATTTCATTGTATCGGAAGAAAAAAAACGGGACGGCGGAAGTTGGTCTGATTAAGCAAAATATTTTTTCATACAAATTGCATGAACGAAAAAAAACATTTTTTTTTATGATGCCATGTGATTAGTTTGCGCGTGTTTCTAACTTCGAACTCAGTGAAATAAATTCCCGCTCACCCTCCTTATAGGATACCATTGGAATATCTTAAAATGCTCTAGTGTAGTTTTCGAAAACTTAATCGTCCCTTCTCACCAATTTAGGGGGTGATTTTCGAAAAACCCAACAATGGAAGGTAGTTATAAAAAACTAATAATTACTATCTTTTTTATTTACATACACCTACTCATATTTGTACCAAGTTTCAAGTTTATATAAACCTCCCTTAGGTTAAGATTAATTTATTTATTAAATTTTAATAAATAAGATTTTACATCCAAAGTTTTTCACCTCTTTTCACCCTTTATGGGGGGATTTTTATAAAATCCCTTCTTAGTGCTCACCTACATAATAAATTGCAACTACCGACCAAAATTCAGGTTATACGTTTAGCGGATGAAGATCCTTCCCTTTAAACTTGAATACTCCTTTTCACTAACTTGGGGGGCGATTTTCGAAAAATCCAGAAACACGTGTTTAATTATTTTTGTTCTAGTGTATAAATACTGATTTTCACATAAATCACTGCACGCGTTATGAGTTTCCCATACAAACTTTAACAACGCCTAGATTACCAATGGAGGGTAGTTTTAACACAATAATAGAACCAATCTTTTTTATTTACTTGTGTTCTTATTCGTTGCAAGTTTCAAATTTATAAACCCAAGGAATAAGATTTTTTATACAAACGTTTTCACCCCCTTAAGGAAGATTTTCGCAAAATCCCGTCTTAATGCTTCCCTACACGTTAGACCAGGGTTTTTCAACCTGTGGGTCGCGACCCCCTGGGGGGTCGCGAAGCCTCTTTAGGGGGGTCGCGAAGCTTTTATAGGGGAGTTGTAAAAGGTTGGAAAAGCTACTGAATAAAAAAAATAAGTTAAAAAAGAAATAGGATAAATGTAAAAAAAAAGGTCAATTATAATAATTTGTTTATTTTCATTTAACTGAACTCTATGAAAATGAGTATCTGTGTTGGATTGAATATTTATTTGTGACTTAATAAAATGCATGTAAAAATATCCAACGGGTAGGGGGGTCGCGCAATATCTCTTCATACTAAAGGGGTCGTGCCATGAAAAAGGTTGAAAAATCCTGCGTTAGACCAACTGCTGTCCAAGTTACTGCGTTTAGCGGTTTCGGCTGTAGTCGAGTCTTAATGAAAAACCCTGTTCTTTTATATATATGTATAGATAATAATATTTTCACCTAGACGCTTGAAATTTTGCATAAGAGTTCCTTATATATCGTAGGTGAGCACTAAGAACGGATTTTGCGAAATGCGACCCCCGAGGGGTTTGTTTTTGGGGTCAATAGTTAGTATGAAACTTTGTTACTAAAAGTGCTAGGCGTCTCAAATCTTACATGCATTCTTTTTAAGACGCGATGGGTAAACTATGAAGAAATTTTGTGAAACTCGACTCCTAAGGGGTTGTTTTTGGTGTTGACAGTTTTGAGAATCAAATTTTTACATATGGATTCTTTTTTGGACGTAAGTGATACTAAAGACGGGATTTTGCGAAAATCGATCCCTAAGGGGTTGTTTTTGGGGCTTATAGTTTGTATGAAACTTTGTTACTACAAGTGCTAGGAGCTTTAAATTTTACACCGGGTTACTTTTTCGGACGTAGATGCTCACTTGGACGGGATTTTGCTACGGGTTTTTGTTTCTGGGGCTGATAGTTTGTATGAAACTTTTTTACTAAAAGTGCAAGGCGTCTCAAATCTTGCACGGCTTTTTTTTAAAGTTCGAAAATCACGCGGACGAATACTAGTTCAATAATAAAACGATGAGTAGGTAATCATTTATGTTTTTCACAGACTTCCAAAAGGAGGAGGCTATCTATTCGGATGATATTTTTTTATTTTTGTTCGCGCATAACTCCATCGCGTTCCAACTAGTGATGTTGCGAATGTCTGATTTTACACATTCGCGAATGTGAATGCGGATGCGAATAAACAGTTTTAATATTCGCGAATACGAATATTTACTTAATTAAAATAAAACGCGCTTAAAATGATAGATAGGTTTAACATTTCATGTCAGACATATATTTAAAGCTAAAATTTCCATTTTTTTGGCCAATTAATTGCCAGCCCAAAGTCTGCAAAATGTGATGGGAAAGTTGGAATCAGCTGTGAACGTAACACATGGGTGAACGAACTCAAAGAGCAATTAAATTCATTAATACGGTCAAAAAATACCATGAAATAATATATTTTTGTCATCAAGTGACGCGCGGCCTATCCGGACTCGTTTGAATAGTGGATGGTCTGGTATCGGCATAAAAAGCCAAATTCGCAGAATGGCAACCTAGTCGCAAAAAGACAAACTCCCCTAGCCAATACAATTTTAACTTTATACCCCAGAGCCTTAATTTGAAAATCTATTTAAGATTTTTAAGTGATAACGACTGGAAAGAAAGAAATCGCTTTGCAATCTTGACTAGATCTTCAACTTAAAATCAAGCACATAATAAAAATCGACTAAAGCCTACTCAGATTTTGCGTTTATGGTTTGTTACATGGATACAGGCCAAGTTCTCAAATGACTGACATGATAATATTTTGAAAATTCCTGTTTCAGAAATCTCCAGACAATCCAACACTGGTACATTAGAAAGAAAAAAAAAAAGCGATTTATCTATTTATTTTGTAGAATTCTTATTTTTGCTTTTGGTTCAATCGATTTCTTTCTTGATTTACAATAATCATGTATTTTCACTTCAAATATTTTTCTAATTAAAAAATCTATGTGATTTAAATCATGATAATCATTGGGAACATTTGTTTCAAATTTTTTCACTAAATTCGATAACAAATTGACTTTGTGAATTTCACTAAAGTTTTCATGACATAAATCAAGTGATTTTTTAACTAAATTATATAAAAAATCAGTTGGAGATTTAAGACTTGGCGTGATCAAATTACAATAAGTTTTTGTAATCAACAATAATTGTTTCTGATCAGTTAAATCAACTTCATTATTAATCAAAACAGATTTGCATGCAAGACAATCAAAATTTTCGACACACACTTTGCCTAACCAGCCAGCAAAATATACAATAGAACAAGTTTCTAACGTGATTTCAGGTGGAGACTCACCCGAAATTACGTTAGAAACTTGTGCGTTTTCTATATCCGCGCCCTCAAGTTGGAGATTAACAATCACACCACTTGAAGGTTCCGCGTTCGACGGACCAGCAATTCCCACTGCATCCTCCAATGTAGTTGGTTGTGGTGGTTGTTCTAGATTTTGCTGCTGGTTCTCAGCCGAGGTAGACACAAAAATATCTTTATCTGATTCACAATTTGTATTGTCCAATTTAATCAAATTATTTAATAGGTTGGATCGAAACATAGCTCGTAAATTTCTAGCCGTCGGGTTTCGATTACAACCACCTCTCATTCTAAAAATCCCAAATAAATTTTCAAGTATGTCTTGATTTAGTCGGTATGTCATAAGAAATTTGACCTCAGTGCCTTCAGAAAATTCTTCAGTGGAGAGCTGAAGTACAGCATTGATAGTCTGCAGCATTCCTTCAAAGCAAGGAGGACGGGTTAATTTTGATTGATTATTTTGAACGACCTTTTTTTTTAAATCACTAAATATCTCCAAGCCCCTAATTAATGTTTTATGAACTAAAGAATTTCTGTTGTTATTAATTGCACATTTAAATGGATTTTTATCAAATTTCTTTCTTGAATTGAGTGAATCAAACAAATCATTGACATTTTTTATAAAATCAGCCGTATGTTTTGCGGTATCACTCTTCAGCTCTCCACTTGCTATTGCAGTTTCAATTGCTGCTGCAACTGAATTACTAAAAATTTGAGTGGCAAACTTAACTTTCATTTTTTGAAAATTATTTGGTTTTAAGTGCACTGGTGTCAATTTTCTTAATGATTTGGTTTTATTATTTTTGTCGATACTATATACATTGATTATATCATTGAATGTAATTTCATTACCATTTAAGTAATAATTGTTTTCAAGGAAATTGTTTCTAAGATTTTTAATTAAATGGGGTACATCAAAAATTGAATAAATTTTATGATCATCAATAAAAAAGAAAGGATCATCTTTGGTAGCCCCTAAGGATTTTACAGCTTTGACATTAGTTGTGGCTTGATCACAAATCAACACTTTTGGCAATAAATTAATTTCAAATAATTTCCTTATAATTCTTGTAATGATTAATTTTAATTTGTCGGCATTTACATTTTTATTAGATAAAAAATATGCCAGTGGAATTTTCCAATTGGCGTGAATTCCCCTGGCAACAAACATCAAAGCATATTTTGCTTCCTTAGGGGAACGCTCACCATCACCAAAATCTTCAAATCCCTCAATCAAATCGTATTTCTTCGTATATTCCAAATCAGCCATAATACTCATTTCATCTAAGCAAACACCACAGGCCCTATCATTTATTGTTTGATCAGAAAACTTTTTTTTTATATTTTGAAATACATCTTCAGTTATACCTGGCATGCAACTAGATGCTTGAAGCCAGTGTTGGATTGTAGTTGGAGCAGCTAGCACTACGCCTGTATTTAATAAATGTTTATAAGCAGCAGGGGACTTATAATATAGTGTCAAGCAAAAATTTTTTTCTGCCTCACTCCACTGTCTTTTAGAATCTTTTAATTGCATCATTGTTAAAATTTTTGAAGCTTCACTTTTGAATCGGTGTTTTTCTAAATCAATTAAGTTATTCTTTTTAGTACATATATTTTTTTTTAGTCTATTGTACCTGGTTTTTTCTCTTCTAATTATCTTAGAGGACATTTTCAAACTCATTTTTAATTTTTTGCACTTTGGAGTATCCATTGAAGTTGATTTTCTTTTCTTTGGTGTGTTAAAACATAACACACTAGATTCAGGATTTTCGGTGTCAGGACTGTTGCGAGTCCGCTGTGTCTTGTACACTTTCGTCGGAGTCAAAACTTTCAGGTCAGGCGAAATTTCTTGAGCTAAAAAAAAAACAAATATAAACTATTAAAAATCTGTAAGAACAAATGTGTCCATTCTTAGGGTCCCTGTAAACCAGTGTTTTACAAACCTGTGGGTCTCTAAAATCTCTCTAGGGTGAGTCGTAAAAAGTTGGTAAAGCTACTGTAGTAAAATAAAACAATATATATCAAATTTTTATGAGGAAAAATGTTTACTATCATTTTTTTATGAAAATTAATAACTATGATGGATTTAAAAAAAAATAAGACATTGCTCCACACTAGGAATTGTGTCGTGGGTGCGTTTATGTTTCATCATCATCATTGTCACGTCAGAGTGGTGTATTTACCCTTAGGTCAAAAGGGCCATGGCGCAGACTGCAACGGGCGGCGCAAGCCGGACCTTGATTGCCTGGTAATATTCTGTGATGCCACCCCGGAATTGCCGTGCTGAATTTTAAAATACGCCACTGCTTATAGTTCATAAAAATATTTGCTCCGCGCAGGAATCGAACCTGCCACACGCAGAGCAGCAGTGCAATCCCTATGCCACAGTACTAACAATGCCGTCAAAAATGAATGATTGAATGTTATTTAATTT
Source organism: Agrotis ipsilon (assembly GCA_028554685.1). Taxonomy (NCBI): domain Eukaryota; kingdom Metazoa; phylum Arthropoda; class Insecta; order Lepidoptera; family Noctuidae; genus Agrotis; species Agrotis ipsilon. The sequence continues at coordinate 17,284,431 of CM052955.1, forward strand.
GTTCCAAAATAAAATTCATGAAAAATAAAGCAACGGGTAGAGGGTCGCGAAATATTTTTTCATACTAAAGGGGCCGTGCCATGAAAAAGGTTTGATTCTCTTGTCAAACATATAATGCTTCTGGACTTCACAATCCTAGTGTAGGGTCCGGTGCAAAGTTATGAAAATATGGAACGGACATTCTTTTTGTGAAATAAATGAAATTATTATTGTGTGTTTGATCCTTTATTCAACTACAATGTTTAATAAGTTGTTATGATGTTTGATCAACATGCTTGTCAAGTATGTTTGATTGTTGAAACTACTTTCAAAACTGGGCTGTTCCGGAATTATTACATACATATGAGTCAAATTTATAAACTCTTTTTTTTTAAGACGGTTCAAAATAGAGAATTTCCATTAATTAAGGTAGATACAATGTGATTATCCCAACAAATACCTTGTGATGTTGATGGGCGTGGTGAATGTGGCGTCACAAACTGCTCATCATACTTATGAGGCACTGCCTTGTTTGATAATCTTTTCCTTTTTCCATCCTTATTTTGAATGTATTTATCATCAAAATGTGTTATACACAGGTATCTGTTCCGCAGGTGCTGATGATTAAGGTGAGCTATTGTCATGTTTCCTAAAATAAAAACATGGGTAAATCAAAAACAATATTATGTTATAACATGGTCACATTTTAGATGTAAGTTTATCAGAGTAACCAAGATTGGCTATAAACCTTCATCACACTATCCTTAATAAGAGGTTCACAATGTTTGATCTTATTAATTATGTGACCTGCTAAGTTAATGACTTTGTGCAATGAGTAATTAAAACGGAGAATCTGTGTATGTGCATGTACACAGACGTTTAGCAGTGGTCTTAAAATACACTAAATTACATAATATGTTATTTATTTTTTATTACTTAAAAGGCCTAAAAGTATGAATACAATAATTGTACAGCTTGGCAAAAAATTTATGCCATCATCCGGAAAAAAGTTGTGTCACTGATGAGGAGGGTGCGGGGGAGTCACAACAGCATCCTGAAAACCATAGCGGAAGATGTGCGCGCACCTGTGTTGAGGCATTTCGTCCGTCTGGTGATCCATTAGGTTGGTACTATCTCCCTGTTCGTAAGTTTGGGGGGCGGGATGTCTCAGCACAGGGGCATTATTATTACTTTATGTTTCTTTTTGTTTATTTATTTAATGAGTGTTCTTTTGTATGTGTCATTTTAATACTAACAATAGTTTTTGTAAGTTTTTTGTTGTACTAACCCGTGGATCCAGTTGTCCCTAAATAAAATAATTTGAATTTGAATTTGAATTTGAAAAAAGAATGTGGAAAAATTGAGGTCGCTACTAGTTGTTTTATTCAATATAAATAAACAAGTAAGCACTGATTGTTGCAAAATAATGTAGAAATTAATAAAATAACATGACGAAATTGTTTTTTGACACAGAAGCTACTCGAAGTTGACTTTTATAATAGTGTTATAAAAGTACCTACTCTGTGAATAGTGTTTTCACAACAAACGTTTCTTAATTTCAATTGTCACCACCTCAAGACTCTTGCCAAGCTGTACTAATTGTAAAAGTGTCAAATGCAATACTTTGAAGTTGATTTATGGGTCGGTATGCACTTTTTTTCGACAACTGATCAATAGATTTGTAACTTTTTTGTAGTAATACGGATAATATTTATGCAGTAAATGCACTTACCACAATTGCTCAACCAAGCTGCCAAACGACTTGCATCTCCAGTTGGAAAACGAAATATTGAAAATTGTTCCGATGTATTATTACACCTAAAATATGAGCACTTGATTGGAGCCATAATGAGTGCACTTTGTAGATTCAAAGTCCGAAATTCACTAGCTTATGTCGTCGTATGTGCAAAGTTCGTCGTTGTCCAGTATTCAGGGTCCAGGTCAAGTCATAGGCAAGTGTCTTTTCAAAATCCGTAATTCGTAGCCAAGTCGTATAAAAGAAAACAAAAACACATTCGAAGCAGATAGACGCACACTTGTCAGTTGTTTAAAAACAAGTGACAACAAGGTCAGCAGTCTTAATCAGACATGGCGGGACTGAATTGACATTGCTAGAGAGAATAACTATCTGCTTTATCAATGTTTAGTAAATTTTATATTTCCAGGTTTAATAAAATTAAAAAAAAATGTATTTCTTTTACATGTAAGTAATATATTTATTATAAAAGATTAAATATACTTAAAAGGTAATGTCTTTATTATGAAAAATTAAGAAAACGCCATCTATTGCAATTAGCTCTAAACAAAATGGGTAACAGATAGTTGAATCTTACGACTTTATCATTCTATCGGATCGAATCACGTTCGAATGGAACTTAAAGTTTTCAATTATCTTTTTTTGTCGAAATTATGTGATTTATGAGTGTAAATAGATAAGACAGCCTTGAGAACCGAAGTTTTAATATTTACTAAACTTATTTTAGCCAAAATCCGCAATTTAGTGGTTGTAAATTTTGCTAGAGTAACCTGTACTGCCATCTAGTATTTTTTTTCAAGACTAATTATAATTTGTTAGCGATGAGACGCTATGCTTGTACTGACTAAAATCCATGGTGTCCTTCAAAAGCTCTTTATGTTCCGGGGTCACGGTAATGAAATAAGTCCCGCGACCAATGCGAGCCCCCCTTAATATTTATTGTATTCTGGTTTTTAGTATGTTTTGTTATAGCAGCAACAGATGTACATCACCTGTGAAAATTTCAAATCTCTAGCTATCACGGTTCATGAGATACACACGCAAAAACTACTGAATTGACAGCACAGGGTATTCAAGGTTGCAAATTTATAACAAAATGGTAGTTACATGCGCGTTTGCAATGTTTGATGTCGATATTGACCGGCCTAAAGAGGGATTTTATCGACGCAATTGTGCCAGCCCGTCATTATTTTGTCGCGGTATTATTTTGAAACTGTGATATCTCCTAAGATATTCATTGAAATCAAATGATGTAAAGGGCAATTTCGTTCAAAATTAAATGCTTGTGATGATTAACGTATTTATTTGGATAAGGATTAATATAATGTTAATGAAAACACCTTCGCAAATAACGCATTACTCTAAAACAAATTTGGTTCCCATAAAAAAGGTTATAGTGACTTAACCTTTAAAGATAGATATATGCTCTCGCGGACTTTATTTTAGAAAATTTTATGAGGAATAATTCCGTAGTACATATTTTTTGCGAAACTCTAACCGTTTACGCAGCGCACGCAACGGAAGCTCTAAAAAAGGAATACATTTTCCCGATTTTGAAACATTTCTCATTACTGCTCCGCTCCTATATGTGATAGCGTGATGTTATATAGCCTATAGCCTTCCTCGATAAATGGACTATCCAACACAAAAAGATTTTTTCAATTCCAACCAGTAGATCCTGAGATTAGCGCGTTCAAACAAACAAACAAACAAACAAACAAACAAACAAACAAACAAACTCTTCAGCTTTATAATATTAGTATAGATATAACGGATCATCGCTTGGCAGTTTTTACGAAGTGCGTAACTGGGCAGTTACTGTGAGCCGAACATCTAAAAGTGAAGTTTACCTGTAGTTGCATCTCACTGGCTCCAAACAGGTGTTTAGACGCACAGAGCCTATGTAGCATGTCGTCAGGCATCGGCTCACGAGTCTGGAAGTGACGAGCGAAGCGACGGATCACCTGCGGAGTTATTAATACCGTAAGTATTGGTACACCAGCTATCGCTAATCCTGAAGATATAAGCGACCTGGGAAATGTCTAACTGGTGGTTTGTAGATCCTTTTGTGCCTATTGGCCTTGTTTTGTTCTGTCTCTCGCTTGATACAGAGCGAAGTGGAATCTACGCATTTTCTTACTCCTTGCTTGACTATTCTTTTCTGATTTATTTCGTTCAGAAGCTAAGACGTTAAATTCATTCTCTGGGACATGTGATGAGCTTGTTTGAGTTTTGGCCCTTTGGGTATAAAAGAGCGGTGGGATTGTCCCAAAAAAAATAGTTGCGGGTGCCACAAGCGCGTTTGTTGGCGATCTGTCTGAGAGAAGTCCCACTGCAAGGCAAAACTTAAGACGTATCCTACTCCTCCACTCTTGACCAGGGTCCCTAGAGGTTTTCACAGTTACCTGCGGACTACTGGCGAAGTACTCCATGAGCACGGAGGGCACCTCGGCGAGGTCGGTGGCGCAGCGTGTGCCCGACACGTGCTGGTGAGTGGCGCGACCCAACATGGAGTGCAGCGCGTGGCCCACTTCATGGAACAGGTTGTCCACTCCACCGGCTGACAGGAGCGCAGGACCTGAGCGATGACCACCGCTTAGTGACAGCATCACCACCACGATTGGATTCTGGAAAAAAAAAACTTGTTGTGAAAATGTTATTCAGTGCCTCCTACGACTCGAATGTAAGTGTTAATCCAGGTTATAAACTATACCTGGTCATAATTGTTATGTATGTAATGAATTTCATCCAAATCCATTCAGTAGTTTTTAGTAAGAAACATACATTCATCCTCACAAACTTTCACATTTATTATATTAGTAAGATAATTATGATGGTTGCTGCTATCACAGCTAGAAGACCAGACTCCACGCACCTGATAGCTGCCATCAGGCAACAGCTTCCCTCCCTGTATGGTGAAGTGACAGTCCTGGTGCGGCTTGCCGGGTCGCTCGTACAGGTCGCAGTAGATGTAGCCCAGCAGGCCTTCGGTCTCGTGCACCACGCCCAGTTTGTACACGTCCGGGGACCATGACTCGCCTGGGTCATCAAAAAGACTAATTTTATGACACACCAATATTAAAAAAAATGCTGATATTTATTATTTTTCAAGACTCAAAATGGAGGATGGAATGACGAGCTTGATTAAACCAATGACCAGTGGTCCACTTTGGCCCAGCAGAGGAATGATGTAGACTAGCAGTATCAGTACACAAAACCAATTTTTTTTTGGTTTCATGTCATGCTGCGTGAGGACTTAACAATATGGGACTGTCTAAGCAGGGTAGCCTAACCTAGCATAGCACACGGACGTGACGGAGCAGGGTGGCTTTTTGTTAGTAAGAGCCTGACAGTCTCCAACTCCCCAAAATAAAAGGGGCCCTGTTATATTATTATTGTTTCGATGTCTTGATTCGAAAGTTTACATACCTGGCAACATTTCTTCAGCCTTCAAACTGATTCCATACAGCTCTTCACAGAGCATATTAAGGCCTTCCATACATCCTCCCAGCGAGAAGTACGGACTAAAATCTGAGTTAGCAACATTGAGCAGTTGCGTCTTCGCCTTATGCGTAAAGTAAGGCGTGTCCCAGCACATCAGACGATCTTGGTAAGGAGTTTCTTGCCTCTTCATTTTGAGCATAGCATCGAAGTCCATTCTGGCTCGGTCGTAGAGATTATCAGAAAGTATATCGAGGAACTGCCGCACGTTTGCTGATGTTTCCATTGTACTCGCTTTTATCGCTCTGGGGGAAATATGCTGGTATTGTAGCTAGTGAACATTAAATCTGTCGTAAACAAAATTACAACTAGCCTGTCATCTATGCAGCAACGAAAAACTATCATAATCCTGCATCGTGCAATTAAAGTTGTCTACGAGTTGAGAACATTGATATTCATCCCGACAATGATTGTCGGGCAGAAAGCCTACCCGACAGAACACCTTCCTGTTGTTCGATGGTACCTTTCTTTTCACTGGGGTTTTGAGAAACTTTAAACTCTGTTCCTCATACCCCCAAATTACTTACAGAATGTTTAATTTACTGTTATTGATTATAATACCTGTCAGCGTAGCTCTCGAAGCCGCATATGGAGGCCATCTCATGGCGTGCCTCTAAGGTGGTGGACAGTAGCTGATGCTGCGACTTGTCGGGCGCCAGATACAGCCGGTACGCCGCCTCCCTCGCCGCCGCCTCACCGCACTCCGCGTAAACTCCGCTCACTATTATATCGTCACCTTCACTGCTGAAGCTGGTGACCAAAATATAAGAACATGGTGTCAATAGATCCACCACAAAATTCCGCATTTTGTACATATATCTGTCCTATAATATTTAGGTAGAGATATACCAAAAAGGGTTTGCACTTCGGTAATCTTCGTATTTCCGAAATTTCACGAATAGGGTAACTAACACGAAGTTTCCTAGTTATCTACAGCCATGCTTTTCGTATATTAATATGTTCCTATTATTGCATGTTTGTATAAAGTTCTTTCTCTATCGAACTACCGTGGTTACAGCTTGTACATACAGATTTATATTTCAAGATTTATGAAATTGCCAGAATGCACTATTCTATGGAGACCTGTAATAAGAGGTAAACAACATTTCATTTACTCACAATTGTCTAACGTTAGCAGGCACAGCAGACCGTGGAACCCTCCGGGGTCTTGCAGCTCCTGCCATGAACCTCTGTCCAGTCTGCAGGATGATATCATTGAGGGCCACCACTCTTCTCCTACGTTCTTCTGCTAACTGTATGCCGCTCTGTTCAAAGTCAAATAGGAACAGCTCGGCTAAATGTTGGTCCCCTGATGTGCCTCGCCTTACTGAGTCTCGTAACGCTTCATATAAGCCTTTGTGTGTGTTTAATCTGTGAACAAGGGGTTTAGAATTAAAAAGTTGGATGAACACTCAATATAGAAAAACTGTTAGAGTTTAAGTGTGAATTAAAGAAAAATACTATATAAGCAGTATCAGCTTTTTTTTTAGCATGGTAATATCATCAAATGAGTCCTCCCACCCCGGGCAGGGCGGGAGGGACTGTCAGACTTGTACTGACTAAAATCCACGGTATCCTTCAATAGCCCTTTATGTGCCGGGGTCACGCTGATGGAATAAGTCCCGCCACCCCGGCTGGCTTTGGCCCTCTGAGAGGTGGCCCCGTCATTATGCTGACGCTCTTTGAGGCGCGCGTGGAACACGACGCGCCGGCGACCCGGTCATGGTCCATGGTTGGGCAGCGAGTTGCCCTTCACTCGATGCCCGCATGCCCGCGCCTACGGTGGCTGGATCGTCTTGCGACGTCCTACGCCATGGGCGTCTATCACTGCGGTTGGGGCGAAGGGAGGACGCTGTCCTCTCTCTTTCGCGGCCCGCCTCCTCCTTCACGAGTATTACTGCTTCGCAGTAGGAGGCGACCGCTTCCCACTCTGTCTCGCCCCGCAGCATGGCCGCGACCAATGCCGGGCGCGAGAGGTCTCCGCCTATCGCCGCCGTGACGACACGTCGGTGCTCTGCCCAAGCTGGGCAGTCTTGCATCGTATGCTCTACTGTGTCCTCCGGGCGATCTTCGCAGTGGTGACACTCAGGCGTTTCCTCCTTTCTCATCAGACACAGGTCCTCCCGAAACTTCCGTGTCCGGTGAGGACCTGCGTCATGCGGTAGGTGAGGACGCCGTGACGTCTTTCCAGCCACTCCCCAAAGAGGGGTCTTACCGCCGCTGTTGCGGCGTGCCCGAGCAGTATCAGCTTTGGCGCATATTAAAGCCGAAATTACGGTTTACACCTCAATTCGGCTACTTACTGGCTTTGCGGCGCCCTACGGAACTGGCCATCCAACTGGACAACTGGGCATGTTAGTAATCATATTCTCTAGACTCAGCGACGCGACAGCGCCGACACTACAGTTTGTCTTTTGTGAATTTTCAACTTTATGTTCTACACTTCTAGATGAGCTTGTCATTTAGAGAATAGTATAACAGAGTACCATTCTGGCTAGTTAGAGACATTATTCTACCCAAAAATAATAAAAATTATTTTACTAACTACTTACTTCTCAACAACACCACTAACACTAATACAGGCATCTTCAGCAGCGCTGGCAAAGTGAGACTGAGGATGAGCGATCCTGACAAACTCCGCCAGATCAGCAACCTTGCACAGGGTGTCTGACAACTCATCGAAGATCTCCACCATCGGCCGAGTGGGGTTAGATGTGGCTTCTTCTATCAACTGATCTGTTGCTGAGATTGCCTGCTCTTTCAAAATTGTGAAGCCTTCGAAACTAACTAGTTCTGGTCTATTGAACAGTCCCTGGAAAGATGTCAACGGTTAACATCGGCAGAACAAAACAGAGTGAATAACATTCGTTGAGAAAACGGTTGGCTCAATGGCTTAGCAATCAAGACATGCATTTCAATACCCCCATTAAGCAACTATTTGTATGACCTAAAGTTAGTTGTTCCCGGTCGATGTGTTTGTTCATGTGTGTATCTATTTTGTAAATTGCACCCATGATACAGGAGAAATTCGTGACGTTGCAAAGTTTATAAAAAATTGCACATCTTTCTTAAGATATAATTTAAGAAGAACCATGTTATAATTATTATTATCAATTAGTCCAATTGATTCTAGCATTTAAATAATATATACTCACAGTTCTTTCCCTCATTGAGTCAAACATGGGTCTAGATGTTGGTCGCGTGTTGAACGCAGTTGCCAGTGGAGACCATGTACTGACACTGCGTTCTGCTTTCTTTCTGTGTCCATACCGTAAAGGCCATGTCTGTCTTAAGAGCTTCATTGTGAATTAGATTGTGACTGAAAAGAAACTTTAAGAAGTTAGCACTGTTGCTTATTAACCAAGTTGGGGGCATTCTAAAAGGAATTATTATAAAATATCACTACGGAGAGAGAGAGTTCAGATCTATAACAAGAATAACATATTTCTCAGGTGTTCCAGTCTCTGAGTAAGTCTAGATTAATGATAAACATAATTATGTAGATATGAAATAGGAAGTCAATCCACTTCAAAACATTCCATGAACTAATTGAATTAACTTCCGATATCCAGTGTTTATTATTGAAATGCATTACTGAATAACTTTCACATGCAATAATACATTGTATTACGTACTCATAGAGACCAAATTAGAAAGAGCTACAAATGTAACGGTACAATATTCTCGTCATAGTCCAGTTTTATTACTTTTCATTAAAGGAATCAATGCAATAGTGGAAATTACCGCTAAGGTCATAGAAGGTTTACGATAATGATTTATTTTTCAATTAGCGTAGTCAAAAATGAAAAACACATGGGTTGTATTTGTCCACAACTTACCAAATATGTAGAATTAAACCTTGCACAAATCAAATTTTGTAATATCGTGTATAAAACATAAACAGCATATAAAAATAAACACCTTTCAACACAAAATTAACATTTTATTCATGAAATCACCTTTCGAAATTCTGTTTCAATTTTTTCATTTATTTATCATCTGTGAAAGGCACAGACTACATAAACATACGAATTTTTAATATTATGTTTAGTCGATTAGTGGTTTTATTACTGACACATTTACTAAGGCATTATGTTGTGTGATCAATCTTAAACACAATATTTACGCAATAAACATTTGTGTTTGAGATTTATTGAAGATTTCCCTTGATTTCTCCAAGATCCTGACGTGATTAGACGATCTGTGAATTAAACCTACCTTCTCAATTGATCGAAGCTTTCAAAGAAAACGAGAATTACTCAAATCGGTCCAGACGTTATCCAGAAATCAGGGATAATATTTAAAAAAAGATTCTGACGAATTGAGAACCTCTTCCTTTTTTCGAAGTCAGTTAAAAATACTTTAGGCTACGAAAATTCAAGTTTAGCGATGCCCCTTTCTTGTACAGTTGTACGTGACATCCACAATTTAAACTTCGATCGGTCTCGTGCACACAGCACAGGGCAGTCAAATGCTCAGCTGGTTCAGCCACTTGCTACTGCGCCAATGGCGCCAATTGTGTGTCATTTTCACGGAAAACAAAATTTTAATCGAAAGCATTTAAAATCGACTAAAAGTTCTCGAAAACTGGAGTGGAGCTCCAAAAACTGTGACATCTGTTGATCAATCTGAAATGTCAAAGTCATACGAGATTTGAGGATTTGAGTCACACGGCTGGAGCGCGATTTTTGGGGCACTGATTGCAATACAATGTGTATTGTTTTGATTGTTACTTACCGCCACTAACAATGACCACGTAATTAGTGGCTACTTTCAGTGACTGTGAAATTTATCGTGAACTATCTATTGTTTTGTTGACATAATGGTGAGGTTAAAAACTTTTGTGTATATTTAGACTTGGCGCGCTATCGAGCGTGGAAGTTTGATATATGATATTGGTGTGATATGTTTTAGTCTACCCCAACGCCACCGCCGCAGCGTCGTTCATCGGGGGAGAGCAAAAAGGTGACACCACCTGCGTCTAGCATTGTGACCAGAAATGGTGCTCGCAAGGCCAAGATACAGACTCGCGCAATGTCTGCTGGGGCTAAGGTAATAAATGAACGTATATAGTGCGGCGCCGCCTACACCTGGCCTGTGACATGACGCATTTTATATCATAACTACAAATAGTAGTACAGCCTTCAGCTGAATGCCTTATTGATTGATTGGTTCTGTCTAGGTTCCTAATGGCTATTCAAAGTAGAAAACATTTTAAATGTTGGGTTGTTTTGTAACCTATCAACAACTCAGCAAGCCTGTGTCCTAGTTTTGTTCCTTTCAGTGTAGGAACATTAATTAATTTTGATTGAAAAAGTTTTAACAAATAAAAACTAATGAAACTGTCCTAAATAGAATTATTATTAATGCTAAATAAATAATAGAGCAGGCCCTGATTCTGGAACACTGCACTCCAACTGCAGACTTACCAACCAGTTATATTCTGTATATAATTTGTATGATATAATACAAAACATACAACAATATAAAACAACAACAGAAAGTCTGTATTAGTAAAGATAACACAGTGTTATCTTAATGGTGATATGAAACCTGTTATCTTATTTATGTTCTGTTTATATAATTGTGCAGTACATATTTAGTAACAGTTTTTTGATAGCATTTAGCTTTAGCTTACATTTGTAAGGAGAAATTATAATATTCTTTAAATAAAGTGTACAAAAAATCATGTGAGTAATTTGTATCATTGCTCATACTTTTTGTTTTATAACTATTTATATGAGTCTAAATAGTATAGAATGAAAAAAAATATTTTGTAAATAATGTTTTGTGTTTAGTTAAAATTAGTGAAAGTTTGATCATAAAACTTTTTATAAATGTTTTGAGCTGGTTGATTTGGTGTTTATGGTCTGCCACTAAGTTTTTTTTTAATTTGCTTTTCTGTCAGATATATTGTTTATGAATAAACTTTGTTGTTTTTTTTCTTAAACACATTTAGATTGATTTTACACTTATACAAGGCAGATCAGTATAAATTAAATAATTGAAAACAGCTTTTTGCTTAATATTTAGTATATTCAAAGTTATATTTCACTAAAGATTGATGCATCATGTTTCTCCAGTGTAATATATGTGTGTTGCAGCCTTCTGCATTAGTGCTGGCTGCGAAGCGGAAAGCTCAACAGAAGAAGAAGCACGGCTTCCATACTGAACTGAGGGATCATTACCAAATTGTGAGTAAAATTATTTATTAGAATTCTACTGCCATAAATGTAGAGTTTTTTGTGAATAAATTTGTTAACAGTTAGAAATATTACAGAAATATATAAGCAAATTTATTGTATCCTAAGTTTCTTTGATCACTGTTGACCAGATCATCACTTACCATCAAGTGCGCTATTGGTAAAAGCCCATTGCAAAATAATCTCTATTATATGAAATTGCAATTCCTGAAACTTTATGGGCTTACAAAATCAACCTAAGAAGCTCAGAAAAATAGATGTTATATTCCTCACTATCGAGAAGCAGCTTAAAAAATTAATTATTTCTGAGTCAGAATGATACCTTTTTTTTTAGTTTGAAGAGAGGCCTTCGTTACTTATCATTACTTTACTCATGACTCTTAAATAGCAGTATATTACTTTATTACTATGTAACTAAATTAAAGTACAGTTGCAACTATAAAGAGTGTTTATATTGTAATTTTTTGTCATTGCTAAGAAACATACATTTGTGAAATAGGTATTATTTCAAAGTTGCATTCATTATTCTATGAGAGAATCGTTTTCTAAATTTTCCTAGACACATTCAAGGAGTAAGCAGAATTCTACCCCCTCCCCTGCCCTCCCATTTTCAGTGAAAGAAAACAAAACTAGCCCATACCCAATGCTCGCGAAAACAAATTGAATAATCAACAATATTGATATATTATGTCAAAATTGCTGACATAACGTCCACCCACACACCTCTGGCCCCCATGACCCCCTTTAGTGCCGCGTAATACATGACTTGTGCTCATGACTGTACCTTTTATTTAGCATCGACAGAGCTTACACGCGCCGTGTTTGTGGCTCTAAAATGAACGATGTACATCTTTATAACCATTAGCTTACTTCAATGTATAATTTAGATTATAATTTAATTACTCTTCATGGTCTTAACATGCTAATTTTTAATTACTGAAAGATACAGTTAGAGGTAGATGTTCTGGATATTGTGTTTTGTTATCTCTGCTGTGAAATAATTTCTATTAAAAGGTACTATTATTCTGAAAGCGATTCGAACCGCAAAATACAGTGGCAATGACGACATGGTTGGCGTATTGAGGTAGTGATAGGATGCTGCGTTGCGTGTCTCGGTTTGATTCCCGCCTGGAACAAATTTTTGTATGACCTACAATAAGTTGTTCCGGGTTTGGTAGTTTGGGTATGTGTATTTCTATGTTTGTAAACGCAACTATGACATTGGAGAAAATCCTAGTTTGGAGCAAATTTTTTTAAGAAAATCAACAAATGAAAAAAGTCGTCTATGGATTTTCTACTTAATACCTTCACATATAAAGTTGGAAATATATTAATGACTGACTGACCTAAATAAACATTATGACTATTACTTCTTATTGATTATTATAGGCCATGGATTCTAAAACGAAGGTGAAGGGCGAGACAGGTCTGGTGACAGAGCCTCGTATGGCGGAGCACCGGTGCCTGTGGGATGAGAACTACCCCGAGTGTCCGGAGCGACTAACTAGCGTTATTGAAAGGTGATAATCATTTATTTCCACGTTTTTTTTTAACCTGTATTGTCTCATTACTCGCAAAGGATTTCCCCCTCGGCAGACGATCTCCGGCCACCGTAAGCGCGGGCATGCGGACAGCGAGTAAAGGGCAACTCGCTGTCCGACCATGGACCATGCCCGGGTCGACGGCGCGTCGTGTTCCACGCACGCCTCAAAGAGCTGTCAGCAAAATGAAGGGGCCCCCTCACAGAGGGCCAAAGCCTGCCGGGGTCGCGGGACTTATTTCCATCACCGCGACCCCGGAACATAAAGGGCTATTGAAGGACACCGTGGATTTTAGTCAGTACAAGTCTGACAGTCCCTCACGTCCTGCCCGGGGTGGGAGGACTCATTTGATGATTTTACTACGCAAAAGAAAAAAAGGATTTCCCCCATAAGCTTCCACTTTTCCCTTTGAAAACAAATCAATAAATATCATACTTGTTCATATCAATTATTTGTGCAGATTTCGGGACATTCTCTTAAAACCGCGTCTAAGTTGTCACGCCATTGTTTTCTGGGCCTCCCTCGGCAACGATAAAAGAAATCATTGTCCATCTATTTTCTTAACAACTTTAAGGCTTGAAGTCTTGTTACGCTCGATGCGTATACTTTATCGCCTATTTTAGTGAGAAATACCAGCGTAGTACAAGCCATTGACCTCGGCGTCGCAGTACGGCTATAAAGAAAACAGTGTGTGCGACTGACGTGTACATAGGTCGCGCCTACGTATAATAAATTCAAAATTAAAATATCACTTAAACAGGAGCTTTACCACGACCTCTTAACGCGATCCAGTTAAGGCTGTAAGGAAGAGACAGACATATACAAGTCGTCTTGCGCCATCTCTTTCCCACAGCCTAAAGACTCACGCTTGATATGATAGGCCACCTGTACTAACTCTCGCCCAAATAAAACACACATCTTTTCCTATTTTTATTCACAAGCTATTTATTGTCAGGTGCCATGAATTAAATCTAATAGAGCAGTGCAAACTCTACCCACCTAGAGCGGCCACTAAAGAGGAGTTATGTGTTCTACACTGTCCGTCTGTGTACGACATGCTGGAGACGACGCATCAGAACAATAACCTGGAGTACTTAGAGGAGATCTCCGCGAAATACGACGCGGTCTACATACATCCAGTAAGTGGGCAATGTTCATTTGTGTTGCAGCTATGAAAGGTTTTTTTTTAAAGTTTAGCAGAATGAAGCCAATTAACAAGTTATTACTATTCTCCTGACCTAATCTTAATTTGGGGTCATTTTAGTTAACCTGACTGAAGACGGCAGGCGGGTCAACACTACTACACAATAATCTTATACAGGGTGAATTTTTCAACTGGGCGTGGATGGCTACTTTCGAAACTATGAGGAATATCGAAAAACGTTGAAAGGAGTCTCGAGGCCGATTTTGACAAAAACTAAAACTGCATCATTGGATTTTCGAAAAATCAAAAATCGTGGTCAGGAATCGAACCCGCTGATTTTGGAAAAAAAATCACATCCTGTATTATTGCAGCGTTCGATAGTGTTGCTAATAAGGATCAAATTCTGGGAAGTAATCATATACGGCAAACTTAAGGAAAACGTACAATTACAAAAAAAATGATTTATTTTCAAGGCAAAGACTGTAATTTGAAACATAAGTTACCTCTTCTTCTTTAAAATAATGCTATTCCTAGTTCAACTCAATAATGTCGTATTGCTAAGTACAGTGGGATTGTTGAAACGTCAAATCCAGTGAGACATTGAAAACAATGATATTTTATAATTTCGAATAAATTATGGCTTAGTAGATGTAAAGTAACATGGAAAAATAGCAATTTCATAAAAATCTGCCATTTACTTAAGTTTGCCGTATATGATTACTTCCCAGAATTTGATCCTTATTAGCAACACTATTAAACGGTGTAATAATACAGGGTGTGATTTTTTTTCCAAAATCAGCGGGTTCGATTTCTGACCAGGATATTTGATTTTTCTAAAATCCAATGATGCAGTTTTAGTTTTCGTCAAAATCGGCCTCGAGACTCCTTTCAACGTTTTTCGATATTCCTCATAGTTTCGAAAGTAGCCATCCACGCCCAGTTGAAAAATTCACCCTGTATAAAATAGAGAATATAATATCGTATTGCTGCCTAGATCGTAATCATAAATTGTTTGAATGTCCGATATTCTAGCACTATTGAATACAATGAACTGATTTCTCCATATTCTCTTTTGCACTGATTTTGGTCCATCGATTTCTTTTTCTTTTTTTACCACAACTTCCATCATCATTTCTTCTAGACGACACACGAGCTAGCCCTCCTAGCAGCAGGCTCTACCATCGACCTGGTGGACAGCATAGTATCAGGCCAGGTACAGAACGGAGCCGCCCTGGTCCGTCCGCCCGGACACCACGCCATGACGGCGGAGCCCTGCGGGTACTGCTTCTATAACAACGTGGCGCTGGCTGCCAGGCATGCCATCGACCAGAGAGGGGTTAACAGGTAATTACCAATGCCATACATGGAGCATTGGAATTTGTAAGACTTGAGACACTTTTTTTTTTTTTATCGTTGTAAAATCATCAAATGAGACCTCCAACCCCGGGCAGGGCGGGAGGTACTGTCAGACTTGTACTGACTAAAATCCACGATGTCCTTCAGTAGCCCTTTATGTTCCGGGGTCACGGTAATAGAAATAAGTCCCGCGACCCCGGCAGGCTTTAGCCCTCTGAGAGGGGGCCCCGTCATTTTTCTGACAGCTCTTTGAGGCGCGCGTGGAACACGACGCGCCGTCGACCCGGGCATGGTCCATGGTCGGACAGCGAGTTGCCCTTTACTCGCTGTCCGCATGCCCGCGCAAGACTTGAGACACTTGCGAACGTTATTAACCCTTGCATTAAATAAGGAAAATAAACCTTAACGTATTTGCATGTAGAATATTATTATTTACCAATAATAATTTGTAACTAAACTGTCACTTTCGGGATATCTTCCGTGGATAACTTATAGTCAACCCGCGATCATAGCGCTTTCAACAACGTCGAAATGTCAGAAGCTCAAATAATAAACACGGAAGATATCAGACAGTCTAAAGACAGTGTTTATATTATTTGTATATTTTTTCCTCAATATAACCTGTAAATGTGATTTCTTTGCAGGATACTAATAGTTGACTGGGATGTGCATCACGGACAAGCAACACAGCAAATGTTCTACAATGACCCTAGGTAAGTAACACGCGGGTTGATTCTCGCACCCAAAAAATATTTCTATGTTCTATTGATAGTTGTTCCGGGTATTTTTTTTAAAGATGGACGACACGGGAGAAAATCCGTTTTTATTTGTACAGATTTTTACTATACTCTTGCAAATAGGTCTTGAAATCAATACCATTTCCTTTATTTTTATCATTTGACATTGAAAGTTGCCTTTTTTATGGCCTGATTGTAATAATGGTTTCACTTTTGACTAAGACAGTATACATTCCAGGGTAGTATACTTCTCAATCCACCGCTACGAGCACGGAGCGTTCTGGCCCAACTTACGTCAGTCCAACTTCCACTACGTGGGCGCCGGACGCGGGAAGGGATACAACTTCAACGTGCCTCTCAACAAGACAGGCATGACCGACGGAGACTATCTGGCTATATGGCATCAGTTACTGCTACCTATGGCCTTAGAAGTAAGTGAAACATTAAAAAATAAATAGCACCATGATTTTTTATGCCAAATTGATATTTTAATTGCAAGAACTACTGTGGTTTCGTCAGGCTAGAGATTGAATCTGTGGCTGGTTTGTGCCTGGGTAGTCCGGTAAATCCACATCTGGCACAATGTTGGTGTTTAGTTAGTACTATCTGCTTAAATCTTCGCTGAAACTGACTTTTATATAATTTTAGCTGTCTGCAATATGAATATGTCAATGTTATAAAAGTCACAACATACAAACATCACTTTTTATTACATCAAGTTTACAATGACGAGAAATTCCCTGTGAAGAAGTAGCGAGAATACCTGTGAAGAATTGGACAATATATATTTCACAAGTTTTAACAGCTCCCCGAAATAGGAGGAATTCGTAGTGTGGAGGCAAAGCTTATTAAAAAAATTGAACATAACTTATTTTTTCAGCCACTCACTTTTGTATGGTTTTTCTCTTTCTTTACAAAAGTAAGCTAGCCGTACTAATGCAGTGAGCCGTTTATCAGTAGTAACTATTTGATAGACCAGCGTCATTAAATGTCGAACCACGACAAAGAATCAAGACAAAGTAATTTTAAATTAATTAACTAATCTTAGTGCAAGTTTTACAAGTAATATGTGGTTAACCTGAGTAGTACTCGCAACTGGAGTGATTGGCCTTGTATGCCAAAGATGTATGGACAAAGTCAGTGCGAGGAAATAGAAAACGCAAGATGTAATGTGCGAAAAAATATGTTAGCAAGGATTGTAGGTGTGCCCCATAGAGTCAATATTGCCTTCCAAGGTTGCAGGACTGTCTAAATAACTGACTGACTCCACTGATAATTCTCCATCCTAAATTTAAAAAGTCACAGCAGCTGGCTTTCTGCTTTTCTTTTAGTTTCTGCGTACCCTCATGAGAAGAAAACTTGATTTTATATTATGTATGTATGAAAAACATGCCTCAATAAAATATTTCTGTTACAACAGTACCAGCCGGAGCTCATCATAATATCAGCAGGCTACGACGCGGCGTACGGCTGTCCCGAGGTACATACACTCATTTCTTTCTTACACTAGCGTTTTGTATCTCTCTGTCTCTTTCAGTTCGACCCCGAACTCGTTATCGTGTCGGCTGGGTTCGACTCGGCATTGGGAGATGAAAAGGTTGGAAATTAACTAATGGTCTGGGTTTGCAACATGGCTTCATAAATATTAAAAAGAATGTTTGTTTTTCATAATGGTTGCATTGTTACTAAGCATGACATACCTATTGAGTCGAATTTCATTCATTGAACATAATATAATGTTTGAACTTTAAAACCACCTATGGTACTTTCACAGTTTTTATGTCTTGTGACTGGGACTGTAGCACCATAACTATTTTGTACTAGTTTTATTTTGTCTTTTGACAGTTCAAAAGTGCCGGTTATGGCCTAGTTGAAATAAACGTTTTGATTTGATTTGAAAAAAAAAGACTGATACCTCTGAGTTTGTTCCGGCTGTTTCTTCTCAGAGTACGAAACACGAGGCCCCTCCTAGTTTTATGAAAAGACGTGTAAAAGTGTTGATATAATCTACTTGCACATAAACATCATTTCATTTCATCATTGAAAATCATGAATCAAGCTAAGTGTTATTGGGTTTTTCATTCAGCGTTTCCCAGTAGCTGCGCAGGGTCAGGAAATGTGCCTGGGCCAATAAGCTGTCATTACTGCTGGCTTACATCTGCTGAGTACATCTCAACATCATCAATGCCTAACGGCCCGTTCACGACTTGGGTTTAAGCGATGGGCGGCGCAAATTAGTTCCTTTGTAAGAACGCGAATTCTTCACCTGCGGCGCCTCGTGGCGTGTTTCAAACATTTAATACTACGACTCGCCGCTCTGAGTTACCGCTCACAGTAGTAAGGTCGTTAACGGGCTGTAAGCTTTCTCTCATTGGCTATTCTTGTATAATTCATTCATGAAGTGAATCATTTGGAATATTGCGATGTGGCCATTTTAAACCCTGAGTTGTTTCGAGTTTTGATGCTTTACGTCTTTGTTAATTTTCATGAATTTAAGAAAAAAAAATATGTGTCCATTTTCAAAATTCTAATGCCGAACTAATTTTGCAATTGACTGTTGCCTTCAAATTACCTATTCTATCTCTGTCATTCTATACTTTCCACTCCAGGGTGAGATGGAGCTGACTCCGGCAGTGTACGGTCACCTGACGCAGTCCCTGATGTCCGTATGCCCGCGCGTGTGCGTGGTGCTGGAGGGAGGGTACTGCCTGGCCTCGCTGGCGGAGGGCGCGGCCCTGACCCTCCGCACTCTGCTGGGACACCCGCCGCCCAGGCTGGAGGTAGTGCCGGAGCCGACTGACGAGTGAGTGTCGTATTTTTACTAAAGTTGCTTGCTTCGCTCGGGGACAAGTGGAACCCGAGCGAAGCAAATAAAGAAGAAAGTAATAATTTTCTTTCACATTTTGACATGCGCAAAAATCAAGAATTAGTAAAATTATCAGCAGTTTAATTTCCAAATAGAGATCCTGATAAAAACGTGGAACCGACTAGTTAATGTGTGCTCCCAATTCATTAATCAACAACTCCAAACAAAGTAAAAAAATATTCAATAGATAATTATACAGGGTGAATTTTTCAACTGGGCGTGGATGGCTATTTTCGAAACTATGAGGAATATCGAAAAACGTTGAAAGGAGTCTCGAGGCCGATTTTGACGAAAACTAAAACTGCATCATTGGATTTTTGAAAAACCAATAATCCTGGCCAGGAATCGAACCCGCTGATTTTGAAAAAAAAATCACACCCTGTATTATTACACCATTCGACAGTGTTGCTAATAAGGATCAAATTCTGGGAAGTAATCATATACTGCAAACTTAAGAAAATGGCAGATTTTTATGAAATTGCTATTTTTCCATGTTACTACTCTACTGAGCCATAATTTATTCGAAATTATAAAATTTCATTGTTTTCAATGTCCCACTGAATTTGACGTTTCAACAATCCCACTGTACTTAGCAATACGACATTATTGAGTTGAACTAAAAATAGCATTATTTTAAAGAAGAAACGGTAGCTTATGTTACAAATACAGTCTTTGCCTTGAAAATTAATCAGTTTTTTTGTAATTATGCGTTTTCCTTAAGTTTGCCGTATATGTTTACTTCCCAGAATTTGATCCTTATTAGCAACACTATCGAACGGTATAATAATACAGGGTGTGATTTTTTTTTTAAATCAGCGGGTTCGATTCCTGACCAGGATTTTTGTTTTTTTTTAAATCCAATGATGCAGTTTTAGTTTTCGTCAAAATCGGCCTCGAGACTCCTTTCAACGTTTTTCGATATTCCTCATAGTTTCGAAAGTAGCCATCCACGCCCAGTTGAAAAATTCACCCTGTATAATTACATTATAGAAATATCAAAAGAAAACAAGAATTTCAATGTAGCAAATACTGGAATTAAGTTTTAAGGATCCATATCTAAAGGACTCACTACAAAACTCATCTCTTTTCTCCACAGAATAAGAGACACAATCCTAAACTGCATATTCGCACAGAAGCCCTTTTGGAACTGCTTCAACTTCCAGCCAACGTACTCGACTAGCGGCCCACCGAACGTGTGTGATGAACAGAAACAGAAGCATACGGTCTCCGTGAGGTGGGAGGGAGATGAGACGAGACCTGACACCTTCGCCACGAGGGACTGTTACCCGCTACAGGATAATGATACGAAGATGAGGATTGCAGAGAGATTGAACCATCTTAGAATGGGTGAGTACAATATTTCCGAAAATTCGATAATATACGGACCGTAAATGTTCATAATAGTCACCCTCAAAACCCTTCGAGAACCATTACTCGCTTATTTTTTTTTTTTTTTGCGTGGTAATATTATGAAAGGAGGCCTCCCACCCAGGGCAGGGCGGGAGGGACTGTCACACTTGTACTGACTAAAATCCATGGTCTCCTTCAATAGCCCTTTATTTTCCGGGGTCACGGTGGTGGAAATAAGTCCCGCGACCCCGGCAGGCTTTGACCCTTTGTGAGGAGCCCCGTCATTTTGCTGACACTCTTTGAAGCGCGCGTGGAACACGACGCGCCGTCGACCCGGGCATGGTCCATGGACGGATAGCGAGTTGCCCTTTACTCGCTGTCCGCATGCCCGCGCCTACGGTGGCCCGAGGCGTCTAACAGTGCATTACTCGCTTATTAAGAATATTACCAAAAACTTATTTCTATTAATCTGCGAAATCTTTCTAAGTAATGGTGTAAAAACAGCAAATTAATTTACCTCAATATGACATATTTTATTTTCCCATTCGAAAATGAACTTTTTTTTATTCGTGATAAAGTGGAAATCTATAGAAGGAATTTGACGGATTGGGGTAGCTTGATATGTGTCTGTCTGTATAGTGTGTCGTTTAATATAAATATTTATACGCAATTTATTACGCGGGGCACCCTTAAGGGCGGGACTCACTTATGCGCGGGGCTCCCTGCTCTTGCTACTGTGTTAATCAGCCACTATAATAAATATATATTGTTGATTGTTACAGTAACCGATCTGTCGTTACCGCAGCACGCTGTCGGCTACATTTTTGACCAAGCTATGTTGAAGCATAAGAATATATGTGAACCGTAAGTATTAATATAACATGTCCCAATTCTAGTTGAACTTTTGAACAAAATGCAACCTTATGGTTTCACGAATAAAATACAAATTCTAATGGCATCCTCTTTTCTTTACTATGAAAAGTTTTGTACCCAAACAAGAGATATTACACCATAAGCAACAGATACAACGTATAAATTCGTGTAACGACTCTAGAAAAAAATATTAAAAATGCTACTTGAAATGAATTTGACAGCCTCTCAGTTCACTTTTTCTTCTGAATTCGAACCTTACACCTTTAACATTAGATTCCACATTCCAGTGGCCACGTGGAGTGCCCAGAACGAATCCTGCGCATACACGAGCGACATCGCGACTTTGGTCTACTGGACAGAGTCCACCAGTTGACAGCCAGAACTGCTACGGATAAAGAGATATTGGCCGTGCATACTGAGAAGCATTTGAATAGATTAAAAGAGCTGGCTTCGACGAATCTAAAAAGTCTACACATACAGAAGAACGCATACGACTCCGTGTACTTTCACCCCGACTCGCTGGAGAGCGCGGCTGTCGCTACGGGCTGCGTTTTGCAGGTAACTTACAACTTTATAGTGTATTTTTTTTTATCGTGGTATAATCATCAAATGAATCCTCCCACCCCGGGCAGGGCGAGAGGGACTGTCAGGCTTGTACTGACTAAAATCCACGGTGTCCTTCAATAGCCCTTTATGTGCCGGGGTCACGGTGATGGAATAATTCCCGCGACCCCTCGTGATTATGCTGACGCTCTTTGAGGCGCGCGTGGAACACGACGCGCCGTCAACCCGGGCATGGTCCATGGTCGGACAGCGAGTTGTCCCTTTACTCGCCGCCCGCATGCCCGCGCCTACGGTAAACTTTATGGTGTTAGGAATAAAGTTAAAAAACTATTAAATATTTTTTTTTTTTCGTTTTTTCATAGACGTACAGTTGAGAATCTTTTTGAATTTGTATCTCTCAGAATGTCGTCATTTTAAAACTTGCATCAGTTTTAAGGTCAGGTGGCCTGCCATAAGTTCTTAAATCGTGAATGGTTCCGCTCAGGGAACTAGACGACTTGTATAGCTCTGTCTCTTTCGCACAGCCTAAAGACTCACGCTATAAGATGTCATGGTAGGCCACCAGTTCACACCGCGACGTGACGATACTCTAAATGTGTAAATAAAGTTACTTTTTGAGTCGCTCTATTGAAATGTGCGAATAGGCATAATACATTTTCAAAGTAACTTCAATTAAACAAAAACAAACCTTGTTACCACAGATGGTAGACTCAGTTCTGTCCAACGAGGTTGGTAGCGGGGTCTGTGTGATCCGTCCTCCCGGCCATCATGCCGATGAGGAGATTCCCAGCGGGTTCTGTCTTCTAAACAATGCTGCAGCAGCTGCCAAGTACGCCATACACCAACATGGCCTCACCAGGGTATTGATACTGGACTGGGATGTACATCACGGGAATGGAACGCAGAGAATCACTTATGATGATGACAGGGTAAGTTAAGATATTTTAGACCTTATTAGAGTTATGTAAGAGTCCATTGACGCATGAATTCACACGAATTGAGTGATTGAAGAGATAGACTGGGGGCCGATTCTCGGTTTTAGAGATGGTGTCGAACTCAACAAAAATTTCTAATAACGTCATTTTGTCGACAAATTTTACTGAACTCTAACGTTAGCCTTCGACAAAAGGCGAATTTGACATCCCCACTTTTATAATTTGTCGAAAAAATGACATCATTAGAATTTTTTGTCGAGTTCGACACTATCTCTAAAACCGAGAATCGGCCCCCAGATCTTGCGCTGTATGTCGTTTTTTTTTTTAATTCTTTTTCTGTATGTTAGGTTAGTAACGTATTTTATTGAAAAAATGTATTTAGTCTGAAAGTTATATTATCAAAAAAGTAGTTGACGACATTTTTTTTCTAAAAAAGTAAAGTCCCTATAATGTTTCAATGCCCTAACTGAGAGACCAATCAGATTTTTAATCTATTTATACTTTAAACTATCTTTTTGAATAACTTGGATATTTCTAACCAGAATATAACTAACAGTGTCAAAAATAGAAAAGTTCCCTCTTACAATAATGGTTCTAATTTTCTTTCTCTCTCTTTTTTAGATTCTATACATGTCCATCCACCGCTACGACTACGGCACGTTCTTCCCGAACTCGAAGGACGCGGACCACACCGCGGTCGGGGAAGGAAAGGGAGAGGGGTACAACGTCAACGTGCCCTGGAACGCGGTATGTAGCAGCTGAGGAGTTTATTTTGACATTTGATTATAAACTTTATGATAGTCGTAACAAAGTAGAAAATTGGCTGCATTCAGTTAGATAGTCCAGCATAATTGGGGAAAGTCTAGGAATATGACACTATGACAGCACTGTTGGCGCATTGGCTGAGCTATCGACTGCTGCACAGTGTGTCGCGGGTTCGATCCCCGCACGGAACAAATATTTGTTTGATCTGCAAGAAGTTGTTCCGGGTCTGGGTGTTTGTGTATGAGAGTTTCTATGTTTGTAAACGTACCCACGATACAAGAAGAAATTCCTAGAGAGGGGCAACGTTTTAAAAAAATCATGCTAAACAGTGTTCTACTACTATTACATTTATAAAAGCTTTTTCGCCTACTTCTCTAAATCAATTCTTTTTAAATTGATTTTTTCACAATTCCACGCCTAAACTACTGGACCGAGTCTGATGAATTTTGGTACAGAGATAAGGATCTTGGTTAATTTACACACTATAGGGGGAAAGGGGGCGAAGGCTCGTGCAAAAGCTAGTCTTTATTAATCTGTTATTTGCAGCGCGGTCTAGGTGACTCGGAGTACCTGATGGCATTCACAAAGGTGATCCTGCCGATAGCGTACGAGTACAACCCGCAGCTTGTCATCGTGTCAGCTGGGTTCGATGCCTGCGTCGGGGACCCGCTTGGAGGTAATAAATTATTACTATTATAATGGTTAAATTAAAAAAAATAAACAAGGTCCTATTTAAATGTACTACAAGAAGATAAACCTTTTTATATATTGTCAAAATTGAGTGAATTTTGATTTTTGTTACTTCAGTCTTTTATACTTATGACCTTTCTGCTGTGAGTGGTGTCTTAGCGCGAAGCGGCGTGCGAAACAATTAAATGTATGTTTGAAACAAGCCCGTCGCACCGCTCACAGCTTAGACCCAAACCAAACTCATTGTCGGCTGTTTACGCACGTTCAGCAGCAAGATCGCCTTGACACACACACATATCACAAACCTAACAATCCTCTTTCAATTCCAGGTTTCAAGGTAACACCAGAATGTTACGGCAGGATGACTCACTTGTTACGCGGCCTGGCCGGAGGACGAGTGATCCTCTGCCTCGAAGGAGGATACAACATCACCAGCATCGCCTACGCCATGACCATGTGTACTAAGGCCCTCCTCGGCGACCCCATACACCATCACTACGACCCCAAGGCCCCCTGCAAGTGGCCCGCCTACAGCTCCATACAAGACGTCATCAACACACACAAGAAATACTGGAAATGTCTCAAGTTCGAAGTCGCTCTACCAATAGATTTCGTTCTAGAACCTCCTCTACCGTCCAGAGGACTCATCGTAGATAATGATCTAGAAATATCCGCCTGCGAAGATACAGAACTACACAACGAATCAGCCAAATCAAGTGCAAGTAACTTTGAGACATCGCTTGAAGCGAGTATGGGAAACTTGAACATAGGAAACAAGTGTTCAGATGGCATTCATTGTGGTACGGATGACGAGAATGAAGGAAACGATGAAAAACCAAAGCCCTCTAAAAGTAACGAAGGCGTTGCCGGCGGCAGCAGCAGTAACCAACCAACGAGCTCGAAAAAGGACGCTCAAACTTGCGAGCAAGCGATTAGTGCGGGGAAAAAGGCAACCTTAGTCGAGTTTTTGGCAGAAAATATGCAATCGATAGTGGATGGTGATATGTTCGCGGTGATACCTCTGCAGTGGTGTCCACATTTAGACTCGTTGTTCACGTTGCCGGATGACGTGAAGTTCGAGCAGGGAGTGAAGTGCGTGGACTGTGATTCTACTGAAGAAAACTGGGTGTGCTTGCATTGCTATGTGGTAAGTACAATGATAATAAGGTTCAAATTCGCTACTGATCACGTTGCACATCGGCAATTACATTTTTAATGCGATGTAAGTAAATGATCTTAAAAGAAACTGTTTTTAGTTGAAATTGGGAACCTTGGAGTTTTTCATAATTAAATTCCTTTCTAATAGAAAACCTAAGTTACTATAAAAATGATGAAAATATTTCTTTTTCTTTTTTCTCAGACGGCCTGCGCGCGAAGCGTCAACGGACACATGCAAGCACACTTCACAGCCACAGAGCACGCACTAGTATTGTCCTTAGTCGATTTATCAGTTTGGTGCAACGTCTGCGATGCTTACGTCGACAACTCGTTACTGTACGATGCTAAGAATAACGCACACAGGTGCAAGTTTGGAGAAGACATGCCCTGGTGTTATAAGACTGATATACAGATGCAATAATTGTATTTAGGGGAGTAGGAAATAATAAGAAAGGTGTAAAAGGTGCATGAAAAATGCTATGTACAAGTTTGTTGTATATACTGAGCCTCGTATATGTTCGTAATTTGTATCTAAACGAATAATTTTTATTTCAATTCAGCGGTATAGCCGATTTCCTATTCTAATTAGGCCCAAACATTATTTTTCTGTTACACTTTTTGGAAATAGTCATTGCATTCAAAAGGGCAGTTTATTTAGTTTTTATTCTCTCTTACAGTATTGTAAGAATTTTATACTTTAATATTTTTATTTGTTGTAATCCTTAATGTACTAATGTATGTTAATAACAAAACTTTTCTTAGACTTTATATTAGTATGTAATAGTGTTGTTTTTTAACATTCCACTCGACTAAAACGAAATCGATTATGTTTTTCTTTCATATAAACTTCGGTATTTATACTGGAATGCTGGACATGAAAATAATAGCAATGTAAAACTTTTTGAGGAGGCGAGCAGGACTCGTCCTTCCGGATCTGAGGGCGAAACTTTCATTCCATTCATTGAAAGTTTTTTTTTGGTGACAGTACAGGCGGAAACACATCATAAAAACGCGACGCGACCCGATGAAACGTGATGCATGTTGACTCGAGTCAAATCATGCACATTTGACTCGACTCAACACGCATCGCGTTTCATTTTTCTTACTAATCCGATATGACGAAAATTCGAGTACTGCTCGCAGCCCAATTATACCTTCTTCAAAAAAGCTGTTTGATACGCAACGCAAGCGTAATGAGGGATTTTCTTGTGATTGTTTCCCTAGTCGATGGATAGGTGGCGCTGAACTTGGTATGTTACTGCAATGAACGGAACGTCGTCATTTTTTTTTTCACATAATTGTAATTTTGAGATCTTAAAACGTAACGTACATGTCAGTTCATTGTCGGTCACATCACATCACACCATTGGCATTTGGAAATAAATAACAACAACAAAAAGAAAAAATATTCATTGACCAGTCTTTTTAATTTATGAGTTTTTCACGCCATAAAGAAAATGTCCCAAGAGAAAAAGAAGAGAAATCTGTGCCTCGTGGATTTAGTAACGTAGTCAGTTCAACGCCATCTACAGAGTTTTTGTAAACTACTTTATTTTTAATACTCGAAAAAGAAAACTTCTC
Organism: Agrotis ipsilon; assembly: GCA_028554685.1. NCBI lineage: Eukaryota > Metazoa > Arthropoda > Insecta > Lepidoptera > Noctuidae > Agrotis > Agrotis ipsilon. Next base: position 17,311,430 of record CM052955.1, read on the forward strand.
ATTGTTCTTAAATATTTAAATTAACAAAGCATTTGGCACCAATTGTCTACCCTCAGGTTGTAACCACATGCCACAGAACGTAGGCAAAATTTCTATGCACCGTGTGCAGCTGTGAACTTTGTAATTTATGTAAATAACTACTATTTATACTTTATTATAATATATTTTTATAATTTTGTTTTGTGTACCTTAAAATATCGGCCAGTTTTAATTTTACGTTTGCCAATAGTTGCTAACATTCTTGTAGTGTTTTCAATGTTTATGAAACTAATTTATAAGTTGATTTATTGAACTCATAATTATGAAATGAAATTGTTTAGCGACTGAATGATTTTTGACTAAAGCACACTAATCGTTATCTTAGAAATATTATTTTTGCCATAAATAGTTCAATAATAATACAAATAATTCTAGGAGGGTAACAAGAAAAGTATCCCGGCACTTCATCCTTTTTTCAATAATTACCAAAAATACTAATATTATAATTATAATGTAGATTATGGATAACAAATAAAATTGTAAGTGAACTTTAATTTTATCTTTCTTTTTATTGGCGGTTTAGTGTGCCAAACAGTTGCTCATAACTAAAACCAACGATGTATTAACAAAACAATAATAAAATCATATCATATTGCTCGTATTTGTTTTCTTACGCATGCACTAGTAACTAGCTGTATTGTGATGATACAGTGTATCATCAGAATACAGCTATCAGCAGCAGATTTGCATTTGGTTGAATCTCAGGAACTACTGCTTCGAATTGAAAGATTTTTTTTTTTCTAGGTGGTACAATCATCAAATGAGTCCTCCCGCCGCTGGGTGGGGCGGAAGGGACTGTCAGACTTTTACTGACTGAAATCCACCCGTGTTCCTTCCGATGCCCTGTACGTTCCGGGGCCGCGGTATCCTGGGTTAAGAAAAACCCGCGACCCCAGCAGGCATTTGGCGCGAAACACGACGCGCCACCGACCCAGGCTTGGTCCTCGGTTGGACGGCGAGCTACCCATTACTCACCGTCCGCAAGCCCGCTCCGCCGCTGTGCCCTCTGCTGATCAGAGGGACACGCGTTGGAGCGTCCACACGACAGGCTATTCGCATACGGGCAAAGAGACCCCTTAGGCACACAGTGCCTAAGGAAGAGTTTTTGCCCGCATCCCAGGGTGCACCGGCCCGAAAAACTGGTCTTCCCCCCGGACGTATCCGAGAGGGAACTCCAGTCCACGGGCGCACGTGGAGGTTTCCTGTCTTAGCACCCCTTGATTTACGGCTAACTGTAGTACTTCCCATGGCACCACTTTTATCATGGGATTGATTGATAGAATGTCATACCTAAAAAACAAGTGGACAAGAGGTATGTATTGATAAAGACAACGACTGACAGAAGTGGTTAGCGCTCGATGAATTTTCGAAAGAAATCAAATGGTTCAAGTTGAGTTGTAATTTCTAGAGATATGGCAATTTTAATAGGCATTTGGCTACGAAAAGATCAGTCAGAAGTGGTTTAATATTAATAATTGTGTTTTTTCTATTATTACTCTCATGAGGTCGAAATCTTATTTTTTTTTTTTTATTACTGCTGTCGTTACGAGTTAAGCGCCTTATTCACGTTCCATCTTGCTGTACGTCCCGCCAAGGTATAGCCATGGTTACGTCAAAATAATAATTATTGACGTACGTCAAGCCTATTCACGGTGTTTTTGCGTCGTGCATCGTGCATGACGTACAGCCGTGACAGATGGTGAATACGGCGCTTTTGCCGATTATTCGCATTGAATATCTAATGCCATTCCCTTCTGACATCTGAATTCAAAAAAAGTATAACTGTCAGTGTCAAAATCACATCAACAGCAAGAAGAGGTGTTTGTCCGTCCCGAAAATGTTTTACAAAATTAAATTAACGAAAATATAATAGATGAAATAACTTAAATTTTATACCTGATTGGAACAAGATTAACATGTTTATAAAAACCGAAATACTCAAAGCGATTTCATTTAGGAATCCTGTAAAATTACCTTTTTCGTACTGGGTGTTGGTATTTCTTAGATTTGCGCTCACGTTCCTGCCGCAAAGCGGTTATATACACCCAGACGAGTTCTTTCAAAATGTTGAAGTCATCTCAGGTGAGTTTTTTATTTATATCTATTAAGTGATAGATCTCTTGCTATATCATAATATATATATTTATAAATAATTTACCGGCGACACAACTGTTTTGTTTAATTTCATTATATCTTATCATAAATAAAGGTCAGAGGGCTTTTTCGGGGAGTTCAAACAACGCAATAAGTATTTTAGCTATAAATATTTTTTTAGTAAAGTTGTATTTTTTATGACTTTTAGTTATATGCTATTCAATCAGTAGAATAAGTACGCCAGGCATCATTGTTGATTGAGAAAGGTATAGCATTTACATCAAGCTGGCAACTACAGAAATAATGTTGAAGTAATGAGGTTGTATAAACCCATACTTATAATGCCAGTGTTGAGCTTGTCCGCTAGGTATGCACCCATCACTCTCTACCGAGTTATAAATAAAGCCAATGATAAGGCCGTGTTGATCACAACATATTGGTTAAAATAATTTGATAACAACAGTGGACAATAAAGAAGAAACAGAATGATGAATTAACACAACTATTGCCCACATAAAATCATTTATTATAGTGTAAATATAACACATAAGATGAATGTCTAATCAAACAATGTTATTGTTATAATAGACATTGGTATCATTCCGCTACTGAAACCAGCAGCTGTGCCTGTTATTCTTGAAAAATATCCCATTAGAAGATAAAACTGGCATAAACACTTTCCTATATGTTTATTCAGGTTATTAGCGCAATAATTGCCTTGGAATATTTTGTTCTAACGCATATTAAATTGAGCAAGCTTTGTTGTATTTTTCAAACATTTTATTCATTGTTTAACTATCAAAATTGATAACACTTGCCAACTATAACTACACTAATGAGCTTATAAAATATATAATTTAATCACTTACATAGTACATACTTATCTATTAATGTATAAGTTTATAGGTGGTAAGTTTATGTGTGTTTGTTAATTAAACATGCAGATATGGCTGAACCTATTTGGATAACATTTGGTTTATAACATATGTATAGGAAATGTTGTATCCCATTAAAAGTAGCAAGTGAAACAAATACCTACTGAGATTTATAATATTTGTTTTGGCTTTAGCTCGTGACTAAATAATTACAGCCACACGGACCGATCTTTCGGGTTAAGCCGCGGTTGCCGAGGTTGATCTGTTATAGCGAGTTTCCTCCGTGCCTTTGAAAGCACGTAAAGCCGTTGGTCCCCGCTGTCATTTGTAGATCTTTGACAGTCGTTATCTAAGTCAGAAGCTCTAAAAAAAGTCTGACAACCAGAGTCTTGAATCACCCAATCAGTTCAATATCCTGCATTTTTATACAACCTGTTTTTTTTTTATATCCCATAACTCTAGGGTTATATTCTATAGATAAAAATAAAATAATACTAAAACTCCTAGAATAGGTGGTCCAAAAATGCATCGTTTCGGAGATATCATCAATCATAGTTAAATTAGGTCAAAAAATGTCACCAGTATGACGAATCTTTACTTTTGCGAGGTTGCCAAACTTCGCAGTAGAATAGACCCTGGATGTGTCTAGGTATCTAAGTTTCATTGATAAATACAAGTAATTCATTTTTATTCAAACCAATCATTCATATTTAAAGCTAAGAAAATGCGTCGTTGTCATATTTCACGTAAGGGTGTTTTACATTAATAATCGTGACTTTGCCGAATTATTTTGTATGAAAAATGAAAAAAAAAAATAACGAAGGTTTGGAACATAACTCATATGCCAGTTGATTCTTTGATATGGCCTCAGTCATACCCTAGAGTTATGGGATATCAAAAAAAACACCTTGTAATAAATAAATATTGTTTTAACTAAAGTCCCGACCGCCGAAACAAAACTCCAGTCATACCATGGTACCATTGGTAACCCATGTATGGTATGGTATTACCAGGGCTGGGCAAAATACTTGCTTTGCTTTAATTGAAATACAAATTACAAAATACATTATCGCAAGTAATTAAAATATAAAATACAAAATATCTTTAAGCAAGGTATTTGAAATATAAAATACAAAATACAGTAATTTAGCTACTTGTAATTGAAATACAAAATACTAATTACATATTAGAAAATAAGTAATCTAGACCAGCATAGGCTGAATGGCTGAAAAGTAGAAAAACGCAAAAAAAAAATGAACGTTGTTCACGTACAATTTTTTATTTGCGTTTTTTTTTAGCCAAGTTTGACGTACAGTGTAAGGACGCCAGTAGGTCAACCAGCCCGAATCTGTCAAATTTTTAACAATAAAAAAAATAACTTTCTGCTATGGGAATAAGGTTCAAAATATATTAAAGTTTGACGGATTTTGGTAGATAGCTTGATGTGCTGACGTCAGTACATAACAGGTGCAATGATGCCAACTTTAATTAGCTGCTTTACCATGACTGCAGAGAGTGCAATGACGGTAAATAAAGTTTAAATGTATTTTGTTAAAATGTATTTTGGAGCCTCAAGTATTTGAAATACTAATTACAAAATACTTCGTCGTCAGGTATTTGAAATACGAATTACAAATTACATTTTAAGGATGTAATTGAAATACAAATACAAAATACGTATTTGTATTTCAATTACGTATTTTAATTACAAGTAATTCAAATACTGCCCAACCCTGGGTATTACCCAGTTACTGGGTTGTAGGTGTCCGACAGGCAGTCTCTACATGTAAAATACTGATATCCAGCTGAATCTGGTTCGACTGGAAGCCGACCCCAATATAGTTGGAAAAGGCTAGGCAGATGATGAGATGATGTTTTAACTTTTGGCTTTACACATCTTTTTTTTTTTTATTCACTCTTCAAACTTTCTACTGGAATATATGCTCAAAGTCATTTCCCAAACCAAATTGTAGACCATTTGTATGCCGAATGGCATTCCTATTCAATATCCATTCATGGAACTGTTATGGCACGTAAAGGTCATGCATAGACCAACAGACCAAGAATCACTTTCGCTTCATAATAATTGGCATGGATTTCAAAACCTGCTCTGAGAATGAGGTAGACCAGGTATTCTTACTATCAATAAATTACTTATTTAAATTTTCTTTTTTCAGGTGACATATTCTCGATTGACATTGCAAGAACATGGGAGTTCAACCCAAAGTTTCCAATCAGGAACATCTTCGTACCCAAAATGATACTCGGACCACCTCTTCACTTCATTCGCCTTATCAACCCCTACGCCAAGTACTACCTTCACGTAGATCTCAAGACTCCATACTATCTACTAATCATTCCGCGACTATTTATATGTTTTTTGTCGCTCATAAATGACTACTGTCTGTACAGAATTTGTGTCCTATACGGGCAAAATTTCAGAAACAGACTAAAAATCTTCGCAAGCTCTTACGTAGTTTTCGTCTACTGCTGCAGAAGTTTCTCGAATACATTTGAAATGATCTTCTTTTCTATGATACTTCTCATAGTCGCCGATTGCATGCTAAAATCAGATAAAGTGATTTATCACAAACAATTTCTTAAAGAGAAATATGAGAAAGCAGAGTCGACTGTTGAAAAGGTGAAGATTTTTAAATTATCCACACATTTACCCAGTCATTCGTTGAACAAAGTAATTGTTCTGTCTACTATTGTAGTCATAGGGATATTTAATCGTCCTACGTTCGTAGGTTTTGCTTTTCCGCCTGTTTTCTTCTGGCTGCACAGAGGATTGGGCTCTAAAGTAGTTGGTTTTAAAGACTTCCACTATCGTATATTTACTTTTATATTATGCGGTGTCCCGACTGCGTTGCTTCTGATTCTGGTGGACTCTGGATACTATGGTTATATAACGATGGCGGACATAGAATCGCTGCAGCTGTCTTGGGACAACTGGGTGGTGACGCCGCTGAACTTCTTGCGGTACAACTCGGACATGCGCAACCTGACGCAGCATGGTCTGCACCCGCGCTGGCTGCACCTCGCTGTCAACGTACCGCTGTTGTTTAACGTTCTAGGGATCATCGCGGTCGTCACACTGGCCGTCAACACATACAGGTAAGATAATTTGTGTTATTGGGGAATTTGAACCGCCACTTCAGCCTTGCTAAAACACTACCAAGGTCTTTAAAATTGCCCGTATTTCTACAGTCGTTTACCATCAAATTGAAATGAATTAAATTAATTTCCTCTTTCCAAAGCATTATTTCGTCAGATATTTCCCTTTGTATGAGTTTCGTTATCACACAACAGCTCCTCAGACAATAGGTCATTATTCGCTTTGACAAGAAACTGGCATTATTGTTCCGGTTACATTGCAAATCGACAATATGTGTGAGAGTTCCATAATAGGTGCCTATCTACTGTCATTTCAATAGTCATCATAATTCTCTTGCACTTATTATATTCGAGGTCAGCGCTGCTTGTATTCATAAATATTAATAAAATGCATGTTTTCAGGTTCATCCGCGGCCAATACAGTAAGTTGCCGCAAATACAAAGCATCACAGGCCTTATGCTATTCTCTCTTGTGATCCCGATCGCTGTGCTCTCACTGTTCCCGCACCAAGAGGCGCGATTCATCATCCCAGTACTTGTTCCTCTCATATATCTGTTTGGAAACCATCTCCACATCAACGAGAGCGATGGACCAAAGGCCAGAAAATTTAAAACAACACTACGTTATACTTGGTATGCGCTGAATGCTTTACTAACTTTATTTTTCGGGTTCATCCACCAAGGCGGCATATACCCGTTCGCCAATAGCCTCTATCATGAGATCAAGAACAACTACGGAGTCCACACCCACGTTATAACGACACACAGTTACAGTATTCCCACGTTTTTGCTCCAATTGGAGAGCACCACCAAAGTGTACCGGGATAAGCAGACGGGACATAAATATAGACTTGCTCCCACAACATTTTTACATAAATATGGATCAAAGCCAATGCAGCAGTTATTTTTACAAGTAGACGATGTTTTGACTAACGCTGAAAAGTTACTACATTCTTACAAAAAGAAGTACAGGTTTTATATTGCGTCCCCGTGCTCTTTGGAGCGAGACTTGCGGTCAGCAGCTGCAAAATATCAGTACTTTGAACTAGTCGAAGAATTTTCCTACTACCCTCATTTTTGTACAGAAGCATTCCCAAACTTCCCTTCGCGCCATGACCAATTTTGTGTCGAAAATAACTCGATAGCAAGAACCAACGAATCTCTCGCTGTAGATCTGAATATGTTACAAAGAATCTCGTGCTTTTTGAAAAAGTTTTGTCTTAGAATTTATAGGGTTAAACCTGATACGAAGTTTCGAATCTAAGCTATTTTAGTCAATTTTACAATTCCAATAAGCAATATCTAAATAAGTACAACATATATTATGGGGTTAACTGAAGTCATATACATACCGCCTAGTTATGAAATTTTATAATAACATAGTGCTCAACATCAATGAAATTTTAAAATTGATTTGTACACGTATTATTGCGCGTATTATTTGTACGCATAAATAAACCATATACGCCATATAGGATAGAAATCTGAATTTGAAACTAGCTACCGAACATTCCATAGATCCTTTTGGATCCTTTAGTGAAAAAGGATTGGGCTGTGCCTACTTTTTATATGGTTAAAATAAGATATGCTGCTTATAATTGCAAATATTATCCGAAAATGAAACGTAATTGTACGAAGTGAAAGTTCATATTCCTTACAACTGGTTTTATTAAATCGTGTTACAAGAAAATACATTATACATGTAGATTTTGTCTTAGTATCTTGTGGAGTGGTAAAAGAGCCAAAGCACTTTTCACCAGTGATGTTTTATGTAACCCACCACAATTGTTACTTATAACACCGGTCGACAAATAAAAAAAAATTTTTTGCGCATGGGTTTTACTTATTATATTCTGATCATACAAGCATATTTACTTAAAAAAATGTGATAACAAATCAAAAATATTTGCTTTAAGAGTTTTTTTTTCAAAGCTTTCAGAGGCGAAAATTAAAGATAGAGGGTCTGTTGGCGCTCAAATAAAAAAAAAAACCAATTGTGATATTTTCCTGACATTACTTAGGATTGTAGAGAAAGAAGCCAGGAACAGTTTTAAGTCATTAGTTCATGGTTTTATTGTTAACCCTAGAGCTAAAAGTTATGTTGAGCTGATCACTGACAAGATTACGATTTTTTTCCATCATCAGAAGTAGAATGTCTCTAAAGATACACTAAAAATACATATGCTACATTCTCATTTGGATAAATTTAAAGATAACATGGAAACTTGTACGGAAGAACAAAAGGAACGCTTCCATCAAGACAATTTGAGATTTGACAAGCATTTTAGAGACGTTACAAATGCCAGTACTGAAAGGGACATGATGGGAGACTATATTTGGGAGTTAATAAGAGAAACTTCTACTAAAAATAGCAGGAAAACTAAAACTGTTAATTTTAAATAATTTAACTTTATTTTAAAACTTATTTTGTAAAAAAAAACGTGAATGGATGTACAGTTTCCTTTGTAATAACCCATCTCTGTGTCAATTTTTAAGTATTTTCAATGATTTTAATATACCCATTTTTTTCTCACAAAAGCAAATTCAGAACTTTTTTTTGTTCATATTCTTGTTTCTAGATATACAAACAATAAAAATAACGTATGTAGAACCCATGCACAAAAATGCTGTTGACCTATGTAATCAAGCACTTTACTTAACATATATGTCGCAGGAATATTATAAAACCGGAGATTTGTAAAATAAAATCTCTGTTTTTATCATATCCCTGCGACATATACATATATTTATTGATTTAAATTTTAAATAATTATTTGCTCAATATATTTTTTCAATTATTTCTTGAAATATAATTATGTGCACTGATATATTATAGAATTTATTTTTTTACCATTCTTATACATTGCACTTTTACTATATTTTAATTTAAAAAGTTTTTTTTTTTTAAGTCCACTTCTTAAAATATAATTATACTTAATCACAAATACTATAAAATCAGTACTTATAATAGCTCTCGTTATTTCTAACGAAAATTAACCTATTTATTTGAAATATTTCTTACGAAAATATTTCAAATAAATAGGTAACTGACAGATTATGAAACCATGCAGTTTTTAAAATGCAGTAGTATGGATTCAAGTACTTAATGTTCTACTTACAACCCTAAAGTGCGGCAATAAGGGTCAATATTGTTTAATAGGCTTAAATAAGTTGCAACTTGTAATATTTTATTTAAGTACAACCCCTTGTTAACTTGTTATACATCACATTCACTGGATTGTATTTAAACATTGCATTTTGTGTGATTAGCTAACTATTTTAAGCGAAACACATGAAACTTGTATTATTGTTTTATTAACGATACATTATCAGAATCTCGAACACAACGATCTAATTGTTTTTAGTGCCGCATGTTCTTTTTTGGCGCGTGTAATTTAAAAATAATGCCGCCATTTTTTCTTCGCGCCTAATTGATCACTCTCATGCGCCAAAAGAACAATTGTCGTACTAATAGTGTAATATTTCATACATGGACTGCTTTATTGCTACCTACGGAAAAACATAGGCTTTAGTGTGTTAGTGTTTACTAATAAAAACATATTTGTAAATAGACATTGTAGTTTTTTTTCTGACACTGTATATAACAATAGCTTCTCGTATTCACGTATCGCATTCAGCGTTCTACCAGTTATGCTTGTCTCAAAACTCAACATAACAGCACGCACCTGGGGCCTTAGTCAAACAGCATTCGACAGTAAACGACAATCGTTATCGTTCATCAGTCACCAATACATTTTCAACTTTATACCCCAGCGCGTAAAGTTGAAAATCTATTAAAAACTGCTAATCGATAACGAACGAAACAAACAAAAACGATCTGTGAACTTCAATAGATTTTCAACTTTACGCGCTTGGGTATAAAGTTGAAAATGTATTGGTGACTGATGAACGATAACGATTGTCGTTAACTGTCGAATGCTGTTTGACTAAGGCCCCTGTTCTCCGACCCCCTTATTAATAAACGTGGTCTAAAGTTACGCCAAGGTTACTCCTTAAAACTATGGTTATTCCGAAGATTAACCTTGGCGTAACTTTAGTCCACTTTAGTAATAAAGGGGGCGAAAGTTTAGGCAGAGTTGGTTACAGTTATAGTCCGTCCCTTGTAATAGAGGGCGAGCCCTTTGCCATCAAACAGTAACTAATCCAGAGTCCGAGTTTATTTAGCTTGAAAGAGTTGCTACTAATGAGAAATTTCGAATGGGAAAACCCACTGACACTGTCCGATGTCGGAATCGAACCCGGGACCATTCTTTGCAGTCTTGCTTGCAACCTATGATGGAGAAACCCAATAACATTAATCTGAAACCATTTTCAGCGACCAATGTAATGTACTGAAAGGCAATGCAATAAACAGTAGAGTAGTTGAGAATTTACGACTGAAAATTTTGAAAGTCACAATGGATAGTAAGAATATCACACAGAATCAATAGAGGACTAGCCGCGTGGGAATAATTCATGCATTAATTCAGTTACAAACATAAAGATAGTCACAGGGCTGAAGGCAACTTGCAAAAGTTTTGTACTTGCCGTAGAAATGGAAGAAAGAAATCAACTTCCGTCTCCCTAGGAATTAATCTCACCTGACGTCTTGGGCACCCGATTTTACGCAGTATGGGAAGCAAAGAAAACCAAAAAAAAAATTGTTGGTTCAAAAAAAATTTTTGGAGCTTAGAATATTTTTCGTTCGATTCTACCTTGTGTAAGCTTGAGGGCAGGGACTTTTTTTTTTTATTATCGTGGTAAAATCATCAAATGAGTCCTCCCACCCCGGGCAGGGCGGGAGGGACTGTCAGACTTGTACTGACTAAAATCCACGGTGTCCTTCGATAGCCCTTTATGTTCCGGGGTCACGGTGATGGAAATAAGACCGGGACTTAGAAAATTTTGAGAAAAAAAATTTTTTTTTTGGGATTTCTTTTTTTTTTAAGAAGCAAAGAAAACCAAAAAAAAATTGTTGGTTCAAAAAAAATTTTGGGACTTAGAATACTTTACGGTCGAAATTTTGCGAAAAAAAAAATATATTTTTTTGTTTTCTTTGCTGCTCATAGTGCCCCTAAGCGTATACTCCAATTCCTAAAAATCCGCCCCTAAGACGACCCACTGACCGAAAGTTGTGGATTCGATTTTATTTTATCGAATTCGTTATGTCTTCAGTTGTACGATGTTTTATTATATATTGATATTCAGGCGTAGGTATCCCGCTTATCCAAATAAAACTGATGTGTCTGGTACCAATCATGGGACAACGGAGGTCAATTGTTGTAAATTAAGTTACATTTCAATAAACGTGATGCAGTCGGCGTTTATTTGGATCCAGATAACATTCAACTTATCGGTTAGGTAGGGTAGATCGGCTATACTCCGACTCCCTATCGGATAGACTCGGTCGGTACACCCACCGGTGTGGGGTCCTGCTCATTTCCTGAAAATAAAATGAGCAGGACCCCAAGCAGAGTATTGAAATGTGCACATACATCGAGATATCGTTATCTTGGCATTTATTAAAACCCGACCAGAAGTTTTGTCTCGATTAAACTACTTTTGTCATTATTATAAAAATCGAATGTGAAATTAATAAATTAATCGACTAGATACAGTTTGTTGGATCGCATCACTGTGTTCGAAAAAAACTGTCATCTGCCGAGACACTGACACTTACTGACACATGACATTTGTTGTCATAACAAAGTTTTCAAAAACGTGTGTTTGTTGTGATTTATTTGCAATTTTATAAAATTAATGTAAAATGCTTTCTCAAAAAGAATGTGTAGAATCTACTCTTGAAATGTCTCTAAAAGTTATACGAATGTATGACTGGTTATTGGACTTGTACGTTCTGGTAAGATGAAATAAAATATTTAGCTATTCCTTTTTTAAAGTGGGATTTCTACTTTTAAGCTTAAAGTTAATACCAATTACTGTTTTCCTCTTAGTGTCCTTTGCGTTTCTTTTTCAGGACTTCTTCGTCGACGATCATTGGAATAAACTGCCGAATACGTGGCGACACACCTTTGAACACGTGGACCCGCAGCACTTAGGAAACATTCTCTCCAACCGACCATCGAACCAGTTACTGCCACTATCGTTCTTAGCCTTAATAAAGACTGTGCAAGCACTCACCTTGCCAAGGGAAAGGGAGTATCAACAAGAAAAAAATAAAAAAGATTTCACAAACTTAGACACTTGTAAATACCATCCAAAGTTAAAGAATTTGTTTTTAAAACATGTGAAGTTAAAGAAGAGACATGAGATAAGTCTGATGGCTGATGTGGTAGTTAATACTGCTTCTCAAAGTGGTTGTAACTCTGTTATTGACTTTGGCTCGGGGCTAGGGCATTTAGTGCGAGTACTGGCTTATAGAGATGACATGTATGCAGCTGGGATAGAGTGCCAGACACAACTGACTGAGGAGGCTAGGTCTGTACCCTTGGTATGTATTAATAAATATGTTGTATTGGGGAAAACTGACAATTTTATAAGTCATGATTATCATACAATTATTTCAACTCACATTTGCAACAACTCAACTTGCCTACTTAAATTTTTCAGGAAACTTGATCTACAATTGGAATACACAGTCAAGAAATACCTCTCTCCTGAGGCCATGTCTAAATTGAGGCGCCCTCTACACTTCAATGTGACCTTATCGAGCCACAAACAACTGCAGTTGCTCCCTCTACCAGACAGTATGCAGAACTATGGTTTAATAGGACTCCATCCATGTGGGGACTTGGGACCATTATTACTGAAACACTTTGTTAAATCTCATAACATAAAGTTTATTTGTGTGGTTGGTTGTTGCTTTATGAAATTAACGTGTGATGGTCCCAACCAAGGGTACCCAATGAGCAAATTTGTGAGGGGTTTGGATAGCAAGCTGTCGTTTCCAAGTAGAGAAATATCTTGCCATGCCATTGAGGTTTATTGTGAGAGGCTGCGTAAAGGAAATTATGGAGATTTGAAGGTGAGGAAAACGAAAATCTTTAATTAAATTAGCAGTTGCTGGCAAGAATAACTATAAGCATTATTACTAGCCTGGTGTCTAGATAAGTGCTTAACTGCTTAGTCTATGCCTAATCTTCAGGAATTACACACATAGTTTAATGTTCATTATGAATTACTTTGTTTTCATTTCCAGATACATGCATACAGAGCAGCCCTAGAGAGGATATTTGTGGAACATGACCCAAAACTGCGACATGCGCCAGTTAGGAGCATCAAACATTCAGATACCATGACATTTGAAAAGTAAGATAATCAACTTTTTACTTATCTCAAACCAATACTGGCAAGTATTGCTTAATCTTGGATATCCAACCATGCTCTTTTCTTAGCAAAAAAACCTCTTTTTTTAAACTAAATTCTAAAAGCAATAACTTTTTAATAGTAATACTGTGTAAAGCAAAGGCCTCTAGAAAAAAAAAAGAAAATTTACATAAATTCCTTTTTAAAATACAGGTACTGCACTCAAGCCATAGAGCGCGTGAATCTCCCCCTACCAACATCGTCCACTGTGTGGTCGCGTGGCCACGCAGACCTGGCTCAATGGCGGCGCGTGGTCGTGGTGTACACACTGCGGCTGGCGCTGGCGCCGCTTGTGGAAACTGTGGTGCTGCTAGATAGAGTGCTGTATGTTTTGGAGAGAGGTAAGAACCGGCCCTTACTGTTACTAATAATATTTCAAAATAAATAAGGATAATAATCCTCCTCTTAGCAACTATGAATGCCATATACTATGTATGACAGGTTCTATATTTTTGAATAAAAACTGTCTGTTTGCCAATAGCTAACTTGTTTCAATACTTACCAACGTGGGCCACTGTGTGATCACGTGGTAACGCGTGGTTGTGGCTTTTACTAATTCTAGATGACGCTAAAATAAGCTGGGTTCTTTAAAATAATCCAGATTTTTTATGATAAAATAGCCATTCGTTTTGAGTGTTGCTTGTTGTGATTTAAAACTGAAAATCTATGGGTGATCGCATCTAAGCTTCTAAAACTAAAATGAAATAAAATTTTCTCTTATCTAAATTAATTTAATGGTGGAGACAAAAATACACTTATTTGACATTGAATTACTTTACACATCATACACATTGTATGTACAGACATCGCTTCATAGGAATACATACACAAGTGAAGAAAAGCAAATAAATCAAACTTAAGACTAGTTTTTTTTTCTTTGGCACTTTATAACTAGAAATATTTTGTACAGATGTGTAAGGAAATATTTTACAGATTATTTTATAAATAATTATGGTACTTGGGGTTAATTGCAATAGGAGCCGCGGTCGTTTTTATTTTCGACTTTATTTCAATAGTTGTAATGTTGATATTTGCTGGGCAGCATTTCTTAAGAAGAGCAGCATAGGTTTCATTAATACAAATGATGTGATATTGATGTGCGTCTTGAACATGCAGGCAATTCATTGAAGAGCTGGATTTCAATGAATTTGCGTTGAACATGATTTACGTCTGAATTTTTTTAAAATTTTGGTTGGCTCTGTAGGGCCGTGGTGACCTTTGTGCGTTTTTAAACTATCTATGCAATTCCTATCTTATGAAAATATTTTCATCAAATTAAAATACAATTTTAATTATCAATGGGTGGTAATAGGAATACCAATTATATTGGCAAATGAGTGTACATTCTTCGTTATTATTAATAAGTATATGTAACGAATACTTATTGATTAATTCAAGGAAATTATAAAGTCCATGACAATTTTTATTGATAAGGAAATACTTATGATGCACTTCCATACGTCAAAAATAATTCAATTTTCCATAATAACTAATTTTCCCCGACTGACCATACAAGTTAGGCACACCTAGATAATGTTGGTAGCCAGGCTATTGTGATGGGAAAAAAAGTGAAGAAGTGCAAAGGTGGAAAATAATTAATAATTTGTTAAAGTTTGTACATACTATCTAGACTATAACCACCCACAACATCCCATCTAAGATCGACTTTCACCAGACTTGTGTGAAAGTCGATCTTAGGTGGGACATTGTAAATAATTGAGATTTGAATGAACATTTTGTCTTGTTACAGGTTTGTCGTGTGAGATCCGACCAGTGTTCGACCCAAAATTGTCGCCGAGGAATCATATTATAATAGCAAAGAGATTGTAGAGTTTTTGACAGAAAATACATATCATATTTATATTGTAATCGTTAATTATATTAAAATTATACTTAGGTGCTTATGTGGTTGCTTATATCATGTTATTTAACTAATGTTATATCAAATAAATGTGATCTTATTTATGAGAAATGTGACTCTTTCAAACACTGTGTGTCTTACGTCTAATGTCTTCTAAAATAAAAGACAGAGTAGTTCGATTGCACAAGTAAATAATATAGCGTAGTTGAAAGGTCTTTTTGGCCTATTTACTTAATTTTTTTTTTTAAAATGCACGCGTTCATAATTACAATAAATAATAAGTAGGTACCTACATCGTATTATACGATGTAGGTACCTACTTATTATTTATGTACATCCTGTTATACAGATATACGATTCGTATATCTGTATAACAGGATGATCTAACAAAATGTTACATATTAATATACATATTATAACAACGACGATATATTACTAGACTCCTAATAACAGGCGACCGATGTCTGTCAACACATTAGGCAAAAAGTCTTATATCCGTCTTATTTCGACCACTCCTGTGAGCCGTAAACATACCTTGAGACAGAACAGAACTTGAGTTAGCCAATCAAAACGCAGTACCCCAGTAGTTAGATCGTGCATGCGGAGTCTAGTAATCGTCTTTGAATGAGCTACTTTTTACGGATATCGATCAGCGTAGTTAGCCGATTCAATCTGACTTTAATAGATAATTTAAAATATTCTATACATTCACTCAAAGCTCGTATTTATTAGTCTAGTGATAATTGTACGACTGTGATTTTATTATTTAAAATATTATTTTACAATATTACAAACGGACAGGATTTTTTGAAATGAGAATAAGTATACGCAGGAACTGGAGAAGAATATTTTAAATAATATATCAAAAGTGATGTTACTGGACGTCAAAAATGCGTTCAAGAAGAAATATAACTTTTAAACAAAAAACTTTTTACAGAATAAAGGATCAAGAAAAAATGCTTGAAAACGATTCATAAATTCCACAATCATTCCTCTATATTTCAAAACGTGGCGTGCTTCAAAGATTCTTTGTTTAACTATTTATTTCAGAAACCGGATTTTCTATCATTTATCATAGATCAGGCTTTCAGAATCCGAGATAGTGATTCAAATAATTATAATAACTATGTTTTGGAATGAAAATTGATTCACACGTTGCAATTTAATTGCATATTAGATACAATCATCTAACACTAGAAATTCAATCGGAAAGTAGTGAAAATACGGTATCTGAAGTATTTGTTGCGGGAGGAGTCTAGAGCATAGCAACTGAGCGGTATGTCCCTTCCCCTCCCGTATCCTCTTAGTAATAGGCCTTTAGTTGATTTACTTAATTATAATGTATGGCACAAGAAAATTCAACGTGTACATGGGTCGGGCCAACAATGAAACTGATCGCGATCAAACACTGAAACAACGTTCGGGAGCTGTCCGTAACGTGACGTTTAAATCGCGATCACATTTATTGAGAAAATTTACCATAACGGTCAGTTCACGACTGGTCGAAGCGGAGGTCGGCGGGAGTAAGGGTACGTTCATATCTGACGCACTAACGGATCAACCGTTGAGTGCGAACGGTCAATTGTTTTTCTATAGGTACATTTGTCTGTTCTGGCGTCCCGCGACGGATGTTACGTCAGGTATGAACACACCCTAATACATTAATTACTTTATAAGAACGCGAATTTGCCACTGGTGGCGACTCGTGCTGGTGTGTTTCAAAGATCGTGAAAGGGCCGTTAGGGTCATTCAAAAAACAGGTCCAGCGTTCTAGCTCGGTTCACATATAGCATTGATCCTCGTGGCCCTCGCTTGGGCATCATGCGTTAGCGGGGACGGTCTGCGGCAGCATGGGTGCTGGTTCCTCGTCGGAGTCATCAGAGTGCACGCGGGTGAACCGGCGCCGCTCTAACAGACGACGCAGCTTGAACTCGCCGTGCCCGTACTCCCACCGGCGACGGGTCACGCCCTTGCGACCTAGTAATTTATTAGGTGTCTTACTGACTTTTCAAAAGATCAGATCGGGTCAGGTGATGTTGTATGAGGATGGATAGATTAGGCATACGACACCAAATTCGCAAAATCTCTTCGGTAAGCTTTTCTCAAAATGCTATTTTAGCAAAATACTATACCTACCAATCTATTAAGAGTGGTTAAAAAAAAACAATATTATAGAAAAACCCAAGATAAATCGGTCATAGAGGTTCCCTCAATTTTTCCAATAAGGTTCCGTTCATACATGGCGTTTCAGCCGCGGAAGGTTCCATGTGTAGATTGCCATTACGCATCGCCAACAGCACGCAATTTGTATCACTCAGACCACCTTATTGAATGGCACAGAAGATTAAAACTATAAGAGAATAAATTGGACCAATACTTAAGTATACTTGCAAAAACTACATCAAAGAAATAATGAAAATTAGCGTATTGTGCTTGACCATAATACTGAAAGCCGAACTAAAAAGGTGTAGCATGCATCGGTGCGGAAATAAAAATACAAGAAGCAGCTTCCAATAAATATATTTTAAAATCCAACGATATATTTGCACATCACAACTTTTTACAATCACAATAATTATTTTGAAAGCGCAAAATAATATAAAAGTGAGTTTGTGTAAAAGTAAATAACAGAACGGAATAGTGAGATAAATGGACTAGCTACATGGATATTTTGGCGCTCGATAGGCGTTTATCAGGGCCTGTTTTTTTTTCATATGGCAGCAATGCCCAAACCTACTATTCAGCCAGTGTCAAGGCACTGTTAACAAATATTTCTATGTAATCATTGAAAATACCGGCTGTCACCACGCGTCAAAAGATCCTTGTTTAGCTATACTAGCTACCACTAAGGCGGAGACCGCACTAGCAAAATTACAATGCGCTATGGGAACATATTGATTTTAGAAGTTTATTTGAACGGAATCTCCCTCGCATTTGCTTTACCAGCGCAGTGCAGTCGCTGCCTTAATCTTATCACCGCCAACCAATTACCTAATTAGATGTAGTAAAATGTTAATCAATTATTTCCGTTTAATTTTGGTGTGGTAATTTCCCTTGCTTAGTATTATTTTTTTAATTAAAACTTTATTTGGATGGCGTTGAAATGTTACTTCTTAATAATAACCCATAAAATATATGGTTTGATGTAATATAGTTCATTTTAAATTACGATTACTTATAGTATAAACTGTTAAAATAAAATGAGAAGCACTTGGCAAGTTTTAAGGAACTATTTTACACCAATTAAATGAGAATGGGCGTTTCTTTATGGGCTGTCAATTTAGTAGCTTGGGACGAATCGCCCATTCTCTTTTGTAATTACCTCATAATCTCTTGAAGGTACTATGAACTTAAAACTAATACAGAACAAAATATACAGAAATAAATAAACAACACTATTGTATTCGAAATACGAGGAAAATAAATAACAAGTAAAAAATAACAATATTAGATCATTGTGATGAGAGATCACTGAGTAGTCAGTGTTAAAAATTCACTATATCGTAAAATACTTTTTTTCTCTCTTAAATATTAAAATATAATCAGATTTCAACCGAGACATATTTTGACTATATCTATATATATAAAAATGAAACCCGTTTTCCGTTGTCACGACATAACATGAAAACGGCTTGACCGATTTGACAGTTTTTTTTTTGTTGTGTTTGTAACCATCGGGACCGGGTTTTAGACCGGGTCTTCCACCCGTGTGAAGCCGGGACGGGCCGCTAGTGTTAATATAAAGTTCTTTTAATGATTTCCTTATAGGATTTCCGTTTTTATAGCCAATAATTTTTTTATCGTTTCATTAATCACAGACAACAACCATTAAAATGCGATTATAAAATGTATATTATTATAATTTATTAACTTAAATATTTGTTAATATAATTGTATTTTGTAAATACTTAGTCTTTTTATAAGACTTTTTATAAATAATTTCAAAAAAAATCTGAATATGAAACTATGCAATCTACAAATCTAGTGTAGCATACTTATTTGTGAAGTATTATAATTGATTAGTACCATACATGCTGGAATGTATAATTTGAACATTTTTTTTGTAAATATGGATACCCAAGTACAATTCTATTTCAATGGAATTACTGGGGAATGTAGCTGATACCGATAGCAAGCAAAATGTCAAAATGATTGCAACACTATGAATCATAAAAATTAAAATAAAATTGAAGTAAATTGTGTCTTGAGTCTAGTCAAGGAATACTCAAAACAAAGTATACAGGGAAATGCTTGGTAAAAATTTTCCTTCTGCACGTTTTCGTTGACTGGGCTAGTTGAAATTCGGAGTAAAGTTATGCTAACCTTAAATTTTAAGATATACTGAAGTTAATACCGGTCATAACTTTATTCCGATTTAGTAACAAGATTATCCAAACTGAGGCATAATTTCTTTTGTATTGGTTGTTTTAACTATTTTTTTGGAGGTATTAAAGATGGCGCCAATATTCCCGATTCTCGATTAAACATCAAAATGTTTGTCACGGCTTTGAGTCGTGTTGTCCTAATTATAGAGGTGAAAGACTTTTTTTCCGCTAGAACATAACTCATTTTCTCTACAGATTAAGCCGGTTTTTATAATATGTTTGGTCACGTTTCCAATACAATGGACAGATTAGCTTCAGTTTGACCAATCCTTAGGGGGTTAGACTTTAATACCTATAATCAAGTGTGTATGTAGTATGTTGGTGTGTGTCAGTGCACGAGCGGCTCTGCCTCGTATCCCTTACCGGTGTTGCGCGCGCGCAGCAGCGCCAGCGCGGCCAGCGCCAGCAGCGCGGCGGCGGCGGCCCCCCCCGCGCCCCCCAGCGCCCCGCTCCACCACTCCCACCCGCCGCCGTCCTGCTCCGCGCCCACACCCACCACGTGCGCACTGCCTACCACTTCTGCAAACAAGTTTTTATTACAAGACCCACTCTGGTTCAGATTCAGTCGAGATATAAGAAGAGATAGCAGGCCGACTGTAGACACCGTTCTCAGATGCTATCTTGGATAAATTAGTAATTTATCTCTTGGTGGTATTTGGTAAGCTTGGATGTATGATCCAGTAAAGATGCCTTTTAAAATAATGTAGTTGCGATGAAAGAAACAAAAAACCATAGAGAAAATCGGGCAAACCATGTTTGGCATATTTCTATTTAATAAGAACCTTGAATTAAAAACTCCATGACATGGGAAACAAGGTAATACACCTCAAGTGGAGTTGGAGAGGACATCTAATTAGACTCAGCGCAAACCCTGGATGGACGCAGAGACCAGGACCACAACTGGCCAAACAAAACGTTAAAGAAGCTCGCATTAGACGTATAAAAGGTTAAAGTCCGGTCAGAAAGCAATAGGAATTTCGTACATTGACCTATCATTCTGTCACGCCCGCGTAAATATGTACAAGCGAATCTCATTGTCTCGCTTGCACATATGGCGGCCATTGCATTGATTGGGTTGGTGACACAATTGGATGAGAAATAATAATATAGTCTCAAGAAAGGGAAGAAATATACCATGATGTAGATTATTCAGGGTTGATATGATGATGATATGTCCGGGGTACGCCGGAATCAGGAAACTTTATTTCCATTTTAAAAAACAGTGTTTTAAGTGAATCTCAAACGAATAACATTGCATGGGTACCGTCTGAAACTTAAATAATTTCCTATAAAATAAACATTACAATTTTATCTAAAACTACAATACATAATTATATTGTTTTGCAATTTATAATTATTATTGTAAACTTTTAGAAGATATAAAAACATAATACAAGCAACTAAATAATTATACAGTCAGGAGAAATTAAATGGTCTATGAAATCTTCGATAAAGAGCAATGAAATCTTGACAATTTCCAAAAGATTTTCTCCTACTGAAATTATTAATGATTTCAAGAACATAGTAAGTATTTAGGAAACCATACTTTTACAAAATAGGAGTTATCTCAAAATCAAAGTAGACCTTTATACAGTTATTTACAAGAAAATGATGTCTGAATTTTGCTAAGTACATATATTTTATCATTCGTACTTGTACAGCCATGGAGCGACAATTTTAAATATATTACTAAAACGTATTTCGTGTCAAATGACTTTCGGAATGTTCAAGTAATAATACAGTACGACTGTACAGTACGAAACAAACGAAGTCTAATTGCTTTAAATCCAAAATCTGGGGGCCCGGCAGTGCCCCCGCCAAGACGTTGGATTTTGTTATGCTACTTATTCTCCCTACTAGGTAGTGTCGAACGACGGGCGTTTTGGGGGACGAACACTTAGTCTCTTTTTAAACTCATGCGCATAAAAAAAGGCAACAAAAAGCAAAACAAAACGAACAGACACAAACCTACTCACCGACAGTAGCCGTCGGCTTCACATGTGACGTCACATTCTTCTCCAGCCGGCTTTCATTCTTCAGATTCTCATCAACAAACTTGTACACCTTGAAGGGGTTTAGTTCGGCAACATAGACCTTGGACCCGTCAGCCGAAGTGACGATATCGTGGGGGTTCTGTAGACCTTCATCAGGGGCGAATGTCTGGATTAATCGGCCGGTGGAAAAGTCGATCACAAAGCCACGGACTGGTACTGGATTTGGTAATGGACTGTCGGGTCCGTTTACCACGTAGAGACGACCGCCTGTGAATTAGATGGAAATTTTCTTTATACTACACCTGCTTGGAAAGTACCTTCTTACTTTATCAAATTTACGGTAGAAAGTACGTCATTGCATATCGACCAAATATGCGGGGAGAAAACGCATCGGAGCGGGAGAGAAAAGTGTATGAAAATCCATTTCTAACGTGTTTTTTCTTTTTTAATTTTGGGTAAGACTATGCGCCGGTAACCTAAATATCAAAAGCCAAAAAGTTTTTACAGTGAGTTTTTATCTCAAAGTTCGCAAAATGACACTGGCCACTAGCTGTATGTTAGATGGTGTCGGGCTGGCAGTGCGACCCTGCGGCGGCAGGATAAACAATTTGAAAAAAGAACATGTGAAAATTGCAGACGCCATTGGCGCCATTTTCAATTTGTGTGTTGTTTGAGGATTCAGTTTTCGTAGAAAGTAATTTATTTTCCTCGTAGGTGTAGTATAAAGCACTATGTATCACTCGAGAGAAAGTGCGATTCCCGATCTCGGGTATTTTAAAGTCCTCGGCTACGCCTCGTCCTTTAAACGATACCCTCGATGGTAATCGCTCACTTTCTCCTCTCGGTGAACAATGTACTATTATTTGCTCGGATCTCAGGATTGAGATTCCTGCGTGAGAATAGCCCAATTATAATTTGATAACAAAAACCTTAGTTGGTGAAATGATTATGTCTTATTAGTTCGTTCATCTTTCACACCAGGACCTGAGTTAGCCGATACTTCACGGAATATTATTATGAAATACGGCAAAATTCGTCATAGAAACTGGTAAATCGATAATTTCACTATTACCGATTTATCTAAGATAGCTGTAATTTACTGCATACTTATTTTATACATTTTTTTATTTGTCTTCGAGGCTAAAAGGAGGTTTAAAGTTCACTCTTACCATGTACAGGAGCATAAGCCACACTGAAGAGTCGGCCTCCCATCAGCCAGCTGCTGAAGCTGCCTTCATAGGTGCCGTTGTCGTGGCGGAAGCAAGCCACGCGGCCTCGTTCTCGATCGGCCACGCAGACAAGACCGCGGTCCTCCGCTAGTGTCAGCGCGTGAGGGACGTTGAACGCGAATGGGGAGTTGCCGTGGCCTGCGGGACGTTGAATTGATACTTATAAATCTAGTTGAGGATTCAGAACACTGACGTGAGTCTGCAGTACAGACTTGATCATTTTGTTTCCTTCTTTCGTCCTATTTTCTAAAACTATTTCGCAAAAGGCGTTATTTTCTGAAATTGACGTTGCTTGTTGGATTGGACGTGGAGCGCAAACCTTGTCGTTACATGACGAAATAAAATTAGTGGCAGGTAGTCAAAATCCGGGATTATAAAGTGGAGAGACACGGGACAAGACCCTTAATTCCAGGACCATCCCAGATTTCCGGGCATCTGATAATACTAGTAGAGACGTATAATTGTTTATGGGTAACAATTTATTTATGATTTAGAGTTAAGACTCATAAATAAATAAGTAAGCCCAAGATAAAAGTTGTCCGATATATCACAGCAGAATTCGTCGACTCATTGACTTTTTCGTCTACATCGACCAGAATAATGCAGTTTGATGAAACAGCTGATAAGTATTTGTTTTACCTTAACCTTACCTTGGTGTGTTATGGGTCAAGGCCCATCAAATATCTGCTCACACACCACAAATATTAACACAAAAGTTATACAGGCTAAAAGTACTGATACTCACTGATCCCCCACTGCAGTATGATAGTCCCGTCTGCCGAGAACTTGAGAATTCTATGGTTGCAGTAGCCATCTGCCACAAAGAAGTCCCCGTTGGACAGGACGGCAACCGCGCTTGGCTTGCAGAAGTGTTTGTCATCATTGCCGGGTATAAACCTACGAGAGAAGACTTATTAAGTGGGTAGTAGAAAGAGAAAGTATGGAGTTTCTTGCTCATTCTTCTCCATACGAATCTACCTTTGCGATTGGGTGTAGACTCAATCTCATCCCATTTCCTTTTAATCTTAATATTCGACGTATAAAAGTGCTTCGTTGGCCTAATTGAAATAAATGACTTGGCTTTGACATCAGTAGGGGTTCCAGTCGGTTGAATCAAAGTCGGTTTTTTTTGGAAGCGCGGTTTTAGGTTCCTTTGAACCTAAAACCGCGCTTCCAAGAAGAACCGAACCGTATTGACAACCGAATTGTTGTCAATCGCCTAAAGAAGCGATTGACAACAATTTCGTTTTTACTTTACGAAAATACAAGATATTTCTGGATATACGTTTAATCGACTTAAGACAAAATAGGAAGGTGTTTTTTTTGCAGTCTATTTAGACTGAGATCAAATGAAACCCGCCTTGATTGGAGCGGAAATGACTGTCAGACTCTTACTGACTAAAAACTACCCTGTATCATAACATGCCCCTTGCGATAATACTTAAATTAAGTTGTATTTGGTGCGTCATTAATTTATTAATAGCTAAAGTAAATAACTAGGTGTTAATTAACATTTGCTTATTTTTATTTATCATCTATCAAATTAACATCTTATGACGTCAACTCTTAATTTGAATTTGTGCACTGACTGACCAGATCCACTTAAGTAGATATGTACAGTTTTCCTCAAAAGACTGACTCATTGTGTGTTTTCTGAACTTTAAGAGACTGTGACCTCTAAAGTTTCGATACTTTATCCTCAAGTGGCCTTAGTTAATTTTGATATGCTAACAAAATACTTTTGTATGGGCTAACAGGTTAAAACCGATTTAACATCATCAGCCTACATTGTTCCCAAAGCTGGGACATAGGCCTCCACTCTGTGAGCAGTGAGCTAATCCACCACATGGGCCTGGTGTAGGTAGGTAGAGTAGATGTCTACGACATGCCGGTTTCCTAAAGGTGTTTTCCTTCACCAGTGATGATGAAATAATAATATCGACGTAATCGTAAGTAAGCCACCATTGCTCTTTTTTATTTGTCATCAATTAAACTAATCCATTACATTATAGTATTACTCAATAATTTGTTTACTTGTTCAATAATAACATAAACAATAATCCTACTGCACTTGAGTAACAATGTCAACAAGATATATTTTGTAATCATATCCAAAGATAAATAAGGTACTTATGTTTAACAAATAAATGCTTTCAATCATTTATGTTAAACAATATACAACAATAGAGTTATATAAAAACAATGAGCTCACTTCCAAAACTGAAGCCTATATTATTCCCACTGCTGGGACAGAAGCTCTCTATGAATGAAATTTTCTTGGGCATGTTACACTTCACAATGTTATGCTTCACTGTGTTTCAGAGCAAGGATAAATAACACAAAGTAATGTATCTTCCTTTGCCATCACTACTCACTGAGTTACTACTAGGCAATAGTTAGAATTTCTCTCTGCTGTATTATATAAATAGTCATTGAAAATAGTATGTAGGTTTTATTGCATCATGCATTAAAACTTTTAAACAGCATGAGTCCAAGGAGAATACCTTGTGGGAGCACTGAAGCAGTTTTAGAAAAAAGTATTTGATTACAGATTTGTTATGATGCTAAATGATCAAAAACTACAACATAAATAGCTTTCAAGAAGTTATAAAAATATTGTTATTGTTATTTGAGTTATACCATAATTTTCTATTCATATTTCTGTGGAATACATTGTCAAAAGCTTTATTTAATTTTATAAAAAGTGTTAGGAGTTGTATTACAGTTTGAATTATGTGACTCCAGTTGGTTTTCAAACTGTTCTCAATAATATTGTAATCCTTATGTAAAATGAAGTGCATATATTTAATCAATAAGTAAAAAAGAAAAACTTACTTCTCTCCCAAGGTGAGGTTTGGCTTCAGCCTGTCGTTAGGAGTAAACTTGAAAACCTGATGCAGGGCCACATCCGTCACCCACACATTGCCTTCATAATCCACTGTGATGCCATGTGGAATGTAGAACCTATAGATATTTTTTTTTGTTTTAGTAAATGCAACCTCCTTTCTTAATGGTTTTACAATTAAGTTTGAATTACAGTTTATTAGTAGCCGATACTGTCTCCTCAGCTGCTGGGCAATGGCCTTCCCTTTATCCTGCCAGACCTGTTTTCTAAATATCATTTGTACAAGAAAAAAAAACAAGGTATTTTGGCTAAGCGCAGGAAGAGATTTTAAACTATACCACAACCCCCATAGCAGTCAGGGTCACTAACCACTAGACCAACAGGCCAGACAAAAAAAATGTTGGAATAAAGCTATTATGGATTAACTATTCATAGACATATATCTTTAACACACAAGAATATAAAGTAAAGGCTTTGAAAAAAAAATTAAGAAGGAAATACTCTTTATCATAGTTATTGTTAATATAATTAAAATTACTCACAGATTCTGCCCCCAACTGTCTACCAGTTCTCCTGTATCATTCAGCACTAATATAGTGGGTTCTGGTATAGGATCCTCCCCAATACCCTGGTATACTTCTCTGTTGTTAAATGTGGTTGCATCCCATACATTGTGGGAGCGGTGGAACACCAGCACTAGGCCTGAATTGTCGATGGCCACACCTGATACCTGGCCCATTCTGATGGATGGGTCTGGCCAGTCATTCACCCATTGTGGGGCTGAAGAAAAAAAAAGAATTATCTGAGATGCAAATTAATGATATGAATTTGCTCCAACATTATTAATTACTATTTATGCAACTATTTCTAGTGAAGAACCTTGGATTAAATTTAAAATGTTTTATTGCTTCACAGGTATTTAAACTATTGGTTATATTTTAGTCTATAGGTACCTAAAAATAAATACAATTTATCTATCGCAATGAGTTTATGTATAGTAGTTTTCAGTCGTCGTTGGGGAATACCCAAGGGAAATTACTTGTGTCAAAGTAGGTAGCTGTTTTCGAGTTGTGAATCTATTTTTAACCGACTTCAAAAAAAGGAGGAGGTTCTCAATTCGGTCGGTATGTTTTTTTTTTTTTTTTTTATTTTTTTTTTTTATGTATGTACATCGATTACTCCGAGGTTTCTAGTCCGATTAGTGTGATTCTTTTTTTGTTCGATGCAGGATACTTGCAGTTTGGTCCCATAAAAATTTCATCAAATTTGGTTCAGTACTTTTTATTTTGTGAGCATTTTTATTAATTTCGGCTACTTGGACGACATGATGATTTTTACTTCTGTACGTGTTTGTTACGCGATTACTTCGCCAATTGTGGACCGATTTTCAAAATTGTTTTTTTGTTGTACTAGGGATCGTTCACTTTAGGGAATACTGCAAGTTTCATCGAACTCTGTTCAGCATTTTTTGAGATAGGGAATTTTATTGGAACTTTCTTTTATGTACACAACATGGGCGATGTTAATACCAGTGCTACGGATTACAAAATTCTAGTGCACATGTAAGAAAATTATGTATTTGCCTAGAATTTGGGTTGAATATTTAAACTAAAAAGAGTAAAATAAAAAACTTTTTTCAAAAAAAATTTAACCGCCTTCAAAAACAACCACAAAAAAGGGTAAAATAACCTACAAAATAACTTTTCTTTCGGAAGTCGGTGGCAAAAAGACATCGAAATAATAAAACAAAGCCACCGACTTCCGAAAGAAAAGTTATTTTGTAGGTTATTTTACCCTTTTTTGTGGTTGTTTTTGAAGGCGGTTAAATTTTTTTTGAAAAAAGTTTTCGTATATGAATATCTAATATTTCTGTTCGTGGTATGCTATAGCAGAAAGTTGTAGCTATCGTGCGAATAATTATTATTCTAATTAATATTAATCGCTGCGCTAGATTCATTAAAAAATATACATACCATGTTCCAATTTGGTGAGCGCAGTTTTTATTTTTTCGTATTGAGCTTGTTGGCTATCATAGTATCCAGCTGGATAGTATCCTTCTTCACCGAACTGCACGTAATAAAAACTATTTAAATATACCTTTTAAATTACGAACATTTCATAAATATTGCCGATTTCTTACCATTCGTCCGCAAATTGAATTTATGATGCATAATAATAAAATTAACTGGAACTTTGGTAGAGCACTAAAAATAAACGACTGCATTGTCTAATTAATGAGCACCAACTAAAAGTTTTGTTTTGCTATTGATCAAAATGATTTTTATCAAATCAACAAGTACCAAGCTTATCAATTATCACGAATGACGTACGGCCGCGGTATGGTTTGTTTGATGACGTAGACGTATCCAATCTAGTGATGTACCTTTGACTTGGAAACTTACTAAATTGCCATACGTATTGAAAGTTGTATTTTTATTTATTTCAATAAATAAAATCACATGTTACACCGAGCCGACTGCGTATGATCAAGAATGAAAACTTGTATAGCGAAATGGCCTCGTACTGGGTCACGTTGTAAGACTCAATTGAGAATTCAATAGATGCAAATGATGTTCCTTCAATAGAACTAGTCAATTGAATAATCTGATGCATATTGTACATACATATAAGGCGATAGACTGAATCTAATGCTTTGTGCCTAAATGCTCGTAAATGTATGTTAGATACAAAACCAGCAAAAAAATTGCTCTAGAGCTCCTTTGTCTGTAGTGAGACTGATGGAGTCTGTACTGTATTCTCTAGGAAGTGGCGAGGGGGCTTTTGTAATTGAAGCTCATATTTAATAAAAGTACTCTCTGTGTCTAAAAGTTTAACGGCACAGTTGGCGCAGTGGTTGAACCGGGTTGAACGATCGACTGCAGCGTTGCGTGTCGCGAGTTCGATTCTCGCATGGAACAAATTTTACCTGTTTAGCCTGCACTACACTATAGTTGTTCCGGATCTGGGTCCTGGGTGTGTTTTTAAATTTATGTGTAGGTATAGTAAACGCACCCACAATACAGGGGAAATTCCTAGTTTGGGCCATGTTTACAAAAACAAAAAAAAACTGCTTGAAACATTTCTTTGGATTTTCATTGTGTATTATTGTGGGCCACAAGATTTAATTTTGGTTTGACCGTGGCGGAAACACAAAATTGAATATACTATGATCTGTTGTGCAGTCTTTATCCGACAACGACCCACTTGGTGGGTCATGTTAGCTAGGTGGGGCTGCAGACACATCTGAATTAGTTTATAGATTATTTTAATGATTTGAAAGGGTATTTAGAAAGTAAACAAAGGAATGCTTTACACTAAGAAGTTTAATAATTCACACGCACGATTAAGTGCCATTACACCAAACCGGCAAGTTAAGACGAACATATAAGTGGTCCCAGTCAGGGAGCACACGAAGTACATGCCGGTTCGTCTTATGTCGAGCACGCCTCTGATTGGCGCCAACATAAAATATTTATCTCCTAATTTATATTTTATACATTAGACAAGAACACCTGCGCCTGTTCTTGTAGCTTTCTGACCTTCTTCATGTTCTTTGAAGAAAGTTTCTCTTTGCTGTATAGTGAGGCGATGGAGGTGTGCAGTCTCCTCACGAGGTCGCTGCGCGTCTTCTTGAGCGCCACGCCGTTGGGCTGCGCGTTCATCAGACGCCTGTGGTAGAACGCGAGCTTCTTCATCATGTGCGGGTTTGTACACGGACCCGTCTGCTCGTCTCTCTTCTCCTTGATACCGTTTTGTATTGGTTGTGTTGGAATGCTGTTTACTTTCATCTTCAATCTGTTTATTTTAGGATTGAGTTTCAACGCCTTCTTCTTCTTCCTGCTCATCACAGTCGACTGTTTCGACATGTGGTACATTTTCAGTAGATCTAAGTAGTCATTCCGGGGGAGCGCAGTAAATATCAGCGCGTAATGCTGTGCGATCTCTTTTCGTAGGTTGTTTGGTATAGTTTTCTGTCTTGAATTCATTAGTTTCTCTTGAAAAGAGTACAGTTCTGAGACGTGTGATGTACCGTCGGCGAGGCCAGCCTGGCCGATGAGTACCATGTTCAGCTTCTTGAGCATTTCATTAATGTTGCCTCGGTTGTTGTGTAACTGTTGAGGGCTGATGACCTTCTGCTTCAGAAGATTTTGGTGTCTGTTTCGTAGGTATGTCAACTCTTTGTATAGCGCGCTGGGGTCGCCATAGTCCTCCTTCAAAGAGTTGAGCGCGTTACTGAGTTGCCGCAACAGATTGTTTCTGTTCTTGGGCAATATATTCCAGGCGTTATTCTCGTTATTGTGTTCGTGTTGTGTGTCGCCCTCACTACTCGGTTTGGGCCTGTTATCATTCGTGTTGGGCTTGAACCAGTCACGAAGCTCTGCTTGAAAAGCCTCTTGGTCTTCAAGCCTGCCTTTAATACTTAGAAAAGAATTAATTTCTGTATTCTCCACTTCTATACAGTGTTTATCTGTGGTTGCCTTCAACCAGGCCTTGCCTTCTTCAGTTTTGAGCTTATCAATAATTTCATTGGTGATGTAAATCCTTGCGGAGGTAATAATTTCATTTGAGTCAGAAGAGATTTCATTGTCTTGTATCATATTGCCTTTCTTGTCATGGTTGGCAGAGGAGATCGGAATGAAGTCGGGTGCTTTTTCTGTGGCACCTTGACTTTTGTTATCTTTCTGGTCACTTTTCTTAGCTTCCATTGATTTGTTAGTTTCTTCCACAGCATCTTTGCTGAGGGAAGTCTTCCTCGGGGCGGGGCTTTTAGTGTTGCGTCTCTCATGTTCGTCACCAGCTGAGAGATTTCTCTTCTTGTTGACGTGTGTCTCGTGAGTGGTGGGGGACTTGGACTGACGCTTGTTGCGGGGGGTGGGAGGGGAGGTGTGGGACTGCGGGGAGGGCGGGGGGAGGTGCGTGGGGCGGTACAGACACACGTAGGGGGAGTTGATGGGCAGGCCGGAGAACGGCAGGGAGACCCGGCACGTGTGCACCAGGTGGCCGCGCCGGGTGCAGCCGCTGCAGTACAGCTGGTAGTGTTTCTTGTTTTGGTTGCAGCGCTCCAAGGGAGAGTTGTAGTCAATCTGTAAGAGAGATGGTCGTTTTATTAGCAAGATACCATTTAAACGATTTTTTTCTATGAATAGTCGTTTCTAAGAGAATCAATAGGCTAGTAAAAAAGAGCTGAATTATTTCTCTTGTAAGTTCGATTTGGAAATTCATCTTAAACTTTATCGGAGTGAGAAATACGATACGTTTTTTTTTGTTCGATAGTCCATTGATCGAAAGACTATAGGCTATATAACATCACGCTACGGCCAATAGGAACCGAGCAGAGAGGGTAAAACATCATAAGGCAATAAATAGCAGTACTCACAGTGTTATGGTACCGGCGCCAGGTGTCGGGACAGTGGCTGGCGGGGTGGCCGGCCTGGCCGCACTCCGCACAGCGCAGCGCGCCCCAGTTGCAACAGTTGCGGCACATGGTCGAGTACATCTGGTTCGGGGAGCCGCACTGGAAATAAAAAATCAAATGAAATACATACAATATTAAAGCAAAATTGTGGCTTTTTAAAAAATTGTTAAAAAAGTTATTGTTTGTTTTCGAAGTCAGTTTTTTTTAAAGTTCATCAACTTATAAGGACCGTCTTTGAAAAGCCGTCATCCAAGGTAGCAAATATGGCTGGCTATGCGATGCGCTCAATCTTACGGAATATCCATTAATGTTGTATACTCAAACATTCTCCAAAA
This sequence comes from Agrotis ipsilon, assembly GCA_028554685.1. NCBI lineage: Eukaryota > Metazoa > Arthropoda > Insecta > Lepidoptera > Noctuidae > Agrotis > Agrotis ipsilon. Next base: position 17,342,946 of record CM052955.1, read on the forward strand.
TTTAATGAACACTTTTATCAAAATCGGATGAGTCAAACGCGAGGTAATCGTGGGCATATATCTACATACTTTTTGTACATGTTGAACTGAGATCAACGTTTTTTTTTGAAAGTCGGTTATAAAACACAAAAGTTTGAGGTCACATCAATTATTATACCATATTATGATTATACATACGATCTGCAATTGCCCTTTTATGAATTTATTTTTTCATAAAGATTATGTATTTGGTAAACCAAAAACATAAAAACAATGGAGAAGCCTAATAGGCAACATCGCTAGAATCCGGAGACCCAAGGATTCACAATATTGTTTCATCATTTTCTGAATTGCGTAATATTGTTACTGTTTGGGGAGTAGACGAAAAGATTGTGAAATATTTTTTAAGACGTAAAAACGAGGAAGGTATTGCGTAACAGTGTAATCCAAAGGAATGGTTATTATTAGTATTACACAGAGGGTGAACTTGTAATGACGAAATATTGTGACGTCATGCACTCTTTTTTAAGACATGAACATTCTTCACTATAAAGTATAAAACAAAGTCGCTTCCCGCTTCCTGTCAGAACGGAACGGATTTTGAAACGTTTTTTTTTAGTAGATAGAGTGATTCAAGAGGAAGGTTTTTACAGGGTGAATTTTTCAACTGGGCGTGGATAGCTATTTTCGAATCTATGAGGAATATCGAAAAACGTTGAAAGGAGTCTCGAGGCCGATTTTGACGAAAACTAAAACTGCATTATTGGATTTTAGAAAAATCAAAAATCCTGGCCAGGAATCGAACCCGCTGATTTTGGAAAAAAAATCACACCCTGTATTATTACACTGTTCGATAGTGTTGCTAATAGGCAACAAATTCTGGGAAGTAACCATATACGGCAAACTTAAGGAAAACGTATTATTACAAAAAACTGATTAATCTTGAAGGAAAAGATAGTATTTGAAGCCTATGTTACCGTTTCTTCTTTAAAATATTGCTATTTTTAGTTCAATTCAATAATTTCGTATTGCTAAGTAATGTGGGATTTTTGAAACGTTAAATCCAGTGAAACATTGAAATAAATGAATTTTTATAATTTCGAATAAATTATGGATCAGTAGAAGTAAAGTAACATGGGAAAATAGCCAATTTCATAGAAATCAGCCATTTCCTTAAGTTTGCCGTATATGATTACTTCCCAGAATTTGATCCTTATTAGCAACACTATCGAAAAGTGTAATAATACAGGGTGTGATTTTTTTTCAAAATCAGCGGGTTCGATTCCTGGCCAGGATTTTTGATTTTTCTAAAATCCAATGATGCAGTTTTAGTTTTCGTCAAAATCGGCCTCGAGACTCCTTTCAACGTTTTTCGATATTCCTCATAGTTTCGAAAGTAGCCATCGACGCCCAGTTGAAAAATTCACCCTGTATAATATGCATAATATTGTAGAGATAGGACCCGTGCGGAGTCAGGGCAGGTCGATAGTATTAAATAATCAATAAGTAATCTTTTGAAAATAACATTAATAAACATAGGTACTATCCTAAATTAATATGCACAAAGTATTCATGATTTTCAAGTAACAGTTGACAGGTGGAGGTGATTCATGAGTTCAACCATAATGGTACGATTTCACCTAAATAGTGTGCGGCACATCTATTACTTCAGCAGTGCGCGTACTAAACTTGTATCGCAATAATTATCGTCTATGTCCACCGGTAAGGCTGTGCAGCACATTAGTGCGCTTACTGAATTTATTCAGAAATATCCAAGTGAGCGCGAAAATTTCAAGAATGTTCGCGTACAATTTGTTTTTTTTTTTGCTTGAGTGAGACTACCAGAGTCGCTTTTGTGCCGCACATCGTTCAAATAGCACTTTTACGTAGTCTCATATTATGCGAGGACTACGACTCTCAATTTAGACTAAAACAAGTTTCATCAATATTACAATAGATGATGTTACAAAGTACTTACATTAACACAGATCTTTCTAGGACACCTGGGTTCGAAGTGTCCAGTAGAGCCACACATGTAGCACACCGGCGGCTTCTGACGACACGTGTCGTCTCGGTGGCCCGGCCGGTTGCAGTAGTTGCAGCTGTAATGTAACATGAAACATGTAAGTAAGTATTCTTTTTTTTGCATAAAATGTGGTTTACAAAAGGTGTTATATCTTATTTTAGGGCAGGACACATTCTGCCATAGCAATGGCATGCATATTTATAATGAGGATTATGACCTACATAAGTCGTTTAAAACTAGCACAAATGTGTAATGACAAGTTATAGAGAAAAGAAGAAAAACATTTTTAAAAACTCATACTAATAGAAACAAAGACACATACTCGTATATCTAAACCACGATGTAATGTAACATGAAACATGTAATGTAACAAACATGTTAAGAGATAGGTGAATTATTTTGTGTAGTTGTTGTCTGCATTGGACAGATATTGACGAGACATGTTTTTATGCTTTATCAAAGATTAAGAAGATTTTGTTGAATGAAAGCAATTATGTACTCACTTATACAATTTATTAAAAGTCATCATCATCTGCTTAGCCTTTTCCCAACTATATTGGGGTCGGCTTCCAGTCAAACCAGATTCAGCTGGATATCAGTATTTTACATGGAGCGACTGCCTGTCGGACCTCCACAACCCAGTAACTGGGCAATACCATACCCCATGGTAAGACTGGTTGTCAGACTTTAGAGCTTCTGACTAAGAGTAACGATTGTCAAAGATTCACAAATGACAGCCCGGGACCAACGTGTTAACGTGCTTTCCGAGGCACGGAGGAAACTCGCTATGACAGATGGTCACCCATCCACAGACCAACCACGGCGAGCGCGGCTTAACCCGGAAGATCGCCCTGTGCGGCTGTAATTATTTAGCCACAAGCTCCTCTTACAATTTATTAAAAGTATGGGACTTTAAATGTAGGTATAAGTGAGTACATAAGTGCTTTCATTCAACTTTAAAATAAAGAACACTATGAAATCTTATAACAATAATACATAAAATGACCACGGACTTTTGTTGCTAGCAGTTTACATATACAGGGTGTTTCTTTTAAATTGGCCAAAAGGGAGAAATCTACATCCATAAGAGATACAGGAAAACTTTCTTAGGAACCTTTAGCTCTTTTTTGATACAGATAATTTTGGGGTTTTTACTTTTTTGGTCAAGTGTGAGCTGTCCATAGAAATGAGTGAAATTGACCAAAATTTTTTTTAATGCCGTTCGACTCTGTTTCATATAAGGATCATTTAATTGTATCGGAAGAAAAAAATCGGGACGGCGGAAGTTGGTCAAATTTAGCAAAATATTTTTTCATACAAATTGTATGAACGAAAAAAAACACCAATGTTTTTATTATTCTGTTTGACTTACTTTCATGTAAGGATGAGATAATTGTATGGGCAGAAAAATATCTGAACAATAGAAGTTGGTCAAAAGTAGAGTAATGTTTCTTCTAACAGCATAAAGTCCTATTAACAGTGTCAATATTTCATAAGATTTGACCCACTTCTGTTGTCCGGGCATTTTCCTTCCCATACAATAAAATGGTCTTTACAAGACAATAAATAACATGGCATCATAAAAAAATTGGTATTTTTTTTTCGTTCATACAATTTGTATGAAAAAATATTTTGCTAAATTTGACCAACTTCCACCGTCACGATTTTTTTCTTCCGATACAATGAAATGATCCTTATATGAAATAGAGTCGAACGGCATTAAAAAAATTTTTGGTCAATTTCACTCATTTCTGTGGCCAACTCACACTTGACCAAAAAAATAAAAACGCCAAAACTTTCAGTATCAAAAAAGAGCTAAAGGTTCCTAAGAAAGTTTTCTCGTATCTCTTATGGATGCAGATTTCTCCCTTTTGGCCCATTTAGAAGAAACACTCTGTATAACTTCAATCAAACAAATTAAGTCTGAAGGTAGGTACTACATCATTGTTTAGAATTAGTTTGTTTACTTACGTAACTTTCCTCTTAGCCAGTGATGGTACTCTGTCCTTAGGGTCAATCACCCACAAACTTTTATCACCTAAAAATAAAAAAGATTAAGATCAATTAAAGGGACCTACAATTAAGGTATTCAGGATTTAAGATTAATTAAGGACATTTTACATTAATTATTGTGGTTAATGATGACTTATGAGGAATGTTAATTTCATTTTAATGGGTTATTAAAAATTATGTACAATTAGTAAATAGATCATTGTACTGAAGCTTAAATGTTTTAACAGCTTAGGGGCAATGAGTAATCCCTTTAATGATAGTATTTTATTCAATAATGTGATGTGATTGTAATACTACATTGGAATGGCTATCTATATATATAAAAATGAAACCCGTTTTCCGTTGTCACGACATAACATGAAAACGGCTTGACCGATTCGGATAATTATTTTTTTGTGTGTAACCATCGGGACCGGGTTTTAGACCGGGTCCTCCACCCGTGCGAAGCCGGGACGGGCCGCTAGTTACTAATAAATATTAAGACAATAATTCATTTGCAAAAATAGCGATAAGCATTAATAAAAATAATGAGAACACTTACGTGACATGCTTTTCTGTATCTCTCTGTGGTTAAAATTCTCTCCGCCCCAGCTCTCATTATAGAATTTCTCCATTTCAGCACGAAGAGTTGTCAGAGAGTATCTTCGTCTCTTGCAAACCTTGTCTTTACCTTTCAAATTATCAAAATCGAGGTTCTCATTCAAAATCGCAGGTATTTTTGTCGATCCAAATTTGGAAATGTCATCTGACAGACTAACATCTCCGTAGTCATCATATTCTGTAAATCCTGACACGTTTCCCATAACAATGCTTTCTTGGATATCCGAGTCAACAAGATCCACAAAACTATCATTGCCTGTCAAGTCAATTGAAACAGTGTCCAGTGTGGTGTTAGAGATACTAGATTCATTCTTCTTCGATGTTTTTGAAGGTTGCTCACTTGCTTTTTGCACAGAAATGCTCACATCTGAACGCTTAACTCCACTACTCTGTACTGGCTCTGGAGTCTCTTTAGCACATTCAGACAAATTGGAATCAGATTCATACACATCAGTGCTGGGTAGACTTTTCTCGGTCACTATGTATGAGTTTCCATTTTTATTTGTGTCCATTGACTGGTTGCTATCAGAATCATACACATCAGCACTCGGAATACTTTTTTCGGTCACAGCATACAATTTGGTTTTCTGCTTTTTATTCTTGGCTTTACTTTTTGGTGTGGCGAAACATTCATCATTAGGGGTAGCCTTATTCTGTGTGACTGTAACAATTGGTGTAGATGTCACAGCTTCCTTAGTTTTCTTCTTTTTCTTTTTTTTTGATGGAGTACTTTGTCCAAGTAGATCTGACCCATGGAGACTGAAATCAAAGCTGGGATTGTCCTGATGTCGAGAGGAGATGTTCAATGCTATACAATCACCACGGATGAACTCATCAGACACAGACGAGACTGCTGAGGGTGCAGGACTCGCTGAGACATCTCTTTCTCCACTTGTGGTCGACTTGTCCACAGCTACCTGGGTTTTTATTGGTGATGTTGGGTTGATGATGGTGAGTTCATCTTCATCTGAGCTTTCAATAGTAATGGTAGGCTTGGGAGGTAGTGCCACTTCAACAACCTCGTCTTCATCACTAGATTCAAGCACTACAGCTCTGTCATCTTCCTGTTCAATAATTTCAATGGTTCTCTTAAAGTTGTGTGGTACAGCAGACTGGAATATAGACAGATCGACAGCGGGGGGCTCGGGTGTTGACTCACGTTTTTCTTCTTTGGGCTTTGGTGTTTGGTTAGTTTGGTTGACATCAGCTTGTTTGTTGTTGTTTGATGGTGTAGCGGGCTCTTTTTGAACGTTCACCTTTTGATACGGAGTAGTGGGCTCGCTGGTGCGCCAATATCGACGCACCGTGCTCTTCGGCGCGCTCTCCACTATGTTCAACCCATTGCTGTGGTTGGATGCTAAGTTACCCTCTGTCTCGTCCACATGATGTAGCATAGCATACAGCCGTTCCTCCAAATCATGCTCGTTAAGTTCCTGAAAAGCCAATAATTGCAAAATAATCACACAATAACTTAGCTGTATTGTGACACAACAAAAATATGGTAACAGTGGTAACCTAACAATTACCTCTTCCATGTTTCAGCAGCGAATACGAACTAAACAAAACTCCACACGAGCTTAACATAATCGTAAATGGTATTTGGAATAACTGTTAAAGTGGTGACAGCATTACAAGTAAATAAAAAGGAATTTTTGTTTTTACGGACACGTCCAACACTCCATTGCGAAAGGTGACAGATTCATTCAGGGTTGCCATAAATAATCATGAAAAAAAAAGAAGCATGGTAGTTTTATTTTTTCGTTGGCAATGTTAAAAGTAGAGATGTCCTAAGATAATCGACTAAAATTCAATGTAAAGTTATATCGAGTGACGCCTTTTCGCCATACGAGCTTTAATTTTGCCGGTGTTATAAAAACCGCTGACACAACAAATGCATTCCCATGTAGGAACTGTACCCGCGTCAGCGCTTTAAAAGAGCGGCGCTCTTTTTCGAAATGTGTTTGATTTTAAGTGCTGGGACATACATAAAATCAGATAACATGTAATTTTGTTTAATTTAATTATTTTTTCCAAATCAGCGCTTTTATAATTGCAAGTAAAATAGTGGCTACGTTCCACAATAAAATTATTACTGTGTAGAAATTTTTTAACTAACATTTTTTTTTTGATTTTTGTCATTTCCCATCGGAAGTCTTAATAACGCGACATTTTAATCACGGACAAAAATACATATAAACATACGGATCGAACTGTGATACTCTTTTTTTTATAAAAAATGATAATTTCTGTGCGCAAACGCATAATTGTAAGTACCTAATAAGTTCTTTTTTCAGAGTAAAAGTTAAAATTTAAATGAATAACTTTAATAATTATCAAATATATTTATAAAGTACCTACTGCGTTGTAGACATTATAAATAATGAAACACTTACTTGGCGTGGTTTATTATCATTGATAATATTTTTCTTTTCATCACAAACAGCATTTTCTTCAAAAACTTGGCGAGTTATTTCGATTCGACTATTACACAAAACACTAACTGGCCGACTTTCAGTCATATTCAAAGAATTCTGGATCACAAAGATAATCAGTTCAGAATAGGAGAAGTATATCGAAGACTGAGCACAAAGCAGGGGTTTGAAGATTTTTATAAGAGATCCCACAGTACACGACACAAGAGTAAACGAAAGACTGAGCCTAGCGATAGCGTCAACTGCTTTCATTGTTATCGCAAATTAACTATTATTGGCTCTAAAACCAGTTTAATTAAATCCATCCTAACGAGGTTGACAGTTAAGTAATGCATTACAGCATTACATAGATTAATACTAATAACAGATATCTCACAGGTTAAAACTAAATAAACCTGTTGAAACACCCTGTTAGGTAACTTATATTGTTTCGTAAACATATACCTATCTAATTTTATTTCGACAATATTAATAAAGTTGTGGATAGCCGTCACAATTAACGTACCTTCAACATTTCTGTATGCGAATTTCAGTAGGCGCTTGCAGGAACAATCCCCTCATAACGTGCTTACGATTTTCTCTCATGTCTAGATACAACTGTAAGAAAAACATTGTAAAAGAAATTATTATTTGAAAAGAGTAACCATGGAGTTTCTTGCCGGTTCTTCTCCATGGAAACGACCAACCCGAACCGTGCCAATTTTTTTTTTCTTGACGTTTTATAAGTGCCCATTGAGGCCCATGTGAAATAAATTATTTTTATTTTGAATAGGATTTTTTCTTGAAAAAATTATTGATTTTTTTTTTGACTTGTGGGCCTTTTGTAATATATTCGCAGACTTAGTAGAGAGTAATATATTTAAGCAGCGAGTTGGTAAGCAATTTTTAGAATTTTCCATACCAATTGCGATGAAATATTAGTTCAGATTTTGACTACTTAACTATAGAGCCAAAATGTTGTAAGCGCTAAATCTATTGTTATAATACCTACGCTTTTTTTTACGTGGTAAAATCACCAAATGAGTTCTCCCTCTCCGTCTCCCTGAACCCAGGATAGAGCGGCAGGGATTGTCAGACTCGTACTGACTAAAATTCACGATGTCCTTCAATAGCCCTTCACGTTCCAGGGTCACGGTAATGAGATAAGTCCCACGACCGCGATAATACGCTAGCCTAAGTGCATCATTTAGCGACTAAACATTTTGCTGGCATTAGCAAGGAATTTCGTTACACTGGATACGTTTTAAGTTTTATTGATCTGCTTATTGAATAAAACAACAGATATACGTATTACATAATTTATTTATAATATACAAAATACATTTTATTAAGTCCAAACTTAAAATAAAGCTTTACAAAGAGTTTATTTCATTGTACAAGGTGGAGTGACAGTTCAGTATCAACTAACTATTTTCAGCCACCTACACAAGCATTCCCCCATTCGATGAGCGGCGTATCTGGAAATTATAATAATTTATTGTCAATAAAATACATTATTCTGGATTTTCAGAAGCATAGAGGGTATACACAGTCGAACAAAACACTTGTGGAGTTTCATTAACTAATAAATCAAAATCAAAGCGTTTATTTCAATTAGGCCATTACAGGCACTTTTGAATTGTCAAAAAGACATAAAAAAATAATAGTTAATGAAACTCCAGAAGTGTTTTGTTCGACTGTATGATATGTAGGTAAATATCCGACCGAAGTATTTGATCTGATAATTACTTTCAGTGAATCGCTCTAAGATCCTTGTAACAATGTACTGTCATTGCTTTTTATCCTCAGAACTATAGTTTTATGTCTTTGTTTTTATCGTGGTTAAATTATCAAATGAGTCCTCCTCGCCTAGGGCGGAGCGGAACGGACTGTCAGACCTGTACTGACTCAAATCCACGGTGTTCCTTTAATAACCTTTTAAGTTCCAGGTTCAGGAAAAAAATTACTAGTTATAAAGTAAAGATTAGGTCACCTGACAGAAAGCCTAGAAGCCAGAGTCGCGTCGTCAGTAGAGAGAAGCGCGGCGACCACACGCTCCGCCGCGAGCTCGGCTCCCTCACACCGACCTACCCAGATAGGTTCACAGTGAGAACTGAAACATACAACATGAATACAAATTTAGAAAATAGGATAGATAAATCCTATGGATGATCCAATTTGGCCACCACTGGTAGACAGCGAAACTTTTTGTATTAAATTTTCCCTCTGTCCACCCCGTGGCGGACAAAATGAAGATTTTATATAAAATTTCTCCCTGGCCACCACTGGTGGACAGTGATGTGAGTTTTATTAAATATTACCGTTGGCCACCAATGTTGGACAGTGATACATGTTTTTAATTTTTTTCGCTTTCCCTCTCTAAGCAGGATAGGTGGCGAATACCCGCCATTAAAGGTAAGATAAGGTCTTGGGTTCGATTCCCAGGTCGGGCAATGTGTTATCGAGTAAAGAGAGAGAATGAGAATAGGAAGAAAATTTGAAAATTGTTTTGAATACGGAATCTGAACATTATATAATCTAAGCTTTTAAACTAATAGGTATTAATACTAGGTAGGGACTTAATCCAAAAAGTTTAGTTACATTTTAGCGATATGCTGTAGACTGGCCTGCAGCACGGCGTCGAAGGCTGCTCCGGTGACACTGAAGGTCCCCGTCCCCCCGCCCGCGTCCCCCGTGCACGCCCACGCGATCCTCCCGCCGGGACAGACACGGTATGCTATCGATTCTAGGAGCTAAAATCAAAATAATCTTATTTACATACGGTTAAGGTCTTAATTTACAAGGGTTCTCGGGGTAAGCCGAGGTTGGTCTGTGAATGGGGGACGATCTGTCATTGCGAGATTCCTCCGTGCCTCGGAAAACATGTAAAGCCGTTGGTCCCGACTGTCATTTGTAGATCTTTGACAGTCGTTACTGTTATTCAGAAGCTCTAAAAAGTCTGACAACCAGTCTTAACATGGGGTATCGTATTACCCAGTTACTGGGTTGTGAAGGTCCGATAGGCAGTCGCTCCATGTAAAATACTGATATCCAGCTGCATCTGGTTCAACTGGAAGCCGACCTCAATACAGTTGGGAAAAGGCTAGGCAGATGAAGATAGGCCCAAGCAGGTTGACAAACAGTTGCTCTGTTCAGGTTGGTCATTTCCATGGGAAAGAAGCAGCAAGAAACGTTACGGTTAATCTGTTTTTTTGAAGTCCTTTCGAAACCAACCATTCTAAGAGTTAATAACCCTCCTTTTGACACAGCTGGGTAAGAAAACGACAAGAACGTCGTTATGCGTCTAGTAGAAGTAAAAGTGCCCAGTATCTCAGTAGTACCGACACTTCGTGTGCAATAGTTTTTAAGTTTATTGTTTTAAAATATGTATTAGTTTATGTTATTATTGTTTTTTTATGAATTTTTTATTCATATGTATTGTGATTTTATGGGCCTTAGTTGCCTGAAATAAAGGATAAAATAAAATAAAATAATTTGTTGTTGTTAACTCAACCCCGAACTAATTAGATGAGAGTATTTAATCACCCACATTAAACCAATTAGCAAAAAAAAAAAATATTTTAATTACAGGATACTTATTATACTTTCACTAGATGTTCTCTAATTACTAAAGTTTATGCGCTCTAATTACGTTTAATTAATTACCTTCAAGTTATCGTAAACATCCTCATTGACGAGGGCAGCCATACTGTCTAGGTCATTTGCCTTGGGCTCTGCGCCTACGACCACAATTGCATCGACTTCAGCAACGTTCGCTCTGCTCACTCCATTGTTCGCTCCGCTTAACACTTCGTTGCTCGCTCGGCTCGCGTCTTCGCTTATTGTGTCCACCTCACAGCCGCGCTCCTCCAGTCGCTTTTTCAGTTCTCTTCCTAATAAGTTAGTCGTGTTTGTTACCTGTAATGATCTTTGCTAATAATAAAATGCCTACCGGATGACACTCATTGTAACAAGATAAAATTATTATTGATGTTTAGGCATCTTAGAAACGTACCTATTTATTCTAAAAGTAATTATTGCATTTGTTTGGTTAAGACAATGTTAAGTCGTGACAAATTATATATTCATCATGCCTATACTTCAAGACAAGAAACCGTAGGTTATTATTATGTAATGTTTAGCAAAATAATTATCTTCTGAGAAACCGCGTCTTCTTATAATCAATTTATTTTTGTTCGTAATAGTTACCTATTGCACTTTGGTCATTCAGTCAACAATAAAATAGGTAAAATTTAAGTCAGATAGGTATAAAGCTGGACTACCAAAAGAAGGAGACGAGCGAGGGGTGAGAGGAAACTACTAGATTTTTGCACCGTTTCGAGGATAGCAGTATGGCCGCTTTTGTGGAAACGGACTACCTGCTATGCCCAGCTATGTATGAGTAATCCATAGGTTTATGGTAAACAATAATCGGAAAGCAAAGGTTTTGATGATGGACGGAGCATTGGGTGTTAGCCTGGATGGATGGATGTCCTATCAGCTAAGGAAGGGTCACAACGACAATCTACACCACCTAATATTTACCAAAACACGCCGTATATTCCTTCCCGTCCGATGCGGTCCTGCGATCTTCTTCCTCACGGTGTAAGCCAGGAGAGCAGAGGTGGCGATGAGCAACGAGCCTCCTTCAAGCGTCGCCAGCAACCGCCACGCTATAGCCGCACCTCCTTCTACCGCCTCTGACATACCCTCTGGAAAATAATGATATGATAATGAGAATACTATTCATCGACAACTCAGATATAGGTAGGGACTTAATCTCCATGTAAAATACACAGTAGGTATTATTAGGGGCTTCACACAGCAGCTATAATGTAAAGATGTACATTATAATAGTACGATACATCTCATTACATCTTTCCATAATAATCGTTAGGAGACCACACACGACAGCTATTATAATGTATATTTTTACATCGATAATTTAAAGCCATATACTGGATGTAATGTACATATACATTATAGCTGCTGTGTGTGAAGCCCTTTAGACGAAATTGGAAGATTTGATGACGTCATATTTTGAAGCAATTGCACGCTCTGACGTTCATAAACAATAATTATGTCAAAATAACATTAACATCATAATTAATAAAGATAAATAAAAAAAACACGCGTGTGATATACACTGTTACAAGTTCGTCATATCCGCTTTGTGCTCGGAGTTTTACGGCAAAGTTTGGTTATGCGAGTCACTGGAGATCACATTAAAGGGCAGCATTAAGCTCTCAACCACTCTAAAAGTGATCGATTGCAGTCGCTGTGGCCGAATCGGCTAAATGGCGTCATCATCATCATCATCATATTGAACCTAATATTAGTGCTATAAGAGCCAGTTTTCGAGGAAGCGTATTGAAAAATCTCTCTTGAAAAATGTTAAATTGTGTTAATAAAGATCATTAAACCGAACGTTCAATTCCATAAAACGTTATAATTAACCAAATCTATTTATAATTAACCTACATAAGCACCCACAACACAACACAAACTTGATTCTAGAGACCTTAATCTTCAATCTTAACGCACCGTCAAGTTCAATATTACTATGTGACCCTGAACGAACCACAATAACAGACAATTTTGATACTTCTGTTTTTTTTATAAACGTAGGTACGGACGTATTGTTTCCTTATACTGTGCGAATCCGGTTATACCTGGTTATACGTAAGTAATAATTGGGACTTAACCTTGATACTTTTTACATGGAGGTGCATATTTCCTAGTTTATTTTGTAACTAGCTGTTCCATGCTCCGCCCCTATTAATCGCAAGATGTTATTTAAGTAGCCTATAACCTTCCTTAATAAATTGACTATTTGCGTCACAAAAAGATTTTTTGAATTCGAACCAGAAGTTCCTGAAATAAGCGAACCAACCAAAACAGAAGAAGATTACCACTACGTCTTTGCAATTATCAAGGAAGGACATTTCATTAGTCCCGCAAACCCATCGTGGTTAAAAGAGTACTTACTTGAAAAAGAGTTAAAAATGAGGAAATACTTTCACAGTGTTTTTATGCCTACTACGCTACATTTATGGAAGTTAAACAAACAACAAATTATAATCATTAAGTTTTCTAGAATGTCCAACAATATGATTCATTGTTTTTCACACTACTTGCTCGTAAATGTCAAATTACATATCAGGCAACCCTACTGTAAAGCAAGTCATTGTTCCCTCTCGCTCGAACCGGGCAATAATATATGTACTGAATTTCATTATTCCCGTGGGAATTATGAGATTTGAATTTGGAACCTCGAAATAAACCGTATGAAAACTGTCACCAAGAAGTTGTATCAATCATGGCGGCTGCTGGCCGCAACAGCTGATCGCTTCCAGTGGAGCCAACTTCACGTCCGAAGGTTGTCGTACCACATCAAATTTCAAAAATCGAATTTATTTCCTCGCAGTAGGTGTGAAAAGTAGAGTACGCTTCTCGGGAGTAAAGCTGCATTGTCTTGGGCTTACTTGATTCCCTCGCTACACTAAGGATTCTTAACTTAATTCCCTCGTTTCACTCGGGAATTAACACTTGAACCTCCTCGCTGCGCTACGGAGGTTCACCCCCAGAATCCTTAGTGTCGCTTCGGGATTCAATACGCCCGTGACGTAAGGCTATGCTTTACTCCCTTGTTGCGTAGTCTACTATTATATAGTTAGTTATAAGAGGACTAGGTGGGCAGATGATCTTGTCACAACCTGACGCTGAATGCAAGGTGCTTCCTACTGGAATTTATAAGAGAGGCCTACTTTCAGCAGTCATCGTATAGGACGTCTTGCGGTTACTATGATGACAATGATGATGATGATAAGACTACTATAAAATGAATATATCAATGGTAATTCGTTCTGTAAACTGATGGTTATAAATCTGTTGAAACACCATAAAAACGTTTGATTAATTTAATGTAATTTTATAGAAAACTAAATAATTTACAAGCACGGGTTGAAACTGGATATTCGATCTAACAATTACGCTGATGACACTTCAAAGGTGCGCAGTGACAGCCTATAAATCAGTGAGGCAATTGAATGATTTATCGACGACACGATTCGATATTCCATTCCATAGATTAAATGCTAAAATAGTTCACGAGGTATAAGGTGAGCCAGTTCTCAGAGTAAAATCATCCAATGAGTCCTCCCACTCAGGGCAGGACGGGAGGAACTGTCAGATTCGTAGGGCGGGAAGTTCCTGTGTCTGACTGATAGAGAAGGAAGAAAAGCCTGGGTGTCACCACTGCGAGGATCACCCGGAGGATACGGTGTACGAGGTAGGGTTCACGCGTAGGCGATACCTCTGGTTTTGTAGGCGTCCATATGATACCATCAGGCTGGCCATATGATTTTGTCGCCTATGGTATAAAAATAACGACACATTCTTGTTTCATTTATTCATTATCTGAATCACCACTTTTCTGGCACACCTTGTATGGTAATATACGCGTCAATGTATGACCTATGCCGACGATAAAAACCCAAATTTTTGTGACGTACTCTTCCGCAACTGATTTTTATTATGAGTTTGGTTCATAGGTATAACCTGAGCAGACAATAGTCTTCTATCTAAAGATCAAGCTTAAAATGCAACATCGTCAAATAGAACAACAACCTTTGAGTTATATGTCAAAGGGTTTAAATGTCAATTAAATATAATCTTGGAAGGTCGTTATTGGGGCTATACATACAATAATTCAAGTCAAAAATGTCAGACGTTGCGTCTATTATATAGATATATTATAGATCGCCGTCTGTCCGGTAACCTTGCTATGTATCACATTATCATATAATCTGACTTTACCTTGCTTTGTCAGTGACAGCAATTAATATTAGACGGAAATGTTAATTACGGACATTTCATATACATAATTATAAACATTTAATATACATTATATAATGTATACAGAATACAGACTTACATATTATGTATGATTTTTTCAAATTAGGACCAATTGTTTATTCAATTTAGAAGGTATTTTCTTGGTAAACATTTAGTTTGTAATATTTATACGTTTTCAGTATTAAAAATATCCTGTAAAATACATGACATTTTTTTATACTTAGAAATTTAAAAAAAAATCTTTTTTTAAATAAAGCCTAGCCTGCCTAACTCCCATTTTTCTATTTTTAAGTTATGGTACGGATAATTATGTCTTATATCAATCGACACTAAGTTGCATTTTAACTATATTTACTTAAGTAGTTCCCAACATTATTACATACTCAGATATTGCGTGGGTTGCATTAAATATAATAATTCGCAAACATGAGCACTTTAGGTACTTTACATAGTAATTGTGACATTTGACAAGACTATGTACACCCAAACATTTAGATATGAGCTTATATGCTCATGTATATGTAAGTATGAAAAATAGACATAAACATTACACAGAATTTGAAATTATTCAAATAAGCACCTACATAAGGTAACAATACAATATAAAATAGTTTTGCAATACAAAATTGATGCCTACTTCATCATGTTGTGTACCTAGAACATTTATATAAAACCTTAGTCTTCTTGATACTAGATTTTAATCGTTTAACTGACGTTAATTATACCTTCGTGCGACCTTAGCCTAACTACGCTGGATGGTGGCCAATGAGTTGTAAAATTGCTCCATCATTAATTTTAATACTTGGTTTTCCCTCTTTGTATTGATTTACGTTTCATCGGCTTGGTATTGTTTCTTTTTTTATACGATTTTATGAAACTTAGTTTTTTTTTAAGATAGATTCATAGAGTATACTTTGTTGTACACCAAAATTGATACACAACTGTTATTTTCGTATTTTTTTTTCTAAACAGTACATACTGACATGTGCCATTCACACTTTTACGACACAAATACGCTATTAAATAAACAATAATTATATGAAAATAGCATTAACAGATTAGACCTAACAGGGCCCCCCTTAGAAAGCCAAAGCCTACCGAGGCCGAGGAACTGTCTCATAAGATTATCATGACCCTAGAACGTAAAGGGCTATTGAAGGATCACCGTGGATTTTAGCCAGTACAATTCTGACAGTCCCTCCCGCCCCGCCCTGGGTGAGGACATAATTGATGATTTTATCACAATAAAAACTTTATTTATAATACTATTTACAAAGAAAAACAAGACCTTTTAACTGTGTCTTTTTTTGTATTAATTATCAAAAAAATAAATTAATTTAGGAATGTCAATGAACTTAATGAAAATGTATCGCGCGTTGATGTCTTTTTAACTGCGGAAAGCAAATGATAATTTCTAATGGTTTGTCATTTAAATACAACTAGATAAGCTGTTTTATTTCTAGGTGAAGGTCAGTGGTTTAGTTAGATATTATTATTTTTAGCGTAGTACATTAAGTATGGAGTACATTAAAGAAGCTAAAGACAGAGATAACTGGGCCAATAAACCCAAACTGGGGTTCCTATTCAAGATTAAATTATTATTAAAAGTAATAACGTTATACATATACATGCATGTAATATTTAGGTGATGGGAAACAATACAAGTTTTTTTATTATAATCTAAATATTTGAAAAACAAAAAAAAACTGTTCAAAATAAAAATGCAAGAGTACGAAAAAAAGGGCGTCAAAAAAATTGTCCACAACGACGGCAGACAGAAAGAAAAACAAAAGACATTGACCTATGTCCTTGTAATACTTTACAGCCTAGTTATTTTAAGAAGCTTTTTTATATATTTATTCAAACTTATGTGGAAAAATCGTAAATGAGCAGAACACTCAATATTGACGGAAGGATATTTGCTTATCAAGTAATGTTTATATGCTTAACGATTTTTGGCATTGAGTACTTATGGTAGTTTAACCCCGATACGGTTTATAGCTGTGTACTTTTTAATGCATAAGTAAACATATGTTATGACACCTTTATTAGTTAGCATTAGTTCTTTTAGACTCAGTTAAAACGAGGCCTTATGTAACAAGATTTCTGTATTTTATTTACGGCCTACTTGAAGTATTCACTGCGTTTATTGTATGTAACAAGAATTTCCAGTAATCCGTAGCACCGGTAATAACTTCGCTCATGTACACAATTAGCTAAGAATAAAATTCCCTATCTCAAAAACTACTGAACCGATTTTGATAAAATTTGCAGCATTCCCTAAGTTGAAGTTGTTTCCTTTTTTGAAGTCGGTTAAAAATGAATATCTCCTCTAGTGTACGAATGCGGAACTAATTTTTCCATCAAATCAACGTCCTTCCAGATTACTTTAGGTCACAAAATCGGGAAAATTCATGATAGGGTAAGGAAAAATGCAGATTGAAATATCTAGGTAGTTTCCGTAGTTGGACTAGAATTCTAGATCTTTTTAGTATTTGTTCCAAATGTTGTGTGTTTTATGGTTTTTTTTATTTATTTACAATGGTGTCTCTATTGGCCAAGCAAAGATGGGAACGGTCAGCCGTTAAAAAATAACTCCACCTTTTTTTAATTCTATTAAATAAAATCTTCATTATCAATGAGTTATTAGGGTGCTTACAAATAATAATAAAAGAAATAATGAAATGGAAAATGAAATGGAAACCAATGACGACCAGAGATAAGACTTTCAGACCATGACTAATAATTATAATGCTTAATGTTGTAATGTATATAATGCTTAATTTTTTAAGTAACATTGTTGTGGAAAAAAAGTAATGAATAATAAAACAAATAATATTACGAAATAAATCTGGGGCAGGGTTACAAAAGTAAACAAAGAAAACAGTTTTACGACGCATTACGCAATTTTTTCAACGAATAAAATATTTACGCTTTTTTTTTCAGCAAAGAAAAAAAAAACTGGTAAGTACGCATAAAATAACTAATAATTTTTTTTTTTCTAAAAAATGTGTATAATGTTAATATTTTGAGTGGTTTCCAAGTAGATCAAGGCTTAACAAGTAAGTAGTATTAGTTAGTACCGGTTAGCGGTTGGACAGAAACTGGTTGACAAGGATTGCCTTCAAGGATCTTAATCCGCATAAATATGAACCCAGCCTTCACACGTAAGGTGACCTGTCGAAGAAACCTGTACTCACTTACATTCGCATCTTCATTTAAGGTTCGGTTAAACCGGTATGGTCAAATTCCAAATCTAAATACCGAATGCTTTTTTTTTCTTTTTTGACATAGTAAATGCATCAAATGAGTCAGTCTAACAGCAGCTTTACATTACGAATCAACAGCGCTAGTCACTTATGCTATTCTCTCTAAGAAATCATCGTCGCTGGACTCTACTATGTGCTCTTCGACGAGGCGTCTGAGAACGAGCAGCGTGAGCGATGAGGGCTAGTGTCGCTGACAATATAACATAATATATCTGAACAAAAAAAGACGTAGTCTGGTGAATAGCAAACTTTAGTCCCAGTGTGGCGCATGGCGTGAGCGTGGCCGCGCTGTCACAAGGCTATGTGGCTATGCTTATAGAGAATATTGGTGCAGACTTTTACTGACAAAAAAAAATCAACACTGTTCTATTTTTGTTACATTTCGTTTTAGAGCTATTGTATCCTGCTTAGACAATCCCGGTCCCGCGACGACACAGGACGCTATACGTTTTGTGTAACAGTGTCGGGAGTACTTGATATATTTGATTTATCCGTTACTTTACTCAGTACTTTGGATTATTGCGGCATAATTAATTCAATTAAACTCCTTGACTGTTGTAGTAATTATCATTTTTATAAAGGAAACCAGTTACAATTACAACAATGCATTTATAATCTTGATATTTCGTTATCAAAGGGCCGAGTCTATTGTTAGCTCACCTTTTTAGTAAATAGTGCATGAAAATACATAATTATATGTATTACGAAGTTACTTTGAAGGCATATTCAGGGGTACTACTTTCTAAACATGAAACAGTTTTCTACACCTTATCACTTACGGGATTAAGATTAGTTAGTGTTACAAACTAAAAATTGGTGTGAACATGATTGAAGATGTCCCGAATCCCGATATTCCCGACGCAAGATGTGTTCTCAAAATTTCGAATTTAGAACTAATAGGGAGGAGATTACACTAAAAAGTTTCGAGTTTCTACCTCTCTCTCTCTCTACTAGAAGACCTTAATCTGATGACCTTTATATTTCTTTTATAATAATTTGCTTTGTGAAAATCAAAGAGAATTATTTAAGAAAATACTTTTTTTTAAATATAAGTATGATAAATAGTATTGTGTATTGATTACACAGGCTTTGGTAATAAGCATCACCGATTTTGACTTCCACTTTGACTAATCCTGATAATTCCTGCTCCACATTCATTACATTTCACGAAATCGTTTCCACAAAAACGATAGAAAAGATGTTACACTTAGAAAAAAACAAACAGTTGTTGCCAATCGAGTTATTATTACTACGTATAGAGACGACACACTTATCACCACTGTGTCCCATGGATGAGTGCACGCGCTCAAGTTCATTCATTTCTTTGACAGCTCTATGGCGTGCTCTATGCATCATCCTGGATGGGACACAGTGGTAATGCGTGGTGTCGTCTATACGTAGTAATAATAGCTCAATGGTTGTTGCACAATTTTATTGTATAAGGAAAAGAATAATTAATATCTATTGCTGATCGAATGTGTAACAGTAACTGCAATATAATAATTATGTCGATTACATAGTGTATTTACAGAAAGTGCCGTTCACTTGGATATAATCATTGCCCCATTACATCAGCCGAGCGATATGTTTAGGGCAATAAAATGGAACGTGTCCAAACTAATTTAGTGCATAGTGGCCACTTTATTTTACCATCACGTGTTATTATGCCACATTTCTGGCAGATAATGTGTAAAAGATAAAAAAATACGTGTGCAGACAACGTCAACTGTGTTACTTTTATTGTGATCGTTGTGTTTGGTAAGAACGTTTCTAATAGTTGTTGTTGGCAACACTAACAGGTTTCGGGGTAATATACTGCTGCTATTCATCAAATGAAGAGTAACTTCTTGACTAATCTTGATATTTGACTTCGATATTACTTTTTTCAGTACTTGCTCACTTATAACCGAATCTAACGATATGAACACGGATGAAAGCTATCATTTAGATTCAGCCCGATCCTTGCTGTCCTCCCCCAGGGCGAACTTACCCAAGGTTCGTACCCCAACGGGGTGCCCTTAGCATGAGGTTGCTTTGACACACAGGCTTAGCAGTATAATCTCGCAGGACAACCTACAGGATGTCTCTAGGTTGACCAGTGAGACGCCAAAAAAAAAAACCCGGAGACAAGCCGGATATGATTTTTGCAGAACAGAATTTTATATGTGAGATTCGTACCTACCGTAAGAAAAACGAACGCTGTGAGGTGATGGATTGACTATGTCAGCAGATAGAGCGCTAGTCTTGATTGATTCAGAATTTGAAAAATTCGTGTGATTAAATCGTTCCACCAGCATAAAACACGGAAAATTAGTTTATACTAATAGAAATAAGATGCTGAACTAATCTAGAAAACTGCCTCTCAGAAATTCATTACAATTTCCACACCGTCTCATTAATTTATCTAAAAAGATTTACACAGATTTTACACAAGTCTGACGTCACACAAAAAAATAACACAAAAGAATGGAGAACAAGAGTTAAACAGCACCTTTGTCGAGTGATTGCGATGGTTGCCACACAACTGGGTGGTTACAACAGGTTGTTTTGGAGCTAAAATAAAATTAAAACAAACCCTAAACCAGATTGCGTCGTGAACACAAAAAGACTGCGTTAATCGTAATAGTTTGATGTACAGTCAACAGCAACAGTATGTATTAAAAAATAGGTACCATTCCACAACTTATTTATTCCGCTGCTCATTTTTAAGCAAAATCGCATGTACAGTGAATCGACCATTAACCTTTTTAAAAAAATATCAAACAAAGGAAATGATCGTTCAACTTTAAACGATGCAAATAGAAATAGTCTTCACGATGACTTTTTAAATTGTTCGGTAGTGCTAATTTCATGTTGCGTCGAGATATCCTTTTTGAAGCAATATTATCTTACTTTTGGCAGTGCGTTCCTTCTCTTTGCTGGACAAAATGTCTCGTTCGATAATTATATTATGGTATATTTTTTTGTATACTTATGGACTCATCTCAGCACCTGGATGGTCATTAGTCAATAATTAGATCTGTTTGGTGATCAGGTGGCACCACAGACCAAACTGAATTGTTTTTTTGGCTATTTTGGTAGCTGAGGGCTGAGGGCAAGCTGATGAGAGGAAAGAGGGGGAAGGGAGAAGGGTAGTTGTCAATTTCTGATATTATCTTCAGACTAACCATAGACATAATGTTCAGATTTTACTTTAAGACTGTTCCCTGTGGATGACACTGTCGTCGACATACGAACGATTAAAGCAGTCCAAGACCTAGTTATGACATAGATACTATCCCAAACTTGCAATAATTTTATTATTACATGAGATTACATTAATAAAGTTCTTTTTTTAAAATTTGGTAATTATATTGTATCATATTGGCGCGCGGGACTGTAACAGCTGTAGTAAGATATGTTATGAAAATGGACTGTTTTTTTAGTGAAAGTTACATCTGTTTAGTAAGTATCTAATACTATTTTTGGGATGCATTTGGTAACATATATGATTGATGCTACATTTGCAATTTGAATGTCTTCCTGTTTGTTTTATTTTATCACTGTAACAGTTTCTATCTGCTTAAAATAAATTACATATTAAAACAACAGATCCTGATTGAGAATCGTATCGGCTTTAATAGACATGTGCGGCAAGTTGTGGGAGAGAAAAACAGTTACTATATCATTGTCTTGTTCTATATCATGATCTCGAGTCTTACAGCACGTCTACCGTAGTACTCTCCGTACAGCATGATAAATTCTACCTCTATCCTACCCAGAACAGACAAAAGTTATTTCCGTACGATACGTATTTGTAATGCTTAAAGGTTGCTTTGTGTCTAGCTGTTTGTTTACATAGTACAAGGGTAACGCGAATACTAAGCAAATTAACTGTAATTTCGACAAAATGACGCTGTTTTTCAGTACATTTTGTAACTAAACTAAACAAAACGAAATGAAAGATATCTAATAATAAACACAAATAGATTGGTGATTTTATTGAAAATTATAGTATTTATACTGTTAAACGATCTGATCATCTAATCAATCAATCTAATCAAAATCGATTTTAAACGAGATGATCCTTTTGAAAAGCTTAAAATTTTTCGTAGACATATGTAAATCAATGTATTACTTAATAAATATTACATAATATAATGAATTATATGTATTCAACGGGAAAGCAGAATGTTCAAATTCGTATTTAATAGTTTTGTGTAAATTTGAACTAAACAGCGTTTAAAAATCTAAAGTTATGCGTGGATACTAAATACTAACGGCTAATAAAAAATCATTGAATAGACAATACTGGTAATTCTCAACTATTGTTTTCATAAACAGCATTATAATGGCTGTTTCCCATAGCACACGAAATTTCCATATTGTTCTACGATTATTTCTAGTCAAGGAAACATGAGTTAAGCATAGGTTACATGTGTGGAGACAATGCGTCTCAGTTACGCTCCTTTTCCTATAAATTGGCTAACTTTGTGTAAGTAACCATATCCGTGACTATTTAATTATGGTGGGCATACTATGTGACATATTATGTGACTCAAATGATTCTATGTGGTTTCAGCTTTACGTTGTGAGGCCGAGGAATATGTATTCTTTTGTGTGGTTTTCGTCTTCTGGTACATAGCATTTATTTATTAACAATTATTTATTAACAAAGGTACACCAACAGTTTCTGTATACCTACAATGTGTAATGTTAAAAGCGCAAAACCTCTCGTGAGGTAACTCAGCCAATGCTACTGAACAATGTAAAAATATAAAACTTTAGGAAATTCGCGAAAAAAAAATAGTTTTTCATACTAATGGGCTTGATCAATTTCTCATTTTGTATGAAAAATCATTTTTTTTTTTTGCGAATTTCCAAAAGTTTTATAACAAACATTGTTCAGTAACATGTGCTGAGTTACCCCACGAGAGGTTTTGCGCTTTTAACATTACACGTGTATAGGTGGTAACTTAAGCTAAAATCTAAATTAAAATTAATGAATTAGCATTTTCAAACAAATAACTTAGACAGTTTTAGCCCACATCTAGAATGAAAATGACCCTCCTTTTTTGTCGGGTCGGGTAAAAAGATGTTGTTTTCGTAGGAAAGAACTTTAGTTCAAAATTGACAAATTCGCTATGATGATCATAGAAGCCGGGGTCGCAGCCCTGTCTAAACGGTAAACTATAACCCTGGAAAGTGACGGGCTATTGCAAGACACTGTGGATTTTAGTACGAGTCTAATAGTCCCTTTCGCTCTTCCCAGGGGTTTACCGCGTAAAAATAAGAAATGATCACAGAAGTACACCTCTAAAATTAAAAAAGAAACAACGGCTGGTGATAGAGACTTGTCATAATAACAACAAGTAATAAAACAAGATCTTTTTTTATGATTCTTTCAACATTGTACAACAGTTTCACCAACTACAACAATCTCGGGGACATCGGGGTTTCATTTCTGTAAATTGTGAAATATACTTAAGTACATTTTCTGACCACTCAACAGTGTCCACTAGGCCATCATTGTCCAAGGCTGTTTTTTATCATATTTAATTTTCTAAAAAGTTGCAGTTGTCTTGTGTCAGGTACAGTAGAGAGCTGCTGGTCTAAAATCCACTTAGCAGTATTCCTACGCAAGACGATCCCCGGCCACCGTAGGCGCGGGCATGCGGGCAGCGAGTAAAGGGCAACTCGCTGTCCGACCATGGACCATGGGCCATGGACCCGGGTCGACGGCGCGTCGTGTTACACGCACGCCTCAAGGAGCGTCAGCATGACGAGGCCCTCTGAAAGGGGGGCTAAAGCCTGCCGGGGACTTACACCATCACCGTGACCCCGGAACATAAAGGGCTATTGAAGGACACCGTGGATTTTAGTCAGTACAAGTCTGACAGTCCCTCTCGCCCTGCCCGGGGTGGGAGGACTCATTTGATGATTTTACCACGATAAAAAAAAGCTGTATTCCTAATGATTCACTTCTTGAATGAATAAATAGAAGCAAAGCCAATGACGTGGTGGAAACTCAACGAATCATTAATGATATTGCTTAAAGTGACCGTTTTAGACCTTCTGTACGTTAAGAAACTGCAAGATATCCGCAGGAATAAAGTCATCATCATAAGGTATAATTCGTCTACTGCATCTCATAATGTACCTCACTGAACCTGGTCTTGAGGTTTCCTCACTCAGTTTCTAAAAAAGCAACTCTTGACCGAAAGAATACATTTTTTTTTTATGAAAACAACCCGTAATTATTATTTTATTTATTTCAGATATCCACACAAAACTACATCTCGCTAAATAAAATCATTAAAACATACAATAACTTAAACAAAACATAGAACTATTAATTAGATACAATAAATCATTCAAATATTAAATTAAATCAGTGGAAACAAAACATGAATTAAAACAAAGAATTTTGTTACCTAGCGCCCAGAATACGGAAATGCCGCCCATACGGAAATGTTTTCATAGATTCACAGAATGAGACATTGATTCTTTTTTATTTTGCGTACAATATTTCTGTCATAAAGATTAATCATAAAATTCACCATCGACGTCATTACCTTGTCCAAGGATTCCAATTTATTAAACCAGAAACATGTCATAAAATTAACAATAACGTGATAATTAACTAAGTACTTGTAAAAATATTAATTTAGAACCTTGACACCAGATATAGATCTAACTTTAAACTAACAAGCTCTATAATAATAAGTATTGTCTAGTCATTTTTATTTTACCTCTAACTGTACACTGCAGTGATCTTTATTCTCGTTATAATAAAAGTACTATTAAAGATACAATCATTGTTAGAGAATTGTATGTCATGAGACACAGTTATACAACGTGTAATGTTAATAGCGCAAAACCTCTCGTGGGGTAACTCAGCCCATGTTACTGAACAATGTTAGATAAAAGACTTTTCTAAATTCGCAAAAAAATAAAATTGATTTTTCATACTGATGGGCCCGATCAATTTCACATTTTGTTTTGTATGAATAAGCAAATTTTTTAAACATTACAGAGTTTGCTTAAAATATTTAATCCTACGTAACTTTTTGCGTTACCGTATTAAGTATTATCTTTACTTCCCCATCTAATATAATCTTTAGAATTATATATTATAAATAGCTAATTCTAAAAAAAAATACTTTAAACGATGTTGGATTCGAAATAAATGGAATTATTGTTATTATTCTATACATATATTTAATATTTTTTAGGATTTCGTATCTAAAGGGTTAAACAAGAACCTACTATCGCTACTTAAA
This sequence comes from Agrotis ipsilon, assembly GCA_028554685.1. Taxonomy (NCBI): domain Eukaryota; kingdom Metazoa; phylum Arthropoda; class Insecta; order Lepidoptera; family Noctuidae; genus Agrotis; species Agrotis ipsilon. Next base: position 17,368,363 of record CM052955.1, read on the forward strand.
ATCTACTATATATATATATATTGATGTCCTCTCTGTTAATCTATCGACAAGCTGTATCTTATGAACTGTTATAGTTAGACAGTTTTTTTCGCTGTAGCAACAAATACTAAAAAATAAAATAAATATTGAAGGGGGGTTCCCGTACACAAACACATTTTTTAATTAGCCGAATTTTATAGATTCGTCAAAAAAAAACGAAACTTAGCTACATCAAAAGAACGAGTCTAAAATGCAAAAACCGCAAGAACTACTAACACATGACCAGTTTAATTAATGCAACTTCGCACTGGTACGACTAGACATTTAAAAAAAAGTACTAAAACCGGGTCCATAGTTCCAAATCTACATCAAACTCGTATGACTAATTGACCACGTATTTTTAACTTTGGTATTCGTAAGTAACAGTTCAACCATTTTTAACTACATCTTATCACATAATGTACTATTTCAAAATGTATGTGTATCAAAAGTTCTGAAATAATATTTTACCAATTTCTAAAAAGAGCACAATATTTTTTTAATCTTTAACTATGTTTTTTTTTTTCATATTTTTACACGCAATGGCGCCTGCGTAGCGTCTTTGCAAAGATGTTTATTTATAAAATATTTATTTTTTTGCCAATTCAAAAGTGCTTGTAACTGGCCTACTTCAAATAAATGCTTTGATAAAATTATGGACAAACTATAAATAAAAACTTACTAGTAATATGTACAGGAAAAATAATAATAAATAAATAAAAGAGAAAACATTCATAGGTCGTCAAAGAATACGTCCACATCGCTTAATTCTTTGATTATGATTTAACGCTTATCGGATTTCGATGAAATCAGGTAACCCACTTACCTACTGGTCACAGGATACTTTCTCCTCCAGCAAATATGTACTATAGCGAGATTTTTAACAACAATGAGGGCAAAACCACGGGTAAAACCTTCTTATTTATAATGATACACCTGCCTAAGTTCTACCATTTATTTAAACTACAAGCCTGTGATAAGAATCAGAAAGGGTACCTTGCATAGGGCTTTCATTCTTCGTCTTGAAGGCTTCTATTATACTATGCTCGTGGTGTATAAGGTAATGGCTGATCCAATCGATAAATGCGCTAGCTTGGTATTAAATGCCGACGAGGCATTACAGACTTAGCCTTTACTGTCCTTTCATTGTGATTTTGCGGTACAGTAACCTTTATTGTCATTGATATAAAGTTTATTTCTTAGAAAAATAAATATATTTAAACATGTTTGTCACATTTTGAAAAAAATACTCTGTAGGAGTAAAATCTTTTCAAAATAATTTGTTAATAATAAGATAGTCCAGACACTAGACGATACCTAAATAACACTAAACACCTTAGCCTACTTGAAAACGGGTTCAGTTCAGTTACCTAGACTAGACATTTTAATTTAAAACAGCCTCGTTCACAATATGATTAATATGGGCTTACAAACCGTCTTTCGATTACAGATGCAGGTGTTGCTTTAGTAAAACACATATTAGACGCACGGGAGAACTTGCAAAGTGTAATTAGTTTTTTTTGTTTTCTCTAAAGCCTTCGATTGTGTACACCACGCTACTCTTTTGCTAAAACTACGTCATTTTGGAGTTCAAAATAGAGCTATCAATGTAATCGAGTCATATTTGCATTTTAGATACCAATGTGTAAATGTCATTGGCGCAAAATATTCCTGGCTACCTGTTCAGCTGGGTGTACCTCAAGGTTCAACACTGGGTACGTTTTTATTCCTTGTTTACATGGTTTTTCTCTTTCCAAAGCGGGCGGTCAATTTTACTGTCCGATACTGAACAGTCACATTACAACGATACATGAGTACTAATAATTAACGCAAAAATGCACCAATAAGCATTTTTAGATTCCGAAATAATACTGGACCGTAATAAAAAAAAAAACGACAATCAAATCATTTATTTCAATTAGGCCATTAACTTTTGCGTCTGATCATATAGTTCGTGTTCGCAAAACATCTCAACATTATTTTTCGGACAGACACGCAAAAAATAAAATATTAAACCGCAGCTGGCAAGATTCAAGACATCAAGGCATTATATACTGCATGATAACCATAATTAAAAGGTGGATGTATTTACGCAGTGTCTATATAAAAGCATGCATATGAATGTACCTAACATAATTACTGGTAGATATGACACACTGTTTTCCCCAAGGGTTTTTTGTTCACTCGTCGCACTTGGCATGTGTGTTTTTTTCGTTTTATTTGTTTATTTTTGCACCTATTGTGGGTGCAAAAATATTCCACCTTAATTTTTTGTTTGCGAGCGATGCCAAGGGCAGCGGCTAGTAATTAAATGAATACCGAAGTTTTCTACTGTCAAGACAGTGAATTATTCGATTAGTTCGTGCGCTTAATCACTAACGATTCGTATTTATAATTATTTTAACTTTACTTCACATTTTTATGTGTAACTCAGTCGGTTATTTCAGTATTATTAGTGCAGTATACTTACGCGTCATGGAAAGTATGGTAACATTGTCATTTCTGGAAAAGGATATCTTGGCCATAATTCAGATATTTTGTGTAATTTAGATTTTTTATTAATATAGGTATCGATATATCGATTTAAATAGGTACCATACAATAAGATAAAATGTATCGGGGCTATTTTTTGATATTTAACATCTTCCAAATACCTTTATTAAAAACATTTTTTCTTTTACCATATAGTTTTTTTTCGGTTTTATAATGAAAATTTTAATTTTAATCTACATATTACTACTTCACACCTATAAATTATTGGCTACGATTCTAAAATAATAATCCTCAACCAGGTAGTGTTACAAACGCAAAAAATATGTTGTAACCTTGAACTTTGTCTCTTGTGATGCACGATAGAACAGTCATAACAACATAATGATACACTACGATATAAAATGCTTCTAGATTGTGCTACATAATGTGGGAAAAACACGAACGTGTTTTTCTCGAGGTATGGTAGAAAAAAACGGCAAAAACACCGGTTCGTTTGCGTGAAACACTTCGTAAGATATTAATTTTATTATTTTTTTGAATTTGTTGAAATAAATAGCAGTAATAGAAATACACTATCTGTGAAAATTTCAGCTGTCTTATTATCAGGGTTCATGAGATACCTAAAGCGTGGTGGCAGACAGACAGAGGAGTCTTAGATAGCGCATTTATAGGGTCCCAGTGGGTAGTGAAAGGACAATTGAAAATACAACTAAAGTTCTTAAGTTTAAGTTTCGTGGACTGATTTAGGCTTGCAATTATTGTGTTTATTTGAGAAAAACCCTATGTGTGTAATTTATTTTGGTAGCAATCTTTATTTATAGGTACTTAGTATAAAACAAAGGCACTTATGTCTGTTTGTGCGCGCCATCCAAAAAGCACTGTAAAAAAATTTAATAAAATAATCAGGATTTTATTATAAGAATGTTTTTGCAAAATCCATCGGGTCTGTCAATAATTTGACCCGTGCGGAGCCGCGGTGAGCCACTATTAATTAAAAAGAATATTAAAGAAATAAAGATGAAACATGAACTTGCTTAGCAAGATTTGACGTCAATTATAAAAACTTTCCGAGATAAATTCTCAAAATGTCAGTGGCAACTGCACTAAAATCGTGTTCTAATCTTTAAATTCTTAGCTCAATTTTGTTATTTAATTCGTTTATTTCTAATATTACTATTTTTATATTAGCTCTTGCCGCGTCTTGAAGCGACCCGAGTATAACTAAAAAATAACGCCACGTGAACATAATACCAAGATGGAACGAAACCTCGCTGTAGTTAGGCAGTAAGGTCAGTTAAGGTAAGGAAGGTATATGCATACCAAAAATCCAAATTCTATCAGTCCATCAACCCTAAACTATTAATTTTTGTATACAATACTTAAATGGCAAAACATGTAGCTACATTATTTTATTTTAAGACTTGTATCACTGTATACGCTTACGCTCATAGGTTTTTGAAAAATAAGTATATCTTTATCATCCATCTATTCTCACAAACTATCACATTTAATATAAGAAATAGAAGATAATTATTATTATAAGAAATATTAGATATACATTTAATTTAATATAAGATGAGATAGTAGAGGATATTGCTTATGAACTGGCTAAGTTCCAACCAAATTATGTAATAATTATACAGTATCACATAACATTACACCTGTAATGCTCGAAGGGTTTTGTAGGTTTACCTGACAGTAAACCTAAGTTTAAGTCTCTTTAAAGAGTTAAAGCACCAATATAAAGCCAATCATTATCGAATTACAAACTAAACACTCTACTATGCAGTTCAACTATGAAAGAGAGTGTCAATGACCTTCATATGTCAACTGTCACTTAATGTTAACGGTAGAAATAAAATGTTTTGTGCAAATTAATTTTTAATAGAGTCTTTACTTGTTAGAATTATTTTCGAATGATATCATTGTTTATTTAAAAGCGTGCAAGTGTTAAAAAGGGGTGCATGACGTCACAATACGGAGTCAATAACTCTCCTTAGTTAAACTGCATTGTACCTAATCATTAACAATTTCTGGGTCAGTTGATAGACTAACAATCGTATGTTCACATCATACATCCCCATTTGTTCCCACTGGAACAAATGGGGATGACAAATTGGAAAAAATCTCGATTTCCACTGGGGATATTTTGATTTTTTCCCATTTGTCCCCACTGTTTAATTATTTACTGTGTAATAGAGTAGACGCTAACAATTAATTAAAATATTTTTTAAACATTTATTTAACAAATGGTTTGCTTAACTCTTGATCAAACATGTCGCCCAAAGCTGTGCCCAAAGTAAACAGCATGTTAAATAATAATTAAACATGGCTCCCGATAGTTATTAAACGTTAATGATTAAAGTGTATAGCTAACAGGTTGGCACGGTTAACGAACCCTTTGCCTTGAAAAGTGAGAGTCAAATGCACGCGCACCTAATAAGGTCGCTGCTAATGCACATAAATACGCTATTTACCGATTTTAATTGGATTTTTTCTGTGTTATTTCGGGAAATCTTGTTGATTTTTTTCCAATTTTTTCGATTAGGAATTTAATAAAAACACTGATTAGATTTGGCATTTTAAACAGAACAATTAGGCATTATTAATTCGTGTTAGTTTTATAATAATAATAGGATTTGTTTTGACTCAAAAAATCTAATTAACTCTTCGAAAAGTCTTTGACACCTATTTTTTCTTTTGTTATTTAAACCAACATTTACGAAGATACGACACTTATAAAATTGGCAAAACGCCACTTGCGCACTTTTCACTTGCTTTTGACGCCACGAGCCGACTCTAGAATTTTGATGCGTTATATCTTTCTAAAAATGCATTGGTTAAAATATAAAAAATACGTGTCCATTATTTCTCAAAACTCTAGCTGACGGATTTATAAAATTTGCTATTTATTGATGCTGTCAAATCTATTTTGGTGAGTCCGTTACTGACCCTCATACGTAGACGTACGTTAATAAATTGTTCCTCTCAGCGGAAGTTTAGTGTTAATTTACATTATTCTGCGATAAATTAATAAAACAGTTCAATTCTAATTGAAGTATGATCATCAAATTATCTCAAACATTTGTCGTGCTAACTGTACTAGCAAACACCTTCCGCGTTTAGGACTAATCTGTCATAGGCGAGCCACACTAGCGTCATTTCCCGCTATTTACGCGATAAACCTTTAAATATTTGTATAAACTTAAACGTGCATTACCGTGATAATCAACGGCATTTCCCGTTTGTATGGGTTACTAGTCCTAAACGCCGAAGCCCGAGTACAGGCAGGTAGTAAATTGAAATGGGCAACAAATATGATTTATTTATAATGTAGGAAGTTACATTAAAATGTCCCACTTATTATCGTGCCACAGTTGTCGTCCTAAAGTGTAGCTTGTAATTTGTAGTTGCATTATGTAAAGTAATTCATAATAATCTGCGCGAGCCAATTACCTGCGCGACTGTACTGCCCACTAGAATATAATACTTTGTGTAAGGTCAATCTAGATTTAAAAAAATATTATTGCATGATCTACTTTCCATTTGGAATCTAATTGTAAATAAGTGGGTAGCTAATGGTTGTCGAGATATTTAAATTAATAAAAATGTAAAAAATACCTTGACCTAATGTTAGTATGTAACTAACGAATCTAGTTTCTACCTAATATTATAAATGCGCGTGTGAAGATGGATGAATGAATTGATGGACTTCTCCATGGTTTACTGGTTCACACAAATTAATCTACTGATCGTATTTGGATGTTTGTTACCCTCTTACACAGTAACACAGATAGTTTATAATCTGGAATACTTTTTATCCCGGTATCTTTATACGTAAACGTTTCCAAACGTCTTTTATGATGCGGACGGCGAAGGAGTGAAACTCTCTGCCTGCGTCTGTGTTTCCGAACGCATACAACCCTAATCTCTTCAAAGTTAGAGTGAAGAACAGGCTTCTTCTGGGTAACCTCGCTCCATCGTCGAACTTTTCTTGGTCGTTCCTGACCTAGACTAGGGTCAAGAGCAAACCCATCTCACATATAAAAAAGGTATTAAAGTTCCAAATTGATGTGATTTTTTTTAGATTTCGAGTTGTAGCGGGCGAAGCCGCTGGCATCAACAGCTCAACTATTAGCCCCTTCGTACTAGGCTAGGCGTCGCAAGTCTCCGGTCCCTGACGACTTTGGTATCCATTGACGCATGCCTGTGTACGAACCTCTATAGATTTGTATTGCGATAGTCTCCTGGATACCATAGTCGTAAAGTATCTGAGATTTGCGTCGCCTTGTGTACGAAGGGGCTAATGTTATGTTTTGGTATCAAAGTCAAAGTCAAATCATTTATTTCAATTAGACCATCAAAGGGGCACTTTTAAACGTCGAATAATTAAAATTAAGGAAATGGGATGGGGTGGGATTGATTCTACACCCATTCGCAAAGGTAGGTTGTATGAAGAAGGATGGGCAAGAAACACCATACATAGGTACTCTTTTTAAAAATGTTTTACTATATTTATTTTACATCATTTGAAAGAAATAATGTAAAAGCAATATATCGGATAAATAATTTTCATTTCCTTCATTATGACTGGTTTGCACTTGACCAGTTTAATTTTTCATTTATATTTTTTTTCAAAATCGTTCTACACATTGTTTTATGGAGTGTTTTCCAAGCCAGTAGGTATTGCCTAAAGCCTATGTCAAGGAGGTTTCTGAAATCTTTTCCTTGGAGACGATTACATTACAATGAATCATTTCTGTATTATTATGTAAATAATGTAAGTAAACTTTAGGCCGGTATTACTATGTCGCAAAAAGAAATACAATATGAATAATGAATGTTTTGTGGTCATGTAAGCTTTTATGGTATTATTTACTCTGCGTCACATTTATGTATTTTACTTTAGATTCTTTGCAAATACTCAGAAATACCTCAGACTTGCCTTGCTTGGTGGAGGAAGTAGAATATACATATTTATATGTTGAGAGTCAAACATCCGATATCTATGAATGTACAAGGTAAACAACTTTTATAAGTGGCCGCCATGTCAAATTGATACAGTTATTTTTGATATCTTAGATACCTAAGTATTATTTATTTTTTTATTGGTTAAATGCTAAGGAACAGTACAAGGCGTATCATCTTCTATCTATCTATCTTCTATAATATTAAAATGGATCGCAAAATGCGTTGCTAAGCTCATAACTCGAAAACGGCTAGACCGATTCCGATAATTCTTTTTTTGTTGTTGTTGTTACCATCGGGACCGGGATATAGAGGACTGCCACCCATGCGAAGCCGGGACGGGTCGCTAGTATTAAATAAACGTTTATTTACTTTAGGTAACCCAAATCAGAAAAACAATCAATTCAGTTGAAAAGGACCACCCGCCACCCGCGCGCCCGTGTCAAATTCGAAAACTAAAAGTTCCGATTCCTGACCACTATACAATGCATTTGTATACTTCAAGATATTTATTTCAAAACAAGTTTCTGTAGGTAGGATTATTAATCAATTGAACCGGAAATCTCGATTATGGAAAGAAAAACAATAATAACACACCTTTGAATCCCGATGGGTTAGGCAAAGATGTACCTAGCCTACCTAATAATTGATTCCCATTTCGCCTGAAACGAAGTACCATGTAAAAGCGGGCGGGCTAATTGCCATCAACCTCATACAAGTCCATACATTACCACTCCATATTCCGTGGTTGGAATTGTGAGCAGTGGTGGCGCAGTGGTATCGGTCCCGACTTACGAGTTGTAGGTCGTGGGTTCGAACCCAGCTTGGCGCATTACTTTGTGTAATTTATTTCATCACCACTGCTCTCAAAACGGTGAAGGAAAACATCGTGAGGAAACCGGCATCCAATTCGAAGACATGCGACATCTGCCAATCCGCACTGGGCCCGCGTGGTGGATTATGGCCCACTCCCTCTCACAAGAGAGGAGGCCTGTGTCCCAGCAGTGGGAACGTTATAGGCTGATGATGATGATTCCGTGGTTGCTATTGAGAAATGCCAAATGAAAAAACTCAAAAACACTTTAATGAATCTGAGACCACATGCCCAGCAGTCGCGCTTTCTATCATTGGACCAACGTGGCAGTACAGTAGGTACATAATATAATACGGTATTTTACTCAAAAAAAATTATTAGTCCGAACTATAGATCATTAAAAAATATTAGACCCGTATTTTTTCTTTTGTCACGTAAACCAAAATTGACGAAGATACAACGCTTCTAAAAATCACAAAACGTCACTCGGTCGATACAATTTTACAAGCGCAATGAGGTCACAAGCCCCCACTCCCGAATTTAAAAGCGTTTTATCTTTGTCAATATTCATTAATTTGAAAAAATTAAAAATACGTGTCCATTATTTTTCAATATTATACTGACGGACTAAATAGATTATCAATTTATTTATGCAGTAAAATACCCTATTATTTTATACGATTACGAGACATCATTACACGTAGCAAAAAAAAAACCATTAATGATACCTTTGACGTTGTTTACATTGTTCATAAAAGAGGATGTCGTCTTGAAGTTACTTGGAGTTCTAGTTATTGAGTAACTCCAAGACAGTATCCACTTTTATAAACATTAAAGGGAAAAAACAAAACGAAAATTTGTATTCCTTGAAGAAAAAATGATATTACGCTAACTTCGAGACACATTGCAAAATTTGTATAAAAAAATAGTTTAAAATCTGATTTCGAACGACATTTTTGCTGACCAAATAGATTCATATCAAAACACAGACATTTTCGAAACTAAATTACTGAATGACGTCAGTTCAATAAGGATTTGAAGTTTTTACCGTTTGACGTAGAAGCCGCTAGATGTTCAAAAAGCTTAAAGGATTACATAGGTACATATTTATGCTCTAATCTGCCGAATGCTTTAAAAAGTATGGAAGAAAAACTTAAAACTAACGAAGTGGATCTAATATGATTTTTATTCAATGAAAATATTTTCTGTAATCTTTTTTCTTAAATGGTTGAGATAACCTCTCTTTTTGCAATGTAACTTTATATTAATAAAACTGTCTGTAAATCTTTTATTCCTTCATGTTTGAGTTACATACTTAATACTTTAAAATAAATATAATGATTCGTTTGTATCTTAAAATGCGAACAGGTTTTCCCGGTAAAGAGTAATAACCGGATAAACTTGTCGCTGCAGAGTGCAGACTGACACTAACGGTACCTACACACGAGACCGGGCTCCGGAGTCTTGCCGGACCGGTAAAACTGCCAGAAGGGAAAATGACCGTTCAATTTATATGAAGCTGTTTAAAAGAAAGAAATTTTAATATCGTTTATTTGACACTATCCAAATCACGCAATGCTGTCACAAAAATACAGAAAAGTTAAGGAAGAACTCAATGGCAAGGTTGGCGTAGTGTCTCTGGGATCGACTGCTACAATACATACATGGTAGCCGGTTCGGGCAGAATACCGAGATTTACACCAGACGTCTGCCGTGCCTAGTGGGAACGGACCCTAAGGGATCTAAAGAAGAAACTAGTCCCCATATAAAGGTCGCGGGACTTATTCCATCACTGTGACCCCGGAACATAAAGGGCTATTGAAAGACACCGTGGATTTTAGTCAGTACAAGACTGACAACCCTCCCGCCCTGCCTGGGGTGGGAGGACTCATTTGATGATATTACCACGTAAAAAAAAAGTCCCCAAAAATGTATATAGGTACCTATTCAAGTTCAGTTTCGATAAAGTAGATTTAGAGTCTTTGGTAACTCATTGTACATTAACTCGTACGTAAAACTAGGTTTGCCCCGTAGTTTCACCCCACTGCTCAAACTCCTATTTGCTGTAGCGTTTTCTTATAATATAGCCTTTCTTAAAATGGACTATCCAATACAAAAAGAAGTTTTCATTTCAAACCAGTATGTAGTTCCTGAGATTAACTAACTAAACAAACAAACTATTCAGCTTGAAGACAGTTTTAGCTTTTACCGTTTATCATAACGGTTTTAATTAATTATTCAACGAAGTGATTTCAATCTGAATACCCGGCATTTTTAACCGACTTCAAAAAAGGAGGAGGTTATGTTAAGTGCAACATGCAACACAACATCAACAACATGAAAATGCAGGTGCATCTGTATAGCTGTCATAATGTCTCGTTTAATACTTATATGTATATCAGACGGTTGAAAAACTATTCTTTGTTAATTTTCTTCTCATTTATTACTTAATCTAAATTTTATTGCAATAGTTCATAATATTATATTTGCATATTTGAAAGACACGGTGCTAAATGGCTGGGAGAGAGGACGGTTGCGATGCGTGTCTACTGTCGCGGGTTCGGTTGAAGCAAGAAAATATAAGTATTCGCTTCTAGCGAACTACTACGTCAACCATTTTAAAAAATCTCCTTTGTAAATACCAATAATCTGACGCATAATTACTTAGTTTATTTATCTATCTTGTTCCTAGTCTTGGTGAGTTTCAATAGTTATTTGAACGCACCACTCGTAGAAATTCCTGGAGAGAGCCAAAATTAAAAAAAAACTCGTCCTTATAGGTTTTATAACCATTTTTCCCTGTTAGCCGCATCATCATTTTTATTTTTTCATATTATTATAATTCCTCACTCATTAGAATCTAAATCAAAAAGTGCCTTTTTTGCCAAAAACATCTATTACAACAAGCTAAGCCACTGACTTCTGAAATGAAAAGTTGTCTTTCACTTTTTGCGGTTGTTTTGAAATCAGTTATTTTTTTTTTAACTTTAACCTGTTGGTCTTTTTGATATTCTTAACAATAAAGTGTGTTTTGTCTCCACATATCGGTATTTTTCGTCATAGTAATTAACTGATTTAATGTTTATAATCATAAAACACATGTAGCGTGTGAAGAAGTTACGCTGATCGCTGAAATAATTATGCTGTTCGTAATTTTAAAACAAGCGTGTTTGCCTTTTTAATTAACTGAATTACTGGAGTAGGAAACATTAATTTTACTTAAATGGTGTAATTTTTTCAGTAAGGTTTAAAATGTAACAACAGAAAATAACAAACCTTCAATCCCGATATCAGTTCCGAACCACATCACACACTAACTAAAATAATTTGAACAATTTTACTGTAAATCGTCATTTTTCTACAACAACGAATTTTCCCGCCACAAATTTTCACAGATAAACAAAACACAGTTTCGAAATTCGAACCTTCTATTTTTTTAATGCCGACCAGTGCGTTCCGTTTCGCGTTCGATTAACGAATGCAGGCAACATTTTCCTTCGGCTAGCCGCGCGCCGTTCAGCCGTTCACCTTGATTTTCCTGAACGCAGGTTTATTTAGGAAGGTATAATTTAAACTTATCAAGTTGCAGTTTTCAAGCAGGTTTTTAATTACTGTTGCGCAATAATATTAGACAAGAATAATATGATACCTATAATTTTATCAGATTCATAACAAGATTATTTTCTGTAGCCAGTTCTAAATTAGCTATCGTAAACCTTGCTAAAAAGATAAATGATGAAAGAAAAATTCGCTTCTTTGTTTAATTAAAGTTTTCCGTAGTTAGTTTAAGTTTAGTTTTGAAGAAGGAAGTATCAATAGATGAACAAATTACAAAGTGTTTTCAGATTAATCTTGATCAAAACAACTGCAAAATATTGTTAACATCGGATATAACGGATCTCCTTGGATTATAAGTAAAGATCTTATAAGACCAAATTTGAAATAGCGGTTTGAGTTAAAGTGTTAGGAATCAAATCCCCCAAATATAAATTGACCATCAATTGCTTACAGAGTACCTTCTATTTATCTTAAAGCGCGATAAGTCGGTGGCCATCTTGCCTTCATATCTCTATAATTGGCAGATCTTTGACTGTCGCTATGGGTAGGTAGATTTGTCGGATTCGGTATGACCACACCATTGCAGTCCTGATGAGGCCATAACTCTCTTTATGAGTATATTGCTCATAGTGCAGTTTAAAAAGCACACGGTATTAAGTGTTTTCGACGTCTTATTCCACGCCCTACCTGTCTCTTGCCCGTTTGAGCCAAAAATATTAAGCACAAGTAGTGTTTTCGTTACATTTGTCTAAAGCGGATGAAGAATATCATACTTGCACCATCATGTCGGTGGTATTCAGATAAAGTCGCGAGCAACAGGTGGAAAATATTACTAAATAGAAACTTCAAGTAGGTGTAAGCGCAAAACTAGTTTATTAACGCGTCAGAAATATATAAATACTCGCTTATTATACAATTGCAAGGCTTTCTCAACTCCCTGTATGCAGTCGGGATAGTTACGTAAGGCGTGTAATAGCAATTCCTGTTTCGATTAGGTATACGTAATAGCAGGCAACTTACCGGCCCCGTTTTAGCACATAGCTAGGTATTTTACGACAGCCTAGCGTAACGTTGTGTGGAAATGAACGAGTAACTAGGAGATAAAACTGATTATTGCATAGTAGATAGTACTCGGGGATAGTTTTCAAATAATTATATATTTTAGTCATCATTATCTCCCTGTCTTACACCATGTTACATGTGGTCGACGTGTTTTCTTCTTCTTCTATTCCATTCATTTCTCACACAATCCATCCATCTTTTCTTTGGATTTCCTCTTCCTCTCCATCCATCAATATTCATACCCATCAATCTCTTAGTAAATTATTTGTGTCTAAGAAATATATTTATATTATTAAGATGAGAGACTTTTTGCATATTCTCATGGCCATTCAACTCGTCAACGAATTTCAAACTTGATAGTGCAGTGTCTGAGCGATGGACGTCGTTCCGCCAAATTAAATTAATTAAATTAAATGGCATGTTAATAGTCGAAGACTCAGGGCTATCTTTTTTAACGGGCACTGCAATGCTGGAAATTATCGACTTATGTAGAAACCTAAGTATCTCAATTGAGCTCTCCACACTCACTTTTACATCCCGTCCAGTCCATCCTGGCCTGGCCTGGACTGGCCTGTTGGTCTAGTGGTTAGTGACCCTGACTGCTATGCCGGAGGTCGTGGGTTCGATTCCCACCCAGGACAAATGTTTGTGTGATGAGCACGATCATTTTGTTCTGTGTCTGGGCGTAATTTATCTATAATATGTATATATTTAGAAATATATAAGTATGTTTATCAGTTGTCTAGTACCCATAACACAAGCTCTGCTTAGCTTGGGACTAGATGGCGTTGTGTGATAGTTGTGGAATATTATTATTATTATTTAAATCTTTAAAGATCTCGGGATCTTGGGATCCCGGACTTTTAGAGGGCATGCCAGGAGCCGAAGCCATCTTGCAGAGGCCCGTTACGTAATTTAAATGAGATGAGGCCCACATCTTATTATTATCCTGTGTGGCCAGTCTTAATATTTTCTAGGTTTTCCCCATAAGTCTCTATAGACTTTGTGTCTAAGAAACGTCTATACGTTTATTATTTTACTAATAGCCTGTAATCTGTGCTAATAGTAAAAAGACCGACCGCGGCGGAGGTGGAGTAACGATTGATGTTCGTGGGGCAGACATGGCCAGAAATAGCTCAAAATAGAGGTTTAGAAATAAAAAGGGGAGGGAAAATTGTCCAACCGTGGGAGGAAACAAAATGTGCCCCAGATTATGTTGAACCTTATTGTGTCAAAATGCTCAGTGCCTCCAATAGCTTATAAATGGACAGAAATCTCCGACTTTTTTTGAAACTGAGCTACGTCGTCTGGGTATGGGCACGATAGAGTACGTAAGGTATGTAAATCCTCCCTTTACCAAACCTCAATAGGTACTCTAAATATTTCAAAATACATTTTAGCATAGTTGCCGCAGTGGCAAACGACTGCTGAGCACCGTGTCGAGTTTCGGTACCGCGGTACAAATTACCTACAAGCAAATAATTATTCTAGGTCTGGGAGTTTGTGTATGTGTGTTTTTTTATGTTTATAAGTAAACGCACCCACGCACGACCCAGGAGAAATTCCTAGTGTGCGGTACCTATCTATTCTATTATTCTTAGATCTCATCATCATCATCTACATCAGCCGGACGACGTCCACTGCTGAACATAGGCCTCCCCTTAGACCGCCACGCCGAACGACAATTCGCCACATGCATCCATCGGTTGCCCGCGACTCTCACGATGTCGTCGGTCCACCTAGTGGGAGGCCTACTTACGCTGCGTTTTCCGGTCCGTGGTCGCCACTCGAGAAGATTCTTAGATCTATCTATTACGAATATAGAAGGGGCTCGTGCTCTGCTTGCTCCCGTGACCTTTACAGTAGTACACGGTTCAGAGATTTTTTTTTTTTTTTGCGATGCCGATAGTAGTAATCCTTGAATTGATTTTATGTACAGTCAATAGAATTTTAATATCTCGGAGGCATTATTTTTTAGAGGTCTGGTTAGTTTCCTCACATGTATGTAATTTATGTTTACATACTCATCTCGTTTCTTGGCAAAACACATTTAATTTATTTTTTTTCTCTTTATCTATTTTTTTTGTTGATTGTACCTATTTAACTAATTTTTTATAGAGCCACTGGCAGTGGATCATGTTTTTTGTAACTGTTTATAACATCTTATTTATTGTACCTGAGGAAACTTTACTTTTACTTCACCTGCTCGCGACTTCCTTTGCGAGGATTTCATAGTATCCCCTAAGATTTTCAATTAGGGGTGGAATTTCAAAGGGAGGACTCATTTGGTGATTTTAATACATAAAAAAGGGCGCTTCTTGCTAACCTGCAGTGGTAGGATTCACCAGGGCCGCCTGGCTAGGGGACCATCATCCTGTCAGTGCATTTTTTTTTACCGTTTCGTTGTCGGTGCGCGGCAGATAAAGTTCTTACTGAGAGAACTTGAAGCTCAAATTTAAGTGTCATCTTTGTGCCTGGACTACACTGAGATCATGAAATGGCTTTTTTTTACTTACCCCTGCAGGCTCAGCATGGCGCCGTAGAAAGGGGTTTTGTCGACGGAAGAATAGACAAAATGACAGAACGTAGAAATATTTTTATTGATTTAAGCATGGTAATGTAAAAAAATATGGAAAATAAACGTTCTTTTCTCCAATAGTGTACAAATGGTGTCATATTTGTGAAAAAAACAATCGACTTGTGTAGAAATAACGATGAAATAACTTTGTCTTTTCTTGGTAGAATAGACATAGATTCGCCATGCTAGGCGTGTTGGTGTCCCACACTGGGCAAAAACTTAACCCTTAGCCCCTTCGTACACTAGGCGACGCAAGTATCCGATACTGTACGATTTTGATATCCATTGACGCGTGCCTGTGTTCGAACCTCTATGGATTTGTATTCCGATAGTCGCTTGGATACCGAAGTCGTAAGGTATCGGAGACTTGAGTCGCCTAGTGTACGAAGGGCCTTAGACTTTCCAAGAGTTCTTGTCTAGCGCAATTGTTTTTATTAATTCAAAGACCTTGAATTAAAAAAAAAAAAAAAACCAAAAGAAAGTGAACATCATCTAAAATTGTTATTATAAACTAATAAATATTCATCGTTTAATAAATAGCCGTGTTTATCATAATTTTAATATCATCGTATTGCATTCAATGCGTCCAGATTTTGTTATAGTCATAGCTGACGATGGACATCTATAAACTCTTACCTGTGCTCTTACTCTTACTCTGTCTCTTTTATAGTCTAAGCACCGTACACAACGCGACGCAAGTATCTGTACCTTAAGGCTTTAGTAAATATCAAGGTGACTATCGCAATACAAATCCATAGAGGTTCGTACACAGGATCGCGTCAATAGATACCAAAGTCGTAAGGTATCGGAGACTTGCGTCGCCTAGTGTACGAAGGGGCTAAGAGTTGTTTTGGGAGAATCACGGGATAACGCTTGTCGAAAGTGTGTACAGTTATAAATATCGGCGAATCGGTAATTATCATTTAAACATATTCTTCACTCTTCTAAAGTGTGTTTAATACATATTATGTAGTACCGTGTAATAGTTTCATGTTGCATGCACCTGTTAATTACTTAACTTCTTATTCATTTAGTATTCATAAATCTGCATCAAACGTGTTTGTTTGTTCGTGTGTGTGTATGTTCCGTTTTCACATCAAAATGGTTGCACAGATTTTGAAAAAATTCGGGCTATCACTACATAGTATAGAACAAAGTCGGTTCCCACTTCCTGTCCCTATGTACGCTTAGAATTTAGATCTTTAAAACTACGCAACGGATTTTGATGCGGTTTTTTTAAATAGAGGTTAAGGTTTTTATGTATATAACATGCATAATATAGTAGAGATTGCACCCGTGCGGAGCCGAGGCTGGTCGCTAGTAACAAAACAACAGCTAGTGTATTGTATCGGTGATGTTATATCCAGTATATCAGTTATTAAATCACGCAAAAAGCAGAACAGCTGGACATTGAGAACACAGGTAGAATTTTCAGTCTGAGCGTCGATGGCCAAATACGTAACCATACAAGGAATAGCGAAAAAAAAAACTATTCAATAGTGTCTATAACTTACATTATGTACACTTCTTTCTCGATTCGAAGTCGAAAGTTAAAACAGACGAAGTCGCGGGAAGAAGTTAGTATTCTATTAGTATATGAAGTCTTGATATACATTTTGTACCTACGTCTGTTAAGAAAGCGGTGCAGGTTGCGTTTCGATAATAAAGTTACAAAACGCGCAGCGTTGCTGAAATAAGCGGAAATTCAAACAATTAACTTACCTTGTCTTATATTAATGAGTTTCCTATGTAAACAATGTTAATAATTGTTTCTATTGTGAATGCATGCTGTTAAATGTAGGGCCGTAGCACAGTACTGCCCCGTTAGCCACTGTACACTAGACGTCGCGACGTTGACTATTGACTATCGCAATACAAATCGATAGAGGTTCCTACAATGTATACCAAAGTCGTAATATCGGAGACTTGCGTCGCGTTGTGTACGAAGGGGCTTAGTCTCGGAGTCGCAAGCGTCTTTTTTATTATGTGAGAGTCATCTCGCAGGTAAATCTAGAAGAGGTTGTGAGCTGCTTAACCGGACTTTTCTGTGGATGCCGCAAATGACTCTAAGGCCTCCAGCCAGGGGCTTACAACTAAATTACCACAAACTAAGTGACCACACGCTAAGGGCATCTGTGGGGTACGAACCTGGGCTCAGGGCGTCACTGAGGGAGGACAGCACAAGAGACAGGCTGGTTACAGCGTAGTCGAAGTATTTACTGCGTTTATTGTATGGAACAGCGCCTCTAGTGTGCGAAGAAGGAACTAATTTTTTTTCTTAAAATTAATGTCAAAGTCCCAGTTTACGTCACAAAAACTGTAAATTCGTGTTAAGGCCTCCGTGTCCCAGCAGTGAGAACATTGTATAGTCTGATGATGATACCGCAACCTAGCCACCACTAGCTACCCTTCAGAACCGACCTGCATCATTATGTCTGACTGTGTTTATATTTATATAGCCCATGGCCATGAGCCCTGAGGCCTTGCCACAAGCTCAAAGTTCGTTAAACTACAAAAAACCTGTTCCGACCGTTTTGAAAATTTGAAACCGGTTTCTCTGCACGGGGCCTCACAAAATTCTGCATCTTTATAAATGAACCTTCTAGAATGTTCAGATTTAAATATTTTTATTAATAAAACAGGAAAATTAAACGAATCGCTGATTTTATTTAATAAAAATGATATCTTCGCCGTCCACAGAGTATAAATTAATTCGTAATAAATGTACGCCGTAATAAAAATACTCCAAAATAAAAACATTTAATTAAAATAACAACGTATAAATAATGATTTATTCATAAAAATGACACCATCATCATCGTCATGGAAATCACCTTTTATGATCAATCATCATCAAAACGAGTAGGTGCGTCCACAACTCCACATCCACACAGAGGTAGCAGTAATTAGGGTTGCCATCCGTCCGGGTCAAGAGAGTCTGAAGTGTGCTTGGACTTGAGCCGAACTGCGCAGGGGGGTGGAAGGACGGTGAAGTGTGCCCGGACATGAGTCGAACTGCCCGCAGGGGATGGAAGACCAGTGAAGTTTGCGTGTGTCGCGGGCGGCCCAACTCTTTAAACTTTAAAAACCCGGACTACAAATGAAAACCCCCCGAACGCTCCCCGGAACTAAACTTGGACAAATCCGGGGCGTTTAAATCCGGCGGCAGTTCGACTCATGTCCGGGCACACTTCACCGTCCTTCCACCTCCGTGCGCACTTCGACTCACGTCCAAGCACACTTTAGACTCTCTTGTCCGGGTTCTGATCTCAAAAATCCGGGGTTTTCACGCGTCTTGTCCTGGTTTTCAAATTTTAGAGATGGCAACCCTAGCAGCAGTAAGCAATAGATACAGTTCTTAAACATAATAACAAACATAAACACCTTTTTTATATAACGCTTCGGAAAAAACACGTCGTGATTCTAGGTACGTTTCATTATTTATTTCTATATATTTTTTTTTTAATATTATAGGTGTGTCATACGATGATATCATGCAAGTTATCAACTATTGTCGTTAATAAATAAGTAAGTCTACGGCCGGAATAAGTTAATTTTGATTGTAAGTAATTTACTTAAAATAACTAAATATCAAAGAAACTGATAAAACTTTCTGGCTTCTGAAGAATAGGGATATTTGGCTGAAAAAAATTAATTAGTCTGTTCAGTTAGATTATATAAAAATATTTGACACGATTTTTTTCTTTTTAAAAATTAACGAAGATAAGACACATTAAAAATTGGCAAAACGTCACAAGCACAATTTTAACTTGCTTCTGACGTCACGAGTCCCGAGTTGTACATCATCCATCCAAACAAGCTGAAAGTTGGTTTGGATGGATGATGATGATGGATGTTTGATACACTTTCACGCTAAAACCATTGAACGGATTTAGATACAATTTGGTCCACAATATATTCCCGATTTTATTTTCCCGTGTGAATATTTTACGCTGCTACGTCCTGCAATATCGACGACGCTGCTGTACGTGTTCCATTTGTGCCACGCTACGAGACTGAGGATATTGTAGAGAACCTGCGAATGAAGATCAACTGGATATTCAGAGTCGAGAAGTTGGAGGCGCGTCATAACACTAATTTTAGGTCGTTGGTAGTGCGTGTTCCAATCCAGTTTTTGGCGACCTTCCTCAAGGAAGAGTTCTGGCCGAAAGGTGTGCTGTATCGGCGTTTCCGAGGCCGGCTGTGCGATACTTCGCAGCTTCGCAGCGTAACACGACGCCGTCACTTCGTGTGCAATAGTTTTTAAGTTTATTATTGTAAATATGTATTAGTTTATACTTATTATTAAAATCGGCCTTAGTTGCCTGAAGTAAAGGATAGAATAAAAAAAAACAGGCTTTGGCAGTAAATTGTTAGTATGGGAATAAAGAAACAGGTATCTACTTGCTGTGTACTAGGCCTATCGACATCAGTGATGCGGGGCAGTCTACCGTGCAGTGCACTACACAACTGCCTGTGCAGTCATGCAAGAATTGATCGGTGCGTTTCTCAAGTTCCCAACAAAATTGGGCCAATTTTTCTCTTTTTTTATATGTATTGTACTGCTGTGTGCTAAGATTAAATAAACTGCACGTTTCTGACAAAAGGGTCATCGCCTTTTAAATAATTATGTCTTTAGAGATCTCACCTTTGAGTATAAGTATCATTCATTCACACCGAGACTGCGCGCATATTTCAAAAGAGCAAAATCAAACTTTATTTACTTCACGAAAAGATACAAATTTCCAGTAACATCGATTCATCGAGTTTCCTCTCAGTGTTAACTGACCTTACAAAGGCTCAAGCACCCCTTTCTATATCAGAGAAATTTTCAGGAAAATACAATCATCCAATATGACTCCTGAGTCCTCTGTGGAGCGGAAGAGACTGAAAGACTGGTACTGACCAAAAACCACGCCGTGCCTTCGGTTACCCTTTGCGTTCCATAGCCGCATTACCCTGTTTAGACAGCCCTGCAACCCCAGCAGGTGTTTGACCCTATGACACAACTACTTAAGGCTCGCGTAAAAAACAACGCGTCGTCGACAGGCCTTGATCAGACGGCAAGCTATCCTTTACTGGCCGTCCGAAACGGATACACTAATACACACCCAACAAAGGCAACATTGTTGCTAATGCGTCTATTAAATTAACCATCTTAATTATTATCATTTATTTTCGCTAGAAATGTTACGTGTAGCGCGTTATCTCGTTTTACTGCATCAATTACAAGGTGTATCCTCCATTGTTCGATGCGCATCGCTCAATGCGTCATTTTCATTTCATAGTCTGATGCGTTTACGAATTAATACTTAGGTACCTACCTACCTAGTTTCAGTAGTACTCGTTAAAATACTATAACTTTTAGGATGCCCAAAGGGTGAAACAGGACATTATTACTAAGACTCCGCTGTCCGTCTGTCTGTCTATCCGTATGTCACCAGCACGCGTAGCATGGCGATTCTATTTATTTCATCGTTATTTCTACACAAGTCGTTTTTTTTGCACAAATTAACATGTCGAATTGAGAACATCCTCCTTTTTTATTGTCGGTTAAAAAAAACCTTTATTTTCTATATTTTTTACATTACCATGCTTAAAACAATAAAAATATTTCTAGGTTCTGTCATTTTGTCTATTCTTCCGTCGACAAAAACTCTTTTCTACGGCGCCATGCTACGCCTGCAGGTTGTATACCAACGGGCACGCCATAATTGCAGCGGGAAAAACCCCTCTTTGAGGAGTGGCCGGATAGGAGCCACGCTGTTGTCCTGACCTACCGCATGACGCAGGTTCTCAGTGGACATTGAAGTTTCGGGAGGTTCCTATGTCGAAAAGGTAAGGAAGAAACGCCTTGGTGTCATCACTGTGAGGATTGCTCGGAGTATACGTTGCAGGTCTGCCCCACTTTGGTAGAGCGACGCCGTGTAATCACGAAGGTGATAGGCGGCGACCTCTCGCGCACCATTGGTCGTGCTGCGGGGTGAAAGTGTCTGCGAAGCAGTCATGCTAGCGAAGGAGGAGGTAAAAAACGTGAGGGATAGGACAACGTCCACGACTCGCTGTCCGATCATGGACGATGCCCGGGTCGACGGAGAGTCTTGTTCCACCCGTACCTCAAAGAGCTATCAGCAATATGACGTTAACCGTGATCCTGGAACGTAAAGGGCTATTGATGGATCACTGTAGATTTAGGTCAGAACAAGTCTGTCAGAGTCCATCCCGCCCGCTCTTGGTGGGAGAACTTTTACCACGATAGAAAAAATAGGCAATATGCACTACTACCTGCGAATCCAGGCTTAGTTGCTTGTAGAATATAATAAGTAACTAATATTGCGTCACTCACACTTGAGGTCAACCGTGCGTACTGTCTAAACTTGACCTTCATTTTGAACCACATAGACAGTGAATTAGTTTATATAGAGAGACTAGTAACCTGCCCTTACTTTACTCTATATTGTATTCTTTTTCTTAACTGCCCCGTTGGTCTCGTGGTCAGGAAGAGCGACTGCTAATCGTGGGATCATTGTGGGATCCTAGCCTCCTAGCCACTGAATACTTAATAGTACTAAGGCAAAAAGTGCAATTGGGTTTTTTTATCAGAATTTTTCTGTAACTAGCAGCCCGGAGTTTGGAAATTGGGGTATAAATCGCCCTGTGTCGGTGCGCACGTTAAGTTGTTGGTCCTGCGCCTGATCCCTCTCCGGTCGTGTCGGATTGCCGTCCCATCGGAACTATGAGAGTAAAGGAATAGAGAGTGCACAGTCTGTGCCTGCGCACACACTTGTCCACTATAACATGTCCCGCGCAGACGGCTAATCTCCGCTGCGTTTGGCCGTCGTGGCAAAAATGGGTCAGGAGAACAGACTATTTTACTCAACATTTTGTCTGTAGATAAGTTTCTTTCTTCTATATCTTGGAGATGTTGTGTCATGGCTATCGAACTGGCACCATTAACTCACAAAGTTTGGCTTTTTGTTATTTACAACAAATTTATTAAAACTATTTTGTGAAGAGAGAATAAATAAAAAAATCAAGATGGCGAGAACGCACACCAAAATTATGCTACACTAACAACTTATGCTCTACGAACATTGCAGTCTTGCAGAGCATTCATACAAACATCCGGGACATACGGCTTTATTTTTTATTTCATAGTTAATAGATAACAGTTTCCTGCATAACGACAAGTATAACCTGATACATTCAAGGTCTCAAAATTATTGCACAACACAGATATTATTTTTTAATATTAGAATCTAATTAAGTACAGTCACTTCACTGCTATTTTATACCTTTTGATTTGGTGTCACTGTAAATCACAGATATATTTTTGGTTTTAACTACAAGGTAAGTGTTATTTTCCTTCAATTTTTCTGGGATAATAGAAAATGCAAATCGCGTTACTGGAGCCCAGCCATAAATGTCAAGTAGAAACACCGTAATGTTTTATTTATATCTAGGTATACATATGTCCGCCCAACCACAGCGGAGGAAATATGTATATCCCCGCAGACAAGTCTGTCAAGATGATAGTATAATTTTTATGGTGTCTATCTATACTTAAATGTCTTAATTATAATATTATATAGTTGGTTTGTAGCTGTCAGAAGTAAAAAGTCTGTGAAACAACTGTGAGATACACTGTTCTATTTTAGAAAATACTTTTTTTTTCTTTACTACGCGTCGAATGTTGAGGTCTTTTAAGGCCAGACATTGATCAAAAAATATAAATACTTATTTAATAGTACGGTACACTGACTGTATAATATTGAATTTCAATCGATACACTTACTTATTAATTTATATAATAGGTAGGTAATAAATAAGTACCTACGCGAGTACTGCATAATGTTACATTGAATTTCAATCAATATGCTGTAATAGGTAATTTACGATCTTTTGTTTGTGTTGAGGTTAACTGTAAATAAATAGATATCAGCACTGGATAGTTCCGACTCCAGTAGATATGTTTTATCTTATTCATGACAGCGTTGAGCACTTAGCTATGACTTAGCTAGTCGACAATTTGCTGAACTGGACCCATTTATCTTAGCCGTGGGACACACAATGTTATATTTGCTGTTTCGTTGTCGTTTTTATCTTATGTACCTTATTTAAACCTTTTCTATTTTTTCTTCTTTTATTTGTTTATGTTGTGCGTACCGGCTACTCAAATTTTAAACGTTTTTTCTTTCTATTGAACAGGTGATATTTAGGTGTTCCCCTTAGCTGGGCCCTTAGATTCATCCCACTATTCGATTACTAATGGTCGTAGCGTGATGCCATACAGGGTAATTTCTCAACTGGGCTTGGATGGCTATTTTCGAAACTATGAGGAATATCGAAAAACGTTGAAAGGAGTCTCGAGGCCGATTTTGACGAAAACTAAAACTGCATCATTGGATTTTGGAAAAATCAAAAATCCTGGCCAGGAATCGAACCCGAAAAATATGAATCTTATATACCCGATACCCTGTACGTAGAATAATGTAAATGTTGACTTCAGTTAATAAGTTTTGTGGTTTGTAACAAATTAGGACTGCAATACTGACAATGGGTGATCTGCTAAACATAACTTTAGGTGTCATTGAGCAATTTTTGATCATAACCTCACGATCTTTTCCTTCACAGTTTTGAGAGCAGTGGTGATGAAATAAATTACGCGCCTGACCCTAGTCATTCGCGTTCGATTTGAGCGAGTTCCAAATCTTGCTCTAATTTCCTTGATTTTTTCCTATTTGCATATCAGTGACAAAGTTGTAACTTGATTTAAGAACTACGATTCGCGACAATTAACAAATATATTTTTTATTAAAAGAATAGTCAAAAAATTCGCTTTATTGTTCTTACTTAGATTTGTGTAAATTTTACCACTTTAACACTTATACCTTCAAAATGGTATCATAGTTATTAAGTATTCAAGATCAGGGGTGCTAAGACAGGAAACCTCCACGTGCGCCCGTGGACTGGAGTTCCCTCTCGGATACGTCCGGGGGGAAGACCAGTTTTTCGGGCCGGTGCACCCTGGGATGCGGGCAAAAACTCTTCCTTAGGCACTGTGTGCCTAAGGGGTCTCTTTGCCCGTATGCGAATAGCCTGTCGTGTGGACGCTCCAACGCGTGTCCCTCTGATCAGCAGAGGGCACAGCGGCGGAGCGGGCTTGCGGACGGTGAGTAATGGGTAGCTCGCCGTCCGACCGAAGACCAAGCCCGGGTCGGTGGCGCGTCGTGTTTCGCGCCAAATGCTGGGGTCGCGGGTTTTTTCTTAACCCAGGATACCGCGGCCCTGGAACGTAAAGGGCATCCGAAGGAACACGGGTGGATTTTAGTCAGTAAGAGTCTGACAGTCCCTTCCGCCCCGCCCAGGGCGGGAGGACTCATTTGATGATTTTACCACCTAAAAAAAAAAAAAAAAAAAAAGTATTCAAGATCGCGCAGGTCTGCGGGCGGCGAGTAATGGGCGACTCGCTGTCCGACCTTGGACATGCCCGGGTTTACGACGCGTTGTGCGTTCGACGCGCGCCTCAAAGAAAGTCAGCATTATGATTGGTATTATCCCCTTAAAAGGGCCATAGCCTGCCGGGGTCGCGAGAATCACGTATTGTGCCCCTGAAACGTAAAGAGCTATTGAAGGACTCTGTGCATTTTAGTCAGTACAAGTCTGACAGTCCCTCCCGCTCTACCCTGGGTTGATGTTGAACTCATTTTATGATTTTCCCACGATAAAAAAAGATCGTGCGGAATAGTAGTGATTTCATACTTTTGCTCACTTGGAATTAAATAATACTTATTCATAATAATGATTTACACCGCGGACATATTTCATAAGAAAAGCTTATTATAATGAACACACACATTGCATGTAATTGCCAACATGACTTTTCTTAAAAAATTGCTTAACTTTTTAAACAAATTATTTATTTAAAGCATAAGTACCTCAGTAAAATCTTGGCCCCAATTACTTCATAAGAACAAATATATGTAATTGTGAAAACCACACGTTATTTTAACACCTTGACTGAGCGATTGGACTGCTACGCGTGTCGGGGGTTCGATTCCCGTATGGAGCAAATATTTGTATGATCTACAAGTAGCTGTTCCGGGTCTGGGCGTTTGTGCTTATACTCATAAAACGCACCTACGACACGGGAGAAATTCCTAGTGAGGGGCAAGAAGCAGCGGCGATAAAACCGCTGCTTCTTGCCCCTCACTAGGAATTTTTTTTTCAAAAAGGGTAAAATAACCTACAAAATAACTTTTCTTTCGGAAGTCGGTGGCTTTGTTTTATTATTTCGATGTCTTTTTGCCACCGACTTCCGAAAGAAAAGTTATTTTGTAGGTTATTTTACCCTTTTTTGTGGTTGTTTTTGAAGGCGGTTAAATTTTTTTTGAAAAAAGTTTTTTATTTTACTCTTTTTAGTTTTAATATTCAACCCAAATTCTTGGCAAATACAACATTTTCTTACATGTACACTAGAATTTTGTAATCCGTAGCACCGGTATTAACATCGCCCATGTTTTGTGCATAAAAGAAAGTTCCAATAAAATTCTCTATCTCAAAAAATGCTGAACAGAGTTCGATGAAACTTGCAGTATTCCCTAAGGTGAACGATCCCTAGTACAACAAAAAAACAATTTTGAAAATCGCTCCACAATTGGCGAAGTAATGGCGTAACAAACACGCAAAAAGTAAAGATCATCATGTCGTCCAAGTAGGCGAAATTAATAAAAATGCTCACAAAATAAAAAGTACTGAACCAAATTTGATGAATTTTTTATGGGACCACACTGCAAGTATCCTGCATCGAACAAAAAAAGAATCACAGTAATCGGACTAGAAACCTCGGAGTAATCGATGTACATACATAAAAAAAAAAAAAAAAAAAACATTCCGACCGAATTGAGAACCTCCTCCTTTTTTTGAAGTCGGTTAAAAATGTTACAATGATATTGATCTGTTAATAAATACGGAAGGTAAACAAGATATTTCATATAATCATAGATTATAATTAACAACCTTAATATCCCCTGCTGCTGTGATTTGTGGGTAGCCAGAATATTTATAATTTAATAAGTTGACCTTTTTTATTTTTTAGGTTCCACCTTCACAAAATTAACAAGGCTATAATAGTAAACCATTAATTATAAACAGTAATAAGGTTAAATTCGAAATCTAATTATCAGTTTCGTAATTTACATATAAAATTCTATAAAGCGAAACAAAAATACGTTTTCTAATAGGTACATTGTTAAAGCTATATTTTTTATACGCAATAACACCTGTGTCGTCTTCGCAAAAATTAGAAAGATTTTTTTAGGTACATTGTTAACCTAGGGGTGAAACGTTTACCTCCTTCTGCGAAGCAGCCATGCTAGCGAAGGAGGAGTCGGGAAGCGTGAGGGAGAGGACGGCCTCTATCTCACGACCCAGCTGCCGCAGGAGATGACCACTGCAACAGACGTCGCGAAGCGATTTACGTGACTTATGGTCCATGCCCGGGTGGACGACGTGTTGTGTGCCACGCGTGCCTCAACGAGCTGTCAGCAATCTGACGGGGACCCCTTAGAGGGCCAACTGCTTTGTAGCGGGACTGTCTCATCAGATAACCATGAATTTTAGCCGGTACGAGTCCGTAGTTCCTTCCGTCCTGCTGTGAATGAGAGGACTCATTTGATTATTTTGCCAAGTAAAAAACGTACAGCCAAAAACGTAATTTTAAACTCAATTAAAAAACGCATAAGAATTAACCAAAATATGCGCATTTACATTTTTTGAAATTACAGAACGGGAAATAATTTCGTAATCACAAGCAACTTAGCAACTCGACCTCTAGATCAAACGCTTCAAGGTAGGTAGGTATGTCAAGTTTTTGGAATTACGTCTTCAATTAAATGAATTGACTGCAAAGAAGAATGGGCAGAAATGTATGGACCCCGTCCCTTTCCTTGTAACACTCCCATCTATATATCAAATGAAAGTACGTGAAAAGTGTATCATTTCAATGTATGACAGCAAACCTGCAAACTATAGGAGAAAAAAGTTATTGAGACTTTTATGTCAAAAGATGAATTTCGATTTTCAGAAGAAAACATTGCTCTTAGCTTTTTCTCATGATAATATGTGTATAGATCATGAGAAAGAGTAACATTGTTGACTTAGCGGCACCCAGACTTCTGACTCTTTAAAAGAAAATCATAGTACTTAGTAGTAATCATTGTATGAAAATAATGAATTTAAACTAGATTGGGGCTATAGAGGCTCAAAGCTGTGGTAGGGATACCACAGGCCCTACTTAGAAGAACATGGCTATAAGACCGTCACATGCCGCCACAACCAAAACGTTACTCAACTGACTAACGAGGAAGCAAAGGAGTAAAAAAATCACCAGTGTACTATGGATGGTCGTTGGAGTCATTTTTTGGTTTCCTTCATTAGTGTTCGAAGTGCTAACAGTGTCTGAATAGCTTTTTGTCATGGTAATGATGCGTACCAACGCCAACGCTTGTACCCATCATTTCCATGTGAAAATCTATGAACATCGCCGTGTGGAGACACGTTCGTATAGAGTATATGGAAATATGTGGCACGACTATAATATCGCCGCGATTTGCGATTATTCTTTTTCAAAAACGCTATCATCATCATCATCATCATCATTATCTCAGCCGTCGGTTGGAAGCGACCTGCATCCAGCGTCTTCCGGCAACCTTCATTAAAACGCTAAAATTAAATATTAAAACTGACATTTTCAAAATCAATGTGTTCCATTATAAACTCTGTGAATCCCGGCCGATCTTCCATATGGCGCGTGCGCAAGGCGTGGATACAACTAAGTATGTCGTAGTATATTGTTGCTTAAAAAAGATTTATACTTCTTACATTTTCGTATTGGTGGTATCTTCGTTTTAATGTAATATGTACATATTCTCGTAATAACATACTATGACGAATTCTGACTCGAAGTAAAGATCGCGAACACGTAACACATAGTTGACGCCTGTCTTCTACTTCCATAGTCGACAAACCCAATCGTTAAGGCACAGAACCGTGGACGAGCTGAAGGTAGT
Organism: Agrotis ipsilon; assembly: GCA_028554685.1. Classification (NCBI taxonomy): domain Eukaryota; kingdom Metazoa; phylum Arthropoda; class Insecta; order Lepidoptera; family Noctuidae; genus Agrotis; species Agrotis ipsilon. The sequence goes on from CM052955.1 coordinate 17,396,924, forward strand.
CCGAGAATCGGTTAAAGAAACTAGCAAGTTTTTTTTTTTGCATGTCATGTGACATTTTTTTTTTAATACAGTAATGTCAACGATGCATTAGCATACAGTATTGAGTACGGATTAATATAATTTAAGACATACATGACTTCTGCCTAACATTATGTATCGTTGGTATTTTGACATAAAAGTCTCAATAACTTTTTTCTCCCATAGTTTACAGGTTTGCTGTCATACAATGAAATGATACACTTTCCAAGTGCTTTCATTTGATATATAGCTGGAAGTGTTACAAGGGGTGGGACGTTTTGTCCATCCTTCTTTTTCGAAAAGAGAATATAATTATTTAAATAACCTAGAATCCGTGCCTCGACTGAAGTTCTGCGAAAAATACAAAAATTCGTGGCACTAAGTAGTTTTTTTAATGCAATGATGACACTAGCGCGGGCGTTAAAAGGACTTTCTGGGACTTCTGGTGCGGACTCTTAACTTTGATATAAACCTTAGGGAAGATTTTGGGTTTCAAAAATGAAACGAAAATTTATTTTGCAAGTAGCAAGTTCAATACTTTAAACCTACCATTTATTATAGTAGATTACGCACCAAGGGAGTAAAGCATTGCCTTACGTCACGGGCGTATTGAATCTCGAAGCGACACTAAGGATTCTGGTGGTGAACCTCCGTAGCGCAGCGAGGAGGTTCAAGTGTTAATTCCCGAGTGAAACGAGGGAATTCAGTTAAGAATCCTTAGTGAAGCGAGGGATTCAAGTTAGCCCAAGACAAGGCAGCTTTACACCCGAGGAGCGTACTCTGCTTTTCACACTTATGCGAGGAAATAAATTCGATTTTTGAAATTTGATGTGGTACGACCACCTTCGGACGTGAAGTTGGCATCACTGCAAGCGATCAGCTGTTGCGGCCAGTGGCCGCCATTACTGATATAACTCCTTGGTGAAAGTTTTAAGACGGTTTTATTTTAGGTTCCAAATTCAAATCACATTATTCCCACGGGAATAATGAAATTCAGTACATATATTATTCCCGGCTCGAGCGAGAGGGAACAATGACTTACTTTACAGTAGGTTTGCCTGACATATAATTTGACATTTACGAGCAAGTAGTGTGAAAAAATAATTATGTCTTTTGCCGACAAATACATCCAACCTAAATGATTTACAAGTAGGTTTAGGAAGTCATTTTTTTAAGTTTCTGCCCACTTTAAATTTTTGCCGAATCGTGGGAGCGGTTAAACTTAAAGAGCTGCCTATCTTAGGGCTGATTTTTCATTTTTCAGATGACTTTTATCTGAGGAATAAAAATAGCGGTTTGACATATTTTCTATTGATAAGCTGTTAAACCGCCATTTTTACTCCTCAGATAAAAGTTAACTGACTATTGAAAAATCAGCCCCTAACCTTACATTGGAATCTATGGATTTTTTATTGGTATGGACATGTTATGTGAAGGGATGACACATAAGTGACTAAGAGAGAGATGGGTATGAAATTGATAGGAGAGGAAGAGGAAGGCCAAAGCAAAGATGGATGAGATAATAATGAATTTTTCACACTACTTGCTCGTAAATGTCAAATTATATGTCAGGCAAACCTACTGTAAAGCAAGTCATTGTTCCCTCTCGCTCGAGCCGGGCAATAATAAATGTACTGAATTTCATTATTCCCGTGGGAATAATGTGATTTGAATTTGGAACCTAAAATAAAACCGTCTGAAACCTTTCACCAAGGAGTTATATCAGTAATGGCGGCCACTGGCCGCAACAGCTGATCGCTTGCAGTGATGCCAACTTCACGTCCGAAGGTGGTCGTACCACATCAAATTTCAAAAATCGAATTTATTTCCTCGCATAAGTGTGAAAAGCAGAGTACGCTCCTCGGGTGTAAAGCTGCCTTGTCTTGGGCTAACTTGAATCCCTCGCTTCACTAAGGATTCTTAACTTAATTCCCTCGTTTCACTCGGGAATTAACACTTGAACCTCCTCACTGCGCTACGGAGGTTCACCCCCAGAATCCTTTGTGTCGCTTCGGGATTCAATACGCCCGTGACGTAAGGCAATGCTTTACTCTCTTGTTGCGTAATCTACTATTAAAGGAGAAATTGCTAGTGTGGGGCAAAGAGAAGAAAAGTTAAAATGCTACATCTTACTTTTTAAACATCAGATACAAATGTATAACATTTAAATTAATAGTTTCAAACAAAGGTTTAATTTACGAATACTTTGCATTTGTCGAGTTTTTTAAGCGTTAAGGAATTTGATTCCACCACATTGTGCAAAATAATTAACTATCAGCTTTATGTTCAGTATCCAAGTTGATGCGAACAAGTAAAACTAACCTGACATACATTTTATGTCCTCGACAAAATTAACTGTCAAACAATGCTTAATGTTAATAACACTGGCAATGTAGCGAACTGCAAAGTGTCTATGGTTGATTGTGTTTTAGCAATCTGTGGTGCATTATAGCGAGGAGATTGATGATACTGGCAGGTAACCGCAGGATGTTTGCATGTACATACTGACTCAGACTGCATCGATAAGATCTTAAGATGCGATTCCACCGATGTGCGGCAGAAATGTTCGCTCTAATCGACTCACTCAAGCAAACGAACAAATTGTCAGTTAACATTCTAAAATTGTTCGCGCTCACCTGCATATTTAGTGCGCTCACACCTGGATCCTCAAATATTCTGCGCAAAAGTAACGCACAATATTGTTTTTTTTTAGCGTGAGCTTAAAATCATCAAATGACTCATAACCCAGGGCAGAACGGGCGGGACTGTCATACTTGTTCTGACTAAAATCCACGGTGTCCTTCAATGCCCTTTACATTCCAGGGTCATGGTAATTCGGTTAGTCCCGCGGTCTTGTTTGACGGTGGATATAGATTCTAAACGCGATATCAACTTAGAACGCGCACTGCTGAAGTCTGCGAACAAATGTGCCGAACAATACTTTGGTGGAATCGTACCATCACATCATCATGAATGCATCTACCAATCCGCACTGGGCCGGCATGGTGGATTATGGCCTACTCGCTCTCACAGAGAAGAAGCCTGTGTCCCAGCAGTAGGGACATTATGGGCTGATGATGATGTACCATCACAAATGATGGGATATAGCAGTTGGGGAAACCTAATAAGAATAGAAAACAGAGACTCATTGTGTTCACTCTTCATGAGGTTAAAAAAATAAATCGACGCATAACACACTTTAAACGTTTTTTTTAATTATTCGCGATTCATCGGATCATCCAATATTTGTATGATCTACAAGTAAATGCTGTGTAGTTTGAATGTTTGTAAACGCACCCACGATACTGGAGACATTCCTAGTGTGCGGCAATGATAAAAAAAAAATGATAATTATGGCATCTGCTTAAGGATGTTGCTCATGATTGTGAGTAGATTAGTACCTACTGAATTTCCTATTGCACTTGTTGAATACCAAGTCACTTAGTAGAATTACGTTAAGCTGAATATCACCTTTCCAAGAAAAAAACAAACAATTGAGTAGAAACAAAGAGCAGTGAGTCAATAACCAGCAATCATTTAATATTGCCGTCACCATAATGGCTGCTTATAGAACCACATCAAGTTGCGGAGCCATGACAAATTACACGACCAACTTCCCACATGCTGATTTACGCGTAATGCTTAATTTACCTAGGTACATGGATTTGCAAGGTTACAAATGCGTGATCTAAGACTATGATCGTAAAAAACGAGTAGACTATCACATAAGTACTATGTTGGACGACTCTACTCACGGAGGTGATAATTAAGCGGCGATGTCACGCGCCCGGTTTGGTAGTGCTGCAGGGCGAAAGTGTCTGTGAAGCAGTCATGCTATCGAAGGAGGCGGCAGGACTCGTGAGGGAGAGGACAGCGTCCACGACTCGCTGTCCGATCATGGACCATGCCCGGTTCATTGGCACGTCGTGTTCCACGCCTATCAACATGACGAGGCCCCCTTAGAGGGCCAAAGCCTGCAGGAGTAGGGGGACTATCAGGTAATCGTGGATTCAGAACGTAAAGTGCTTTTGAAGAACACCGTGTATTTTAGTCAGTTCAAGTCTGACAGGCCCTCCCGTCCTGCCCTGGGTGGGAAAAATCATTTGATGATTTAAGCATATAAAAAAATCACATGCCAAGTACTATTTTCTTTATAATTTCGGACTAGTCCTTCTTAACCACTGTGGTGACCACTTGAAAGAAAGCGACGATAAAACTTCTCGAACTCCCGTTAGGTTAAACAGTAAAAAAAAAAGAATAAATAAGTAAAAGCATTCCTGACTGATAGTTACGATTTATCATCATCATATTAATATAATATTTCCACTGATGCAGGTCTCCTCTTCGTTAGCCCAAACTCAAAAATTTATTAAATTAATTATTACATTACTCAAACATTTATTATATTATAATAAATGTTTGAGTTTGGGCAGAAATTAAAATAATACTAAAACGTACATTGACATTATTTTGTACCAATGCAGTGCGATTTGGTAGGCAACTCGTCTTCGATTCCATCAAGATATTTTTTCTTAGTAGACCCGTTCCTAACGATGTTATTTATTATGTCAGTCTCATTAGCTACGTTTAGTAAGTCTTACAGATAAGTTAATCATTATCCGAACGCAAAAACTACATAGTGCACTTGGCCTTGTATACATAGATACCATCCGATAATGAATTAAATCAATATTTATCTGTTAATCCACATTAGTTCAAAAACAGTAGCTATGTGGACAGTGTGTGTGCTATTTTTGTGTTTTTCAATAGTTTTAGCTGACGAAGAATGGCGGGAAGTGAAAACTCCGCAGGGCCCTGTGCGCGGGCGCAAGCATCCGGACGGAGATGTGTTTGTGTTCTACAATATACCCTACGCCACACCGCCTGTTGGAGAAAATAAATTCAAGGTAGAATACAATGATTATTTTATTGTAAAGTAGAAATAAAGGCTGTGAAAATAAAGTCGTACCTAATGCCGTAAGGAACACTGTGTTTAGTTCGTATTCAACAGACCGTTAGACATCGTTAAGCGCTTATATTTAGATCAAACATACTGATTTCGTAACTAAAGTACTTATCACAATGTGCCTAGCCCTTTTCCCAACTATATTTTCGTTCCTGAATGCCAACCTACTATTGTTTATTGTTATCATATTTCTTTCAGGCACCTCTACCACCACCAACTTGGTCAGATCCGTATGACGCCGTCAACGAGAATGTCATATGTCCACAGTTTAAGATAGACATGGGTGATATAATGCCTAAACACTTAGTGCAGCATGAACAATGCCTCATCGCCAACGTCTACGTGCCCAACACTGACAAGAAGAACCTCTCAGTCCTGGTATACGTCCACGGAGGTGGATTTATCATAGGTTATGGTGAAATGATGAGAGCACTGCACTTAATGGAGAATAAAGATTTGATCGTTGTCACGTTCAATTACAGACTTAGTATACACGGGTTCCTCTGTCTTGGCACCGAGGATATACCCGGTAATGCTGGAATGAAGGACCAAGTGGCCCTTCTTCGGTGGGTAAACGAGAACATCGTTGGCTACGGTGGTAACCCTGACGATGTCACTCTTGCCGGCGGCAGTGCAGGATCTGCAGCAGTCGACCTCATAATGCTCTCTAAGTCAGCTGAGGGCTTATTCCACCGAGTCATACCTGAAAGTGGTGGAAACCTTGCTGCATTTGCAGTTCAGAGAGATCCTGTAGAGATTGCCAAAGCTCATGCCCGAAAATTAAACTTCACGAATGTAGACGATATTTATGCGTTAGAAAAGTTCTATAAGACAGCGCCAATGAAGTTGTTGACTGCAGATCCATTTTTTGATAAAACTGATGCCACTTTCATGTTTGCACCATGTGTGGAACGTGATGCAGGAGACGGAGCCTTCCTGACAGAGTCTCCTCTGAGTATATTAAAGAATGGCAACTACAGAAAGTTGCCAGTGTTGTACGGTTTCGCAAATATGGAAGGGTTAATGCGCCTTGATCTCTTTGAATTGTGGAAGAATAAGATGAATGAAAAGTTTTCTGATTTCTTGCCAGCCAACTTAGCGTTTGAATCTGATGAGGAAAGAGAAAAAGTAGCCAGGAAAGTTAAAGAATTTTATTTTGGCGACAAACCTGTTGGTAATGATAATATTTTGGGATACATCGACTTCTTTTCAGATGTTCTGTTTACGTATCCCATGCTTTGGGCTGCAAAGTTGCACGCGGAGGCTGGCAATAATCAAGTATATTTGTACGAATTTTCGTTTGTGGATGATGACACCCCTGTAGTGCCTCACACTAACACGAGAGGTGCCAACCACTGCGCCCAAACGACAGCAGTGATGGATGGGAACTTCTTTGAGAGAGATGAAAACAAATTGTCGGAGAAATCCCATAGCATTAAGAGAACTGTCCGCATACTTTGGCACAACTTCATCAAAACTGGGTGAGTGTTTTTCTATTATCGGCCTCTTTTATTTTCAATTGAATAATTGGTCAGTAAGAGTCCGACAGTCCCTTCCGTTCCACGCTGAGCAACTCATTTGATGACCTTATCACGTTAAATTATAAAAATCGGGACAAAACATTTGAATATTCTGAAAAAAAAATGGGTTTTGCTATGGGTGGTGGATCCCCTATGGTGATTTCGAAAATACGTGGCTTAAATCATGTGTTGAGAAACTTATTTTTGGTGATTACAGGAAGCCTGTTCCTGATGGGTCATCTCTACCTGAATGGCCGGCAGTAGGCGCAGACCGCTCTCCACACATGTCCATCGATGAGAAGCTGGAACTACGTGGAGTACTTCTGGAAGAACGCACTCGCTTCTGGGATGACATCTACCAGAAATATTACCGGGATTCCGTACCACCACCTGCCCCACAGCCGAAACGCGTTGAATTGTAAAATATAAAAGTATTTATAGAAAAAAATCTTATAGTAGGTAAATGATAAAAGATTTTCTACTTACAATTTGTGCCTTTGTTCTTGTGGATTTCTTAAGAAATAGGAAAAATACGGCAAATAATAATCTTTGCGATGGGAAGTTGGAAATCTAAAGACCACTATAGCAATATTGCTAATAAAATTGCGATGTAATTGTTCTTTATCAATTATGTCCTCTATTGCTAAAGCAAGCTAAAAGCACAGTATAGAATATACCAATTTACAAATACCGCAACTGTGATGTTGTTAGATTCTCCTTTTTAGAACCGCTGAATGCATTTTCTATTGCGATTGTGTGATTACAACCAAAGGCAGTTAAATAATAGTATATTTTGCAACGAGTGAATAAAGAGCGGATTTAAAGCGAGGGCCATTATATGAATCAAGAGCAAGCGAAGGATTTTAATGACTGAATCACGACCGCAGGGAGTGATTCAAGTATTTAAATCCTGAGCGACGCGAGTGATTCAGGCCCTCGATTTAAATCCGTTTTATTCAAGAGTTGCAAACGATACTTTATACCATGACTACGAGAAAAAGAAAGATTTGAGCGATAAAAGATATTCAACGAAACAAAATAAAGTTTTTTTTTAATAAGTCTGCTCCACACACACGTGGGTGCGAAGTAGTCCAATCGCTCGGTCACTGCGCCAACAAGCTGACATTAAAATCGGAGCAATGATTTAAATTAAGAGTAATTTTCATATTAGCAAGGGGGTTGTCCAGCATCGCGGTCGATGTCGAATGTACTAAAGTGTTCTAAATTCAAATACCAAAACAGTGCGTAAAAGACTACTTTTACGCACTGAAAACAGTGCGTAAAAGTAGCTTTTTCGAGGGGGAATGGTATAAATTTCTTTTCACACTACTTGCTCGTAAATGTCATATTATACGTCAGGCAAACCTACTGTAAAGCATGACATTATTCCCCCTCGCTCGAGCCGGGAATAATATATGTACTGAATTTCATTATTCCCGTGGGAATAATGTGATTTGAATTTGGAACCTCAAAGAAAACCGTATGAAAACTTTCACCAAGGAGTCGTTTCAGTAATGGCGGCCGCTGGCAGCAACAGCTGATCGCTTACAGTGGTGCCAATTTCACGTTCCAAGGTTGTCGTACCACATCAAATTTCAAAAATCGATTTTTTTTCCTCGCAGTAGGTGTGAAAAGCAGAGTACGCTCCTCGGGAGTAAAGCTGCTTTGTCTTGGGCTGACTTGAATCCCTCGCTACACTAAGGATTCTTAACTTATAACCCTTGAACCTCCTCGCTGCGCTACGGAGGTTCACCCCAGAATCCTTAGTGTCGCTTCGGGATTCAATACGCCCGTGACATAAGGCAATGCTTTACTCCCTTGGTGCGTAATCTACTATTTCACACTACTTGCTCGTAAATGTCATATTATACGTCAGGCAAACCTACTGTAAAGCATGACATTATTCCCCCTCGCTCGAGCCGGGAATAATATATGTACCTACTGAATTTCTTTATTCCCGTGGGAATAATGTGATTTGAATTTGGAAACTCAAAGAAAACCGTATGAAAACTTTCACCAAGGAGTCGTATCAGTAATGGCGGCCGCTGGCAGCAACAGCTGATCGCTTGCAGTGGTGCCAACTTTACGTTCGAAGGTTGTCGTACCACATCAAATTTCAAAATTCGAATTTATTTCCTCGCAGTAGGTGTGAAAAGCAGAGTACGCTCCTCGGGAGTAAAGCTGCCTTGTCTTGGGCTAACTTGAATCCCTCGCTACACTAAGGATTCTTAACTTAATTCCCTCGTTTCACTCGGGAATTAACACTTGAACCTCCTCGCTGCGCTACGGAGGTTCACCCCAGAATCCTTAGTGTAGTTTCGCGATGGGCAATGCTTTACTCCCTTGGTGCGTAATCTACTATTGTAATAAAATAGGTATAAATAAACACTATAATCGTAATTCTTGTTTAGGTTTGCGTCAATTGGTGGTTATTGGCTTTTTATTTTGGTCGTGAGCTAAAAATAGCAATTTTTATTGCCGATTTTGTTAATCAATTATGCGGTTTGAAATAAAAATACAAAGTGACCTAATAGATATGTGATGATGATGAAGATGCCTTTAGATGGTATGTAGATAGGTGTGTGAATAATCAATTTTTACGTAGGCTTAACTACACCCGCATACTGTTAGTTTCTATCAGAAAAAACGTGATGCGGAAAGGCAGTGGTGCGTACATTTTGTATAGTAAAAGAGAGAGGGGTCAAATCAAATCAAATAATTTATTTTAACTAGGAAAATACAGGTACGGTTGGCGCAGTGGATGAGCGATTGGACTGCTGCACAGCGTGTCGCGGATTCAATTCCCGCACGGAAAAAATATTTGAATGATCTAAAAATAGTTGGAATTTTTGTGAGTTTATAAATGCTTGTAAACGCACCCACGGGTCATGAGAAATTCCTAGCGCGGTTAACGCTTTTTTAATTAAAAAAAAATTGAAAAGACAAAATAAAAATAGTAGGTACAAAGATAATTGTGGTGGTATACAGTCCCAGTCACAAAGTATAAAGTACTTCTGGGTCCCCATTCCAAAGTGTAGATATCGATAGGCATTATGTAGAAGAATGAGCAAGAAACGTGCATGTGGAGTATATTTCGACTTTGTTGAGGGTTTAACCCTGTAGGTTGGTATCTACTTACAAATATAGTACCAACATTGTAACGTGAATCCTTCGCATTTTAAGAGTACATTTTTAGGTATAGGTAAACTAGTTTTTCAACACATTTAAGAGCTTTTGCTCAATACGTTGTCTCACTTTAATACTAAAGAGTAAATGAGATGAAAGATGTAGTTCTAATTTTCACCACGTGCATGTGGCGCCATTTTCAAAGTCGCGCCATTTTCATATTAGGAACTTCAAAAATTGTTGCGACTAATCTGAGTTCGAGCGAGGAATCTGATATTATTTATGGAAAAATGTGTTGAAAAACATTGTATGACACACGTGCAGAAATTGGTTTTTACAAACTCGTGACTACGGTACGCCCTCGGCTTCGCTCGGGCGTACGTTCGTCTACTCGTTTGTAAAAACCAACTTACCGCACTAGTATCATAAATAACTATAACAGGCAATAGATTAAAACTGCGCTAAAAAACACAACGGCATTACAAATTCTGTTTCTTGCAAAAATCTAGATTTAAGTTTCAGCAGCAAGTTAAGTGCTTAAAGTTAAATATTTAACGCACATGACTGTGATTTCGTCATGGTCGTACCTGCCACCACTGATATCATAAACGATTACCAACAGTTTTTTTATTATGACAAGTTTATTTTTTAAACGCAGCTTTACCTACTTTTTTTAAATAAAACACAGAGCAAATGTAGTTATGGGAAGGAAGGAAACATGCTGGAACAATCACAGTGCTGGATAAATGGGAGGGAGGCAGACGCACATTGTGGTCCGGGCGCCAGAATCTGGGGGCGCCAAAAAATAAAAATGACTGCATTATAATTATTTTTTCTGACGAGCCCTGGCGGGGAGCATCTGTTTGGGGGTGCCGAAACAATAAAATGCCTGCATTATATTTTTTCTAGAGGGTCGTCATTCCATATTCTCTACTAACTGACCGCTGATGGACCTACATTTGCAGTTTGTGAATGATGAGTTGTTGACCTGTTTGCAGTCTATCTAACCCTATCTAATGAATTCAACACAACGAAATTTACTTTGTTCCCTTTTTCACAAGGATTACTTAAATAAAAACAACATAAAACAAAAATTAAGCGTTAAGCGGCGGAAATGACTTTGATTCATTATTAAGGCCGTCAGTGTGTGTTAACATTGCTCCTATTACGAAATCATGCGCAAACGCATAACCTGCAAGTACTACGTGTAGAGGAACAAGAAGTGACAACTGTCAAAGATGTCTAATTACTTAACATTATTATCTACCTACACCATAATACGACCTTTACCTTGTCACGGATGTAAAGGTCAAAAAAAAAAGAAACAGTCAAGCATATTTTAAAAGATCTTGTATGATCATATAAAATAACCGGTGTTCGTATATTGGGCTTAGGAACTAACTGATTGACACTGTTGAAGGTCGTAAAACTCGTAAATCATTTTGATTTTGATCGCATTCTGCTTACCTCCTTGTGAAAAGCAGAGTTTCAAATAGAAAACTATTTATACCCATACAATTGACTTGTGCTGCCATCTATGAGAAATAAACTACAACAGCCTAATTCTACATGCGCAATGTGCGTAAAAGTTTCAAATCTGCACAGCTAGAGGGCACTATTTGATATTACAAGGAGCTACTTGTTAAAAATGAATAAAATGAATTTCTGGTAAAACATGAAGCAGTTTATTAAAAATACCGTGATTATTTAATACAAATTTATTTAAACAATTTTTAATTTAATAAAATGAATGCAGCAAGAAATGTTTAAGATTTGTCAAATTATACAGGCACTTATATGAACATAAACATCATTATTGGGAATAATATGAAAGACACAATAACATACATTTCATACTTGTTTACAAAAAGTATAAAGTTTTTAGAAAATCATGCACAAAAAAGTTCTGCTGTGAGATTCCATTGTATCAATTACTGCTACTTTTATTTATTTACTTTATTGATTTTACCTATAACTGATCATTTTAAAAAATCAGCTAGAGTCATTGAGCTATTATTACTACGTATAGAGATGACACCACATATCACAACTATGTCCCATCCAGGATGAGTGCGCGCACCTATGTTCATTCAGTTGTTTGACAGCTCTGTGGCGTGCTCTAGGCGCGCGCACTCATCCTGGATGGGACACAGTGGTGATGCGTGGTGTTGTCTCTATACATAGTAATAATAGCTTAATGGCTAGAGTACACAGTACTTATGAATCATTGACTACCTATTTTTGTTTATTGACTATTAATGTGATTGCTCTTGATCTTGGCCTTACCGAGTCAGTCAGTCTCACCTCATCTATAATGGATGTTTGATGTTTCTATCAAACAAATAGATGAAGTTTGTAAAAAAAATGAGCGAGGACCATAGTGTGTACTTATCAATAGGGCTACCAAGTTATAATGTCACAGTTTAGATATTTACAAGTACACAAATCATGATTGAACTGAAATTAAAACTTGAAGATGATTTGAGTACAAGCAGTTCACCTACCATGACTTAAAGCTAGAGTAGTTACAGTGAGGGTACGAGGTAGAGCTAGGTGACTTGTATAGCGCTGTCTCTTTCCCACACTAGAACGACTCTGGTTTAAATATGTCATGGTACTTGGGCTTCCACACAAATCATTTTTAAGACTTAATTAGTAATAATACTTAGAATTTCATACACCTAACACAGGTTTACAATACATCAGTCTTGTTCCGATTTATTTTCTTCATCATTATCCGTTTTGCTATCTTCATCAGCATCAGCCTCTTCACCAGCACTTTCTTCACTGGATTCTTCACTTGAGTCATCTGTATTACCCTTTGCCGCCTTTTTAGCCATCATTTCTTTATACTGTCTCACAGTTATCTTCTTAGGCATGATTTCTCTTAGAAAGTCTAATGTATCGTCCTCTTGGACGACTTCTGCGATGTGTTTATACTCCAAAAATGTGTTTTTACTGTTTTTGAACGCTCTTTTGGCTAAGTCAGTGACAAATAACTCCTGTAACATATGAAAATTATTGTTTAAAGGGTGACTCAGTGTTATTACGGTCTCGTCGATGAGAATAAATCTCTTTTCATCCGTAGTTAAGCAAAAACGCGCTATTGTTTACAGACAATAGGTTATAGAAGTGAGCGGCAAAACTTTTACTCACGGCAACTTTCGTAACCAAATACAGAGGTTCAGCACCAACTATCTCAACGTCTGGCGAACTTTTCATTATAGTTTTCACTCTTGATAATGGCAAATGCAAGTCTTTCTCGCCTTTTGGAGTAGCCATTATTTTGACGTTTCTCTCGATAAATAATAAATTGAATGCAAAAATCCAGTGATTAGGGATGAGCGTTGAATCAACGAACTAGTTGAATGAACCGTTGATCTCTTGTCAACGTATTAACGTTAACTTTATACGAATCAACTAGTTGAATTCGTCAACGACGTTTATGAGTTAACTCGTTCGTCTCGTTGAATTAACGAGAACGCAAATGCAACGTTGTTTCAACGTTAAGTTTTTGGTTCGTTGTTTTTAACGTCATGCGCGTCATGGATTGCGAGCGATTGTAAGAGTTGATTTTCGAAATATTTATTTTAAGAATAGTACATTTATCGGTGGAGTTTGTTTGAACGTAAGTAACGTTTACCACAGATGTAGACCTAATCCCAATGTATTATATTTTTTGATTTCACACTATTTTATATGTTAATTTGTACATAAAACTGAAATTCGAATCGAAACAACGTGATTTATGAGTGTAAGTGGATAAATAAGCTACAGAAAAGGAAACATTAATTTTTACTAATCTTACTTCAGCCAGGATCTGCAATTAAACGGATTCATGGGTTGAACCGTCAATCAAACGTTTTCCAATACATAAATTGAATAAAATTGTTTCTAAAATTCAACGCACAATCGTTAGATAAAAACCGTTTAATGAATCAACGGTTTACGTTGCAAGTTGACAGTTAAATCCGTCAACGACATGAACACGTTGACTCGTTCAACTCGTTGACGAATTCAACTAGTTGATTAACTAGTTGACAAACGTGAATCAACGTTAACGTTTCGTTGACGGAAAAACCGTCAACGACCCATCGCTACCAGTGATCAAAGTTTAAATTTTGAAGTTTTGACAATGACAATTGCTGTCTGTCTGACATTTATAAAGCAGTGTTGCAACTATATCAAAATTATTACCCTTCTTTCCATTTCTGCATGATCTGTCTGCCTTTCTTTAATTAATAATATTAAAAACGAGAAAACATTTGTATTTTTGTATATTATTCTTTCACCTGTAGACTGGGCAAAGCCTCAAGGTATGAATAATTGACTACTAGGAATTAAATAAATATTCATTACCGACAGCGATACTTTGGCGATATGTATGGCTAATCTAATCAGTCTAGTCACTCACTAGTGTATCGAGATCACCGAGATTGTGTTGGACTTGTTGGATTTGCAAGGGAAATTTCGGAGTACTGGCAACAATTTTAAAAGAGGTAGATTGGGGCAACAGGGGTTGATCTTCCAACAAACTAACTTTTGGCCGTGGCTTTACTTGCAAAATTATTATTTAATAATTTAGATTGAAATGAAAGTCAACTCTTACGACTGTTCTGTGTAATGATTCAAATTATATGTATGTGGCACCTGGCACCATCTATTATCATAAGAATGTTATTGTTGTCTTCCTGTTTTTTTTTCGTAATGAAATGCAGCAAGTCCGTCTCGTTCTGTAAAACTAGTGAAGAGAAAGGATTCAGAGGGGTTGGTTGTTAGGTTATATGTATCGATTCTAGGGTTGCTGTTAATTGAAAATTGATACATTCTGTAGTAAATAATGTAAAGTTTGTGTCTCAGGTAGGGAGGAGTACAAAAAGAAAATACAATAATGGTCTTATCGCTAGCTGTCTTTATTTTCCATTTCCTTATAGAAAATACGTACTTTTACGAAAAACAGTATAATATAGGGCCGCTTGCGTGGCCGGCCACACTCGCGGGGCGCTGACTAGTGTCGTCTGCCGGCCCAACCAATCCGACATCCAATCAATTCTTACGTGAAAACGATAAATAATACAAAAAATACTGATAACGCGAGATCGTTAACTGATTTACAGGGACTTCTCAATCTTGATCAGTTCAGCGATGCCATCGTGCATCTCCTTGACGGCGTCGTACTCGGTCAGTCCCATGCGCCTCTTGTTGGAGATGTCGTAGACGCCGCCCTCAGCCTCGGTGTGCTCGCCGCGGGTTCCACGCACCTGCAAGTGGTATTTGGACGCGATCTCCTCCAGCTTTGCCTTGTCAGCCGCCAACTTGGGCAGCTTGATGTGCACAGACGCGCGCACGGTAGTACCCAGGTTGGTGGGGCAGAAAGTCAGGAAACCAAGCCTGTCATCGTGAGAGAAAGGAACGCGCTTCTCAATGTCATTGACAGCTGTCACCAGCCTCTTGTACACCTGCTTCAGGTCACCGCCCATCTGCATGGAGATAAGGCGGAGGTGGTCCTCCTCATTGCACCACACCAAGAAGGTCTTGTTCTCGTTGTGGTAGATACCACGGCCAGAGGGCCAGTAGCGGCAAGCGTTGGCAGCCTGCAGGAAACGGTCACCCTCCTTGAACAGGAAGTGGTCATCGATGAGCTGCTGCTGGGTCTCCTTGGACATGCCAGTCAAGGGGTAGAAGGTACCCTTGAGTTCACCCTCGAGTCCAGAAAGGGTAGCGGAGACCTTCTCTTCCATCTCCTTGTACTGGGCCTCGGTTAGGCAGGGGTTGAAGGGGTAGCCCTCCATGGAGCGTCCGCAGCGCACACGGGTTGACACGACGAACTCGCCGGCAGGGTCCAGGTTGCCGAGGGTCTCGACATCACCCCAGTTCTTGGCGGGGTGCTTGTCGGTCTTCTTGAAACCATTGTGGTAGTCCTCGATGATGGGGTCGAACAGGTCGGCGAATACTGTGTACGCCTCAGCGTCAGGGGCGTAGATTCCGACACCAGAGTCCAAGTTCTCAACACCTGGAAAAGGTTATGTAACATTAGCTTCGTTTACCGGCTTTCATATTTACGTACTATCTAAATACCGTAATAATATCGAAAGGTTATCCAGTAGGTAACTAGGTATCTTTCTTTATCTGTGTGGATTATCAATACTGCTTGTGTATAATCAGATATTTGTTTCTAAATTATCTATAAACGCCGGTGCCTACGTGCCTATCAAGTACAAAGTACCTTTACGTAACATTAGTAGATAACAGGGACTACTCACCAGACTGGATGACATCCAGGAGAGTCGAGCCAAAGGAGGTCTTCTTGTTCTTGAGTGCGTCGAACACCTCCTTGGTAAGGTACTTCTTCAGCAGTGACTTGGAGTCAGAGGCCTGGAGCTTGCTGAAACCAGCCTCCAACTTCTCGATTGTTGCGGCGTCCACCATTGCTGCGGCTTTTCTGTAACGACAAACACAATCTTGTTAAATCTCACACTTAACGATGATAACTGAAAACTAGGATACAAATAAGATTCTAACGCTTTCAACGCGGCACATGTCGCTCTCGTGCACATTTTTTAATATCAATGAAAACCACAAAAAGAAACCGTAGCGACACAATCGTAGCCAACTCTTTTTAACCGTTTTATTTTTAAAGTGGAAGTAAATAGTGACGTACCCATCGACTCTGGAATCGAGCGGTGGAAGAGTGAACCTAGGTCAACAACCAAAAAGTTTTAAATCGAGATTTTATGATAAATCCTATTTCACTGGAAATTAATTAGAGAAAATTAATAAAACGGAAACAAGGAAATGAAACAACTGAATTATATTTTTACAAATATTACGAACCGCCTGATGAGGTAATACGCGAGCACGGCGCCACCGCAAACCACCACAGGGATTGTGACTTTCAGTTTATAATTCATATTGAAGGAATCAACAAAAGTCACTAGTTTTAGATAGAAAACCGGGTGTAAGAACTACCGGTACTGGAGATGTTACGCGGACTGCAGCGGGTTTGGAATTGTTTTTGACCGAACACACCCAGGGAAACACTAAGTTTTGTGGTGGAATTACGTAATTTAGCTAGAGGTCGCCTTGACCGACACGCGCAAGTCGAACGGATGTGTCAGCTCACTGCGCACCGGTAGTTCTTCGTCGCGCGCAGCCGTACCTCCCACTCGCGACCAACGAACGAACGTGTTATCGCTAGTTTCTTGTTACTTTGCATTCATTTCTATTCGAGAAGGTAATGCAGTAATTAAACATCGTCAGATTACGGAATCCACTTATCGTTCCATGAATTACACCAATCATGATATTGGATATGAGTTGATATGATATTGAATGTATGTTATGTAGGTAGGTAGATACCTATTTGTGAAAAAGACACTAAGTGACGTGCACGTCACTGGTAAATTAAACGTCTACATTGGGCTCAGGGTAATAATTATAAAAGTAATTTCCTCGAGGATTAGCATACATTTTGTTAAAACATGTAGGTATGTGTAAAAAAGACACCGAGTGACGTGCACGTCACAGGTAAATCAACCATCTAAATAAAGCTCAGGGAAATATCAATATTTTCCTTACGAAGATTTTGCATAAGTAGGTAATAAAGTTAAAATTTTAATAAAAAGGACATAAACCAAAATATCTCTGAACAATCAAAAGGCAGAATGTACGATGTAACTATAGAATTCATAAGTTTTACGATCATAATACTGCCGGTCAATCCGGAAACGCCATAATTTCTACATCCCGTTTAAGTTCAATGTACCTACGTCGGTAATATTGCAAATGCGAATCAAGTTTTGGGACTCCATTTAACACAAACAGTTCTAATATTGAGTAATACAGAAGATTAAAATATCAATTTACAGTAAAATAACAATGTATTGAGCGCAAAACCACGGGGAAAGTACGAAATTTGGCATCGGCCACTAGAGATAAATGCCGGCCGGAGATTTATACATAATACGCACCCGTCGGCATCGTCAGCCGGTTTGTTTTCCTTGTTTTCTTTCGTAGCACAGCCACCCATTTTCACAAATACAATATTATCTAGCGGCTAAAACATGCACTAAATCACTAAAACTACTGCAAATAAATAAAAGAAACGGAGGATACTAAATGCAATGATGGAATGATATTTTGTCCAAATGAATGTATCGGAGCCGGGAGTGGCGAGGGCGAGGGGTGGCCCGATCGATGCGCGGCACGCAGCACGCACGCGGCCTCACGCTTCCCGCCCTTCGGGAACCGCTTCAAAACTTTTTGGAGGGAAAGTTCCCTCGATTTGTCGTTCACCGTTTACCTTCGCGCGTATGATTTGAATGCAATTCCGAAGTCTCCAAACAAGTGTGATAGTCATCTTATCGGTGAAATAAAACACTTAACGTTATCGAAGCACATCTTGAATACTTGAATAGGGATTTTGTTATCACACAACAAGCTAGGAACATTTTTCGAGTTCAGGAGCGGCGGTGGTGTGTTGAGGGGAAGACGCGGTCTATACGAAACTTTACGTCGGCAGATTAATAAAGGACCGCTTACCTTGCGCTTGTACAACCGTCAGAGTCGACTGCGAGGTGCAGAATGGTCCGTGCGGGTTCGAGCGGAGCGTTAAGCCCGCGGCAGCGTCCCGCGCCCCCCCTTCCCTGTCAACCTTGGCCTTGGTGATGCTTGCCTGGCCGGCAGATCGCGAGCCAGTTTAGCGTCAAGTCGTGATTTTGGCCTGTGTATTCATCATTAGGTATAGCAGTCATTTAATATCCCAATCCAAGGATAATTGACTATCATCTATTGAACTCAAAGCCAAGTAAACGTTCAGGTATAAACTATTTCTTTGATTTAAGTATTCTTGTGAAATTACTCTCAAATTAGTAGTCTCGATTACCTATTTTGATATTATAGACCCTGGAATTACCTTGTCGCTTTTTCATTATAAAATGTGTAATGCAAGGCTTCAAAAAATGCAATAGGCACAACGGAAGGGATTCAAAACCTTCCAAAAGTACCGAGATTGAAGTTTCTAAATATACCTAGTTAATATTTTTTTTTTAACTTTTTTAAACTACACAAAATACTAGCTAATTAAAATTTCATAAACCATAAACGCATCCATAGATTATACCTAATCATAATCGATCGATTATGATTTTGTGCACCTCGCGTCACGCACTATGAGTTATCAACGATTAGGTGGGAAATTTTAAAATTAGAACGTTGCTGGTTCTTTTTAGTATCTGGATCGTGTCCAACACTTCTTCGACGTTAGCGATCTCGACGATGCCAATGTCAAGTTTATTATTTTTCACTTTCATTGCATAACTTTATCGAGAGTACCATTGCTCTATTTATTAATTTATATCGTATTTGATTACGAAAACTTTTGTGTACCTATAATTACCTATTTCACTGTTTTTAATGTATTTCCATAATTTATCCGGATTCAGAGTTTCACAGTGTTTCCCAGACAGAAAGCCGAGGGTTGTTTTATACTCGACCTTCACCGTGTCCTTAGCCCTTGACCCAAAGATTAGAATCGACTGCGCACGGGCTGTTGACTTGGATTGTTCACCTACATTCAAGGAAACCATAAAACTCCCCTGGCTCAAGGTAAAGTTATTATTCGAATGACAAATTATGTTTGATAATTTGTCATTCGAATAATGACAAATTATATTTGGGCATAATAAGTCGCAAGTAGGTAGGTAGGTACCTACTTAATAAAATGTTTGTTATTTTATTTTCAGAAAAAGATTTTAGATTATTTGAGGAAAATCCTTAAAGGGTTTACCTACCTATCTATGCCTTCAATTTTTAAACAAGAAACTAAAAAATAGGCGTAAGTATTTAATTTTAATTGTTAGAAATATTTGCTTAAAATATATTGCATAGCTGTCGATATTTCTTTTCAAACACCTACCTATAATTTTGAATAGTTTTAAATAATCAAAAAATTAAAAATCTAAATTAATATTTATTCATAGGGTAAAAATATGAACTTATAGGTAATGTAGTTGCGTTTTGAACGAAGGAAAAATGTTTGTGTAATAAACAGGAGGAAGGAAGGAAGACTACAAAAATGAGTGAGGTAGGTTTTATAAAATTATTGTAATTCTCTGAAAACTTATTGTTATTTACTAGATTTATGTATCCTGAGGTTATTCAACTACATTTAAGGAAAAAATCTTTGAATAGTTGGCAGGTAGGTACCTAGTGGAGTGCTAATTGCACAAGTGGATCCGTAACTTTAGCGCTAGGCTGTAAAGGACACTGTGTGTAGTCGAGTCTGATGTGGTCCTAATAGGTCTTCTCCGGGCGGAGGAAGTCCATGAGGATTTTCACACGATAAAAAAGGTAGGTACCTAGGTAATATTTGTACCTACCTAATAAATATGTACCTATAGTATGACAGTATCTAGTGATAACCAATCGATACCTGTAACTATTTCGGGTCAAAATACCCATAAATCATACGATAGGCACCCTAGGCGTACATCTTTGTCCCATCTGTGTACCTAGGTAGGTAGGTATTTCTATTTTATGCTTTAGTGAGACTAATAAAAATAATTTATTGAGTATGTTATCGTTAGAAGTCAAACATTAGTCCATTTGTTTGTTAATGAGCTTTCACATTGATAAGCGGCATTTATTTCATTTACCTTATTAGAAAAGTACGGACCATGCTCGGACTAATAATAACCTTTCGTACTGTAGGTAGGAACCTATATGCTAGATACCTACTTAGTACCTACGTCTTTGGGAGGTTTCTGTGTCGTATTCGGTAGGAGGATGTATCCGTCACTGGTTCTGAGCAAGAGTGCGTGGATAGCAGTCGGCTCAGTTTCGACCGTCGCGCAAAATCGCACTGGCGACCGCGGGCGAGAGCTTGCGGATGGCGCGGCGAGCAATGGGCAGCTCACCGTTCGATAAGCTGTCAGCCAGATAACTAACGGGCCCGACAGGGTTAAATCACTGACAACTTAACGGGATACCTACAAGAGTTATCGCGGCCCTGGAACGGCCGAGGGGTTATGAAGATAGGCGTTTGCTTTTACCAAAAAAACGCAAAGTTATAAATCAGTTGACTGATAGGTTTGCTGTACTAAGGGCTGATATTCCAGTAGTCAGATATTTTTTATCTGAGGAATAAAAACAGCGATATGACCATGGATATGACAGAGCCATTTTTATTTCTCAGATAAAAGTTATCTAACTACCTATTGTACATGAGCCCTAAACCACGCCTAAACAGTCTTATAGTGTCTTACTCTTGAGGAATTTATGCATACCTATTCATAGGTAAATTAATAAATCTTTTTCTAGCTCACAAACCAAGTTCAAGGCAGTTTTCGAATTCCGTCAATCGTCGTTACAGATTTAAAAAAAAAATTGCGAACTTTCCAGAAAACCTTGGCAATGACTGCGGAGTGCGGCCTTGTCTTTGGTTCAAACATATTTAAATAGTTACGAAAACATCGCAGACGAGATGCGGTCGCGATCTTTTGTAATGATCATTACGTGATATTGAAAGATGTCTATCTAAATATTTACTATGAGGCTATTGATTCTAATAGTTTTAAGATGAAAATAATGATGTAAAAAATTATCTGTCTATTAAAAAAGGTCACGGGACTTATTTCTATTACCGTGACCCCGGAACATAAAGGGCTATTGAAGGACACCGTGGATTTTAGTCAGTACAAGTCTGACAGTCCCTCCAGCCCTGCCCGGGGTTGGAGGACTCATTTGATGATTTTACCACGCTTAAAAAAACTAAGTTCACTACTCAATTCTACCGTAAAATATTGTGAGATCCACGTAATAACAAGTCGGTTAATTTATACAGTCCCTACTTAAGGGTCCTTTTGTCTTAAGTTATTACGTAATTAGCTAACCTAACAACATCTTATGACCATATGAATATTAAAAATGTTTTGAAAATAAAAAAGATATAGGTACTATACGACTATACTAACAAATAAGTTGTCCCGTCCGTACCTCTACAGCAGTCCTACACGCGCTTCCCCCGAGTCCCTGACCCACTTTTTTCATAAATGTAGAGTACCTAGGGAGACTAGCAGCTGAAGTTCTCAGCATGCGAGGAGGGCCAATTAGCTCAAGGTTCTCTTTAGAACCTTTGTGAGCTAGAGGGGTGGATCGAATGAAAGCTCTAGGGACAAGGGAGCTGTTTTGCTATAGCAATTTTCTACTAATGATTTTAAATTTCTCTTTGATAGGAATCTTTGCAAAAGATCTTTGAAGATATTCAATTGGAAATCAGCTTTTGTGTTGAACTAGTTGAACTCTAAATTAAATTACAAACTGCGGAATTAGCTAGGTATCTAGAATTAGGCTTAGAATTTATATTCAGTGGTATAGCTTTGTTGTTTTCTCTAGATGGCAAAACAGTATCACACGGTCACACCTGTGTCCTATTTTTAGCCAACTGTGCCTAGATTCTGATTATTACAATTTTGTAATCTATCTTTAGTTACCTCGTGACACCTATTACCTGACGAGGTGTTATAAGCCTTCCACAATATGCCTATTGTTTTCTCGTTATCAGATTAGATAAATTGTTGTTGAACAAATAATACCTATCTATGGAGTGCAGTCTTTATTGCACAATATCATTGATACCGTGCAATCATCAAATGAGTCCTCCCGCTACCCTAGGTGGAGCGGAAAGGACTGTCACTCTTACTGACTAAAATCTACACGGTGTTCCTTCAACTGCCCTTTACGTTCCAGAATTCTTTGCAAATGGAAGTCGGCCTTGTCGCAATAATACGTTGACGATAGTTTTATGACCCGATTTGTTTAGAGACGACACGTGCACTCGATCGTAACATCATAGTTGATCATGGTTGCGAACATGTGACTTTAATAAGTCTTGTTTTCATCGATAACTTTCTTGCATGTGACAGCATAATCTGGTAAATATTGAATAGAAATTGTAAAATGGAGAAAACCGAAAAAAGATTTTGGGAAAAGAAAAATGACACCGAATAATGATCTTAGGTTTAACCTGTATGATACCTACCTTAATCGAGTGGGATATTCAGGTGTTAGATGACAAAAATAAAACACGTGGGTCTCACCAAACTCGGTAAAAACAAAACCAGACGAATTGTTTACAACCCCCACTTTTGTCATCCCACGTAGGCATCGCTCATAATGAAAATACTTTCCAATTTTGTGGCGAAGCGAAGCGGAAAAATCCGACCCGAAAATTCCGTCGCCGGAAAAGCATGCATTTGACCTTCAAGCATATTATGTCCGCCCGCCTCCGCACGCAAATTGAACCCTAAATAATATAATATCATAACATTCCTTCATAATCTTTTGGATCCTTACACCGTAATTACGTAACGATTGAAAAGCTTGGCCTTGCTCTATTTCTGTCATGGTCGGCCAATGTCAGTGTCGAACCCGGGTCGAACCTTGGCGGGGACCGTTCAGTTCGTGTTTTTGAACGTGACGTCAGAGCATCAGATGTTGTGTTTACACGTTAATTCTAGATGTTTAGGTGGTAACAGGTTTTTGGTGAGACGTGACGTGTATAAGGTTTTTTTTACCAACTAGCACCTAGCTAGTAAATAATAGGTATTTTGCCTTTTAGTGAATTACATCAGCGTATTCAGCGTTTCGTCTTGTACGTAGTTTAGGTGTGTCACTGACACACCTAAACTACGTACAAGACTCGTGATTCCATGGAACCCAGCGACATTATCCTGAAAGAACTGCTGCTCCTGAAAGCCGGGATCAACAGTTGAACGAAAAATTTGAACGAACGGTCGGAAAGATCCAGTGGCGACCGCAATCAACAATAAAGCGCCACGAAGTCCTGATGAAACAATATAGCAAGTAAATTTTAAATTAATCAGAAAAAGAATAGCAGAGGATTAACTACTGAGAGCTGTTGAAATTCTGATTCATCGCGCATCGGTGAAAGTTGTACAGATAGTAATATGAAGCTTTTCATAAAAATAAATAATACGTTATACTTCCAAACGCTCAGCAAATAAAAGTAACGCTGTCGGAGACTATTGTTGGAATAAAATTCATTTTTACACTATTTTCGCGGTTACTTTACACATTTTTTGCATCGTATCTTAGTTTACGGTGTTTACAGTTTTCGCTTCTAAATCTATTGTGGTCATGGACGTTGTAAAAAGCTCAAGTAGACGACGGAAACAAAAACATACTAGACATGGAGTGATTTAAATAGTCTTTTTACGTTCTATTTTATGTAGGAGGGAACACTATATCTATAAAATATGATCAAAGTGCAGAAAAATAAGTAATTTTATCAACGAAATCTGCTAGATGTACTTAGATTTCTCGAAGCTCATATTGAGTATATTGACCACTGGGCATCTCGCATGCAGCGTCTTCAAAAAATCATCATCAAATGCTGCGCCATGTAGTATCTACGTCCGTGGCCACAATTCTAGATCACTTAGGATAAAGGCTTTGGCTTAACACCTGCTCGGTGACGAAGTCTAAGGCCCGCTATCCAGCAAAGCGGAGAGGAGAGGAGATGTGTTTGAATAACCAATCAGATGTCAACCGAAGTCAACTGAAGCTAAAAGGAGAGGAGATGTGGACATCTGATTGGTTATTTGAACACATCATCGCTTTGGTGTATACAGGGCCTTAGAAGTCTAGACAGTTAAGCGTTAAATCTTTCACTCAGGAATACTCCACAAGGACGATGGTATAATCGCCTGACTCAACACAAACAGCTGATTACGAATCAGTCATAAACAATTATGCAAATGAACGGTCGTAAAACCGTTCGCTGTTTACTGGTTTTTACTTGACATAGTAAATCGATTATGTTCGACCTAATTCTTTTATCGCCATTTATAGCAGGGTTACATGCACCTACATTAATCTATTTTGTGTGATTGTATGCACCCACTGATGACGTAGCCTCTCCGTTGCAAGCATTCCGCTGAAAATTGTTATGAGTTTTCATTTGTATAGTATTGTGAGGATCGTAGCAGGTCCTGTACTTTTTTAAAACTTGTGAGTTTGTGTTGAGTTCATTTTGCCATCTGATCATTGTTTGATCAGCTGATGTCTTACTAATTTATTCTACCTATCTAATTTGTTAAAGCGCTTCTTGCACGTACTTCATAATTCTTTCTTCAATGTATCTCTTCTGAAAGCTCTTTCTCAAAGTATTCACAATCCATCCATTTCGTAGGTCTTCCTGCATCCATTATTATCGTTATTAGCCTAGATCACTCTTCCCTGATCACTATCCCACATTCTCTTGCTTGATTTAAATAAATACTCCATATACATGGAATATTTTTGTTAGATCAAATCGCATTTAGCATAGTGTGGAGTTGATCATATGATGACTAAATCATTCGCCTTATCAGCGATACAAATCTATATCGACTTGGCAACACCTACGTAAAACGAAATGTCTATTTTATCATACTACATGCAACATTATCAATACTCAAAGATAAGTTGTAAAAATAATCCCACGTTTAAAATTTTTGCACCTAATGCGGGTAGTTTTGAAGTTCAGAATAGATAATTTATTTGCGTATCTACCTTAACTTTCCAGAATATTTTCGATGTGTTAGGATAAGCTTGAGTGATAGCCAAATTGAAAAATATTGGCATGGATTGTACGAGTAAGTACAGAGAGAAAGTAGGTACTATCACTGTTGAGATTAGTATGCATGCAAGATACTAATATACTAGGTACACACGGCCACACATCGAGCTATGCAAAACCAGTATTAGCTGACTGTTCATTGTGTGTAAAAAGCGTACGAAGCGACGACCAGGACTAACTGGTTTTGTATAGCTTGATGTGTAGCCGTGTGTACGTCTGTTAGCGCAACCAATACCTACCGACATTATTTTTGCTCACCTTTTTGCGTCTGCGACTATAGTCTGTCTGTCGTGACACATTCAACTTTTGAAATTCCCTCGTTTTTGTATCGTAATCAAAAAAAGAAGGTCATTATCTGTAACTTTTCCAGTCGGAGGACTTGCTTAGTAATTCAATGTTGACTCACCTGATATCTCTGATATGATCTGTCTTTCCCAGCAATGAAATGATGAAGAAGACCAGACTCAAAATGATGAATATTCTGAACCACCTTCTGGGAATAGTTTGCAACCATGATGATATCATTGTAGAACTTTCGCGAACGATAAAATAATCGGTCAGTTCGACGTGGTCCTCGACTGATTATTATCGGTGACAATGTTTCATTATCAAGTGGAATGGTGGATTACGATAATTTATCAACGTGTTTTTTGCAGCGTGGTCGATTGAGTTGCCTTACTTTTAGTTTACATAGGTGTGTTCAGCGTAAAATTGCCTTTAATCTTGGTTACGTTATTTTATTTTTCATCTATTTTGTTCGTGAAATAGATTGTCCTTCGAGGGTATTTCCTCCAAGTTGACCATCTTTATCGTCATATGCCTTTTCTCAACCACCTATAAGACTGTCTCATAATCTCGTAGACTAAATTGACACATGCAAATGTCAAATTTACAAATAATATTGCCAGCTGTTTTGTGCAGTGTTGTACCTACGATAACGGTTTGTTGAATCGTAACTTTTTATCTATAATAGACGAATTTAATTTTCATTCAAAGTTTTATATTTAAAATTCACGTACGTACACACGGCTGCACAACGCCATGCGTAATCCGACCATGTTTCTTTGCCTTTAAATTAAACAAAAAACATTATAGATGATAAAAAAAGTATGGTTTTCAGAAGACCGTCGTGTGGGTGTCATCATTATAAAAATTATAGGGCTAGATGATTACCACAACGAGATGACTTCTGATACCTATATACGAAAACTGGTTAAAAATATTTTTCCGAAATAAAAAGAAAACGCAGTACTTTTAATAGATAATGCTCCATATCACACCAGGAAACTGGATTCGTTATCTACTTCTAGTTGGCGAAAAGGGCAAATCCAAGGTTGGCTAAAATCAAAAAATATTTCGTATGACGAGACAATGTTAAAGCCCGAATTAAATGAAATTGCCCGAAAGCACAAAAAAACCCATGAAAGAAATGTCGTCGACGAGAGGGCTGCTGAAAGGGGTCACTATTTTGCGACTGCCCCCTTACCACTGCGAGCTAAACCCGATTAAAGTTGGTCTGGGCTCAAGTAAAGGGGCATGTCGCTAAAAATAATAAAACATTCAAAATGAATGAAGTACGAAGCCTTTTAGAAGAAGGACTTCGTCAAGTGATCCCGCAGCAGTGGAAAGACTGTATAGTCCATGTAATTAAAATTGAAGATGAAATGTGTCATCTGGGCCATATAACCGACGACATTACTGATAGGTTTATCATAGAAGTAGGTGGCGATTCAGATGATTTAGAATATTCTTCAGACATGGAGTTATTATCTGAATCAGATTAACGCGAATACCTGTAATTAAGTTATGTAATTTAAAATAAATAATTTACATTATTAATTTTGTATTATTACGTTTTAAATAAGTACCTACACATTATTTTAGGATAAACACATTATTTCAGGTAACTTATTGTAAAAAAACGATACTTGATTTTACTAACGCTAAGTTTCGGTTGTGCCACATCACTATTTAAGAATTGCAATAAACTGACAACACTCGTATTGTCAGTTTAGTCTACGAGATTAAAAAACACACTTTAATTACATTTTAATATGTTGGCTTTTTAGCTTCCAGTTAAATGCGCTTTCCTTAGCCAACTGAAATTGCCTATAAAGAAAGCAAGAAATAGATAACCAATACTACCAAGTATCAGTCACGCGGTCGGACTCTTCATTCGCTACTCGACTCTTGATCTCAAGTACTTACGGCACAATTTATGATCTCAAAATCATCGACAGGTGAATTTCCAAAAGTCCTAATCTTATCATGAGATAATCTTTTGCTGGAATGCCGCATGGCGCATGTTTCGATGTCCGCATAAGGCTGATGTCAGGACAGCAAAGATTGCGAAATACCTGCCTACCTTACCGAATAGAATCATACTTCTGATAAAAATCTTTGAGATACCAGTGACACACATAATGCGCAGGGTACACGTCATAGACGTGCATTTCTATGACGAATATTATACGTATTTTCAAAATTAGGGTTTAAATCTAAGTCCGTCAACGAAAATAATATGGAGTTTGTATTTATAATTCATTATAATGTCACACCTCTTTATGAACGAAATTGATGTATAAAATCCGTCATTGTAGTAGAGAAACCGTGTCAGTATCCGAAGTTTTTGCGCCGGCCACACTGCTGGGCACGAATTTGATTCCTATGATTCGGTCGATACGTAATACCGATTCTGATTTAATTTTGAATAGTACAAAATATTTCAAATTCTAACTTGATTATATGGTGACTAGCATTTTGTTTTGAAGATAATGATACGGATTCTGTGCCATATCTCAGATGTCGTAACAAGGCCAGCCATGCTGCATCCTGCCATTATGTGATGTCTTTTGATTTAATCTATATTGCATCTGGAAGTTAAAAACATTGCAAATCCGATCCGTCAGAAAAAAAAAACAGTTTCTATAATTTCCTTTAGCCAATTTCTCAGGTAAGCTAACAAAATATACTTCAGTTTTATAACAACCGTCCTTCTTAAAACAGAAACAGCAGTTATCCCTTTCATCTTGCGAAAATAACTGCGCAGTGTCCGTTACTCCTGTACATTTACTCGGATATAAAATTATTACGGACAAAATGTTTATAATGGACCGCGTGTAGGTAAGGGTAAGGTGGCGTAGCGTAGATGGACCGATGACCTGAAAAAGGTGACTAGCAGTGTCTGGATGAAAAAAGAGAGAGGTGAAAAGAAGGAGATCGTGCGCTTTGGCGCTCCGTGGGAGAGGCCTATGTCCAGCAGTGAACTATAACAGGCTGGAATGATGAATGATGATGATGAAATATTGATAAAAACTCATTTCCTTGTAAACCACAATTTTTCTTGTTCGGGTAATGAACAAAATTGCGCAGTGCAATTCTTGTTATCATTGTTATGTGTAACTGGACGTGGAGGGCGCAGTCGCCATTGAAGATGAATACGAGCAATATCCGGCCTCGCCCGCTTGCTTGAATCCACTGCTCCAGGAATGCGATGGCGGGCGGTTATACAAATTTCCTGAATGAATTGGATTTTACGTAGGCTATGTAACACCTCCAACATACGATATTTCTTAAATATTGGTAAGTTTTAAATCAAATAGAAATGAATGAATAAAAAAAATGGAGTTTTATCTCTCTCGCGTGGTGGGACTGGCACAACTTTCTTAATCCTTTAGTCTGCCACTACGACAGCGGCTGACTTTCACTCACAGACATCGTTATAATGGTAAAAGAAGCTACGGTAGACCAACTGCTTAATAGGTGGGCGATATACCC
This sequence comes from Agrotis ipsilon, assembly GCA_028554685.1. Classification (NCBI taxonomy): domain Eukaryota; kingdom Metazoa; phylum Arthropoda; class Insecta; order Lepidoptera; family Noctuidae; genus Agrotis; species Agrotis ipsilon. Next base: position 17,425,971 of record CM052955.1, read on the forward strand.
AAATATTCTGGGAAGCCCAAATATACTTGGATAGCCCATACTATACAATCATGGCGCAGAAGAAAGGCGGTACACATGTAGTGACCTTTATTTACCTAGACTTAGAGCTAATTTTTCAATAGTCGGATAACTTTTATCTGAGGAATAAAAATAGCGATTTGACATATTTTCTATAGGTAAGCTGTCAAACCGACATTTTTATTCCTCAGATAAAAGTTATCTATAATATAAAAATGGATCGCTAAATGTATTGCTAAGCTCATAACTCGAAAACGGCTGGACCGATTCGGATAATTCTTTTTTTGTTGTATTTGTAACCATCGGGACCGGGTTTTAGGCCGGGTCTTCCACCCGTGCGAAGCCGGGACGGGCCGCTAGTCTGACTATAAAATTCAGCCCTTAAAATCTATGCTAATTAGGTATGTACTGTTTTTGGAAGCTGATGGCGAGATATGGAAACTTAGCATGATTAATAAGCAGGTTGAACGATAAGTGTACATTTAATCTTATACTGGAGGTGTGCTCATACATGCTTACTCAATTGTATTGCTAGTCTATGGAAAACTTTGCATACGTTACACAGTCAAGGCGCGCGTGACTACGTGAGCCAAATGAGTCATTATAACATTGATTCACTTTATGAACGGGTCAGTCACTTTATACGAGGAACTATAGTAATTTTGAGACCTAGTGGCGAAATATTATGGGTTTTTAGAGATGGAGAGGAAAAATACTATGAGCAAAAAATACTGGATAAGAATACGAGATCAATATGAAGAATATGACACATTCTGTGTTTTTTTGAAATAATGTTTTTTTAGAAATTTTTCTAGCAGCATCTTTATTGCAATTAAAACATAATGAGGAGTAGCTATAGTATAGTAAGATTATTGGTTATTAGTTTGGACGTGGCAATTAATCTCTGGAACAACATATTCTTGCATGTTTATTATGAATGTAGGTAGGTATTTATTATCAAAAAAATAAAATATACAGGTATCACAAAGACAAGTAGCTAAACACAAAAATTGCAGTGATGTGAGAAGTAACAGATAAAAAACTACATTATTATTTATCATCGAGTGCTACAGGATATTTCTTCACCCACACTTTCTTCGACGTGGACGAGGTTGTGGACAGGTGGCCTACAATGACGTCTTAAAGCGTACTTCCACTTTAGGAAAGAGACAGAACAATACGAGTGGTCTAGCGCCATCTCGTTCCCACATTGGAATTGCTCTCTCTTTATGACGTCACTAGATGTTACCAGCGGCTTCACCAGCTACAACTCGAAAATTATCCCACAGGAACAAAAAATCGGGATAAAAACTATCCTATGTGTATCCTATGTGTTAATCCAGGTTATAAACTATCTGTGTACCAAACAGCTAAATCCGTTCAGTGGTTTTTGCGTGAAAGAGTAACAAACATCCATCCACACATACAAACTTTCACGTTTATAATATTAGTAGGATGTTAGGCAACCAGAAACTACCTAGTTTAAATAAAAGAACACAGGCGGTTACTCTCATGATTTATTTACTTAACATCATTCATTCATTGTTGATATATACCTAGCAGATACTGTATTATTTGAAGGTCAATGACGTGCGGATTTGTTTATGATTGTCTCAAACGGGACCCACCACCGTTTAAAAAGGCTCCTTGTTTTAGCAATCCCTGGAAATATTATAATGAATTATTGTGCAAGATAGTATTACTGATAATTTCTTTATGTGGAATGATTATCTTCTATCTTCTATAGGTATCTTATACAATGTGTAACGCTAATAGCGCACAACCTCTCGTGGGGTAAGTCAGCCCATGTTACTAAGCAATGTTTGTTCTAAGACATTTAGGAATTCGCAAAAAAAAATTGCTTTTTGTTACAAAATGAGAAATTGATCGGGCCTATTAGTATGAAAAATCATTTTTCTTTTTTGCGAATTTTCAAAAAAAAAAACGATAACATTAAGAAAAACATCATGGAGGGGCTCCATGATGTTTTTCTTAAGTTTTTTCATAAAATATTGTTTCAAAAAGACTTCTTTTATCATGATAGAAACAACTTGACCATACTCTTTTCTCAAAACATCATTTTATGCGTTTGCCTTGAATCCCTTTGTTTATCAACAGCTTAAAAACAGCACTGTTCATCTAATCAAATTTTCAGTCTGATTTACCCCATTCACCCTACATTTTGTTCTGTCATGGATATACCTAATACGTCTGAAACGCTTGAGCGTTTGTCCGTTAGTACAATAAGCTCAAAACTATGAAGACTCGAGTGCAATGACAAACTTAGCTCTATTGTGCCATAATGTTCTATAATTTTACAAATTAATAATTATTACCTGAACAATTTCGCAATAAAGCTGAACGGGGTCGAGCGGTGGTAGAGCGGAGTGGTGGGAGGGGCGGGTCGACTCCCGCGCAGACATGCGACACCCCAACTCTATTATGAATATCGATTGGCGAGATCGAAACGGCATTGTAAGTTAAGCTATTTTTTTTTCGCGGCTCCGTAATTGGGGGGAGGCTGGGGATCACCTGATGAAAAAAATAATAATCGAAAAGTATTACATTATACTTAGTACCTAGTAGTTCGGAAGAGTTGAGCAACAAAAAATATACCTACCTAATGAGTTTTCATCTTAAAAAAATTTCAGAAGTCGGAGATCTTAGCTTTATCGACCAACTTTTTGGTTTATGTTAATAGGTCAAACAAAACGTGTGTTTTTTTTAAATTTACCCTTTTTAGCTTTGGTACACACGGCTACACGTCAAGCTATACAAAACCAGTTTGTCTTGGTCTCGCTTCGCACGATTTTTACACACAATGAATATAATACTAATACTGGTGTTGTATAGCTTGATGTGTAGCTGTGTGTACCTAAAAAGTGTAAAATAAAGCTAGATCATCTAGTTATGCCTCCTCAAGTTCTCCCAAAGCGAGTCATATCAATGAACACCGTCATCTAAATGAGGCCTTTAATCCAACTAACCAACGAATGCCTCGAAAGATGGCGGTTCATTTTAATGAGCCTGCATGTTCCATCCACGGCTGGCCCCCCTACACAAGTGCACATCTTGAGTCACGACAAATTATCATCCTTATAAACCATAGTACGATTTGGTGGAGTAAAATATGTTGCTATTCCAATTGCGTTTTCAAACGTTTTTATAATGCGAACAGCAAAGGAGTGGAACTCTCTGCCTGCGTCTGTATATCCGCATACCTACAAGTTTACATCCCTAATCTCTTCAAAGTTAGAGTATGAAAAGGACTGATTTTGCGACGTCGACCGTTATCGTTGCCAAGCCTGGTGCCAAATCCCCCAACTAACTAATACACCCGCCAATAGCCTCAAGTAAATGCGCCAGTTTAGTTGTAGGGGCAAGTGCTGTACCTATGGACGCTTGTACCTGTGGACACCGTTAATTTATGGGAAAATGGGCAACATTCTAATTTGAACGCAGCTGTAAGCATTTGTATATGGTTGACAAATTTGACGTATCGCCATCTTTTTTTTCCGCGTTTTTTCTCCAGAATTAACGGCGTCCACAGGTAAAAGCGTCCATAGGTTCAGCACTTGCCTATACTTACTCCGTAGTCCTTTAGGATGGTAATCTAACGCGGCTAGAGATAGATTAGATGTAGGATCAACAGCCTAATGTACATACCGGGTTGTTGTTGGAAAATGCCTTATCAAAAAACCCAATAGCATCATTGCTCCGACCTGGGACTCGCACCCAGGAGCCCTCACCAGTCGTGCTGGTCTCAACCACGACACCATATTGTAAAATGTACTTTGTAAAATATGTTTTCCTTTACAAAATGTATGGAAGAACAGTTCTACAAGCGAAAACTTGAGTATGTTTGTTCAGGCTCGCCGCAATCGCAGAGGCAAGACCCCTATTTGTGGAGACGCCTTGGTGTCACCACTGTGAGGATAGCAGGTCACGGTGGAGTACCGTTTGGGCAGAGCAACGCCGTGTCCTCACGGAGGCGATAGGACGCGGTGACCTCTCGCCCCCGGCTCTGGGTGAAGTCACGCTGGCTGCGGGACGAGATGTAATGGGGAGCAGTCACCTCTTTCCGCGAAACAGTCACGCTAGCGAAGGAACTAGGCGGAACGTGAGAGGGAGAGGACAGTCTCCACCTCACAAACGATCCAGACACGACGGGAGACACCAAAGGTAATGGACGTCGTCAGTAGATTTGCGACTATCGTAAGCGCGAGCATGCGGACGACGAATGGGTGACTCGCTGTTCGATCATGGACCATGCCCGGGTCGACAGCACGTCGCATTCCACGCGCGCCCCGTAGCGTTGTAAGTTGTGTGATGTGGCTAAACACAGGTCGGGGTTGCGGTACTGTCCAAACAGGTAGATGTGACCCTGGAACGTAAAGGACTATTGAGGGAACACTGTGGATTTTTTAGTTCGAGTCTGACGGTTCCGTGTGGTCCACCTAGAGCCACAACGCTAAAAAAGTGTGTTTTTTCAACCCAGTGAATAATTCCTTAAACCCTTCACTATACTTTTCTTGTTCCGAGTCGCATTTAACCGAATTTTATCTATTTTCTGTCGTTTTCTCCTTTCCCGAAGTTTACAAAACAAAAAACCTGAAACAAACAAAAGAGTATTAATTAAACTTGAACACAGGGCCACAGAACGCGGAGCGTTGCGACGCCGCACCGCATAAGTTTCGGTATACTCCCAACGGCCACCACTAAAACCGGCCCCATTGGTGGCCGTTAAAACAATTACTTATTTTTTGTCCCAACGGCCACCAGTGGCGGACGTTGGGCCATTCCAAATAATATTTGTCTCAACGGCCACCACTGAGGCCGGTAAAAATATATTTCCCGAAGAGATACTTGCAATTTTAGAAGAAACTTAAAATAATGGAACTACTCATTATTTTTATTATCACTAGTTCCATTTTAAAGGAATCTGGAAATAATGGAACTAATGTTGAATTTGCCTTTTTCGTTGACTAACCAGCAAAAGTACTAGGCTAGCATAAGTTCAAAGTGGTTTTTATTTAACCCTTAATTCGATATCGGGAAGTATACTGGACATGGATTTTGAATAAATCTGGTACGTTTATTTTAAACCATATTAAAGATTTTTTGTATCAGATAGGTTGGTTATATCCTGTATTATTACCCTAAAAATATCTGTCAATGGACACCTGCACCTGGTCCAGCAGTAGTCTCCGCAATGTCAGGCAGGACGAACGAGGTTTACCCGCTCTTGATAATTCTAGAATTACCCGAGTTTTTTGTTCTAAAAGAGGCAATTATTTTTATATTTATACGTTTTAGATGGTATATACAAACGTATACATACACTGCAAGCATTGTATATATCATAGATTTTGCAGTATTCTTTGTAAAACTTGTATGTCCAGTATACTTCCCATTGCCGGGTTTGCAGCAACTTAGTATGGTTTAGTTATGTTCAGTATACTGGACATTGCCAATGATACGGACATTTCATTTAAATACGATATTATTTAATTATGTCCATGTTATGTGTGTAACTGTAAATTTCTTGATAAGCAACATTAATAAAGCTTATAAGTATTCAAAAAAAGTCAACACGCCGCAAAAAATGTGGCAAATAAGCGCGTGTGAACAAGAGATGGCACTCCTGAAGACAGTTTTATGTCTCTAGAGGTTCTGGAAAGCGGTCTTCCCTGCAATAAATGGCAGCATAACTACCATGCCAACTGCAGCAATACTTATATACCCCAAATAATACCTCTTGGCCTATTCTCTTATCAGGAAGCAAAATAACCTGCTACCGTACTTATGCACCTAGACCCATCGGGCAAAAACTACACCTGTATACTGAATCGGCCGATGGAGATTCCACCACTTATTGGTTGCTTGCAATATACGGATACCAAAAAGAGAAATTTTCAATAAAAATTACTTTATAAAACAAAAGGGGGAACAAATTGAACCAGTAAATAATGAACTTAGTACACGCCTACATAGGATTATCAAAAACCAACATGATTTAGAGCTGGTGTACATTCTCTTTTGCCCTCAACAGCATCTTTGACATATCTACTGTTAGGCACTTACATCTCAACCTTCCAGTGCGAGTGAGTTGCCCTTACAGCAGCCCCAAAAGCTGTCAGGCCACTGTGAATGCAATACTATGGTAAGCGATTTCTATTTGAGAGCACAGCCATATGAAGGCTCTAAAAAGCAACGAAACTAACAGCAATCTTATCCTAAAACCCTTTCCTCGACGGACCACCTTCCACTGGATCGAAGGGCACAGTGAATCTTACATAACGACCCCTCAAATGAACCTGCTAAGATATATTCCGAAATTGTGTGAAGCCAAAATTCGCTTCTCCCCTCACTACTATCTAAGTATATCTACGTAAGAATACGTTAATAGGCTAGAGATGAACAGAACTCAAAGACAGATCCATGTTTTCCTGAAATGTGAAGCCTTTTTGCCCTCTTTAACCTTCATAAGGAAAAGAAAACCGTTGAAAAGAGGGATCATTCCTCAATTGAGCTTTCACGACACTTCTTTAATTTAGGGCGGATTAAGCATGACTTTCTAAGCCAAAATACATCAAACATTAAACATAAAATAGCATATTTGCATAAAAAACAGTTTTTATAAAAGTAAAAAAATATATCCTTGATTCGACAATGGGAACTACACTGGACATCAATATTTTTTGTTACTTTTCAGAGAACCTGGCAATGTCCAGTATACTGAACATGCATTTACTGAAAATCTAGATATACTAGATTTTTTTCATTATTTTTCCTGGTTTTAGGAATATCCAATGATGACAAAAATAAACAAAAAAAACAAAATTTCTATTATTTTTGCCCTTGCCGAATTAAGGGTTAAATATTTCTTGGCAGGAATAGTGTACCTGAAATTGTCTTGTATTGACTCAGGAAAATTTAAATAAATACCACTTTGAACTTAAGCTAGCCTAGTACTTTGTGACCATGTAATCTAAATATAGCAAAATATGCTATAGTTAGATAACATTGACAAACACTGAAAATAAAATAAATATTATTTGGTTCCAACGTCCGCCACTGGTGGCCGTTGGGTATAAGTTCAAAGTGGTTTTTATTTAAATATAATATATAAGAATATTACTCGTATAAGTTTTATAGTTTTTTTTTTATTAATTCTCTTATTTTCTCGAGTTCGACTAGCTCTGACGGGTTATTGCGAAAATAATTAGTTGGACACTTTAAATGAGTAATTAGGTAATTAATCAGAAACATACACACGGACCTATACAGTACCTACACACATAAGCCAACAACAAAATAATAGATTGACCCGTCTCTCATCTTATAGGATAACAATTTGTATAATTTCGCTCGGATTGTCTGTCTTACAATCACTTCCCACATTATCATAATATGGGAAGTAAAGAAAGTATCACGTGACCATCCACCATAATAGGCGCGTGAGTGACTCAGCCGCCAGGCGCGCGGACGTTGACCCCGCTGCACTCACGCGCAGCCGACTACCGAGACTTACCAAGTGTCCAATGCACGCCCTAAAATAATACGGATTGAACGGCCGTCTTAAAGGGCTTACCTACGTGTCTGTAGTGAGTATTTTAAGAATTAAGATGATCGTTGGAAACAGGTTTCTTGATAGGTACACGTAATAAAGAACAGTTTAAGGATTCCAGGAAGTTATTTAGTTGAACCATTTATGGTCAACTTGCTACATGACCGTAAAAGGTTTTTGGTAGAAAAATTGCATAATTTTTAAATTTCAAATTTCAAAATTTCTACCGTCATCCCTTTGAATTTATACTTTTTCGATAGAATATGAACGACTGAATCTACTCATATCTTGGGAAATTACGTGCCATAATGTTCCAAAAAAATAATATCAGAATCAGAACCTATATCGACGATTCTGATTCTGATCTGATTTTTTTACAGCAAACCACCTTAAATTTTAAGCCATCGCAGAGCGAAAGTGAAGTGAGGACTTCAAATATTATGACGTACGTAAACTTACTAGGCCAACTTTTTACGATGAATACCTTAGTAATAATAGGCAATAATTTATATTACTCAAAAAACTTAGTACAAGTTAACAGCAAATAGTTTGGCAGTAGCTATGTCTAATTAATGGATCTAGTCACTGCAACCGAGCTAGGCAATGCCTGTATTTCGATTAGAAAAACTGAAATATATTTTGTGCGGATGAAGAAAACTGACAAGTCTTTCTGTACCTACCATGAGGTTAACCTATATATGGCGCCCAAACCACAAATTATGAATGACTAGCTGTTGCCTGCGGTTTCACCCGCTACAACTCCCGTGGGAACATTAAATCGGGATGAAAATATTCCTATGTGTTAATCTAGGTTATAAACTATCTGTGTACAAAATTTCATCCAAATCCGTTCAGTAGTTTTTGTGTGAAAGAGTAACAAACATCCATCCACATATGCAAACTTTCACGTTTGTAATATTAGTATGTGTTAATCTAGGTTATAAACTATCTGTGTACAAAATTTCATCCAAATCCGTTCAGTAGTTTTTGTGTGAAAGAGTAACAAACATCCATCCACTTATACAAACTTTCACGTTTATAATATTAGTAGGAAGTAGGATGGTTTGAATGATGAAAACGTCAATCAACTCATTAGACGATAGGTTTTCCGTCAGTCAAAATCTGATATGGTATTGCCATGGCAAAACCTACCGTGTAATGGGCGCCTTAGGATAAACCCTGGGATTGTAAAAGAGTATGATCTCAGACCGACTTACATGATAAGATAAAGTAATACAGTTTCTAAATGACAACTTGATGACTAGAAAAATTCCAAGAATGACATACGGTCTGTAGTGACAGGTTGTCCACTTATCAGTTATCAGTGGGCACTACAAGGTGAATTGGAGTACCTAGAGGGGCTTGGTTGATTGATAACACAAATGTACAATGATAACTATGGAATATCTTTAGTTGCCTGCCATCAGTTTGTCTAGAATTCTAGATAATGGGATGTGAATGATTACAATACGGATTAAGACCACCGATTAGTTCCCAGAAAGGTTGGACACCTAATAGTACCCTTATTATGTTATCTAAGCATGATGGTGAAAGGTCCACAAACGTGATTACCATGAAATCGCCTCACGATTCAGAACCGCCCGGAGTCAATATTAAAAAAATAAATCAGTACCGCTAGCACGAGCTTTCACTATTTTACTTTACAGAGTCTTTCCAATATTTACAGCGTTTCTTCTATGAAAAAATGGAACAGCGCCTCTGGTGTGCGAAGAAGGAACTAATTTTTTCCTTGAAAATTGTCAATTTGAAATTGTCAAAGTTCTAGTTTACTTTACGTCTCAAATACTGAAAACTCGTGCTTAGGGTACAGATCCTTCAAAATTGCACCTGCACAGTTCAAATGTAAGAAACAGTTGATGTTTTTATAAAGAACCTACATAAAACTAGTTCTGGTAGGAATTCTTAATCGCAGTAATCGTTGTATGAATAGGATTTCCGCCCTGCACATTGTAAAAAGTATTACTTTCAACCCGCTCCTCAGGCATGTTTAGACTTACTTTCTGAATATGAGTATTGAAAAATAATATTACATTATCAATTATTAATCTTCGAGAAACCATTACCAATTCTCAGGCCCAAACCTGTAATTATTAATTTGCATGCGGTTTGATTTGCTTTCTCATCTTGTTCTTGCACGTAGGGTAGATAGTTGTGAGGCAAAGATTGGCATAACGCTTAGTCAAAGTATTTTCTAAGAATCTTTTTAAAATCTGGTCCTTAGAATGGTCTTCCAAAATATTATTTATAAATAGGAATGAAATATCTGTCTAAACGTTTCGTTTTCCGAAATCAACATTCCATATTTGGAACAATCCTCATACATTACAAGATCTAAAGAGATTATTCTCATAAATACCGTTACAATTGTCTCACGATTTCAGTACCATTCCAAGAGCAACGGAACTGCGCACACGCCGCCCAAACCGCATTCTGTTCGCCGCCATTGCTGTCAGTGAAAGTTCAAGCCTTTCACAAGACCGCTGCATTTTTCGAACGATTTCTGTTATAGTCACGGAAAATCTTTGTGTTCTATCAACGGTGACGAAGTTATCTAGATTGAAGATAGACATAATCTCGTCGTGTCTACGATTTTCATAACGAGCTGTTGTTGGAATTTTACTCTAAAATACAGGTCCTTCAAAACACAGTAAAATACCGCTATGGCCCGGTATCCACCGCAGCGAAGAGGAGAGGAGATGATATGTGTTTGAATAACCAATCAGATGTCAACATCTCCTCTCCACTTAGCTTCAGTTGACATTTGATTGGTTATTCAAACACATCTCCTATCCTCTCCGCTTTGGTGGATACCGGGCCTAAGAATTGGATCCGAAGAGATTTTTTATTTTATTTCTCCCTTGGATTCTTATCCTGGCGGTCGCCCCGGGCAATGAAACTGCAGGCTATATGTAACCTATAGTGACGGTTGAGTAATCGTCAGGATCCCCTGCGAACAAATCCACCATGCTTTCGGTGTCGGTCGCCAACAATTTCTTACTGGGTTCCACAGGTATACAGAAATTCCAGTTCTTTCTGGGTGAGCTTGCTCCATGTTAGAGTAGAGCAGGAGCTTCATCATCCTTTGTAAAATGAAGAATATTTTTGACATTTAGGTGATCTCTATGACAAACATCCTCAAAAATATCTATTTACTAGCTTTTGCCCGCAACTTCGTACGCGCATTACGTTTTTTGTCGTTTCAGTGGGAATTTCGGGATAAAAACTATCCTATGTCCATTCTCGGCAAATTTCATCCAAATCGGTTCAGAGGTTTAAGCGTGAAAAAGAGACAGACAGACAGACAGAGTTACTTTCGCATTTGTAATATTAGTAGAGAAATATTAGTAGGGATTGAAGGTATTTTGTACAAAGAAAGAACCGATCTCTGAAAATATCGAAACTTTCACCACGGTTTCGAAATAACTAAAAATAAAATAGGTGAGAACTTTACAATTAATGGATTCATTCATTTGTATAAGAATACTTTCATTTTATACTCTTTTAAATGGTTGAAACATATTGTTACAGTGCTCAATAAGAAATTTTCTGTTTGCAACAGTACTAAGATAAGGCAAGCAAAAACCATACATCTTTTTACATAGTGCAATATTGAAACTGTAATCATCAGCCTATAATGTTTCTACCGCTGGGATACAGACCTCCTCTCTGAGGGAGAGAGTAGGCCATAATCCACAACGCGGGCCCAGTGCGGATTGGTAGATGTCACATATTTTCGAATTTCTGGTTCTAGGACATGCCGGTTTCTCCACGATGTTTTCCTTCACCGGTTTGAGAGCAGGTGGTGTATGTATTACACAAAGTAATACGCCTGGCGGGGTTCGTGCCCACGACCTACAACTCGTAAGTCGGGACCGATATCACTAGGCCACCACTGCTCTTGAAACTGTAATTTAGTAAAATTTAAAACAGTTGCCGAGAAATATTCCGAGAACAAATAAATACCAATCCCAGCAATGCAAATGCAGCGGCCTAACTCGTCATCAATGCGGGAGATTTCATGGTACTGGTGGTCTAGAGAGTACGGTGTGACAACGAGGTGGCGCTAGACTACTTGTAGCTCTGTCTCTTTTCCACACTAGAATGACTCTCTCTTCTCTTACTCTCATAGTCTAGCCGGGTGGCATCGGCAGTCCGACGCGACGGCGACGACTGGATCATAGAAAAGGCGACCAACGGCTCAACAGAACAACTGCATCAACCATCGAAAATTCGTAATCGAAAAGTTCCATTACATTCTGTCCGATTATTTTTTCGCTATTAGCATCAGTACTGTCTCGGTAATATAATAATACAGTACCCCAACTTCATACAAACGGACGAAAAGCGAGCTATACCTACGCGCCTCGATGTCGGGGCGCGCTCGGGGCGCAGACAGTCACGGCTGTACCGCAGTGTCGCGCGGACGGTGTGTTGTTTTTTTAACAATAACCGCGTGATTTTTTCTCTAAAAATCAGTTCGAGTACATATTTAATAAGACGAGTAGTTTAATTAAGCTTTATATTAGAATGCGGATTTATTATACTTTAAAATTTAACAATAAAGCATTTCGTAAAGTACGACTCAGTCGAGGCGCAAATATTTTTCGGTCTCAAATACTTCTATAATACATCGGACTTTATAAGCCCGATTTGTTTTTCAAACAAAAACAAGATTTTTTTAATGAAATCTACCAATCAAAAAACAACACGCATTTTTATTGAACACTTCCTATTCATTATACAAAGTATTTCATTTATTTATATATAAAATTATATTTACAATCACAAAACTAAAATAGAAACAGAAAGTACGCAAAGGCAAATGTTATTAAAATGATGTAGACGGGTAGCCCTAACGCATGTTTACGTACCGCGCGGCTGTAGGTATTTAAATCTGTCTGGCGGCCGAGTTACGCTACTGGTGGTACTGTTGACGTTCGATGCGTCGAACCGTGCCCCTATTGGCCGTGGGCTGGAGCGCTTGCGTCACCCGCCGCTGGCTGCCGTGATATGCGCACGCGATGCTCTATAGTACAATATTGTTGACTGGCGGAATTAGCTTGGCTTGGCACTCGGGTAAATAGGTATTAGGGTGCCTTTCCACCAGAGATCTATGCTGCGAAAATGTGAAAGCTAAGCTACGAAACTATGTGACCGTTTCTACCGTGGCGAGTAAGATGTGGTATTAAAATCGCCGCCGCAAAGCAACCGCGCGAGACTGGTCGATGCGCAGCTCTGGCTATGCACGCATCCATAGCACGTCCATGGCACGCATCCATAGCACACATCCATAGCACGCATCCTTCCATATAAAAAACATTTATCATAATTGAATCCGTTTCCACCAGTGCTAAGCTATGTGCACCAATATACATATTATATGATTGGTGGATATCAAACGCATCCATAACAACCTAGCGTACCACATCTCTGGTGAAAAAGCAACCTCATGCTATCTTGTCCCTCCGGACTTCATTCAAAATTTTGTGGAAGTGGATGATATTTCATTCTCTAACCGATAGGTCCCATTTGTTTTATGGAACATGACGTAATAGAATAAATGTAGAAAATATTGTACCTGTTTATATCTACTATAGAACAGCACGCGTAGCATGGCGATTCTATGTCTATTCTACCAAGCAAAGACAAAGTTATTTCATCGTTATTTCTACACAAGTCTACTGTTTTTTTGCCCAAACATGACACCATTCTTACACTATTGAAGAAAAGAACGTTTATTTTCTATGCTTAAAACAATAAAAATATTTCTACGTTCCGTCATTTTGTCTATTCTTCCGTCGACAAAACACCATTCTACGGCGCCATGCTACGCCTGCAGTTTGTACTTTTTGTCACAAATTGTTCCATTTACATTTAGCTAAGAAAGTTCAGTCTATGCTCAAGCTGTATGGTGTACGTGATCTCCACAGTGTCTGACATACTTTGGCTGTATAAGGTAAAATAGAAGACAAATACTATTCAGTTATTATTTTTCCTGTTGAGAAGTGAGTATTTTTAGATTCTAGAAATTATTTGTCACTAACGTATGTTTTACCCGCACATATACTGGAGATTAGAGAAAAAATATTAGTGTTTCATTGATTGCTCCTTAAATAATGATGACAGTGAAGTATATAAAAATGATAAGAATAGGTAACTGGAAACCAAGAGTTAATCGAACTCGCACGAAATAATGTTCAAGCTAAACCGAACAGAACAGTAGTTAACGAAAAGAGCAATAGTTTCAAACGTGGCAAAAAGACAAAAAAGAAAAATACAAGTTAATAATGTCTGGGAGAATGGAAAAATAAACGTTAAGCACCGACTGACACCTAAGTAAGGTAGGATAAGGTCAGGTAGATGATGATTCAGCATAGATATAATAAAATATAGATTTAATATTTCTGTGTGATGTTACTATCTATGTGACAGATGACATTCCCGGGTCGACGGCGCGTCATGTTCCACGCGCGCCTCAAAGAGCGTCAGCAAAATGACGGGGCCAAAGCCTGGCGGGGTCGCGGGACTTATTCCATCACCGTGACCCCGGAACATAAAGGGCTATTGAAGGACACCGTGGATTTTAGTCAGTACAAATCTGACAGTGGGGGTGGGAGGACTCATTTGATGATTTTACCAAGTAAAAAAAATGTGACAGATGACACAGATAGTAACTGAATATCTCATATCACACAGCACATTAGAATGTGCATTCTTTTTTGGTTAGTTAATTGTTAATTTTATATTTTTCATACTTACTACTAACGGGTGTTCGCCAGCGGTTCGTGAGGTAGTGGCTTCGCAGCCACTACTTCCTTCTTTTTACCGCCACTGGCGCCTGCGTCGCCATCGTCAGCGGCGCCACCGGCCCCTTGTGCTGGTAACCAACCCCTATCAAAAAGAAAAATATAAAAAAAAAACATTTAAAACAAAAATAAGCTGCAATTAAGCATTATGACTTATTAACTTTTTCTCGGAAAGTCATAATCAGCCCTAATGTTCAGAACTGGGATACAGGCGGGAGTGGGCGCCGCCGCCGTTCCAGCGACCATTGGTTGATGTCATTATATTGTCATGACTTTTTAGTTCCAAGACATGCCGGTTCTCCTACGTTGTTTTTCTACCTGTAATGAGAGCCAGTACCAGTGATGAAATAAATTACACAAAGTACAGGCTGAGTAAGTATTGCACACGGTTATTGTTTACTAGAAGAAAGAAAGAAAATTGTGTTCATTGGCATGAACTTAAAACTAAACAAAACAAATAAAGTTATAAAAAGAGAGTAGGTATATCTATCTATCTAGGTAGTAAAAATAGAGGAAATAAAAAAAACTTATCAATTTAATGCCAAAGGGCCTCAGCTCAGCATAATGCCAGATAGCAACACACAATACACATACCTAACCAACTACTGTATCTAAGTTAGCTACTAGACTATCTTTCGAGTTATCACTGACGTGTTTTAGGTGTAATAATTTTCCATGTTTTTTTCTGCAAAATTTAAAATAAAATATATTATATGTATTTAGAAATGGTTTAATGTTTTCATCAAGTTTTAATTTTTATTAAAGCCATTTTGTACGTTTCTTTATTTAATTGCGAAATTCGGCAATTAAGGGGTTGTTTTGGGGTTGATAGATAGGAGTCTCGAATTTTGCATAGGGTTTTTTTTGGACTTTTTTTTTCGGTGCTACCTCAGACGAGATTTTGCGATATTCGACTTCTAAGGGTTTGTTTTTGGGGTTGATAGATTTTCCAAAAGTATATCATAAGCAGGGTGACCAGGAGTAGAAATTCACAGAGGGAAACTCGCGGGCGAAGTGCTAGTTTTATTTATTTCATAATGCGATGACTTTGAACTTGACTTTGACCGTCAGACATGCAGACACTGTTTATCTATTTGATCATTTGACTCATTCATCAGGCCAATGTGTGAAGTGACGTGTTTTTCAGTACTTAATCTCATAGTAGGTGTTCCTTGTATTATTCCATCTTTTCGAATATTCTTTGCTTGCAATTGTTTTGCAAAAAAAAAAAAAACATTGTCACTATTAAAGGGGTTTGAATTTTTTTTTGCATGGAGTGTGGCACTCACGGTCGCCCGCAAATGTACTTTTTCAGAATCGCGGTAGGTAACGAAAGTTAGATAGACGAAACTTAGACAGACAAAAAACTAAACAATACCCTTAGCACGAGTTTTCAGTATTTGAAACGTTACATAAACTGGAACTCTGACAATTTTTAAGAAAAAAATTAGTTCCTTCTTCGCACACCAGAGGCGCTGTTTCATTTTTTCATAAAAGAAACGCTGTAAATACTGGAAAGACTGTAAGTAAAAGGTTGAAAACTCGTGCTAGGGGTACAAGTGTCCTAAACCGTCAGGTTTCAGAAATATTCGTCGAAATGTAAGTTGTAAAACGTAAAACTGAACCTTGGAGAAACAAATAAAGTACCGTAAAGGACTATTGAAGAACACCGTGGATTTAAGTCAGATCAAGACTGACAGTCCCTCCTGCCCTGCCTTGGAATGATAAAAAATAATATACCTACCTACCAATCACTTTTATGGAAAACGACCGAGAATTAAACTTAAACTTGTGGAGTTAACGCGGATATGGCAGGTGTACTCCACCTGTCCGCCTTTTGTCCGAATGATGACCAACGTTCAGCCAAAGATACCAGGACCATTCAAAAGTGCACTGTGAATTCGTGAGGACCAGATGGGTGAAGGGCGAACAGTACCGAGAAATACGACAGAAAGAAAGTGAGGCCTACACCCGTGGGTGCTCACAGGTTGAAATTATGAAGTAGCTGAATGCGGATGCAATTGAATAATTGATTACAAGTTATTGGTTGATTGTGATGGATGGAGAGGAAGAAGAAGGCCAAACAAAAAATGGATGGATTTTCTAAGGAATGATAATTATGAAAGAAGCAGGAGTGAATGATAATGAATGACGTCATGAATGTCTTCGTGTTGCGCCGATCCCAAATAAAATGGGATTAGGGCAGGAAGATGATGATGATAGTGTCAATCGTGTAACAAAAGAGACCAACGATAATCTAAAAACTGTATTAAATAAGAAGGTTTTAAAAGGAGATTATTTCTATATGTATAAGCAAATGAATATGTCACAACAAAACGAGGCGTCAGTAATTTTACTAATAAGCCGCGGCGTCGGCTACAAACTGAATTAACACCGCGGCCAGCGCTAACAAACGAACAGACAAGCTAAGCTAAATGCAAAATATTGTTAGTACATACTGCTGAAACCTGCAGAAACTATAGACATGTAAACTTCAACTCTAAAAACAAAGAATTAAAGTCCCATTTATAATGGAACAATTGAATTAGTCAACTGCTGTTGTAGAAGGTCCTATGTTTTGTAACTTTAAATTGAAATTAATGTCTACAGTTGCAGTAATAGAGTTCGATTTAAATTTTCGTTTTAAAAGGAATATGTTTATACTTTTATAGCCAAAGTAACGCGGTATGACATTGAGTTTCCTCTATTTGTTATCAGGGAAACTGCAACTGCTGTGAAAACTGAACTGCGTGATGTAGGTCAGAAATAAAACGAGGCATACGTAGAACGATTGTTGATAATCATGTAAAATTTAATGCTCATATCAACCCTACATAATAACTGCTAACAAGAACTGTAAAATACTTAATAAAAAAAGGTGTGGCTCCTAAAATATGTACATTCGGTTTATAAAAACGGCCAGCAACATCACTGCACAGTTTTATTTGGTTGCTGGCAGATGCAGTTTACGATCCCCAGTTTCTCTCTTCCTCTGGTTCTAGAATATCAACCGATTTGTCTGATTCCGATTCATCTGGCAGGTCATCCGGTACATCCGGTTCATTCGGTACATCCGGTACAACCGGTACATCCGGTTCATTCGGTACATCCGGTACAACCGGTACATCCGGTTCATTCGGTACATCCGGTACATCCGGTTCATCTGGTACTTTCGGTACATCCGGTTCGTCCGGTTGATCCGGTATAACCGGTACATCCGGTTCATCTGGTACATCTGGTATAACCGGTATATCCGGTTCATCTGGTACATCTGGTATAACCGGTATATCCGGTACATCTGGTTCATCTGGTAAATCCGGTATAACCGGTATATCCGGTTCGTCTGGTACATCCGGTACATCCGTATCGTCCGTTTCAGCCGGTATAACCGGTACATCCGGTTCATCTGATACATCTGGTTCGTCCGGTTCATCCGGTTTATCCGGTATAACCGGTATATCGGGTTCAACCGGTACATTTGGTTCATCTGGTTCATCAGGTAATTCACAAGGTCCTCTTCTACAATGACATTTTCCTCTCGGCTTTTTTAACCGTGGAGCTCTGGAACTGCAAAGCAATATTAAGAGTTTATTATTTAAGAATTTTGGTAGCACAAGGGGGGACAAAACTTTGAAAGGGGATTTTAACGAAAAATTATGTTTTTAAAGATAATTAGGAATGTTGACTACAAGTTCTCAAAATATTGTAGTAATCAATAAATAATATTGAGTAGTTGTTGGTAACCTATCATAACAATTCAATATTAAAATCCCTGTTAAAGTTTTGTTCTGATTCACCCCCTTATTATTAATCTGTCAAAAATATTGATAAAAGCAATTTTATTAACTACTCCTTTTACAACATGACATTTGGTAGCAAAATAAAAAAAAAACTGCCTATTAACAAAAAGACAAATTATTTGGATAAAAAAAATAACATACCTTTAAAAAAATAGGTGGAGAAAATAAAATAAAAACAATTCCACTGTTTATTCGTTTATTGATAAAATAGCATTGAGAAAGATAAAAATATAAAGTTGTTTACTCCGGTAAGTACGGGAAAATACGGGTTTTAATGCCAAACGGGATTATTATTGGCATTGTGGAGGCAATAATTTTACCGCGGTTGGGTTAGCAACAATAAGCTGATTTTAATGTCCTATTAATAACTTTGGAATGCATCCAATTTTTTTTATGAATTTATTTACACGGTACCACTGATAATATCAGTAGGTACTTGAAATAAAACGGAGAAAAATTCCACTTCCGCAAAAAAATGTTGTCAACAGCTGTTGATGAATTATTAAAAAATAAAATAAGGTTGAGTGTTTAATGGTATTAAATATTTCAAGAGCATTCATGAAATATTTCAATTTATGGAATCGTTTTTTTTTCTCTCATTTGGTAGTAGTAGTGTCTTTATTCAAGAACAACATAGTTGTGTAGAACATATTGATAATGGAACATAATAATAAAATTGTTAAACTAAACACAACCACAACAAAATAAATAGAATTAAATTTTAAATAAATAAAATGTTACATTCATGGAATCATCACAAACACATAAGTTAAATCATAATGTCAATATTGCATAAATAATGTCAAAATTCAATAGTAATGTCAAAATTAATAATTAAGTACAGATTAAATATCTTCTCATACAATTATAGATCACCAACTGAATATAAACATTTTTCTAGAAGAAACTCTTTAAGACTGGCTCTAAAAGTACTGCTATACAATTCCTGTTTTAAAGATACCGGCAATTTGTTAAACAATTTTATTGCATTAAATTGAGAACAATGACTGACTACTTTAAGGTGGGGAGTTATGTTCGACGATAGATCAAGTCTTCTCGTTTTCTCCCTTTTTATTCTACCCTCATAAGTTTCAACTTTGTCAATATTTTTGGCCAAGTTCATTAATAAAACCATTACATATAAACCAGGTACAGTCAAAATATTTAATTTTATAAAATGCTCCCGACATGATTCTTCTTGTTTTATTCGTACCATAGTTCTGATAGCACGTTTCTGAGCAATAAAAGCTTTGTCAATATTATACTGGTAGCTACCTCCCCAGAAGAGTATACTAGAACGTAACTTAGATTCCACCAGGGCATAATAAACAGTCTTTAGCTGTTCTATGTCAATCACGGCCCTCAAACTCCTCAAAACATAACAAGCTGAACTTATAGCGCTAACCAAGG
This sequence comes from Agrotis ipsilon, assembly GCA_028554685.1. Lineage (NCBI taxonomy): Eukaryota > Metazoa > Arthropoda > Insecta > Lepidoptera > Noctuidae > Agrotis > Agrotis ipsilon. The sequence continues at coordinate 17,445,596 of CM052955.1, forward strand.
ATGTTAGCTCGTGTTTCCAATTTAATAAACTATCCATATAAACACCAAGAAATTTGACCACTTTCACAGTGTCAATTTTTTGTCCATTTAAAATACCACTAATATCGTCAGTTGTCTTTGTAGTTGACTGAAATAGTATTATGTTGGTTTTATTGGCATTGATTTTCAAACCATTTACAGTAAACCAGTCATCAAAATATTTTAGTGCCTCATTAACCATTAAGTTAAGGTGGAAAATGTTAGAATCAGAAACAATAGCATTTGTATCGTCCGCATAAATAGTCAATTTAATGTCAGGTATTTGATTAAGAATATATTTAATTATGTCATTCATAAAAATAATAAAAAATGGCGGACCTAGTATGGATCCCTGCGGTACACCTATCTTTAATACATTTTGTTTGGATTTAAAACCTTTTCTACATCGGATTTCCTTGTTACCATTATTTTCTTCATATTCACAATTAATTTCTACAAACATTTTCCTATTATGTAAATACGATTTTATTAGCTTAAGAGCTGGTCCTCTCACCCCGTAGTGCTCCAATTTAGCTACTAACAAGTCATGATTGACTAAGTCGAAAGCAGAACTAAGATCAAGATAAATCCCGGCAACCTTTTTTTTGTCATTCAGATTTGTAACTACGTCATTTAACAAAGTGTCAATAGCATCAAGAGTCCCCACATTAGTCATATATCCAAATTGTCGTCTATTAATTACTTTATTTAAATTAAAATGTCTAAATAATCTATTTTTTATCAATTTCTCAAATATTTTCGATAGATTCGGTAATAATGATATTGGCCTATAATTACTGGGGTCTTGTTTTGTACCCTTTTTATGAACTGGTGTGATTTTAGCAATTTTAAGCTGATCAGGAAAAACGCTTTCAGATAAACATTTGTTAAAAAAAATACTAAGAGGTTCTGCTAATAAATCAATGTTTTCCTTGATAATTGTTATCGGTACATCATCATAACCACACGATTTCTTGGCTTTCATTTTATTTACAATGTCATAAACTTCCTTAGGTGTGACGAAATCTATTTTCATGTCATTATCTACTCTATTAGTGTACTTATTAAGAAATTCCAAAGCTTTGCTAAAATCAGTGGGATACTGATTAGAACCTAAATTGAACTGTGAAGCAAATATATTGGAAATAGCATCCGGATTAGAATGAATTGAATTTGCTGAGCGTATGACCCAATTACGTCTTTCTTCAATTATCTTATTTCTATGCTTGTTAACAATTTTCCAGATATCCTTCGAAATGTTCATAGCCTTATGTAATTCATTCTGTACTGATAACTTTTTAGCCTTATTGATAACATTTCTGTATATTTTTATGTATTTATTTCTATATGTTTGTATTGACTCATGGTTCCATTTGGTTTTACCCACACAGAGAACGCGTTTCATTTTGCTAGCAACTTTTATTCCCTTGGTGACCCAATTGAGGCCAGAGGAATGTCTGAGTTTAACTTTTTTCCTTACCTTTTTAAAACATTGATGGAATATTTTATTGAACTTATTCAAAAAGCTGTTTATTCCCAAATCATGCCAATTATTTATTATTAATTGTGTCCGAAAATTTATTTTATTTTTCTCATTATATATGCGCCTAAATATGTAAATAACTACGTTAGAAGATGCCTTGGGAAAGGCATTATTATGGACAGAGGTACACACTACACCAGCGTGCCCATCCCCAATTCCATTAAAGTCTACAACGCACTCTAGATCACAGTCTTCATTCAAATTTGTTAACACATTGTCAATACAGGAGTGTGAGTTATTACGAATATAAGTTGTCGTATTAACAGTAGCCTTAAAATTATAACAATTTAGTAGGTTTATAAAATCATTTTTCTTGTTATTATCCTGAAACAAATCAATATTGAAATCGCCACATATTAAACATATTTTATCTAAAAAGTGTTCGAGTAATTTGTCCAACCTATTCATAAAAATGTCAATATTATTCTCATATGGACTACGATAGCAACAAAAAATGTATACTCCCGTTTTTACATCCCTAACGCCACAGATTTCAAAGCCATCTCTTTTATACAGTTTTAGTAGCTGACTAGCTGTGCCATAACGTCGAAAACATTGCGACATGCATTGAACTATTATTACTACGTATAGAGACGAAACCACGTATCACCACTGTGTCCCATCCAGGATGAGTGCGCGCGCACAAGTTCATTCAGTTGTTTGACAGCTCTGGCGTGCTCAAAGCGCGCACTCATCCTGGATGGAGCACAGTGGTGATGCGTGGTGTCGTCTCTATATGTAGTAATAATAGCTCAATGGCGACGTAGATTTTTTGTTTTGAGGTAAACAGCCAATGACGCAAGAAAATCAGCTGTTTAAGATCTCTTAAAAATACTCGATTTTAACTCATACAAGTTTGAAGAAAATACTCGGATTTCCAGTTTTTTGTAACAAGACCAAGTCGGTATACAAAACTTAAACTTGTTGAGTGAGTTATCAGGTCTAAACACCTTGTAAACGACTTTCTTACTGTGCGGCTAAGAAAAGTATAGGCTTGTTGTACGGAAAGCATAGCTTTGGTTCGGAGTGGGAAAGAGGTGAATATATTAATCATATCAACCAAAAAAAGGATTTCAGTTTCTTAAATATTACAAGGTCTATAAATCTTGTACCGTTACAAAGGAAGTTATATTACCAGGTGTATAGACCTTGTATGGCAGGAATGGAAAGTATAGAAAAAACACTGCCGCAGCGAACGTGTTAAACGACTCGAAGCATTTTTATAAGACTTGTGCCTGAGTGGTGCTTGATATTCATTACAGCTCGAAGAGATTCCAGTACGAGTATTTCATTCAACGTCTGTCGTCAAAACATTTCTGGAAGCGATCAAGCCGTATGCGCAATTTAAACCAATCAACAGATTTATGCGTTACCGCAACGTGCGCAGGAGTGGCGGGAGCGAGCCCATACGTGCGGCACCGGACGTGCGCCGGCGCAGGCGTTTCATTACGTTTCGTGACGTAGTGTGCCGTTAGTTACAACATAGAAGTACGGATGCCATAAATTCTAGACGATATCGTGGTAGACCAATGCCAAGATGGAGAGACTAGCGGACTGTTACTGCTCTCTGGTAGCAGTGAGAAGAGACAGAGCTATACAGTCGTCTAGCGCCATCTCATTCCCTCACTGGAACTACTCTGGCTTGAAGGCCTGGTCTGTCCAATAGGGTACTTGAACAAATCTAATTAGTCTGTCAGTTACATTAGTACTTTTTCTTTTGTTGAGCAATCTTAAATCGAAGAAGATTTTAAAATTGGCAATAACAAGCAATTCAAAATTCTTTCGCGTGTATATTATCTAACTGGAGTTATTTTTATTCGATAATATTTTGTTTATTTGAAAGCGTACAAGAGTTAATAAGCTTTCATGTTATCAAAGAACGTTGCATGTAAAATCTCAAAAATGAAAGCAATTTAAAATCAGCAATTTCAGAAAGAGCCGAGAAAATAATTGTCGACTAATGAAATTCTTATTGAGTACCATTGAAATTTTATGCGATTGTTGGATGTATTTACGTACTATGTTTTGAGGGTAAAATTTCCCTGGCATCCTGTTTTTGACAGTTCAATCTCCCGCCAAAAAATCTACGCAATAAAAATTGGAAGAGGCAAAGATAATAAGCACAGTATTCCTCTACCCGTCTTGGCTATAGGCCAGTTAACTGCCATAGCATCTTTGATGTCAGTTCTATACAGGGTGACTTTGAATAAATGCGACAAAATGAAATGGGAGCTTCAGTTACAGTAACATAGTAATTATAAACTGTTTTTTCGACAATCTAAATCGATAAAAAAAAATATACGATTATCGTTTCCAAAAGGTCCATTGATGTTATTAGCTTTATTTAAGTACGAATCATCGGTATTCCAGCATTCAATATGCAAAATAAATGTAAGAAAAAATAAAGTATCAAAAAATCTCGTCCCACTCATCGCAGTGTTCAATAATCATCGAGCACTCATGTTATTAAACGTTGCCGTTCATAGCTTAACACTGACCAATTATTTTTAAATTTTACATTTGATATTTTATATGTTTTCTTGACAACACGTATTATTGTATATTTCAATTTGTCGCATCTATTCAATTTCACCCTGTATTCAAATGGTAACTCTAAAAACAAGTGTTATATTTTCAAAGAGTTTATTAGCTTTCGTTACAGTTACCTAGAGATATAGTTTTATTTATTCGAATGGGCAGCCATCTTGCGTCAGCTGATTGGGTTTGAATTTCGAATGGAACAGTTTACTGGACTAGTTTTTATTTCTTTGTGTAGTTTTAGTATATGTGAACTGTTAGTGGCCAGTATTATCTAGCTCAAAGGTCGCTTGTGTAAATAGTATGCTTTTAGGGCAGCCTTACATGGACTGATTTATTAGTCAGTCTGTATCTGGCAACAATCAGTCCTACAACTCCGAAGGTTTGCTTGGTCTGACTGCAATTTAACTGGGACAGAAGTGACGGATATCTCTCGAAGGCATCATTAACTTGTTCTTTATCTGTAACCTACAGCCTAGGAACAATAAGAAACAAATTGCTTTTTATTGTTAATTCGTTCTTAAAAAGATTGATTTCTTTAAAGAAGAGAAAAGTGTAACGTAATCTCCGCTCGAAATTCTACTCGAAAAATGGTGCCAGGATATTGTAGCTAGATCGAAAGGCAATGGAAAACTAATACTGTCTAGCAGACGGCTGGAAATCTAGTATTATTGAAGATTAGGTTTCTGTTCGCATATTTTTTGTTGCAAATGATAGGTAATGAATGTCACCTATTTTGTCAAAAGTGTTAAGCTGGGTACTCACTTAGCAGTTTTGCAAGTGAGTACGTAGGCGGGGAGCTCGTGCCTACGTACTCACTTGATACTGTATCTGATACGTCACATGCAACGCTGCTAAGTGAGTACTCAGCTTTAGGACGAGTACCCCAAACGATATTTAATAGAAACTTTCAAGCCTTCAGTTCATAAATGACTGAACTAAACTCCCTGAAATTAAATAGGACGCAAATCATAATGTAATTCAATCTTAATTCCATATTTCCTGCTCTAAATCTGCGCACAGGCATACAACTATAGTTACATGTAGGTACTAAGTAAGAGATTCAGTGTAGTACGTAACCTTAAGTGTTTGTCCGTTACTAAAAACGTAACTAATTAAATCAGCCGGATTTTTGGTCTATCGGAAATCAATTACTGCAAGATGGATGGGAAAGGGCACTGGGAAAAGTGCACCATCTTTTAAAATCATGATTGACTGTGGTATCACATCACTGGCATCATCATTAGTGCCCTCCACAGTTACCAGCAGGTAAATCGTTGGAAGTCAGTGAGGATAAGCCGAGCAGTAGGATTGCTCAGACTGACAGTAATAAAGTTGATACAGGTCAGCAGTGTAGCCACATAAACGCAAATTAGAAGTCACCAAGAGACAAAAAGAATAAATTCCAAAAATAATACAATTAAAAAAATATTTATTTGGTTAACGGTAAACGGTGATAGCTGCAAAAGCATAAAACTGTGTCGCAGTTGAAATTGATGGCAAATACTCACTAATCCAGAAAACTATACTCGTACTAAACAAAATATAAGTGCAACGTCTCAAAAAGAAAGTAAATACTACTTTTTATACAGTTTTTTGGGGGAAATTCCACCTTACTGTGCCCAAACCAATGCAATTACTGAAAACCAGAACCAACAGTGGCGACAACCAGAAAAGCGCCGAGAAAAGAAGCTCGACGTGTTACGGAGAATGAACTTATCTGTCTTGGATCCTGTAACGAAAAGAATAGTGGAGGAGTAGGAAAATACATAAATTTCCATTTCCCGCCATACCAAGCGGGAGATAGAACATGAGGTCCAATAAGGCCAATAGGCACAAAAGGACATTACAACTGGTAGAAGCCCAGTTGCTTAGCATCACGATCCACGGATAATATACTACTAATATTTATGGATCCTTAAAACCACTTTACACATAGCAGAAGTGGACTAAACTCGGCGACGTGTCATGGCGTCTGCGCATCTATTTGGCTTGTCGCTTGTCTATTTGCGTGTGCGTCGCCCGGCGCGATCGGCACGCAAGTGCAACAACCCCGGGTAAAGGGACCAGGCTTGCAGTTTACACCGGGATTTGATATCAATATTTTTGGAGTCATTTAGATATTAACGTGAGCGGATGATTTAAGGAGGAGACGCCCAGAAAAAGACTCAAAAGGATTGCGCCTGCGCCTTACTTAGCTAACTGATAGATATTAAAGTTGGCTCGGAAAGAACTTTAAAAAAAGTTATCCTATCTTTCTAGAGAGAATATGGTTAATTTTAGGCAGCGTATGAGAGCCTACCTTAATATTCGTTTTATTTTAATTGACATAATTAAGTTTTTTTAAGTGAATATAATTACGAACCAAATAATTCAACAGACAACGGGTATTGTCTGTATCAATAATGAGCAAAAAAAATTGATTTTTATAATGGGTATTGTCTTTGTCAACATTGAGAAAAAAAAAATTGTTGTTCCATCAGGAACTACCTACCTATTTATTAATTTTAATATTATACAAAGTAATGATATGATAACATTAAAAGAGTTTAACTTGCCTTCTATGTAAAACACAAAATAATGCTTTTACGATCCTATCGAACCCGGCTATAATGTAGCTTTTAATTTTAGTAGATTACAATCTATTTTAGTCGTTAGCAGAAGATAAGTATTTATTATGAAAACACGTGTTGAAACTGCGCTCAGAACACGGCTATTTCATAAAAGAAAAAATGCGTCATACAACAAATCGTAAGGTATGCCTCAAAACAAACAATTTAGTATAAATAAACCATTTTTTGTGTACATAAACTACTCATAAGTACATAAAAACTGTAGTCTTAAGATTTTTTTAAATCGTAACTGGACTCATTGCAATAAAACAGACTCATCGTATGTAAGTCCTAGTACTTATAGATGCAAGAGGAAGTTTGTTTGTTTTGTGTGCTTTTGGCAAAGAGATTGATAATATGTTGATTAGTACAATACTTTTTTGCTTAAAACTTTCCCATTCTTTTCGTTGCGATTTTTTTTATGAAACGTGAGAAGTGCCGAAAATAGGGGCGTACCAAAGGTGCCCAGGCACAGGACGCAGACACTGGAGTTGCGCAGAAATGGCCAGACCAGGACCACAATTGATCAGACCTGGTGGCCTACCTTAACGTCTTAAAGCGATACTAATTACAGTGTGGGAACGAGGTGGCACTAGACAATTTGTATAGCTCTGTCTCTTTTCCACACTGGAATTATTCTTGCTTTTAGACGTACCATATACACTACCGAGACGCAGTAAAAAAAAATGCTTGCACTGGGCGCATAAAATACTAGTTATGGCACTGAACGCGAGCCGTCATAAACTGCCAGTAAAAGCTAGTTATATGATAGAACACGACATCAAACTTGCTGGACAAGACATTAAATACCATTAAATTAATAATTATGTACTTATTAATGAAAAGTATCTTGGCAGTGAAAACAGCTCAAAATTTAACGATCGGATGCAGATAATCTATACTTGTTGATGTTATAAAGCTGAAGAGTGTTTGGTTCAACACGCTTTTTTTTTTTTTTTTTTTTACTTGGTAAAATCATCAAATGTGAGAGGTACTGTCAGACTTGTACTGACTAAAATCCACGGTGTCCGTCAATAGCCCTTTATGTTCCGGGATCACGGTGATGGTATAAGACCCGCGACCCCGGCAGGCTTTAGCCCTCTGTGGTTCAACACGCTAGTCTCGGATCTTCTGGTTCGAATGGAAAAATAAATGTTTAATTTTCTAATAATCGAGGAAGGCTACGCTAATATCACACTACGACCAATAAGAGCCGAGCAGAGCAGCGAGGGTAACCACGAAAAGGGAGAGGGAAACCACGGGAACAGCAAGTGACATTATAAGAACCATCTTAACGATCAGTGACGACTGACCCCATTATGCCTTGTGTTGACGTTGACTGTACCATCGATATGAAAGAAGATCTAAGACACTTAAATCCAAAATTTAAAGAATATTTCAAAACGTTTTATGATACCGTAACGTCTGATAGGAGAGAATAAAAAATAAGAAAACGGGCTGCGCCAACCCTTAGTAAAATAGGCCAGGAAAATAATAACTCTAAGAATATTTTGAAAGACCAGTTCCAGAACCTACCTGTTTTGAAACCAAAAAATCGAAATAACTGCAAAATGCATAACTGCTCATCAAATTGTGTAACATAAAGTATTGTAGAAATTAACATTGTTTACTCTTATAATAAAAAAAAGACAGATTACGCAAGGTCTACGAAGCCCCAATTTGCGGGGCTTCTATTTCTGTTAGCAGGGTTTACCAAACCGAACTTAGGAGTGTACCTAAAATCTTGCTAATGCGTGTTTTAGATTTAGTGCGCATTCATGCATACAAAAAAAAAATATATTGATGGGCATTTAAATTGTAACCATATAAAATGTTAGTAAGATTTCGTTAGATTTGATTACAAAGAGTCTGGTATTCCGTTCGTCGATTAAAAATATCCCATAAAAAAGCAAGTTCACTAATAATAAAACCAGTGGAAGTCCCACAAAGTTGCAAACATTTGGCTGCAGTGCCAGCATCCGACATGCAACACATTTACTACAAGTGCTCCGACACTAACCTATCTCACTACGCATAAGTCGACGTCTGGATCATTAATAGTCTTGCAGTTTATTATCATGACTATATTTGTAAGAGAATTGGCAGAGACGATGTTAGGCTTATGAATTTAAGTTTCATATAATACTTAATAGGTATGACTATACTAATATTCATAATTTTTCAATACTTCGCAAACTGGCAATACGATAAGGTTGGACATGTAGTATATTTCACAGTCGTGTTTTTGTCTCATGTATCTTAACATTTGCAGAAATAATAATTCCACAGATAATGAAAGAAGAAAGAAAAAAAAGATTTATTTGGCGCAAAGGGACCACGATAGACACACACATTCAAAATAAAAATAAACACAGAAAAAAAAGCCTATAATTATAACACAAGAATATTTTTTGTGTGTCTCACGGCTGCGCCAAAAAAGCCCAGTTCAGCAAAGTGTCGAGCAACCAACTAGTGCTCGACGCTGGTTTTCAACTGGACCTGTAATGTTGATGTTACGGATATAAAACAGCTTTAATAACGACTAAACACATGCTTTAAACTAAGTCCAAATTGGTTCAGTGCATAAAGTCGTCTGTGTTGCTGTTCTCGTCTTCTTATCAGCCTCGCAACGGGCTCCGCTGGCAACATTTCTCCTCGAATGCGGTTATAAAACTTTCCTCACTTATATCGTAATGGACAGACGCCATCACATCAACCTACCTCAATCTGACAAATTTCTTTAATTTATCTTCAACCTTATTATAACAGTTTTAAGGGTTTAACTGTTAACTTTAAATTATATCGAATTCATTCAAATGACGCCATTACTTAAGGAGCCATCCCAGATGAATACCAAGTAAGTGATTCCATAATTATACTCACTAGGGTAGATAGACCAAAGCTAATGCTTATCTTGCTGCATAATTGATAATGTTACATATGACGACAATGACGTCATTATCAGCGTTAGTCATCTTACACTGCAATGAGTCCTAATGAATTTTAATTAGATATGAATTAAAATGTAGGCCAGAGCGTGCTTCTTGGAAATCAAGCATGAAAAATCTTCCACAGTCAGTCGTTTCATTAATTGTAAGTTCTGAACTATTGAAAGACAAAAGTAAGTAGAATTTGATTACGGATGCCCTTAAGCAAGGCCACAATAACGGGAAATGCCGGTAATAACAGCAATATGAAAAGAAAGGACAAACAATAGCTGGATTGCGTGATTAGATAGAAAAAGTGAGATGAATATAAATATATTATAATCTGTTCGGTTTCTGTCTGTACAACCTTAAAGAAGAGATAGCTGGCTCAATTCTGCTAATAAAATCATTCAACAGGGGTCGAAACCCAACCCCTACTGAATGGTAAAAGCAGTAGGATGATGATGATGAAATAATTTAAAGATCTTACTACTAAAATTTACAAAGGGCAGACAAATGGACACACAACTGACTGATCTTATAAGTGTTTTGTTTTTCATTCGAAAGTACAGAACTTTAAAAAGGCTTTCATTGAACGAATCGATAACGGTATGCATCAAGAAAAAAGAAAAAACTCCCAAGTCTAAACAACCACAGACAAAACTCGATTTAAATTCCAAAGAGCAAAATAACTCTGAATGCTCTCGCAAATGACAAATCCGATATAAAAGCCCAGCTCTAACACAAAGTGCAATTATCGTAAAGTGAAAGAAGGTTTATCGTGCAACATACATCAGTGATTAGGATCAAAGCTGCGCCCGCGCCTAATGGAATTCGCGATGTACTCCGTGTACTCCGGAATAATAGGCAGTGAACGAAATAGCCGGTATCGGCGCGCCCACGAGTTTGCGTTTTGTAAATCAGTATGGATGGAATGGTAGATGTTTCAGAAGATCAATAAGATTTATGTGAAATGTAGTATTTTAATGAACCTACATGTACGACAGTAAATAATTTGAAGAAATAAAAATAGTTGATGGACATCTATGTCAGACAGATACAAAACAATGTTATAGGATGCAGAGTTAACTGTGCTCCAAAAATTGAAGTAGACAAAGAATACAGCAAAAGTAACGAAAGACCTCAGAAAATGAATAGATAAGGCAGAACAATTTTCTGAGAAAGCAAGATTCTTAGTAGTACTATTAAAGTATTTTTTCAGCTTATCATCATGACATTTAACAAATACCTAACTACCTCCTTTACCTCAAAAATGAATTGACAACCTACCCATAAATTCGTGGATCTTCTGTCCTTTTCTCAGTGAGATTGGATTCTGTAGTAAATCAGTAACGGACGGAGCTAACGAGTACATTATGCGCATTTGTAACGATATCCGCCCACAGGCCGCAGACAACGGGACGGATGCATTCTGCAACCATTGTGAGATTGCTTGAAAAGCTTCCGATTTATTGACTGCGGTTTCAAAGGAAATGGTTTCTAATGGTACTGATGAGGAAAAAATTAGCTCTGAATGAATATTCAGAGTTTTAACAGGGTCTGTCACAGGCAGTGGTTGGTATGAATTTGCAGTTCAGATGTAGAATCAATTCCATCCCAACCTATTTCCTTTAATTTTAATAATCGACGTTCAAAAGCCTCTTTGATAGCCTAATTGAAATAAAAGATTTGAATTTGACTTTGAAATCGTGACTGTTCGTTATACTCTATCGCAGGTGGGTTCTATACTATTGACCACATTTCTTTTAAAACAATAGGTGCTAAGACCAAAAAATATGATTTGATGCGTCATCATGATGAATTAAATGATGACGATTGACCAACACCACCATTATTTTTAAAGAAGGGTAATTTTGAAAAATTTAAACCGCAAGAATAGCCCAGGGTTATTGTATTTGCAAGAAATAATGAAGAAGGCGGGAAGCAGCGATTTGTCGCGCGCGCGGCGGGATAGCCGCGTCTTCCAAATGATATACATTCGCTGTACCCACTCGTACGCCCTCGCCAGCTAAGATAATTGGATCCTGACGTGGCAGAGCTTAGTGGGAGTGCCGACTAGGACCCTAATTATTATTAAACAGGAAGATTAACCTTAGTTGGGAAGGTGGAAGGAAGGAAATAAAGGTAGAAGTAGGAATTAGAGCTGAAATACAATCAAAAATCTGCTCGTGGTATTTGAATCTACTAACTTACCTAGGATCACAATAAAAACATGATAAGGCTGGTATTAAAGATTATGAAGTAAAAATGCATCACAGAAAGGGACAGGGGAAAGGGACATCCAAAAAAAATAATTGTACTGATATTTCTTTTAAAATGAATTTAAACACGCACGGTAAACATAGAAAAGCTAATGGGATATGTTAACGTCAAACTGACAGCTTTGGAGCAAAACAAGAAGTTGTAGTGGGCGTTCTGAGCACTGGTGTAGCTAAGGGCACACGCATAACATTGGCTGCCAATGTTTTTATAAATGTTCTTACACAAGACAAAATAGACAAGTTCAAGCCCGAATAATTTGTGTCTTTTTTATACATCGGGATTTCAGGAAATACAAAAGCTCTTCAACACTTTTACTTTCGGGCGGCGAGTAAAGGGCAACTCGCTGTCCGACCATGGACCATGTCCGGGTCGACGGCGCATCGAGTTCCACGCGCGTCTCCAAGAGCGGCGGTGACGGCCCTCTCAGAGGGCCAAAGCGTGCCGGGGTCGCGGGACTCATTCCATCATCGTGACCCCGGAACACAGAGGGCTATTGAAGGACACCGTGGATTTTAGTCAGTACAAGTCTGACAGTCCCCCCCGCCCTGCCCGGGGTAGGAGGACTCATTTGATGATTTTACCACGTAAAATAAAATAAAAAAAATCACATTCACTCCGGAATTGACCCGTGAATTTAGCCAGATGATTACGACATAAATCTGAACACAAAAATGTATTCATTTCTCTATAGTACCTTTTGCGTTGCCTATCTAAGCAAAATCGGCACCACAGTACAAAAATACCCAATTACGAGATTTCTAACGTTTTCTTGAATTTTTCAAAAAATCATCAGATCCATTCCAAACCTGACCAAAGCTTTAGCTGTCTCCGTCTTAATTCCAATGTACATAAAATTGTATAACGTAGGGACAGAGTGGACAGCCATCAGCGGTACCGTCAGTGCACTTGTGAGCTGATTGGAACATCGCAGGAAATCGACTTCATTTGCGATGGAGACAGGCGTTTATCTTGTTAACACTTCTGTTATGCGAAGTCTTAAAGCCGTATTTGGAATATCGTCTACTTTAGTAAGGGCTGATTTTTTAATATTCAGATAACTTTTATCTGAAGAATAAAACTAGCGATTTGACATATTTTATATGGATAAGCTGTCAAACCACCATTTTTATTCCTCAGATAAAAGTTATCTGATCGGAAAATCAGCCCTTGAACTTATAGAGACTTTTAGTAAGAGGTAGGTGACGTAAGAAGGATGAAAATACAAAGCGAAACATGAAGGAATCAATAAGACTGAATTTTGCGGCTATGACGCTGTACTCCATTATTTAAGAGTTTGCAGCATGTGTTTTTATAGAGGTTACATTACTATCTGGGAAATGATGTCCGTATTACCTATATTTTGGGACGGTTTTCATCAATCACCGCGTCAAGATTTTCACTGTCGGTGAAAAGGTATTCCACATTGTATTACTTATTGACAATGATATTATCATTGTTGGGCATCCGCAGAAATGGCACCTAAACTACTCCACATACGGGTCCTTTAAAATTTTTTCGCAGTTGTCAGGTGCCCAATGTAGAATTCCTCTCGTGGAACACTGCCATTGACAGCATTTCAACATGCCGATCTCATTCAAGTTTATTAGTGAAATTCGCTCCTAGTAAGGGATTCTACAATCTGTTCCCTAGCACCCGTATTGAAAAGTCATGATATCAAATGGAAAAGTTACCAACAATAAACTATGTCTACTAGTTTGCTATGTAAACATTAGTTCTCGTGACAGCACAATGAAGGAATCGATCGACGGTGTTAGTATACAAATAGAAATAATCGATGTAATCGGTTCTACGAGGCGGTACGACCGGCCACCGCTTCACAACAAATACTACTTGCGTCTCTTCGATTTACTTATCATTCAGTGAAGAATTCTTAAAAATTATCTTTGCAGGATTTCAACGAATTTAAATTTTAAGATAACTGAATAACGTTGCTAATTTATTTTCGAACTTAATATTGCTCGCGATATCTACCTCAGGTACCTGAGTTAGGGAAGTATTACACAAGACCAAAATTTTGGGAAGACTATGGCAGGACGAGCTAGACAAAACCATAGACTGACGGCCTACCGGCTGCGCCAATGTTATGTTCGCGTCAATGAAAGGCAAAGATCTGGTAACGACTGATTTATTGGAAACTTAGGTTTACTCACATACATTGATAATTCATAAGATCAAACTACCGACATAACAAGACAATCAATGGTCTACATTCTACATCGGAAGAACTTGAAGTAATGTGCATAGATCTAAGTCCGCACTAACAGTAATGTGGAGAATAATAATCCACCTATGTAATCTGTTTAGTTGCCAGGGGAAAGAAAATATAGTAGAACAGGCCTACTTTCGCATTTACACGTAATTTTAGCAAGTCCAAAGGTCCACAAACAATCAATTATGCTGATTGACGTAAGAAAATATTTTCGGATATTTAAAAAAGAATAATTGGAAATATGAAACATTTGGCGCTTACACTGAAGTGTGACAGACAGACTGACGGATGGATATTCAGTGGGATCGGTGTGGCCAGTTACTGACGCCTAATGACGTCATTTGTCACGAGACAACTCCACATGTCGTTAAGAGCCGTCACGGAACAAATTAGCTGATAATATTTGCGTTTCACGTACAATCGTGCAACAATATATTTGTTGCATAATTTGCGGTTACGTTGGGTACTGGGAATTGTGTTTGTAAGAATGCATGTAGACTATTTCATCTTTATTAAGGAACTGTGGAATGCTTGAGAGTTTCTCGCTAAAATGCCATTTGATACGGCTGTTTGTTCTTGCCTCTGAGCATAATAAATTGAATCTTTGCTCAATTGTCAGTTACAACTTTAGAAGTGTTAACATCTCATTGTAAGAAAGTCTTTACCATAACATTATAATAAGGCATTATAATAATGAGCAGGTGGTAGCCTTGGCTGGATACGAGTCTAACAAATACTTTGCCACATCCGGTGTACCACAGGGGTCCCATCTGGGCCCAATACTGTTCGTACTCTTTGTTAACGACATCGTGTTCGAAATCCACCACTGCCGGTGCTCCCTTTTTGCCGACGATATGAAAATCTCACTAAAAATCGGTTCAGTCGATGACGCGTCCTTAATGCAGGCTGACCTGGACCGGGTATATGCATGGTGTTGCGTCAATAAAATGAAGCTTAATGCCTCAAAATGCCAGCATATTCGTTTTACACGGAAGAGGAAAGTGATCGAAACAGCCGTTCACATAAACAATGACGAAATCGCTGTTGTAGCGGAAGTTAGGGACTTGGGCGTAATTCTTGACTCCAAACTAAATTTTATCTCCCACTACAGCAGCATAATAAAGAAGGGAGCAAAAATGTTGGGTTTTATCAAGCGCAACACCAAAAACTTCCGGCATTCTGCCTCTCGTATAACATTATTCAATGCTTTGGTTCGGAGTGTGCTTGAATTCGGCAGTGTCGTCTGGAACCCACATTATGCAGTTCACTCCGATCGTATCGAAGCTCTTCAACGGTCGTTCACTAGGCATCTGGCTTTTGTCACCCCTGGTGTCAGAATGAGGTGCTCGTACGATGAGAGGCTGTCTCGTTTCGGACTTCATACCCTGCAGCATCGCAGACGTATGCTGGACTTGCTGTTTTTCCATAAAATCATGCGATGTCATGTGTCATGTGAAGGTCTTTTGGAACGCGTCACAATTTGCGTCCCTAAAATAAACGCTCGAAGAAAATGTAGCAACTTGTTTAGTATCCCCCGATACAAATCGAATCTAGGGTTGAATTCCCCAATTGCGAGGCTGCCATCAACTTATAATACTTGGTGTAATACTCTTGACCTAGACATTTTTCATGACCACCCCACTCGGTTCAAACAAAAGTTGTTGGAAAGGAAAGGGAAACTTGATCGTAATTAAATTGTAATTTGTGATTTATATTATCTGTTATGTATTTTATCATCATTGTACATATAATTATTATATCCAATTAATTAATTAATTTTGAATTATTATTGCATTATTGAACTCAATTTAATTTCTCAACTTTTTGACATCCCATATTTAATTTATTGATATTGTATCTTGTTTAATTTGCTGTCTTAATTTAGAATCTTATGTATGTGGATTTTATTTTTCATGTAAATGTTGTGCACGTCTATTATTGACACTAACACTAGAATAAGACCTATAAAATGTAAAATAACCATGTTTGTGTTTGTGTTGTTGATGTGCCTTAAATAAATAAATAAATAATAAAAACAAAACTTGAATTCTAACGCATGGTTAAATGTACCCATTAGATTAGCTGAAAAATTGAAATCAGGAGATACAAGCAAAGGATTTGATCAACGTCGAAATGAGGAATCTACACTACAAAGTTGAAAGAAGGGTCACATATCAAAGCAGTCATACACTACAACAAACTTATAAGATCATCTACCAAGTTGAAATTGAAACTTCAAAGCCAGCATGGCTACAAAGAGACGCAAAAAGACACATGGGAGATAAAATCAAAGATACCCCAAAATAGTTAAGTTCATCATACTGAAGAACTGCTAGGAAAGCGTCCCGTTACCGGCCAATGTTAAAATTACCAAGCCCTGGGTGGAGACAAAGAGATCTCGGACTATATCGGGTGTGGCCATGTATGGGCTCGGTGGGGAAGCGGCTGTCCCGGAATAGGCAGTGCATCCTTACAGGGCTTGCAACGATGGAGAACAAGAAATAAATAAATAAATGTAGTATTAAAATTATAAGAACGATAAGTCGGTTATAACAATTACCTAATCCTAGGGTTTTTCTCATTTGGTTTTAATGGTGAAAAGCATTGCTAGAATTGATACTAGAAGATTTAAAGAATATCTGATAAGGCTAGGGACAGCGGGGAGCATGGCACCTTTAATGGTTTTTTTCGACGGATGATAAGGCAAAATGACAGAGCATTGAAAGATTTTTACCGTTTTGAGCATGGCATTTCTTAAAACGAGAGTTGTTGCAATGTGGGAAAAAACAGAGCCATATAAGTCATCTAGCGCCATCTCGTTCCAACAGTGGAACTACAACATGGTAGGCCACCGATTGTTTTCTTTGAGGAAAAGCAAAACCAGAATTTCAAACTGAAGGAGTACAAAAGTTATAAAATCAAAAGACTTGTAAGACCGGTACCTAGGTAAGAAATTGCAGACCTGTCTTACCTTATACAGAGATCTAAAAATATCAAAGAATAATAAGCACCATCCCGTTTCAATAATGAAAGTCTATTGAGTGTTGTTATGGTGTTTCTAGGCATGAATCGACGAGTAGAATAGACAGACATAAAACTAATGACAGGTACTTGCGCGATTTTGATCTGAAAACTCCGTGCTTTATCATCTAACATGATTTCCGAACGCAGTTAAACTCAATAGAAGGTATGGCGATTGTGGGCGATGAATTGAAAGAGTGGAATGATGATTAAAATCCAGCCAAGTGCGAGTCGGAAAAAACTTATGTTGTATGGGAGCCCCCTTATGAAATATCATATTTTTTTATTTGTTGTTATAGCGGAAACAGAAATACATCATCTGTGAAAATTTCAACTGGGTTACTATCACAGTTCATGAGATACAGCGTGTTGCCAGACAGACAAAGGGACAGCGGAGTCTTAGTAATAGGGTCTCGTTTTACTCTTTGGGTACGGAACCATAATAAGACGAATTGTGCAGAAATAAGTTTGTATATTCTTGATATTGATAGAATAAGTCATGAATTAATGGAGGTATATTTGGCTAACAAGACTTTGACGTATAAATTATACTTCGTTTATTGATTCCATTACGCGTATGAACGATTGGGTTGAACTAAATTGTTGTTAATCAGTCTATTTATCTATTTAAATTGTCTATCGACATGATAAACTAAATAAATGTAAAGTATGCGATAAGTAGTAAGATCTTGTGAAGACCACAGGATCACGCAGGATGCAAGCCGCTTCCAACCAGTCCTATTGGAAGTCTATAAGGGAGGCCTATGTTCAGCAGTGGAGGTTTTAAGGCTGATATGATGATGATGATGATAAACTAGTTATTGCCAGCTTCATCCTTCGTAAAACTTATCTTACGGGAACGTAATACTGGGTAACTACCTGGGTACCAAATTACCACCAAACTGTTGCAGTTGTTCTGTGTGATAAAGTAATAAATATCCATCCATCCAATCTTAAGCATTAACTGTGACCTTAGGGCGTAAAGCGCTATTGAAAGAACACCGTGGATTTTAGTTAGTACGAGTCCGGCAGTCCCTTTCGCTCCTCCCAGGGCAGGATTTGAAAAATCATCAAATGAGAGCCATTTGATGATTTTAACACGATAAAAAAGCGTTAATAAAATAATTACATTAATATTTTTCCCACACAGCCCAGCCCTGATGCACCACGTCAAATGCAAATAAAGTTAAACATGGCGGGCGCGGGCGATGCGTGCGCGCATTTAGAACGTGCCGCGCGGTCTCAAAATTAACTACAAAACATTTGCTGTTGCCATGCGCGTGTCAACGCTTAGATATGCCCATTAGTTCGGAGAAAATAGCTTTCACTATCTTCTAGCTCGGGAGAAACAAGAATAACTATTTTTTTTTTAATCGATAAATGCAGGCATTCAACTATGAAGGCGAGTGTCATTGACATTCAACTGTCACCTAATAATAATAAATTTTAAGCAATAAAATGCTCAGGCAAATTAATTTCTACATTATTATCTTTATAAACTTGTTAGAGGTTCTTTAAATAATAATTGTTTAAGTATTTAAAAGCGGGCAGATAATTAAAAGGGGTCGTATGACGTCACATTAATATGGCGTCAGCAAATTCACCTTCTTAATTGAATTGAACATAGTAGGTACCTAATTTGGTACTCATGGTGCAATTCAAGCGTATTGGGGACCATGAACCTATATAAAATCTCTTGCTTGAGTAATCTCCTTGCAAAATAGCTGGCCGGAATGGTTTTGTGTTCTTAACCTAATTGGCCAGTTGCAGTGTTCCGAAGACTGTTTTTACGGTATTTAAAAAAAGAATGCCGTTCTAAAAATGGTTTTCACATTACTAGGGTTTTTCTTTTTTTAAAACGTTGGCCGAAAATAGGAATTTGTCCTACGTGGAGACGCCTTTTTTAGACGAGCCCAGGTAGAAAATGCCTACTGGCTTGACGGACATAAAATATTAAAGTATTAATTTCCGTTAAGCCTTTCGTTGGAAGATTTCACATAAAACAAGGACAATCGATCTTTCTAGAAACAAAGAAGTTTTCGCACAGATGGTGCGCTCCTATACGATCCTGCCATGTGGTGCACTCCCATAAACATGTACACACGGCTACACATGCTATACAAAACCAGTTTGTCTTGGTCTCGCTTCGTACGATTTTTACACACAATTAACGGTCAGCTAATACTGGTTTTTCATAGCTTGATGTGTAGCCGTGTGTACTCCACACAATGACGCACAGCCACATCTATTACTTTCCAAGGTTGACTAATGGCTATACAATGCATTCTGGGAATTGATTTAATGACTTTAGAATCGATTTTTCTTCTATTCGTTCATTTGTGTCGACTTTTCCAGATTTGAATTTTTAACTGTTGACAAAGACAGACGACCTTATAAAAGTCGCTGGAAGACACTGGATGCAGGTCGCTTCCAACCGGTATATGTGGAAATCTTAAGGGGAGGCTTATGTTCAGCTGTGGACGTCCTGTGGTTGAGATAATGATGATGACAAAGAAAAGAATGACGGCAAAGGTTTGCGCAGTTTGGGGTCGCGGGACTGTCTTATCAAATAATCGTGGCTTTTGGAAAGTAAAGGGCTATTGAAGGATCACCGTGGATTTTAGTCAGTACAAGTCTGACAGATCCTGCAGTCCCGCCGTGGGTGGGACTCATTTGATGACTTTTACCACGATATAAAAGGGTAGGCGCAGTGGCTAACCGATTGACTGCTGTAGCGTGTCGCGAGTTCGATACCCGCACGGAACAAATATTTGTATGACCTACAACTAGCTGTTCCGGGTCTGGGTGTTTGTGTATGTGAGTTTTTGTTTGTAAACGCACCCACAACACAGGAGAAATTCCTAAAGTGGGGCAGCTTTGAAAAAAATAGTTGGGGATTCGTGCGTATACATATCTACACTTCTGCCCTTTAAAATAGAGTGTCATCTTGTGTGACATTTGTAACATAATCCAGGGTAGGATCCAACATGACACGACACGATCAATTTGCTCAGGTTCCAACTACCTACTTAATCAGCGTGATTACCGTGACGCGGGTGGGCGGACAAAGGTCCCTCCGTCACGGTACATGACCTTTCCCACGTTACCAAGGACGGTTGAATGAGGGATGTCATTTGTTACGAACTTGATATTTTACATATTGGTTTTGGCGAAAGGAATAGAAATTCGATGACACCGGCACAGAAGGGAGAAATTTACTACATGCGAATACACGCTGATAATGAGACAAATGGGCCGCAGATATCCTGCCGGGCTCGCGGGTATAACGAGTAACTCTGGCCCCAGAATGTAAAGGGCTATTGAAGGACACTGTGAATTTTAGTTAGTACAAGTCTGACAGTCCCTCCTGCCCTGCCCTGTTTGAGAGGACTGTTTCGATACTTTTACCACGTAAAAAAAGGATTATATGCTATGGGGTGGCTATCAAATCTATCGCAAGCACCCTTTTAAAGTACTTTTTAGGTTTTATTTAATTTCTAATGAAGAACATGCCGAAAATGTTAATCAAAATATTTAGTTTGCAAGAATTTGCAGATATTGTGGACCGTAATATGATAATTAGGAGATGCTGGTGCATATTGATAATAAAAAGAAAATGGAAGACTGAACAACAAAAGTAGAAGTAAGCGAATTTACGAGTTATGACAATAGACTTTGAGGTCTATCTTGTAAATCAAATAACAAGAACAATCAGGTGGCCTACCTAACGTCTTAAAGCGAGAGAGAGAGAGGGAAAGAGACAGCTATACAACTCTAACTCGCTTAAAGACGTCATTCGGACCCCTTGAACCTATAATGAAAATCAATATGAAATCGCTTCACTAGAAGCATAAAATCCTTTGCAATTCAACAGCATAACAATACCAGATTGAATAGATAAAATGGCATGTTGTTCAAGCGCAGTCTGCAATATGATACTAATAATATGGAACGGAAATAAACGATTAATAACAAAGATGCAATTTATCAATGTTAACATCAATTGGAATTGACATCCTTAATCAAATAGGGATTGTCAGCGATGGAACCATTGTCATGAAAGAAGATAACATCATAGGGCCGATAGTGTAAATAAAATGGCTGGAAGGAATAGTACTGGCAAAAAAAAACAGAAGAAGATAACAATAAATCAAGGAAGGAAGGAATGGAACTCTCTGCCTGTGTCTATGGTTCCGAAAGCATACAACCCTAAACTCTTCTATGAGTGATCAGGCTTCCTCTGGGTAAGCTCGCTCCATTGTCGACCTTGTTTTTGTCACCCCTGACCTAGAATAAGGGCGAGAGCAAACCCAAAAAAATGTAGAAAAAAGAATGAAGGCGTAGAAAGAAGTATAAATTATGACCACAGCAGGCGGCTGGCTTTTCCGGCAGCAGTCCATTCTGGGAATTATTTCTGCGTGTTATCAACCGGGAACACGGAAACTACAATAACAGACGACGTGAAGCCTAACAGCTAGAAAATAAAGAAGAAATGAATAAAAGAAAAAATAGGAAAAAGGTTTATTGGTCTACGCCACAAGTGTGACACTCAGTGTAAGAGAAAAAATGAAAACAGAAAATATTAATATCTAAAAAAACTAAACAAGAAATGCTGAGTGACTCACGGCTGCATCAAATAGGCCCTTTTCAACATAACGCCGGACAACTAGTGCCCAAAAAGCAAAAGCAATTATTGTTATATTTTACGACTAGCTTCTTAAAGTAGTCCCAGAACTGGGACAGAAAGATTCTCTTAAGAAGAAAGATGCAAGCTACAATGCGGCTTCAGCGCAGAAGGTTGTTGATCCATCAACCCACTTCGGAAAGATTTGGTTAAAAACCTTATTATGACTTTGTTTTAAACGCTAATTTGACTGTATTATTAACAAGTCTAGGTAACAATGCAAGGCATTGTAATACATAGAACTGCTGCCATTGAACTTGTTACCTAATGGAGGACAATACTCGATAAACTACATACAAACCATAGTACTTGTCATTCAAGGGACAATGATGTAGCGTACGTTTGATACAATATGGGCTTGTGACGATAATTCATAAGGGTTTTGTCGCGTGATGAGTCGAGGTAAATGTATAAACTATTTATAGAAAAGACTTCACTAGGTAGGCCTCCAGATACTGTCATCATAAAAATATTCAAAAATATTTACAAATAACCATGAAATAACTTTGTCTGTTCTCGGTAGAGAATTGGTCATGCTACGTTTGCAGTTATGGGAACTTTATTCTGACTAGCTGACCCGGCAAACTTCGTACCGCCTCTTTTTCTCACCTTTTACACCTTTCCTAGTCTTCCAAAACTTATTCAAAACTAAAATTAGCCAAATCGGTCTAGCCGTTCTCGAGTTTTAGCTAGACTAACGAACAGCGATTGATTGATTGATTTTATTTATACTCTGATGGTGTATTTAAAAGTGAATAACATATGAGTATACCTACATAGGAGTCGTTAAAATTGTTTGCTTTGCTGTTCAGACTAGCGATCACTGGACCATGGAAGTGACGAACAATGATGATGTATTACGACTATTACGAGGCCAGCTACAACATTGTCATCAAGTACATTATGATAATAGAACTATAGCTGATAACATTGAAATATAAACTGCAGACATGCTGCAGGACTGCAGTTCACCATATCGACATAATACACTCTGTGATTGCAAATACATAGGTACAAAAGTAAAAGATTATAAAGTAAAGGTAATGGAAAATAAATAAAAGGATCTGCGTCACTACATCTCAATGGGACAGTCTAATGATGAGGATGATACAGAAATACAAAACTATAGCAAAAATATAAAGCCAACACATTCATTTATATTAGTTGTAGAAGAGTAATATTTGTTAACGAGAAGAAAGCTAATCTTTTTAACCGCGATTGGCGACTGTCACAAGTCCTAGTCGTAATATAATTTTATGCTTTATTGTACACAGAAGCTGTTCCTAAACCTTTTTTTAATTCAAATTGTTTTCAAATTGGCATTTTATTTTTTAGAAACTACAGTCCTACGCCCTACGCCATCGCTTTCTGAGTCTCTTCATACTCCTTTTTATTATGCACGTATTCAAAGCACCCAGCACTAACATACAGCCGTACATAATTTACCGAACTCCCGCATATCGTTCAAATAACCCATTAAATTGAAGAGCACTGCGCCCGTATCCGTTTAATTGACCGTCGCAGGCCCGGCCATCGCTTCAACGGCCCGTTAATCAAATAATTCAATTGAGACGGTATTAGTTAGTTTGCACGTATTAATTTAATTACCAAACAGATCGGTACGGTCTAGGTCAGACAGCGGGTGCCAATTTGGCCAGTCTTCACTGGATTTAATGAAGTCTTACGAGTTGCGAGGCAATTGGCAGAATAACGTTGTTTTAGTTGATTGTGCTGCGAATTCTGTGTTTCGTACTATTATATTTCTTTGCATGGTTTTACCAGACTGTTCAGATTAAAATAATTGAGCTAGCGATTTGTACCTATTTGCTACCATGATATTTTTAGAGATATTTACCTCAAATTTACAAAAAAAAAGCCATAGATTTCTAAAGATGTAAATGAAACCAAACATTTTTGCTACGGAAGTCGATATTAGCAGAAAAATCCTATTGATTTAACCGCTGAATCAGCAGAGTAAAATAAAACAGGTCAATAAAATACATTTTAAATAATTTTGCACCACCAGAAATCTATGGTTTTGTGAGTGTTACTATTACCCTAACAGTTTCGACTCGGAAGCAAAAACAGTAGCCTAGACCCTAGAAGCAGTACAAATGTAACTACAATTAGATTCAGCAGCCACATGATATGACGAACAACATAAACTACACAGCACAATGATTGTTATTGAGATGACAATGAGTCACAAATCATAGCGCGGTTCAAGGCTACGCGGGGGAAAAAACTCAGTAAGGTAGGTAGTAAGGCAGACACGAAATATCTTGCTGATGTTTTGCAATTTGAATATACATTTGGTGAGACCGGTTTTGATATTGATAAGATTTGGGAAAGGAAATGGCTTTCGTTAGTACCATCTGTTATGATGACGATCAGTGGATGACTCAAATTGTATGCGAAGTTAACACTTAATCAAAGCTGTAAAATCATTGGAAAAACTCTAATTTACGAAGCTTAATAACTTAAACAAGGAAGCGAAAAGCATTGGGATTTTGATAGAATGAAAGGTCAAGAAATAAAAACAAAAATCCAAAGTAACAAGAGATTAAAAGCCTTAATTATTTCAAGGTCTTCCCATAAAGTATGATCATTCCACTTAACACTTGATCCCAAGCTAAGCCAAAGCTAAGCTAAATCCAAGTAAGCTGCCCTGTAATAGCAATTGCCACAGTTATGCCTGACACAACACCGCAACATGGCTTCAGGGATTACTTAGTGTCTATTTAAAGCGTCCACGAGGGTGAAAAGGTTAGAGCCACATGTAACCCAACAGACTCAGACAATTTAAATTGGCATGAATGGTAAAGAAAATGGACAGACACACTCTTAAATTGAGGTCTTCGTGTAAGCTTAATAGGAATCTCTCCCGAATGGACATTTTAGGGACTTTAAAGGGCTTTGGATTATGCTTACTAATCTTGGTAATTTTAGATGATGAAAGGGTTTTTCCGAATTCAATGTGGTGATAGCAGAATTCATTCAGACAGATTGGTATAAGACAAGAGAAAAGAATCCAAGTAAGTGTTAATCTCATTTTGAGTACCACTTAACAATTTATTGACACGTCTGACAAATTATGCGAAGCCTTACAGAAATAGGACAAGGTGCAGTATCGTTTAATTGCAAATGAAATTAAGAATTCAGAAACTGAATCTGCTACATAAGTTGATACATTCACCGTACATCAAAATTACACAACCCTTCCATCATTCACCTGTAGGGTTAATAGCGTAGCATTTTCTTCTTCTTTTTCTATATTTCTTATCTATTTTTTTTTGTCATCTCAGCAATCAACTCATTTCTAGCCATAACATCCTTCACTCAGTACTTATACTCATCAATGCTCTTGTCCTAAATATCACACAGTATTGTGGCCGCAAGATCATGTTGAAAAACATGCCCTCTACCGATCAATTCCACTATAGGATTGCCATCTTTAAATTCAACAATCTTGAAGTCTAGTCTCGTAATAACAGCAGTGCAGTTCAGTCCAGTCGTACGTCTGTCTGTCTTGATTGGTCCACCACGCATCCGGTGCCCTGACTCATGTCCTGTCCTGCTTCCTGTCTTGGGGGTCACCGAGTGATATGAGACAGTCATCTGCGACTGCGAATCTGATTGAGATTTCTTGCTTCGAAAAATATGAGGGACTGTCCCTTTCAATAAAGTACGTATTGTTTGAGTACTTTATTTTAGATAATTTCATTCATCGCCATTGTTGTTGCAGTAGATAAAAACCAGTTACGGTAGACGTTAGGTGGATAAAATAATGCTTTTTCTTTATTTATGACTTCTAATTCGAGTCTATCTTCAATTAAGTTGGGTTCTAATTAGTTAGTTAGTTCTAATCTATTTCATTTACCAGGCCTGTTGGTCTAGTGGTTAGTGACCCTGACTGCTATGGCGGAGGTCGTGAGTTTGATTCCCACCCAGGATTAGTTTGTGTAATGAACATGATCATTTATTCTGTGTCTTGATGTTTGGAAATATATGTTTATCAGTTGTCTAGTTCCCATAACACAAGCTCTGCTTGGCTTGGGACTAAATGGCGTTGTGTGATAGTTGTGGTATATTATACTGATAAAACGAGAATAGTATCTATTTTCTAACACATTACGTAGGCAACGACCTAGTTCACTCTTGAACTTGTTCAGTGGAAAATATCAGAAGCCAACGGAGTGCGGACAGACATTTACAGTGAACAGAGTAAAGGGCAAGATCAAAAGTTACAACCGTTATTAACAAGTCTAAAGATACCAATAAATAGATAAGTAAAGAAGAAGTTTTAAAAGACAGTAAAATGAGTCAGAGAACTTAATTAAAAACCATAAGGAGAACCCTTGATAATGATTCATAACACCAAAAGAAAAAGTTAGGCATACAATAACACGTAGTAAAGACTGGCCGTCTGACTAGATTTTGTTCAGAAGTAAAACAGTCATTTATTTTAACACCACAGAATACCTAATAGTACTACTAACGCGAAGAAGCTAATACAGGGAAATGAAGCATAAACACAATTATACATATGAAAAGAAGCCACTAATGAACCCAGAAATCTATTTTACCTTGCCATAAACTTGTTGCCAGCATCGAACACACGAGAGAGTTGAGATTACTACCTGCATAACAGTTATTTTCAGACTAGCTACGGAAAATAAATAAATTCTACGTATTGGAGTAATATCTCAAGAACTCAAAGACCGCTTCCTGCATTTTCCATTGGATTTGGATTGACGCCCAACCACGTAAATCTAACACAAACCAAATATAAAGCTTTTGCATTTATCTAAAAAAGAATATATTTGCCTAGCCTTTTCTCATTTAAGTTCGGATTGACTTTCAATAACTAGATACTGGTGAAAACCTTCACAATCCAGATACTGTTTTCAGCTACAACATGTCACCGTTTTGGAAAATTGGTTGTCAGACTTTCAGTCCTCTGACTAGAGTGGTTGCAAGATAACTTTGTGAGCTGCTATAATCGGCGATACTCGAATGCCATCTTTTTTGTACGAGTCCAGGTAAGCCAAAAACAACAACGGGAATGCCAGCGCCATCATTCACGCGCAGTCTTATCTTGGAACAATGTGTACCTCTGTAACGATTGTCAATGATTTA
The DNA here is from genome assembly GCA_028554685.1 of Agrotis ipsilon. NCBI lineage: Eukaryota > Metazoa > Arthropoda > Insecta > Lepidoptera > Noctuidae > Agrotis > Agrotis ipsilon. The sequence continues at coordinate 17,472,591 of CM052955.1, forward strand.
TAAATGACATCCGGGATGAAATGCTTAACGTCCTAGTAGATGCGCCGATGTATCTCGGTATATTAAAAGACAACAACTAATTATCATCTGCGAAGTCATTACCCAACTCTTGATGTTGGGGTCGGCTTCGAATCTAACCTGATGCCGCTGAATATCAGTATTTTAAAAAGACTCACAGCATATCTGGCTTCCGCAATCCAGTAACTAGGTAATACGATACCAAGTCTGGCTGTCAGACTTTAGGGGTTTTGACTTAAGTAACGTCTGCCAAAAATCTAAAAATGAAAACCGGGACCAACAGCTTGACGTGCTTTCCGAGGCGCGGAGGAAACTAGCCAATCTTGTAAAGCGCGGTTTAACCTTGAAGATCGACCAATGCAAGATCGTATTTGCTGTTAAGTATTTCAGGAATTTTACTTATCCTACTTTCGAAACACACCATTGCGAAAAATTACTGCAAAAATTCCACGGAGTCAATTTGGCCGGCTTGGAATGCATCTTCTAATAGATGTATCCGGTATAGTTAGTCGCATTGCGGTCCCCTGAGTCACAGCCCCAGCTATGTGAATAACTTCTGTTATCTAAGTGTCTGTCGAGTATTATCTCAGGTTGAAGGGATTATCACTGGGGATTGTAGACAGTCGATACGTGTCTGAGAGGTAATGATCACAGTTATTAATAGCTCTCTCGATCAAAGATTCGATCTGTTTACAATAATTAACCCGTTATTATCAACAGTAGACATATAATTGCCATTAGGGTTAAATATTATCCGGATGATCCGGGGATACCGCACGATCGCCGGCGAAGCGGCCAACCTGCTTGCCGGATTACTACCCTGGGATCTGGAGGCGACTGCCCTCCAGCACGTCTATGAGTGGCGTGTGGAGGCGCAGCGCCGGGGCGAGACCCCGCTGCCTCGAGAAATCGAGGCGTGGCGGGAAGAGCTCCGGCGCGAGCTCAGGGTAGTATGGATTGGACGACTGTCGCAACCGACGGCCGGGCACGCCGCAATCGCGGCGGTAAGACCCCTCTTTGAGGAGTGGCTGGAGAGACGTCACGGCGTCCTGACCTATCGCATGACGCAGGTCCTCACCGGACACGGAAGTTTCGGGAGGTACCTGTGGCTGATGGGAAAGGAGGAAACGCCGGGGTGTTACCACTGCGAAGATCGCCCGGAGGACACAGTAGAGCATACGGTGCTGCCCAGCTTGGGCAGAGCACCGACGTGTCCTCACGGCGGCGATAGGCGGAGACCTCTCGCGCCCGGCATTGGTTTCGGCCATGCTGCGGAGCGAGACGGAGTGGGAAGCGGTCGCCGCCTTCTGCGAGGCAGTAATGCTCGTGAAGGAGGCGGCGGGCCGCGAGAGAGAGAGGACAGCGTCCTCCCTCCGCCCCAACCGCAGTGGTGTACGCCCACGGCGCCGTACGTCGCAAGACGATCTCCGGCCACCGTAGGCGCGGGCATGCGGACAGCGAGTAAAGGGCAACTCGCTGTCCGACCATGGACCATGCCCGGGTCGACGGCGCGTCGTGTTCCACGCGCGCCTCAAAGAGCTGTCAGCAAAAAATGACGGGGCCCCCTCTCAGAGGGCCAAAGCCTGCCGGGGTCGCGGGATTTATTTCTATTACCGTGACCCCGGAACATAAAGGGCTACTGAAGGACACCGTGGATTTTAGTCAGTACAAGTCTGACAGTACCTCCCGCCCTGCCCGGGGTTGGAGGTCTCATTTGATGATTTTACCACGATAAAAAAAAAAAAAAAAAAAAAAGGGTTAAATATTATGAAATTGTATTACACTGCCACAATTAAATGCTGAGATAGGATGCCACATGGTTAATTGACAACAATTCTGAATGACCTGATTTTAAATATGGCAATAATATTTTAAATGTTGCCTTTAAAAGTATTAAACTTTTCAAAACATTAAACGATAAACCTAGGTACGAAAAATAAGATAAGATTGGTAAGATAAATCAGGTACTATCCATATATCTGTCGATAAAAGTTGAAGAGTTTTATCTATCTCCTAACAAACTCAGAACAACATGTTTACACCAATAAATAAATTAGTGTTAACGTTTTTTGTAAATATTTTGATGTGGATAACGCAGAAGCAATGTAACTAACTGAGGCTCCAATAAATACTTACATATAAAAACATCCAATTGTAATGATTATTGAAACACATAAAGAACTTGATATACGAGTATCTTTCCTTTGGGAATCGCACCGAAATAACTTCGGCAGATTAATAATTATCGTTCGATTTTTATTTATTTATTTACTATGCTCTTTACTACAATCTAGGTATATAAAATACTAAAAAACCAAAATTGGTACACCTCAAACGTCTATTTAAAACGTTCACGTTTGTTTTAGTGTTATGTAATTCGCAGGAATGCGGGAATGCCCAAGCTTATCAGCAACTTACTGCTATTTCTATTGTGGTCAACGATATCATACAACTAGTGTCCACTAGCTATTATTACGTATTTTTCAACTAATATTATTCGAGCTATTTAATAGAACAAAGCTCGTATATTAATGTGTAGGTCTGTGTTATATGAAGTCGGGGCCGGATATAAATCTGTGTTGAGTGGACGGCATACCGTCCAAACTTCTAGCCACGGTAAACAGCGAGATACAGGTGTCCATTGTACTATCAGACACGGCATTATAAACTGGTACAGATCATCTAAGCGATTAAGGGCTGTTTTTCAATAGTCGGATATGTTTTATCTGAGGAATAAAAATGGCGGTTTGACAGCTTATCTATAGAAAATATGTCAAACCGCTATTTTTATTCCTCACATAAAAGTTACCTGACTATTGAAAAATTAGCCCTAAGATGATAATTATGCTGTGCTGTATCGACTGCAAATAAATTGGAACAAGGCCAGAAAAGTAATAAAGTGTTTGATTCAGAAGAACCGTTTAATCAGCTCTCAGACCAACAAAAAAAGAAAGACGGCGCGCCGCGAACATCATAAGTGAAGCCATGAAACCGTGCTTCTTCAAGTATACATACACGCTCACGCACACACCTACACTAAAACCATGCTCATCGCTCTTAGTACGTCACGAGTCGTCGTCAAGTAAATTTAGATTTAAAACATAGAATTATGCCTTCCCGTGTAGTGAAAAGTTGCAAAACATCAGCAAATCACATAAAAAGTAAAAAAAAGAAAATTAAACAAAGAAAAAATGTAACAAATGGCAACCCTTCGATACACACATAGATAAAAAGGTGGCTTCACTTTTGATGTTCGCGGCGCGCCGTCTTTCTTTTTTTGTTGGTCTGAGAATCAGCTATACTATAACGCCTCTTTTAGAAAAAAATGTTTTGAATGAGAGTTAGCCTCTGCCCAGATGAAAAACAGCCGATGGAGACAGATGGAGACAGCCTGACACTGGCAATAAACATCATACATAATCCAGCATTTTTTTTTATTTTGAGTCAGTCAATATCAGGGAAGATCTGGAGGAGGGTATTCATATTTTTACGCCTGTGGGATTTTAAATACCAAAACAATTTTAGCTAGCACGTTTCATGTAAAAATGAACCAAAAAATAAAAATAGCTACAATTCATACGGGCTAGGTTATGAACTTATGACCCTACATGTTTAATAATTTTAGAATTGAGCACACTACCTTTCCTATAAGTGTATACAGTTCGAAACCGGATACATTGTAAATTAACTATAATCTTTGCCAAAGATTATAGTTAACCCAAAGATTCTTTGGGTCATCACCACTACTACTAATGCTGATTATAATTAAAACAGTTTCGTGTGACAATGGACACGTGTTCCCCAATAAAACAAATATCCGTACGATTTGGCACCAGCTGGTGTTGTCTTTATAATTCTGTTATTATTATAAAGGCCACTGGGTTTTGAGGGAGACACAGTTGGATGAAGAGGAGTATCTATGATAAGAACAATCGCTCAGATATATTCTGATCAGTTGAAGAAAAATGGATAAAAATAATAATCACCATCTAGGGAGACATGGCTGATTACCTGTTGAAAATCGTCTTGGCATTGCAGAAATCGCGAGTGAATCGAATGAAATGGATAGACTTCAGCCTTCAGCTAACAAAACGGTTCTTTAGGATTGAAAACTTATCGATAGTCTTTTAAAATTAGAAAATACTTTGAAAACAATTACCACATTTTGGGCCATAAAGACGTTAATTTCGGCAAAGCCTTGGGGGTTTGAAAAAGGATTATATCGAGTTGGTACCTGCTAGTAACTCAGGGCAATCAATCAATACCATGAATTAATACAAGGTGCACTCGACTAAGTGAACCCATGGATATTTTCCGCCGGACATGAAAAGAAACAGCCTTCACACTTCATGGTAACATTGGCAACTAATCAATTAGCAAAAACAATAGTTAAATGGTAAAAACACGTATTTTTTTCATGTTTTTGCTAGTTGAACTGATGTCCTTTCTCATTATCTAGTAATTAACAATTCAATGCAGCGTGTCCCACAAGGACGTGTGTTTATGCAAATAGCTCTGTTATGAATTGTCATAGACTTTTGTATTGAACTACACAGAAACCAATTGTGTACATTATGAGTATTAAAGGTACAATACCAAAAGCAACGAAGCGTATAGCAATTCAGATTTTTTATCTGAATTCCGATTCGTACCAAAAGTACAAACAGTCTCGAAATGGCGGACAGAAAAACAGAATCACTCAATACTTCGAAAAGGAAGAAAGCAAAATTGTAATGAAGAAGAATATAATGAGCCGATGTTTGTATAATAATATGTTTCTTTGGTAGCTATCATGGAAATTAAGCACTTATAAATAAACAGTTAAAATGAAACGACTCTTTCAAAGCAGAAAAAAAGGTATGAAAAATAGATCTTGATATTACACACCGACAAGTAAGTAAGCACATAATAACAGATAAGTCAGAGCAAAAATCTAATATCACAATAACAACTGTAACGCAGTTTCATCTAATACAATGGCTACCTATATTGGCACGCATCCTGATGAGATCTGTAACAAAATAGAAACGAAGCCAGACGACTCAGCTCCTTGGCATTCGATCCCCAATTAAAATACAAAACAGATTCTGCAGAAAATCCACTATTAGGCATTGCACGACGCCGAGTAATGGGTGACTAGCTGTCCGATCATGGACCATGCCCGGGTCGACGGCGCGCCTCTTAGAGCTTTCAGAAATCTGACGGGGCCCCCATGTCCAAATGCCTGCCAGGGTCGAGGGACTGCCTAAACCTTGACATTGGAACGGAAAGGGCCTTTGAAAGAACACCGTGGATTTTAGTCAGTACGAGTCTGACATTCCCTTACATATCATCTAGGGCAGGAGGACTCATTTGATGATATTACCAGGAAAAAAAGGCTAACAATGATTTCTGAAGTGGATAGGATATACCTACTGGCGTCCAGCCCAGGCAACGACACCACAGGCTACCTGTTACCTATTTCCCCGGGGCCGTTTAAGTCATAATCCATCCTGTCGGAGTCTAACGTGAAACACTTTTTACTATTTTCTATCGGGAGTTAAAGTTTCTTCTGGGTCAGTCTGCTTCATCTTCGATGTAATTTATGCTTCTGGGCTAGATTGAAGCCAAAACCATTTCGATATGGCATGGCTTATGGACAAAGTATTCCAGACCGTAGGTCCTGTCTCTTGTTTCTCTCTTCAACCATGTAGGATGCAATCTTAGTATTTGAGTTAAGGAAGTGAATGGTCCCGCGTTTTCCAACATCATCGGAGGCTAAGTCTTCGCTGAGATTTCAGATTTCGCTGGAACTATTATTATAGTGTGAACTGCTTTCTGAGTTTAATAGCATTTATCTTGGTCCTTGGTTACTCTTATTCAGTCGCTACTATAAGTCACACTCACCACTCTACTTTGTACCAGGCAAGGCATCCTATCAATCGTTTTTTATTGTTTCGAGATTTGGCCAGCCGTTTTCGCATCCTATTGTTTTATTGGTGTTTTTGAACTATTTAACATTACTGAGTTGTTCTTTTATACATCTGACTATATTTTATGGCCAACCAAATAGGTTATTTTTAAAGTACAGACAACCAATAATGTCTTGAATGTTATTAATAGCCTTAGCCAGACCAGACATGAATATAGCGTGTCCAACTGTCCACGTCTACTTTCGATTTCCTTAATGATTGGGAGCATGCTGCTTATGTCGTTATGTATGTGTGTGGCACATATTGCAGGAAGTATAGTGAAATTAATAGCTTGTAAAAGACAGATTTAACAGTTATCAATGGATTTCACCATTTTCTTCAGTGTTTCATGGTTCGAAACGCCCTGAGGTATTACTAAGTTCAAATCATCGACCTTCCCAAGATAAGATTACGTGGCAGAGAAACCTGTCAAGATACTAACCTACAATGTGTTACTAGCCTCTTCAATTTCTAAGAAAACATAGATAAATATGATAGCTAGTTTTTCCATTGACTTTCACGTTATCGAAGGTCAAGAGTTTCAAGTGCTGTGGACGTGAAAACCGCTTGTTGTATCTTCTTCTATAATATAAAAATGGATCGCGAAATGTGTTGCTAAGCTCATAACTCGAAAACGGGTGGACCGATTTGGGTAGTTCTTTTTTTGTTGTGTTATAACGATCAGGACCGGGTTATAGAGGACTTTTTTTTTTGTGTGTCAACATGTCCATCCCTGCGAAGCTGGGGCGGGCCGCTATTTCCAATATAAATGAATCCCTCTGAATATAGTGTAACAAACAATTACTGGCGTCACTCGCTGTAGCCATTAAAACAAGGGTACGGTCCAAGTTTATAAGAAGAAGCGAGCTAATGGTGGCTTTAAGACAGAATGATTGGACGAGATCTAATAATTGCCAAGAAATATCTCTAAACTTCCCTGATACTGCAGATCAAGTAGAAAGAAAACGCGGTGTGGTGGTCTGTCACCACAAACTATTTTTATCTCCTAGATATTCTGGTGCAAAACACACAGCCTATGGGCCTTTTCGCTGGCATCGACGACGTAATTGAGGGGGCCACCTCAATTAGTTTATTGGGTACCCTTTGGCTATTCTTGTGAGGAGAAACACACACACACACTCACTCTCCTGCCATTCTTCTTGTCACGATATCATTTACATACTATGTTTTCATTTTGATCTTTAAGTTTGGCGTAGCACGCCATTTTGCCGAGCTTCACGGTATCATTAACTTCTTTTTATTTTATATCCTTCCTTGCATGATCCGTTCATCTTTTCAGAAGCTTTCCTCTCCCCTCGTCTAATACTTACAACTACATCTATTACTCTTCATATCTTTTCCTCTTTTCATATCTTTTTCTTACAAACTTCCTCTTGTAAATTATACTTAATTTTCTGTATTTTATGAATCCATTTTTTCTATTAATTGTCCCTTGTACAATTTAATTCTGTAAACATATTTGTACGCTGAGACGTTTGTACGCGAGGCAAAACATGATATGCGAACTCTTGTTTGGATAAATTCTCTTTATCACCCAAATTTCCAGGCTATCGAATATCACCGCATACTCTTACAATTTGTACCACAGACAATCAGCAATAATTCGCGTACGGACGCATTCTAGAGCTAACTGTTAGCTGTTATCGTAAACACTGGCAGGCACGCCGCCGAACGCCGCCTCCACTGGATCAACGCCAGAAAGATTTTAATGTGCAGAGACGACGACATTAAAACCTGCATTGTTGACAAGACTAGCTGCTGTGGCAGTGCTCGTTTTGTTGTCTATGTCTACAGTTGCTACCGTGCAGTCTTTGCCATCTTATTTCTGTCTGCATTGTGGTATCTGCGATCGTTGAAATCTGTGTGCGTTCTGGTAAAATAGAAATAAATTGTTTCTTATTTTGTCATCAGTCCTTGTTACATTGTTTTAGTTTTTCAGTATATTGAAGTTTACGTTGATGCGGTTAATATAGCCGAAAGAAATCTAAAAGCGGCCATACACTGACAGCTTGAAGCACTTTTTTTCGACTGCTTCTAATTGCAACTGCTTAGCTGCCCGAGCAGTCAGTATATAGTTTTCAGTCCATTATAATATTATGTTATCCTTTTTTGTTATGTTTTGGGTATTTTTATAAATTTCATTTGTACCTCACAGTTCTATTGGAGTTTCAATGCAAGCCATAGCGAATAAATGGAACAATAATAGAAATAAATGCCTACGTTGCGATCCGCCGTTGTTTATATCAGGCACATTTCCAAGACCGTCTCATAACCGACACATCTCGCGATCTTTCTGTAAACATTATGGTACGATTCCACCATTGCGTTTTTTTTAATAACGACTTGGTAAGCATCAAATGAGTCCTCCCTCCCAGGGCTGTTATACTTGTACTGACTAAAATCCACGGTGTCCTTCAATAGCCCTTTATTATATACTTATATACATACTTTATTTATCGACCCCGACAGGCTTTGGCCCTCTGAGAGGGGGCCCCGTCATTATGCTGACGCTCTTTGAGGCGCCCGTGGAACACGACGCGCCGTCGACCCGGGCATGGTCCATGGTCGGACCGCGAGTTGACCTTTACTCGCCGCCCGCATGCCCGCGCCTACGGTGGCCGGAGATCGTCTTGCGACGTCCATCGCCGTGGGCTTCAATAGCCCTTGCACCAGCTTTTATTCGCGCACGTCTGCAATGCGCACAGCTATTATCCGGTTTAGCCTCTGTGTCCACCGGCAAGTTTGTGAGTAACTTATGTTCGCTCACAGTGTCCATAATCTAAGCCTAGAAATGCGCACGCACAAATGACAACGAGACCATGCACTGCTCACGTTTGCGCGCACTAATGTGTCCAGGTGAGCAATTTGTTCATGTTTGTTTGGGTGAGTCCACATGAGTGAACAAGTGACGCACAGTGCCTTAAGCCGGCCGGTGGAATCGCACCTTTAGAACTACAAGGCCTTGACTGAAACCCATACATTATGTATAACAGCTATAACTATGGAACCGTCCTCTGAAAATAAATTCAGCAGTTCCCTTTTGTTAACATAATAAATACTTATATGCAGAAGCTGATGTTTTTTTTTCTATCTAATTTAAGAATTGGTAGTAAAAGTTATTTATCTTTCCTCTTGAGTGGGTTCTTACTTCTTAAAATTGGGTAGAAGCCGAAAATAAAAATAATCATCAAATGAGTTCTCCTAACCTGGGTGGAGTGTACTGACTAAAACCAACGGTGTTCCTTCAATAACCTTTTACGTTCCAGGATCACCGGTTTAGACAGTTCCGCGACCTCAGATAAACATTTGTACAGAGATTTAAAATATCAAACGAATTGAACCGAACATTCCCATCCTTTTCTTTTTTTTTCTTCCTCATTCTTCTCCATAGAGATCTATGCTCCGGAATGAGCACCTACGGTACTTGCACAGTTTTTATTATATCTTGTAACACGGACTGTAGCACCATAGCTATTTTGATATAACTTTATTTTTTTATCTTTTGACAATTCAAAAGTGCCTGTAACAGGCCTACTTGAAGTAAATGATTTGATTATGAAGTCGGCTATTTTTAGCCGACTGCAAACTCGTGGAACCTTTTTGTTAGCATGAGAAATCATCAGATGAGTCCTCCAACCCAGGGCAGGGCAGGAGAGACTGCCAGACTTTTACTGATTAAATTCCACGGAAATAGCTCTTAACGTTCCGGGGTCACGGTAGCTCGTTAGTTCGCCAACCCCGGTAGGCTTTGGCCCTCTAGGGGTATTGTGCTGACAGCATTTTGAGGCGCGCGTGGAAACCTAGTTTTGTTTAGCACTTAGTACTTGTATATTTGGCCCAGATTCGTGGATGGATTGCGCAGGCGCGAGTTGCATAACTGATAACGACCCAGGAAATAACTTCAGTCCACATCTAGGTTCGTACGGCCTGGAGAAGGTCGCTATTGATCCAGCTTGCGTAACACCGCGGAGGGAATGCCGATAGCTGTACTATGTACTGGGTATTGAAGTAATTTATAGAGGGACTAAAGCATTATTTATCGGCGCTGTTGGCGCAGTGACTAATTGATCCCAGCGGGTTCGATTCCCGTACGGGACAATTAAACTAATCAACCTACACCAAAAAATTGCTGAAAAAATTTTAACCAATTATTGTTGCAATTTTGTAGACTAGTGTTATTTGTATGATTTACAACACAGCGTACATAGGTTGTGCGTACAGTGTGTTGCGGGTTCGATTCCCGCACGGAACAAATATTTGTTTAACCTACAAGTAGTTGTTCCGGAGCTGGGTCTTTTTGAATATGAGTTTCTAATTGTATACGCACCCACGACACAGAAGAAATTCTGAAGAATCTGTTTGTATACCAAAAGAGACAAATGCTAAACAAATCTAAAACTCGCTTTAGTAAGATTTCAGGGACATCCCTGATGGTTCCTTTAAACCCTTCAAACAGGAGTAGAAGCCCGGCGAATGAGTTTAGTTAGTTCGCATAAGTATTTTGAGGGGCAACTACGGAACCCTACACTGTGCGTGGCCCGACACGCACTTGGCCGGTTTTATTTGGTTATAAAATAGGTACCTACTTTTCTGGTAACCGTTTAAACACAAGCCGATCTTTAAGCCATGATCTTGTGAAAGGTTCTAACTACCTTCAACTTTACTGGCAAAAGGCCAATGATGACATGAACAAAAACAAGTCCCTCTTAGCCAGCGAAAAGCCGACCTAAATGTCAGGGTTGAAAACATTACGTTAGAGGGTGGGTGGGTGGAGCGTAGCATAACCTTGTAGTAGTATGCAAATATACTGAAAATACGAACTGAAACGGCACATCTATACCAATTCTATAAAACAGAAGAGTCTGTTTGGTTGAACGCGATAATCTCAGGAACTGCTGGTTTTAATTTAAAAAATATGTTTGAGTTGGCGAATCCGTTGGCAACAGCTAGTGTTAGACATTTCCAAATTATCAATAGGTGCGTCCACACAGAACAAGCAGCCTCGCGAGGCATTTGCTGCGCGAGGAAACTGCCTCGCGAGGCTGCACGCTCTGTGTGGACGCCAAACCTAATGGGGAACTAAAGATCTATGTACGTTGTTTTTCTTTGGATTCGAGCGGTAATAAATATTCCGGCAGAATACTCATATAGGGTTGCTATAAATTATAGCCATTCAGGCCTGGAATGGTTTACATGAACGAATGGAACGACGTAAATGAGAATGAGTGAGTTAATGTGACGTGTTCAATGCTACACTGAATGAATGAATGTAAATGAACAGCATAGTAGTAATTGTGTAATATGTTAGGTACCTAAGTACTGTTATTGTATTTATTTTTATTGTAGAATGAGTACGAGCTTGAAACACTGCAGATATTTAGAATAACATCGGCAAAAGTCATGAGGCATTCATGACCCGGTATGCGACCATTCTAAAAATCTGGCATGTCGGGAAAGTTTAGAGTTAACATTTCACGAAATGCATTTTTAACACGCGCTAAATCCCTGAAATACGAACTGACGGCGACAAATGGGTGACTTGCCGTCTGACAATGGACCATCGTGGATTAGTCCATAGATGGCCAACCGCCTGCAGTGGTCGCGAGACTGTCTCATCCGTGATTCTTGCAAAGGGCTTTTGAAGGATCAACGAGGATTTTAGTCAGACGCAGAGAAATGTTTACGAGAACTTCTGGTTGCAACCGTCACAGACAAGACTCACTAGGTAAGTTTACAACATTTCTAGTAAGTCCTTGTTATAGTATTTATTACTAAGTAAGTACCTCTACAGCGTCTCTTCCCTTTAGAGGTTCGTCATAAGGATGTGCCAGCCACTGCACTTGCACAGCAGCTGCCTATTAAAGAGCATGTCACTCGTTCTGGGGCCTAAGTCTACTAATTTATAAACGTTACAATGGTCTCTCAATGGTGTGTTTTTGACAGTTTTTGTATGGCAAATCTGTCAAAAACTTACCATTGAGAGACCATTGTGACGTATATAAATTAGTAGACTTAGGCCCCTGGTCGGCTGGTCAAACTGCCCATGAGGTATTTATAATTTTTATTTTTATTATTCCTGATAGTGTAGTGTATTATTCCGCTTTCTCGCGGGGCCGGAGGATGTTGTGGATATACATACTTTTTTTAGAGATGAGTCAGATTGTCAAATTAATGCCATGTTATGAATGGGTCGAGAAAAATAACTATAAACTTTAATTTGCAGCGATTTTATTTTCTATCGTTTATTTTTTTCATTCCATTAATTTCTACCTCCCGCCCTGCCCGGGGTTGGAGGTCTCATTTGATGATTTTACCACGCTAAAAAAAAAATAAAAATAAGTAGTAGATATAACTAGACATTTTGTAAACTCAACTAGTGAGTCTTGCTGTCACGGTTGCAACGGGAAGTTCTCGTCTAGGTGTCTAGACATTTCTCTGCGTGCAGTAGGGACAAGTCTGACAATCCCTTTCACTAAACATTGGGTGCTCACTGGATTAATTATTTTACCACGTAAAAAAAGCCCTCCGTAATTTCCCAAATTTTGCTTCAAAGCATAAACGTTACCTAGTCAAATTATTTAGGCCCAAAACACAAAAGGCCAGGTACAAGACACCTGATTAATTTAAAAGTTACGACCTAGTATACAAATGTTCATCCACTGGGGGCTTGGGGGCTCAAAATCCGCAGCGTTGAAAGGTCAGACCCCCAACCCCCGGGGAGGTGGGGGTGTTACATAACATGACCTACATGGAGGGAACAGCTGGGAATTAAGTTGAAAAGCACTTGTATTTCTGAAAAAGTGTTTTTTAAAGTAATTTATACGGAATAGCAAAAAAAAGGAAATGGTAACTTTGTGTCTTGAACTTTTTGCTACCGACTTCCGAAAGAAAAGTTTTTTTTTAACTTTTTTGCGTTTTTTTTTTCGAAATCTATACTTAACTAGCGGCCCGTCCTGGCTTTGCACGGAGGGAAGTCCTCTAAACCCGGTCCCAATGGTTACAAACACAACAAAAAAAGAATTATCCGAATCGGTTCAGCCGTTTTCAAGTTATGGGCTTAGCAACACATTTTGCGATCCATTTTGATATTATAATAATAATATATAGAAGATATTAGATATTATAAAGCTGAAGAGTTTGTTAGAACGCGCTAATCTCAGGAACTACTGGTCAGATTTGAAAAATTCTTTCAGTGTTAGATAGCTCATTTATCGAGGAAGGCGATAGGTTATATGGGATATTCCCACAGGAACGGGAATAAAACGGGATATGCGTGAACGAAGACGCGGGCAACAGATAGTCTGTTATATGTATTGTGTAGTGTAGCAATGATGCGGTTGACGATGAAGTAGGTACGGTTGGCTGGAAGTAATTATTTACTTTAGACTTAAACTACCAAGACGACAGAAAACAATATATTCCCATAGCGTCATACTAATGAACACGGTTGGTGCAGGGGCTGAGCGATTGGACTGCGGCGTTGCGTGTCGCAGGTTCGATAGCTGCTTGTGAAAAATATTTGTATGACCTACAAACAGTTGTTCCGGGTTTGGGTGTTTGTGTATGTGAGTTTCTATGTTTGTAAACGCACCCACGATATAGGAGAAATTCCTATTGTGGGCCACAGACTATAAATAAAACGATGATTATAAAATTAATAGCTAAATAAGATCATAACTAGTTTCTTTTTTTAAACCAGTCAACGACAGACTCCGACCAGACGGCAAGAGCTATTAACCTTTTGAACGCCAATGTCGGCTATAGCCGACATGAGCAAGCGTGCCCTGTGCGCCAACGACGGCTATACTCGACAAAAAACAGGTCGCAGAAAAATACAAAATAAACCTATTAAATCATTACTTTTATGTATTTTATTGATACACCTTGAAAGCTGAATGTCTAAACATTATTTAGTTGCATACAGTAAACAAAAATGCATATTCCTCATTTAAATATTTGATGATAAAAAGTAAAATAATTTATGGTTAAAAAAGGCTTGGCGTACAGGGCATAGGAATACCGATATGGCGTGGCGGTGAAAAGGTTAATTACCAAGGAGTACACACATGTTGTTAACGTGATGCTAATCAACGAATAATCGTCACACACACCCAGTGTAACCTGACCTAGCATTGCATATACTTATCCTACAATGATAGACTATCCTATACTGGAAATTTATGGCAGCGGTCTTAAAAGATGCCATATGGGTTGCAAAAAAAGATTCTCGAGTAATTAGAGCAATAATTAAAATAATTATTATGTTAAAGAATGAGTCAAATCGTTTATTGAAAACAAGTGCGTGTATGACCAGATGTATGAACTTGGGCGACGGAAAAAGTGGATGTATTGGTATGATTCCAACAAAATAGTGTGCGGTACAACACGGTTTTTTTCTGCATAAATAAATTAAAAATCTATTTAGTCCGTCAGTAACAATTTTGTAAAATAATGTAAGTACACGTATTTTTTATTTTTTCAAATTAATGAATATTGACAAAATTACAAAGACAAAACGCTTCCAAATTCTTGAGTGGGGGCTTGTGACGTCATTACGCTTGTTAAATTGTACCGACTGAGTGACGTTTTGTGATTTTTAGAAGCGTTGTATCTTCGTTCATTTTGGTTTAAGTGAAAAAAGAAAAAATACGGGTCTAATATTTTTTTATAATCTATATTTCGGACTGATATTTTTTTTAGTAAATACCCTATTGTACGCGCACTTCAGCAGTGCGCGTGCTAAACTGGTTTCGCGTTTAGCCTCTCTGTTCACCGGCAAGTGCGTAACTTTTTTTCGCGCACATTGCAGTACTATTAAAGAGTATAAAATTGAATACTGGCTTAATTTTTCTAGCCCCTTTTGATTTCTTCAATAGAATTGGTACGTAAAGAACCTTAATTCCTAAAGAGAAATATTAACGTATAACCGTAAAAAAATAAAACAAAACTAAATTAATATCATGCCTCATGTACACACGGCTACACGTCATCAAGCTATACAAAACCAGTTTGTCTTGGTCTAGCTTTGTATAATTTTTACACACAATGAACGGTCAACTAATACTGGTTTTGTATTGTTGATGTGTAACCGTGTGTACCTAGGTTTAAAAAAAAATAACATTTCATAAAATTGAATAAAAAAACACATTAGGTCTACTTAAATAAAAGAAGTTAAAAACTGATGAGATTTAAAACAAAAAATGCACTCACATTAAGTAGTTGATGGCGATCATCCACCACCACAGTGGGAAGATGACGATGAAAGACGGCATCTTCTGTTTAGAAGCTGCGTCTCCAGAGTAGGTGCTAAATTAACAGAAATCCAGATTACTATTTAATAATAATAATATTCCACAACTATCACACAACGCCATCTTGTCCCAAACTAAGCAGAGCTTGTGTTGTGGGTACTAGACAACTGATAAACATACTTATATATTTCTATATAAATATATACATATTATAGGTAAATTACACCAGACACAGAACAAATAATCGTGCTCATCACAGAAACATTTGTCCTGGGTGGGAATCGAACCCACGACCCCTGGCATAGCAGGGTCATTAACCACCAGAACAACAGGCCAGTGTGCTCCACCTATGTTTGCGTTTAGATGACCTATAAAAACCAAGAGTTCCCTTTTTGCTTTTTTTTTCTAGTTCGGTGTAGAAACTTTCTAAATCAGTATCACTTGCTGGTTTTGGCTTGCTGGCTTTAAGACGTCATGGTAGCCCTACCATTCCAGACTAGTTCCAGTGAGGGAAAGAGACAGCAGCTAAACAAGTCGTCTAGCGCCATCCTGTTCCTTCAATGAAACTACTCTGGCTATAAGACGTCATCGTAGGCCACCTGTGCTGTTTGGCGCGTATATCTGTATGATGTTCAAATTGACCGGTATTGCCATCAGTTTAATAATAAGCACTCGGTCTCTTACTTATACTCCATCACACAAATTGTCACGTAAAGCCGAGTCAAACCGGATGACCGGAACGGCAGCCGCGCGCGGCCTCGTGACCTTTTCAAGCGATACTGGTCTTTTCAGTATGTAGTTACAGTTTAAAATTATTTCACACTGAAAGTGCTCGCCGCGCCGCTGCTGGCCGCTACCATTCAGGTGTGACTCGGGCCTAAGTACTTATGGTTTTAGGTACGCGACAGCCATTCCATTTCGGCTGCAATCATTATTGCCGGAGAAGTAGACAAGGCGCATTAATTTCCTTATGAAAATGACCGTTGCCTCTCCAATGTGTTTCGCTTCTATCTTAATCTAAATCTACGACAGCTAATTAGTAAGTACGTTTGCCACGAAAAACAACACTACTGACTAAACTATTGCCTACAGAGTTACTAAAATTGCTAGTGCTACGATAGCCAAGCTATACTGCTAAACGCTGAGTGATAACTTTGCATATATGGTGCCAGATTTGGCAATAAAACCACTACTCTAGCTGGTTCCAAACTTAGCAGACCTATGTTCAAACTTTTATCTTGCTAAAGCTTCCAGTAAATGTTTCAGTCACTTCTTGTGCTTTGTTCTGGTCGGGGATATTGGTCTGGGTCTGGTTATTGTTTTTTTTTCTACTTCGACGTCTTCCAGGGCAAGAAAGCCACGTCTGTAACATGTTTTAAAATAAGGTTGTTGATCTTTAAATGTTTCATATTATTTACTCAAACAATGTCTGTCAAACCCATTGATATAGAGAATGGCCTTCCCTAACCAACTGACAGATAAAATTGGCCATACTCTAGCTAGAAGAAGAGCCACTACCTATCTCTTACCTGTAACAGAAAAGATAGGAACCCTGCTTCGATTCCTCTCTTTCTAGTTGACTGGCGTCAATTATAGGCAGCTATTGCGCAGACAATACTTTAAAGTATATGGTAATACCATGTACATTATAACTCAATGTACCATACAGTCATGTCTGGGACATTTCTGCATCTATGCATGCCTGCACTCACACTTGTGCTAATCAAGCTAATCTCTGTTGAGAATTGACTTCGTAAACGAAAACGGTCATGCTAGGATCACGCCCTTCTAAGTATAGTCCCCGCATAAGTAATATTCTGTACTACAGGTGGAATATTATTTTATTGCTTACCTACCTATAGATACTTTCTCTAGTTAATTTATCTGGTAAAGACCGAATTTGTTTTGTTACTCATTCTTGCTTCAACCTCGAACATGTTTTTAAAGATGAGTAAAAGAAGAAAAGTAAATCTGTTTTTACAGTATTTTATGATGATTTTTTGATTCTTTTTCAATATAAATACCTACTCTTATTTATAAAATTTGTCAGTATGACGTACGCTGTCCGTGCTAAAGGAGTTTCATGGGATTTAAAGAGTTTCTATTCGAGTGTAACACATCGCAATTTTTAGGGTAGAGTCTAGAAATTCCCTGTCAGCTTTTTTTATCTTAGATGTCATCAAATGCGTCCTCCCACCCGGGGTGGGACGGGAAGCACTATCAGATTTGTGCCGACTAAAATCCAATGTGATCCTTCGATAGCCCTTTACATTCCAAGACCACGGTTACTTGAAGAGACAGTCCCGCGACCCCGGCAGGCTTTGGGCCCCATCAGACTGATGACAGCTCTTAGAGGCGCACGTGAAACTCAACGCGCCGTTGACCCGAGCACGGTCCATGATCAGACAGCGAGTAACCCATTACTGGTCGTCTGTCTGGCCGCGACTTTAAATACATAGGTATATATTGATTTTGCTAGTAGATAGTGACTTTTCAAGTCGTTTAGTCGTAAGTAGGACCCAGCACCAAAACCACTACCAGACTGAGGGCTTTAAAGTCTAAGCAAATACTAACTAATTAAGTCTCCGCCAAATAAGTCGGGAAAAAAATTCATTGACCCCAGTGTACCAATGTATTCCAAGATTTCAAAACGATAAGAAAATAAACCAAGTTCCCTTTAAAAAGTAAAAATTATAAAAATACGTCGCGTTGGGGGACTGCTCCAAATTATTTATCATCTCCTGTTTTTTTGCAGTCCCCCAACGCGACGTATATTTATAATTTTTACTTTTTAAAGGGAACTTGGTTTTTGTGTCGGGGGTTTTTATAAATTTTAAATTTATTATTTTATTTTATACTTTTTATAGGTAGGTACATACTTATATAATTTTATGTTACTAAGAGTACTCCCGATTCAGTCATCAATATTCTCTTTACGCTGTCATTTGATACCCAACTCGAGTATATTTGCAGACCCTCGGATACTTTTCCTCACATTCACCCCCACAACTTCTAAACGGCTCAACCGATTTTCATCAAACATGTCTAAGAATACTCGCAGGTAAGTCACCTTTCATACAAAAAAAAACTAAATTGAAATCACTTCATCCGTTCGGGCTCCATGATGCCACAGACAGACAGACAGACGGACAGACAGACAGACACGTCAAACTTACAACACCCCTCTTTTTCCGTCGGGGGTTAAAAATGAAAAGAAAGTGTCGTAGCACGATAAAAAAAAAACGTTTCGTGATAAGAGGCGAGCCTGACCCTTCCTTGACCTTTTATTTTATTTTGAAATTCGAACGATGGTTTTATGAAATTAGAACCATGCATTAATAGGATCAATGACCTTTCTTTCAGACTTATCTGGCGGGGACTATAGAAGGATAGGATTTTTCCAATGACATACCTACCAAACAACGTTGTCCGGCCGTAGATACATCATGGTCTGTTCTTTTATGCCATACATTACTTCAGTAATTTGGACACGAATCTAATGAGTAAATGGATAATTACAAAAACAGTGACTTACTGATAGTGCCGGTGAATTTAAATAAAACGCTCGTATGACATTATAGAATATAAATCTATTAGGCTATGTATGGACACTTTTAAGTAAAAAGTATGGATAAATGTGTAATACTTATTATTGGAAAATATTTACCATGTTTATTGTTGTGAGTTTCCAAAATTTCAGCACTGTTGCAAGCGCCGTGACCACGGATGAACTGAAGTTATTGCGGGTGTTAGTTTATGAGTAGACAAAACGGTCTACCCTCTTTCTTGTTCGTTTTTTTTCGTTCGACACCACTACCCGTGTCACGTTTCACTCAACGCGATTCTGTTTCCGAAAGTTTTTTTTTTATCGTGTTAAAATCGTCAAATGAGTTCTCCCACCCCGGGCAGGGCAGGAGGGACTTTCAGACTAGTACTGACTAAAATCCACGGTGTCCTTCAATAGCCCTTTAGCGCTCATGTGCACAACGCCGCTGCCGCGCCGCCATGTTTGATTGTCAGCAGCGGCGTGTAATGAGCCCTTACGTTTTGGTCACGGTAGCAGTTTAGTCCCGCGACCCCGGCAAGCTTTAGCCCTCGAAAGGGGGGCCCCGACATCATGCTGACACTCTTTGAGGCGCGCGTGGAACGCATCGCGCGGTCGACTCGGGTGTGGTCCATGATCGGACAGAAAGTCACCCACTGCTCGCCGTCCGCATGCCCGCGCCTTTGCTCGCGCCTACGGTGGTCGGAGATCGTCTTGCGACGTCCTCCGTCGCTGTGTGCGTCTACCAGTACTGCTGGGTCGTGCGGCGGGCGCGGACCTCGAACAATGCCGGGCGCGAGAGTTCTTCGCCACTCTCAAGATATAATGATGAATCAATTCTGGGTACAATATGTTATGAAGATAAAAACAACACAATTAACAAGAAATGAGATCAAAAAGACAATTCTTTTAACAATATTTTATTATAACATAAGTATATATAACACAATTGTTTGTATATAAAATCTATTAATAATGCATTTGTCGTGGACCGATCAATGAATTAGCTTTATTGTGAATTTGTCATATACCATGATTTAACGGCACTTCATGGTTAGAGGGCCTACACAAGTGCCAACTCAGAAGCGATTTTATTTTACGCTAAGCTAACGCGAGAGTAGTTCCTCTGTGGAAACGAGATGGCGCTAGACGACATGTATAGCTGTCTCTTTTCCACAGTGGAAATACTCTCTGTAGGCCACTTGCTCAGTAAAAAGTCAGGTGGATCGAAGAGATTTTTTTTTTATTGTTTTTGTAGATTATATACCCCGTTTAGTAACCACTGATTGCACTCTGATTAGGACAGGTTAGATAAGAAGAGAATCAAAAAAAAAAATACATGTCGAATTGAGAACCTCCTCCTTTTTTCCGTCGTTTAAAAAACGAAAGATCTTGCCATCTCCGTCGTGGTTATTTTCTTGGTATTTAGCACAGTAAGTTGTATTTACTATCAAAAATACGATTTCTCCTAATGTTTTTTGATTTTATACCGCCTGATTTTTTACTGGGCATACCAAGAATTCAACGATCAGCTATCGACACATACAATAAAGAGTATAATGAGGATATGTATAGTATTACAAAATGTATATCACATTATATAAAATGGTATTTAATTTAAAACTAATATATAACAAGCCACAAATTTTCCACTTGTTTCAAATTTTCTTTTCATGTTTGGTTGAGCAAACTTTCAAGTTTTTCAAGTGTGTTATTTTTATTCAATTTATATAAGGGTGCTCCCTCACCGCGAGCATTCACCTGTAATGCAACGTTACAGATTCTAACATTTGAAGACAATAGAGCATCAAATTGCGCACTTTTATGTTACATTATAGGTAAACTAGCTGTTGCCAGCGGCTTCACCCGCTACAACCCGAAAATTATCCTACAGGAACATAAAATCGGGATAAAAACTATCCTATGTGTTAATCCAGGTTATAAACTATCTGTGTACCAAATTTTAGCCGAATCCGTTCAGTGGTTTTTGCATGAAAGAGTAACAAACATCCATCCACACATACAAACTTTGACGTTTATAATATTAGTACGATTATAGGTAAATGCTCGCAGTGAATGAGCGCCTTAATGAGCTGCCTTCACTTCAACGCATTGTACGGAAAAAAAGAAAAACATATGGCGCTTGAAAAGAGTAGGTGAAACGATATAGGGGTAGGCCTTTGTCCAGTAGTGGGACGTCAACGGCTACACAAAAAAAAAGAGGCCTACTTTTTTATGTAGAGACGCAGGCACATCAACCTACCAATATCTGTCAAATTTCTTTAATAATAGATTTTCAACCTTATCACAATAGTTGAAGGTTAATATTCGATTGGTACAATTTGACAATTTCGAGTAGGTTGAGGTTTCTTGCTGTCGTCTGTACCTCGTACTTACATAATGTTTGTCTCTGAACACTCAATTGTCGAAAATAGAAAAAAAGTTGCTTTTAAAATAATGGCAAAAAAAACAATAACATTATGGGATTTCTTTTCAGTTGAAGGATATGCCAGCTGAGTTGCGATAATGGGCAATATAATAAATACATAATTATATTATTAGTTAGATTACACAAAATGATCAACTATGAAAGAAACTGGAAACGAACGAAGCCGATGGTAGAAAATTTGAGTTTGTATCAAAATTGGAATTTTTATATCACATTACTGGTAGGGCCAACGATAAAACTTAGACCGCCTTACCAAAAACAGATAAACATTACGTTGAACGCTTGCCTAAAATAAGTGTAACAGCAAAACGACCCTTATATCAACGTGAAATGTTGTTTTGACATTGACAGCTTTTTAGACAAGTGTTCAACAGATTAAGGGGCAGTTTGAAAGTCGCGCCGGTTATAAAAAAAGTGAAAGGGAATCGTCTATCTTGGCATGGACATGTGATGAGGAGGGATGACACTCATGTGACTAAGAGAGTGATGAGTATGAATATTGATGGATGGAGAGGAAGAGGCAGGCCAAAGAAAAGATGGATGGATTGTATAAGTAAGGATATGAAAGAAAAAGGAGTAAATGATACTATGACTTGTGATATGGGAGAATGGAAGAAAGAAACGTGTTGCGCCGACCCCAAGTAAAATGGGAAAAGGGCAGGA
Organism: Agrotis ipsilon; assembly: GCA_028554685.1. Classification (NCBI taxonomy): domain Eukaryota; kingdom Metazoa; phylum Arthropoda; class Insecta; order Lepidoptera; family Noctuidae; genus Agrotis; species Agrotis ipsilon. The sequence goes on from CM052955.1 coordinate 17,494,488, forward strand.
AGAAGAAGAGTTCAACAGATGTTTATCTTTCATGTGGTTAGACGGAAAAAGTTTAATCTCATTACGTTATAATTATGGCAGATTCACCGAGTAAATAGCAAATGGAGTGCTCTTTGTGTTTTTGTTTGGTGGTTGTGAGTGTTCGGAAGCTTAGCTTTACCACTACAGTGTGACAGGGATCTTTGGTTCTTGATCAAAGGGCGCTGTTTTTAGTCATTGTAGTAGTAAAATACAAGATACGATCTTTAGTTCCAAGTTTGGTCATGTTTCAAACATTTTTGTATACAGTTTAAATTATTCCAAAAGTCTTTAAAATAAATATTTCGCAAATAAAATGATCATTTCAGTTTTTTTTAACTTTTAACAAACTACATTAAGTAGGTATGCTGCTGTGAATCGTCTAATTGTAAAAAACAGCTGATTCTTTTTTGGATTTCTGTGTTATCCCACTGTTAGAATTGTAAAAAACGAAGAGTACCATGACTCATTTCTAGTAAGGAAAAACTTAGCATGTACAACAAAACAGCACCCTGTATCGATCCCAAACATTCGCACTCCATTTGCTATCTACTTAGGGAGCTTCCCCATGACGCGATGCGACACAATTCGACCGATTCCAACTACAAGCAAAAATCATCCTTACCACTACGACATATGACATAAAACGTGCAATTATACGGGTAGATGAAAAACAAAACACGCTCGCCACGACGACGTCTAGTCAATCGAATTGCATCAGTATATCGTAGAAGCAAGGACGATTTTCATTTTTAGATAGAAGAAATTGGTAATCGCAAGTATCGCGTCACGGGCTCCCTTAGCTTCTCTTTCTCCTTCTAACAAGCGGCGACGGTGAAACCTTTCTCCAGTTTCTCCACGTACTGCTTGCGAGCGTCCATCTCGTCTGCTGGACGGTTGTAGGGCAGCCAAACTGGTTTGCCGATGAACAGGCGCTTCGTCTTTATGTAGTTCTGGAATTAAAGGTAACGGTGGTGAATCTATCAAAAGTCTAAACTATTTTATTTTGGATTTGACAGGACGCACTAAAATGACACGACAGTATGACGTTTTAGGTATTTGAAAAGCGTTATTATCTTCGGCAATTTTGTTTAATATATAAAAAAAAACTAAACGATGGATTTATTTGGTGCACAAGCCTATTGTGCCATGCGGGCGGCGATTAATGGGCGACTCGCTGACCTACCATGGACCATGCCCAGGTCGACGGCGCGTTGTATTCCAAGCGCGCCTTGCCGGGTCGCGGGACTAAGGAATTACTGTTTCAATAGCCTTTTTCGTTCCGGGGTCGGAACGAAAAAGGCTATTGAAGGACAGGACAGGATTTTAGTCAGTACAAGTCTGACAGTCCCTCCTGTCCTGCCCTGTGTGGTAAAATCATCAAATGAGTCTTATTTGATAGAAAAAAAGAGATAAAGGAAAGGGTATTTACATTTGTGTCAAGGGTGAACCGGTGGTAGCTACCACTAGGGATCACGATCATGTCTCCGGGGCCGACCGCGATGCGGATCCACTGGTCGTCACGGTCACGTACGTCGAAGTAACCAGAACCATCAAGTATGAACCTGGAATATTTAGAAAATCATTTTTTTATTTTTTATTGCCCCAAAGTAATAATGTCTCCTGTGTTGTGGGTGCGTCCAATGGCCGGACAGCGAGTTGCCCTTTACTCGTTGTCCGCATGCCCGCGCCTACGGTGGCCGGAGGTCGTCTGCCGACGTCCGACGCCGGGGGCGTCTATCACTGCGGTTGGGGCGGAGGGAGGACGCTGTCCTCTCCCTCTCACGGCCCGCCTCCTCTTTCACGAGCATTACTGCTTCGCAGAAGGAGGCGACCGCTTCCCACTCCGTCTCGTCCCGCAGCATGGCCTCGACCAATGCCGGGCGCGAGAGGTCTCCGCCTATCGCCTCCCTGAGGACACGTCGGTGCTCTGCCCAAGCTGGGCAGTCTTGCACCGTATGCTCTACGGTGTCCTCCGGGCGATCTTCACAGTGGTGACACCCAGGCGTATCCTCCTTCCCTATCCGACACAGGTACCTCCCGAAACTTCCGTGTCCGGTGAGGACCTGCGTCATCCGATAGGTCAGGACGCCGTGACGTCTCTCCAGCCACTCCTCAAAGAGGGGTCTTACCGCCGCGATTGCGGCGTGCCGGATTCAGCCAGTGCTTACAAAAACTATTTGAGGCTTGTTCACATAGTAAAACTTCTAGAACCGTCTTAGAAAAGAGTGCATGAAGTTACAAATGGTGCTAAGGCCATCCTATTCATAATTCACACACCTCACTTCTCTGCCATGTCTTTTATGAATAAGTACATTAGTTTATTTTTATACACAAATAAAATATCTGGATTTGCCTCTTTACCTTATTTCCTCATCTTGATGCAGATGTTCAGTGTAGAATGATTTCAGTTTCTCCTCGTAGTTAGGCAGGCAATCCTTGGAGCAGACTATCTCATCCTCATAGTCGTATCCTCTCTCTTTTCTTATGTTGTCCAGAACTCCGTCTGTTGCATATGTGTCTACATTCAGCTGGAATTATAGTTGATTGTTTGCTTTAGCATTTAGTTTAGATACTGGCCACAGTTTTTAAAAAGACATCTAATACCCGCTCTACCACACATAAAAAGATTAACTTCTTTTGAACGCTTGATTTAAAAAAGTGCAACTGCAAAATGAGCCTTATATCAATGTGAAAAATGATGTTTTGAAGTTGAACATTTTGTTTTGTCATGTGGTTAACGGATGTTTATCTTTCTTGTTGTACAAGTGTTTTAAAAGTTGCATAATGAAATATAATTTCATCATTGTCATTTCATTGCTTGCAATCACGCAAAAAGTGGTTAGGACTTGCAAAGGAATATTGAATTTTAGGAAATTAACCAGTAATTTACCAGTTACCAGTACCTCTAGCACGAGTTTTCACTATTTTACTTTACAGAAACTTTCCAGTATTTACAGCGTTTCTTGTATGAAAAATTGGAACAGCGCCTCTGGTGTGCGAAGAGGGAACTATATTTTTCCTTGAAAATTGTCAATTTGAAACTGTCAAAGTTGCAGTTTACAACTCAAATACTGAAAACTTGTGCTGACAGTACAGGTTTTTTAAGTTGTAATTAGCAGGGGTTCTATGTAGCTGTATTTATTAAATGTATAATGTTCTATGTATTACAAGTCATTGTTTCAAAATTCAACAATTAAGTTTATGTTGCTGGTAAGTTTGTGTATTCAACAATTAAGTGTGTGTTGACCTCTAAGTCCTAATGGAAAGTCCAGCAGAAGCTAAAACTGTCATTTGTGACATCCAGTTTTACCAAGGTTCACTTAATTATCCATAGCAGACTGAATAAAATTAATGATGACAACTAAGCAAACAACACAATAAGGCCCACCATGCACTAGGCCGCCACCCAGCTAGACAACCTGCAACTGTATGGTTGTGGTGTGCAGGTCACCCTAAATAAATTGAGATAGTAGACAGGAGAAAAGAGCAAACTAAAAAGGCTAGGCAGATGATACTCTTTTATACAGGAATCACTAAGGTAGCCTGTGAATCATCTGGCGCTTTTATGCAATTACAAAACCTGCTGTGTAATGGTTACGCAAATCCTATCGTTATGTCATGAATATGTAGTAAAATTGATATAGGCACCCAAATAATGCCTTCAAAACAAGATAACAATTCGAAGCGCAAATGATTTGCAATTTTTAGCACATTATAATAGATAAATAAGACAAATAATTCACATTATCTTTCATTTGTTTATAAACTACAGAAAAAACTATAGATAACAAAGCAATTAAAGTTGTAGAAACTACGCAAAAACGACTCACTTTAAAATATTCGACACCAGTTTTCTCGAACAAGTCTTTGATAGAAATATATTGTGGTGGGTTCCTATGGTGTTCCAAACGCTGATCGGTCTTCTCTTCATCCATAAACCACGCTTGAACCATTTTTAAATGTTATTTTAATGGTTTATTGATAAAGTTATTTCAGCAATTAAAGCTCCACTCCACTCGACCGCTGTTGATCAAATGTCAGTGTCACAAGTGTCAATGTCAAATTCAGTAAAGTGTCAAGTTATCTGAAACCGTTCTGAAATGTTTTGTTACTCTCCGATTAACATGAATTATAAAATAGAATTTTTCGACAAATGAGAGTTACCAATTTGTACATACTCCTTGGTTTTTTAATGGGCGGCGGCTGGCGGAATCGAAAATAATTTTGTTTGAAAGTTTTAATCTATCTGTAGGTAACGTCACGAAGTCGTATAAAAATAAATTCAAAACATTCCTTCATAGTCACAACTTCAAACAGCTTGTGGTCACAACCACACGTCACAGCCACTCACTCACTAACGGCCCCATGGCCGACAGTGTTTATCGATTACTTGCCGTTTCATTAAAGATCCAAACGGCAAGCAATAGATAAACGTAAACGATCAAGTGCCTTTGATAGATTTTCATCTTTATGCTCTAGAGTTTAAAGACGGACGTGGTGATACCCACTCTATAAAGAGGCCAGCCAAATTTTCCTATTATGCTCATTTAAAATTGCTGCGAAATGGAATGGAAGTCATTTATTTTGTATCGAGAGCCGACAGAGCTTAAACTTAAATGAATGCAAAATGTGGAAACCGGAGCATTCTAGGGAATTTTCGCAATTATGTACTATGTGGTTTCTACTTCACATATTGTACTTACAATTCCTATAGCCTAAGTCATGTAGTTCATTTTGCTTTGTAAAATTTTGTTACGAAATTCACTCCCTTTCCGCGGCAATATACTTATCAGTACACTTTTTGTAGGAGTAGGTACCTGTTTTCTGGTTATCTATGTATAAGAAATAAAAAACAGCGTCCCAAGTAAAAATATATTTAATGATCCTAAAGTATTACTATATTTTGGCTTATAAACCAATTACACATAACTACATAAATTGGGGGTTCTTACGTTTCTTTCTACTGACATAAAAATCTCCTAGCACCTTGTACTGGGAACTTTTAACACTTTGTGGGTAAGCACTGGCCGAAAAGGATTGGCCGGAGGATTTTCTGACCACATCGAATAATTAACTTTATCACTAGCAGCACAAAGTGGAAAATGTATCTTGAGCGGCGTACTCAAGCGTGCTTGAGCCACTGAGCGTGCCGTTTTGTCCTTTACAACACAAATAACAAGGTTTATTTTGCAATGTGATAGAAAATCCTCTACCATTTCGTTCCTCTCTGACTACACTGACCCTTAAATTAACTTTCACATGAAAAAAAAAACATTTATCTATGGCATCTATTATAAGTACAGGTTACTATGGGTAGTTTCAAAAACTATTAAAAATATGTATCTCACAACACATCAGTATTATTTAAAATTAAAGTACATTCATATTTATTCTTACAAGGAAAATTGTTCTGGTAGTTCCAATGTCAGGTCGACTGTTTCAATTCATTCATATACTTTCTTTCTAGTGCATTCTACCTGGCCTTTAAATTTTCGAATCTTTATAAATAGATTTTTAAATTAACGATTAAACCATAAACAATACTGTAAATTGGCTATTGGGTGTTTAATCTCATTTTTATGATAATTAATTTTTAAGCGTTTTTTTTCCTGTCCCATCTCTAATTTAACACATCGGAACTGCCAGACTAAATAATGTTAAATATGTCATAAAGACTTCTTGAATATTTCACACAACAATTATATTTATTACACATATATCAGAAATATCTATTTACAGATAATATTTGATATGACTGACGATGAGAAATTATAACTTAGGGCTGATCCCCGAATCAAAACGCGATTAAACAGTTGAACTGAGTTTTAGTGCTGTTAATGTTGACATCAGTATAAAATATTTAACAATCATAGCTCATAAATGGGGTTTAGTTGCTAATCAAGTTCAGATTTAGTGATGGCCCACAATATTTCTGAAATTCTAATTACTTCCTGGGTGTTTAAAACATAGCCAATAAAAATGAATAATCAAACAAATCAATGGACGGACATATAATCACAATAATTAAAATATTCATAAAATTATGTGTAACAAAAAAAAAAAAACAGCGAATGAAGAATTTATAACATGTCAACATTATATTTTTCACTAAATGAAATGGTTTCATTCAGATTTATTTTTTAATTCTATACATAGCATGTTAAAATGGCAGCTATTATAGATATGTAAATAAAAAAAGGATAAAAAAATGTTTTTATAATAGAATATACTTTTTTTTTTTTTTGTATAAGAAAAGCCTTGGAAAAATAATGGAAAAATATTGTATGCTTGCAATTCATAAATACCAAATAAAAATGGAAACTTTAAAGCTATCACACACATAGACATTCCACGCTTATTTAAAAATGATATATTGAGATCACATCCTTATGTCTAAAGCTACCCACACACGGTAAGACAAATAATTCATCATATGTTATGATACTTTCAAGTAAACAACAATGATTTACATTAAATCTGTCTTAACGTGAATGGGGCTTATGAACTACGTTACATGAATAGGTATTGATGGTGGAATTTTATTTGGAAAAATGTTAAAGAATAGCAATCTTCAATCTTAGAATCTAAAAGTTATCACAAAACACTGTATTAGGAACTTACACTAAAATGGCGGGAATACTCAAAAGATTTGCCAGTAAAATAATTTTACTGTTTATCTTTTAAGTTATTACTTAATTTTTTCGTAAAGACATAATACAGTTGTCTGTTTAAACTTCACACAAAGAGAATATTACAAAAATATCAAATTTACACATACATAATCTACTGGGAGAAGATATATTACCGATTTCACGCGTTGCAATTAAAATGTCACAATGAAATAATACAATATTTATGAAGACATTTTTGTCGCAACGTGTGTACGAAACTTTATACAGTAGTTTTTAACATTTTCTCTATGAAACTTACCTTACTTTTTAGGGCAAGAATTTTATTGATTTTTAGAAATAACAATCTATAAGTCATAAGAACATAATATAGATGTTATTGTTGTTGCAGAATAAGTAGGTCCGGTATCTGTATATAGATTTAAGAGTACAATTTACCGAGCAAATGCGAAAAACAACTGTATATTTTATATTAAAACAAAGTTCTAACGAAAATTATCACAATAATTATTATGTATTTACAATTTTATGACAAAAACATAGATTAAAAATCTAAAATAAATTAAAAACTACAAGTAGGTATGTATTTATTAAAAATATTAATTATTTTTTATCTTAGTTTAAGATTGCATCGTTACTAGTTAAAATTTACACTCAATTAAAATGTAGAAATATCGAATTCTTGTCATTTCACTGTACATGTTGTACCTTTACATAATTATTTTGCTTCTTTACTCTTTTTCATCAACAGCCTAAAAACGTGTTACTTTACATTAAAAAAATAAAAATAAAAAAAAGATAAGTGAGTCTACTAGCGCCACCTGTATGTCAGAAGATTTGATTATTGCTTTATAAAAATCACAGGCGACATCTATATTTACTTCTGAATAATTCTAAGAAAAGGTTTTAATTTGGGACATCCTTGGTCCAGAATTTAAAAAATAATGCAAGGCTTTCAGTGTATAGAAACTCGTTGAACCGTTGATGAAAATTTTACCTCTTTCAAGGAAGTCTAGCCGATTTCAGATTAATTCTGATTGTATGACTCGACTAGTGACTTCATAAAAGATCAGAGTAAAATCCATAATAATGTCATAAATTCAAGTCGGGGTTATTATTCAAGTCCTATTTTCATAATTTCTAGGCCTCTAAAGACGGTTTGTCAAAATTGTTTTTGTTATTAATATGTTTGTCATTTCTACAGAAGTCTTAAACGAATATTTTGGTCGTTCTTTGAGTAAAATGGTTAAACCCAACTTTTTAATTTTGTCATGATTTTTGGAATCATGTTATTTTTCTTTAAAATAATTATATTCTGAAAATAAAATAACATTGAAACTTACAACAAATTATGTCATGACGCAACTTTTCTATAAATCAAAAATGTCAATTTAATCAGACGGCATGATTGTTTAGAAAAAGATTCATATTATGTCTAATCTAATCGTTTGAAGTTTGATTTATCAATCTAATAATAGTAATGTCAATTCCTTACAATCATTGACAGTAAATGTCAGTATCAGAATGGCCCATGAAGTGATGACGTCACAAGTCCTGTTACAGTTCAACAATTTGCATTCAGAATCACAATTCTTCAATGGGGAAAGTCAGTCAAAGATCAATGTAGATGGCGTGACTATAGCTAGGTCCCAATTCGACCAATCAGGTCAAGCTATTTTTAAATAAAAAATGACGTTAACCAATGACGAAGCTAGGAACTAGCTACACTAGCGCCAATACTTTCACAATTCTCATCCCCATTTCTTGTCATTTTGTCAGTACGTAAGGTACATTAGGTTAGTTCGGCCGTCATCTCGAGTCTTGATGACGTCATTTGTCATGTGATCAGAGCTTGGTATGCTTGACGGTGTCCGTCCAGTAGTTCTGAATGGTCATCGCCTCTAGAGAGTTCAGGAACGAATCGTTGTCCAAGCTGTACATCTCTTCGGAGTTGTCCTGGAATTGAGATAAAGAAAATTTTAAAAGTTAGTTTGAACTAAGGGCATTGCTGCTGAGGCATGGCATAAGCATAATCATCACCTCATAATTTTCCCTATCCATGAACATTACGCTAATGTAAGAAGGAGCAGGCCATATAACATTGGTAAAAGGTATAGAAGTTAATTTTTGGCTGTATTGAAAGGAGCCTTGAGTTTGGCTATTTAAGGAGTAAGATTACTGGACATTTGCGAAACGGCTACTAGGATAATGTATCTATTAAAAAACGTTTTTAAGAGAATAATACTTACTCTGATAGTACTGTCATCAAGGTAGCCACTCGAATCAGGATTCGAGCATTTGTCATTCAAAGTCTGTGGCTTATTCAGGTACCTCCGCCGGTACAGCACGAACGCCGTGCTTCCAGCCAACGCCGCGAGCACCAGCGCAGCAAACGATATACCAGCTATCGCTCCCGTATCCATTCCTCCATCCCCCTGGTCTATCACCCTCCTCGATGACTCCACGTTCGGTGGTATTCGCGTCTGCAGGAAAGTAGTCTCCAATGACAAAGGTTTCTCCGTCACTATCCTGCTTTCTGCGACGTTCACACCTCCTTCTTTAACGAAATCTGGTCTAGTCAGATTCCGTTTTTTAGACACGAACGTTGTGTTTTGAGTTTCAGTAAGATTGGTGAATGGAGCAACTGTTACGTTTGCGTTTGGTGCTAGAGTTGTGTTCGTCATGTCTGTGATGTTAACTACCGTCCATTGTATCGACGGGTGTACTTCTTCTGTCTGATTTGTTTCTGTAGTATTTGCTAGTGGGTTTATCTCTGGTGGTCTGTCTGTTTGGTTGTCTGTCGTGTTGGAGCTCTGTGTGGTGACTTGCGTCTTCGTGTAGTACATGGCTCGACCCTGCCGCTCAGAGAGTCGTCGGTCTAATTCCGTTTCAGGGTTGATGTGCTGCAGTTCTTCTGACTGGGGCGCCGCGAAGCTTCGCCCGCTGCTCGCTGAAATAGATAACACGTCTTGAGTCAAGTGGTGCTGTTATTGCGAGTTGAGATTAAAATTGTTGGAGATAATAAAATCAATAGATAATCTATTGTATCCGTGTTTGAATTGTAAATCAAATGATTGTGTTACGTGAATCACGAATCGAATTAGTAATCATAAGAGTGATGAAACAGGTGCAATTATTTGATCATATATAATTATCTATGATTGCTGCAGGAAACGATATTTAGGTACCGAATCTATTACGCATTATTATCTTTTTGTTGAAATCGAAATAAATGTTTAGGCAGTAAAGCATTAGTTCTACATCCTCGCCTCCAGAGAATGCCAAAGACAAACGGTCGTTAGCGTAAAAAGGAATGTTTGAGTAGAAATGTCTGAAATAAATGAAGGTGGCTATTTACATAAACGTAGGCACTGTAGTCAGCTAAGTACACAGAGCTGAACAAACTCAAATGCTTCACATACAGAATTTTAACAAGGCTACTTTGTAATTGGACGAACTGTATGATAACAGTTTATGCTAGGTGGTAGTATCGGATTCTTTCATTCCAGACTGTTTCCATGGTTTGGTCTTGATATTGTTATAGATTTTTTTTTAAGTTATTAACTAGTCATCAGTGATAATCAATCACTAAGGTTGAATTTGTGCCTGGTTGATGGCAACAGGATCGCTCTATTAGGGGGACTTAACAAGTGAAACGTGGGTATACTATTGGTTGCACCTCTGCCAAACCCTTAAGGGTATACTCGAGCTGTTATGTTAGCTGAGGACTTTGAAGATCTGGAAGTTCTTGTGGAGCCTTTAATGAAAGAAATAAGGAAAGCTGTTCAGCTACTTTCGCTACCTGCAAATATTTAGGCACACGAGTTTCAGGCAAACCACTTCTAAAGAATTTGAACTACTCGTATTATGTAGATAGAATGCTTTTACGGAGTAATGTTACCAGTAGGGTCGGCTAAACTCTGTGTGGGCGAAATGCGTCTATTTCTTGTAATAATAATGGTTTCGTGAAGATTAAAGAAATGATGGATGAAGTGTTTTCAAAGTGATGACTCGAAAACGGGCTACAAAAGACCGTTTCTTTCTCAAAGCTATGAAATATAAATGGTTTAATTCGTCCACATGTCATAATGTTATATTTCTATTTGGTTAGAATAAAGTTTTGCAAAAATCAACAAGAGTTAGAATATCCAAATATCATTGGACCTGACCTATATGTATACAATTTGCTGGAAATCAATTTTTTTTTATCAGAGTTGGTGAAAATAGTGTGTAAAAGAAACTGCCCCTTTATTCCAGTGGTCGTAAGTACAATTGCTAATCAAGATTATCTTGGGTTATGATTCCCAGATAGGTCATTCTCAGTAAGCAGTCAAGAATTTTTTTGTTTTTTGTTTAAGAATTAATTTGTTCCCCGATTGATGGCGATAGGCTCGCTCGATATTACATGGGGCTGGCGAAATGTGGGTTATCTCTTTAACCAGAGATACACCCAATAGTAAACCGCCTTTCGGGGTTTATAGGCGCAGGCACGATGTTATTTAGAAGACTACGCAATGACTTTCTCACAACGTTAAATTCACCCACAGGTCTTAACAATTCCCTACCAGATCTAATCAAAGCCCTCTAACCCTCGATCCACCAAAATACTCAATCAAGTGTCGCTGATTTCTCATTGTGTTTGAATATTGATATTCAGGAGTTTCCTCGTATATTTTATAGCTCAGCCAAGTTCGTACCTACTCGTAGCTTCCCTCGGTCTCGGTACAAAGTGAGTGTCGGCTTTGATTAGGATTCGTTTGCAGAATACCGCCTTCGTACAGTGGCGTAGCTAGGCGGGGGCGAAGTGTCCCCGGGCCTCGCATCTAGCATAGGCCCTCCCCTGGCGCGAGCATATTTTTCGTCGTGAAAAAAAGGGCCTCGCAGATGCGTTTCTCCCCCTCCTAGATTCACGCTTCGCCACTGCCTTCATAGATATACAACTTAATAAGCAGGCAGGTACAGACTTGCGGAAATAAAAATGTTGATCACTTTGTAACATAATAATCAAAACGGAGATGAATAATTTCATTGATTTCAGTGGAACAGACAATCGATATTTATTGTTTGTGCAATTAATTTAATTATTTACAGGTTTATTATGAAGAAGTTAGGGTGACAGTGGCAACGGCGCAACCTTTGTGTCAATTTCATCATCTTCATCATCACTGCTCTCAAAACGATGAAGGAAAACATCATAGAAAACCAGCAATTCTTAACATAAAAAAAATATGAAAGCAGGCTTGTTTCCCAGCTGATTATGTTATGCTCATTCTAAGCAATATATAATTTGCTATCTACAGAAACGAAAAAGACTTTACAACAATAATTAAAGTTCTATGAATAAAACTATCAGTGTCATATCTGCAAAGGTAATCTCATGAAAACAACGCACAAATGATCCTAAATTACTTCCCTTTTAGAGAAACCAACATTCACAACAGAACTAACATTTACAGTGACATTTTGACATTTCGAAATCCAGGTTGGCATAAGACCCTAGCCAAACAAGACGCAAATAGGTTATTAATATAAGTTAGAGAGAGAGACTACATATTATAACTATGGTGTTAGAAAAGGACGGAGGGCTAGGCTTTATAGAGAGCTTGAAGTTTACCATTTATTCGCCCTGAAATGTCAGGTATTTGTAAGTGACCCCTTTCCTTGTGAAACTCACGACAAGACTGTGTTGTTGTGTCAATAAAGGTAAATGGCATTTTAGGGTTAAAACGATATTGTATTTGAAGCAGAAATGCCGCCGTTAAAGTCGACTGTATTACGTAGCTGTAATACTTGCCTACACATCTACAATTATAACTTTTAAGGTGAAAAACACCTGAAGAAGAGCGGTAACCGTAACCTAAAGACGCTTGTAACACCAGAAAATTTCAAGGAATTTTGGCAATAATGTGTTTTCTTCAACACACTTAAAGTTGGAAATCGAGGCCAAAGAAACCCTGTCACATGTTAGGCGATGCAAGAGTCTCGTGTGACACTTGCACCCTTCACCTGACTACCGGACGTGACGCAGTATGCACTAAGTAATTTCTATCATTTGTTATCTCCGCAGTCTCTGTCCCAACACGAGTCTAGCTTGAACGAGTAGCTCGTGGCTTTAAAATTAAATAAACGCATTGCCTTATATCGTAAGGACAGGACCAACCAAAGAACGAAAATGCACCAGTTTTTTGGGTCTCAGCTGTCAGTTCTGGGCCAAAGCAACTCCATCAACTCAGGTTACGTTATATTTGAACGTAGTTCGTATGATTGATCATAGATGGCGCTATTTTATCCTTGTATCAAGAAATTTTAGGGTAAATGTTGTGATGGGTATATTGTATCCTTCCTTTCGAAATGATTGGATTGGAGTGTTTAATGTGAGAAGGCAGAAAAAATGCTTTCTAGCAATACACAACCCCACTAATACTGAAGTTCGTTAAACTATACTACCGCTGAACGAGGGCGAGGCCTTGGGCTTTTATTCAATGCTAGATTGGGTCAGGTCGAGGACAAAGTTCCATCGGAAAACGTGCAAAAACGTCCATTTGATACCGATCAATCCATTCAGCTTGTTTTTATATCGTAAAACTGTAATGGGCGACAGTTTATTAGTCAATAAAGAAGACTTTGGAACATTATTTAGATCTCCGAAGGTCGTTCGGATGATAAGTTGTTTAGGATACGTTAGTAGGGGTTTAGGAAAAGGTCGAGAGTTCCGCGAATTGCGTTATGTTTCTTGCTTAGGGTTTTCATTATGTTCGAGTATTTTTACGTAGTGTCTGCAAATTCTGGACAAGTAACTAACTCTCCAGTTACTTACTTGTCCAGAATTTGCAAGCTGTCAAGTGGATATATTATTATGTTATAAATGCTTTGAATCACCGACTTGACTTTTCGCCACATGTACCAGAATAGCATAATCGCGAAAAGGAAAATGAAAGGCTCGTTCACTATTATATGCAACTTACAACTTGCGATAGTATACTATTTATTGTGTGATTTTAGGTAATAACCAGCTTTCGTCCGCGACTTGGGTCCAAAAACGTGGTAGTTCAGCTAATATGTAAGATTTAAATACCTTAAATGTAATTTCTCTACCAGAAAAAAAAAAATTGCATCATTAGTACCGGGGCCAACAAATGTACCTATAAAACTTATAAATATTAGACATGAATGAAAGAAGAAAGTAATCATAAGGTGCCTGCCAACATTTTCTTTTTATAATGTGCCAGCCCTATTGTAGCAAATATTTAGAGGTTTCCTTCGTGATTTGTTAGGATCCTTTGATAAAAACAACAGAACTTCTAATCTAATAAAGATACTGAAAGGTAAATGTATGTGAGGCTTCAGGATTTATCTATTTTATTACTTGGACAGACGAAGTATTTCTTTTTTCCCGAGTTTGAATGGATATTGAAAAGCCTTTGTAGGTAATTTATGACAATACAATACATAGAAGAACCTTTATTCTTTTTTATATCAACAAATGTTTCGCATTGTAGGACTATTTTTTTATGTTCTTTTTTGTGTTCGTCTTCTTCACATTAATTTATTTGTGTTGTTTCATCAAACAGAATAGGATTTCTTAGAATTGTACAGGCTATTTCTTTTTTTTTTTGTGAAGTAATTTTTTTTTGCTCTTGAAGCGGCAAATGAAACTGAAGCTCTTGGGTATAATAAGGATTTAATCTTAGCATATTATTCAATTAATCCTGTAGATACAGCAAAAAAATTGTGAAGAGATCAGTAACTCTTCATTTAGTCTGTAATTCCCGAAGTACTAGGAAAGTATACCTTGGGTACAGGCGAATTTACTCCAATCGCCCTGGTCCCCGAAATATTAAAATTTATCCTACGAACAGTAGGTTTTTGTTGAGCGTCATCTGCTTGCCCCAGAGACTACCCCCATGAGGAATTACACGACTCAAAAGAAGGCAGAAGCTTTGGTACCTAATGACAACTACACACTTCGCCGACGGCAAAGACTGCGGCATTTCTCAAGCAGGTATACTATAAGTACCGTTGTCATCCCTTTGTTCAATAGTCACAGTGGCATGCCGACCGCTGACGTGCTGCCGGCATAGCGTGTAGAGCCCGTTAGTGATAACGTAACGTGGTGGTCTACTATGACGTCTTAAAACGGGAGTAGTTCCAGTGTGGGAACGAAATGGAGCTAGACGACTTGTATAGCTCTGTCTCTTTCCTAAAATGGAATCAGTCTCGCTCTAAGACGTCATGGTAGACCACCAGCTCTATTTTCATCATCATCATCATCAGCCTTTTAACGTTCCCACTGTTGGGACACAGGCCTCCTCTCTTGTGAGAGGGAGTGGGTCATAATCTACCACGCGGGCCCAGTGCGGGTTGGCAGATGTCACATGTCTTCGAATTTGATGGTTCTAGGACATGCCGGTTTCCTCACGATGTTTTCCTTCACCGTTTTGAGAGCAGTGGTGATGAAAATAAATTACACAAAGTAATGTGCCAGGTTGGGTTCGAACGCACGACCTACAACTCGTAAGTCGGAGTCGATACCACTGGGCCACCAGTGCTCTAAAAGCTCTATTTTACAACAAATAACCTCCAATTAAACAAACATTAATCAAAATACATAATTGTATTTACAACTCTAGTCGGCCAGTGTTTGCTCTGTAGGGTCACCCACAAATTGCTGCGGACGCAATTATAACTAAAGTTTAAACTAAACAGGTCGGGCTCAGTGGTGTTTAATTTATTTTAGAGGACATCGTTTTAGGATGGTTGGAGTGGAACTTTGAGGTATGATAAGCTGTTTGTTTTAGTACGAGGCACAAGGGGGGACTTTGGGACTGTCTTAACAGGTAACAGTGACATAGGAATGTAAAGGAACACCATGGTTTTTTGTCAGTACGAGCCTGACAGTCCCTTCCGCTCCTCCCAAGGTGGCAGAACTTATTTAAAGATTTTATCAAATTAATAAAAGGGGGAACTTTGGCGCCAGGTGGAATTTACCTTGCCTTCTCGTTTTCATAGAGTTTTGATTTAGTATTGTTAGTATGTAGGTATGGGATAAATCTTGTGGCTTTTTCCAAAATCAGCGGGTTCAATTCTTGGCCAGAATCATTGAATTTTCAAAAATCCAATGACGCAGTTGTAGTTTTCGTCAAAATCAGCTTCGAGATTTTTCGATAATACTCGTAGGTAGTTTCGTATTTGGCCATCCAGGCCTAGTTGAAAAATTCACCCTCTTTACAATTTTAATGCGTAACCCATTTCATTTGGCAGAAATATGCTTCGCTTTGGTAACCTCATTTGAAATTGTTACAAAAGCATTAAAATATACTCGTATTTACAGTGTATTTTCACTGTATACGCTTCGAAGTCAACAAAAAGCTGTAGAGTATAAAAACAGGCCAAGTTCGAGTTAACGTTGGGTTCCGCGCCATTAACTATAAAATGCCAAGTATAGAAGCCACCTTAAATATTTATTTTATTTTTTAGGGGGAGCTCGTGGCTAAATAATTACAGCCGCACAAGCCGATAGTCCGTGTTAAGCCGCGCTTGCCGAGGTTGGTCTGTGGATGGGTGACCATCTGTCATAGCGAGTTTCCTCCGTGCCTCGGAAACCACGTATAGCCGTTAGTCCCTCCATGTTCATGACCATCTAACTATCATGGTTCTTGAGATAAAGCCTAGTGGCAAACGAACGGACATACAGACAAACGGACAGACAGCGGAGTCTTAGAAATAGAGTCCCGTTTTACCATTTGAGTGCGGAACCCTAGAAAGTGCCCTAGAAAACCTAATCCACTTGAGTGCAAGTGTGGAAACATACGAGGGAAGAAAACAGACTTGGACGCTATTATTTTCTAATAATATAAAGTTGGAGAATTTGTTTGGTTGAACGTCCTAATCTCAGGAAGTACTGGTTCGAATTGAAAAATTATTTTTGTGTTGGATAGTCCATTTATCAAGGAAAGCTAAGCTTATTAAAAATCGAAGAAGATTTAAAATGCTCTATCTCGTAAAGTAACGCGTTAGAAAAAATATAGGCAACGTATTGAACACAATTAATAAATAAATAAGGCTGAAGACACACGTCTGAATGCGCATATGCAACAAACGTCACGCTTGACGTAACATAAAAACTACTATGTAGTAACATGATTAATTACATGTCCATACTTATGTGTATCTTACAGCCAGGGATATGCGCATAATATGCATGTAATGTAACATAAACCCATCATTACAAATGCTAATTAAATATGCTGTATTATGATATAATTTTAATTGTAGAGGTAGTTGTGTTCCCATGTAATATTAGATAATATGAACGTATCATTTTACCCACGATACTGGTTCTTTACAAGTTAAGGGTACACTAGTCGGTCATTCTTCCATACAAACGTAGTTTAGCGATTATTCCAATATTTGACGGTTTCATTTCACATTAAACAATGATCTACATTCATCTCACCATTGTCTAGTCCTGTATGGAATCAAAAAAGTAAAAAAAAGACATCTATTATTAGTTATGGGTGTCGAAACTTCCTTATTTTAAGCCTAATTTTAACGAATCTTTGGGGGGAAATAAATAACAAAAGAAGGCAATAAATTGTAAAATAATGTCCATACAGAAATAGATAATTTGTTCAAAATTATGGATAACTTTATTTTGAACAGATACATTCAGTAGTTTTTTCATAATATCCAAATTCCCGAAGGTCTTTTGTAAAGTTGCAGTAGTTCATTATTCAAAGTAATCAGGCATTCATGAGTCAGTCGAAGGGTGGAATATGTGTGCATAAGTGCCCTAGCTACTTACTGCTCATCCATCCTATCGATACGTGATGTTGGATGAAATAACAAGCATTTTAATCCCGCCCGCCAACGAGTTCGTCCCGCCGACTAGCGCATCCTTAAGGCCCGGTTTCCACTAACGCGGAACGGAGAGCAGTTGACCAATCAGTGTGACAATTAATATTTATTTTTAGAAAAACGTGTTTTTTTTAGAAAATTGTTATGTTTTAATTTATTCTTGTAAGTGGGTCGTTCAATACTTATACGTTTTAAAAAGGCACGGACTGTCACAGGAAAATGTGTTTCGTTTAGAAATAAGACGAGGTTCTTCCTATCTAAGGTTCTCTGAGAAGAAACAGCTGGCACAAATCCAGAAGTCACAGTTTGACATTGTTTTGGTCAAATCGCGATATGGATTTCAATGTAGTCATATCAATTTCAGAATGTCTGTTGTCCGCTATACTCGTGTTGGTTTTCGATATGGCATTTTTTTAAATTGGTATTAGGTTACAAAGTGCGAATATGATTCAGATAAATATAATTCATGAAATCAATTATATTGTCTCGATAAATCTGTACCCAATCACGTACACATTTCTTTTGAAGTTTTAAAAATTATGGCGTTCCCGTACACATTTCTGCCTCGTGTATTATTCCACATAACTTCTAACAAGAATTGGATCACTAACAAGATTAAAATGTGTGTGAAGACAAAAATAGAATTCTTAGTTAGTTTTACTGAAAGGGTTCGTCCACGTCTGGGAACGCAGCGATCGCACGTTTTCTAGCATCCATACAAACGTGTATTTATAAACAAAAGTAGCGCAACTGACAAAGAAAGAAAAAAAATGGAGCAAAGAGACCACGATAGAAACAACACATTTAAAATGAATAACACAAAAAAATCTAATGCAAATATTTAAAAAAAAACAGAATTGTCGTGTCTCACAACTCAACTTGCGTGCAGTGTGTTCGCACCTTAATTGTTAGCCAGTATACTTTTGATGTAGGTCAAAGGAATAAAATATACTTCAGCGGTTACATTTGTTTTTTTTTTTTTTTGTGAAAATAGATTATGAACTAATATTATGAACAAAAAGGTTGTACGAAAAATAAAAGAACTATAAGTTTTACAAAAAAATGTATACATTTTATTGCCAATTGTCATGTAAATATACGAGAATTTCATTAACAAAATGCAAGATTACGCGAACGTTACGTGTTTCATGTAAACTCGTGTAATTAAATGTAAACTGAGTCGTAAATCTTGTAATTTGTTCATTTATATGTCGAATTACATCACAAAGGGGGTAAATACACTAATAAACATGGCGTCTTATGTCACTTTCACTTTTAATTGCGAATTACTGACAAGTAAAGAAACATATTGCTCTACTTTTAATTATATGAATTGTATAACGTTATTGACTTCAATGTACATACATAGTTGGGACCGTCGAACACATGGAAATATTTTAAACACATTTCATTTTACAACTTTTACTAAATGAAAACTGCACTTGCTTGTGACGTATTGTGAATTTTAAAAGTGACGTATCTTCGTCGACTTTTGTTTGCGTAACAACAGAAAATTTACGGGTCAAATATTTTTTGAAAATCTAAATGACGAGATTACATTTTTTCAGTTGAAAACCCTGGCTATTCAATCAATCAATCAAATCGTTTATTTTCAACCAGGCCAATTAAAAGCGCTTTTGTATTGTCAAAAGACATAAAATTAGTACAAAAATAGTTATGGTGCTACAGTCCCAGTCTCAAGGCTTAAAAACTGTGAAAATACCGTAGGTGCACGTTCCAAAACGTAGATCTATATGGAGAAGAATGAGCAAGAAGCTCCATGGACACTCTTTTTCAATCGCCAAAATTATTAAAATAAAATTATACAAATGCTGTACTTTTTCTCTTGTAAGTATTCCCATAATTAAAATATATCCTATTTTAGTAATCAGTAAAACATGATGTTGAATATTTTATTACCTATTTAACAAGGAAAGCAAGTCACATAAAAATATCCTTTATAATGTATTTACGTACGAACAAGCCCGTATTTACGTGCAAACGAAAGTAACAAAATAACTGAACAAAAAAACTGTTATTTATTGAAACGTTTATCGCTCGTTAAAGAGCTACTGTCACTATCACTATGTACATGTAGCAATACGTTACGTTTTGGATAAACACCACTACCAGCTATGCCCCTATAGTTTCAAGTACTTTTTATTTCAGCAGTGAAATCGAGTGATTAACCCAGTAAATTGATGTTACAAGAGGCGTTGGCTACGATGAAATTACCTTACAATGTGCTTTAATTGTTGTTTTTTTAAAGCGAATATTGCGAGTTTTTTACTGATCACTGTTACATAAAATCAAGCCTGGAAAGTTAAGAACAGGTTTGATTATAGGTACAGGCACTTTTCTAGTTATGCTAAGTCTTTTTTATCGTGGTAAAATCATCAAATGAGTCCCCCCACCCATTACTGTTAGACTTTATTGGGACAAACCCACCACACTGTTCCCAAACCACTGCAACTCCTGAGAGCCAGAATCAACAGTGGCAACCACCAGAAAAGCGCCGAGGCAATGAAGCTCGACGTACTGTTAGACTTGTATTGACTAAAATCCACGGTGATGCTTCAATAGCCCTTTACGTTCCAGGGTCACAATATTGCAACTAACTTTCAATTAAGACCACCCTAATCTTTGGAAATAAGCGTAATGATACAATACTTTACAAGGATATGGGCGAAAAACATGGTGACGCATAAATTTTTATTGTGAATGTCACTTCCTTCATGATGGCTGTAAGATTTACAAAGAACAAGAAAGGGAGCAGAAAATGTGCTTTTATGAACACGAGAGATGTTAAATAAATTGAATGAGCATCAAATAAGATGCAAAATTAAATTTCCATGTAAGAAGATAGGATCGGGACAAAACATAATTAATATGACAAGAAAGATGAAACATTGGGGAAATTCTGAGGATAACGTGTTTGAGATTGAGGTAAATAAGGTTTTAATAATTGTATTGGTAATCTGTCTAGGTTCTCATTTGGAAGAATACAAACAAGATGTGGAGACTTGACACAAAGGGCGTCTTCATAGTCACAACAGTCGGCCGTAACGCTGCAGCAACGCGACTAAATTGAAGGTGGCTTAGCCCCTTCGTGAACAATGCGACGCAAGTCTCCGACCTAAGACTTTGGTATCCATTAACGCATGCCTGTGTACGAACCTTTGATTTGGAATTATTGCGATAGACGCTTGGATACCAGTCGTAAGATTTCAACAAAATGGTAAGTGAGCTGTGGGTTAACTTGGTTAGATTTTAAAAATATTAGATGGAAATAGAAGATGCTTAGAAGAATACTCATTTATTTTTAGAAGTCAGTTTAAAACTCAACTTCATTACGAGCTCTATAGAGCTGCAGAAACAGACTAATCACCACCAAACTCCGCTCGACTGTATATCAAATTACCTGTCTTTCAGCAAACATCATTAAGTCTCCCAATATACCTATTAGGCAAAGGTAAACTCGTTTAAACCTTAATGGCCGCCGGGGCTCGGTCGACCATTACACCTATCAGTACTGGGGTGATTGGCCTAATCACTGAGCCTAACCAACAATCAAGGGGGTTAACATGATCCCAAGAGAGAAATGGCGGTTGATGCCTTTTTCGTCTTTTTTAATTATTTTTGGCAAGATTGAACTAAATTGGTGTTTTATGGTTAGGTTACCTAATTTAGCTTTATTGCGCTGGAGGCTGATAGATAAGCCATTTTCACTGGTAGTGTATTACAGTAGAACCTCGTTAATACGGAGACGGAGAGGCAAAAACAAGACCCCTCTCGGATTATCAAGGCGATTATAGTATGTCATATTAAATGGTAATAAACCTCAAGATCATCTTAATGTAATAAGATGATCTTAAAGTCCTTGATTAATTGTTGTTTTTTTACTACCAATCACAAAATTAACCCTAGAACTAAAAGGCAACGAGGTGTAAAGCCTACGTGGTGGATAACTGCCCATACCCCACTTACAAGGAGGAGGCCAGGACCATAGCAGTGGGAATTTATAGGCTGACATCTTTCATCATTTATCATAATTACCCTATAAGTGTTCCCACTGCAGGGACACAGGCCTTTTCTCTGTGAGAGAGTCTGACATATTTGGCAGTAATAAAATCCGGAGTAATTTAAAATTAAATCAACCCGATCAATGATTCAATACTGTATTTCATCACGATCGTAATGAAAATAAGTCACTTCCGCAGAATATGAAGTGATAGTCTTTTTAGTGATCACTTTTAATTTGTAAAATGTTGGGAAAATGACGTTGTTTACTACCAAGCCGTTAATTGCTTTTTCTGGTTCAATGGACAACTGCGCAGCAATGACAGCCTTTATACTTTTTGCGGAAAGGTTTTTCATTTAAAATTAAAATAACTTTAACCAAGTGCCAACGTTCCGCCGGTATCGAATGCCTCTGTACTATATGAAGGTGCGTCCACACAGAACGAGCAGCATCGCGAGGCAAATGCCGCGCGAAGCAGCTCGGTGGCTGCTCACTTTGAATGGACGTGCCGCGTGCGAGGCGAGCGCGCTAGCCTCAGCCGAGGCACGTCTATACTAACCGAGCTGCCTCGCGCGGCAATTCCTTAGTTTTTGTGTGAAAGAGTAAAAAAACATCCTGGATACATCCTCACAAACTTTTTATTTATAATAGCTTAGTGAGATAAGATTCATTATACTCGTAGCTTGGCTGTGACGATGAAAACTAGATTATCTCACAGACATAAATCTGTCGATGACGTGAAAACTAAGCCGTTGAATGTAATCGCTGATAGATGCACTGATACTGCGCCATGTTATTTTTATGGTGATACTTTACATTGACGTCAATGCAGACTTATAGTGGAAACGGTAAAGCAGTTTCACACGGGTGGATGGAAATCTTAGCGACTTAGAATTAGCGTATAAGGATTACATCATTTAAAATGTAAGTCGATGTTGTGAACCAAGGAGCTGAGCAAATTCATAGTGCCCCCAGAATAGGGCCAAACACCAGCCCTGGTCCCGGGTCTGTCTTAACAGGGTACCGCCGCCCTGGAATGTAATGGGCAACCAAAGAAACGTAATAGTAGTTGGTAAGAGTCTGACAGTCGCTTCCGTGCCACTCTGTGTAGGTGGAATAATATTATGATAATTCTAAACCGCAGGCAAGTATTTAAGATGGCTTTGGTATTTCTGAAAAAAGTACCATCTTTAAGCAGTAGATAGTAGTAGTTACATAATTGTATTGTTACCTTTCATATCTCACTCTCTCAGATTCTCATAATGGCTTTACCAAATGTATGTTATTAACCTGTAATAATAATAAGCCTTTTATTTGCAGAGGCTTATTATTATTATTACAGGTGATGTTATTAACCTGTACAAACAGTTAAAAACATCCAATGTTATGTTACCAGTATTACTATCAGCAATGTCCTAACAATATCTGCAAGATAAGCATTAGTCAAGTTCAATATCATGTCATAACAAATTGCCTTCATTGAATGGCTGACAGCTACTTATTGAATCGCTGACAAATGCTCTTTGTGATGCAGTATCGTTAGATGCAAGAATGAAACATGACTAGCAGTAGGTACGTACTTTTTTCATATGCTAGAAATGATTACCATCTTGCCTGAGCAACGATGTGGTCGATGGTGAAGCACGCTTGTCTAGTAGTAACCTATTAACTCTTGAATTAAACATCTCAAGGTTGTAGCTATCAGGAAACACAGACTCTGCCATGGAATTCCAGTCCTTAGGTGCACACCTAAGGACTGGAGTCAGTCAGTCAACAGTCTTCGAGTCAGCACATTTGATTCGGTAGTATTTGTAAAACAACAAATACTGACTGTCGTACCACAAATACTTTTAGAGGTCTGTTGAACACTTGTCTAAAAAAATGTCAGATTATGACGTTGAGATAAGGTCCGTTTTGCAGTAACACTTTTTTTAGACTAGTGTTCAACAGACGTTCAAAAGTTTTTGTAGTACGACAGTTCATGTTTACGACACATATTGGGCTTTCATTAGACTGGCGCTGATTAGCAGGCTTCGTTTGGTATCTACCGTACCTGAATGAGGTACGGTCTCGGCTCGGCCCTATTCTAGCTAAGCAGTTTTTCTTTTGCAACGTTAGCTTAATTATCTTAGGCCTAGTTTTTAAAAGCGGAGACAAGTTCTGGGAGGTGATATGTAGCAATCAAGTAATCACGTATCAAGAAATCTACATCACTCCTTTCTTTTTCATATGCGGTGCAACCCTGACGAGTCAGTCGACACGCATCACTGGTTCCAAGATCATCGATCTCCGCAGATTTATCAACTCTTGGCTGATGTTACTGATTGATTCATTGACACATTGCGTGTAGCGGTGTAGCTGTTGTGTTGAAACAGCTGCTGGCTTAAGAGAAATTGACGCTTGAATGATAACGTCACAGATTATGGCGAAGAGATGGGACATAGGGAAAAATGTCAAAGGAATATGCTCAAAAAGTGCATAGTATGGAAATAGAACTTTTTTGCGTGGTCATCAAATGAGTCCTCTCGTCCAGGATGGGACAGGAGGGATTGTCAGACTAGTACTGGCTAAAATCCACGATGTTCTTTCTAGCTCTCTACGCTCCAAAGTCACAGTTACCTGTTAACACAGTCCCGTGATCACGGCAGGTTTTGGCCGTTTACGGTCAGATTTATTTCCCCGTGAGATTTTGCGGGTTTAAGTTTGAACTTGACCGCAAAAAGTTATGGTGTTCTTTTGTATAACTTTTCAATAGTCAAACCAACCAATATCAATGACAGTCATCGATACAGTTACCCTTAATACTGAACCACATAGTTGAGCATTCCATATCGAATTTCTCATCTAAATCTGACCACAAAAAGTGTATGTCGCATCATGTTTATACCTTATGTACAGGCTAGACTTTACATGGCTTTACGCCTGGTAAAGGTTTGTCAGGAGTGTTTAGGTGTACTACCTACATTTTAAAGGCTCATGTTCTTATTAGGGGGCAGATTCATAGACAGCAAGCGAAAAATACTAATTCAGATTCTACTACCTAGATCTTCCTAATGGAATAAAGATGAATGATTTATTAAAGAGTTTAGCATAGTTTTGCATAGTAAGACGCGTGCCAAAATAACTACTTTGTGGAGCCCCCACACGGGAGAAATCCTCGTGTAGGCCTTGTAGAAGATGGTGGGAAGAGCTGGACAAAACCAGTGGTCCACTCTGGCCCAGGATCGAGGTAACTAGATTTCATGAAGAGACGTCTTTGACCAGCCGTGGTTTAAAGCGGACTAACAATATCAGGTGGAGGTTTTAAGTGTCGTATCTCATTTAATTCGCATGTCTAAGTGGACAATGCACAAGTCTAGTAGTTTATAAATAAACATTAAACAAGTGACTTAGAGCGTGAGCAAACGATGAGCGGAGCATTGACCTACACGAGAGACTGCACAAAATTATATCAGCACCAACTAAGCACGGAGTTAATGGACACCCACTGAGTGGAATAAACAGATAAAATGGCGGAAATGTGGCAAAAAGGAGCAGTTTTTGTATAATTCTTTTGTGTTCTTACGGCTATTTATCTAGACTGGAGTTGGGTGATTATTACCGTAAAAATTACTTCAGGCACTCACTAAAAACATTGTCATTCAGAACGAGACACGGATGTAAGAAAAAATAGAGAACGAAAAAAAACCGGAGTGGTCGTAATTGGTATGCGTAGGTATTTGATCATATTTTAATCATATGTTTGATTGGGGACAAAAAAAAAAGAGGAACGAAGCTAATGATGTTTAGTAGATTTTTCTGTTTTCATAGGAACATATTGTGACTTTATTTAGGTACGGTATTGAAAAATACAAAGACTTAAATATAAAATGGTGGATGAAGGAATCAGTATAGAACAGTGATGCCTTCTAGTTTTAAAGGCCAGGTCTTGAGGTCGTGCTTTGTAGAGCTTGAAGTGAGACCGGCGTATGCGCATTGTTTACGAAGCAATTCATTGTGGAGAGAGAGCATTGACTTGGTGAATAACGTTCCAAGGAGGTGCGTTTAAAAGTTTATTTTATTTTATTGTTAGTGAAGACTTGTAAAGCTTCATTTAATCAGTTGCCGTCTAAATACTATACCTTTGAGAACTACTAAACTATTTCCATTTTCATATCTTCGATATAGATACCTACACGTGTTTGGTAAATGATAATAAAACCACACGTGACTACAAGAATCGCGACATTATAATATCACTTGTGTGAAGTGCTCTTTATCAGACGACGTTTTTTTTTTATCGTGGTAAAATCATCAAATGAGGCCTCCCACCCCGGGCAGGGCGGGAGGGACTGTCAGACTTGTACTGACTAAAATCCACGGTGTGCTTCAAAAGCCCTTTATGTTTCGGGGTCACGGTGATGGTATAAGACCCGCGACCCCGGCAGGCTTTAGCCCTCTGAGAGGGGCCTCGTCATTATGCTGACGCCCTTTGAGGCGCGCGTGGAACACGACGCGCCGTCGACCCGGGCATGGTCCATGGTCGGACGGCGAGTTGCCCTTTACTTGCCGCCCGCATGTCCGCGCCTACGGTGGCCGGAGATCGTCTTGCGAGGTTATCAGCCGACGTTAGAGCGAGAGCGAAGCCCCTCACTAATCTATCATTTCGCTGACTCACTCGTTACGTGTAGACAGGTGACTCCTGATGTGCCAAGGTCAGGTCATAGAGTGCGACAGTTTATTGCATTATAGTATTAGCACAGGTATTAGTATCGATTGTCGAGTTTCTGCGAAGTTGAGTTAAGTATTTATTATGTCAGATTTTTACTTTCACATTTATGTCTTCTGACTGGGAATGCAGCACCATAGCATAATTTTGTACCTAGTGTTTTTTTTTTTGTTTTTGATTATTCAAAAGTACCTGTAACTTGCCTATTTGAAATAAAAGCTTTGATTTTTGAACTAAAACAATCTAGTAATAATCTAGTACCAAGTTAAAAAAAATTGACCGGTACTTTTTCTTTTGTTACCTAACCCAAAAGTAATGAAGATACGACGGCGACGCTTTTAAAATTCACAATACGTCATGCCGTGGTGTCAATTTAAGTGCGTCCCGCTTGTGCGACGTCACAAGCGGGACTCTCGACTTTTGACACGTTTCATCTTTGAAAATATTCACTGATTTAACATCATCAATCCACAGTGGATTCTGACGCCATCTCGTTCACTCACTGGAACAAGCCTGGATTTAAGGGTTTATTCCACTTTGTTCACTTGGGTGAACAAAGTGGACAACATTCACCTCGGAAAAATATCACCTGAGTGATATCACCTAGGTGAATTGCGGACACTAAAGTTGTCCACTTTGTTCACCTAGGAAAAATATCACCTGGGTGAACAAAGGCGACTTTTCTTCCGCGATATAGTGGACTTTTAAGACGCTGTAATACCCCACCAGGTCGCCTACCATAACGTCATATAGCGAGAGTAATACAGTAGGGGAAAGTGACAGATCTATACAAGTAGTCTAGCGCCATCTCGTTCACTCACTGGAACAAGCCTGGTTTTAAGACGCTGTAATACCCCCACCAGGTCGCCTACCATGACGTCATATAGCGAGTAATGTGGGAAAGAGACAAAGCTATACAAGTCGTCTAGCGCCATCTCGTTCACTCACTGGAACAAGCCTGGTTTTAAGACGCTGTAATACCCCCACCAGGTCGCCTACCATGACGTCATATAGCGAGAGTAATACATTAGGGGAAAGAGACAGAGCTATACAAGTCGTCTAGCGCCAGCTCGTTCCCACACTGGAATTACTCTCGCTTGGTAGGCCTACTGTACCGTAACGCTTAAAAGGTTCTTTAGAAGCATACTGCCTTTGATAAAATAACCGATACATTAACATACATAAAACAAAAGTGAAACCTTCCACGATAATATCATTTCACCGCGTCACGTGCCTTTTCCAGGCCAGCGGTGCCAAGGTCGAAGCTGTTAGCTAAAATATAGGTAAAGGTAATAATTTATTGGGTTTTCCTTTTATTTATACCGGTATCGGCTTACCGCGAGGGGTAATAGGTATTGATCGAAATGTGGGTGTCAAGGAAACCCTGTTCACGACCTCAGGTGATGCGTTTAGCAGTGCAAGAGACGCGCTTACGTCAAGCGACACAAATTAGAGCCGCACTCAATAGTTCCTTATCGTGGTTATCGTCGTCAAAGGTCGCATCACGGTGACACATAATTTGCTATTTCATAATTTTCCCACGATTCTAGTCCGTGCAGTCGCATTAGCTTGTATGACACCCGTTGATACGTAACATAGGTTTAACGCTAGACGCACTGTCACACAATCTTTAACCTCCTAACAGGACTGGGTAGACAAGCGATGTTGAGAGTAGACCAATTCCGCAATTGCCCTTATAAATCTTATCTCTACAGTCGCTGCCGCAACACGCGTATCGCTTGAACGTGTAGGGCGTGGCCAAGCATTAACATTTTTGTTTGAACGCGCGGTAATTGAGGTCGTTGATTTGTTTAGGTTGTAAGGCTAGTGCTATCATTGGGTTTTTGTCGACGAAAAAAGGGTTTTTGTTACGAGACTGAAATTGATTGTCCTTACGTCAATGGTGATCGATTTAAAAGC
Source organism: Agrotis ipsilon (assembly GCA_028554685.1). Classification (NCBI taxonomy): domain Eukaryota; kingdom Metazoa; phylum Arthropoda; class Insecta; order Lepidoptera; family Noctuidae; genus Agrotis; species Agrotis ipsilon. The sequence continues at coordinate 17,522,644 of CM052955.1, forward strand.
TATCAATTAATTATTCATATGGAATACTGGCATTAGTGGCGAGCTGAACATGGTTACATGAGGAGTCAACGCCTCGGCTTGACCTTATAAGGATGGCTTCAACTGACTGTCATGAATATGATGGAGAACAGGGTTCGTAAAGGCCTATAACCAGCAGAAAACTGCGATTGCCACCTCGGGGGTAAATGTCATATTACCATCGAATTTTTAGTTCTATGACATGCCGGTTTCCTCATGAAGTTTTCCTTGGTCGGTGATCTGCCCAGCTGACTTTTGAAAAAGGCTGTACGATATTGGCAAAGTCGGCGGTGGGGCCTACCAAATCGATCGCAGCGCGCGATGTGACAAAAATTGAATCAATAAGCCTATCCGCGGAATGAGGTATGTATCAAGTTTTATTCATTTTTTTTTAAATGACTAGTTGGTAAGAATTGCCAGATTTCAAGGCGCCCAATAATGTGGTTATTATTACTCGGAGGCGTTGGATCACGCAAACATCGGTTTAGCAATAGGCTCGCCAATTATTATATGGGACTAAAACACTACTAGTGAAACATTAAGCATACTTTTAGGTTATCTGCCTAACCATTCAGGGATTACAGCCGCTACATTACTTGGTTAATACACGATTTGTGTTGAATCACTGGAGTGTACAACATTTACTGGGTACCTAACATTAATCACTCGTGTTTCACAAGTCGTTCCCACATTAATGTCAATGCATGACCGCTCAGAAATGTCTTGCTATGATACTGTAATTGGATCGGCTGCTATGATTTATTTTCCTTTAAGAAACTCAAAGTAGTGTGAAGCACTTAATCTGAGTTGAGCATAAAGATGCCTTCTCAACTCGAGCATTCCGAGCCTGTTATGTAACGATTCGAGCATTTCGTCAGTGAGGGAGGAAAATCGAGCATTATAATGCGCACCTTGTACAATATGTATTACTTGGATTAGTATGTTAAACCATTGAAACTCTTCAGCTTTATATTAATACTGTTTCCCCGTGGTTAACTTCCGTTTCTTGGCTCCTATTGGTTGTAGCGTGATTTTCTAATATAGGCTATTATTAGAACATCACGGATCCTCGATAAATATACTATCCAACACAAACAAAAAAATTTCAAATCGAGCCCGTATTTCCGGAGATAAAAATACATAAAGAAACTTATATTTCCTGCTTAAATCAATATGTATTTTTTATGTAAATACACTTACAGAAGATATTAATTATGCATCTCTGGACGCAGTTTCCATAGACACATAGACACTAGTTTGTTCGTCGACTCAACTTAGCACTTAGGTTGCACGGGTAACGATAACGAAGTTGAGCAGTTTAATTTCATTAGACTGTGGGTTTAAGATAAGTTTGCAGGATGAGGTCTCGTTTACATTACGAGGTCGAGTTAAGTTGTAAGTATGGTTGGTAAAGAAACTTCTGGAATTTGCACTAGTAAAATTCAATACTATCTTAAGGGTTATTATTAGTGACTTGCTGTTACCCGTTGCACAATTCCTTTTGGTAGTGTGAAGTTATTTATGAGTTCTAGCCTTAATAATAATTATAATTTAACATTTTCAAAAATTATTATTATTATTAGTGACTTGCTGTTACCCGTTGCACAATTCCTATTGGTAGTGTGAAGTTATTTATGAGTTCTAGCCTTAATAATAATTATAATTCAACATTTTCAAAAATCATTTTCGTAAATGTTGTGTATATCATAGGCCTGCATACCAGCACTTAGTTTATATTTTTGTTTTCTTTTACTACTATGTATGTTTTGGCTATTGGTGTACCTTATATAAATAAATAAATAGCCTTTCTTGATATATAGATTAGGCAACACAAAAAATATTTTTCCTAAAATTCGCGTTATAGGAAAACATTTTTGCGCATTCAAGCAAACAAACAGTCCAGCTTAATATGTCTTTTCATTCAGTCAATCCCGAAAAGAATTTTACTTAAGATGATATAAATTTTTATTTTATCCAAAATCCTAAGATCAAAAATAATTCTTATTCCGAGCACCACAATTATCACACCAAATTAAAATCTAGAAATCTAGCAAAGGAAATTAAAACCGATAACTTTCTAGAAGAAAATACCAAAAGTTATTTTCAGCAAGGAATTTCATAAGCAAGGCCATCATTTAATATTTAACAATAAGGGCCATTTTCAGATAGCACTGGACGCGGCTATGAAAGACTTTGGCGTACGGCTTTTAACGTAAGTACTGGAGGGACAGAGGGTGTCGGAAGGACTAATGGTTCTTTGTGAATGTGGGTGAAAGGTTGTGAAGCTCTTGAGTGGCGTATATGTATGGACGGCACGGTTAGGGTCCGTTTCAAGCGACGCGACGAAGACGAGACACGACGCGACTCGGCGACGGGGACGAGACGCGTCGTGACGGGGACGAGACGCGACGTAATGCGACGTGACGAACTGTAATTGTGTATCTTTTCCTGTAGTAAATAAAGTTAGATTTTGAGTTTCTTTTTTGAATTGTGGGAGCAGCGTTGCGTCTCCGTGTATAATTAATACCTTAGTTATCGCAATATCTAAACGATAACTACAAAATTGTATTTGTGTGTTTCAAAGAAAATATCACGATCGCGCTTTTTAGCATGAACTGAGTACGTGTTTCAAAGAATCTTTAGTTTCATAAAAATTGCGTAGGTGTGTCGCTCTCAAAGAACGGTAGTCGCAAATAAAAGGTCGTAGAGTCTTATTATTTTCACAAAAATAAGTACCTACTTAAATCCTTTTTTAAGAAAGAAAGATAAATTATTGCTGCCAGAAAAAAAGATACTGCAAATCTCACTCCCATTACAAATGCGAAGGCTTTGAATGGATCTTATTTACTCCTTCAAAGGAGCATATAACTTCTACTTTCGATAATCACGGATGTTTTTTTTTTATCCCGAAAAGAGCGTCGCATGTCGTGGCCTTTGCGTAAGCACCACGGTTCTTATTCCACGGAATAATAACCGAAATAAACGCGACGTAAGCGGCGGGCATAACCTAGTCTCTCAATAAGAATTCTATAAAAGAAACATTTAGCGTTGACCGAGAGAAAACTAGTCGGGAAGCAAACGAGGGATTATTGTATCAAAACGTTCCACGGTTTCAAAGGAAAAGTTCAGGACAAGTTATAATTGAGTTGTAGCGAATGAAAAATAACTTTCCAACAAAAAGTAGGACGGAACTATTTGCTAAGCTTTGAGTCCTTAATTTAAAATGACTTACTATTTAATAAAAGTATTGAATTTATGTACAGAGTAATATAAAAATGTTCCTTCAGAAATTTTTGGGAAGAAAAGTGAGATGTTCTAAAACTACAAGTGTATGTGTGTGTTTATGATGCTGCTTGGCAAGATGATAGAGATGTAGGTGTCAACGTTAAGTATTCGGTGATATAACCTTAATACGTAAACTCATGAATTTCTCCAATGAGGGTGAGACAGAAACTACAGAATGCCATCAACCATACATACTGTTTTTCCATAACCTAAGTTCATGGAATCAGATGAACACGCAAGCAAGGCTGTAAGTACATACTTCACAACAGGTTTTTCTGAAGAATAACAGTTACAAGGACAAAAATACAGACCAATTTAGTAACAAAGAACATAAAGCCAAAACCAAAGCCAAAGAATTCTCAAACAATGATTAAACAAAACAAGATGATTTAAACAACACTCCTCTTGGCATTCAAGACCGTCTAAAACTGCATGTTCAAACTGGTAATGTTTGAAGTTTCCTTATTGTTTACGAACGTAATAATTTACGCATTGGTGTCTGAACCTTGACCTAATAGCTTGGTAATAACTGGTCTTTGTATTTCTGACTTTGGTGCTAATGTTTGGTATAGGTTTGTTCGGGTCGGACAAGATTGGCGATTCCTGGAAAGATTTGAGCACTTAGTTTGAATTTTCCCTGCTCCAATCAGACTGCCGTTCCATTGGACGATAAGAGTGAGGATACAGAGAGTGCACAAGGACCCACCCTAAAATAATTACTTTCTGAACAGCACTGTTTAAATATTTTATCATCATCATATCAGCCGTAAGACGTCCACTGCTGAACATAGGCCTCCCCTTTAGACTTCCAGTAGGACCGGTTGAAAGAGGCATCCAGCGTGATCCTGTGGCCTTCATAAGATTGCCGGTGCGTGGTCTCCATTCGAGAACCTTACGGCTCCATCGGCCATCAGTTCTGCGTGCTATATGGCTTGCCCGCTGCCATTTCAACTTGCTAATTCGTAGGGCTATGTCAGTAATGGTTCGTCTACGAATCTCCTCATTTCTCAGAGCATTGCATTTTAATATTTATTTTGAGGTATTCTGTAATCAAAAGTCCATTCTACAACTTTTCCTAACATGTTTTAAAAGGTCATGTTCCGCTTTCCAAGTTTTAAAACTTCTGAAAGATGGGAAGAGCTCGTGCTAACTTTTGTATATAATTCAAGCTTGCTAAGTTCATTTTCTTGTGGCGAGTATCCACTCCTACTGACATGTGGTTAAGAAGTTAGATTCTTTTCTACAGTCAAGAAGGAATAGGTTTTTACGTTTTGAAATTTAGTCTACCACCCTAGAAGTCTAGTTCTCAAAATGGAAGAGGTATCGACAGCATTTTGATATGGGTAACCCCTTTAAAAAGTCCTTCAAGGGGGATAACCACATCGTGACGCTGACTGTAATATAATGGGGAATGAAAACAATATGAGGATATCGGCATATACTGGACCCAAAAATTCAAAGACATTTGACTCCCACGAATGTGCTCTCGAGGATGAAGAAGGTGCTCTACTCTGAGTACTTATGCCGGCAGTGGGAACTTTATGGGATTATTATTTTAAGTAGTAAATTAAAATAACAGTTAAAGGTCATAATGTGTGAAGACATTAAAGAAATGTGGTTCTAATGTAAATGTTGTAATGTTCTTTCTATTGTACCCTATGTTCCCAAAGTACAGTTTCTGAAATAACTTTGATCTTTACTTCATTAGTTCGTATTCACCCTGGACCAATTACCTTCACGATATTTAAATTCTAACTTGCCAAAGGCAAAGTAGAAACTCTTTCAGCTTATCTTATAAGGTCCTGTATAAACCTAACATATAAACGAAAGTACTCAACAAAGTTCTACCTGCCACCATCTTCTGGCAATTTGCCTCGATCGAATTCTTCCGTGATTCGACAAATTAAATGAAATGGCTCCGGTGACTTGGCGATATTGCCAATAGATTCTTGTAAGTGAATGTAAGCAGTACCTTGAACTATTGAAGACATCAATCCTTTAGCTAGACAGTTTTAGTTCTTATGTTGATGAGCTTAAGTTATGTGGAAAGGGGTGTAATTTTTTATTACAGAACGGGTATTTTGATCGCATAGTACTAGACTTCATAATTCTAGATTAAAACAGGTAGGTACCCTTACTGTGTGTATATACGCCGTGCTACGAATAGGGAGAGATAGAGAAAACTGCCAAAAACCGCAACCAAGCAGCTATTTGTCAGGCCTGTTGGCCTAGTGGTTAGTGACCCTGACTGCTATGCCGGAGGTCGTGGGTTCGATTCCCACCCAGGACAAATATTTGTGTGATGAGCACGATCATTTGTTCTGTGTCTGGGTGTAATTTATCTATAATATGTATGTATTTAGAGATATATAAGTATGTTTATCAGTTGTCTAGTACCCATAACACAAGCTCTGCTTAGCTTGAGACTAGATGGTGTTGTGTGATAGTTGTGGAATATTATTATTATTATTATTTATGACCACGACCACTCCACCAGGAGTGTATGACTAAGAAGAAGAGTCTAGACTACACTCTTTAATCGGATGAACTAAGAACCAGCATAAGGTTTTTTTTTTATTTTAAGATAGGCTCATGTTTAACCTTCGTTTTGCCTGATGGCAAGCAATGATGACGGTTGACGGTGAAGCATGCTTGCCTAGAAGTAACTATTCACTCTTAAATTAAAGGTTGTTATCAGGAAACACAGACTGGCAGGGAAATCCACTACTAAGCTGTGCGCACAATGAAAACGTGGTAGTGAGAAACTGGATGCGACAAGTAGGCTAGGGTCACATGATGCAGATTTGAAGAGGTATCTGTTGAACAGGTCTGGGATATATCGCACAAAACATAGGAAATATATATGTTACCGGCCAAACCCGATTTCAGGACAAACTAGTTTGGCCTAGGCTAAACTAGTTTTTTGCAAGCTAGGAACTTGCTGGCACCCCGACTCGGACAATTTAGGTTAGAAGAGGATGGCGGGGTCTGAAAGACCCCGCCATCCTCTTCGTGGTTCTTTTTTTTAAAACCACCCAGTAGTAGGAAATCCGCAAATCGGGACTCTGTCGAAACTAGTTTAGCCTAGGCCAAACTAGTTTGTCCTGAAATCGGGTTTGGCCGGTAACATATATAAAAAGGCTGCCAATTATGAGGATGATGATATCCAGCAGTTGACTGCGATAGAGCGAATTTATTCAATTATAATAATATAATAATATAATATAATATTCCACAACTATCACACAACGCCATCTAGTCCCAAGCTAAGCAGAGCTTGTGTTATGGGTACTAGACAACTGATAAACATACTTATATATTTCTAAATACATACATATTATAGATAAATTACACCCAGACACAGAACAAATGATCATGCTCATCATTTCATCACACAAACATTTGTCCTGGGTGGGAATCGAACCCACGACCCCCGGCATAGCAGTCAGGGTCACTAACCACTAGACCAACAGGCCTGTCTAATTTATACCTTTCACATAAGTGTTAGAATCGTTTGACATTAAAAATAACTTGTTCGTTAGCTATATTCATAACTACGACAGATTTCCATATTCAAATTCTTTAACAACTATGCAAGATGATATCATAAGGAAGCAATAATGCATACTTCAGAGTTCAAAGTTGAGGCAAGGAAAGTTTGCTCTTTATTAAACATTTTGCTCCAGAATGTCAACTAAAATATGGTGGAAACAACATGTTGTAAGCGGAAGTTTTGTTTCCAAGTATATTACGAGCTGAGAAAACAAGACGACATTCATTTTGTAGTTGAAATTTAAACGGTCTAAGAGAAATGCAATGCTGAAGTAGTAGAGGAAGAAGATAATGATTGCAACAGTATTGCTAAGGTGGCCTTCCATGACGTGTTAAAGCGTGAGTTGTTCCGCTCAGGGAACGAGATGGCGCTAGACAACTTGTATAGCTCTCTTTTTCCCACAGCCTAAAGACCCACGCTTTAAGATGTCATGGTACATCACCAGAACTAAACATAATGAATCAGCAAAGATTTGAGCAACAAAGAAGAGGAACTCATGGATGGCTCAGATCTGAAGTGTATTTTCGGTGGGACCCCACAGACAATGGCCCGCCTTTCCAACGCATGGCATATCACCCATACACTTGATGATCTTATGACTGCATCAGTTAGCGGGGTTCGCATAAAATAATCATAATTTGCCATCGACACGCCAAGAAAAAGCACATAATTTTAAATGAAATTATCATTGACCACTTTCTGAATTTTAATGTAAAGGCGTAACTTTCGCTTTTTAATATTACAATGATTAATAATGGCCTTTTTGCCAGTTTTCGGTCATGACGAAAGACCATGGCGGATTTTAGCTTTTTAGCAGGAAATATCATAGTGAATAATGTGAGGGCGCTAGCACAGGTTTCTAATCTGTCATTCTAATCCGTCGATATCATAGCTAAGCATATCATAGCTTGATAGCTAATACAGGTACAACTTCTAATTCGTCGATACTATAGCTAAGATATGGTATGGCTATTCAAAACGGTGAAGGAAAACATCATGAGGAAACCGGCATGTCCTAGAACCAAAAATTCGAAGACGTGTGGCATCTACCAACCCGCACTGGGCCCGCGTGGTGGTTTATGGCCCACTCCCTTTCACAGAGAGGATGCCTGTGTCCCAGCAGTGGGAACATTATAGGCTGATGATGATAGCTAAGCTTGATAGCGATGTATTTATAGACATACCTCGTTTCAAAATTCAAGCTTAAAAATTGTCTATGTGAGATTTAAGCTTCAAATACTATGAATTTGACGGCACGGTTGGAGCAGTGGCTAAGCGATCGACAGCTACGCAACGCGTCGCGGTTTCGATATCCGCACTCAACAAATATTTGTATGAGCTGCAAGTAGTTGTTCCGGATCTGGTTATTTGTGTGTATGAGTATATTGGGAAAAATTGATTTGAAAAGAAATTCATAGTGTGAAGCAATTTAAAAAAAAAGGCAGATTACGAATACTTATCTTACTCTTTACAAACATCAACTTGCTCATCACTATCTGAAGTTCCTATTCATCTAAAACTTGACCTAAAAATTATCTAAGGGTCCATCGATAAACCAAGGGTCTGGATGACGACGCCGTTATACTTGAAAAGGTGGAGTGGAAACGAACCTTGACATTTGCGTACAAATCAATTATGAAGAATATGAAGTACCCTTCGCCCGGTTTAGCTGATTGAAGAGGCTTAGAAAAGGCTTAGCCAAGTAATATTGAGAAAGAGGATTTTCTGAAGTACAGACGCCAGCTTATCAACCTATACGTCAAATTTTTAATAGATTTTCAACCTTATCACAACATTATCATCTGCCTAGCCTTTTCCCAATTATATTGGGGTCGGCTGCCAGTAAAACCAGATGCAGCTGGATATCAGTATTTTACATGAAGCGACTGCTTGTCGGACCTCCACCACCCAGTAACTGGGTAATACTACACCCCATGGTAAAACTGGTTGTCAGACTTTAGAGCTTCTGACTAATGCTATCGACTGTCAAAGATCTACAAGACAGCCGGGACCAACGGATTTACGTGCTTCCCGAGGGGCGGATGAAACTCGGTGGAAGGTTAATGTTCGTTAGGTAAAATTTTACAGATTTGGGTAGATTGACCAGCTGGCGTTTGTACCTAACTTAATGTTAAGTACCTACAATTTTTTATATTGTTTCATTATCCACAAGAATATTTTATACTTTTAAGGATTTAAAACATGACCTAAATGTTTTTAATTTACTTGCTTTGGCCCACGGCTTCATTGGTGTTAAGGGCACTGTTAGTAGTAGGTAGCTATAATTAAATCATGAATCGACATACACGTCAGCTAGGAAAACAAATCTATTCATTTTGTAGTATTTATTTTAGATTCTGTGCTTATTAAGATTAAGTCATAAATCATTTGTGCTTGTACCTAATATAAAGTCAAGATAAATGAAGATTTATGAACGTAATGCTTTATATTCGAACTAGCAGACAGGATCATAGATTTTCTTCTTTCATGAATACCATAAAAATAAGGTTAACTATAGTTTTAAATTATTTAAAAAAAACGACGGGTGTCACTCCGGGAGTGCCGGCAGAAGTGAAAACTTGAATATTAACGTTGTGCATTTATTTCCATATTTTAAACACTTTATATACACAAATTTTACGAATACACAGCAGTGTTGCTAGTACACAGACGGTCGAGCTATCAGCTGTCACCATGCTCGATAGATGGCGTTGCACGATTAAAATGCAAGCTATCGTTTGTTTCACTATACGTTCACGAGTTCGTCTTACGAATTTCCAATCAGTTTAACATATTTTAACCATTACAAAAAAAGTGTACAAAGCCGCTAAAGAAGTTTTCACTTCAAAAACATGGTTAGTAGCTTACCGTGGATGGTGAGCAGCGCCGTCACCCAGAACCAGTGCATCCACCAGTGTAATGTCATGACGACAGTTTGATATGACCGACCCCCTGACGTTTCCGACCTGCAACAAAGATATCAACTATGTTAATAATCAATCATACTCCAAATTTTTTTGGGACATACTAGATGTGGAGTGCGGAGGACATAGAAACAAACACTAAACTATTAATAAAACTAGGTAAAAAAGCACCATGTTCCTGTCTCATCCCCTGATGAAATACGCTTTCGTCAAACTTAATCCCTGTGTCTTTCAAATAAAAAAAAGCCAAGTATGAAAGAGCCATAAGGCGGCTTTTAATACTTTCATACTTCTCTCCAAAACCGTAATATTTTCAACAAATATCGCGTTTGGTTAAAATACGAACATCAGGATTTTCCTGCCCCAAATTACCCAAATATACATTTTAAATCAATTAATTAAAAGTCAACCGCACACGTTACAAAAAAGAAAACAGAATACATTTTATAATATTAATTCCACATTCGCAACTGAAACCGTGAATGTTTGGGTTTCAGTTAAGCATTCGCAGTAGATATATCAAATGGTATGGTGGTATGTGTATGAGGATGTCGGTTATAATAAAGGGATTAGCCATCCCCGCATTTCCGCGAATTCAGGCTCATTAATGGAAGCGATCTGTAAGTTGTGAGCGGTCGAGTTTTAGGAAAACTAGAATTACTTTATGAAGCATTATTTTCATCCAAATTTCTTGGTAATTAGGACTTACATCAGCTTTTGTGATTCCTCTTATAAAGAGAAAACCTGTGTCTCAATGTTAATTCAAGACGCGGTCTACAATGTAAGTAGTTGTTCTGAGTGTTTGTGTACGTCAGCTTCTATGTTTGTAAACGCACCCATGATACAGGAAAATATCTCAGTGAGGGCAAAGTAGAAAAAAAAACGTCACGTGGTCCCAAACGGTTTGATGGATGTCACAATCACGTCTACTAATTTAAGGTCACCTTGCTCACGATAATGCCAGCCCAAGTTGAAATCTCGACTTTTACTCTACTCCTATGAAATCTTACGACGACGGCTTCGTATATCACTACAAAATGCGACTTTAAGATTATAGCTCCATGTTGTAACCAGTGTCAATCTTTGCTTATTCAAATACTTAAAAAGGCGCCTATAGTCTGTAAAAGTGTTGTTACCACAGTACAAATTGTTACTTAATGTGTAAGTGTTACAATTATTGTGTATTTTATATTAACTAATAAAGAACTTTATAAAACAAACAAACAACTAAACCTTGTAAGGTTTAAAACAAACAAAATCCAAGTTTCACTAGTTTTTGCAACAATTGTACGTCTCATTATCTTAGCAAGATTCCAAATTGCTTCATGTTCAACAAAAAACGTCTCCTTAATCTGGTGATTTTATTGCAACCTTGAGCCGAGCAAAAAGATCGTTAAATTGCAAGAACGGATTAAGCGACTGTTTTGAAACTATGTCGAATGTTTGGGACTGATTTTGCATATGCATAATCAGCCTAAAATTTTCTCACTGCTTCCTCTGTGAAAGGTTGTAATAATCCGTTATCATTACAATTCAGGTTATTAATTTGTTTATAGTTCATGTGCATTAACACTACTTAGGGCAAACTTAATGCCACAATACCTTCTCTACCAGTCCAACTTTAGGATGAATAGCACAACATTGTAATAGGATACAAAAGAATATCTAAAATTAGTCTTTATTCATTCCCACGTCTGGAACACACCTCTAAGTGCAGGTAGGTGGCGGATAGGCGGTTATTCTTCACCATTCTAATATTAAAATTGTTGCAGCAACAAATTCTAGCCTAAATACGTTGCAAGCTTGCAATGCAATAAATCTGGAGAGCACCTTTGTGCTACATTTCATGTTACGTTACACCGATGCATACACGGCAGAATGTTTAATACCCCGTAACTAACAGAAAGGGATTTGCAACTGAGCAATTCATATTACCTGCCTGAGTTTCTGCTCGTAAATTTTCGTTCATTAGAGAGAGAGAAACGGTAGACACAGTAACTTTCTAGGGATTTAATTAAAAGTTATTTTTTGTGAAATGGATATAATCCTTTTGTGGAAGTTTGAAATGTGCGTAACAGAAAACTTTTTCCGTCTCTTTGTGTTTTTATGAAATTAATTTCTCTCTCATTTGCGAGGAATTTTACGTTCTTTTTGTGAACTTTGTGACTTTTAATTTTCCTTTGTGCTTAAATTTTAATGTTGTTTTAATTACTTGCATCGTTTATTCTAGCTAAGCCTGAACATTTTTGGAGTTAAACGCGGGCGAAGCCATTGGAAACAGCTAGTAAAATTAGTACCTGTACCTTTGTTTTATCGTGGTAAAATCATCAAATGAGCCCTCCTACCTCGGGCGGGGCGGGAAGAACTGTCAGACTTCTACTGACTATAATCCACGGTGATCTTTCAACAGCCCTTTACTTTCCAGGGTCACGATTACCTGATGAGACCGTCCCACGACCATATACACGTTTCTAAAGTCACCTTGCTAATCCTCTAACGAAACTGGTCTTTGTACTGAAGCGTCGTAGTGAAATACTACAATCACCTACCGTTTCTAAGCACAGTAATTTTCCACCGTCTTCCCTCAAATTACCTTCAGAGGCAGTATTCACGAGCTGTCGCTTGAAATGGGGGGTAACGAAGCTTGCTATGGCTCTAGCCATATGCTGTACTAACGATCATTTGTCACGATATCTGTAAGATGGAGAAAACTAAGACTACCGTGGAGATATTTGTATTTTGACAGGCCTGTTGGTCTAGTGGTTAGTGACCCTGACTGCTATGCCGGAGGTCGTGGGTTGGATTCCCACCCAGGACAAATGTTTGTGTGATGAGCATGATCATTTGTTCTGTGTCTGGGTGTAATTTATCTATAATATGTATGTATTTAGAAATTAATAAGTATGTTTATTAGTTGTCTAGTACCCATAACACAAGCTCTGCTTAGCTTGGGACTAGATGGCGTTGTGTGATAGTTGTGGAATATTATTATTTGTAAGGTTTTTTTTTTCTCCACTCTATCGATCACGACTTTGGTCTAAGCTGTGGCGGGCGGCGCGAAGAAGAAAAAAATATCTATCTGAAATTGCTAGAACATCCTAATTAATCGTCCAATAACTTTTACGACTTTTCCTAAAAGATAAGCCTTTGATTTAGTTTGCCTCTATCTTTAGCCTTTCCTTTAATTGGGATTAAGTTTTAAGCAATGGAACGCCCAATTTAGGGTGAGATCAAACGGGCGTATTTTTGTGAGTCGTGCGTCGCAGAATTTCATGTTCTGGTACGTTGCAGACCACTCATTTTCCGTCACGAAAGACTTTTTCTATGAAGGTCGCAACGACGATATATTACTAGACTCCGCATGCACGATCTAAGGAACAAAAACTATTCTGTCAACTCGCTACGTAAGGGAGGGAGGCAGGGTACAGCGTTGTGATTGGGTAACTCAAGGTCTGTTCTGCCTCAAGGTATGTTTACGGTTCACAGGAGTGGTCGAAATAAGACGGATATAAGACTTTTTTGCCTAATGTGTTGACAGACATCGGTCGCCTTTTATTAGGAGTCTAGTAATATATCGTCGTTGGAAGCTCGTTTGGCTTCATCTCTCACTTACTTAGTTGGAATTGATCCGGGATACCTTCATAAATACATATATCAGATTGATACAATGTTAACAATGAAACGTTGAAAATGGTACCATTTTTTAATGATTCTTAAATATAGTTCAATTAGTAATCAAGATCACGCTGAATCGGATTTTGCTCGCCTGTACCTATAGATAAAGCACTCCGTAAAATGTCTTACTATCTTTTATTACATCAAAAATTGATGAAATTACAAAACAAGTTATACCTTAAAAGCACTAGATACAGCTGTTAAAATCGATTTAGCCCTTTTCCATTAACTAAAGTGAACCTTAAGTACCGTAGCGTAGGCGACCTGAGTAAACTGATAGCTAACAGGCAAAGTATACCTACAGCCTTATCGTCAGAGGCAATAAATGGTGAAGAGTCTGCAAATTGATTTTTAAAAACACAATACATATTGTATTTCAATACTTTTAATTTTTTTTAACATAAAATCAGACGATAATTTGCGGAAATCCATGACATTAAAATGTTAGGAATAAATATCTAGTTTCAATTCCGAGAGACAAAAAACCATAACTGGATGCAGGATGCAGTCCCACCCTTATGCAAATGCAATGGATGCTGTAATGCAGAAAAGTGAGGAAAAATTAACATGCCATGCAACCAAACCAATACTCGACACGTGTTTCGGCCCTGTCGAGGAGTCAACATCTCCTGAGGATGCGTTTTTAATACTAAGCTAAACGGACATAAGAAATCCGAGATATATCTTTGAAAGTTCAGACATAATCATGGACAAGTCATAATTATGAAGGACATGCTCTGTCATTTTGAGGACAACAACCATATTTTGAAGTGTCCATATCAGTAGATGTCCAGGCGTTAAGCTCGTAGCCCATCGCATATTTACATAATAAATAAAATAAAAAGTTATTTCACAACATAAAATACCTACAACAAAACAATTCAAAAACATTTCTATAATTTGCTTAAAAATTACATTTCAATAAATTAGAAACATGCAAACTTATTTTTAAATGTATAATACCTAGTTTTAGTATAAAACATTATTATATAATCTAATTAAGTAATTTGAATTATAAATGCTAACATGAACTTCGTTAAATGAAACAAAAAAATAATAAACAAACAAGACTAAATATGGCCTGAAGATAAATAATTCATTTAATTACATAATGAAACAGCTTTGATGTCTAATTTTGGTTGGATTACTTGATTTGCGTTTATAAATTAATGTTTAGAGGAAGATTACTCAAATATAAACACTGTAGAACGTTTTCATACAAGTTCAAGTACACAGATCGTGTATTATTATTATATGGATGTGTTTGTTATTTCGAAGTTTCGTATTTAACGATCTTAATAGTGGACAGAATAAGACCAGTTCACTAGTTCAAATGTGACGTCATATTTATAATTATACAAGACTTGCCTAATGGGAACGCGCCTTTAGGAAAGCTAGAGTTAAATGTTTTATAGAAAAAATCTTGAACAAAACGTCTTCAAAACACAAAATAATGACAAACAGGTAGATAGATACAGAATCAGGGGGGCAATTCTCGGTTTTAGAGATGGTGTCGAACTCGACAAAAAAATTCTCGTAATTTTTTCGACAAATTAAAAGTTGCTATTCTGGGAATGTCAAATTCGCCGTTTGCCGAAGGCTAACGTTAGAAATTTTTAACGTTAGAAATTTACGTCATTAGAAATTTTTGTCGAGTTCGACACCATCTCTAAAACCGACAATTGGCTCCCAGTTGTTCCCAGCACAACGACATTTAAAAACCTGGTTATCGCGAAGACAAGTATCCGTAAAAGTAATCTATGTGCTCCCACGCCGCTACTTGAAAAATAGATAAACATGGAGTGCTGTGCCGTAAGCTTCTTATCGCCACTCTACACGTGGAAATCGAATACTAAGCTGCAGCGGTTAGCTTCACAACACTTATATTGTCCTTGAGGAAATTGTATCGGAAAATAAATAGAAAAGTAAACTAGAAAGAGCATATACCTTTGGACTAGGTTTTAAAACTGACTGAACAGATAAGATTCGTAGTCTTTATTATGAAAAATTGGAAAAAGAGATTGTAACCGAGTGATGTAAATTCTGTGTATCGCCTTACCCCTTCGTACACAATGCGACGCAAGTCTCCGATACCTTACCACTTTGGTGTACAAGCGACTATCGCAATACAAATCCAAAGAGTATCGTACACAGGCACGCGTAAATGGATATCACAGTCGTAAGGTATCGGAGACTTTCGTCGCGTTGAGAACCTACGAAGGGAGGGTCAACTACTCCCATGCTTCAAATAAATGATTTATGCTTCTGTAATACAGAGACAATTATTAAAACAGTGACGTGTCAAAGAAGAAGGGTCACGGTCCATACAAAATTTACCCAGCCCCGGCGCAAATGAAATGTATCTCAGTTTTTTCGTTATTTTATGTACATTAAATAACAGGTTTCTTTTTTTTCAATTTCAGTGGCTAACTTAGTTAAATTATTTAAATAAGCATTTGGAAAAATGTTGAAAATTGGAGAACAGCTAGCGCTGTTCTCCGTAGTTTCACCTGCTGCTAGGCTCCTTTTGGTCTGAGTGCGATGTTACATAGCTCACAGTCTTATTCAATAAATGGACTATCCAAAACACATATATTTTTTCAATTCGAACCAGGAGTTCCTGAGATTGGCCCCTTCAAACAAACAAACAAACTCTTCAGGTTTTTCAACTGAGTGTGGATGGCTATGTCCGAAACTATGAGGAATATCGAAATACGTTGAAAGGAGTCTGTAGGCCGATTTTGACGATCACTTAAACTGTATCATTGGATTTTCGAAAATTCAATAATTCTGGCTTGGAATCGAACCCGCTGGTTTGTAAAAAATCACATCCTGTATTATTACACTATTCGATAGTGTTGCTAATAAGGATCAAATTCTGGGAAGTAACTATATATGGCAAACTTAAGGAAATAGAAGATTTTTATAAAATTGCAATTTTTCTTGTCACTTGTGCCTTGTATATTGACCAATTTTTTTTCAATTATACTTTTTCCTTAACTTTGGCGTATATGATTACTTCCCAGAATTTGATCCTTATTAGCAACACTATCGAATAGTGTAATATTACAGGATGTGATTTTTTTCTAAACCAGCGGGTTCGATTCCTGGCCAGAATTATTGAATTTTCTAAAGTCCAATGATACAGTTTAAGTTTTCGTCAAAATCGGCCTACAGACTCCTTTCAAGGTATTTCTATATTCCTCATAGTTTCGGGCATAGCCATCCACACCCATTTGAAAAACCTGAAGAGTTTGTTTGTTTGGTTGAAGGGGCGAATCTCAGGAACTCCTGGTTCGAATTGAAAAAATATATGTGTTTTAAATAGTCCATTTATTGAATAAGACTGTGAGCTATGTAACATCGCACTCAGACCAAAAGGAGCCTAGCAGCAGGTGAAACTACGGAGAACAGCGCTAGCTGTTCTCCAATTTTCAACCTTTTTCCAAAAGCTTATTTAAGCAATTTAACTAAGTTAGCCACTGAAATTGAAAAAAAAGAAACCTGTTATTTAATGTACATAAAATAACGAAAAAACTGAGATACATTTCATTTGCGCCGGGGCTGGGTCACAGATGACCCTTCTTCTTTTGTGATTAAGTTTTGTCATCTCGGTACTGTGTAGACCTTAAGTAAAATGCGATAAGGGCAAAGAGATGATGCTTTCTCAAAACACTGAAACATAGAAACACATTTTGCCTTTTAAGAAATCTACTGTTAGCTTCTCTGTAGTATCTTGATTTTATCAACATGTTAAAATAAAAATAAACTAGTAACAAAATAGTAGTACAGAAATTATATATAATTTCTACGTCTGTAGATAACTGTCAGGATTTATACTCGTGAGATTAGTCTTTGTAAAGATATTCGCACTACTGAATAAATCTTATTGCATCTTTACAAAGAGGTTTACAAAGGCGGAATAATATAATCTTCCTTTGTTCTTTGATAGCGCTTCTCCCAAGAGACTTACAGAGATACTAATGGTTTGGCCACGAACTTCATACGTAAGTTACAAGCGTCTTGTGACAGCGATTGCGGCGACAAAACATGAAAGAAGTTGTTTAGAGTTAGCTTATTCGTACACAAGGCGACGCAAGTCTCCGATACCTCACGTAGTCACGACTTTGGTTTTCATGTCACTATCGCAATACAAATCCATAGTGGTTCTTAAACAGGCACGCTTCAATGGATACCAAAGTCGTAAGGTATCGGAGACTTGCGTCGCCTAATGTACAAAGTGGCTAGAGTATACCACGAGTCATCACGATGACGCGGCTTTATGGATAAACGAAACTAAGAAAAGACGCAAACTTGTCACTCGACGCAAGTCCCGAAGCTATGGACGGGGCCTAAAATATGATACCGATAGAAATATCTCCAACATTTAAGGATTATTCACGGCAGCTCGCACGTAACCGGATACCGTTCATCCGGGAACTTTTTCACAAGAATAAATACAGCCTTGTGGTACCGCGAATAAAAGGCTCCCGGAAAATTTACGTGGCGGATTCGGCAGGGATGAACGTGAATCACCCTGTACACGCGGTTGGGTTTAGAGTGGGCGCAAATGTGTTGTGTACGGGTACGGTATTTCTCGGATAAAGGCGCGTTATTATGACGTCATCGAGTGTGGCCGAGTCAGAATGAGTTTGTTAATTCTTTTGTGAGGATTTTAACGCGTGTTTGCTTTAATTATAATCAGAAGATTAATAATAAAACTAATAGCGCTGTAGAATAATCACGATAGTAGTCCGACGTGCCCTGAGTTGGTGACATGGACCATAGGTCCATGTCACCAACTACTAGTCCATAGGTAATTACATAAAATTTTTGGCAGGTTTGAGGGCCATGGACTAGTCCATTAGGGCGAATTTAGTTAAAAAGTGCCAAATATAGAAAAAATGCAGTTCCAGAAGACCTAACGCTGAATTCACCGTCGTCAAACGTCCAGACTGGAATAAGCAACAATTGATTAGGCTGGTTTACATTAATCTAGCGTCACTGGATTCCACTACTGGAATAAGGTTAATATGTTTCAATTCAGAAAAGTGTTCAGTATCCAGCACTGGACACATGTTGCCTGTTACTGGATGCATGTAAATCAGCCTTGACTCAGAAACGTAAGTAATTTATAAAGGGGTATATACAATCCCGATTCAAATCAATATGCAGTCCGTGTTGACCATTAAAATATTAATTGTCTTGCTGTGAATCGAAACAGCGACCATGAGCACAGCAGGTAGCTCTATAAGCTATAACGCAGTACCATTGCCATTAATTTTCTATTTTATACTAACAACATTTAAGTTAAGTCTGTATGTAATCTTAGAGGGGTAAGGTAGATCTGTATTTTAAATTAGACCACATTTCTCCATCTGTTTATACCTTTGTAAGTTGGTAGAGACTCTTGCTATGAACCCAATAACCGTTTTCCGATCTTGGGAAACGAACTAAAGACCGACATTTTCAGCCATAAAACTTACGTAAAACTAGACTAAAAGGCATTCATAAACATTTAAAGTTGCCTATTCATTATGTTTTCATACTTCCCAATGATTTTCTTAAGACTTAATTGTTTGAACGTCCAGTGAATAGAAGTTTTCTTTCTTACTCTTTATACCTTATCGTCTTCAGACCATTTTCTATTCAAAACAATTTAGAAAAGATTTTACAAAACGGTGTTCTTTAAAGCCGAGGTAATTGAAAGTCTAACCTTTTAGTATAAAACCTGTTGAGGAGACAATGGGGAAATTATTTTAAAAGCTCTTTTGAAGCTGCGAAATTAACTGAGACAGTTATATACCGTAATGTTTATGAATATTTCGTGATTGTAGTTGAAAATAAAACGCTAGGTGACATGATGATTTTAGATCATGTTAGTGTGAATTAATGTATTGTAAATGATATAATCATTTGTAATATACAAAAGGTCGTCGGAATATTTCGACATCATTACTATATCTTACTGAGAGTATCAAGAATGGTACTGCAAATCCTGGCAATGATACAGTAGTCATTATGGACTGTAGGATATGGTTAGAAAGCAGATGACTGCTGAAATAGCAAGCACAAAAAATGACGAGAAAGGAGAAAAATGAAGATTGATCCGAACCAGAATGAATAGGGAAAACGGCAGGAGAAACGATTGCAGTAAAATCAATAAAGAATGTGATTTACTCCAGAACGGTCACGAAGGTAATATCAATGAAATTAACATAAGAACCTTAAACACAAAATAAGCTGGCAAGAAAGCAGAAGATGATGTTAATACAATCACTAAAACAATGGGCGATGATGACGAAGATCAAACAAAACAGAACAAAGCATCAATACCTTCCATTACAATAATGCACACACATCCTACCAATGTAGACAATAACACACAACTCAAGTACACAATTACAGAGCATTTGTCTGAGCGTATAGACCGTGAAGTGATTATCTTTTTGGGTGTACCTACTCGTAAGACATGTCTCGATACGCATGACCTGGCTGAGGAGATGCCTAAACTAGCAGACTTGATTGTGAATGCCAATTTGTCTTGTTAGAAAATAAAAACTGGGTGCGTCGACCTAGGGACGCACGGCTGGAGTTTTCTTTCTGCGTAGTCAATTTAAACAGCCCAGTTTGTTGAACAAGCTCAGAAAAAGAGAAAATCCTATAAAAACGCATTAGACCAAACCAAAAAAAAATCCAGTCCATCGCTGGGATACGCAACCTAGGCTATTGGTGAAGAAGAACAACACTTATACCACGAAACTATGCAGACAGCGAAGACCGCGGCGAAATTATGCAATATATATATATAATATATATTGTGCTGGGAAATATTTTGCTGACTGGTGGAAAAAACATTAGCTCATTCAAGGCGAACTCAGGGAATTAAAATTCTAAAATGCAAACGACCTGTATTATTTGAGGTTTTACGGGAATAACTGGCGCGTTATGTGTAAAAGTTTTGAAGTATAATTCATTAGGAGATGGCATCGCTAACCTTGAAGTGATGGCTTACAGAAATCTTTGAGAGAAAATGATGAATCGTGTCGACCTAAATAAAATGGGATGAGGAAGGATATGAAAAGAATCTCTTAAATATTTATATGGCAAAATTACTTTCTTGGATTTTGCCAAACGGTAACGGGAGGTTGGCATTTTTCTTTATGCGATATGATAAAAGTATCTAACTTATAACCATACTTTTTAAAAACGTTGCCAACCTTCTACGAACTACAGCTAAAAAGGATCCACATGTCAGATGTAATTCAAGTTCTGTCTTTAGTTGTTCCATTTTGCGTTAGCTATGCCTCGATGCGCATGACCTGATCTAAGAGAGCCGGCCTAATCAGCCGCCAGTCTAGACGTCAATTATCTTACAAAAAAGTTAGAATAGATATTGTTACGAGAATGGATTGATCTCGACCTAAAAGGTGCTGTATTTTTTCATCAAATTATTCGCCTATTCTTATTTTTATTGTATTTTCTAGCTTTATTTCCATATAATTCACCGATTTTGCTAATGTATGGTTAAAAATGGACTTGGTCAGTGTGGAATTTAGTTTCATTCGGGTAAATTTAAAAATTGCTATAATGTATAGCCAGTGACTGTTTAAAGTTAATATGCCATGAGCCATCAAAACCATATTTTACAGAAAAGCGAAGATTGTAACTGCAGGACAACGCTTTGAACAGCTTTTTGTGTGTGGTAAGTAACAAGAAAAATTGTATAGTGCCTTAGAAAAAGCGGTAGCGGGTAGGAATGCACTCATATACCTAACAAAATGTTGACCAAATATGTTGCTTTTTATCGCCACATTTTTAATAGTCTAACTATCTATTGGAAATGGATATACTCATAGTTGCGAAAAAAAAAAAAAGATGACGATAATTACGGTTAAAATCAGAATTCGCTTCGTTCAACATCTTTTGAAATAGATTCGAATTGTGTTAAACTTTACCAAGATTAGACCCCTCAATAGTATTGAAAACGAGAACCTTAATTAATTTACGGCTTCAACTAATATGTTCTAATTCTACCCGTAGTTATAACTTACCCAGAATAAATGCTCCCAGCTTAGTATCACACCGTGAGCGGAATTACAAGCGGTGGGGTGCTGTTGTAATTATCATAAATCCTATCTCTAATGCTCCCAAATTACTATACAAGACCTTACAGTAGTGGGAGACGAATTCGTAGATAATTTCGAAGTTGCTTAGAGGATTTTTACACAGCAAAAAATCTACAAATAACCTCTCTACATGTCTAGAGTTTTTTGCTCAATAAAATCGAATACAAAATGTACCTATACTTTCCGGAAAATGCCGTTCGGCTTGGCTTGAATTTTGCAGAGCTAACCCGAAAATGATTCGAGGATAGTAGATGTCGAACGAAGATATGCCGATCGCTACAAGATGAATCAGTGAAATTATGACTGACTTGGTTTTGCAACACGAACTACACCCAAAACATCTAAAGTTATCAAACCTTGCCATATTAATGTAGGCATTGTACTTCCGTGTGAAGAAACTCTACCAGCATACCGCATACTCATCAAAGGTAAGAGCTCCAGAAATAGGCGCACTCCTCCAGACCGTGAGGCTAACAAATACAGTGGGAGCGAGGCCCTCAATCTTGTCTTTGATGACATGCGGGTGTATACGACTCTAAATAGAAGGTTTTTTTGTTACTATTGCAACTCGAAGAATGAATTTTCTTGAGTTTTTGCTCTGCTTTGATAACTGAACATTTTTATATCACAATCAGTTCAACTTTTTACAAGACCTATCTTAAATTACTTACATCTTCAATCGTCATGGCCCTCGGTTGATCGACGTGGCCTTCGTTCTTTCGCATTGCATCTTGCCCAACCACTAACTGCAAATCATTATGCACTGGTGCAAATCAATGCATTCATACACAACCTTGGTTTTGCAACATTTTGTATCTCCTTGTAGTGATGTGCAATACTCTGAACAAAGCCTCTGTCATCAAAGATGCAGTTAATTTCGACATCGTTTTGAAAAACCTTACATTTCAAATATTTCATCTTCATAAAATTAGGCAGTTGTGTCAGTTGAGTCAGACTTGCCTTGTCTGTTGCTAGTTTTATTTTTTCACTTTCATAAATGGAACTTAAGTTTTAGTTTTTACTAGCTTGGCCCGCAGCTTCGCTCGCCCTCTTCTCATATCGTCCATCTCATTATCCAGGATTCCTCTTATGGGTGAAAGCGTATGGTACATAGGTCAACATAATGGCACAAGGCATTATATTTTCTGCCAGTAAATTTTGCCACTCATTCCAGTGAGTTCGTCGAACAGTAGGGGACGTCTTTTGTTTTTCCAAGTAGTTTCTGCGGCTGACGTCTCGCTATGATAACGCCCTGAGTCTGAAGATGTGCCAAATATAAGTTCACGAAGAGAGCGTATTGTTGTGTGCTGTCTTTCTTTATAAAAGTGGCTTGGAGGCGAAGTATTCTTCACTTACTAGGTACTTTTGCTTGTTTTGTTGACTTTGTCTTAGTTAATGACATGATAGAATCAACACCATATCTCTGGTATAGAGAATACAAGTCTGAAGAAAAACAGTTTCTGCTGCTGATTTGCACTATGGCTTGGAAACGTAACTATTAGGTTTTGATCCCGTTCAGATTTTTTTTGGGGTGGTATAAATGTGACCCATGTTAATACTAGACAGCACCAAATGATAGCCAGCGCGTTAACTTATCTCAAGTTAAAACAAAACCCTAATGGAACATGAACTTTGTTTCTTAGTGATAAAGTTCTATCTATAAAATTTGGCAGACTAGGGTTGTTTATTCTGTCCGTTGAATATTATGAAATTCATTTACATTTTAGTAAGGATAATCAAAAACGAACTTCAATATATGCGTGTGTCCTTCCTATGGGAGCCAGGCACTTGCCCCCGACTACTCCAGCGTTAGGACCTCAATATAAACTACGTTAAGTTCCACTTACCAAAAGGGCCGTCGAAACGAGAAGAGGGATTGCGTCCTAATCCGTAAAGCGTTCAGAAAATATATTTACTCCATTACTGAAGTCAGGATTACATCACCGCAATTATAAGAAAATTGAGATAATCCTCTTAGGACTTATGTCATTGGCGCGTCTGTTAAAGGAGGACGGTCCCTCAAGGAGTTCTGTCGTAATTAATCCTGATAATTTCCTTCGTTCTAGTTTGTGTTTCAGGGAGGTAATTAGTTTGCTACGGTCTACTAAAGCTTTATTTAACTTAGGTAGATTGAGTTGTCGCAATACTGTCGTGTGAACATTGGGCCATGAGAAAAGGGCGAACTAAGGAAAAGGAGGATTATTAGTCAGTAAGAGTCTGGCAGTCCCTTCTCGGAACAATTTCTAAAGTGCCAATAACATTCTGAATGTCGATATAAAGCCTTGTTCACGTCCCATAGACATGTCACGTAACTTGCTTCAAGAGTACATGTCTCTAATTTCCTTCGCGTGAGTGCAGTCTTTCCGCAAATGGCGTCGGTCCGTCGGTCATCTAAGCGAATCTTCAGTGGTTTTCGCTTGAGCTTATAGCTTTTGGCTATGGGATAAAGACTCCATTACCCAGAAAACTCTGTTATATAATTATTAGACGATTAATCCTTTCTGAAGCGAAGCTTAAATTTCTACCACCGTCGTTACCTTAACATCATAATTCACAAACGTTTCATCTCCTAAGACTTCCCGATATATTTCTGAGAATCTTTTATCATTGGGTATTAAAGGCGTGTCAGTAACATGTTAATCCCTATTCGATCCAAATTAAATCACATTTTCTGGAACATTTCCAAGAGTTTGGTGGCAACGAACTGCTATGGGATTATGTGAAGCATTTAGAACATTCATGCTCTGCCGGCCGTTAGAGGGTGGGTTGGATCGATCCGGCATGGTATAGTACACGGTTTTAATAGACTAAAGGTTACTGCGTCTTGAACGGGACGGAGACGGGACGTGGACGGGACAAAGACAGGGTTAAGAAAGCATGGACGACAATGGTGTGAAACTGACGTCCTTGTGTTGTTAACAACGGTATACGCTCACAAGTCGATTACTAACCGTCGTACTACATAAACTTAACACATGTTAGACAGTTGTCTAAAAAAGTCACTGTAAAACGAACCTTATATCAACGTGAAATACCGATTTGACATTGACAGTTTATTTAGACAAGTGTTCAAGAGATGTTTAATTTTTTTGTGGTAAGACGGTAAGTTTCTCACAAGTCACACTTGTCGAAGTTTGTCTAAGGATAGGTGACCAACTATAGAGGATATCCTCACGTAAAGCCTTTGGTCTCAGCTGTCATTTATAGATCTTTAACAGTCTTCAGACATAACCTCGAAAGTATCACCCAGGTATTGCATTACTTAGTTACTGGGTTATGGAGGTCAGATAGTTACTCGATCTATGTAAAATACTGGTATACAGCTACATCCAGTTCGATTGTGAGCCGATCCCTTTCGAGGCTAGGCAGATGATGATATTACAATTCTATAGATGTTTAGTTGAAGTAGGGTTCGAAATAATGTAGTAGATAATATTTTCAGCTATTTTCAGGTACTGTCTGAAAATTGAAATATATCCTCCTTGGGAGTCCCTTATCATTTTGGACCTAAACCTGTCATCGGCGGAGTATAAATATTTGGGAGTAGTAATTTTACCTGGCGTAGGTAAATGATATTTCGAAACCACTTTGTGGACAGGTATTTATCTAGTTGAGAAAGATATGAAGGGATGACGCATAAAATAACTAAGGTAAGTAAGTGAAATAAGTAAGGTAACATTTTATGGCAGCTTTCTTACGTTATGTGAATCTTATTGAGTATTTTTTTTTTGGGATTTGTACCCATTACTAAAATACTTTAATCAAACTGCACTCAGCCTTTTAAATCAAATCTGTTCGCGATACTTTTTGAACGTCGATACCAATGAGCTACGGAGCGAACCGTGGTCTCCATTCCAGGACCATACTCTCTTTTGTTTGGTAGACTAGAAAGAGGAAACTCTCTTTTGCCGCTACCTGGGAGACAAGCTAAAGAGCCAAATTAATATGCTTTCTGAATCCAAAATGCAGATATTTTCTGAAATGATACATTTTCTTTCATAGCCGCTTCTGATCAGACATTGATGACGCTGAAGATGATGAATCAGTAATCTTTTCTTTTCAAAACATTAAGATGTAATAAAATTTGAGAAAAGAAAAATTCAGCTGTAAGTGGGACTCGAACCCGCGTCTCTTAGATACGTACTCCAGACGTCTTACCAATTAGGCCCTCGCATAACACTCGTTTAAACCTAAATTTTTCATTCCCTTTTTTCGAACGTTTTACGTGTCTGGGATACCCCAGACACGTAAAAGTTTCAAAAAAAGGTTATTTAGGTTATCCAGAAAACGTAGGTTCGAGTCCCACTCGCAGTTGAATTTTTCTTTCCTCAAAAATCTTTACGGAAAACGCGACGGAAACGTTAATGGGTATAAATGTATAAGACTTTTAACTAAGATATCTTCATAAAGAACAGACAGAGGGTACTTACCGACTACGATCGGCCGAACTTCCTCACCGCACAATCATGCAGCTGTATCGGAGATGTTCACACCTAAAACAAAGAGAACAGCTCATTAGTATGTAAAGTGGACTTTAAGGTCTGGGCGTTGCGTGATGAGAAGGTGGACGTGCTTCACGCGATGTTTTGGTATGTTTGTTAGGTTCAGTTTTGCGTGGCATTTGTTTATACGTAGTAGTAGTAGAACCAGTTTTAAACCTGTAAGAGCTTGAAACCTTATTTGGATGATGCGAGTGACGTGAATGTTTGACTACATTGCGGTATTTGTTTCATCAACTGAATTCATTGTCCATTCATAGCTTTCAATGCAATCTAACTTCCACGCAACTCGCGTGCTATTTCTTGCAACGTGTAAATGGGCCTTTACGCTAGTGATTATTTCTTCTATAACAGATATCGTTATAGTATTTCTTTTCAGTTGTTGTTGCTTTTCAGTAAGAGAGGTTAACACACACTTTTTTGTTATTCTTTTGCAGAATATTTTGTGTTTCTTAGTATTTGTTAATTCAAAGTTTTTATTTTGTACGTGACAGCAGTTCTTAATTACCTACCTTAGTTTAACAATGTAATGTATGTCCCAAAAGACAAACATTTGGTACCAGAGTAAACAGTACGAATTAGGTTCTTGGTCAAAATATTTCTTTATGTAAAAAGAAAACACATTAGTGCGTCCCAAAAGACACCCTCAAAGGTGTTTGTTGTAAATAGTATGAAAGCCACACTCATAATATTCCCTTGTGTAAATAAAAACATACATACAAAGGTATTAAATGTCTAGTTGAACAAGAAACGGTTCAAAAATACATAACGGTGTCCCAAGAGACCTGAGCATATATGGTACGAATATTTTTATGTCATACTCAAAATATTCCCTTATTGTTTAAAGAATGTTGTATCTACATTAAAATATAGGATCTACTATTTAGTTGAAGTACAAATTAGTAACAAATTAAGCAACTTTGTGTTTCTATTATGTAGTATAATTTTATTTAGCAAGTAATACTGTCGTAGGTACTTGTGAAGTGAGCAACATAATTATTGTAATTTTTAATTTAGGTAAAAATTTACTGATCAAGCAAAGTCAAGCATAATTTAACAACTCATTAAAAGCTTTATTTCTTAGACACTAAGCTTCAGATTAGCTTTGCCTTCAGTCTTTTTGAAAGGTCAACGATTCATAACCTTGTTGTGTAGGCGTTTGCTTAAATAATAATGTGTTTACGTTAATTATTGTTAATTAATAACTTTATCAACGGTTTATGTGAATAAAAACTAAGGTTTTGTGTGAGTTCGTGACTGCTAACGTTATGTTACGGGTTGCAAATCTTTATGACGTATGCACAGCAGACCACGTCAAAGTTTATGGCTCCAACAGCGATTTTCCGTTTTTGCATTTTAATCGTGCAACGTCATCTATCGAGCATGGTGACAGCTGAAGGCTCGACCGTCTATGTACTGGCCACACTGCTGTATATTGTAAAATTCGTGTATATAAAGTGTTTAAAATATGGAAATAAATGCACAAAGTTAATATTCAAGTTTTCACTTCTGCCGGCACTCCCGGAGTGCAACATGTCGTTTTTTTTATTATGAGGCTATTTTTTTTTTACGTGGTAAAATCATCAAATGAGGCCTCGGGGTCACGGTGATGGTATAAGACCCGCGACCACGAGAAGGAGTTACAGCGGATCACTTATAATTTGTTAAGATTTATTATGGCGTACAAAATTACGTCATTTTGACAATTCCTGAGCAGACATGCAGCTCTTTATCAGCTCAAAACATTTTGGAAATTTGAGCGGGAGTAGTTAAACTGCGAACTATACGTGTTCATTTCAAGGTTTATTAAACGCCAACGCGAGAGCTGTATTCGACTGTACCCGTAATACGAAACAGGCCATTAATCATTAAATGTTTGACATTATTGTATGGGCCGTAAGGTTTCAAATAATCGTTAAGGTTTTATGAGCATTAAGGTAGGTCATGTCATTGCTATGTCTATTGTTAGGCTTTATTTCTTTGCTGTTCTTTTTTTTAGGCAATTTTCGTTGAGAGAAGATACGCAGTAAAATATTTGAGAAGATCGCTTTAATTGTTCAGTGATCGTGAGCGCTATTGCGTAAAGTCGTTGGTTCAAAACGGGTAATGTTTCTTATTTGTTTTTTTTAACGATGATTATTGACAAAGACAATACGCATAGAAACTTTGGAAAGACTCGCAACGTAAGAACTCAGTAAATTTACTACAAGGCGTGACGTAGGTATTGCGAATTTTAGAAGCGTTCGTAGCTTTGTAAATTTTAGATTATGTAACAAAAGAATATAACAATAGAAAATTTGTTACGTACTTATTATTAACGAATAATTTTCTGAAAATATTATTATTGACGAACTAGAATTTTTCTTTTCATAAATTAGTATGTTACCAGTGTTTCCAGAGGTCATCTCTTTAAAAGTAACAAAAAAAAACCTCTTTACAACATTTCATAAGATATCAAGGACAAGAGGCCAATTACGAAAGGTTTCTACAAGACCGCCATTTTTAGTAAATATCAGAGACAAGCCTCACTCCACATCATTGGCTATCGATGTCCCGTCCTTGAACAAGACGACTCAATTATAAATAGCTAGCTATTGCCAACGGCTTCACCCGAGTGTAGCTGGAAAATTATTTGGAAACGTGATACATAATACATTTTTCAGTGAGCAGTGGTGGCCCAGTGGTATCGGTCCCGACTTACGAGTTGTAGCTCGTGGGTTCGAACCCAGCTTGGCGCGTTACTTTGTGTAATTTATTTCATCACCACTGCTCTCAAAACGGTGAAGGAAAACATCGTGAGGAAACCGTCATGTCTTAGAACCATCAATTTCGAAGACATGTGACATCTGCCAATCCGCACTGGGCCCGCGTGGTGGATTATGGTCCACTCCCTCTCACAAGAGAGGAGGCCTGTGTCCCAGCAGTGGGAACGTTATAGGCTGATGATGATGATGATGATACATTTTTCAATAAAAAAAATTGTTCCACATTTAGAATTTCTCCTGTAACGTGGGTGCGTTAAGAAACATTTAAACTGACATACACAAACGACAAGACCTGTAACAACTATTTTTAGTTCATATTAATATTTGTACCGTGTGGGAATCGAATCCTTGATACGCACTGCAGTAGTCAATTACTCGATCACTGCGTCAACAATGTTGTCTTTGATCGTTGCACAGTACAGTAACAAAATGAAATACTTAAATAAATTGAGTTTAGCAACTGCTAACTAAATTAGTTGTGGCAGATTTGAAAATCTTGTTGTTACTAAATGGATTTCAATTGAATTTGCGGATTTCACTCTACGATCTGTTGTACGGTTATTGGTTACAGTTGTCTAATAGATTTAGACAATTGTACGAGCATTGAACGAAGTTTGTCTCGTACGTATAAGTAGTTGTACAAGTAATATAAAATCGGACGAAACGGGAATAAAATGATAAAAATACATTTTGGGGACAAAGGAAGCATATTGTTTGGTGTGAATCAGCAATATTTGGAATGTGGACCGAACCACGCGTAAATAATTATTTTGTAGGGAAAAAGCTCTGAAAGAATTAAGAACCATAGTTACTTGAACTGTCTTGTCTGGTTGTCTGTGTATGTGATTTTCTGTTTGTAAACGCACCCACGACACAGGAGAAATTCCTAGTGTGGAGCAACGCATGTTTGTTTAATTTTTAATCTTGTTTTAAATGTAAGTTCTTTATTTTTTTTTGTTTATTTTTATTGTACTTATATGTTGTGTGAATGGTGGTATCTTTTGCGCCAAATAAATGTTTTTTCTTTCTTTTTTTCTTTTCTATTTAAAGATATGTTCGCGTTCGACCACTATCTCGCCTGATGATAAGCGAAGATGTGGTCGACGGTGAATCACGCTTGTCTAGAAGTAACCTGTTCACTCTTGACTTGAAGACCCCAAGATTATAGCTGTCGGGAAATACTGAAGTCGTCAGGGTAAACTAAATTCTTGTCCCCTCGGTTGCAAATATTTATAGCTACAAATACAGTATGGCAAATATAAACAGCCTAATAACGTTCCCACTGCTGTGGGCCATAACATCATGTAGGCTCATTGCGGTTTGATGAATGTCAAACAGTCATGCCTTTTTAATCTCTGGAAATGCAGGTTTCTAAAAAGGCTACTGAAGAAACAGGATGGACTTTTAGTCAGTAAGAGCGTATCACTACCTTCCGCTCCGGTCAAGCCTGAGGGGACTTATTTGATGATTTTTCTACCCATAAACGGACAGGTTTCCTTGTCACCG
Organism: Agrotis ipsilon; assembly: GCA_028554685.1. Taxonomy (NCBI): domain Eukaryota; kingdom Metazoa; phylum Arthropoda; class Insecta; order Lepidoptera; family Noctuidae; genus Agrotis; species Agrotis ipsilon. The sequence continues at coordinate 17,552,998 of CM052955.1, forward strand.
TTCTAAAAGCAGAGGTTCCTCTTCTTCTCGTTCCTCTCCAATCACTGCAGGTTGGTCATCAGACTTAAATATCTCTCTTTATCCCTGGCGAGGTGGAACAGCTCTGCAGCACTCTTAATTCCGGTCCATTCCCGAATGTTGAGCCAGGACTAGTACCGGCGTTAGGGTAAGGCACGGTTAGGCGACCGCCCATGGGCGCCGAATACGTAGGGGCGCCGCAGGCCTACTGTGTCGTAAATTTCCCTATGTCTTTCATCCCATTTTTAGGGGATAAACCCAAAACCCGTCTAAGGGCCAGTACAGGCCGAGACGCGAAGCAATGCTATGATGCATGAAAAGGCCAGTGCTTTCACGCTGCGCCGCGAGGGTCATCCAGAAACCGCGCTGCGCAGTTAGGGGGCGCCGTAGAAAATCTCGGCTAGGGCGCTGGTAGTGCTAAAACCGGCACTGGCCAGGACTTTTTTCTTCGGCCAACTCAAAACCAAAGGTGATTAAACGTATACTATGTATGCTCGTTATTACCTCATTTGATGTTTAAAAACTGGCAATACAGTTTTCAAAACTTTGTTGCATAAATGAAAAATGTGTTAAAATTAAAATTCCTTTCATGAAAATCAAAACACAAAGAGAGAGGTAATATTTCACGCGGTACAAACAAAAAGTGACCATCAAAGTAATATATTTTCATGACGTCAGCCACTTTACAAACAAAATAGCCATCGTTTCAGACTTTAGTGTAGCGTAACGAATAATAAATTGTTTGTAACTTAAGAATAAATATATTCTGAAAATGTTGAAGGAAAAATTGCGGTCTTTTTTAATGTAAATTGTTGTCATCGTTCATTATACTTTGATCATAACTAACCAAAAGACATAAAAAGTTAAAATTTATATTTCATCGAGTTTCCAATGACTTCGCAATTTAATCTTACCTACTACTTCTAATAATTATAAAAGCGGAATTTTGCAAAGAATGATGGATGGATGCTAGTTTTTTTTCAATCTGAAACTACTTACTGCAAAAGTTTTTTTCTGTAGCAGGTGGAGTCCTGAAGTTTATGCCTATACCAATTAACCAGTAAAACAAGAGTATATACTATTTTAACAAGTCCTTAGGTAAGGTATAGAATAAACTTTTGTTTCTAATAAATAACAATCATGTCGCAGTAACAAAGGTCCATGTCCGGACAAAAAATCAGACAAAACAAAAAGGTTTTGACATCAAAATCCGTTCTATTCCCTGAGGATACGCGATCGATCTAAAAACACAATTGTATTGGGCATTGTGTTTATAGATCGACCTTACTGAACAAGGGGCAATTCCTATCTATACTATACCTAACATATATATGATGCCTCGTAGGAGTTTTAAAAGGACCGTAGCTAACAAGTAGGAAAATAAAAGATGTATTAAAGAAAAGACAAAAATCCAGGCTAGGATGCAGGATGCCGTCCCAGCTTCCCGCCCTCATGCATATGAACAAGCAGGAAACGAAATCATGCATAAGCACATAGTACACATGCAAGAAAAACGAGAAAAGAAAGGAACATGCCAAGAGACACAAGGCGGTTGTTTAACCGCTAGGCACAGCAAGAGTGCGGAGATCTAGAGTAGCCTTAAAGTCAAAAGTCAAAGTCAAAAATTGTAAAGCAATAGCATCGTGCGAAGATGAATTGCAAAGATAAATAGCCAGATAAATGCAAATCTCCACTATTGGTAGGATGGCAATTTCTATTTCCCTTTTTCTATCATTCAAGTTAACCTTTTCCATAACATCATGTTCTTGTACTACTATTAATTCGTGGTTACTCTTCTCGCCTTACACAATCTATTGAATCGTACCTTGTGATTCATGTGATGATGGTCACTGTGATCTCATATAATATATCACATCTCATTATTATTTTATCTCGCTTACTACATTATGGGAGTTTTCCAATGTAGATTAGATTTAGCTAGCTGTTGGTCATCCGAAATGAGGAGGTCCGTAGACAAACTAAAGCCAGCAATATAGCCCACCGGATTAGCAAGCTGATGTGGCAATGGGCAGGCCATATTGCTCGCAGAACAGATGGTCGATGGGGTCTAAAAGTGCTAGAGTGGAGACCACGGACTAGCAAGCGTAGCGTAGGGCGTCCACCAACAAGGTGGACAGGCGACCTTATCAAGGTCGCCGGAAGACGCTGGATGCAGGTCGCTTCCAACCGGTATAATTATGTGAAGATCAAAAGGGGAGGCCTATGTTTAGCAGTGGACGTCCTATGGCTGAGATGATGATGATGATGGTCATATGATTGTCAGTCGAGACAAAGGAATTAAATTGCAACCATATTGGCGGGTACCTCACACACGTGACGTCATAATCTTTAAAACAGTTCCATGGAGTTTGGCTGTTCTTCTTTTCGTATAATCTTTCTCTTCGAAATGGATCATCACCTTCATCTTCTTCGACTGTCTTTGCCTGCCTATAAATTATTAGATTTATGGAAGAAGACATGCTGCTTTGCCATGAATTTATGAAAAGGAGAATGATGATTACTTGGTCAGTTCGACACCTAATAAACCCCTTGAAAAGATAAATAGGACACTGTATCAGCTGTTTATTTTACTGGTGTAGTAAGGTCGTCACAATAAAGCTCTCAAGTGCATAGCAATGGCGTCATTGCGTAGGCAGTATGGCTAAAGTAAACATTTGAAGTACAGTGAGCAATTCTGGCACAATATATCAGTATTTGTTCTATGTACATACGAACACAATTACCTGCCGGGTTAAGGCCGAGTTCGTTTATTAGGTGGTATATTGTTTTTAGTGGACAATTATTGGTTTTGTTACAAATGGGTCGAGACGAGTGTTGTTTTTTATGATTTTTCGAGGAAAAATTACAGATTGTTCTAATACAATATTAGCTGTCGATGTAAATACATTTATGATGTTGACTTGGAACTATATAAGCTAAAACATACAATTACAAGGACTATCAATTTGACATAAGCGTAAACTAGCGTTAACTAAGCTCTAATATGGGTCACGGGACAGAGCTAACCAACGGTAACCTGGAACGTGAATTTAAGTCAGTACAAGTCTGACAGGCCCTGCCCTGGGTGGTAGGACTCATTGATGATTTTACCATAACAAAAAAACGGGTGATACCATCCCAAATAATTTAAAGGAATAAACCTCTGAAGATGTAAGACCGTCAGCAATAACGTTCCTTCTATTAATCCTATAGCGAGAAGGTCGTACATTGTTAAGGACTATAGAAAAGGCAACGAAAGAGAATTACCGGTCGAGGACGCCTTACAACATAAACACACACTGGCCATATTGGAGAAGTCCTTCAAAATGTCAGGTGTGGACACCGTGAACGGTGAAGTACGCACTCATATCCGTCACGCAAGTGTACAGTAAAGGAGGATGGCTCAAAAGGTATGAGGTATTTTTTTTTTTGCTTTTGATAAATGCTGTTAAAAAAGTTTTGGTTACGAAAAGGTTATTGGGTTTGCGAAGATGAAAAAATTTAAATAGGCGCTTGGCCATTTCAATCACATTAATAAGTATCAGTTTATCATCACTAGCAATAAAAGTAAACATAACTATCTGTTTTTAATGTGTATAGTTTGCTAATACCGTAAAGCAGTTTATTTAAATTCTAGTAGACCAGAGATATAGAGCCTTTATCTATGGAAAAGGTAAATATATCAGACACCACGTCCACACTATCCTTCATACTGCTTTTCATTCGTGGACGAACAATTCATCTTCTGCTAATACTATGCCCTGCCTCTAACACTTTCCTAATACACATAATTATATAAACAATGAATATTAATTACACAGCTGTTTTCAAACACTAAGACAGTGTTATAATAACTAATGACGTAAGACAAGACCGGACCTCTGCGAAATTAATCTTCTCAGAGAGTAATGAATCAGCTACAATGAGTCACACAGATTTGATCATATGGATTACCTACTTGTATATACTTTTAACTTATTGCCTTATACTGTAGATATACTTGCTATACGAGGAAATGTATGCCGCATAAACAGATTTCCCAGTTTAAGCCAATGCTTTCGTAGGTTGGTCTGTGGATAGATGACAATCTGCTATAGACAGTTTCCTCCATGCATCAGAAAGCACGTAAAGCCATTGTTCCAGGCTTTACATACCTTTATTTATCTAGTCTGACAAACAATCTTTACTAGGTTTCGTATTATTCAGTTACTGGGCTGTGGAGGTCAGATAGGCGGTCGCTCCATGAAAAATAAAGATATTCAGCTGCGTGCGGTTGGACTGGAAGCCGACCCTAACATAGTTGGGAAAAGGCTAAGCAGGTGATGACGACGAAGAAATGTATGGTAAGATTCTTATGGTCCGTTGAAAAGGTAAGATGTTTCGATCAGACGGGGGTAATATCAGACGAACAGGGTAGCGAGTCCTCATCCACCTTTGAAAAGGAATAATGCTCCGACCGAGGCGAGCTTTACAAAGACGATTGCTCAAGTCCATTCTATTTCTTATTATGGCAAGGAATTGAATAGATAGTTTATGAATTGTATTGAATTTTCACTAAAATGGTATTTTTAGGACCTCTGAACGGTGCTTCGTTGGACTACTGCATAATAGTTCCGTCGAGCTGTTGTATTTGTTGGAAGACTCAGCGATGTAGGATTTTTTGTGAAATATCTGATAATAAGATGCGTGGGTCGTATGAGGCTCAGTAAATTCTACATTCGTACTGGACTGTCCAACAAGCTACATGTGCCAAATTGCGGATTAAAAAAATAGATTTGGCTTAGGTTGAAGGAAAAAGTTATAGGTTAAAATGCCAGGTTACGTTTCATTTAGTTTGTTGCCAAAAGACTGTCAAAAAGGTCTCATAATTTGTGGCATAGCTGACCTTTTCCAAACTTGCTTTAACAAGAAGACAGTAGAAAATAAGCGAAGTTTCAGATGTCTTATTTAAGCATAATAAATAGGCAGAATTAAATAAAAAAAATTTAGAATAATGATAAGTAATGGACAAGGATGCGTTGCAACTGGCAAAAATTACAAAAAGTAAACTATTTGAACTGATAGAAAATGGCGATTTCTTAATAAGGAAGACGGTCAGCTATGCGAGCTCAAATTAAAAAAAAAAGACCGAGTTGTTTCTCCAAAAGGACAAAATTACTCTTATCAAGATGACCATCATTTTAGTGAGTAATGATGCAAAGGACCTCGCCTAGCCTAAGTTAAATATGACAAACGAGCAGACACAACCTCACTATTTGATCAACAGATTACTTGAGTACATTTAAAGTTAAACTGCCCGGGGCTAGTCGGTGAGGAACTAAACTATTTAACTATCCCACGGGAACCGTAGGAGTATTCATTGTAAGGAAAGAAAAGAATTCGAAAAGAAGCCCAATTAGCGTTGTTGAAAACTCTTATTAGGAGGTATATAATTAACATGTAGGTTTCAGTGCTACAGTTGAGCAAGACGATACCAAGGTACGCCAGAATGTTATTCGGTATTTAGAAAACTTAGGGCTGATTTTTCAATAGTCAGATAACTTTTATCTGAGGAATAAAAATGGCGGTTTGAGAGCTTATCTATAAAAAATATTTCAGACCGCTAATCTAAGACTATTGAAAAATCAGCCCAATCAGCCCAGGAGAATGGCAATAAGTTCGCTCGCCGTCGCCGTAATGTAATGTACTGTTATAAGTTTGTCAGATATTTATAAAAAAAAGAGATAATGATTTCCAAATGACGGGCTAAATACACTTGCTAAAAGTAAAGACGAAGTTGTGAGAGGGACTTTTTTATTTACTGAAGAGAACGAAGCTGTTGAGGTATGAAGGCAAAAGTTCCACACAATATATCAAGCGATAATTATGTCTCATTAGTCACAATTATACATCCACATTAACATAATTATCTAGTTACAAGGTCGAAAAACATTCTAAATACAGCTAGATCTGTCATCTACATCAAGGAGAGATTTTTTGTTAATTTTCTATTTTATTTGCATAAGCTGAACTGAGCCTATTTGGCACAGTCGTGGGGCACCAAGTACTTATGTGCTCTTTAAAAAAAAAAAGTTACCATTCAGTAGAGGTTGGGTTTTTTCGAGACCCCACATGGATAAATGTAATGACGGAGTAAGCAAGCTACCTCCCCTTTAAGTTTGTATAGACCGAACAATTCTGTGAATTAGATATAGATATATCATGCTAGCTATCATGAAGATGATACCAATAGCAGCCTATTTGAGTAGGTCTGGCTAAGTTTCCTATTGTGTATCAGATAATTTCACACACAATACGGCAGGGACTCCTGGCTAAGTAGTAACGCCACACTGTTCAATCTGTTGGTTAATTAACGTTTGTCGAAAAAGAATCGCATACCTTAGAGACCCAGTATTCCTATTGCAGCGGTAACCATGTGTGTTCGACGATATATTACTAGACTCCTAATAACAGGCGACCGATGTGTGTCAACACATTAGGCAAAAAAGTCTTATATCCGTCTTATTTCGACCACTCCTGTGAGCCGTAAACATACCTTGAGACAGAACAGACCTTGAGTTAGCTAATCACAACGCAGTACCCTGTCCCCTCGCTTACGTAGTACCTCAGCGAGTTGACAGAATAGTTTTGTTCCTTAGCCCTTTCGTACACGACGACAAGTCTCCGATACATTACGACTTTGACATCCATTGACGATTGCGTGTTTACGAACCTGTATGGATTGTATTGCGATAGTGGCCTGGATATCGAAATCGTAAGGTATCGGAGACTTGCGTCGCCTTGTGTACGAAGGGCCTTAGATCGTGTATGCGGAGTCTAGTAATATATCGTCGTTGGTTCGGAGTCAGCAGAAGTTCTAAGGACTTTGACAGTCGATAGGGCGAGCCGGGAGACAACCGACTAAGTAGACAGATGATATCATTAAGTTGGGTGGAAGAAATTGGATAACCATAAGACAAAACTGCCAAAAGTGAAGTGATTTGGAACACTCAGCCATTGGGTGGTTTAAGGTTGAATAGAAAAGAGGAAGAAGAAGCCTAGATATAGAGTTTAACAGAGGGTTTTATCTTGCAAATGATTTATGGTGGACAAATAGACAAGTCTTTCTCAATAAAATACTAGTACATAGCTGCATACGGTTACACTGGAAGTCGACTTTAACTTAGTTGGGAAACACCCTAGCCAAATAGTTATATTCCTTTTTCTGTGGCCAGTCATATTTTTCGATGCCTTTGTGATATGTATACGATTTCATGACTCACGGAAACGTGCGACACAGTCACAACACGGAGTTTCCACGCAACGTCAGCAAAACAGGAGGGAGAACAATCGTTAATTCAGTGTTCAGGCACGCAATGTACACAGATTTCATAGAATTGCCTACGGATATTCTGTGGTTATGATACACTGGACTTCTTGATTGTTTCTTAGAAAATTATGGTGGTGGTTCTAGTGGTTCAATGGTACTAGTAAACTCAATGTCTTGGAGGAGATACCTAGATATTTGTGCATGGATGAGCTGATGTATAAGATGAATCTTGAAAGGTACAAGTACGTGTGGAAAACGCAGTTGAAGTCCATGTTTCCCGGAGAAATTCCTAGTGTGCAGCAAAGACATAGAAAAAAGATTTTCAATAAATGACGTTTTGTCTGTTGATTCCAGATTAATTAGTATTAGTGTAGTTTTAAAGTTATTGGCCCAAAAATACGTATTTGTATAGATACATGTTCGAAAACAAAATTGCTAGTCCAAGATATATTCGAGACAACTTTATGGACATAAATCCTCTCAGATCCAGTATCAATGGACCGTTAAACTGAAAGTATCGGCCTTCGAACAATTTGTAAGTTACGGCTACCGGGGACATTCGCTTGCTATATTCGAACTGAGTTATTACAAGACAGGTCTATGATTAAACCAATTTTTGTTTCTATCCATATTTGGTGACGCTCAAAATTGATACTTTAATCTCTTGCGAAATTGTTTTGCAATATGAAAGGGGCTTGCAATAAGTCTAATACAAGTAAATAAATTCCAAAGATGGAGTAATTGTGAGGAAATTATTTAATTGGAAGCGCCAGCCCATACTCGGGAAGCTCAGACAGATTATGATAGTTTTCTTGTTAAATATTGAACTAACATCCACCCGTCCATCCAAATTTTCAAACTTTCGGATATTTTGTATAAGTAAGGTAACAATATGTGAAATTCAGGACATATTTTCATTCCACTTTATGTCTCTTTCAAAACAAACGTAAATCCACGTAAGAAGTTCGATAAAGTAAATAAACTTCCCTCTCTTTACAATAGATACTTCTAGTCAAAGAAATAAAACGTCCAGGGTTGAAATAAGTTATCTAACGACCACGTGATCTAGAAATGTCACAAACAACAACAAAGTCACGTTTCTTTATCTGTAGGCCATTGTTGGAAATTGGAAATAACGATGAAGAAGAGATGGCAGAACTACAAGAACACAACTTATAAAGATATACCGTAAAAATACTCCAGATAAAGATATTTTCTCGCCCCTACTTCATAGAAGTAAAAACTGGCAAAACTGTTGTTGGTTTAGGGCTGATTATTCAATAGTCTGATAACTTTTATCTGAAGAATAAAAAGTGCGACTTGACATTTTTCTATAAATAAGCTGTCAAACCAATATTTTTATTCTTCAGATAAAAGTTATCTGACTATTGAAAAATCAGCCCTTAATGTAAGTTAAACATCTATTGTAGCGCCATCTATGAAGTGACGGCGGAACTAAGATGCAAAAAAATGTCTACATCGCGCAAGCAGAGTTAACAGCGACATTAGGAGACATAGAATATTCCGACAATGAATGTTGGGCAGAAAGCCCACCAGACACAACACCCGTCTGGTTGGAAGGTACCTTCCTTTTCACCGGGTAGTGAGGAACTTTACTCTCTGTTCCTCCTACCCCCAAACTGGTGACCCCGCTATGAACGTCAGCGCAACCTTCAAGCTACGTGACGTCATCACCTGCATCACTTCCTCAAGCTTTCGAGCAGCGAGTCCCAGCCAGCCAGCCAGCTTCAAACGGGCATCCCTGACCATCAGCATGTGCAGAAGGCGCATACCTGGTCAGCACCCTCGACCTCAACAGGCGACCATACCCCTGGACTTAGGGCACATCTCAGCCAGTCGAAGGCTTACCCTCCTGGTTGTCACAGCCTCCATATCCTTGGCGGCGCTTCCTCATCCGACTCACTGGGTGGCAGTCGGCGCCGGATCCCGACTCACTGGGATCTCGCTTCACCGCAGCAGCATGTTCCGACTCACCGTGAACCCTGCGGCATCAACGGCAATTACAACTGGCTGGGACTTTACCACTATCGACCTCCGGTCTCCGGAGGGGAGTGATGTAGCGCCATCTATGAAGTGACGGCGGAACTAAGATGCAAAAAAATGTCTACATCGCGCAAGCAGAGTTAACAGCGACATTAGGAGACATAGAATATTCCGACAATGAATGTTGGGCAGAAAGCCCACCAGACACAACACCCGTCTGGTCGGAAGGTACCTTCCTTTTCACCGGGTAGCGAGGAACTTTACTCTCTGTTCCTCCTACCCCCAAACTATCTAACCGTTAAGACATAATATACGTCTGTTTTTAGGTTCACACTCATTTCAATAAGGTAGAAGTTAGGTTTTAAACTAAAGTTAACTATGAGTTAAAAACTGTTAATAACTTAGAGGATTTTAACTAAAAGTCAGCTTAACTAATGATTAAACAACTGGCCCTAAGACAGGATACGGATACAAGTTGTCAGGAAACTTGTCTCAGGCAGGATGTTTGCCAACACAGGTTTGTACTGCGGAGGTTGAAAAACATAACTTATCTGTAGCAAGCTTAAGCCGGCTTTGGCAGATCAAGAATATTTATGAAGCGAGAGTAATAGTGATAAAATCTGTATGCTTACTAATTGCAACAGTAAATCTGCCTGTTAAAATCAACGTCAAAATATCCTGTTATATTTTCGTAGGATAATTTCCAAATGTCTGATCAAGGGTCAAGCCAGAGTTGATGGTACGTCGTGTTTTACGCGTACTTCAAGGAGCTATCAGTAAAGTGACGGGGCCATATATCCATCCAGGGCAGGAGAACGCATTTGAAGATTTTATACCTACTTACCAAGATTAATTATCAAATGCCACGCCGGAATATCCACGAGCAAAACTAGTGAGGCATACGTTATCACAGTTTTCAATTAATTCCGGTGCGCGGGAAAATGAGGCTTCTGCAATCTCATTATCTCATACATAATAGCCTATTCAATTTTAATATCAGACGATATTAACCTACATCCGAAATTGGTACTTGATATAATATCAGACGGCTTAGTTTGCTCAATATTTTGAAGTGAATGGCTTTGCTCTTTGCACGAGAATTCTATTTTTTTGCCCACAAAGGGCTCTTAACCCCGTAATGGTTCCAACTTCTACAATAGAAAGACTTGACGTAATCGGATTTTCGATAAATGTTTCCGGTACCTTTGTTATATTTTGCTTCCTCTCGAAAATTACCGTCATTTTTGGTATGATTGCCAAAGGGCACAATGTATAATTCTGCATAGGTTGTATTCTACAGTCTTTGAAACGTGGTATTGAACCGCCCGACAGATAATTTCATATCATTACTATGAAGTCATCTTTACTTTCTCTCATTCATGAGATCGCTTAATATGTATTTCTACATATTAAGCGATTAAATCGAGGTTTATTACAGATCTCAATGTTCTCCTCAATACACCAGTTAACTTCACATTGCCTTCGACACAGTAACCTTGATCTGAAACTCTATTTTGTTTAAAATAACACTGCAATTGCATTGTTACAGTTAGTTTTGGCTCCACAATGCGTGGCCACGACTGCTCCTATTGCAACCAGCTATCGCATGACGGCACAACTACAATAACTGGCTTGACGAGAACAACCAACTTTTCATTTCACTTTCAAACAACTTGCCATGGAATTTCCAACTCTATTCAGTTTCTAACAAGGTTGGGTGAGATTAATTTTGTGAGTAAATGTAAGTTGGTGAGGGAAGTTCCTCCGAAGCAGTTGAGGGAGCGGTGTCTATGACAGCTCCAAGAACATCTATTGTGTTCAAGATAATGATGGTCGGTAGTTTTGACATGTTCGCTAATGCGTATTGGTTGACGCAAACGTGTAATTGCCTAGAACATATTATTATTATACTGTGTTTAGTGTCATTTGGCATGCAGAGAAACAAAGAGTTGTTATCAGAAGTGGGACATTTGCAAAACTCTGCGTCTATGGTATGTCAAGATTATGTGGAACCGTTTCGGTCATGTTCGATTGCCGAAACGATTTTGTAAATTAAAATTCTTTCTGGTACAATTACTACGGTTGTTAAAACAATAGATCTATTGTCACAAAAATACTGTTATTAGGCTTTTCAATTTTGTGAATTAGAATCAAAGCCTCGTCTTTGTTTTCGGCAGTATGATTGACATACATTTCAACGTCACATAATGGTTCATTGTATTTCATTCAATTAGTACGTTCATTTGTAAAGCATCAGTTACATGCAATGTGATGGAGTATTTTTCGTATATACCGCTAAATATTTGTTCCTTTACATATTATTTGCATAAATTACTATTACCAGTCAGCAGCAATGTTTCTATTTCTTCGTTTACCAATATCTTCACTTAGGAATTTAAATGAATGTCTTCATTAAGTTATATATAAACAGTTGCCATGGGGATATCTTTATTAACTTTGCCATATTCGTCTTTTTCTTCTTTGTTAAGCGGACAGCAATGCTAAAATAAACCTTATTTGTTTACAAAAACGCCTACGGGTGTGCCTCGATGACACACAATGATGCAATCTAGCAGATTGGTAGTCACGTCACTAAGTTTACTGTTAGGACTAAATTACGTTTTTGTATCAGCAAAACTTTTTGCGTAAAACTCCGCATTCAAGTCAAGTGTTTGATCGTGACTGTGTTTCGAATACATTCTGTTCTTTTCTTGTGCTTATGAGTCACTTTCAGAAGCTAGTTTTAGTTCTGCATGGGGTGGTGTTCTAAGAATACATGGAGCTGTGTCACCGTTGTGTTGGACCTAAAAAAAGTGTTCTAGGGAATTTAGTTTATTCTAGGATGTACGTGATTCAGAGGAAATATTATGATGAGGACAAATTGAAATAAAAGATTTCAACTCGTATTGCTATCGTCAAAACTGAGACTCATATAGACTTCCATATCAAAAATATAAACCATGACCATTAAAAATTTCGCCAAAACGTTAGCAAAAATTTAATTACTTTTTCTCAATTGAAAGCAGCGCTTTACACCTTACTTTCGGTACTTAAACACGAAACACATTACCCTCCTTTTACGTCAAAGTGGAGTAACAACAAACGATAGAAAGATAGAGAGTTAGCGTGCTCACTATCAATTGATACGAATCGCGTGCTGAGAAATATAAAGTAGTATGGAGACAATCGTACGTGCTATCGAACCTGATTGTACGGGGAGCGTAGTATTTGCGTCATTTACACTACGACATTCAGTCGCCCCTTTGACGAATGAATCAAGATGGAGCATAGGTGGGTCTGATTTATTTAGCAGACGATAGGTTGCTTCGAGCCCGGGAATTTCGTATCGGTAAAAATGAAGATCGATGATTTTTCTTCACAAACTTTCGTCCTTGGTTGAATATGATTCGTTTCTATAAATGTTTTCTTTAGTAGTTCTATAAGGATCACATTTACAAAGGATTAACCGGGTTTGGACCAAATGCTGTCCAGACATGGGAGTAATTCCCAAAATCTCAACAAAATATGTTATCCTCGGAGAGATTTTGATGAGCTTTCTTTTACAGATTAGTTGACTAAGGACGTGACGTTCATACCTACGAGTCTTCTTAAACTGAAGATTGTTTAAGATAAAGTAAATGCTAATTACCAGACAATAAACTATTGGCAAAGTTGTTTTAAAAATGATAACATTATCAATTACCAGTACTTTTAGTACTACGTAGCCGTCTACTCTGAATTTCTTTCCGTTCCACAGTGATAAAGTTTCTACATCCTTGTGTAAATGGAAACTAACTTGTATTTTTGCCTTTCCGAAGGTTGAATACACAATAAAATTGATAACGTCATTAATATCGAAAGCAGTAAATGAAACGAGATCATTAAAATTAAGGACGCAAAATACTCAGACAGCCACATTTTAAAGCAAGCGATTGTTACTTTCCTATATTTCTCGAGCCTTCATTATAATTATCATGAAATATTATCTCAATAGACCCTCGTTAATATCGTTTAAAGGTCGAACTTAATATTTTAGATCCATCATTTTCCTCCTCTCAATTTTGAGAGCGTGAAGTAATTAAGGCGCCTTTTTTTAGCTCGCTTTAATTAAAGCAGTGTCAACGAGCGAAGTTCTTTAAGCTAGCGCAAAGCACTTGGGTTACCCTCTTATTAAATGTTTGACCTAGATTTGGGGGTACCTTAAAGGCACATATTTGAATCCAGGTAAGTGTGAGTGCAGGCGCTCTTGAAGCAAAGCAATTAAAATTGAAGCGGAGGCAGTTTCGTCCGGAGAGTCCTTACACTTGGTTTGTTTGTTGTCTTTACTTTAAGCAGTGTTTTCTTATGTTGTACGTTAAGTCTGTTCTATATTTCACAAGCTACTTCCTACAGAGGTTCAAATATGGCCACCCTTTAGCACTTTGTTCACTTGAGTTTATGCCCTGCCTGGCCACAACTTTTGGTACATGCACTCCTTGAGACTTAAATTTGGTAAATAGTAGAGCTGTGTTCGCCAAGTACTGGTCAGGCCAAATTTGAGTAATTTATTCAACAAGAAAGAAAGTAATTTATTCAAAAAGAAAGATTTCGCTTTCATCCCTGAATTTTGCAATCTCTAAGTTGGACTACGGAAACTGTTGCCTAGTAGTACCACTCGTTTTGTGTTCTTTATGGCCTGAACCATGACGAATAAAAAACGAGTAGGCCTAAGCCTACATACCCTCAATTCTAAAGAATGCAAAGCAATTAAGTTGGCATTTTTTCAGGTCCACCATTAATTAAACTCGGTATTCTTTGCCAAGCCGTGTGCAAATTACTTTACATATACCCTCGCATTTTGACCTACATACGTCAAATACTTTCTATAGACCTTGGATTTTGGCTTAGTGTCAAAAGGGATATTTTTGAAGCAATCTTGACAGGAATCCTTACAAGGGGAGCATCAAGTTTGAGTAGCGGAAATACTTGATGACAGCTTTGTGTCAGCATATTTTTGTACAAGACCAGTTTTGCTTAGCTTTATGTGGCGGTTATAAGGTTTATTATAATCTACTTATTTACACTACTTTTTATACAATACACTGTATTTACAGGCCGTAATTGAGCAAATGTGTAGCCAGAATGGAAGATATTTATATGTGTATTGCTAGACATCAATGCTCATAGATGTCAAATGCCTGAGACGAATCTGAATCTTAAATTTCGAAATAATTAGACTGAATACAATTAAATTCACCATGAAACAAATTGAAAGGGAAACTCTCATAATAAAAACGTGTTAACTTTTATAATTACTAGTTCTGCACACAATCTTAAATCATCGCTCCATGTTTTTTCACTGGTTCAACTTCAAAATTAATAGGAGTAATAATTTCTGCACTGTCAAACACTAATTTGATTGATCACCTGCTAACCTAACTCTGTGTTAATGAAGAAATACTATCTCGTAAAGATCTTTCAGGTGTTTTTAACATTGTACAGATAGCTGGTGTTAATATTATTTATGATCTTGTAAACAGAGTTACGAACAGTTTTTTGTAACAGTGAAATAATACTGGTGTAGTAAATATTACTTTCGGGGCCAAAGACCTAATGGATAGATTGTGTGAGGAATCATATGGAGTATTGGATAACAAGAGTAACGGTTGAGGAATTGAAGAAGAAAAGGTTGCACCAGCTCCAAGTGATCTGGGAATAGGATACGAATATGATGATAACATAGTTAGACTCCGTCTAAAAGATTGAACTACAACAATATTGCCGTTGGCGCTACACTAATATTATCAGTAGAAACCATCCACAAAGCAAAATAATCGTTCACGATTCTTGTTTGTTATTTCAGTTCATTCATTTACAAAGCAGAGCTAATAGCACCCAAAATACACATCGATTTGTTGTATTGATAACGTTCAAGGTCTGTGTTCTCGTATCTAAAAATAAATAATTCATTGGGGATTAGTCCTGACCTCAGCGAAGGCTTCTACGCGTTGATACTTCAATGTTAATTTAGTTAAAGGTTACCCTGTTGAGACAAAGCTGTGCGTCATGTCCTTTTAATATTTGATGTCTTTGAATTCGTAGCACGGTCAAGGTCAGTCGGCGTTCCAAAGTTGTTCATAGTATTTTGGTTTCATCGAGAACTCTTTTGATGTCATCTAAATCAAAAGAATTGTCAAGGCAGGAAAGTGTATCGTTTCTTACATCGTGGTCACGTATTTGAACTTCAACATTCTTAAGAATTCAAGAGAGATGAAACCCCAATTTTAGAACCTTGTAAAACTCCAACCCAATGTGTTCTCTATTCCCATTTGAATTGTAGACACGCGGTAACTATATATTTTGAACTATCCTGCAACTCACACTTACTTACAAATGCACCTAAGAAGCGTATACGAACGTTTAAAAAATCATGTTACAAAATAAATAATCATCAATAATAATAAATAAATAAATATTTCACAACTATCACACAACGCCATCTAGTCCCAAGCTAAGCAGAGCTTGTGTTATGGGTACTAGACAACTGATAAACATACTTATATATTTCTAAATACATACATATTATAGATATATTACACCCAATAATGTCCGAAACGGAATGAACAAATTCGAAATGAGCAATCTGGACAATCCTATTAATATTTCATCAGTTACATAACAAGTCAATCGTTCCGTATCCGTATTATTGCTTGTTAACACAAACAATGTAACAGGAATGGATGAATAAAATATAACAACCGTGTACAGTGGTATTGCTTGTTTCCTCTCGTAATAACCGGTTCCCCTAGGGACCTCTGTGGAATCTGCTCGGGATAGCTCTCCGGGTTCTACGTCAATAGAATTGTTAATATTTACTTCTTTTGTAGTTTGTTTTGTTTCGATTTTACAAAGAAATATGGTGTTTTTTTTTCCTTAGTAAAGGGAAGATTCTCACAGGACTCCAGAATGGCAATTTATGTTTATCGTAAAATGCGATGAAGTTATAGTGTTATTCTTCTAAGCTTGTGCAGGACTAAGTAGTACCAATTCAAGCCTCAAAGGGTGCTTCATAATGTATGAGACCATATTTCATCTTTTTATGGTTACCTTATCAGTCTACAGGATTTGTATTGAGGCTATAGAACACGCCGCTAACCAAGAAACACGGAGATAAGGTAAAACCAATTTCACAGCATCGTTACCTGAAGTTGTGTCACCGCTATACATTGCTTCCTAAAATCTATACATATAATAAAACTGTAGAAAAGTTATTTTTGTACATTAAAAAAAAATTAAAAAAAATATAGCCAGGGTATTAAAGGACAACCAATAGAACCCATTTCTAGCATTTTTAGAATTTTTGTCTGTTTGTCTGTTTATCTGTTTGTCTGTTTGTCTGTGTATTTGTCCAGGTATCACATAAAATGTACGAAATTAATGTAGATAACTTTTATACACAAACATTAAGCGTAACTAGGAGAGGAATTTAGTTTTTGTTTCATTGGAATCGGTTCAGTCTATCAAAAGATATTTGAATTTAAAGTGTTTCAGAAGTAAAATTACGGGTGCACTTTGGTCTCACACATTGATTTCGTACGTCAGTCGCGCGATCTAACTTCGAATAGAAAAACTACATTATTCAAATAAATACATATTTCAACGCACGGCAGATGGCGTTAAAAGAAAACCTGGAATAGACGTGTTTATGTTGAAATAACATTATTGTGTGCATGTATTTTGTTTCATCGTAATCGGTTCACATAATATGAATGGACTGGAATGGACTGGAATGGACTGGAATGGACTGGAATGGACTGGAATGGACTGGAATGGACTGGAATGGACTGGAATGGACTGGAATGGACTGGAATGGACTGGAATGGACTGGAATGGACTGGAATGGACTGGAATGGACTGGAATGGACTGGAATGGACTGGAATGGACTGGAATGGACTGGAATGGACTGGAATGGACTGGAATGGACTGGAATGGACTGGAATGGACTGGAATGGACTGGAATGGACTGGAATGGACTGGAATGGACTGGAATGGACTGGAATGGACTGGAATGGACTGGAATGGACTGGAATGGACTGGAATGGACTGGAATGGACTGGAATGGACTGGAATGGACTGGAATGGACTGGAATGGACTGGATGTGTTTGTGACTGTTTATTTGAAAAACGTGGCCAGAATTAAGCGCTTCGAACTAAAAAAAACATTGTTCGATTCCGACATCCATGCGAACGAAGTCGCGGGCACAGCTAGTACATACATATTTTTCGCGTGTTACCTTATAACAATACAGGGTGAATTTTTCAACTGGGCGTGGATGGCTACTTTCGAAACTATGAGGATTATCGAAAAACGTTGAAAGGAGTCTCGAGGCCGATTTTGACGAAAACTAAAACTGCATCATTGGATTTTAGAAAAATCTAAAATCCTGGTCAGGAATGGAACCCGCTGATTTTGGAAAAAAAACACACCCTGTATTATTATACCGTTCGATAGTGTTACTAATAAGGATCAAATTCTGGAAAGTAATCATATACGGCAAACTTAAGGAAAACGTATAATTACAAAAAAACTGATTAATCTTCAAGGCAAGGACTGTATTTGAAACATAAGTTACCGTTTCTTCTTTAAAATAATGCTATTTTTAGTTCAACTCAATAATGTCGTATTGCTAAGTACAGTGGGATTGTTGAAACGTCAAATCCAGTGAGACATTGAAAACAATGAAATTTTATAATTTCGAATAAATTATGGCTCAGTAGAGGTAAAGTAACATGGAAAAATAGCAATTTCATAAAAATCTGCCATTTCCTTAAGTTTGCCGCATATGATTACTTCCCAGAATTTGATCCTTATTAGTAACACTATCGAACGGTGTAATAATACAGCGTGTGATTTTTTTTTCAAAATCAGTGGGTTCGATTCCTGGCCAGGATTTTTAATTTTTCTAAATTCCAATGATGCAGTTTTAGTTTTTGTCAAAATCGGCCTCGAGACTCCTTTCAACGTTTTTCGATAATCCTCATAGTTTCGAAAGTAGCCATCCACGCCCAGTTGAAAAATTCACCCTGTATAGTGCGACACTTGCGCGCGTAACCTTATACAAAACGCGCTTCTAACACGCAATGTTGTCAGTTGAGAAACTTTTATGTAAACAGACTGTAGTTTTGACAGCTAAACAAATATTGACGTTTGCAAGAAAACTAATTGTTTACGTCAAAGTTATAATTTTACCAGCCAAAACGTAATTTGAATTGTTAAGTTTTTGTTATGATTTCGTAGAAGTTATTACTTTGGCTGAATATAAATAAGTTTTAAACCTAGATGTTGCTCAAGAATTGAATAATGGAACCTTCATTTTTCTTCGTTCATTATTTGACTATCCAGCAAGAAGTTTACAGACAAATATAAGAACGGACATTCACAGTTGTGCCAACATAACGAACAGAGGTGCTAGGTTAATATTTAAAGTTAAATAAAAACTCGTGAGCTATCGTTTAAAGTTAATTTGCAATGCTAATCTTCAAGGCACGTTGTTAAGAAAACGTAGTGTAGCGTTAAGTACGTTGATGCATCGTCAGTTGCTTTTAATGAAGTTCGCGATACATATTCAAGATGTGGAGCTTTATTAGTTATGTTATGTCTATGTTAAACATTGATTAGGCAGGGGCCATAGTTTTATATAACCAGTCCACCAATCCCACCAAACGCCATAACTCAGTCTTTTGTTTCCACATTCCGCAATGGTCTATCTCTAACCGGGTGTTGTCCTTCGATATACTGGCAAAGTGCATACAGGGATAACCGCCGGTTTGGGCCTCATTTCACTTATTAAAAGCGTAACGGGCCTCTGCAAGATGGCTTCGGCTCCTGGCATGCCCTTTAAAAGTCCGGTATACCATGATCCCGAGATCTTAAAATATAAGAACAATAATAATCTTTGTAAAAAATATAGGCAGTTATATTTAATTGGACGTTTTAATATAAAATACACGTAACATTAAAAAAAGAAGCTCGCATAGTTACTGAATACAAGCCAAACAAACCAGGGAGCCTGTTTCTACCCAACCCAGATTTCTACACCGCACAATTTATTTGACCGCTTGATCCATGCTATCCAAAGGTCACTGGGGACATAGCAACGAGAACTTTTATAACCCAACCAACGGAAACCAAATCAAAAGACGAACTCAGAACGACGTGTCTTGATCGTAACACAGTAACAAGAGTCCCTGAAGAGCGATTGAAGTGAACATATTTTACCCAAGCTCCTTTAAAACTTTCTTCGGGACGTATTAGAATGGTAAAGGAATATAGCTCTTATTGACATGCAAAGTTGTTTGTTGTGGAAGCTATTTTCGTTTGCAGACTTTGAAAAGGGCAATAGAATTTAAAATTGTGTTGCTTTAAATTTTAGATTGCTGGTTTGTATAGGGTAGAAATAGTACTAGATTTAATAGTAAATTCAACGTGTGTGTCTATAATTAAATAGCTAATAGATAGTTTGATAATAGGTGAATGATTAAATAATAGACTACGTTATCTCTGGATCTAAACTATGATTACGTTTATCGTACTATGTCACGTCATTTGTTCTCGTGAGTTTTCGATACAACACTTACCTACCTGATGTTATTAAAGCCATTAATATAATTTTAATGGTGTTATAAATGAGACCATAATAACCTATGTAGTATTGTTGCAGAGATATTTGAAATATACCTCATTTAGAGGATGTAAGAATTATAATCATGCAAGTTTTACTACATTGCGGTATATGTTTGATCAACAGAATTCATTGTCCACTAATAGTCCGCAATGTAGTCAAATCTGCATGTAATTTCTTGCAGAATGTATATGGGCCTTATAGGTATCATTGCATGTAGTCGTTGTATTCGAATTGGGACCCAAACATCTAAATGATAAAGTTAAAAATGCAATGTAAGAATATCAGCATTACTTGAAATGTAATACAGTAGGGTGTGTGAAATTAAAAGTGATAAATCAGAGGGAATGCCCTGAGTAGGTAACATAGGGGACGTGGTGACAGCTCAAGCAGGCACCAGTGGAAAAGGGACTGGGGTTTCTTAGAACAGGGCAGAACAGGGAAATATTAGGAAATATTACAGGGTGCCTTCATAAAGCAGGTCGGGAAGGGTCGGTATTTGTCGGTGCAGATGAAACTTGTATAAAATCTACTAAGTTGTTGGTGGCGGGTGATATCGAACGAAGGGGTAATTTTTCTTCTTTTATTTGGCTTTATTAAACTCAGTGGTGTACTAAGAATCTGGGCTTTTCATAATAGCTGAGGTACGAGCTCATAGGAGGGACAGGCCTATGTTCAGCAGTGGACTTCTTCCGGGTGATGATGATGATGATAAGGTCATACGAGAACACGAGTCTATTTTATTTCCTGCCGACCAATACCGATTTGTACCGATCTGTCTGTACCGACAACTTGCTTCTTTATAAAAGCAGTCATAGCAAAATAAGATGCCTTGTAAAAAAAAGGACCAAGGTTCAGAGAAGCATTTTTTTTTTTAGGTGGTAAAATCATCAAATGAGTCGTAGGGACTGTCAGACTCTTACTGACTAAAATCCACCCGTGTTCCTTCGGATGCCCTTTACGTTCCAGGGCCGCGGTATCCTGGGTTAAGAAAAAACCCGCGACCCCAGCATGCATTTGGCGCGAAACACGACGCGCCACCGACCCGGGCTTGGTCCTCGCCGTCCGTAAGCCCGCTCCGCCGCTGTGCCCTCTGCTGATCAGAGGGACACGCGTTGGAGCGTCCACACGACAGGCTATTCGCATACGGGCAAAGAGACCACTTAGGCACACAGTGCCTAAGGAAGAGTTTTTGCCCGCATCCCAGGGTGCACCGGGCCGAAAAACTGGTCTTCCCCCCGGACATATCCCAGAGGGAACTCCAGTCCACGGGCGCACGTGGAGGTTTCCTGTCTTAGCACCCCTTCAGAGAAGCATACATACATTTTCCCAATGATTGTTGTCATCATTAAAGGTTTCTCTAACGTACAGATAAATAACTAATGGGTAATCCATAGAACTTGGGAAAACAGTAACAGCTTTACTACAAAACCTTAAACATGTTGAACACTTGTCTAAAAAAAGTGTGACTGCAAAACGGACCTTATCTCAACGACATAATCTGACATTTTTTAGACAAGTGTCCAACAGATTTTTAAAAGTTTTTGTGGTACGACAATAATAGTTTAACTTAGGCAAATTGAAGTGATAAATACAACCTGCTTCTACAAAACTAACTGGGATTTATACTCCGTCCTAAAATTACGCAAAGCGTAGGCGTACTTAATACCAAAACTTTGATCCATAAATACTGTTTGACGTTAGAAACCGTCACAAGTTTTGGGTTTAAATATGCATTAATTAGAAGCAGGGCCTGGTTGGCATTTGTATTTACCCTGCCAGTACAACTAGGCATAGTAATGTACCCTGAAGTGAGTATGTACATTGGAGTACACGTAAAGGTCATGGTCACCCGTTGGGCACAGTAGGTGTAGCTATGCATATTGTAAAACGTGGACAGTTAAAAGCTTTATCTGTGGTATGGTGGCACGAAACGCTTTAGTTTATTGTGAAGATGTCTTTACTTTGTGTTTTGTTTTAACAGTACACGTAGGCTTGTATGCCCACAGTTTATAGGAAAACTAGCGGCCCGCCCCGCGACTTATATAATAGGGGAAATACTAAATAGTCCGAACAAAAGCCTAAACATTGGTTTGGATAGGAGAGAACGTCCTTGAGTTATAATGTTACAACTAAAAGTTGAATTGATAACTCTTTCATGCCTTTATCTTTTTCCGATATTCCTCAAAATGAAAACAGCACTTAGGTCCGGTTTCCAATAAATCCGAAAACAGCTCGAAATCAGATTTCCAAATGTCCTTACGCTTAGCTTGCGTGGATATCTGATTGATTTTTCAAAACACATCTCTTCTTCTCCATCAACGGTCACGTTATCATTTACTTCTTTTGCTTACATATCATTGTCGTGATATAACGTCCTTTTATTTGGCTGCCTTTTATTTACATTTCTCTTTCGAATAAAATTGCTGTTACTAGTTAGCCACCCTGAACCATAACTCATGTAACTATGGAAGCAGCATAGAAGCTTGTTATTATACTTAGTTATAATTTAGTTAATAGTGAACCTGCAACTGTAAGGGGACTGAACCCCATAAATCATAATAAAACCCGACAATTGTATGTCTGTGACACCGTCTGACCTTAATGACTGGGTGACCCACTAATTTCTTTTGCCTTTTATTTCTTTAAATCTTTGCAATCTATGGCTCAAAGAGGTGTCACAATTGAGTCTCTAACGAAAGTTACTAATGATTTATGTTTCTAGCTAAAACATTATTTGTTAAACGACCTCGCCTACGATCAGATCGAAAGATTTGGTAATATTATTGAGAGTCGAAACCAAACATTCACTTGTATCCATCATAGCAGGCACCAGCTAGCGATCCACAGTCAGAATTTTTCACTTCGGCTAGTATTTTTATGGTTCGTGGTGAGCAATGCAATATTTTTATTATATTCGTAAGACAACTAAACACAGCCAAAGGATATCAGTCCGACAAAGCACAAAAAACAGATAAGGTTTTACCCAAATACAGCAAACAAGTCCAAGGTAACTTAACTCTTACTTGCCTTAACAATAGGTTGACATTGAGTCACAAACAACAGACGTTATCGAAGGAAATAGTTTGTGTTAGTGTTAGCTGGCCTTAGTTCTAAAGTACAGTTTACACTGCAAGCGGAGCGAGTTTTCTTTGACTTGCAATCCTAGATTACATAGATGCGATGGCGATTTGAAAGTCATCGCGAAAGACGTAGAGAGAGAGAAAACAAGTCAAGAACGAGTTCTCTGCGAAAGAAAATCACAGGACCTGAGTCAATAATTAGAGGTCGAAGGTTAAATCTATTTCAGCATGTTTAACTTTGCTCTTTTTTATTATTTTTCCAGTTACTGGTCTGCAATTGGGAAACCAAAACAGAGACGAGTAAAGCGGTGCGGAAATGTGCAAGATTCGAACAATCATACGAAAGACGATATACGCGTTTCTGGTTTCGACAGATGCGATCGGCCCCGCATCGCCTCTTCGCTGTGGTGTACACTGGGCCTAAGAACTAGAATTAATATGTGACCCAGATGAAAAAGGATAATATTATACTGTGGTCAGCCAAGCGAGTATTACCACTGCGTCTAATGTTTCTATGCTCATTGATCTAGTTGCCAAGAGCAATGACTTTAGCCATTGCTCCCGATTAGGAGACGACTAAAGATAGAATACTATAAACAGAAATCAAGCAACTAAACTTTAACACTGAGAAGCAATTCGGTTAAGAGAAAATAAATGTAGTGACGACAGCAGAAAATGTCGCAAATTTTGTCCACAAAAGAATGTTGAAATTATCTCCTAAAGAAGACACTAAACGGTCATCATTATCATAACAATACAAGAACATAGCAACCGTTTAAACCTAATGGAGCATCCAAATTTCAATTTGACAGTCTTTTGTACGATTTATTTCCGAACGTTTCCGAATGAGGAGATTTGCACAATTTGAACATTTTCGGATGACTTATTCAGTGAGCGCTATTAATGTCATTGACACGGTGAAATGAATGAGCAGTGCGTTGAACTGAGTGCGTAGGAGTTTGACAGCGTGTGCGCAGATTTAGCATAATTAGTTCCTTATTTAAATTGACTTCTTTGGTCTTATGCACCATTTACTGAATAGGCATAAGAATCTGGGCTTGATAAAGAGGTCGGCAAAAGTGTTATTTTGTTTTTTTATCAGAATTTCCTGAGGACCAGCCACGTGTGTCAGATTTGTGTCTGATTGCTGGCAGTAGGACCATTATACATTGGACTGTGACATGTGGGAGTACTATTTACTATACCTCTACCAGACTATGCGGAAATCAAAAAATATATTTAGTTCCTGTGGCGTCTCTATTTCATAGATATGTAATCTATCCTTCTGACATAAGAAATCGGGTATTTGTCACTAAAGTCACCTGTCAGGCTGAATGGTGTGAAGAAATGAGCATGCGTGGGTGCTAACCGATGCTTGGTGTGGAGTACAGCCAGTAAAATAGAGCTAAAACGGCTAAACAAAAGATACTCCAGTTCCCTATTTAAATTAGTACGGTTATGTCAACGAATGTTTGTTCATAATAGGAAGTGTTGTCAATTTAGTAGTCGATGCGGGCAACGTTCCACTTTGTAGCACTTTGCACTATTTACACGATTAGCTTAGTTGCAATACAAGACACGTCAGAGAAACTGGTTTTGAGAAAGAATACAAATGTCAACACACTGACATAGTGGTTGTTGATACTGTGTATTTTGTTAAGGTATCGAATGCGTCATTTTGTGGCAAAAGGTCCCACAGAGAATGCTTAATTCAAAATGGAAGAAAAAATATCAAATTAACAATGCAGTGAGTAACGAAGTGAAGGTCATCGGTATCTTGGTAGTTAATTATTTGTATGATAAAGCAGTACCAGTAATAATTACTTTGGTTCTTCAACTTTAAGGACATTTAATTAAAGAAAATCGAGTTAAGTGCGTAGTGAAGGGTTTCGAATATTTAGCTGTAAGCTTCCATGCTTATTAAATAAATAAACAAATAAATAAGAAGAAACTAACAGTTGCTGTTGAAAAAAGATGTTCTTCTATTTGGGTAGTTTAAAATCCGTAGATTTAAACTACATTAGGGAACAGCGAAAGTGTACGGAACTTACTAAATGCGGCAAACACCCTTAGCAATGGCTACTAAGAGCGAACTTAGAGCGATAGTCAACCAAGTAATGTAATAGACTCAGCACGCAGTAACTTTCAATCAAAACAGACAACACTAATACGCTTTCAGCGAATCAGCGATAAACCTACGTACCAAAGCGAAGCGCTTTAAAGCGGTAAGCTTTACAAACATGTCTATAACATAATCATTTTAATATACGAGCCATTGTTCCGAGCTAAAGCTAACGTATAATTAAGTTGATAAAGGCTGTTAATCAATTTAATCTTTGTATTGTTAACGATGAAGTATGGGACAGAAATTGGTAAGCTTGACTATAATAATAAAGGACAATCACTGTTAGAAGAGCATAAAGTATCCGAGAGTCAAGAGGTAAGGTAAAGCGGTTTATTCCGCGTTCAACCCCCTGTGTAATACTCCCCAGTTGACAAAATGCCCCACATTCTAGCATTCAAAATGCTGCAACATTGCCCTTGACTTCGGCCATGTTATACGCCAGCAGTTGTCACACTCGCGTGTCGTTTCGAGCAGTACATTTGAATGCTAGAATGTCTGGGCGTTTTGTCAACTAGGCCATATTATCCTATTTAAATATTGTGTATGTTTTATACAAGACAGCGTTGGTATTTTAAAAAAAATATAAGAGACTGAATGAAGACCTTTGAATCCTATGTCTTCCTCCTTCTTCAGCCAAATGCTGCACACTGACGTCGTAACTTCATTAGTCTCTCCCAAAGAATGGCCGGTCCTTACCGGTCCTGGGAAGTCCGTATCCATTTTTATATCCTCATCATTATATCATCATTCCTCATATCTCAATTTATTTAGGGTGAGTACAGCGTGTCTTCTTCCATCATTCTCTATTCCCTTCTTAACATCTTACTACCAGTCTATCATTTTTCAAACTCCAGCAAAGCTTTTCATTTTTCTTTTACAATTTTCACTAACATAGAATCATATTCATTCATGAATAAACGGACAGATAAACCCACCTCAATACATAAATTACATATGTATTTGTTTGTGTAGGTTCTGGGCGTACACAAGTTGACTAACATGCAATAAGTTCTGTTACATACAAGTTACGAAACATTTGATTTATTCGTGCATCTAATGCATACAGATTTAATCTACAAAGTGTACATATTTTGCACAATTTGTTAATATCTTGAGCATTTTGTTGCGGAGTTTTCTTTGCAAAGAAACTGCGTAATTATGAAGGTCAAAGAAAACGTAGATCTATTACTATTATTATAAAATCCATTGAGTCTACGATAAAAATTAATGACATGCAACTATTGCGTTTGAAAAGAAAAACTCATTCAATAACGTTGCTACTACAGTATTATGTAATGCTTTACAGTATAAAGAATACAATCTTAATTGAAAAGCAATCAATTCGTTCTTACCGAGACAACACAATCAAATACAACTTTCCTTAGTATAATTTTTGGCGAATAATAATTTTTCCCCATGGATTATTAAAATCAATTAAAATCTACATATTAAGTGAGTATTTTCAATTTTAAAAGCAATGTTTTTACTTTACCTTTATTGCGACTCTTGTATGTATAACTCCACAAACAGTTTCGAACGAAACCAAACAAAATCGCACATTATAATCCTCTTTGCCGAACCAATTACAGTATCACAAACAAAACGAGATTTAAAACATATAAGGGCTTTGACCAATAAATAAAAACAACAAACAAAGATGGCTATAATAGAAAATTAAAACAATAACAATATTGCCAGCCAAGGGGTATAATTAATTAATAAAATCAATTCAGGCCATCCTATTGAACACGATACATTTTAATTATGTAACATGGACGAGACAGTATTCGAAGTTGATGAAATATTAAATGTAAATGATTGAAATTGAAATAAGGCAATTACAATAAGAGAAAAGAAGAATGGGCAGAAATGTATGGACCCCGTCCCTTTCCTTGTAACACTCCATTCTTTATATCAAATGAAAGTACGTGAAAAGTGTATCATTTCAATGTATGACAGCAAACCTGCAAACTATAGGAGAAAAAAGTTATTGAGACTTTTATGTCAAAAGATGAATTTCGATTTTGAGAAGAAAACATTGCTCTTAGCTTTTTCTCATGATAATATGTATATAGATCATGAGAAAGAGTAACATTGTTGACTTAGCGGCACCCACTTCTGACTCTTTAAAAGAAAATCATAGTACTTAGTAGTAATAATTGTATGATAATAATGAATTTAAACTAGATTGGGGCTTTAGAGGCTCAAAGCTGTGGTAGGGATACCACAGGCCCTACTTAGAAGAACATGGCTATAAGACCGTCACATGCCGCCACAACCAAAACGTTACTCAACTGACTAACGAGGAAGCAAAGGAGTAAAAAAATCACCAGTGTACTATGGATGGTCGTTGGAGTCCTTTTTTGGTTTCCTTCATTAGTGTCCGAAGTGCTAACAGTGTCTGAATAGCTTTTTGTCATGGTAATGATGCGTACCAACGCCAACGCTTGTACCCATCATTTCCATGTGAAAATCTATGAACATCGCCGTGTGGAGACACGTTCGTATAGAGTATATGGAAATATGTGGCACGATTATAATATCGCCGCGATTCTATCGAATGTAGAGATGGCGCCTTATTCTTTTTCAAAAACGCTATCATCATCATTATCTCAGCCGTCGGTTGGAAGTGACCTGCATCCAGCGTCTTCCGGCGACCTTCATTAAAACGCTATAATTAAATATTAAAACTGACATTTTCAAAATCAATGTGTTCCATTATAAACTCTGTGA
Organism: Agrotis ipsilon; assembly: GCA_028554685.1. Classification (NCBI taxonomy): domain Eukaryota; kingdom Metazoa; phylum Arthropoda; class Insecta; order Lepidoptera; family Noctuidae; genus Agrotis; species Agrotis ipsilon. The sequence continues at coordinate 17,580,932 of CM052955.1, forward strand.
ATCCCGGCCGATCTTCCATATATGTACATATTCTCGTAATAACATATTAAGACGAATTCTGACTCGAAGTAAAGATCGCGAACACGTAACACATAGTTGACGCCTGTCTTCTACTTCCATAGTCGACAAACCCAATCGTTAAGGCACAGAACCGTGGACGAGCTGAAGGTAGTCTGAGAATCGGTTAAAGAAACTAGCAAGTTTTTTTTTTGCATGTCATGTGACATTTTTTTTTTTAATACAGTAATGTCAACGATGCATTAGCACACAGTATTGAGTATGGATTAATATAATTAAAGACATACATGACTTCTGCCTAACATTATGTATCGTTGGTATTTTGACATAAAAGTCTCAATAACTTTTTTCTCCCATAGTTTACAGGTTTGCTGTCATACAATGAAATGATACACTTTCCAAGTGCTTTCATTTGATATATAGCTGGAAGTGTTACAAGGGGTGGGACGTTTTGTCCATCCTTCTTTGATTGCATTAACACATAATGACTTAAAAGTGGGTTCTTTCTCACTTAATACAAGCAAAAACTGAATTGAAACCTTTAAAATCCAGGCTCTCTTGGACAAGGAAGTTTAGCAGATAAGTAATTTTAAAACTCCCCCAAGTTCCGTAACTAACGAAGTTGGTTTAACTACTTTTAAGTAGCTCCTTAAAGTGGTTAACAAACTTCCTGGAAACCTTTTTAAAGAACCATTTGTAAGTTAGGGGTTTTGTAGCAACATTAACATTGTAAAAACTATAGTTGATACTGGGATTTTAGAACACTCGTAAGTGTTTGAGGACGCTATAACAGTACTTATAAACGTGGGAGTAGACAAATCTGCATTCAAGTACTGTTAGAGATAGAATTTCTTTAAATGAAAACAAAGGTCACAACAAAATGGATTCTAGCAATAAAAGAAAAACAGTTAAAGAACCGAAAATTAAGACTAACGATAATGTTACTGAATTAGAACAATATTTAGAAGAAAATATTATAGATACTCTTATAGTTCACTCGTTCTACAATGATCATTATTCCAACAGTCACGTTTGCGAATACAACAAATTCTATTGTAACAAAAACTCTAAGAACATCATGCATCTGTATGTATGTCTGTATTGTTGGCAATGACACAGTCTGAATACTAGGGTAACATGTACATAAACTATTGTCGCCGCTTTTTCTTTTACTATAGAGGTCGCGGGAGACGTGATATGTTGCCGGGAATCCATTAACTTGTGAGGTCAACGCTCCGAGACGTTTCTGAACTCCTGATTCATAAAATTGCCGGTTTGGTCGTTTTTTTCCTTAATGGCAGCTCTTGTTATTCACCAATATTTTGAAATCGATAAGCTTTTAAATTATGAATTATGGTGCCGATGTAAGGAAAGTTACGGATACACAAACGGACGGATGAAGCCATATACTGAGCTACTTACTCATGTTAATATCGCTGTAATGCATGGTAGACAGGAAGCTATTTCAAGTATCGATTTCTTATCTGTACCCTCATTTTCCAATATCATTATGATTTTCGTAAAGTTTAAAGGTGCTTTTAACATAGGGTCTAGAAGAAGTGACAATCCATGTGCGCCATTGACGATGGTGAACAACTCAAAAATACAAATATTGCATTGAAATGGATTAATGAAAAGATGCCACTAGAGAATGACAATAATGAAGATAGCAATAAACGCAAATCAATATTATATCCACTTTGTGTTGGTTATCCTAGTTTCCACTAAGACAAAGGCGTTAATAATTCTATACGGACAGAAACTTGTGTCAAATCGATAGCCGAAAGCTATTGTTAACCAAATAACCGAGTACCACCTTCGTCTTGTCGTGACGCCTACGATTCTCTACAAAGGCTCTATATTTGGGTAATTGGCAATTCCGTGCCAAATGTTATTACATCCCAAAATTCTCATTTCCATGGTAATTGAAGGACACCTTTTTGAACGAAGTTAGACGTTTTGAAATTTCCCATCCTCCATCAAGGCAGTTTTTCACCGCAACGATAATTTCAAAAAAACTATTAGAACATCTCTTGCCAACAGATTAAATGGAAAAGTATCGTTAATTAGGACAGGATCCTTGAAAAGTTTTTGGATGTCCTATAAAAGATATAATTTAAGGTTTTCGGGCAACACCCACGAAATGTAACACTGTGGTTTCCTGAAGTTTGAATCGTATTTCTTCTGTACAGAAACGATTTTCTTTTGATATGGTTATTCATTAATTTTGGGAACGGCATCACAGGCATAAAAAATTTCTTTTCGCAAGAGCCGAGAAACGATCAAGTGCTTACACTGTTTATAAGAATTTTGGCATATATTGCAGTTGCTTTCAATCATATACATTTAACTTTTTCCATACCATAAACAAGCTAATGTGCGGTACCTATCCATTAATTTCTGGCTATTTTCCGTCTCTTTGAGGAAAACCGCATGTCGGTAATTAATTCAAAACGTGCGTTGTACTCTGTCAAGTACAGACTTAGTTTACGTCACGTATTTGAGAAGATACTCCTTCAACCACAGTTGAAATTACTGTCATCGTTCATTAGGAAAAGCCGTAAATAAACTATTATGAATTTTACCTACTTCGGTTCTGGGGGAACACCATTTCTTCTTTCATTTTCCCCTGAAAGACGTCACTTCATCATTTATTACTCCATTTTCTTTCACATCATTCATTACACAATCCAACCATCATTTTCTCTGGTCTTCCTCTTTCTCTTCTTTATTCCATATTCATATCCGTCACTCTCCTAGCCACATGTATGTAACTGTCATCCCTCTTCATCACAGTGGAAACGTTATAGTCTGATGTTATCGATTACCATAACGAAGATACTGACAGCTAGTTGTCATAAACCACAACTAATGTAAAAGAAGTAATAGATACAGTAGATGTCAAAAACATATTTGACATTTCAACAATAATATTAGAAAACCTTCAAACTGCAAGACTGGAAACACTAGTTGAACTAGATCAAAATACGTCTCAAGGTTATAACCAAACAGGTGTCGAGTTAATTCCTAGATTATGTATTAGTCGTGTATAGAGTTTATTGTCTAGAACTAGAATACATGATGACTTTGATAATGAAAATTCCGATAACATAGATATCTTAGTTCGACATTTTGAAGGAAGATAGTATTCTAAAGAGGGTAAGGTTTGACCTTTCGGAAGTAGGAGTGTTATAAAAGCTTTAGGAACAAGAAAAAGGATAAAAAGACCTCTCAAAAACACCTCAGTTTTATTACTGCGGACTTCCAAAAAGGAAAATCACAATGCAAATACGAGTACATAAAAACAAGGTCTTGTTTTAAAGGTCTGAGAAAAAATACACTAGGACTAAGCTTACGATTCTTAAGTGATATCGAAGTTTCAAGAGATTTTTTCTTTTAAATATTCGTATTTACGTAGTGAAACGACCTTTGGGTTTAAGAAATCTGTATCGATTAGATTGTAAGTGAACGGAGAGAGATTTAAGATAACAAAAAGAAAAAAAAAACAATTGTTTGCCTTTGATGGTCGGGCGTGAAGATTGTTTCTTTTTTATTGATGAGAACGAAAACGAAACCTTCATTCAACAATTTAGAGCACTTTTTTCCTTAAGTAAGAGGATCTCGGGATTAAAGAATGCGGTTGATTTGAGAAGAGTAAGGAACGTCGTGATTGAAACAACAGGTCGTGAGTCGTGACGCAGATAAAGGATGAGCACATACATTTAGCAAAGGCCCGAGAATACAATGATTCATCCGATAATACTCACGTATAGGTAAGTAAATTCCCTTGAGGTACTCGAATTAGACGAACTTATCTTTTACAGACAAGCTAAGAAAAATAACGTCTTCGACTAATAAGATATATCCCATAAGAACAAAGCCATTAAAATTAGAATACGTGATGAAATTGACATAATACATAAACATATTGCGCATCACAATAATTTACGTGCTCAGTGAATTACCTACGTACCTCTCCTACAACATTAATAACAAATTCTTGTGCCTTCTAACTTAGAAAGTCATAAACACAGGTATCTGTAGGGACATAAAGTTCACAATCATCACGACAAGGTAACTTGCCCTTTAGCTAGAGAAGGGTCTGACTTGAATGCTAAGAAGTTATTCAAGTTTTTTTTTCTCCCTTCTAAAGTGCTCGTTTCTCAGAACATCCCTTTCGGTAAGGTCGACGAACGAATAGTCTCACGTTTTTTTGTCCATGTTTTAATATCTCCCGGGCCGAAATAGGGGATAATAAAAACAGGAATTTAATATAAGAAAATATCTAGTCAGTTTAGACGTTGGCCTTCAATGGTTTGATGTGGGTTTCGCGGATATGGCTTTCGGTATTTTGTCCTGTTTTTTGGATGCCGGCCATAAGTATCGCCTTTATAAAACCACTACATTTTATTTGTCATGTTTTTCACTGTCATAAAATATTTACAAAATTAAAGCCTTGTTAATTATAAAATCAGCGAAATCACAATTGGTTCTACCTTAAAAATTGCCGCTACTACAAAAAATACAGCAATAATAATTACCTTTCAACTTTTACGTGAAAAGCCAATTATGTCGACACGCGATTCAGTCAAATCCAATTCACTAATATTGTAATCATTCACACAACACAAAATTCAATCCATATTTTCTAATACCGCGTAGCGATGTGAAATACAACGGCACTAATCACACGTCCGCTCGGTTTGCGCGCCAAACCGCGACTGGCAGGCTGTGTGCCCGGCAGGTTCGCCGGCGACAAGCCTTCACCAATGAACCGCGTCTATTTACCATAGACAATTCGCATGCATTGTTAATTTATTACATGCAGCAATTCAAATGTGCTTTACGGAAACGGTAATGTATTATGCATAAAATTAAATTGTTTAATAATTTAAAGCGGAGAACAAAAGTTCACTGGGTCTGCAGTCTGTAGATTGGTTAACACTTGTAATGACAATGAGGAAGCACTAGTTTCACGGGGACTTCAAATTATCTTATTATCTAGATGACATAATAGTTTCCATAGAACAATGGGGCATGCCTGTTAGTGACTTCTATCTAAGAGAATCTTTTAACAATAGAGTATTAAAGCTTAGATCTCGGCACGAATGAATAGTTAAGAATAAAATAATTACTAAGGATTTCCCATAACAAGAATCTCATTGAATACGGAAACTGGTTATGAGTTCGACAATATTTTGCACAATGCCATTTCAAGTAAAACGAAATCGGCCAGTCATTAGAAACGTGAAACTGCAACAGAAAAATAAAATATCACATTGCGTCGTTGTCTGTGGTTCTGAGGAACAGTATCGTGTTCGAACACTAGAGTAAAAGTGTTTTGGCGCTAACTCTATGCGGTGTCCCTGACCCGGTTGTAGTGAAGCCTTCGTGTTTTATGTGCGCCTAGTACTTGGCTATGCGGAATGAACCTGAATGATATTATGAATAAGGCATACCGCATGGGAAAGTCATTATTGTTAGAAATGGGTACAATATGTGAGAAGGCTATAATTTTCGATGCAATGATTTACCCAATGTTCAAAACAGCTACAACCAATAATTTAGAAGAAGAGAACAGTAATTTGATTAGAACAGGAAACTGTGTTTTGTTTTTGTTATTAAATAAATTATTGAACGATTCCACTGGATGTGTTCTTCTCCAGGACGAACAACAACAATACAAACGTGACATGATTCACGTAAAAGATCAACATGTTATCGAGTATGTAACGTAACCTATACATGTGTGATGACGTCAAAGGCACCTAATCCGTTCGCCCACTGTCAAATTTTAAAGCCGAGGATGTAAACAGAAGAGAAGCGATTACTGAATCGCTGACACTGAGAGAAGTGTTGCAACCTGATGACAAACTATGTGGTATCTTGCTCGTGAATCTGACTATGGCAACGTCATGATTTATTCCAAATATAGCAAGCGATGTCAGAGTGAACTCGGAGGACAATGACTGGCAGTAAGCCCCATACCACAAAGTTGCGGTAGGGCTTGCCCTGCGGTAATGCTTGTCTTGTTAGTCCCGTTTAACCAACGTTGTAGCTCTGGCATTGGTTCTAAACTTTTATTTACGGACAGTGTGTTACTTATTGGACCAAAAGACTCCTACGGAACTACGTGGTCTTATTGGCTTCTTCAAGAGTTAAAAAAATAAAAACATGGATATCGCGTGATGAGTTTAGGACCCACTCCCTAACTGTTTAATTTGAGGCCTTCACATTCATTTTACTCTTTATACTAAATTATAGTTGTTTCCCTATTTGTGTTTCTATAAACGGGTTTCTACATTACTGTAAGGACTATTCCACAAATCAGTTCTAAATATATTATGTTTGTTTCGTGGTTTTCCTTAAGGACAACTGGAATTCTGGGAGGTCCAACAATTTTCTAAAGAATTCCTTTCAGCCAAGCACAAAGCCTGTACTTTAGTAAGTAGTTAATCCATTTCTCGCAACCTTGCTAGACTAAATACCTGATTCTCGGTAAGTGCTTTTATCAATTCCAGCACACACTTGTAATTTATTAGGTACACAGTATTCAGGTGGTTTCGAGTTTGTAACTTAATCAGTGTAATTGCGAATAGGAAAAGTGTTAGTCCTCTTGTCAACTTCGTCTCGTACATGACAAAGCTCTTGTAATTTTATGCGAGCTTAGTACTCAACTTGTTCTGTGGGAATATGTAATTTTTAAAAGTTAGTTAATAATTTTAATTGGATACGAATATGTTACAGTATTTATTTTGAAATGTTTATAGTCGCCGTTAATCTCATCTCTAGTATTGGCGTGTTCAACTCCTTCACATTTGAATCTTTCTTTGCTTCAATTAGAACATAAAATAGAAGTCAAAGTAATCGATAAAATGTAAACATTGTTTTCATCTTCGTTCCACTCAAGTGATCCTCATAGATCGCTAGCTTCCAGTCTTCCACTACGATTAATTAGGCATTCGGCGACGCTCGAACGGCCTCCTGAAACCGTTTGTTTATCGGAGCGGGCGAAAGTTATGCCTGTTTTGTTTTTATGCCTTCCTGGTACCAGTGGCCGGGTGGATACTTGTGAGCTAACAGTACCCTCTAGTTATCGCATAGTTCCGAAGATATTTATGCTATTTCTAATGATTTTATGGAAGAAGATAAAGACTTTATGAAAAAAAGGCGTAAATAATAGCATGACTGCTAACAGGGCAGGATATCTGAAAAAATAACGGGATAATGTTGAAGAGAATGAAGACTCGAAAGAAAATATTTGTATAGATGATTTAATTAATAAAAGCTACCATCAATAATTATTTCGGAAATCCCGTAGTTGACCAGGACACGATTACATGATACAGGAAAGGAAATATTTAGTAGTTCGTTCCATGATAGGAAGGCAGTGTTTTTGTGCCGGTAACGTTTCCTTTAAATCTTGTTAGAAACTTACATAATATTGATTTACTAATAAGGAACGATAAACCTGTATTAATTTTGTGCACACAACACTTTTTTAGATGATAATGTACTTGAGGACTACGTAGTGGCGAAAGTTTTAGTATAGGTAGCTAAAGTGAAGGAGAACACAAAAGAAACATAGATGAACTGTGTGAAGGATCGATGGCTAGAAAGGAAGAAACAAGTAAAATTAATAATAATATAGAAATGTGTAGGAAAGAGACATGTTTGCGCTGACCCGGAAGAATAATTCTCATAAGGGCAGGAGAAAGATGATGCTGCTACAATAAGAGAAGAGATAAGAAGAGTTGAATAATCAGTCAATAACGTATTCACAGTAGCGATACAAGATTCCACTGTAAGATAGGACCAATTTAAACCAGATGAACTCTCATTAAATGAAAACATAAACATATAACTAAATGACTAATTGTTGCATCGTGTTCTCCAAAAACAAGCAAAACAGAAACGTAACAACTTCCAAGCGAATAAGACGACCTTGATACTATTTCTAAGGTAAACAACTAAAATTTTAGTCTGTACCTAAAACTGGTATCGTCTGCGATGCATAAAATCGTCCGCGCGTGATGATCAAACGTTTTGCATACATGAATATTTTGTCAGTCCAGTAAAAATGATAAGTACCAACATGTTGCTTCGAAAAATTCAACTGAATTTTAGTTGGATGTTTATTTTGTTATTTGTTTTCGCTGCAGTTTGCTTTCATTTGCGAAGCTAACGTTAAAATGTTGATTCATTTAGGAATGATTTCGTTATTTTTTATTTTTGTAATTTAGTTTGACTAAAACATCCTGTGTTGGCACATGACAAGATGATTGATGGAAGATCTATTTGTTTACAAGGAAACATCCTGAAATTCGCGTGAAAGTTTTTGACTTCCGCTTCTACATCTTCATTACATTAGGGACGTGATCCTTGAAGAGTGAAGAGGTATCATGTAGTAGACTCCAAATTTCACCTTGTGTGTGTGAGTGTCCAATCAGACTACTTATTGCCAAATTCCTGATGGAAAACTCAATAACACTTCGAATTCGAATCCCATATTTTATGGCAGCGCTAAATAAATTTAAGGTTAGCAACTGCTTCGTTCAGTTGGTTTCATAAATCCTTTCAAGATTTTAAGTAATCAAATAAAAGAGCTTTCAAAGCAAATAGCCAGAATAATCAAGAATAGCCAGGCAGAAGAGACACGAAACATAATTGCTTGTAACTTTCTAAAATAATTCCAAATCAACCACTTATCAAGGCACTTCCTGCATTTAGTGGTAAACATGACAATTGACATCAGTTAATGTCTATTAGCATCCTATCTAAATTATTCAGATCCCTGTCCCCAGCGAATGGAACCCTGACACAGTTGCCACTGCGACACTGCGGAAACGACCTAGTTCTCACTAGCACCCACGTGTATTAACTTTTCTAGTATATTCTTTCCGAATGTGTCCTGTTGAGGATATTAGTTCTTGCATATTATTTATTTTTATGTTGACTTTTCGAGCTTGCTACGTTCTAAATGCTAGATGTGCTTTTAGTATTTTTTCAGTAAATTTTAATTAAGGCAGAGACTATTTTTATGACATAAAAAACCCTGTAACATGGATATACGAGTCATGAGCGCATTAAATGAAAATTCAGACAGAAAAATGTTGTGTTTTATGAATGTGTACTTTAAAGCATTGGGATGACAACGTGCGGACTTTTAATTTAAGGATAAGTTAAATAAAGCAAAAAATGTTTGCGCTCGGCAGGTTGTCTTTGTCTGGCTATACATATAGTCCTGACGAACTAGTTTCTATCACCTGCTGCTCTTATTATAATTAATATTGCACCTGTGGATGTGTATTAAAAATAACGAGAAACAATTGACTAGGTTTCTGTTCGACGAATTATTGCACATGATCTACAAGTGCCTGCATTTTAAAAAGATGTTATTCTTATTGAGGAGTGCTCAAAAACATCCATACTTCTTAATGATAAGGTGAAAATGCAAACCTCACTTAAACTAAACTTCATAAAGTAAAAAAAACTGCAAGAGAAAGATTTATCCGATCCGATTTGTTTCACGCGAATGTAAAAGCATGTAATCGATTAGATTCGAGCATTTCACGTGGCTTGAACGCGAGTGAAGACATCGATAAGAAGTATCGAATACTGACAGCCTAGAGTCACGTGACGTCACAACCTAAGTGCCTGAATAAAGGGGAATGCCAACGGTGCCCAGACACAGGGCGCAGAAATGGTCAAACCATGACAACATTTGGTCAGACCAGGGTGTAGTTAAAGAAGTTTGCGCTGGACGTCTTAAAGGCTATGGCACTGCATACTATGCTAGAAGAACTGGTTGGTAGTTTTAGTGATGACTAGCTGTGTTGTTCAGGACTTCCTCTGGGATGAAGAGTGGCACATTTCCTTTATGATTGGGGTATTTTGCTACCTATCTACCCAGGTCCAGGCTTAATAGACATAGGTATAGGACAGACGGATACAGTCATTTAAATATTTTCAAAATATTAGTATGGAACGGATGCGGAAGGCACGGGACAGGGTGATGTGGCGCAGCCTGGGAAAGGTCTACGTCCAGCAGTGGACTGCGATACGCTGAGTTGTTTGAATGTGGAGCTGTGCAGGACGCTACGTATTAGTCACTACGTACGCTACGTACGTAATAAGTGTCCATTGGCATACATCAAAGAAAAAGTACGGATAAAAATATTCCCATGTTTCAGTTTTATACCTAAGTAAATATTTGGTAACAAAAGTTTTCGTATTGACGTATCTCGAATAATTCGAAGAAAAACTTGAACATAATTCATTGGCAGATTGCCTACGCAAAACACAGTCAAAAATCAGTTAGAAGGTATATCAAAATAGTTCAGATGATAAAATATCTATCACCTGGCGATATGCCAAGAATAAAAGTGAAGAATCAATATCATAGAAATCAATCTACTGACAGGCAGTTTTCAATCACACTTGGCAACAGTACTCACACATATTCTAAATGGAATTGATATATCACAAATAAACAAGTACTTGAAAAAATATCTCTCCTCTGCTCCTATAAAGGGTAAGTAGAGTGAACATAGATTTCGACGAGATAAAAGTTTTTTTTTTATCTATCCAGACTTATTGCCTGGCAAGAACCTCCCTCAGTTCCTTCCAGGAAGTATTTATACTCCCCTCGCAACCTTTTAACAGCCATCCTGCCTGTCGATCTTTTCGATCTGTCCTAATAATCGTCGATGATTTTATTTCGTTTATTAAAGAGTTCCCTCGTTTTCTCCAAGATCCCGACGGCGACGGCAGATCCTGTCCTGATTACCATATTTTTATGACGTGATAAAATCATTAAATGAGTACTCCCAGGGCGAGGCGGGAGGGAATGTCAGACTTGTACTGACTAAAATCCACGGTGATCCCTAAACAGCTCTTTACGTTCCCGGGTTACGATGAAAGACCCGCGACACTGGCAGGCACCTGTTTAACATGGAAACATCTGTGAAAATTTTCCCTTTCAAACAAAAGAAGAATTTTCCAAATCGGGTCATCGAGAAATCGAAGAACATACATAAGAAAAACTAGATGCAATAATCCGAAAAAGCAAAAAACTGCATACACCGCGTCCAAACATACGCAGTTGCTATCAATCGTTAGTATCGACCACTGACATCAATAATTACGTGTCTAGCTCTAATGAACAACTCGGTAATGTTAGCTCATTTGCTCGATCTTATGTGTGTTGCATTGTGTGCAATGCGAGTAAGAACCCGCGCAAAAAATGCGGGCAAGTGCCAGTCGGATTTACACGCGAAGGGTTCTGTAACATTGTAGAATAATGACAGCTGGCAGAGACTGGATGAGGAATACTGAGTTTTCCTCCTCACAGGGCTCAGTGGTGTACATTGAGAGACGCCTATGACTAGCAGTGGACGAATACGTGGTGATGATGTACAATATTCAGCACACTTTTATAGCCGAGTATTTTTGGGTGTGCAAAAAACGCCGTAAAATCATGAAATTACACCCAGAAACAATCATAAACGTTGCAATAGTATTATGGCTTTTGTGTACAAGCAAGATTAATTTCTCTTAAACCTCATGAAAGAGAAGACAGTCATTGGTCACGGGTCCACAAAGAAGCAAATCTATTCTACTGTCGACTTTTCAAAAGCTACAGCCCTGTGACAGATGGGCAGACAAACAGCGGATCTTTAATAATAGAATACCAGTAGCGGTAGCAGTTCTTGAATGCGGAACCCTAAACATACCGATAAGCAATCGATTAGAAGGCAGTAGGTTACTAAACATACATTGTGTTGTTTGAAATTCTCCTTTTTTTTACAAATCGATTCTTATAGCTGTTCCCGTGTAACTAATGGATGTTATTAAAGTAGTGTAAATTCCTAACGATTACAAAGAGATAAAAGTAAATTAGCGGTTTGTTTTTCTGTTTAAATTACCTACCATTCAAATATTTACTGAGGAAATTATTCTGTTGGATGCACACAATATGCGATCTGGAATTAATTCTGGAAATGTGTTGCGTTCATTACTGCTTACAGACTCATTTGTGTACGATTTCATAATTTTGGAATGTTCACATAATTTCTACTTATCGTTTAATACTTTTTAGGTACTGCAATGGTGGGGCTGGGATTTATTATATTTTGGTGAAAATTAGTCATTACGTTTCCAATAAAATGGGGCGTTAGTTGTGTGTTGCTTGATCCGATGTTTTTAATTACAGGCACTGAAGGATTTTACTGAAGGGTAAAACTGTTAGAAATTCTCTGATAGTCTGAAAAGTTCTCTGCTTAACTAATGCAATTAACATTTTTTTCTTTATAGTCCTTTTTCTTAGTTTTGCTAGATGGATTGTTGGACTTTTGGCCCCTTTAGCTTATTATTTGTTTGTTTAATCACAGTAAGAAATCTTACAAGAAAAAACACATAGGTAATAAAATTTTATCTACTCTGTTTATGCCCACTGGACCATCACCGGCCACTGTGTGCACGCTATAAGAACCATCAGTTTCCCTTTTCGCCGTACTTTCAACAATAAATTCAGTCGTTTAGCGCATCAACGCCACGGTAGAAAATAAAACGCGCATAAAAGTGAAAGAGCGTGTTATTTGTAGAATAAAACAAAACAATCAGAGCACAGTTTGTAAACTACATAAAATTTATATGGTTTCCGTACACAGTAAACACGTGGAAGCCAGTAGATTAAGCCTATGTCTGTTTATTTGTAAGGGGTTTCTTATGATTTGAGGTTAATTTTACGATAGGTTCGCGTTTGAACACCTGATGGTAAGCAATGGTCGACGGTGAGACACACCTTTTTTTATTGGTAAAATCATCAAATGAGTTTTCCCGCCCCGGGTAAGGCGAGGGGACTGTCAGACTTGTACTGACTAAAATCCACGGTGTCCTTCAATAGCCATTTATGTTCCGGGGTCACGGTGATGGAAATAAGTCCCGCGACCCCGGCAGGCTTTGGCCCTCTGTCGTTTTGCTGGTGAAACACGCTTGCCTAGAAGTAACGCAAACTCACTTGACTTGCAGACCCCAAGGTTTTACTAAAAACACAAGGAAGGGGTGTTTCGGGATGAGAAACAAAACCTAAAGGTCAAAATACTGACCAATGATAGCGGGTCGACGGCGAATCGTGTTCCTGGCGCGCCTGAAAGACCTGTCAGCAATCTGACAGGGTCTAAGAGGGCCAAAGCCTGGACGGGGTCGCGGGACTGTCTCAACAGGTAATCGTGACACTGGAACGTAGAGGGCTATTTAAAGGATCATCGTGGATTTTAGTCCGTACGAGTCTGACAGTCTCTGCCGTCCCGCCCTGAGCGGGAGGATTCATTTGATGATCTCATGTAACAGGAGGCGAGGCTATTGCCACTCTACACACAATTCCAGGCTTTTTGGAAAACCTGGTACGACCTGGGTACCGAATCCAAGACGTCAATCTCAAGTAGTCGCTTTGAGACTACTAAAAACGAGGGAGAAAAATCTCCTATACCAAATTAACGAAAAATTACAAATGAGTAGCAATAGGTTTGCTTAAAAATATGTGTATACTTACGTAGTTAACATCATAATTCTACTATATTTTTTAATGAGACGACTGAAAGCGAACATCAAAAGAAGTCTCATCTCATTAAAATACTACTTACCTACTTCTTCTTTCCCTGTATTATAACATACACATGCGACCATAATTAGATGGAAGCATAATATTTACATTATATTATAACACATAATATGTATATCCGTATGTTTATGTTGCGTCGCACATCCGAGAAACTAAATGTTTTGTTACGAGTTAATTTCAACTGTCTGCAGGGCTATTAAGTATTTCTATTGTTGCAGTTTTTAATTAGTATACTGCGAGAAACATTGGTTACGTTGTAATGTTGTTAAGTGGTACTTTTAGAATCGGACTATGGTATAACCTCCGTTTTTGGAGGTCACTGCAGGCTAACATGATGGCGGAATACGACCTGGAACTGTTCCAAAATTCTATTGCACCTCGTAGATTTCAAACTTTTTGCTATTACGTCAAAACAAGGTTTGAAAAGGTCAAAGGTGCTTGCATAAGTGTGTTTGAAAACACTGACCAAGTGGCCACATCCTGCACCTTACTAAAAGCCAATCGAGACAGCTATTAATTTTTGGTGCCTTTAATCATTGCTTCCTCTAAATTATGGTACACTTACTACCATACCTTTTTTGCCCTAAGTCGCATGGAAAATATCGATAAGAAACGCACTGAATTGAGAAGTATGGCAGAAAATAGGGAAGGCCGATAATTAGCAGAGGGTGATCCCTGGCTGAAATGACGATGATGATGAAGCCAAAGTGAACTACGCTACCAAAGACGCCATGCAAGTGGCAACCAGCGCAGCAAATTGAATAAGCCCCTTCGTGTACAACGCGATGCAAGTCTCTGATATCCTGGGCATGCGGACAGCGAGTAAAGGGCAACTCGCTGTCCGACCATGGACCATGCCCGGGTCGACGGCGCGTCGTGTTCCACGCGCGCCTCAAAGAGCTGTCAGCAAAATGACGGGGCCCCCTCTCAGAGGGCCAAAGCCTGCCGGGGTCGCGGGACTTATTTCTATTACCGTGACCCCGGAACATAAAGGGCTACTGAAGGACACCGTGGATTTTAGTCAGTACAAGTCTGACAGTACCTCCCGCCCTGCCCGGGGTTGGTGGTCTCATTTGATTATTTTACCACGCTAAAAAAAAAAATATCCTACTACTTTGGCATTCATTGACGCGTGCCTGTGTACGACCGTCTATTGATTCGTGTTGAATTGTCGCCTAAATACCAAAGTAGTACTTAAGATATCTGTGACTTGCGTCGCGTTGTGTACGAAGGAACTAAGAATTTTCCTCCAAGAAAACAAGACAAAGATAACACCAACTCCTACTTACCGCCTACGTATGTGCTACATACATAATTAAACACTGAATGTCAAACAAAGGTCTACCATCATCACGTACTTAACACAATCATTCAAATTACCGTCAATTAGTTGTTCAGTACTAATATGACCTCCAAACACAACATTTAGTTCCAGTTAGTCTCTTGTGAGCCATTAATTGTAGTTGTAACTAGTTGCGAGTTAGTCAGAATACACTGAGGAGCAATGGGACGTGCCAGATTTATTTGGCGGCACTTCTGGCTGACTAGTACAGAGTTGGAAGTGAGTTGCGGGACCTTCTTTTTGTAAATACCGGCCCTGCCACGTGAGTGACAATTGAAGGGACAGGGAGGACAGTTTAGGCAGTTACAGTCTGACAGTCCCTTCCGCTTCAGCTACGGTGGAAAGACTAATATGATTTTACTACCCAGAAAAAGGGGTCGAGAGAGACCAAATTTTCGTTTTATTTTTTTTCGTAGTCAGCAGTTGCCAAAACCGTGCCATATGACCTAAAACTCTTGATTTGATATATAACTAAGAGCCACTAAGGAAGTCATCTGCATAGCCTTTTCCAAACTATAATGAGGTCGGCTTCAGTCTAAACAGATACGGTTGAATACCAGTATCTCACATCTCATCTGGGTATGGTAGTAACCAGACCTAAGCAATACAGTCTACGTCTTCTAGTTCAGTATAATAAAACTGGCAGTCGATTTAGAAGCAATTGTGAATTTACACTGAGACCCAACAGAATCAACATTTGAGCTTTTTGAAAGTCATATGTGAATTTTCTATGATCACTTTCATTATGTATAGACCGTCAGTAAGAAAATACTTTGATGATGGAAGTAGCCTTAAAATTTTCTTTAATCGCTATCATTTTTGTCAGGTTCTCAGTAGGATAATCCCTTTCGATATACCAATTTCAGCCACACCCTTCGTAGACAAGCTTAATGGCTATGTATGTCAAGCTACCGGTTCGACACCCGACGTGTCAACTTCTGTCCGTAACAGTTACCAAGTGTGGTGTTACGTTACTGAAACAATATGTGAAAATGTTTTGCAATATGTGTTATTACCGTGTTAGTGGATACGGTGTTGCAAATAACTGGTTATGGCTGGCGAATGGTGGCAAATTGTAATGATTATTGAGCAAGGAAATGGCAATGAGTGATGTGGCTGTGACGATGCTAATGGAGATTCATACAAGAAAAACTGAGGCGGCGATCCCAAAAAAAACGGAATATTCTTTGAAATTTTCATGGCAGTGAACTACAGAAATATTTAGCCATATATTTATAATCCAGACAAATTATCTAATTATAGTAAAGAAGACTGGTTGCAGATTAACCCGAAACAAAGAAAAATATTATAGGAGTCACAAGGGACCGATCAAAATCCAGTTCCTGAAGCAAACATCCATACTGAAAAGTTTTTTATCGGAGAATCGATAGAGCATAAAAGCCCCGAAATTGCTAGTTCGCCCGGAATGATTGATAACTTTGATATGAAATTGTTTCATGTGAAAATAGAGTCAGATGTGGGTTAACGATTTCCTATTAATGAAAATGGACTTTTATCAGCATTCACCCATTTCTTTGTGTTCGGCAAACGAGTGAGATACTGTCTTTAATCTTCATTATCTTTGCAATGGTGATGACTTCATCAGAATCATCCTCCCCTTAGCTGTAACTTGCTTTGAACAATGTAAAGCCGCTTGTACACGAACGTTTTTTTTTCCGGATTCGCGGTGGTGTATGGTTTATAATGATAGTGTATAATGCACCGGACACCTGTCCGGCGAAGGAGACAAGGATTTATTGACGGTCCGTTATCCGGTGAAAAAACCGGAGATCGTATAAAAGCGGCCATAGGGTCGGATTCAGTCTAACCAGATGCATCTGAATACACGTAATTTAAAAGGGAGTGTCTCCATCACAATACAATACAAAATTGGGGGAAAACCAGCACGTTGCTAGACCAAGAAATTCAAAGACATGTAAAAGCCTCCGTGCAGGTCGTGTGATGGATTATTACTGTTCTGGTCTTCTCTCAAAGAAGCCTGTCTCCCAGCAGTGGGAACATTAGAAAATGATTTTGCCCAATTCTTGTACGAACTGAAACAGCTGAAAGTTGATGTTAAACACACAATCGCTGACGCAACATCTCGTATCGTATCAAATCGTGTTTGTTTTTTAACTGTGTTAGCAAACTCTTTACATTTCCCTTTTGCATAATATTAACTGTATTCGATACTGTTGGTAATAACTGTCATATTTTAGCTATTTTTGGTGTGGCGTTTAATAACAATGGAGGTGATTAATTTTGTTTTGTAATCGTTGTTATGGGGAAAGTGGTTCATGTTATGTTATGTTATTCCCGTTCAAGGTTATGTAGTCGAAAATAGACCAGAATAATTTTCATATTTTATTAACCCTATTGTATTTTATAATGTGACGCTAAATAACTTTAGAAATCCCATCATAACTTGTACAACCTATCATTTTGGAGAAAAAGGCGGATTTTCGTGTTTTAATTAGTAATATAAGGGTTCTTGAATGCAAATAAATAAAATAAATAAATATTCCACAACTATCACACAACGCCATCTAGTCCCAAGGTAAGCAGAGCTTGTGTTATGGGTACTAGACAACTGATAAATATACTTAAGTATATATTTCTAAATACATACATATTATAGATATATTAAACCCAGACACAGAACAAATGATCATGCTCATCACACAAATATTTGTCCTGGGTGGGAATCGAACCCACGACCCCCGGCATAGCAGTCAGGGTCACTAACCACTAGACCAACAGGCCAGTATAAAAAATGATTCAGACATCAAAATTAAACACTGATAACAATACAACAATAGGCAAATAATATGATTGGCTGCTGAACCAATCACAGGGCTACAAATAAGTTTCTTTTTTCCATACATTTTTGAAATAATGTTCATAGGCTATAATATTTTGAAGGTTATTAATTTCAGGAATTAGCTTTCGGGTTTCAACAGCCTAGGCACTTGAATATCTAATCCCGCTGAAGGTACACTTCAACAAATTACTCTTCCACTTTCAGTAAAACTCCTGAGAGCAATTATGTTAAGTACCAATTTCTGACTTCGTGGTAAGGTTTGAAACTAACAGCTTTCTGAGCAAAAGATTTAAATACGCAGATTCTCCCAACCTCGCCAAGAGTTTCGAAAACTGTTTTTAAATGGTAGGTATTTGAACAAAGTGACAGATGATACGGTTTGAAAATTCACTTACTATGAGATGATTAGCATGGGGAAAAAGATATTGCTACGATGACCTCCAAAAATTGAGATACCTAAATGCAGAAGAATAATATAAACAAATATATTTGACACAGAAACTGAAAAAGTTATCAATTAATAATTATTTTTAAACGTAACGCGTTTAAAAATAATTAATGATTGATGACTTTTTCAGTCGCATGCGATGCGCATCAGATTTCGAAAAGTTCCGATTGCGAAAAGCGTTCAAAACGAGGAATAGAGAATTTCGGCTTGCAAGTGTGAATTGCAATGGCCTAGTTGGTTAAGGCGTCTGGAGTACCAATCCAGAAGATGCGAGTTCGAATCCCACTTACAATCTGAAATTTTTCTTTCCTCAATAATCATCTTTAAGTTATCAATTGTCTTGCTCAGAGCAAGCTTACTCTACCATTTTCGCGCAGACAGTGAGTTAAATCTAACTATAGTCCGCGCCAAATAAGTCTGGAATAAAGGTTATTGATCCTAATAACGCATCGTTAGAATTCCATTATACCATCGTTCGAATTTCAAAATAAAATGTAAGGTCGCGGTCGCCTCTTACCACGATTCGTTTATTTTGATCGTGTTACGACACTTTCTTTACATTTTATCGAATGGTTTTGAAATATTGGAATACATTGGTATTGGTACACGGGGGTCAACGAATTTTATTCCACACTTATCTGGCTCAAACTATATATAAATCTCCATTCTGATCCAAATTAAATAGGCCGTGCCTTCAATTCGGGTTAATGACTACAACGAGCTGAGTAAAAGTAAATCACATGTAGATAGAACTTATCACTTTCATCAAACACGCATGCGTACTATACATTTCTCCTTCTAATGCATTATTAATTGATGTCGCCTAAATATACGATGAAATGGAAAGCGTTCTGTGTGAATTGGGTCGTCTTTGTAATATTGTGTCGTGTTTATGTTATGGGTGAGGGTGACGTAAGACTATTGTCATTCGGGATGGTTGGAGATGGTGAACAATGGAGGTGAATGTCATGGATTGGGTTGGGAAGCGAAAATAGGTGCGGTTCTATAAAAATTAGGGGTACTTGCGTAGTATTTTTGCTAGCGTTCATAGAAATATGTCATTCCCTTTGCTGTTTTCTTATTTCCGAAATTGGATCCTCACATTTCAAATGGATGAAGGGATTGTTTCGTTAACCTAATGTATTATCCACAAATCAATGATATGTCGAACTTTCGGTTCATGTAGATGTTTAGTTTCTCGCCATGGCTACGCTTGTAGAAAAGCTGAACACCAAAGAGTATTACTACCCAGATGAAAGCATAGTTCTTATTCCGGGGGTTTTAAAAGTTTCTTTACAACTATTCATAATTGAGGAATTTCTTTAGATCTGAATATGGGAAGTGAATCTCTAAGAGCTGAACCTTGCTTTTTACACCCCAGGTTATGTGATCGTTCTATCTTTTTCGTAGACAAGTTCATCCGAATGGCCATTGTTATTTTTATATAACAACAATACGACACTGTGCTTGGAGAAAGGAAAAGAGAGGGTTCCCATGACAAAGAGGCTTTGTCATTGCTACAGACAGGAAAAGACGAAGGGGTGACCTTTCCCCATTCAAGTTAAATGCCCCACAATCACCCATATTCACCCCTCTTCTGGTTTGAACAAAAGGATCTTACTGATCTAGTTACTGGCACAATAGAACAAAAGTACTTACCGTATATTATGTTAGGTGATTGTTCAACCTGTAACAAGAGAAATAACTTTAGTAATTATTACAAATGGAGGATACAATAGAAAGAAATATGGATTCTGATAGATTTCCAGACAAACTCTCGGTTAGCTTTCGGTGTTGAAATCTAGATACGAGATTAACAAAGGAAAAGAAAGAAAGAAAGTAAATTAGTTTGTTCGATACAAAAGGCACACATATTCTATTATTCTGGGGTCGCGGGACTGTCTATGACGTTTACTGTAATCCTGGACCGTAAAGAGCAGTAAAATAACGGGTGGATTTCAGCCTGTAACAGTACAGTCTCTGCCTACCTATGGTTGGAGGACTTATTTTATGATTTTTACTATGCCATAAAAAGGCACAAAGTAGTTTGCCTTACGCCAAATAGGCTAAGTTCAGCAAAAAATTTAGATGCCTTACGATGGTTTTCAATAGGATCTGTGTATCCCAAGAAATCATGGCAGAAAATGTTGGATTTAACCAATTTTGGCAATGTAGTTCCACTTCTAAATTGATCACCAGACTATGATGATGCTCTACATAGGTTTTAGTTTAGCTGGCTTCAATTTTGATTCTTGATGAGTATGAATATTGATGGATGGAGAGGAAAAGGAAGACCAAAGAAAAGATGGATGGATTGTATAAGTAAGGATATGAAAGAAAAAGGAGTAAATGATACTATGACTTGTGATAGGGGAGATGGAAGAAAGAAACGTGTTGCGCCGACCCCAAGTATAAAAATGGGATAAGGGCAGGAAGATTATGATGATTCCAACTGCAAAGACTGTTAATTGAATCGATGTCAACGTTATTTTATTTTTTTCTCGGCATACATTATAAATTCGTTTAAAGGCTGAGTAGGCGACTCGGCCGCTCTTTAGCATTAATTACAATCACTAACAGTCAAAAATTAGTTCTCTTCGTAACTACATGTTAACCTACTTTTAAAAACACTGATTGAAATTGATCGCACTGTAATATCAATTACATCATCAGCATTGGAGAAAATGATATCGGGGTCTTAACAGGCTACTTTGAAATTACATGAATTGCGATAAAATCTTGAAAAAGTCAAAAAATCATTATCTTTTACTTTTGTTTATTAAAAAAAACATTGCATTTCATTGCATAATAATACATTTCTCCAGTGTCGTGGACTCGTGAGCGCGTTTCCAAAAATTTTGACCCGGAACAACTAGGAATTTTTAGATTGAGCCATAGGTAGTATTTCATTTTATGAATCACAATCACAATTCGAATAACGATAGTGCTAAAGTGGTTTTTGTAGACTCCATGAGCATTCACTAATTATTCAGTGAGCACCAGAAGTGGCTAACCTGTTCTAACAACATTGCTAAGCTTTTTTTTCTTCTTCTAAATCAGCGTATCTATGCTAAATTAGGTTCCTATACGGAATAAGATTATGTATTTTTTATATAATATAGCTGTAATATTTTAGAACTTGAATAACTAGTTTCAAAATTTAGGCTTCGAACATTCACCTTTCATTTCTAGGTATTATTTGGATTCCGTTCACATTTTTGATGACAATCTATTAATTAACAGATTATTTATAATAATAAAATGGAAATGATCTAAAGGTCAAAGCACAGTAGTAAGCACTGCTTTTATTTTTGTTAGATTCCAATAAGAGGCAAAACGAGGTATTCCACATAGGGCACCTGGCACCTGCGAAAAAAAATGACAGGAACCTTATGTGGAATAGATAAGGTGCCAGTAGCTAAGGTGCCATTGTCAGTGGGTGCCCTATGTGATAACAGCGTGCGTTACAGTATCAGTTTCAAAGTAAGAGTGACTGATGAATACGCGTGTGTGGACCTTAACCATGCACAATGAAATTAAAATCATTTTTAAAATATTAAAAAATGTAGGTATATTAGAATAAAATTTATAAGTAGGTAAGCACTCGTGGATATAAAATATGATGATAAATGTGTAGAAAGCATGAAAAGTGTAAGGGTAAATTCATTGATAGAAAACCCAGATACAGCCATGATTTCAAGAAGCGTTTAACGCATAATAAATCCGCAAAACCGTCATAATTACAATAATTAAAAAGAGATTTGTTTGTTTATTATTTTTATAATAAACATAACACTATACAGAAAGTCGTTGAGTATATTATCAGTGGATCAGTTAAATATTATACGGTCTCGTAGGTACGGTAATTGTAATGACCGGAGATGTAGAAACTAGATCTTAGTATGCTACGAAGCGCAGTATCCTTTGTTGCAAAATTGGACAAAGGCAGGGGAAACATAATTAATCGGAGCTGGTTTGTCGCTTTAGAACCAACGGTTATTAGATCTCGATGGAGGTAATGACTAATTGATTTCATAAGTAGACATTACTGCAAGATTCACAAGTCTAAATTATTGATATTGGAAATAACCACATACCGGCTAACAGAAAGTTGAACACTTGGCCAAGAACTGTCAACGTCAAAAAGATAATTCGCGCTGTTAAAAGGGCAGTTTTGCAGTTATACTTTTTTTAATTGTCGTCTTTACTACACAAGAAATAATTACGAGTTAAGGAGTGTAATTGGATCATTTTCTGATGGGGAACGGCGCGTACGCAGTCCCCCACTACCAAAAATAACGCGTCCGAGTTATCCACATTAGGGATAATCGCAGGGGTCAACCTAACCGCAGTGCAATGGTAGGTCTCGCCCTGGGGGAACCGCCTTCTTGATCACGGTATCCCCTACGCCAGGTAAGTATGAATTGTTCACAGTTCCCCGCGAGGGTCGTTCGACGGCGGAGAATCTTAACACCGCGATTCAGAAAACACAATCGATGGTACAACGCCATCTAGTGAGGTTTTCGGAACAAAACGTTACTGTCGGTTTCTTTTTATTTAATAAACTACTGTAAGAATAATAAACGCAGAAAAAGTTATAGACTAAAAGCTTAAAAGTGGATTTAACATTTATGGATTTAGAACAGAGCCTACAAAAAGGTTTTCTTAAATTACCATTTATATTTTGGGCATGTTGGTGAGTGTTAACATAAATATGCAGGATTAATTACTAAGCAAGCTACGTTATGGGATTGAGTTAAGCTGGGATCCTTTTGAAATTCAATTTGCGGGCAGCGAGCTAATCTCAAGAGAGACTTAGAAATTAATTTATGAACTAGAGTGGGGTTCAACCTTTCTTGAAAGTGTCTTCATTAACTTACCCTCCAGAGAATTGAAACTCTAAATTTTTTAGCTTTGCTGTGAAGCAAGGTAACATTTGAAAGCCGCAAGGAATAAGTCCTTTTCAATTAGCCTTTGTTCAACGGTTATAAATATTGAGGCAATACTGCACTGAAAAAACAATGCGCATTATTCCCAGATACTAAAACAACTATTGTACTTCCAAAATCCAATGCAAACTTCAAATCGTGAAACGACAATATTACGAAACAATATTTTATTAAATAAAGATGAATAGCATTAAGATTAACGTCAAAGGTGGATCATCACGCTTTCGCGAAACATGCAGCCAAATCACGATTACACGATGTTCTGATCACGCCCGGCTAGGTTGCAGCGTGGTCCGTGGATCATGATCGAGTGAATTGTGAAGTTCCAGCAACTTGAGGATTTCAGCGAAGTAATTTCGTAACATTTCTTCAAGGTGCGGGCCTTATAGAAAAGATGTCAGACGCAGACGAGTCGGAGAAGCATCGCGACGTAAAACACACAGAAGAGACGCGACGCGCGACGCGACGCGTTCTCGTCTTTTCTATGTGGCCCGCGCACAACTCCTCCCAGCTGGGAATAATGTCCAATGAACTAAGAATTTCTATCAAAATCCTACAAACATCAGGGTGTTGGTTTAATTCGATGTCGAATGGAATCGAAGCGTAATAACTGACAATCGACGAAACTATAGAACCGGCTACTACACTACAAAACTGGACAGATGTCTTGATACAGGAGAGGTAAGATAAGTTAGTATCCCTGAAACAAATTGATTAGATTTGTTAGAGAGTAGCACAAGAGGCGGTCGCACTAATTATGTGACCTTCGGACGTCGCCTTAGTGACTCATTGAGATCTCAAGGTCATCGCAGTAGAAGAGATATTGATGAAGAAAGGACTGCCTTCATTCTCACTAGTGCGAAATTAAAAGAAAAGAAGAAAATAAATTCTTAAACAAATTCTGTTTATAAATTCTTGTAACTTAGCTACTTAGGTCTCACTTAGCAATTTGTTGAAGTCTTAAATAAAAAGTTTTACTGTAGCAGCTCAAGTACTTATTCGAAGCGATGTTAAATTGGAAAAGTTGGCATAATGTTTGAAGTGTTCTCAATGGTTTCGACTTCTTGGAATTATTTATTTATTTATTTATTTATTTATTTAAGGCACATCAACAACACAAACACAAACATGGTTATTTTACATTTTATAGGTCTTATTCTAGTGTGAGTGTCAATAATAGACGTGCACAACATTTACATGAAAAATAAAATCCACATACATAAGATTCTAAATTAAGACAGCTTAAACAAGATACAATATCAATAAATTAAATATGGGATGTCAAAAAGTTGAGAAATTAAATTGAGTTCAATAATGCAATAATAATTCAAAATTAATTAATTAATTGGATATAATAATTATATGTACAATGATGATAAAATACATAACAGATAATATAAATCACAAATTACAATTTAATTACGATCAAGTTTCCCTTTCCTTTCCAACAACTTTTGTTTGAACCGAGTGGGGTGGTGGAATTAGTTTGGATTATTGTTAAGTTCTTGATGGCCTATTTCAGAAAATGACACAAGACTAAAATGCTAGAGTACACAGGCCCTTAAAACATGATAAAAAACGATTGAAAGATTTCTGTGTCTTGTTATACAGAGCTTGAAGATTTTCCTAATTTGATATATGAAACCGGCAAAGCCCCTACCCCTAACAAAGACGTTGACTACATCACACATACTCCACACGTGCGAGCTCCAATAATATGAAATGAACCAATAGCTAAACCCTTTGCCGATACACGACACCATACACACAGATAAAGAGAAGACAACAAAATAGAGGATCAAACGGATATTACACTTTTAGTCATTCAACACGGAGTCGAAGCCAGTGCAGATGAACTCTATGAACAACTAGAAGCTATTAAAAGGGTGGCTCCAGTTATGCTGGCGGAATAAGCCAATGTCAAGGCAACGAACGCAAAGCTTCGAATATCGCATTTCAGCTTTTAGAGATTGCGACGGGCAAACAGATTAACTTGAATCCAATTAGGGAGTACTTATAACACGATTTAGTTAGCATCTAATTTGACAGTAAACGAGTACATGTATTTAAATGAACTAAAGAGGAGTTGCCAGATAATATTATATTATAACTCATGTTTAAAATAAAATTAACAAAAGACAAAAAACTCTGAAACCGCGAAACTGGGGAGGTCGCTATAGATTCAAAGGAGATGGCGCGTCGAAAATATCCTGCAATAAACAAGAAGCGAGATAAGTGTCTATAGAAATAAATGGACCCCTCTTTATTGCCTTAGTCAATATATTTTTCCAACAGTGGAACAAAACGGGCTACCTTAATTAGTGTTCCATCGAATGCATTCTACGATTTAACATTTTGTCATGATGTTATAAAACATTGATCTGGCAGTGTTCATCAAAAAAAATTCTAATAAAACGGTACACAAGGCTTCGTTGAATCACATCTAATCAATCTAATTGTATTACCGCAGGGGCATTAAACTAACAAACCGAATGAATTCACTTCATGAATAACGATGTGAAACTCGATTCTTCCGTAATCGGTCACGCGATTATCAATTCGCAAATAGGACCTAGTTCGAACACGAAATTTATTCTAACTGTGCTATTCAGAATCGTTCCCATTGTGTAGTACGAGTATGTAATTCCATTGTGTTATTTGCAATTTTGCTGACTGCAATAATTACCAATTATGGTGTTACAATTGGGTCTAGTACTTACCGTGTGTTAACTATGCCTTGTTTTTCTTTCTCTACCATTGTCGATCTGTCTGTCATAGTCAGAATTTGTACAAACTGACAATAAATTGCGATGTCAGTCGAATTAAATTGCGTTATAGAAAACGAATTTGTGTTCATTCAAGCGGTTATAATTAACCCGGCACAGACACAAACGGAACTTATTGCGGGTTTTTTTGTTTTGTTCTAGTGCCATCTATGAACCAACTTGAGAATTAATTAAAAATAATTACGCTAATAAATAAAAGTCTTTGTTTAACGATCTTGATCATAAATCTTAATTTCGTATTGAAGTTTTTCTGGCTGAATGATTACGGTTTGGAAATTGTTGTAACGAAGATGTTTTGAACTAAAAAGAGCAGTCAGTGGCAATTACTTCTTGAGACAACTGTGGCAGTAACATACTTAGGCAGTCAACTACAGATAGCGCGCGAGTTGAATGCAGTCGGGGTCTGAGGTGAAGAGCCCCCCGCTACCCGCACGCCCCACCTCACGCGCCTGCAGTGTAGTACTTTGCCATCCTTGTCAACAGCATTACCGCATTCCTAAGCTCTGCATTCAACTCGCGCGCTTACTGCAATTTGGAATGACAAGTAGGTACTAAGTACAGAGGACAGGTGCAAATCCACTGGGGATTTGCAAACAAAAAGAAAACATTCCTTTGAAGAAAAAGGATATTTTATTTATAAAGAAGACTTTTTCAAAGTACAAAAGAGTTTAAATACCTGTTGAGGTAAAAACAATGAAAAACAATTTATTTTTGGGCACAGTGTTAATGCGTTGTAGCATAATTAAAGCTCAGGGGGTAAACAAGCACGTTTTACAAAATGAATTTAGAATTTCCATAATAGAATTCGTGGAAGTATTTGTACTTGCTCGAATGAGGAAGTCCGGGTTTCGCCAATGTAGCTGAACTCTTGAAGGCAACGTCGATATATTACTAGACTCCTATTAACAGCCGACCGATGTCTGTCAACACATTAGGCAAAAAAGTCTTATACCCGTCTTATTTCGACCACTCCTGTGATAACTTGAGACAGAACAAACCTTGAGTTAGCCAATCACAACGCAGTACCGCGTCCCCCTCGCTTACGTAGTACCTACCTCAGCGAGTTGACAGAATAGTTTTGGTTCCTTAGATCGTGCATGTGCAGTCTAGTAATATATCGTTGCTTGAAGGTGATGGAGATGTACTAATTGGTCTTCAATTGCTTTGGTTTAATCCATAATTATTTGCTTTCAACTTTGCTTCCAAGATTGATTTCCAGTGTAAATCAATTTTGCGAATTAATAGAATTTGTGGGACAAGAAGTTGCATAGGACTAATAACGCATTTGACTGCATCTTTTGATTATGATTTACTTCGTGGAGTAAGAGGATCATTAATTTTGATCTTTCATTCTTCTTGTTATATTGCACTACTTAAGTGAAACTTATTGGACCGTGTCGTCTCCGTGGAACTAACTGATTCTTTCAAACACCCATTTGTTTTACGAAAGTTTTTTATTTTGATTAGACGGAAGTGTAGCTTTATTTCTATTTGTTTCTCTCTTCTCTTTTTATAAGCAAGCATGACTTGAAGATCTTGCGTTTTCATAGACCAGGTTTAAAATGTTATCTCATCATATTTTTAGGGCTTCTTAGATTCAAGTTTTGTTATCGCCCCATGGCCTTGCGTTATAAATTTCAAATTTGACAGCATTCAGACAGGGCGGAACTGAATATTTGATCGTGGGGAAGACGCAGATAAGCTTTTTCGAGTATAGACAACAAAAATCTCATGATTTATAATTCTTGTACCCCGTGGGATTTCTTAAAAGTAAAACTGACGGGTTTCCATACACATTTTAACTGCTTTAAGGCATTTTCTTTATTCACCAATTTCTTAAAATCTTGCGCAGATCTTGATGCTTTTAGTAATTTTAGTACAAGCGAAAGAAGTAGTTCGTTTTCTGTCAATGGCATAATTTATGTATTCATTTTCAGATTCAGATTCAGATTTTGATTTGGCGTTAGTAAGTACCCAAGTTCTAAAATTTAAATCGCTCAACATCAATCACTTCGTTTAAAAGCCTTTACGCGAATGAAGCGTTTTGCCGATATCCTGTGTCTGGGTCACATTGTCAGTTGAGTGACGGCATTGTTACGTCTGGCTATGACGTAATAAATGAATGCGGTGATTTTTTACAAACTGATGACACGTGCGCTCGGTACTTTTTCCTTTTTTTTATCAAGGTTGTGAAATAGTATGAAGGGCCTTGTTTATAGAGCAGAATTGTCTCTCATAAAGTAAGCTCCTGATTGACTTCTTGCTATAATTTAGCATCAACTTGTAAGAAATACTTTGGGAAGAGAGAAAAATAGTTGGGGAAAATAGTACTGTGGAGTCGCATTGAAGGACTAGAAAGAGATAGACCGTCCAGCGAGCCAGATGGTCAGACGTCTTTGTTGCCAGGACGTCCAGGTTCATCCTGGACGAGACTAACACAAAAACTTAGACCTTTTTACAGGCAAAGAGAGGCCTATGCTCAGCAGTGGGCGAGCTTAGTTTGTGGATTAAGTTGATGATGAAAACGGTATCGACTATAGACAAAGCCAAGCCAAAATATACCGTGTTTAGTCTGAATCACAGTCTGAATTTAATCAAACACCGACAATTAAAAGTTCTCTCTGGCGAATACTTGAACTCGCCAGTCATTTACAACATCAGAATTCTTGGAGCAAAAAACTTATTGCTCCATTCCCATAGCTAGTTTTTTAGGAAATAACCTCGAAAATAAGGTGAATCCATGACTAATGGTGGTTAATTAGTAATCAAGAGGCGAGATTCTTCCGATCACGCCTCATTGATTAGACATTCAAGGGCGTGCGTTGAAAGCTGTGGCTAACTTAGAATCTGTATAAACTAGCCTTTATTAATAGATGTGGGAAATAGTTGAAGTCAGGGTTATATGACCTGGGCCTGTAAAGGTAACCGTGACCTTGGAACGCAAAAGACAGCTGAAGGATCAGGTGAAATTCTAGTCAGTACGAGTCTGACAGTCCCTTCCGCTCCACTTAGGGCTCCCAGGTTACATTCGATTGGATTGGATGATTTCACCACCCAAAAACAAGGCTTGTGTGACCTTTACAGCATATACGGGTAACATATTTTATCAAATTAAAGTAAGACCTGCCTAAGAAATGAAACTTTAGGTGACTGCTTTTAATACGAAAATGCATTTGAGATTTCACTCTCACCGCGCTAATTAAAATGTGGATATTTTGGCCAAGAACCTTAATCGTACACCATAACGGTAAATCTTAGCACCTCCCCAGAAATGCTAGTACATACAAGCATTCCGTTTTCTTCCAAGCAAAACAGCAAAACTTGACGATTCATAATTTTAAATTAATTTACAAATGTAAAATTCGTCAGTAACAAGCCTGGTTACGTAATAATAAATACAGCACATGTTGTATTTAATTGATCCAGCAAGCATCAAATACTGCGCATGACCGATGCTATGTATTCCTGATCCAATTTGGCATGAAATGCAACGCATAATTTAAATTTAAATGCTATTGAGTTGGTAGCATCTGTTGTGTGCAGTAAAATTGAAATGTTATCAGCATAATGGATTGGATGGATCGATGGAAGTTGGTTAAAAAATGAATTTATGATAGAACGAGCCTGATCAGCCTGATAATATCATCATACTGATAAAGGGGAAATTTTTGTCATTATATGGTAATTTCAAGATATTTACGTCTTTTATAAACGACATAAAACGTCACTTACGCCTATCCGCACTGGAGAAGCGCATTTTTTTGGCTCTTAGAAAGCAGGTCTTTATTTCATTGGGAAGTTATGTGAGGCCAACGACGATATATTACTAGACTCCTACTAGCAGGCGACTGATGTCTGTCAACACATTAGGCAAAAAAGTTTTATATCCGTCTGATTTCGACCACTCCTGTGAGCCCTAAACATACCTTGAGACAGACAGATCTTGAGTTAGTCAATCACAACGCAGTACCCCGTCCCCCTCGCTTACGTAGTACCTCAGCGAGTTGACAGAATAGTTTTAGTTCCTTAGATCGTGCATGCGGAGTCTAGTAAAAGAAATATATCGTTGTGTGAGGCATACCAAAAGGTAGTTTTTAATTTTACATGAAAAAAACTAATCATTCCTATTTTAAATGTGGACAGCAAGAAGTATTTCAGCACACCTTTTCCATGATAGAATGAAAGTGACTTGTCCTTCAAACAAAGACAAACAACAAGATACTAGTGTAAATATGAAGAACAACTCCTCAGTAGCAGCACAAAGCAGATAAGTCTCCAAAAAAGTTTCATTTAGTAACTTTGCCTAGACAAACGATGTCGAAACACTTGGGCGACCAACTTTCACAATAAGACCTTATTATTTGGTAGAGCTAGAAAAGGTGGCATTGGATAAGTTTTGAGTATGCTCAAAAAACAACTTTAACAAAAATATACCAGTAACTATAGTTGGATAACTTTTACTAACAAAGGGAATATTTTTGTTCACAACCAGGAAATGGCTTTATTTATTTAATAATGTTTCGACTTAGTATATCGTAGAATAAACACTACCTCTGGTTCTATTGTGGAAACGTTCAGTGGGAACAGAAAATCCCAATAGTTCTACCATTTTGTTATGCCTAATATCGTAGAACTAGTGGGAAAAAGAATTCCCATCAGATCTACCGTGGAACTGTTCAGTAGAACTAGAGGGAACAAACCATCCTTACTACCAACATAATAGCCATTGTTAAAATATCTCCGGGTATTTCAGCACAATTTAATTTAACCGAGGTTCGTTGCATTACGTAACAACGCTATTTATAAAGCCTCCGTTATAGTAAAAAGTTATTTATAACGGCTAAACGCGTAAATAGGTTCATTAGCCGTTACTAATTAAAGAGATTTGCGTATGTTGGTATACAGAGGCTATTTAGAAATTTCTAAAATTGGGCTAATGCTTTTAAGGGACTAATTATAACGTGTTGCAAATATCACTAAACAGACATATACATCGTCAATATACATAACGAGCACTTCGCCCGCGACTTCGACCACGTGATTTTCGAACTTTGTTTTTGTGAATTTTTACTCCCAGTCACCCTCTCTATAAGGGATACTTTTCGAAAATATAAATCAATATTCAACAAAATTTCTATCTACGCGCAGTATCCCGTCTTGGGTGGTACCTACGTTCTTAAAATAACCCCAATGAATATATTGGGATTCCAAAACTGAATATATTGGGATTCCAAAACTACTCTTAAGGGGTTGAATTTCGCAAGATCACTTAGTGAGAACCTATGTCTAAAGTAGAAACTCCTGTAGAATTTGATACCTCTAACTGTCAATACATCAATCCCGTTTTAACTATCACTTACGTCTTGAGACTCCTAGCACTTGTAGTAACAAAGTTTCATACAAACTATCAACCCCAAAAACAACCCCTTGGGGGTCGAATTTCGCAAAATCCCGTCTTTAGTATCACTTATGTCCAAAAAAGAACCTATATGTAAAAATTATGTATCAAAACTATCAACCCCAAAAACAACCCCTTAGGGGTCGAATTTCACAAAAAAAATACCTTGTTGAGCATTTACGTCTTAAAATGAACCAGCATGCAAGATTTGAGACGCCTAACACTTGCAGTAACAAAGTTTCATACAAAATATCGACCCCAAAAACAAACCCCTTAGGGGTCGAATTTCGCAAAATCCCGTCATATTTAGCATCTACGTTCTAAAAAGACACCTTACGCAAAATTTGGAATTCCTAGCACCTGTAGTAGCGAAGTTTCATACAAACAATCAACCCCAGAAACAACCCCTTAGGGGCCGAATTTCGCAAAATCCGTTCTTAGTGCTCACCTACGTGGTATAAGGAAGGTTTATGCCTAATTTCAAGTTTCTAGGCCCAGCGGTTTGGGCTGTGCGTTGTCAGATCAGTCAGTCAGTTTTGAATTTTATATATACAGGGTTACTAGTTAAGTCGACCTATTCCCTTTGAGGGGTTAAAGTAGACATCATTCTTGACTAATTTTACTATGGGAACCCCTATCCTAATCCTTACCGTTTTTGAGTTATTAGACTTTTAATATTTTTCAAAAATATTCCACCTCTGCGTCATAAACTGGTTATTGTAAGAATTTTACGACGTTTAGGACGCTAAAGTGATACTTTTTCGATAGCTTACAAACGACTCATTCTATTAAAGCCAGTACATTTGATAAATTACTCAAGCCTTGGGAAATAAATGGCTGTAAAGTTCAAATATTGAATTTTTTTGGGAGCTACCCTTGTGTTTCAGGTCAAATTTCTCAAAATAAGTGTACGGTACTAGATGTGCAGATTGCAGCAAAAACACTGCTGTCTCATTAGCTTTCTAAAATGATACCACAATATCCACTTTTATTAAGAATATGGCCGAAAAATAAGGGTTGATACTGACAAGGTGGTAGGTATTTTAACAAAACTTGTTCTGTACGAACAGGTTTTTTGTTACATTAGTTTTCGACGAATTTCAAAAAAAAGAGCATATTCTAAATTCGACTGTGTTTTTTTTAATGTGGATGATCTTCTCCCACCGAAATGTCTTCTCCGCTAATTGTAAACTGTTTTTTTTTTCATGTATCTTCTTTGTTACGATTTTTTCTTGATATCATTACGTGGCCTTAGCTTTTTGACTAGGGCCTGCAGAACCGGTACTTTTTAAAGACCCGGTACCGGATGTTCGGTACTGGAGTTGGAACCGGGAATTCCCGGGAATTTCGGTACTTTCGGTACTTGCGTACATATCGCTATTAACATATTGTATGAAAGGCACGAGTGTGTGCACACTTCATATAATTATCTAAATCGGTTGAATAATGTCCTCATTACAAAGGTGGGATGGTGCAGTTCAAAAAACTTCGTTTTATTCGTAAATCGCAGCTACCGCCGCGTACGAAGACGCCGCCAGCGGGGGTCGCAGCACGCGGCTCTCCAGTACGGAGAACCGCCGCTGGAAGGCGGCCAGCTCCTTTCGCACCAGGTCGAGAACCGAAGTCTCCGCTGGTGTGGGCTGGCCTTTCTCCTTTTGGCCCCGCGGAGAGAATGGACCAAACTGGTTTTCGGCTCTCCAGAAGGGGGAGGCCCCCTACCCGAGGTCTTGCCTCGGCCTTTACCCCGCACGCTCGTGGGGATCTTACGGGCCGAGGCAAGCCCTTCCTCCGACGACGAGTTGTCGTCGTCCCGGGAGCGCTTGAGGAATTCTTTCCTCCTATCGGCGCTCCCCTCATCCCTCCTAGCCACGCTTCCAGAGGTTACACTCTGGAAGCTCATAGCGTCTGATGCGGAGTCCGACTCCGAAGCAAGCATCAGCGCTACTTCCTTATCTAGAGCGGCACTCTGTGCCCGCTCGATGTTCGGTGTCGGTGAGGAGGACGTACTGGACAAGTCCAGTGACTCCCCCTCACGGGCACGTGAGCCTCCCTGGCTCGATGCGGCGAATGCCGGAGTGAAGTTCGGGTAAAAACGATTGTTGTTGCCCCCCCAGAGTACGGTGGGGCAGATCGGACGTGTCCGGTGCTATTCCCCAACTGCTGAGCAGCTGGGACGGGTGCCTGGGTATCTTTTTCAAAAATCTTTTTTTCCATTATTTGACTTTTTTAAAGAGGTGAGTTCCTCTGTTTTTCCTACCCCCATTCCCCTCCCCTGGTTCACTTCACGGTTACGTCTGAACGCGCAGACGCAGACCGGAAGTGAACCTTTCCCCCCCTGAGCCCAGTCTCTGAGACCGGGCCCCGCGCCGCCTACAAGCTCGAGCTAACTGCTCGATCCTGCAGGCGGCGCGCCTTTTCCCGGTGTGTCCCACTTTGTCTGGTCTCTCCCTCTGAGCCTGTCCGGCATGAGTGCACGAGTGCCTCTACCGGCAGGGGCCCAGAGATCATTGAGACATGCAAGCCCCACCACGACGGCAACGTAGAGACACGTTGGTGGGGTGTCAATCTTCCTACAGAATTTTCAATTATGAACCGATTCTGTTGAAATAAAGTTGACAATCGTAGTTCTGCGGACATTATTAGCTGTTGTTAACTGTTAAGGAACTCTTGGTACTGACTTCACAAAATAACAGGAATCTGGAGTTGATCTGATGATGGTGACGCCATCATGTTATATATGTTCTCCATATCTCTGTTGCATAATATAAATGACTCGAGATAGGAAACTCAAAAGTATAAAATAAGTCCTTTTAAAAAAAAAAACAAACCGACGAAACATCGAACTGAAAAGCAAAAAATAACTTTTGAGGCGGCGCCAAAGAAACAACGAATAGCTACGACGAGCTATTAAACCACGACAAGCTATACAACGAGCTATTCTGCTCTAATGGTTAATTTATAAATACAGGGTGGTGATGACAATACGACAATAAATTAAACTTCGTGTACCTTATGACGTTCCCAATATACCTACAAAAAATCATTTGAAAATATCAAGTAGTTTAGTCACAGGAAATTATTTTTCATTTTCAACATTTGCTACATGATGTATCTGATTTTAAGGAAGCACTAACAGGTTAACGACCCCCGCATCGGTAAAACATCAAAACATTAAAGACACGTTGCCAACTCGCTATTTAAAAACTTACGCCAAATTATTTTTTTGCAAATTAGACCTTAATCCAGGCCAATAAGATTCACAAAGGGTATCCTTAAGAGTTACACAAGAAGATAACGCATGCGGAAGTTGATTAATAGAAAATTTAGTAAGTGCGAAAGAGATAAATAAAAATGTAATTTGATTTGTTTATACTTCATTTTTTGTCGTAACTTGAAACTACGAAATACGAATTTAGGTCAGTGTGTCGCTATGATCCTGTGACGATCCACGCGTCATCGGTTCGCAAGCGCACGAGTACCGCAGGATGTACTTTCTTTGGCCACCTTGCCGCGCCTACTTTGAAGTAACCGGCGCCCGAGTTCGTGTTTGTGATTTGTTATTAGTTCTTTATCTTATGTGCGAAATTGGACGCTTTATTATTTTAGTGCCAGGACACGTAACATTTTAATAGGTATCAGCGTTTAGTGAATTGGGCAAGATAAGACTCTTAGTTTTCATTGTGTCAATCATGCCTCGTTAATCCTACACAGCTTTGGAATACACCGACATGGTTTTAATTTACGGGGAGTGTCACAGAAATGCCGCTTTGGCTATACGGACGTACTGAGAGAGGTATGGGAACAGTCGAGTTTGTCTAACGGGCGCACGATTCTTCCAGCTGTCCAGAGGATGCGTGAAAATCGATCCTTAATCCCGCATGTGGCTAGTGCTACTCTACGTGTGAGAGTGACCCTTGAGGAACGAATTTTAAATTATTTTGAACGCAACCCAGCGTCTAGTTTGGGCCGGTCGACATTCCTACATCAGACGTACCTACTTATCTAAGTAATTGAACAGTGATCCAGATAGTGATTAATAATTTAATTTAAAAAATTACCAGCTGATGAGAGGTGCCTGATTGTTTGGTGAATAGTCTGTGATTTTAGTGTAATTGTTTTACTGAACATTAGCTAAAAGGTCAAGTCGCTACAGGACTGCGTGGTTGCCGCTCTTACCTAGGTTAGTGAACCAATATTATAAATGGTGTTCTATTTCGTATTCAGTTTTATGTTATTTAGTTTGTTTGAAATTTTTTTTTTTTCAATTTCGTCTTTGGGATTTTTTTGACAGTGTAGAATTATTCCTATGAACTAGTATAATGTGTGTTTTAATTTATTGTCGTATTGTCATCACCACCCTGTATGTTTGTTTGTTTGGCGCCGCCTCAAAAGTTATTTTTTGCTTTTCAGTTCGATGTTTCGCCGGTTTGTTTTTTTTTCTTAAAAGGACTTATTACAGATCAATTTGCCAAATAATTATAAAACACACAAAATTTAAGAATAATAAAAGTTATTGTCTTTCAAGTAGATTTTTGATTAGTTTCATCAAAATTTTTAGTAATCAAATTCTCATTATATATTATCAATTAAAAATGTTTTATGTTAATAGTACTGTTAAAAAATAGTTAATTGGATATGATTTGTTGCTTTATATTGAAAAAATAAGGAAAATAAAAAAGTACCGAAAGTATCGAAAGTACCGGGACTACGGGATGAAGAACCGGTACCGGATTGTTTGAAAAATTCCCGGGATTTCCCGGTATTTTCGGTACCGGGATTTCCCGGTTGCAGGCCCTATTTTTGACTCAATACCTCTCGCGTGGCCAATTCGTTGTGTTTTGTCACAACCATGGGTCGGAATTAGGTAAAGTTATGTACTTGTACAGCGAAAGAATAAACAAGAATAACATAGCGATAAGTAACAAAAAAAACCGCTACAGAGTAAGTAAGAAAAATAAAACTGCAAGTGGAGGAAATCGATTGACAAATAAAATTTTAAATTCGAATTTAGAACCTCCTTCTTCTAATGAAATCGGTAAAAAGTGTATTGACGAGTTTGGTTAAGAAACCACCTTGTCAGTATCAACCCTTATTTTTCGGCCATATTCTTAATAAAAGTGGATATTGTGGTATCATTTTAGAAAGCTAATGAGACAGCAATGTTTTTGCTGCAATCTGCACATCTAGTACCGTACACTTATTTTGAGAAATTTGACCTGAAAGACAAGGGTAGCTCCCAAAAAAATTCAATATTTGAACTTTACAGCCATTTATTTCCCAAGGCTTGAGTAATTTATCAAATGTACTGGCTTTAATAGAATGAGTCGTTTGTAAGCTATCGAAAAAGTATCACTTTAGCGTCCTAAACGTCGTAAAATTCTTACAATAACCAGTTTATGACGCAGAGATGGAATATTTTTGAAAAATATTAAAAGTCTAATAACTCAAAAACGGTAAGGATTAGGATAGGGGTTCCCATAGTAAAATCAGTCAAGAATGATGTCTACTTTAACCCTACAAAGGGAATAGGTCGACTTAACCAATAACCCTGTATAGATTCAATGCTATAAAGTGCCATATTTATCTGGTCCGTTGGTCCCGGCTGTCATTTGTAGATCTTTGACAGTCGTTACTGTTAGTCAGAAGCTCTTAAGTCTGACAACCAGTCTTACCATGGGTATCGTATTACCCAGTTACTGGGTTGTGGAGGTCCGGCAGGCAGTCGCTCCATGTAAAGTACTGATATTCAGCTGCATCTGGTTTGACTGGAAGTCGACCCTAACATAGTTGGGTAAAGGCTAGGCAGATGATGATTTATCTAGACGTGAAACACGAAAATCAAAGCAACTTCATCACGTCAATTCTCATGATTCTACCTTCTTATTATATTAATGACAAACCTTTGAATGCTTTAAAAAGTTTCTACATAAAATTTTAAAAGAATGGTGAATTTGATAGAAACTCTTGCGCAACTCATTAAAGTAAACAATCTTTTTTATCGTTTATCTCTTGGGCTACCACGAACGTCACGGCATTGTGTAGAAATCGCTGATTAAGCGTTCCACTAATCTTAGATTCGTTCCAGATTTAAACCTTTGGATAAAGCATGTAAAAAATATGGCCGTTACAGCTACCGCCTAGATTTCTCTAAGACCATTTTTTGAGGGATTTAATAATTTCGAAAATGTCCTTCATACTTATTTTATACCTGCACTATCCTAATTTTAACTGAATTTATGAATGCGAAGGTATGTTTGGTTGTTACCTTTTTACGTCCAAATAATCATATATTTTGACTGCACTGAAACGAACACAGAACATTATATGCCATCCAACGACGATATATTATTAGACTCCTAATAACAGGCGACCGATGTCGGTCAACACATTAGGCAAAAAAGTCTTATATCCGTCTTATTTCGACCACTCCTGTGAGCCGTAAACATACCTTGATACAGAGCAGACCTTGAGTTAGCCAATCACAACGCAGTACCCCATCCCCCTCGCTAACGTAGTACCTCAGCGAGTTGACAGAATAGTTTTTGTTCCTTAGGTCGTGCATGCGGAGTCTAGTAATATATCGTCGTTGATGCCATCCCACTCTAAAAAAAGCTCTCTTTCCCGGAAAAGAAACAACAAAATTTATTTATTGCAATAGACAGCGCCATGTGTCTTTCTAATAATGATTACATGCTAAGTACAACCCAAATAGTCAAATTCTAAATTAAGGCTAGCGAAGCCATGAGCAAAAGCTAGTATCAACTACTTTCAAATATATTTAAATTTTTAAGGACCGTAATAAAATGCAAGCAAACATCGTAATGTTTCCTACCGGGAGTCACAACTCTGCTCAGTTTTGATCCGGAAATATTTGATCTGAAGATTTATGGGCAATTGCTTCTGGAATATGGGATAAGGAAGCAATATTCGCAGGTAGTTGAAAAGTTAAGGCTGAAATGTGAATTCTTTCATTTGAAATAGCAACATTAGTTGTTGGCGACCCACCATGACATTTTAAAGCGAGAGTGATTGTGGGATAGGGACAGAACTATACAAGTCATCTAGCGTCGTCTCGTTCCCACAATGGAATTACTCTCGCTATAAGACGTAACGATGGGCCACTTGTAAGCTAAGTACGATGGAAAACTAATAAATTGTCCTACCTATCTTGGTGTTTGCGCATGAAGAAACAGACATTTCAAGAAAACTATGAAAGCACGAAGCCTCAGAGAGTCTTTTGCTGAGCTGAGGAAATCTTAGGGATGAGATGAAGATGATATTCAGGATAAGACTCTTCTATACCCAATTTGAATTTTGGAACAACGAATTTCTTTTTTATTTCATACACTAAATCACTATAGGACACAGAACAATACCTAGCAACAGTCACGCAACTAAAGCTATTGCGTCGCCCGGTTCCACAACCGTTTTCAATAACATCAACAATGGTTAGTATACTGTGAAACTAGGCAGTTAGAGCAGTTACCAAAGATTTATTGATAATGACGTAACAGATCGTTTATTGTTGGAAATGGGACAGAAAATAGATGAATCGCTCGACCATGGTATTGAAATAGGCTTGTCGATAAAGCGCGGATTTGTAACCGAAGATGACCATGGAACTGTATACGAAACATAGACGGAGCTCTACAAAGAAATGAAGAAAGTAAAATTAAAGATGGTAGTGAAATGCCCGATAATAATTTAAAGACTGATAAGTTTATTTTTTGTGATGATCATATATCATCAGAGTAGAATTGAGAGTTACTGGTTAACTTAAAATTAAGCGTTTAATAATTTAAAAATTAGACCGTTTCAAACATTTAATACAGCTAGTGGAAATTTTTAGATTCCCAGAAACTGTTAAAACAATGCTAACAGATACAAAACATTCTAATAATACTTGCATTATTCAAATTCTACCATAATTTGTAGAAAATAAAGTTAACAACAGATTTACACCTAGAAAAGGCATGTTATTAACGATCACTAAGCAATTATTGTTTATGTGCTAAGGAAATCCTGCCATAGACTTTCAAGTCATAACCATTTATGGCTTGACTACGTCCTTATAACTCATAATAGTAGGTACTACTAACGGAAACTTTAGTTTGTCGGTAGAGTTTCCTGACAAAACATTCCGACTGTGGAGTAATATTTAGGGATTTTAAGATGCCATCTTGTCCACACACATTGAAAAAATACTTTTTTCGATACTTCGTTATATCATCAGTTCACACATGAAAATAATCACAGAGAAGAGGTGGACCTCTCAATATGCGTCTGGGTTTTCGAACGTAGATATCCTTCAAAGTTAGAAGATGGAAAATACCGAATGATAAGATCGAAAGACCGAATATGTTTCTTCTGGGTAGATATTTAGGGATTTTAGGATGCCATCTTATCCACACACATTGAAAAGATACTTTTTTCAATACTTCTTTATATCATCAGTTCATGTATACCAAAATTATCACAGCGAAGGAGTGGAAACCAACACATGAAAATAATTACAGATAAGAAGTGGACCTCTCAATATGTGTCTGAGTAGTCAAACGCAAATAATATCTCAGAGTGAACAAGTTTCTTCTGGATAGCCTCGCTTCATCGTCGACTGGTCTTTCTCACCTCTGACCTAGCCTAAAGCCTAGAGCCCTATATCCAATGGCATAGCTAGGCGCGGGCGAAACGGCCCATAGTCCCTGACCTCGCAACTGATGGGGCCTCGACCCAGAGAAAAAAAACAACTTAAATGCGTGCGTTTTTCACCCTTAGAGAAAAGGGCCTCGCAGATGCATCTTGCCCCCCTTCCTTGATTCGATCTCGTTACGCCACTGCCCATACCAAACAACGTAGAAACAGCAAACTTAATTAAAATAACAGTCAAAACCATGCAGATGTGGAACACATTGATTTAAAATATTAATTTGATACTCGATTGGGAGAACTTGAGCTGATTGAAATCCCTCGAGCGAAACGTAGACAGGGTAATCAAAAGTTATTAATGAAAATACAACAAATACAGACATATCGATGTCGGGTCTACTCCCGATGTTTGTTTGCAAAGAATCACTCGATTTCAATTGGGCTTAGTGATATCTGTTACATTATCAGCAGTAATTTTTTATACTTTGTGATTCGAGGGCGTTTTTGCACTTTTTCTATAAGTAATTTTCAAGAAATGGCGGCATAAGTGACCTTGTTGTAGAGTTTGGGTTTAAAAATTATTAAGTGAATTCTTACGCCTTGGGTGGAGCGGAAGAGACTGACAGACTATTGCTGACTGTAAATTACTCTGCTCTTACACATGCCCTTTGTATTCCCGGGTGTCCGTATCCTGCTTAGACAGTACCACAACCAATGTAGCCATCGACTGGTGCAGAGATAATCCTATGTTTTCTATAGCGTTTTCCTTTGCTCTGTAAAATACGTAACTTTCAGCAAAATCATCAGTTCTACATTTATCTTTCGATTTGGTTTCTGTATTTCATCAAGGGTCTAACATTATTCACTTTCCATTAACACATTAACGCCACACAATTATCCTTCTACCATTATCAACTAAGCCTACGTTAATTAATTGAGGGACGTTAAGAGACATCAACAGAGATGTTTGGATGTGATATCTCTCTGTTTAATTATGTAAATGTGTCACACAGAAGCCTAAGTGACAAGCTTGAGATATTACGTCACAAGCAGGCTTAGTAAGTACCAGGAGAACAACACTTGGTAGGATGCTATTAAATTATTTATATGCAATGTTTCTGTTCCCAAATATTCGACAATACGTCTCAAATTCGGTTCAATCTATTTGTAAATTACCTAGCACACCGAACTAAGGTAATTTCGCAAATAGGGTTACCAGGCGCACAAAACTCACAAGGAGGTGG
Organism: Agrotis ipsilon; assembly: GCA_028554685.1. NCBI lineage: Eukaryota > Metazoa > Arthropoda > Insecta > Lepidoptera > Noctuidae > Agrotis > Agrotis ipsilon. The sequence goes on from CM052955.1 coordinate 17,622,208, forward strand.
GAGTGGCAACATACTCACCACTATTATAGACGTTCTATTAGTTTTACAACAACGAGTACCAGGATCTTCGGAGATTACATGTTCGCAAATATCGAAATTACATCTCAATTTCAGTTCTCTCGTTTTGTACAAAGTACTAGGCGCACTGAACTACGGAGGAGGCTATTCAAACATTTATGGATAGTGTTCCCAGAGCTTTGTCAACGGTAATTGATTCTGGAGGGTTCCATAATTGTATACCTTTGGGGTTGATAGTATTGAGGGGTGCAATGAATTACAACCTTGAATGCTCGAAAACTTATTAAAGGTCAAAATTACGCCTTGGGGAAATATCCGCGGTATAGAAAAAAACACGATTTACTGTCGACAAAGATATTGGAATGGAACTGTGAATAGTACTGCGAATTAAATAATTTTGGGGTTCCTTTGCAATCGATGAAAATATGGAAACAAGGAAGTTTTCGGGATACCAAGTTTAGCCAACCTGATGAAAGAAAACAAAAACAGTTACGAACTTCGAAATAACAGCCACCCAGGAAATGGACGATGGAACAAGAATTCGCCAATAAACGCAGAGCCTTGCTTACCTGGAATTTGATGCATTTATATTAAAACGCTGCGTTGAACTTTTAAACTTATTTAAGGATTCCTTAATATCTGGTATTCCTTATAGTCTGAATGTTCATATGTATGTAGATTTTAAGAGATGTCCTCTCTAAGTATAAACTTTTTCTCATGTAGCGTGACATTGACCTTGAAACTTAAACTATAGTAAGAGAGATGAGGTTGAAAGGAAGTTGTCCATCCGGACCGGTATGACGTAGCTTGCCCACCGGTAATAGACCACTTCGTTTTCCGCCTCTTTCAACGGACTTCTTCGATAAGTTTATCTATTTTGCCAATTGATAAGTTCTTCCAGCCGAAACCTATTGTTTACTTTCTTTATTAAATAATTTGGGATAACATATGTTAAACAGTAGGTATACACGGCTACACATCAAGCTAAACAAAACTAGTCCGTCTTGGTCTCGGTTCGTACGATATTTACACAATGAACGGTCAGGTAATACTGGTTTTGCATACCTTCATGTGTAGCCGTGTGTAGTTTTTTGGTTTTAACAATAGTGATACATTATGCTTCATGCCAATACACTTTATTTTTCAGTCAACCCGACCAACATAAACGCTATTTTATTTGCCTCACAACAGGGAAAAGGTCTCCATAACTCACACGTGTCTAAAAATATTTTCTTATTATCCTATTCCAATTGTATTGAAGTCTTCTTCCATAAAACCTTATTACTTCTGCTTATTATCAGTCTGATTATTTTCTACCCGCGCAATATTCTTGCAATAAACCCTAGCAGGGAGGAATCCAGTCAGCCGTCTCTTTGCTTATTGCGTCACAAGATGGCCGCCAATGGAACTGAAACGATGCGTGTAATCGAAACCCTATGGGGAATGGGAACGCCACTGACATTCAGATAGCACCCGGAAGTCAATCCTGTGACATTTTTCAAGTTCAATGAAATGGAACAAAGCGGGAATGTTCGTGTACAAATTAAACGGCAGTTACATTTAATTGTATAGGGAGTGGAGATTCGGAATGTTTGCTATTTGCTTGAACTTAATTGATTGTGGATGTTAGTACAACATACCCAATAAAATAAGCTCCGACTGAAGTCTTCTTTTTATACAACGCAACGATACAAATTCTTCAGTTAAGTATTTATTTCTTAAGACCATTGAGCTATTACTACTACGTATAGAGACGACACCACGTATTGCCACTGTGTCCCATCCAGGATAAGTGCACGCGCGCAAGTTCATTCAGTTGTTTGACAGCTCTATGGCGTGCTCTAGGCGCGCGTACTCATCCTGGATGGGACACAGTGGTGATGCGTGGTGTCGTCTCTACACGTAGTAATAACAGCTCAATGCTTAAGACACATTCAACGATTCACTGACGCAGAATTAGCAACGCAATAACACATTATCACCTGATGGTTTTTTCCTCCCATAATCACAAACTTACCTCATCCAACAAAAAAAGTATAACAAACAAGTTAAGAAGCAGACACCATAAAAAGTGTGCAACAGTCGGCTTTAGTTAATTATTGCTCAATTACAAGGTGGTTATGAATAAATTAACCATAATTGGCTTGTTAGCAGCACGAGAGCTAACCAAATATAGTACCGACCAACCACACACGGAATATCAGATGCGAATGCGAAAACATAATTAGGAAAATTTGGTTAGGTTAGGTTTGGTTAGGTTAGGTGTTTACCTTTGTGAATTCAACAATCATCAAGGTAAAAGTATGATAAACGGATTAATAATGATGATTTTATGAGGAAAGAAAAATTCAGTTGCAAGTGGGATTTGAACCCGCGTCTTCTGAATAGGTACTCCAAACGCCATAACAATTAGGCCATCGCTAAAACGAGGGAATAGAAGATTCAGCTTGTAAGTGTGAGTTTCAGACGTTCATCATGAAGACGCGGGTTTAAATCCCACTAGCAACTGAATTTGTTATCCCTCAAAAAAAAAAAAACGGATTATTAAACCAGGACTGGACTGCCCATAAACTTGTGCGTAGTATTTCCTTGGTGATTGAACCTGTCAGGGATGCAATTGCTTTTATCTGCCACACCCTTAGCACATAACTGCTGTAGGAACAGTGGGTTTTAGAACATATAACCCTCTGCTCGACCTTAATGAAATATCTATGAGTAGATATACCCATTCAAACAACCACAGCAATCTTTCAAAAGCTTTTTAAGAACGTAGTGGACCAAAAAACAAGTATTAAAGCAATTCAGTTAACCATCGTACTTGATACCATAATAAAAGGAAGAAAAGAAAGTATGGATTGATTCTGTCAATCGAAATATGATTAGGAAGGACATGAACTCTGAAATGACAGCTGATGGAAGTGAATGGATGGAAAAAAAACCGCAAAAATGGATGTGGACATGGCGAGAGTTGATGAGAAGTCTCTAACAGATATCAAATAGGAAGCTCCAACCTACGAGAAATACTATAAAATTTATGTTACGAAAGTGATTATTATGAGTTTATTTATGGACAAAAAGGATATGCTTTATGTCTAAAGCCTGGGGCCTTACTCTTGAAAGCAATCCCAATCTCGATCGTATTCCGATTCGATTCAGTTTCAATTCCAATATTCAGAAAATTGGCACTCCCAAACAAAGTCGAGATTGTGATTTGAATCGACTGCATGTTCGACTACACTGATTGTCATGGGGTGGCCATACAAATAAAAACGTTAATTACCAAATTTAAAAGATTGAATTACTCATTAAATCGATAAATATATTTGTGCTTTATTTTCGTTCGAGTAAAGTGGATTTCATTTAGTTCCAAAAAAATCCTCCCAATACTATTCCAATCGTGAGCTAGTGTAACATTCAAGAGTGCCAAATGACAAGATCTCGATCCCAATTTCAATTGTGATCGAGTCTCGAGAGTAAGGCTGCTTACTATAATAAAATTGGACAGACCAAATTAGATGAAGGTTATTTCTGTCAAGATAATACCAGAGTATTAGGCCTAAAATAAACCAGGCCTTTAACCGTGGGTGCCTTTTTATATAAGTTATGTTATCACATGAGTACGCAGCGCCAATTACTAAAATAATACTAACTCAGAAAAGGTCTAATAAAATTATACCGCGAAAAACTCGTTACGAAAAGGACTTGCGGTTGCGTAGGTGGTAGAAAAGAGTCCAATTTAATAACAAACATGGGCAGGTGAACATTAATAGAATTCTTTTTATAGAATTCTATAACAGTAATATCATTATGTAAAAGATATCAAAACCGTGGGTAAGACGGCAGGTTTTCCGAGAAGGATATTCTTTGAAAGGAAAAACTTTTTATTTGAATATTTTGTGTACCCAGACGATTGTGGAATCATTTTTAAAAGGAAACTCGATTATATTAGACTGCTGTAAAGTGCTTTTTTTATTTAACCACGATATAAATACGATTACTGAGGTTATATTTATATGTTAATGGATGAAGAAGAAGAAAACGTCGATGTTAAGTATGAAAGATCCGACTCTATTGGATCTTTAAGGATCTTCCTGCGATGTTATTCTCTAAGGGTACAGCCTTGAATGCAGCGTCGAAACTACAGCTTGTCCCCTTTAGATGTTCAACTTATGCTTAGATCATTAAGTTACAAATCTGCAAAAAAAACTGCAGTTTTGAAGATGCGTCCGCACCGCCTCCTTAGAGGATATCACAGCTGGCTTTTTCCACATCTCATTTACAAACGATGAAGAAAAAAACAGTAATAAGTTATTAATAAATGAGTTACATTGACGACATATTAACGATGTGTGAGTAAAATCTGAAATAATAACAATATGAGTAGTATTTTACAAAGTAATTGCTATCGTGTCTAAATAAAATTGCCTGTAATGTTTCTTTGATTGGCAGGCTGTTTCTAATGCGCTGCGCAGTCAAACATAGACTAAGTTATAATCGTTTCATTTATCTGATACATTAAGCAACTGTTGTTCGTATGTCTTACACAAATGGATTGAAGAAATCATGTACTTCTCCCGGGAAATTAAGTTCCGATAGTGAATGTCTTCATCAGTCTCCTTCGTCGTTTCGATAATTATAATTTTATTAAATGAGCTTCAACCAAAACTCTGCCACACGAAAGAAAGAAAGAAAGAAAGAAAATTATGTTTATTGGCACAAACTTAAAACTAAACGATACACATAAAGTTATAAAGAGAGAATAGGAAGTATAAATAGAAGAAATAAAAAACTTAACAATTTAATGCCAAAGGGCCTCAGCTCAGCATATGCCAGATGGCAACACAAAGTTTGCCAACTGACGCTGATTTTCAGCTGCAGCCCACGAGGTTGGCGGCGGCCTCGGACAGGTAGTAGGAATTACAATGACGGTTTTTTTTTGCGTGGTAAAATCATGATGAGTCCTCCTACCCAGGGCGGGACAGGAGGGACTGTCAGACTTGTACTGACTAAAACCCACGGAGTCAGCCCAGAGTCCCGTCAGAATTACAATGATGGCTAGGTCAAAAATGTGTAAGGTTGACGTTATGTCGGTGTCGACCTAATGAAAAGCTTATCAACTTTGCTGTAGCTAAGTGATTGCGGCAAAGCTTAAATTAAACCATGTTTCCGAAGCGATATTCTTTTATAACTCCTAAGACATACTAGTCTAGATCTTTCATTAACAGAATCAAAGAAAAACTCATGCCTATTTACTCGAAACTGTCATTTAGACAAAAAAAGAATAAAATCTTAACAACAAGACAATATGCAAACCAGTCCACATCACTAACTACGTCACCAAAAGATTTCCTTCCAAGAAAATATCAAAACGTCACCGTCTAGTTCATGACTGGCATATGATGCATAGCAATGAACGGCAAATAAAGCGTGACGACCCGACTTCCTTCCTATTGTTGACACACCAAATTGTGTGGGACGTTACTCCGAGCATCTGGCATACGTAATAATATAATGGAGGATATATAGAAAAATTCTTGCTTTTTAAGATTCATTTTAGGCTTTGCAGGAATTTGTGACAACAGTAACAGTCGGCTGTCAAACAAGGTGAAAGCGGTGCTTGGTCAATGCAACAAGATCAATAATTGGATGACCTTTATTACATACTGAGTTTCCCGCGTGGAAGCAGTGAACTAGTTGGTTACAAATTACATGAATAATACCTGAGTAGTCTTAGCAGTAGATACTAGAAAAGTCCTTACAAATCAGTGGGTGGAAAGTTTGACAGCCAGTCCCACCAAGGGGTACCCAATATCATTGAGGAGTGGCTGGATAGGCCCCACAGCGTCCTCACCTACCACCTGACGCAGGTTCTCACCGAACATGGAAGCTAGAAAAAAAAAGTTGTACCCAATATAACCATGTGTCATATCCAAAGAAGAGGATGTCGAGGAAAACGGATCTGATCGAATTTAAATTGAGATAGAAATTAATATCGGGTCCAAGCCATTTCAAGGTCAAAAGTTACCACCTACTTAAATTGGGTCCCTAAGAGGGAAACAAAATATGTACATGTGTCGAGCATACCGCTTTTCCAACATTTATCAAGAACCCACATCTGAAAGCCTGTAAATTATGTAAGAAAGGTCGATGGAGAATTAGGGCATTCTAGTTTCAGAATTAGCTTTTCAAAAAAACGTCGAAAACATTAAGCCACAATTTTCACTTGCCCAAAAAAATCTGCGGGAAAGACACGCGACAATAAACACAAGGACTCCTAAGTAAGTAAACTGCATATCAATGATTTCCTTAAATATGGCAATCAAACTCTTGCCTTTATTCAATGTATATTTGTAAAGCAACACTTTCTTACTTGGACAGTAGAAAGCCTTTAAAACACATCAATAATATAACGTTCTTTACTGATAAATCTATTTACTGATACCAAGAAAGGAAGATATCTCGCCTGCAATGCGTACAAGAGAATAAAAGTGAATGATACATGCATATTTAAAGCAACCGCCTGTGTTAGGACGTCGAACCGTAAATGTGGAAGAAAAGAGTGAGTCAAAGCTAATCTAGAATTCTGAAGGTTGGTGTGTTTCTTTGTGTAAAAAGAATTATTGAAGACTATATCAAACTGAATTCAAACATATTTTTGGTTTAAAAGACCAGACAGAGAATTTCAATTCTTAAAATTATGTGTAAGATAGTGCGATTCCGAACTTATTTAATTTATACATGTATCTATATGACGAATCAAAATGTTGATTAATGAAGACGGAGACTAAGACCAAAAGCATGAATGGGTTTCGAGGAACATAGTACACATACAGGATGATAAAGCCAGTAAGAAAGAAAGAAAAAATATTTTATTTGCCACAGACATGTAGGTAACAAAAACTAAACATACCCGTATACACAGAAAAATTACAAAACTAAAACGAAAACAAAGTAACAAAAAAGAGACATACAGAGCATGCTAAGTAGGCAGCTGTATGTCATGACCGTGGCAAGAAAGCACAGCGCTGATTTTCAGTGGTCACCTGAAAATAAGAAGGAAAGAAAAGGAAAGTGTAACTACGGAAATCAAGCTAGGGTCATAAATATATAATTAAATAGAAAGACAGATAAAAGTACAAAATAAATGTGAAAAAAATAAGTAGTTCAATATTATATAATAATAAACATAACATAATATAAAATAATATAACAAATTATCAATAAATATGTGGGTATTATCACTAGGTGGACCAAGCCCGCCAGTGTCAGGCGTTTTGTCTCGCTCAAACCCTCACCTTCGCGTTGACCGCACGAGATATTAAATAAATCGTTGGTTGATGAGTAATACCTATCATGGTACCACTAAGGATCACTTGTTAAAATATACCTCAACTAATATAAATAATTTATGCGTTGCAAATTAAAACGAAATTACACCAGTACTAAATGTATTCAAACGGATCTATTAAGACGACCACACAAAATTGACTGGCTGACCTATTTCTAGAAAAGGAATGGAAATTACATTCAAATGAATCGAAAGCTTTCGCAACATTTGAATTTCTTCGGCAACTAATTAACTTCGTTGCAAAGAAAGTTATTACATACATTTATGGAAGGTTCTTTATTGAAGCTAATCGTTCACTATACTAATCGTTCACTATACTAATCGATATGAATTATAATAGCAGACGCCTACGACTTTTAGAACGATAATTGCCTAAAGATGAATGCAATAGATCTGACGAAGCTTGGGTAAATTGCGTTTCCCATCAAAACAATTGTGCATCTACTGTTTATAGCAATACCAATATGCCTTCAATTATTAAACTACTTGCTTGCAAAGCCATCCAATATATCATGTTAATCTTAACAATTTTCAGACAGCAATTCTTACTCACGAGAGCTACAGCATTCCGCCTGTAGTCTATCTCGAATCGTTCTTCATATTAATCGGTTTTAGAGTCAAATGTTGTTTGAATCTTACCAGTATCTATCTGTTTTGTGTCTAGTTTTGATGTTACATCATTTGTAACTGCAACTGGACAATATATCTCTGTCATGTTTGCCTCTCAGGCAATACTAGCTACGTAGGTTTGTATGAAATGCATAGGTTTGGAATATGTCATAGAGGGCGGTGGATTAAGGATTTACACTTCAACAAAATTAGATAATAGAATATTTTTTTAGGGCTTTTCACGTTCGCTCCCGTGGTATAATTTCTATCGTTATTCAGTCGTGGTTTTGGGCCTATTGGTCAGATATAAGGAGATATCTCAAGTCTAAATTACTAGCTGTGACAACCTTGTATAATTTATCCTGGCGTTTAACTAGTGGGCAGTCCCAACTCCAAAAAAAGGGGACCGTTATGGACAAAGATGAAGATTCGAGCAAAGTCGCCGGCGAAAACTAGTCAGTTAATATCTTAGCTGTCTTTTATTATCTTCGAAAGCAACAAAGTCATAACAGAGAACTATAAGTACTTGTACAATACCTCGACCTTCGCATCCGGGCGCCAGTACTGGTCCAGTTTCTAATCCATAACACGTTACGGTAATTTTACGGTAGTTCGCTCCCAATAAATCAATGATGTTATCGTTACTGCACAGAACAAAGACTGCCTTAAAATTACCGTTTTACATAATCCAGAGAGGAATAACAGTGTACTAGATTTATTATAGGGCGTGTCTCGTGATTAATGGTTTTTTGAATAGCTACAAGAGTGAGAGAAGTTAAAAGAAATGATGGAACGTGGGAAAGACGATAATGAATTAGAAAGAGGACTGACTGCTAAGACAAATAGAGAAGACAAAGAAAAAAACTATATGCCAAGAAGCCTTAAATAAATTAGGATATACACGAGAGAACGATGACATTCATAGACCTGACTAGATACAATACAGAAAGATACCACTAAACAAGATACTGAGACATATCATCAAAATACTTTTTGTCATGGTTGGAAAAGTTAGTTGAAAACTTTGTAAAGACTGCACCTACAGAATTAGCTTTCTCCCAGCAATAGTGCTTCCATTTTGTACTGTAGTTCATATACCAGAGGGGTTTCAAAGTTACCTTTATCATGTAGCCTTGGCGTTTCAGAGAAGCTGGATATTCCAGCTGCTTTTGTCACGTCAGAAGATTCAATTGCTAAGACATACAAAGCTCAGATGCTCAGATGATACACGGTAAAAAAGGATTTCTTTGAATAAGAAAGACCAATTTCTTGAAATATTTGTTTATTCTAAAAATATATTTACTTAAGCCAATGCAATATTTTTAAAACAAAAATACCACTCGTATTTCATTCAGACAATTTTTTTCTTAGTTATTATGAGAAATATTTTTATTTCAAGACTTATTTAAATTTCTATCAAGCAAAATGACTTAATTGAAATCAAGAAATCTCCAGCTTCTTGCATCAAATTTAAATTATCTTAAATCAATTAAAAGTTACTTTGATTGAGATTCTTTAGTTTTAAACAGAGAAAATCTATTTTTTTTGGAACAACGTAGTCATGGTTTTCGATAAACACAATAGTATTTTACTTTGAGAAATGTATCCCTAACACAAAGGCTTTTAGCCTGATGTCAAGAGTACTTTTTCTTTACACACAACGCAACAAAACGCAAGTTGCAAGAAGCAAGCACACACAGGCGTCATTCTCGATCTCTCGATCGATCGGGCTCTGTGTTGATTTTGCGTTTTTGTGTTGCGCTGCGAGGGCAATTTTTTTTATACGAGTTTAACAAACAACAGGCTATTAAAACGATTTTGTGTGTGAATTACGCGCTATAAACCGTGCAGGGTCAGTGGGTGATCTTAGGACTCAGGGCTGGATGCCACAAAATGGATGCCATCACTTCCTTACTACAAGCCTGGAATATTCCAGAGGAAATCATTAACAACTTTGTGCGTAAGTGATTGTTACTTATTTAAAAAATAAACTTTAATTTGGGAATGAACGAGCAACAAACATTCAAATTCATAGTTATAAGTTATAACCTTAGTATAAGCATGATATTTTTAACCTTAGTTTTCTTGTCTATCTTTTGCAGAAAACGGAATAACAATAGAACATCTACCGAAATTGAGTCCAGAAAATTTAAAAGAATTGTGTCCACATATGGGCTCAAGACTTGTTTTACAAGAAAAAATTGTTGAGCTGGTCACTGCCCACGTATGTTTCTATTTTACTTTTAATAAGTTAGTAACTATGCTCAAGGTGCTTTCATATAGCCAGTCTTTATAGGTCACGTTAAATAATTATTTTCCGTCTTGCTAAAATACTATAATTTTACAGGCACCAACAGAAACTAACAGCAGTGTATGTAATAATACTCAAGTCCAAGTCCTTGGAGATCCCACTGCCACAACCAGTAATTTTGAGACTTACACCAACAACAGCAGTAGTGTAATAATTTCTCTAGATTCAATACAAGTACTGGATCCTGACACCCAAAGTATCCCTAGAAAAACCTTTCCAAATTTTGACTTAGAAACATTACTGCAAACTTCAGCAGGTGGCAATAGTATTCTAAAATACTATCAAACATATGACTTTTTGGATAATACCAAGAGGAACCAATTAGTAGATATTATCATTAAACATATATATACCTACATTGTCAACTGGTAAGCATAAAAACTTATCTTTGTTAATACCGGCCAATTGAAATAACAGACCTATAGATTATCATTTTTCTGTTTCAGCCGAATAACCTATGAAGAATATAATGTAATAGCAGCGAAAATCATCTCTTTGTTTCCAAAAGAGAACATTGGAACTTATTACACCAAGCCAATTACAAAAAGAATTTCCATAAATGGGCGCTCCACAATTGCCCGTGGTAAACTAGTCGATAAAGTGAGAAACCTTCTTTATAAATATGGAGATAGAAAAAGACCATCAACATCTGAGTTAGAGAATACTCCACCTATAAAAAAACATGTAGAGGACTTGCAGAGTAAGTTATTAATATTTAATAATCATGTTCTTGCCTATGGAATGAATGTATGGTTACTATGCAAATTCTGCTGTGTGTGTGTGTGTGCACTATAGACCATGAATGGGGAATTAATTTGGATGATGTTCCAGGATGATTTAATTTAATAATTTACATTCTTACATACACACTAAACTACTAAAATTATTTTGTTTTAGACTTGTATTCAAGAGATATATTGTTTCTAAACAACAATACTGAGCCATGGGTTGAAGTGATACAAAAATGGAAGAACACATTCAATGTAAGAAAAGAAACTGAATACCAAAATGTTCACAAATTTTTAAAAGAATGGAAAATATTATATGATCAAAGAAGTGACACATTGGTGAGTAATTTAATTACTGATTGATCACCTACTTGACTCTTACTATCCTTATATTTTCGACAACCACAACCCTCTGCCCTCTGCGTAGTGGGTCCCGGCTTTGATTCCCGGTCAGGATAATGTAGCGTGTGTTCACTGGCACAAATATTCCTAATAAAGTTTAACACTTCTATTTCTTTCCAGATAAATATTGACTTTGACTTATTGTATCCAGAAAAAGGATTAAATTTTTATTTAAACTGGAATAGTTTTTTTGAAAAATTAATCACTCTAAGACCGCCACGAGATGAAAGAACTAAAAACCTTATAGAGTCACTGAAAAATCTTGAAGATGATGATAGTAAGTACCTACTTAAAGTGCTGTGTTTATTTCATTTAAGATCTTTATACGATTATGATAATAATTAAATCTTTTTTTTTTCAGCAAAACTTCCTACTCAGCTTAAAATACTTGCACATCTAGTGCCTCCGAAGGGAAGATTATCAAAAAAAATTAAATTCACAACACAGGAAGCTATCGACTCTTTATATATTTGTGTGCAAGTACGTATTTTTAACCTCCAAGGCAAAGAGGCGATTATTATAAGTTTGACCGCTATGTGTGTGTCTGTCTGTGTAGCTTTTAAACGGGTGAACCAATTTGGATGGGGGTTTTATTATTTGAAAGCAGGTGTTCTAGCGTTGGTTCATAGACATGTTTTATCAAAATCGGTTGAGCCATTTCAAGATCATCAGCTCTTTTCTAGTTTTTGAAGAGATAATGAGCAATTTGTACTGGTTGGATGGACTTCCATAATTCAATATCATGGTAACCTTTACCAGGAAAGATTGTTGAGGATAAATTGGAAATATATTTAATGTTTTTTTTTTACATATACTTAGTAGGTTCAAGTGGGAATTGCAAATTGTTCTAAATGTAGAAATAATTAAATAAAATTTAAAAAAACCCCCAACTCGACTAGCTTGGATATGTTACGAGTACTTATTACTTTATAATTTACAACTCATAAACTTAAAGGGCCAATAGATACGTGTTAATTTTAGCTTTTATGACTTAGGCTCTGCCTAGTTTGGAATCAGTCAAGTTTATTAATGTATTTTTTTTTTCTTAACAGAATATTGGCGATATAGACCAGGTCATAGACGAACAAAAACAAAAGGCAGGAAGCAAGAAGCTGCCTGTTCAACCCTATATTATACTACAAGGAACCTTACAAGCATGCAGTTCACCATTACTTATAGTTGATGATGTAAGGTACCAGTTTTCAACCACAACAAAAGCTTTTGATACTCTCTTTAAGCTTTACCATACTTTTAACGTTAAATATCCGAAACCAGGTGACCATTTATACCTGATCATACAAAGATGCGTATATAAAATTGAAACTAATTATGACAATGTTGTCTCGTACATTATTGATGTTTTGAATTTATAATTTTGCCAAAAAAAACTAAAAGTACTAATTTTTTTCTATGCGTACTAGGGTGGATAGGTTTATGCATCTTTGAATTGCGATTAAGTCTCAGTATATTCAACATAATAATTCAATTCAAAATTTTTGTAATTGAGAAGCTTTTGTGTATTATTTAATTTCCAACAAACGATTTTTTACCAATTTATACTTACCGTGTTTTGTTGTCATCGAACATGAATCTGAATTGTAATTATTGTCACCTAAAAGTTTGTGATTTTAAGCAGTACATTTTTCACTTGGAAACAGTCCATAAAATAAATAACTATTTTGTGTGTCCTTTTCAGAGTTGCAAAAGGACATATGATAAAAAAAACCGATTTAAAAATCATTTAACAGTGTGTTATAATCTAAATCACAGTAGGGATAGCATTTCTCATGACAATAGTAATAATACGAGTCAGTTTATTTCACCGGAATGCAGTACTTTCCTGAGTACCAATGATCACCAATCTCGTGATACATCGCCTTCAAATGATATAGACTCTGAAAGTGAATCTTTTATAAAATCTATAAAATCATTCTTAAATATATTTGTATGCAATTTATATGGCTTTATTGGTTTACCAAGATCTTTAATACAAACTTTTATAGAATTGGTTTATAACTTAATCAACAACATTACTTTAAAAATATATGATACAATTAAAAACGAACATGTAGATGCCACAAAAAAAATAGATGTTGTGCAAGAAATGATATTAGCATTACCGGACATCTTTAAAGATTATGATACAGAATATAAGCGTTTGAAACAGTTAGCTGACAATAAATATTATGTAGCTCCTGTAGAAGTCACCATTGGATCTACCAAAGATCGACAAAGCAAAAATAATGATTTAACCATGATACTAAAAGAAAGAAAACTCTACATGACACCACTTAGACAAACATTTAAACAATTTTTACACTTACCTGAAGTACTTTCTGACATCTTAAATTATCAGCAAATACTTTTTGATGAAAACAATGCTACTGACTGCGATGTGATTCGAAATATGACTCAAGGATCTTTGTGGAAAGAAATAATGGCTAATAAGGAGAAAGATAATATTTATATTCCTTTAATTTTGTATTTTGATGATTTCGAAAGTGGCAATGCTCTAGGAAGCCATGCAGGCGATTATAAGTTAGGTGCAGTTTATATTTCTATTGGAACTATTCCACCAGAAAAATCAAGTAGGTTGGAAAATGTTTTTGTGGCTCAAGTATTTCATTCTAACGATAGAGTGTATTTTGGCAATGAAGCAGTTTTTAACAAGATAATTGAAGAACTTATGTTTTTAGAAGAAGTTGGCATAGATGTTGCTTTGCCAACCAAAAACGTGACAGTAAAATTTATATTAGTTACTTTATCAGGAGATAATTTAGGTCTCCACGGCATATTGGGTCTTGTCGAAAGCTTTATGGCCACAAATTTTTGTAGGTTTTGTTTAACTACTAAAACAGAATCTGAAACTCAATCATGTGAACTGAATAATCTGCGAATACCTTCAGAATATGATCAACATATTGAAAATCGTATAGGAATTAAAGAAAAATGTGCTTGGAATTGTTTGAAAAATTTTCATATTTACAAAAATTTAACATGTGATTTGATGCACGATCTTACGGAAGGAGTGCATAGATATGGAATGGCCCTTGTCATTCAATGTTTAATTGATAAAAAATATTTCTCATTAGATCGTCTGAATTCTAGAATAAAGTATTTTAAATACAATACAAGTGAAAAAAACATACCGCCACCGATAAATAATCAACACTTGGTAAAAAAAAGTTTAACTATGTCTGCTTCTGAAATGCTATGTCTTGTAAGAAATTTTGTTTTTATAGTTGGAGATTTAGTTGAAGAGAAAGACCCCGTTTGGAATTACTATTTAATATTGTTGGAAATGACAAATATTCTTACTTCACATTCGTTTTCCTCAGAATTAATCGATTATTTAAAAGGTATTATTGAAGTACATCACCAGCAGTACCTTAATTTATTTCAATGTACATTAAAACCTAAACACCATTTTCTTATTCATTATCCAACAATTATTAAAAAAATAGGGCCACCTATACTAATAAGTGCTTTTAAGTACGAGGCAAAACACAAAGAATTAAAAAAGGTATGTCAATCAATAACATCGCGCAAAGATCTTCCTTTGTCTGTTATGAGGCGTTGTCAATTAAAGCAAAGTTTTCGATACGCAACAGACAAGGGTTTGAATGATAATCTTTTATATGGTAAATTTGAATTTGACAATGACAATCGTGAGAACAAAAATTGCATTTATGTTGATTGGTGTGAACTAAATGGCATTAAATACACGGTGAATAATGTTCTGCTGCAAGATGTAAATGATGATATCCCGAAATACTATATTATTAATAAAATAATCATTAATAGTAATACCAATGACATATTATTTAAATGTTTTTTTTTAGATATCGTTAATTATAATGCTCATTTCAGAGCATATAAGGTAATACAAACATTACATAGTTGTACTATCGCATATAGAGATTTGTACACAAATTTAACTTCTGTAGTCTATAAAGTAAACTCAGATTCCTATGTTAAAGTTGATTTTTGATAATTATGTTTTATTATTATTATTATTATATTCTGACCGTAGACTAGAAACTAAATATGTATAATACGCTATGGCCGCTTTATATGGTCCAGTGTCGCCACTTCAGTCTTCTTCGGTTCAAATTTTATTGTCTCATCTCATGTTTTTTTCTTAGAATGTCCTTTCTCACAATGTCCTTTACTCAAAATGAAAAATATAAAGCAATGAAAATGCATTGAAAGACATTAATTTGTCAAATTTGTTTACAATAATATACATAAAGTTTAATTCTTTTTTATACATGTCGTTGAATATTTTGAAAAAATGAGTGATCAATAATAATATTTAAAGCTAATTTGAAGCTTACTATAATATATTTTTTCTGATTTCACATTTGACCAGTCAACTAAGTATTTATTATAGGTCCTTGCCAAAAATATAACAATACTAAAGATTAGGCAATTACATTTTTTTTAGTGGTGTAACTATTACTGTTCTTTTAATTGACTTTTTTTGTATACAAACATAATAATTTAATGTCATCCAATGCATTTTCATTTATTAATTTTTCATTTTGAGAAAGGGACATTTTGAGATAATGACTTTTTGATAAAGGACATTTGGAGTAGGTGAAGGATATTTTGAGAAAAGGACATTATGAGATGAGACGAATTTTATCCGCCCAGAATTCGTACATGTCTGCACTTCTGTAAAAAATCTAACATACCAGTCTCTAGATTGGGTCCTGTTGTTTAAATAGAAATAGTCTAGCCTGCTATGTATTGTACCTAAAAGCAGCTGCTTTTCGCTAAATTGCTTTCTGTAACTACAGCGAATCATACTTGGCTGATTTAATTGTTTCTAAATAAACAGCAGGACAGCTACAGAGAGAAAGTGTTGCTTTTTTAAATTTGGCCTTTTTACTGAGATATGTATTTTTTATTGAGGTGGCGCCGCTGGACCGTATAAAGGCGCCTATGTTAAGATTTATTTTTATCTCTTGAAGATTTTTTTTTAACAAATCTGTTTGTTTTTTTGTTTTTAAAGATTTGTCATCCGTTTTAATTAAGACTGAACTATAAGTTTAGTATTTACTCTGAATAGCTATCATTGTACATAATTTATAAGTACATGTCTGCTAATACATATTGTTAAAGTTGATTTTTTATGATTATAATTTAAAATAAACGTTTTTATAATTCTTCCTAATGCTGTCTTTTTATTATTTAAGTCATTTTGCGTTAAGCAGGAGGACGACATTAATTACTGGTCATGTTAAACAATGTACGAGTACTTTTGTACGGGTCCATTCATCGCCACGAAGAGAAGGAGTAGTGAAGCGAAACATTTTTGAAACGAAACAGATAGCATTTTTTGCTCAAATCCTATGCACAGTTTCGTTCCAAAATATGTTTGTTTCTCCTGTGTTTTCTTGCGTGGGAATATAAATCGATCCCAAACTGGTATCACTGACTCTGGCTTGGCCAGCATCAGGGATTTCAATTTTGATTACACAAAAAAATTGTCGCTAATTAGTCACTTTTACAATTAGTCACTTTTGAAACAGTGACCGACTAATTCTGCTATTTGGTGACTAATTAAGTAATTAGCGACAATTTTTTTGTGTTATCAAAATTGAAATCCCTGATGCTGGCCAAGCCAGTGTCAGTGACGCCCCAAACTGTGCTCTTGTTTTAAACAAGCAAAATGGCTTAAATCAAAAATATCCCGTTTTTTATCGCAAGATAGTAAAATCTTAAATTAATTATATAAATAGATTAATATTAAGTACAAAGTTCTATAACAAAGACATCGACTGCTTTGATACAACAAAACCAACAGTCACAATGTAAGGAATTGTATTTGAACGTGAGATCTTCAATAGCTCACAACAAAAAAATATGAATCTTCATTCAATACACACAATCTCAATTTTCCATTTAATGTTTTTCATCAAAAATCAGTTATTACTTAGGCCAACTAAACGGTTACTTTAAATGAGTAAAATAATAATTTACTCTAAGTAAGGTTAGTCTACAAGAGATAAAGAAAAATGTTGGTATGAAGAATACATTTTACTTGACTGTAAATATAGCGGTGTCTTGAATGAAACAACACGTGTCTTGGATTAAATTTATTATTCTTGTAACAACTTAATATTTTTAAGAATATTTTTTACTATTACGAAGAAATTTTTGTCTAGCGTCTATAGGGAGAGAATCATTTTCTTAGATTCAATAAATATGTCTTAATCTAAAGTAATTTGTCTCTTTATAAGAAATCTGTTTTTACCGTGTACCTTATGATTCACAGCCACGCATACTGTTAAAGCTATATAACTAATTAGCAGTTCCCCTAGCTTCCTAGTCAATATAACTTTTAATGCTCTTAGTAATGATTTCGCACGGATATTGCCGTGGGAGTCATTATCTATTCACTATGGGATAAATCTGCTGATGAACTAAGATTACTTCATGGTCCAGGTCATTGCATTCGTTGTTGACAACTATTAACAGTTGTTGGCAAATGGCAAACAATTGATAAAGAATATCATATTGTCTTTCTTTGAAAATAGTTTTTTTGGTGGCATGAATATTTTCGCGGTTATTCAACTTTTGATCTATTTGGCACATTGTCATATTTCTGGCGGTTGTCCGGTTTCTTCGAAATATTATTTTGTATGAAATATAGAGTTCAGTCTGTGATATAATTTCTCTTGTGATATAATTTGTCTGCTCTTATATATCCACCCGCAACATCTCCAGTTCATCCGCGACCATGGCACTTGCAACAGTGCCGAAATATCGGAAACTCAAAACAAATAGTAAGCATGGTAAATATCCCGTTTTAAAACTAAATAATAGTTATAGCGACCATGACAGTCTAAAAACTTATATATTATGATGATATCTAGCAACAACACAAACACATCATCCCCAAATTGTTTGTCGACATTGCAAAGAGGATTACCGGCTCAATTACACAGTCTGTTCCAATACGCCCTCTGAATTGAAATGATAATCCCTTTCATGCACTTAAAAGGGAATTCTTTCAATAGCTTTGCAATGGCTTCATTCCCAACAGGGTTATTTGTTTCATTTCCTTTGGTATACGAAAAAATACCTAATATTAAATGCTCTCTCTGAATCTGTAAGTCAATGAAGGTTATTACTATCCTTATGTCGCAAAGTTCGCACTACATAAAATCTCAGTGATGCGATTTCTTTAAGTACAATTCAGTTTAATACCTTGTAATTGTACCGATTATTTTTCACATTTTATTAATTAAGGGACTCTATCTTCCATATAATAAAATTCTTCAATAGTGGCAGGCTGTTATCGTGGGTATGAATGCATTATAAGAAATATAGTAAGAACATAATGTAAACTTTCAATTGTACACGGAAAAGATCCGAGATATTCCTTAAACCTCGCTTTGAGAGATTTAGCGGTGAGGACGTTTTATTTTTGGATGAGGACAACACTGATGAAGGTTTTCTCCGAGGAATAATAAGCAGGAAGAGATTTAACTGCGAGTGATATTGATTGCGAAAGGATAATGTTTAATTAACTATCCAAACTACTGGCACTGTTTTTTCCACTTTCCGTCAGTACATTTTTTTGGGTATTAAAATCTTAATAATTGGAGCGAAAGACTCTTAGAAATCTGTGCTCTTAGGCTGTTCCGGAGCCACGGCATTCTGCTTAGACAGTCCCACAATCCCGGCTTCAACAGTGATTACGGTTATCTTAGGCAAGTACTTCAAATAAGTCGGTCCGTATAAGGATATCCATTCAAAACAATCATTCAAGCGACAAGTTCTAAGAAAATTGTATTATGTAGTTCTACCAAAGTACATACATATACAAGCTCAACATATTCAGCACTAAGATATTCGGGTAATATTAGAAACCTCAAACCATTATTCCTTTCCTTTTATGTATATTGTACAATAGTGTGTTTCTGTATAATACTACGCAGCGTACCTTTTATTTAGGCTACGCACTGAGTATGGGCGATCAGCGGATCGCTCCCTCCCTTATCACAATGTGGTAATTATTTTCGAAGCACAACAACTTTTATAATTTATACATTAGTAACTCTGGTGACACAAAATATACTTTCTAGATACCTTTATCCAAATTTTTGTGTTGGCCAGTCCTTTTGCCCTAGTTACCTGTAATTGCTTCAACTTGAATTCAGGTCATCTATAATAATAATAATAATAATAATAATAAAGCCTTTATTAACGATCTAATATGTTACATTTCATCTTAACACTACTTAGTACTCTATGACAATATTTTTGACTATGAAATTAATTAATAGCTATAATTGTTCTTGTTAGACACCGGTTTCTGGATCGTCTTGCTTTCCAGCATAGGCCTCCCCAAGTGTTCTCCACAGCGATCTATCCCTTGCTTGTCTAGTCCAACATGCTCCTGCTACCTCCTTGATATCATCTTCCCATCGTCTGTATTGCCTTCCTTTACCTCTTTTATTGTATCTAGGACACCATTCTGTTACCTCTCTCGCCCACTT
The DNA here is from genome assembly GCA_028554685.1 of Agrotis ipsilon. Taxonomy (NCBI): domain Eukaryota; kingdom Metazoa; phylum Arthropoda; class Insecta; order Lepidoptera; family Noctuidae; genus Agrotis; species Agrotis ipsilon. The sequence goes on from CM052955.1 coordinate 17,642,137, forward strand.
GTCAGTCTTGCTCCTTATTAAATGCCCTGACCATTTCCATTTTAATTGTTTAATTTGGTATTTTATATCGGTAATCTTTGTCTGTTTTCTTATTGTTGTTTGACCTGATTTCCTGATTTCCTGACAATAAGAAATCAGGTCATCTACTTAAAAGTTAATGCTAATGTTCTTCCATTAAGCCAACAAACAGCTTCGTGGAATAACTTTCAAAAACAAGTGGTAACCAAAAAAATACCTAATAAGTGTTCACTGATGATGATGAAATGGCTTCAGATGTCCAAATCTGATGGTTTTAGAAAGAAATTGCATTGCTTCTGTAATTTTCACAACTGAAGTTTGAAAAAAAAGGTTAGAGTCGGTCCCGACTTTGCTTTGAATTTTGTCAGTCGTTGACTACCCATAAGGTAGTCACAATTTGCAAAAACATAACAATCAGTCTAAACAGGGGTTATCGCATAGCCAGTACCGATCAGATAGACAATAGCTCTTTGGAAACAGGCCTCAACAAATTCGGATAAAGCCTCAGCAGATGCTGATGATAACTTGGTTTATGAAACCTTTTGAAAACCCTTTGCTCTCTTTTCACTTCCATGGGGCCACGATATGGACTCTCGGAGCCTCAGGCGTCGCGTCACGTGAAGCGGTCTGAGCGGTATCATCCATCCATCCATTGCTGTATGTTTTTTGTTCCGGGGCGGCCCGTCCGTCGTGTCCATGACCCTACCCTTACCAGTCTCACACAGCGGTAGGCATATTCCTGGCGAAAATTTATTTGCGGCTAGACTACAATACATTTATGTCAAATTCGGTGTCAAGTGTCAGTATTTGTTCGGCTTTCAGACAGTACATGGTATTGAGGGAAAAAGTACAAAGGAAATAAAAATAGCTATTTATTTTTTATCTGAAAGCTATTTGTGAAATGGAATGTTCTAGATGTTCGTTGTTCATGTCTCGAAGGATAACATTACACAAGTTCGAAAATAGAAACAGTTCTTTTTTATGAAAAAGCCAAGGATACCTATCGCCATCCTTAATTGAATTCGTTTTCGAGAAACGACGTGATCAAATTCCAGAGGACTGCTGATGGCAATCAACTAGATTTTGAACCTTTAATCTGATTTAGAACGGCCAGAAAAGGTTTCAATACTGCCTGGTAATACAAGTACTGTACTGTACGGTACTGTAGAGTATCGACAAACACAGTGTGGGATATTGAGGCCCAAATCCATCAAACAAACTTAGTCTAAACTTAAACTTTCGCACTTCATCCAAAAATTAACTTTACTTCCCTATTTGTTGATGTTCTTATTTGTATAAGCTCTGTCACAGTCGTCTGTAGGAATTTATTTGCAACTCAAACGAATAATATTAAGGTTTATTTTTAACTGAAACTTAACTCGACTAAACTTGAATCAAGAAGAAGTCGCAACCACCTTAAAAGCAGGCTACGATACACGGCCAGCCTATACTGTTGTAGAGCATGATCTCGCTTCCAAAAATATCTTGAGAGAACAGGGATATCCTCACTCTTTGCGAATCTTCAAGGTAAAACCAGGAACATGGACTATAGCTGTAGCGCAGCTTTGAAGAAGACTATGTTCAGCAATGGACTTCAACAGATAGAGTTTATGCGAATCCAGTGTTCACATTATCATTTACCATTAAGCGAGATAGAGGTCAAGCACGAGACAAAATCTAAATAAAAGAAATGGATAGAGATTCGTAAATCCGTCATTTTAAAAGGATAAACCCGCATAATCCTTCCGCAATTACGGTTACGCAGTGCAAACGAGCAAAAAAACATAACGTTAGTTAAAAGAAAAACTAGGAAACAGCAAGCACGTTACTAATCAATTTGGTAACATCAATCATAATCGTGCCACGCGATCTGCTTTCATGTAACCACTAACCACCAACGTTGGTCGACCAACACTGAGAGATATCCATTGCTGGGTTCGTACTGGCCTTTAGAAATATTAGGTCACAAATGTAGCATTGGATAGGATAATCATGCTGGTTTCTTTGTTCGCCAATGCTGATAAACTGGTGAGAAGGATGCGTGTAACTGGTTTTCCATAATATTTAATCGGTTCTGTGTTTGAATTGCGATAGGAGATGGACTGCGAAATGTTTTATTTTTCCACTAGCTTCTGCCCGCGGTTTCACCCGCGTCATGTTAGGAGTTTGGTCCTACAGTCCCGTCTCAATCAGTTCCCTTGAAGAGCGCTATTTTCGACGTCGTGGGTATCTTCAGTGGTGGCTGGGGCGAGATGTAGAGGATGTCTTTTCCCTCACGCATTCCGACTGCTCACCATTCCCCTTAATTGCCACTGAATCTTGAGGTACCTCCCGAAACGAAAAAAACGAAAACCGGTAGGACTGCGTCAGACTGAAGGTGAGGACGCAGCCCGTAGCCTTTCCAAACGATCCTTAAAGTAGGCCGGTCAATATCGACATAAAAAACATATCGTCAGTCACAAAACATTAATTAATTTAAAAAAGACTAAACTTCTAGGGCAGGGATTGTTTCATGTTGATCTGTTCAAAATATTCTTTGACGGGGGGGGGGGGGGGGGGTCCGTGGAATTATTGATATTGTGAAGGTGGTCCGTGACTGCAAAAAGTTTAAGAAACCCTGCTTTAGAGTTTAGAGTATTTAACACCCAAGTTTGCAACCCTGATACAACCTTTTTTTACGTGGTAAAGTCATCAAATGAGCCCTCCCACCCCGGGCTGGGAGGGACTGTCAGACTTGTACTGACTAAAATCCATGGTGTCCTTCAATAGCTCTTTATGTTCCGGGGTCACGGTAATGAAATAAGTCCCGTGACCAATGAGAGCCCCCCTTAATATTTATTGTATTCTGGTTTTTAGTATGTTTTGTTATAGCAGCAACAGATGTACATCACCTGTGAAAATTTCAAATCTCTAGCTATCACGGTTCATGAGATACACACGCAAAAACTACTGAAGTGACAGCACAGGGTATTCAAGGTTGCAAATTATAACAAAATGGTAGTTACATGCGCGTTTGCAATGTTTGATGTCGATATTGACCGGGCTAAAGAGGAATTTTATCGACGCAATTGTGCCAGCCCGTCATTATTTTGTCGCGGTATTATTTTGAAACTGTGATATCTCCTAAGATATTCATTGAAATCAAATGATGTAAAAGGCAATTTCGTTCAAAATTAAATGCTTGTTATGATTAACGTATTTATTTGGATAAGGATTAATATCATGTTAATAAAATCACCTTCGCAAATAACGAATTACTCTAAAACAAATTTGGTTCCCATAAAAAAGGTTATAGTGACTTAACCTTTAAAGATAGATAAATGCTCTCGCGGACTTTATTTTAGAAAATTTTATGAGGAATAATTCCGTAGTACATAATTTTTGCGATACTCTAACCGTTTACGCAGCGCACGCAACGGAAGCTCTAAAAAAGGAATACATTTTCCCGATTTTGAAACATTTCTCATTACTGCTCCGCTCCTATATGTGATAGCGTGATGTTATATAGCCTATAGCCTTCCTCGATAAATGGACTATCCAACACAAAAAGAATTTTTCAATTCCAATCAGTAGATCCTGAGATTAGCGCGTTCAAACAAACAAACAAACAAACAAACAAACAAACTCTTCAGCTTTATAATATTAGTATAGATTTAGAAGATAATTGCGGATTGGAATGTTTAAAACTTTCATGTTCCTGAAGAAGTATGTATTTAGAAGTATGTACGGTGGTACTATGTTCTTTTAGTTGCCTTTTTCGTATCACGGTATTTGGGACAAACCCACCAAGCCACTGCAGCTCCTGAAAGCGGTAACCACCAGAAAAGCGCCGACGCAATGAAGCTAATAGTGTCCCGGTGAATGAATTTACGTTTCTTGGATCCTGCAACGAAATTAATCAGAAAAAAATAGTGGAGGAGGAGGAAAAATATGTTTCCACTTTCCTCCATGCAAGCAGGAGACAGAACAAAACAGGGCCAATAGGCACAAAAAAACATGAGAAATGGGGGAAGCCCTAGCCCTTGCCTAGCACCACAGGTAAAAATGACTACATTGTGAGCTGCTATATTTAATTCTAATAATAGATATGGCAAAAACAGTACCACGGTATCTTGCTTGGACAGTCCTGACACTCGTAAGGAAAGAACAATTCAAAAAACAGGATGGTTTTTAGCCAGTATTAGTGTTGTAGTTTGTAGTCATTCCGGGACTCATCTCATTGAATTTCAACACATAAGGAATAACAAACAGTCAATCGTTACATATCTCTAAGAAAAGAATACAGTTCCTTTTTATGAAAACGTCTGAGGATCTCAATGTAGAGTACCTATCCAAAGTTAATTGAATTCCTTTTTCGAACGACGTGATCAAATTTCAGAGAAGTGCCGATGGCAATCAACTAGATTTCAGTCTTTAATCTTATTTAGAACCAGAAGAAAAGATGTCATTACTGTCTAAAATGATTCAGGGTGTAGTTTAGGTTCCAAAACCATGTGCTGAAATTTTCTAACTTTGAGATACATCTACCGCAGAAAATGGCGTCGCAATAAAAACGACGTTATTTTTAGGAACTGTTATGACGACGTGATCTCCTAATTCCATTTCAAATCAAATGAAAAAATCTTTTATTTTTTAATTGTTGCCAGTGCTATTAAAATTATAGCGCTTAGAAATAAACTTCTACAGAAATCTTGTACTTAAAAATCTAAGCCCAATCAAAATCAAAAGACCCAATTTTTCCTGAACATAAACTACAATCACAACTTCTTTTTCCGACTCGTAATATGGAGTGACAATGATTTATAGCACACAAAGCGACCTCACTTCTCTTGAACCCACTAATGCCCCTATTTCAATCACTACCAGTCTAGCAGACCGATTTTCTACAAAATGTACCGTGGTTATGAAACTAAATTGCCAAGTCATTTGTGTATCGTTGCTTTAAGATTTTAGAGATACGTAAATAAAACAAACTTTTTCGATCGCGTTGCTTCATAGGCTATTGTAAAATTTGGAAATTTTGTTGAAAGTATGGGTCAGCTGATGTATTAATAAGTCGTCAACGTAAACAAAAAAATTTTTGCATCGCGAATAGAGTCATTAACATGTTTTAAAGGCTATCGAAAACTATGATTTTTAGACATTATTTGGCATGTACTATACCTTTGTTGGAGCAACATGTGAGTCGATCTTTAATTGCAAGATTGACAGTTGCACGGAAAATGACAGGAATTACCCAAAGTTAGTGCCAAGTTTCTAGATCTCAACGTACTTCTTCTTAGCATATCGATCGATGGCAAAATAAATTGAGCCGAAAAGAAAGAGCTAAGATGATCTTCAAAAGCATCCATCAGTTCTTGTAATGAATAATTGACATAGGACACGCACAAATTAAGAGCCCTATTGCCTGATCTTATTCTTAAAATCCTGTTTCCAATTGGAATTTCTTTATCTTCATCTCTTAAAACAGTCTCAACAGCTACGGAGCCCACCTTCGTCGAATTCGTCTGTTTTTCATCAAATTACACCTTATTTTCGTAATGCCTCGTAATGACCCATTGTCTAGGGACCGCGGACGTTACCTGCAATCCGTCGGAATCGTGTTGTCTTGAGAACTTCTTTGTTTTACAACTGATTTTTGCAAACAATTTGTAGTACATCACGTTGGTTTATGTCAGTGATAGATTTGTAATTGATAAGATAGGCTTCTTACTAACTTTGAAGATTTTATCTTGTAGTTATAACAACATTTGGCAATTGAGTCTTGACCACGTGGGAATTGTGGCTTGAGAGTAAGCATTTGCACAGCCTTTTCTCAACTAAGTTGTGGGCTGTTTCATCGGACTCATCTGAATTCCATTACTTTACATGGAGAGACTGCCCATATCAACCCCAAAAACCAGTATTGTAGTATTGGTTAACACGATATCACTTGAAAAGATTTGTCGCCAGATTTCGGGCTTCTAACGACTCGTGACATCTGCCAAAGATAGATCGACCGACAGTCGGGACCAACAGCTAACTTTCCAAGCCATTCAAATTGTTCATTGAGAATATCTTCGGCAAAATATTTCTAGACATAACAGTAAGAGATTTGCATGTTATTTTCAGGAATAACGGCTGTTTAGCCTCACCAAGCGGTCAATGAAGAGGCCAATAGCATTTACATCCTTAACAAAATGAAATATACTACAACTAAGTACCTACGTATTGAACGTCAAAGAATTCAGTCACGTTATTATTACTCGTGTCTCGGAATTTGTCACGGTTTGATAAGAAAGAAAACTAGTTACATTTTGAATACCTAGGTTCAATTCAGAATGATAGATAAAAAGTTTTACGACAACAGATTGCCTATTTTTGTCAGTATCATAGGAGACTCGTTTAAATGCAATTTGATCCAATAGCAAAATTCTGCGTCATCCTGGCGGTTGTTCTGGGGTTTATAATTGTCTTCTTTTTTCAGGTGCGAGGAACTCCTACGTTTTCCTTTAACATAAACCATCGACAGCAAAACCTTTTTCCTTTAAAAATAACTTTCTCACATAAAACAAGCTAACTGCTCGCTATAAAATATTTAAATGCTCAACGTTACCTGAACAGCGAAGGTAATGCATTTAACAGCTACCATTTATCTGATCTAACTTCCACCAACGAGGATCGAAAGAGGCAGAAATATACATCGAAAGAAGGTTAAACAGAGACGGAACCCGCAAATTAGTCCAATAACACCGGACGCGATAATTGTAAGACTCGTTCCTCGGAGGATACACATCGTGATTTTGATCACAAAAAGTTGACTGATGTCGTTCTGATGAGACTGAAGTCAGATTACGCATTTAATCACTTCCTCTTTGCTAACTATTTCGAAGCAAAAACTGGGTAAATCCTGTAATCAAACTCAGGAAGCTGAAGAGATAATTCTGAAGTTGGAACGCGAATATAAATGAAATTTTCTTTTCATAAGGACAAGTTGGCGCAACCCATCAGCCCTGAACTAATTGAATGATACAAGAAAAGTTGAGTGAACTAGCTGAGCATAATTCCACAACAAATGAGCCAATTGAGCAAAGAAGAAGGGTCACGGTCCATACAAAATTTACCCAGCCCCGGCGCAAATGAAATGTATCTCAGTTTTTTCGTTATTTTATGTACATTAAATAACAGGTTTCTTTTTTTTCAATTTCAGTGGCTTAGTTAAATTGCTTAGATTAGCATTAGGAAAAATATTGAAAATTCTAGCTGTTCTACGCGGTTTCACCCGCTGCTAACCTCCTATTGGTCGGAGTGTGATGTTATATAGCTCACAGTCTTCTTCAATAAATGCACTATCCAACACAAAAATATTTTTTCAATTCGAACCAGTAGTTCCTGAGATTAGCCCCTTCAACCAAACAAACAAACTCTTCAGGTTTTACAATTGGGCGTTGATGGCTATGTCCGAAACTATGAAGAATATCGAAATATGTTGAAAGGAGTCTGTAGGCCGATTTTGACGAAAACTTAAACTGTATCATTGGATTTTAGAAAATTCAATAATTCTGGCCAGGAATCGAACCCGCTGGTTTGTAAAAAAACAAATCCTGTATTATTACACTATTTGATAGTGTTGCTAATAAAGATCAAATTCTGGGAACTAACCATATATGGCAAACTTAAGGAAATAGAAGATTTTTATAAAATTGCAATTTTTATTGTCACTTGTGCCTTGTAAATTGATCAGTTTTTTTTCAATTATACTTTTTTCTTAAGTTTGGCGTATATGATTACTTCCCAGAATTTGATCCTTATTAGCAACACTATCAAATAGTATAATAATACAGGTGTGATTTTTTCCAAATCAGCGGGTTCGATTCCTGGCCAGAATTATTGAATTTTCTAAAATCCAAATATGCAGTTGTAGTTTTCGTCAAAATCGGCCTAAAGGCTCCTTTCAACGTATTTCGATATTCCTCATAGTTTCGGACATAGCTATCCACGCCCACTTGAAAAACCTGAAGAGTTTGTTTGTTTGGTTGTAGGGGCTAATCTCAGGAACTACTGGTTCGAATTGAAAAAATATTTTTGTGTTGGATAGTGCATTTATTGAAGAAGACTGTGAGCTATATAACATTACACTCCGACCAACAGGAGCCTAACAGTGGGTGAAACCGCGGAGAACTGCTAGTATTTTCAACATTTTTCCTAATGCTTATTTAAGTAATTTAACAAAGTTAGCCACTGAAATTGAAAAAAAAGAAACCTGTTATTTAATGTACATAAAATAACGAAAACACTGAGATACATTTCATTTGCGCCGGAGCTGGGTCACAGATGACCCTTCTTTTAAAACCTTGACTACGCAAACCATTTTCAATTACCATAACTTTTACATGTTTTCGCAGGAATTCAGCGAAACGAAAATTTGAAAACACATAAGAATCTGCATTAGTAGGAATCCTTGACAAAGCAGTGCAGGTTAGGCAAACAAACAAAAAACTGGGTCAAACTCAGTTCGCTAATGTACGTAGTTTTACGTATGTGAGAATTCGCAGCAGCCGAAATCCCACCAGGGTCGGCGCCAAACGGGGCTGTAATCAGAGTCTCGAACTAAGTTAACTTCACTAACGAATTCCAGTTTTAAATTGGAGTCTGCAATTTCATATTTTTTGGGGTTTATTTGTTTAGGGCTTAGGCCGCTGGAGTCTTGTTTTAATTTGAAATTGTAAATGGAATTATGAAGGCCGGTAATATTTTAGGTCCTTGTTCAGGAAAAGAAAACTGCCCGAGAGCCGCGGTATTTAATAGAATTTATAAATACTGAGCATTTGTCCTTTTTAACGATACTAGATCTTTCAACGTTTTGTACGAAGCTGAAGGAATTAACAAACAACAATTCTCGCAAAAGACAAAAGAGAAGGAATTGTTATGAGATTCCTTGTTTGTGGAAGTATTGCTGGCATTTGCGATTGTTTCATTGCTCTGTTCGCAATATGCGCGCTCGTGGGTTTTAGTTCTGTGTTTAATCTGTACTTCATGCAAATTTTAATGGATTATTTAGGTTATTTGTTTAATAACAGGCTAGGGAGATAATTGTGCCTCGCATCACTAACAATAGATGTATAAAGGAACTAGGCTCTCAGAACTGTTTAAAGACAAACTTTTGAGTAAGTAATCTCAATTGTTAATTCGCAGTTTCCATACATTCATTATCAAGGTACTGCATAGTCGAAATAGAACAGAACAGATTTTCGAGATATTATTCCAGCTGTTCTGAAGTATAGTAATGTTAAGATCATAAAGTAACGAAGTATTTTGAATAGTAAAAGCAGTTACGTCCAAGTTAATTATGATCCGGGGTCGCGGGACTTATACCATCATCGTGACCCCGGAACATAAAGGGCTATTGAAGGACACCGTGGATTTTAGTCAGTACAAGTCTGACAGTCCCTCCCGCCCTGCCCGGTCTGGGAGGACTCATTTGATGATTTTACCACGTAAAAAAAAGTTAATTATGACAGTTAATTATATTCAAGTCTAGAATTTTTTCCATAAAAATGTTCCCTGAAGAAGAAGTAAATGAAAAAATATAAAATCGAGAGAGACGTCTAAAATAACTCTGAAGTTGGGAAAAAAATATATTTGGCACGAAATTGCGGTATCTTATCGCCAAGTAGACATTTTAGTAAATTATTGCTCAGAAATACGGCGGGTGTTGTATTTTAAATATATCGCGTTTCTCAAAACCTTATAAAAGTCTGATGAGATTTTCTACCAATAAGTATCTATATCTTGATAAAACCTTACGACTTCTTTTGCTCGTTCAATGTTTAATGGAACAGCAGGTCTGAGGATTGAAATGTCTTCCATCGAATATCTGAATTATGTTTTCAATTAGCAATTGGAATTTACCTGCTAATTTCATTTGAGCGCAGACAGAAGTATTAATTTACATTCAATTTCTGGGAAGCCAAAAATCTGCTGAAGCAATTCTGGTAGCAAGTTCCGGAACCTAAGAAAATAATTCCTAATATAATTTACATTTCTCGAATAAATTAATTAAATTAATTATTTTGCGTGGTTACAGCTAAGTAAATGACTAATTTCGTTACTAGCTGCCACCCGCGACTTTGCTCACATAAATAGACGGGAACGTAACCTAATAAATATTTTAAATTCCCTGAACACAAACAGATTTTCCTGACATTTTTTGCAAAAATAAGTATAATGTTGTTCAAAAAGTTTACCTTTCTTTGCAAAAAAAAGTACTATTCCTGAGAATAGCAACAAATATATATATTTTTTTTGATAACAGATAGCCACTGATGCTAGTATTATATTAGTCTAAGCAGAGTTATACAGAACCCTGATCACACAAGAATTGGTAGACCAAAAAGGCAAAAACCAATCAAAGCTTAACAAATTCCAATATCAAAGATTAAAATACAATTCCCAATTACACGAATGGACCATTTGCGTTTGTCAGAGGGTCTCGCAGAAATGTCAACTTGTAACCGTTTCTGACCGCAGACTGGCGGTCGCATGGGACGTGAATCATGTACGGATTGTACACACGGCTACACATGAACCAGTTGATCTTGGTCTCGCTTTGTACGATTTTCACCCACAATAAACGGTCAGCTAATACTGGTTTTGTATAGCTTGATGTTTAGCCGTGTGTACACATGTACTGTTACGGACTCCTTGCTTTTTAATGTTTTATTTTTCTATTTAGTTAAGTATTCCAATATAAAATTGTTTCTTTTTGAATTTGACGTTGTTCGTTTTGGTTTTCTGTCTGTCACACACGTATGTAAAAGATTTTTCTTCCAGAAATTAAAGGATTTAAATTCACTAACAAAGGGTAATTATTTTTGATCTACAGTCCTCATCACTCATCTTTTTCATTGGTCCTTCGACTTCCATTAGTTTACAGTGCCTATTATTCCATTTCAAAACCCACTTTAATTTCATTCCTTTAGTTTCCATCCATCAACACGTAGATTAATGCTGACCCGCAGCAAAAACAAAATTATGTCGGCCAATCCCGGCCCCGACGCTGTTAATTCTCAGCCTCACAGCTCTGGTTTGCCGACCAAAAGCGCGTGCAGTGAGCACACCGCGCATAGCCGCTCATCACGTTCGTCGGCAACTGTGAGAGCACAAAAAGCAGCAGCAGAAGCGCTCGTCCTACGTCGCCGCCTGGAGCGCGAGCAGGAGCTCGCCGCCCATGAGCGCGACCGCGACCAGGTACTCGCCGAACGTGAGCGACAACGCGAACTTGAACTCGCCGAACGTGAGCGACAACGCGAACGTGAACTCGCCGCGTTACAGCACCAGGTCGAACAGTGCGAATTGCAAGCCGAGCTGGCGACTATCGATGCCGATGCTTTAAGCGCAGGAAGCCGCGCCAGCCATCGGAGCTCTACACGGGTAAGCGTAAACAGAACTAAAAAATGGATAGAAAATCAAAATCTTGACAGTTGTGTTGATAGAGACGTCACTGCAGTAGGATGTGATCAAGGTTTTCCTGGCACACACCCCGGTCACTCGGTACACCCACCGATGACCACACGGACAACTGCATTCCCTATTAAAGCTCTCATTAGACAAACACAACCCTTACAAAATGTCACTAAAGCATCCGAGGCGGTTGGCTGTACGCCCCCGCTCATTTCCACGGAGCTTGACCAACCTGCCACACTATTACAAGCTGTAGCTGACACCGCGGCCGCCGCAAAGGCTCTCGCCTCTGCTTCCGGTGTAAAGAAACTGGAATTGCCTCAGTTCTACGGCAATACTTTACATTGGCTACAGTTCAAACGTACCTACAATGTTACAAAAGCTAATTTTTCTCCACTAGATAACATAAACCGACTTGACATTGCGCTACGTGGGCCCGCGCGTGAGGCCGTGGCGGCGCTGTTGATGTCAACGGATGACCCAGAGGAAGTCATGCGCGCCCTCGAAGATAACTTCGCACGCCCCGAGCTCATCGTTTACAAGGAGGTTAATTCGTTAAAAAACCTTCCACGCCTAGGTAACGATCTCAAAGAACTCGGAATACTCTCTAATCGGGTACGTAATTCGATATCAACTATAAAATTATTAAACCACTTAGAATATCTGAGTTCACCTGAGTTGTTCCACGCTGTTCTTGGGAAACTTAACCCCACTATGAAAATTCGGTGGACAGATTTTGCGGTGCAGGTCACTTCAGGACGTCCAAAACTCGAAATTCTGTCCGACTTTTTAAAGCGTGAGTTAGATCAACACATTCGTTTTGGTATGTCACCCGAGTTTAGTGCGACACAACTGCAACCCAATATTTCTTTTGACAAACCATTAAAGCGTGAAAATGTCCACAATGCTGTTATGAAGTCAAAACATACTCCTGAAGCCGAGTCTACAATAAAAAGAGAGTGTGTATTTTGCAAAAAAGATCATAACATTAGGGAGTGTACACATTTTAAATTTTTGTCCATCGATGATAGATGGCAGTGGTTGCGTAAAGCAAAGGTTTGCTATAGGTGCTTAAAGGCTAGTTCACACCAGTGGAAAACATGCAAAGTGAATCCTTGTGGCGTTGATGGCTGCTCTTTGCGGCATAACGCGCTTCTTCACCGGCAGCCATCGCCGCCCCTCGTCAATACACTCAACGAGCAAGCCATAGATACCGTTACACACCCGATAACTGTTGAACATAATATACACCCTACATCAAATACTGTTGAACCAACCGGTGAAAAAGTGATCGTGTCTACGACCTCGACAGGTGCACAAAAACCACAAACCATTTTAGCTCTTCGCCCCCGTGCTTATTTAAAAATAATACCAGTTACAGTCTCAGGCCCTGCTGGAACCTGCAACGTGTACGCGCTCCTTGACGACGGGAGCACCGCGACCATCATAGATTCCAGCATTGCCAACCTGATAGGGGCGACCGGGCCACAACAGACCATAACAGTAAATGGCATAGGTGGTCTCGAGCGAAATACCACAATATCATATGTAGATTTTCACATTAAAGGTAGATACACACAGGAGACATTTTTAATAAAAAATGCTCGATCTATGGAGTCTTTGTGTTTGCGCCCGCAGTCGGTCAAACGTGAAACGATTGAGTGTTTTTCACATTTGTCCGATCTGGTTGACGTTCTGACGTACGACGACGCAACTCCAACTATCCTCATTGGAGCTGAACATTGGCATTTGTCAATCAACCGCGAAGTTCGAATTGGTAGAAGGAACGAACCCGTTGCCTGTTTGACAGTTTTGGGCTGGACTTTATACGGCGTTGCTTCTAGCAAAACGAAGTTGATCGAGTTCATTAATCATATCCACTTAGATACAAACAATGATGACAATTTAGAATCATTGATTAAGGAACAGTATAAACTCGACTCCATAGGTATTACTAAAACGGAAACTCTGCATAGTAAACAAGACCAGCGAGCAGTCGACATTTTGGAAGCGACTTCAAAACGATTGCCTACTGGTCGGTTTGAAGTAGGCATGCCGTGGCGCGATGATATACAGCGTGTTCCAGACAGCTACCCACAGGCGATGTCACGTTTTTTAAGTTTAGAACGACGTATGGCTAAAGAGTCCGAGTTTGCTAAAGCATACAATTCGTTCATAGACAACATGATAGCGAAAGGTTATGCAGAGGAATGTGCTCCGGATACATATTACACACACTGTGGTAACAAACTTGACGGTTTACGTGACAACAATTCTGGCGGTTTTCGTTTTTATCTACCACATTTTGGTGTGTACCACCCCCAAAAACGAAAAGTCAGGGTAGTTCATGATGCAGCAGCTAAGAATGAAGAAGTCAGCCTGAATTCTTTACTGCTCTCCGGTCCTGACCTACTCCAGCCGCTACTTAAAGTTTTATTTCGTTTCCGGGAGGGTCGCATCGGATTAACCGCGGATATCAAAGAGATGTTTCCTCAGATTCGGGTTAGAGAGCAGGACAGAGACGCTCTTCGGTATCTGTGGAGATCTGATAAATCACAAGTCATAAAAGAGTTCAGGATGACATCTGTCATTTTCGGTGCTTGTTGTAGCCCCTTTATAGCACAGTTTATAAAAAACAAAAATGCTCAAGAGCACGCACAAACACATCCAAGAGCCGTGGACGCTATTTTGTTCAGTCATTATATGGATGACTACATCGACTCACAAGATGGCGTCGACGAAGCAGCTCAGTTAGCGGCAGATATTGTGACCGTGCACAGTGCAGCTTGCTTTGAAATGCGAGGATGGATTTCCAATGAGCCAGAGGCACTAAACCTTGTCGCTGAGAAGCTCAGGGCTGCTCAATCGTTGGAAATTGATCTTGGCGAATCCAATAACAGCATCCGAGCCCTAGGTATTGCATGGAACCCTACCGCTGATGTTTTGGGTTTTCGAACAGGATTAATTGAAACATTCCCTAGTTCACTGACAAAACGCAAGGTGCTGTCATATGTTATGCGCGTTTACGATCCTTTAGGTTTATTAGGACCCATAGTCGTCAAAGGACGGATACTGTTTCAACAAACCTGGAGATCTAATATCGATTGGGACACGGAGCTCCCACAAACAGAAGCATCCAAGTGGTTCGAATGGTTTCAAGACCTGACAAATGTCTCTTTGCTAAAGATACCGCGTTGGTATGCAAGGGCGAAAGGCTACGAACCTTCCCACAGAGAGCTTCACGTCTTCGCAGACGCAAGTGAGCTTGCTTACGCCTGCGTTGCATATTGGCGTTTGATTTACCCTGACGGAAGCATCAAGCTTACTCTCATCGCAAGCAAAGCCAGAGTCTCGCCCTTGAAACCAACGTCAATCCCACGTTTGGAACTTCAAGCCGCTTTGATAGCTTCTCGATTGGCACTTGTCATTAAGGAGAGTCATCGAAAAAAGCCAGTGCGTACATTCTTCTGGACTGATTCGATGACTGTCCTCCAATGGTTGCGCAGTGATGCGCGAGCATTTAGACCTTTCGTTGCCCATCGGCTAGGTGAAATTTTAGAAAATTCTTCGGTCAAAGATTGGCGATGGGTACCGACAGATCTGAATGTCGCTGATGATGCAACCAGATTGCGCCCAATTCATTTGGAACCGTCACACAGATGGTTTTGTGGCGCATCATTTCTTTTAAAGTCCCCAGAGTACTGGCCCACGGAGCCACTTAGCGTCGCACCAGTTCGGGAAGAGCTTAAGTGTCAACGGAACGAGCTGGTGGGACCAACTTCAATAAGCACAGCATTACCTACTCCTGTCACAGCGGATTTAGCTCGCTTCAGTGACTGGCTACGATTGTTACGTGCCACAGCTCGGGTACACCAAGCTGCAGCTATTTTTAGAAATATTTTGGCTAAAATTCGAAATTTAAAATCAAACAGTGGGATAGCTCACCCCCGCTCCTACTTTTCACCAGCGTCGACCACTCTTACACCCTTGAATGCCGATTTAATAAAAGCCGCTGAAAGGCACATATTGCAACGGGTTCAACAAGACAGCTTTTTGCTAGAAATTCAATGCATTTCGAACACGAAACCAATTCCTCCAAGCAGCCGTCTCATCAAACTATCGCCCTCTCTGGGAGAAGATAATCTTTTGCGTTTGGCTGGAAGGATAAAGGCCGTTGAAGGCATCGATCCCGACTCCCGTTTCCCGATCCTACTTGACGGTCGCCACCCAGTCGCACGTTTATTAGTAGAATATTACCATCGGCAAGCAGGTCACGCAAATCATGAGTACGTGATAAACGAGATAAGGCAAAGATTCTGGTTGTTGAGACTTCGCGACACGGTCAGAGCTGTAGCAAACCAATGCCTCTTCTGCAGAATTCGCAAATCACGGCCGCTAAATCCAACTACTGGAGATCTTCCACCACAAAGACTAGCTCATCACCAGCGAGCGTTTACCTTCACGGGCGTAGATTATTTCGGTCCTGTCAACATAACCATTGGACGCCGCCATGAAAAGCGCTATGTGGCCCTTTTTACATGCCTCACGACCAGGGCCCTCCACTTGGAAATGGTGAATAGTCTATCCGCCGATTCTGCAATAATGGGTCTCAGGCGTTTCTTTGCCAGACGCGGAATGCCGCAGACTATATATTCGGACAATGGAACCGCATTTGTTGGCGCAAACAGGATCCTACGTGAATTTTACACAAATGACGTGCAAGATTTTGTCGCCACAAAGGGCATTAAGTGGAGTTTCATCCCTGCCGCGGCGCCTACTTTCGGAGGATGTTGGGAACGCCTCGTCAGGACGGTGAAAGTAGCACTGAATGCTACACTGAACGAAAGATATCCCAAAGAGGAAACATTTGTGACTTTGTTAGCGGAAGCCGAGGCGATTGTAAATTCACGCCCTCTCTCTCATGTGTCTACAGATCCAGATGACCCAACAACGTTGACACCGTTCCACTTTCTCATCGGGTCTTCATCGAACCAAACCCTGCCAACGACATTGGAAGACCGTGACCTGATCGGACGCTCTGAATGGAAGAAAGCTTTGAAGTTAGCGGATCACTTTTGGAACCGCTGGGTGCGCGAAGTGCTGCCGACTATGCAAACACGAACCCAGGTAAAGGGAGATCATGGTCAAGATCTTTTGATAGGAGACATGGTTATTATCGTTGATGAATCGCTACCACGAGGGACATGGCCACGAGGCCGTATAGTGAAGATGTTCCCAGGCAAAGACGGCGTTAATAGGGTGGTGGACGTTGCGACGGCTGGAGGTACGTTACGCCGGCCCCTCAAAAAACTCGTTAAGCTTGAGACTTCTTCTTCTTGACTGTTGGTGCAGTGCTGCACGAGGGGCAGGATGTTACGGACTCCTTGCTTTTTAATGTTTTATTTTTCTATTTAGTTAAGTATTCCAATATAAAATTGTTTCTTTTTGAATTTGACGTTGTTCGTTTTGGTTTTCTGTCTGTCACACACGTATGTAAAAGATTTTTCTTCCAGAAATTAAAGGATTTAAATTCACTAACAAAGGGTAATTATTTTTGATCTACAGTCCTCATCACTCATCTTTTTCATGTACATATGTCTATTTTGTAGCGGATTGGATGGTTACGTTGTCAAATTTCGACTGGATATTAATGTGCATTGGATCGAATGTAGTAAATACTTGTTTTACGCATTTGTGAGCTGATTTTCTTCTCGTTGTTCATATAGCATGTAAATGGTACTTTGGTATCTCCTTCTACAATGAATTTTGACCATTTTCGGGAAAGTTAAATAATATACATATGCTTAGCCTTTACCCAAAGATGTTGGGGTTGGCTTCCAGAAATTCAGCTAAATTACAGTATTCTATATGGAGCGACTGCCTATCCTAACCCAGTAACTGGGTAATACGATACCTCTTAGACTGGTTGACAGACTTACGAGCTTCTGACTAACAGTAACGACTCAAAGATCTGCAAATGACAGCCGGGACTAACCGTTTTGCTTTTTGAGACACGGAGAAATCTATTGTTGATGATCACCCATCCACAGATTTCAGCAAGACTGAACCAGGTGCGACTTAACCATGAGATTCTCAAAAAAATTATACACAGTAGTTTTGACACAAGCTTTGCAGCGTTTGCGGTAAATCTGTGACCTCTAAATGGAAGAAAAAGTGTTTGTTGCTTTCGTACCTAATTACTGCAGTACTTTCTGTCGCACGAAGAAATTGGCAAGAAACACTATTTTCACGTCTACCTACAAAACCGAAACCGTTTAAAATAATACTAAATTCTAAAACTCAAAACTTTACCAGTTATAACTTCGAACGAGAACCTTCGAATCTTTCAAAGTTTCTGCTCGTAACTAAGTCGATATTGCTGCGAACATTCTAGACCTATTCCGCGGTAATAATTTGCCACAAGTGCGGTGTTGTATGGAGGTTCAAGGACCGTTAGTGGCCCCATACCAGTTTATCCAGTGCAGTACTTAGGACAGACAGTGTATCCCAGCTGCCGGCTATCAGTTAGGTTCACCAGGTGCTACATACCTATGAGGACTGTCCCAATTATTGGAACTAGGCGTTTCGACTAGTGATGTTGCAAATGTTCGATTTTCGACGTTTATCTTAGCATGAATGGCAAGATAAAGGCAGACTGAATAAAAGATGAATAGAGAGGAAGACGCCAGATAAGATAAATGAAATTTGTAGAAGAAGGAGTTCCAAATATTGATATATTTCACTCGTTCGTATTTGCATGAATGTATGCGGATGCGGATGCGAATGTGAATATTCGCAACATCTCTAGTTTTGACATATATTTTCGTCGGCATTATAATGTATGACATTTTGAAGAGTCTTCTTCAGACATTTTACTGCTCAATTATAGCAGTAAACTTCTTAAATGTCACGCAAACAGTTTTAACAGCTTCGCCAAAAGAATGGTAGTAAAAACTTGACGACCTAATAAATTCTTTGCAATAAAATACGATCAGCTGTAGTTTTATTCTGGAAACAAGAACTGTCCAAAACGTCCCGATAATAGTAGAAGTTGTTCCACCTAGTTCCAGGTTTTCTATTAATAGGTTTCAGAACGATTTCAGCAGAGCATGAAAGCAAATCTTTACCTTTGTGCAATATTGCTGAAATTCAAAAGCATTTCCAAAAGACTCCTGAAATAAGTAAATATTTTATGATCGGAAAGGGTCGGACGTAATCGCTGTTTTGTCGTTACGATGTAGTATGCGTATTTTATGGAAACCGGAAAGAATCTGTACTTTTCATGTTCGGCTAGCTTTTGACCTTAGCTTTGTCCGCATGGATGACGCAGAAATGATCTCAAGAGAACGAACTACAAGGATCGTGTCGTGACAATAACGAAGAAAACAAACATGGAATTATTCTATTTGGTGTAGTTGTCCATAGTCGCTTCCGACGTGTCCTATTCGAAGTCTACAGGAGGCCTCTGATCAGCAGTGGACGTCTTACGGCTGATATGACGATGATGTTCGAAAGTCATCAGTCCCATGGTAACATCAGACTAAAAACTAAAATAATTTGTTTTATATGTGCTATTAAAGTGTAAAGGATATGTGTGTTGAAGTGATAGTGATCAGACGATGATGCATAAATATGGATGTATGGCATGTGATATAATTATGACATGCATCCAAGTATCCATTGTTACGATGACTTCTTACAAGTTTATTGTCTAGCAATATCATCAATAGCCTATTCATCTAGGTAACTTTATAATGAACGCGAGAATATTTTTTAATTGTACTGTCATGACTAAAGGCTCTTATAGTGGCTTTTTATATGGCTTTCTTGAGTTGTTTAGAAGTAAATATTTACAGGTTATTGAACGAATGTATGAGATTATTTTAATGTTTACCGGAACGGAAATATTTTAAGGCGTCAGTGCAATCGTTCCTTACACTTAAATACGTAAAAATACATTGAGCAAAAATAAAATGTATACTGTGGTAATAATTTGTATTATTAGTAGCGGTTAGTATTATTTTTATGTAAGTACTCGTAACCAGCGACATTTCGTCTTAATAATATTGTGCTCTTGAATCTATTTGTACTACTGAACGAAATTGAATCTTATGAAGATAAACGAGGAAGAGAAGTAAATAATACACGAACAAGCTTCGTTAATACATTCCGCAGTTACATTACAACTGAGTGAGGAAAATGGGTTAACGAATATATATGCTGTTCATTGGCCTATATTCTGGAGATAGTGGATCCGACATGCAAG
Source organism: Agrotis ipsilon (assembly GCA_028554685.1). Lineage (NCBI taxonomy): Eukaryota > Metazoa > Arthropoda > Insecta > Lepidoptera > Noctuidae > Agrotis > Agrotis ipsilon. The sequence continues at coordinate 17,661,863 of CM052955.1, forward strand.
GCTGTTAGCAAACGTCATTAATTCAGAGTTTTACGATAATTATCCTACCCGAATTTTGAGTGGTAAAAATTTATGGATTAAGCGCGATTGTTAAATTATTCGGTTTGCAGTTAGGATTATTTGAATTGATCTATCTGCATGACATATTAGTGCTGGAATTATCTATATATTTCGATGTTACATGAACATCAGCCAAATTGTAGGATTATAGTTGTCTGGAATGGGGAATCAGTTTATCCGTAAGATAACTATCTGAAAGTCCTCTGGAGAATTATTCAAGACTTAGTAATATAATAAAGTATATGATGGTTATAGTATGGTCTTGTCTCCTTTTCAACCGTTCCTTATGCACGGTTATTATATCTTCAGGTAACAAATAAATGCTATTCAAATAAATTCAAACAAAACAAAACGCATGGTCACCCTACGATCTAATGACGTCTCGAGAAGGTTATATCTGAAAGCTAAGTAAATCGTGGTGCAATAAAGATCAATATTGTACTTCTATAAGTTGTATTTAATTTTAACGTGAGCTAATGTACAACTTAACTTATGTTTGACATTAAGTTGGTACTTACTTTACTTATGTCTTAACATTACTGCGAATTGCTACAGCATTAGTTTTAATCTAAGCAAATGTGTATCTACTTAACATGTACTTAACACGGCCGCTGTACACATTGGGCCAGCATGTTGGGCCAAAATTGAATTGGGCCAACTTGTGAACAATGTTTGCGAAGGACGTCAAATCCTTTGATTGGTGCACGAAAAACCGACAACTTTCGGCTGGCCGGCCAGTATTCCCGCCAACTACCAACATACCGCCAAGTAGGTCTGTGCACGCTTACCTACCCAATACGCTGGCCCAATGCGTTGGCCCCATGTGTACAGCGGGCTTAAAGATAAGTACTCTATTGGATTTTTCTGACTGTTGGCGCCGAGCCGAGCATTGGAAATCCGTCGCTTGCGCTTTTAATAAAAACGGGCATTCGTTACTACTTTATTTTGTCTAAAAAAACTGTTGAGCCTATGATTTTTTTTTACACACACTAGGTATTTCTTCTGTAGGTAGGTATCCCAGTGCAGTCATTATCTCAGCTACTGCACCAACCGTTTTGTTTAACTTCACTACATAGTAAAAAAACAAAGTCGCTTCCCTCTCTCTGTCCACATGTATGTTTATATCTTTAAAACTACGCAACGGATTTTGATGCGGTTTTTTAATAGATAGAGTGATTCAAGAGAAAGGTTTATATGTATTATAACATGCATAATATAGTAGATATTGCACTCGTGCAGAGCCGGGACGTGTCGCTCACTTCATAAAACAATGAAAATGTTTTAAGTTTTAGTTATTTCAGCAAGTTGAAATAGAACATAAACCTAAGAACATAAAATAAATAGGTACACACGGCTACACATCAAGCTATACAAAACAAGTTTGTCTTGGTCTCGCTTTGTACGTTTTTTACACACAATAAACGGTCAGTTAACACTGGTTTTGTATAGCTTGATATGTAGCCGTCTGTCGTCATCATCATCATCTCAGCCATAGGACGTCCACTGCTCAACATAGGCCTCCCCTTTTGATCTCCACATGTACCGGTTGGAAGCGACCTGCATCCAGCGTCTTCCGGCAACCTTCATAAGGTCGTCTGTCCACCTTGTTGGCGGACCCCAACGGCCATCTGCTCTGCGAGCAATATGGCCTGCCCATTGCCACTTCAGCTTGCTAATCCGGTGGGCTATATCGGTGACTTTAGTTCCTCTGCGGATCTCCTCATTTCGGATTCGATCACGCAGAGAAACACCGAGCATAACCCTCTCCATAGCCCGCTGAGCGACTTTGAGCTTTCAGATGAGGCTGATAGTGAAAGACCACGTTTCGGTGCCGTAAGTCATCACTGGTAACACACATTGGCCGTTTAGCCGTGTGTACTATCTAAGTATTCCATAACAAGTTTCCAACCCTTTCTGCTCGGAACCTTAAAAAAAGATTGTGATACCAAAAGCAGCAGCAATATAAGTAGTTCAAAAGATTCCCACGGCATGCCGACCTGATAAGGTGTGATAACAGTGTACTACATGTTTTCTTTTGATTCCCATGCTATGATAGCCGTAAGGCACGTGTGAAACATGTGTATCATACATAATGTAGAATGTCTTTTTTTATCTTGGTTATCTACCAAGATAAATAAAGGGTCATGATCATCAAATGAGTCCTCCCGCCGAGGGGCTATTGGGTATCTCGGTGTCTGTGTGGTGACCATCAAATAGCTGTCAAAAGGTAAATTTCAAATTGGCTTTTGCATTTGCAATGAAACTGATAAATGTAAATGTTCCATACAATCAACTATTCTAACGCTCTTGAGACACTCCTCAACTTAGCCTCATAACAGGTACCTATCAAGCCATCCAAGTTCAGGTTGACAACTGCTGGTCAGTGACTATCAAGTTAGTCAATAGCCCTGCAGGGTGGGACAAGATGGAGTGTCAGACTCGTTTTTTTTTTATGTTAGATGGGTTTGCTCTTGACCTTAGTCTAGGTCAGGAATGACTAAGAAAAGGTCGACGATGGAGCGAGCTTACCCAGAAGAAGTCTGTTCACTCTAACTTTGAAGATATTAGGGTTGTATGCGTTCGGAAACACAGACGCAGGCAGAGAGTTCCACTCCTTCGCTGTCCTCATTATAAAGAACGTTTGGAAACGCTTAGTGCGAATTGGTGGTATAGCAATAAGGAAAGGATGGTAGTTTGCCGTGCGTCTGGATGTGCGATGATAGAAGGGGGCTGGTGGGATGAGGTCGTGGAGTTCTTGGGCACACTCTCCGAAGTACAGTCTGTAGAAGACCGACAGGCAGGCGACTTTGCGGCGATGAGCCAAGCTATGGAGCTTGGCATTCACCAATTTAACGTCGCCAACGAGCCTCCTAGCTCTGCGTTCCACTGAGTCAAGAGCGGCAAGTTGATATTTAGCTGAGCCATCCCAAAGGTGGCTGCAGTACTCCATGCAGGATCGGACTTGTGCTTTATAAAGTGTCAAAAGCTGTCCAGGCGTGAAGTACCGCTTGACTCTATTTAGGACTTACCGTACTTACTAACAGAAATCCACGGTGCCCCTTCAATAGCCCTTGTGTTCCAGGATCACAATAATCTATTAAAAGAAAATCCCGCGATCATGGCAGAATTTGGTCTTCCATGGTAGCCCCGCCAAATTGCTGACATTATAATCGAGGCGCGCGTGGAACACGACCCGGGCATGGTCCATGATCAGACGGCGAGTCGCTTATTTCTCGCCGTCTGCATGCTGATATAACAATTATGGTTTACCAAGCTAGAACAATGCATGAATAAGAACTGAAGTTGTAGTTTTGTGCCCTAAAAAGTTACCAATATGGAATGTTTATTTATTTTAAAGAAATAATCCATTGACATACCTACCTTTAAATACGTATAATTGTTCATATCTATTATTAATTCAATGAAAAAGAGGCTTCAATGGACAAAAGAAACATAACCAACAAACCACTGTTATAGAATTTTGGAAAGATTGTTTTTAGGACACTCTCACCTTACATTTGCTTGTAATATAAAATTTAGATTTGATTTTGAGCATTATCAGGTTATGAATCGACATTCATATTTAGAGCTTTTGCTAGTTAAGTATGTTACAAGATTGGAAAACAGTCTAAGATTTGATTCAACGAAATAAGTGACAGACTAAACAAATTATACATTGTTGTACTTGGTTCTCCTCAATCACTCATTTACTGCTAAAAACTGAGTGGTTAAAGTCCTAGTGAGGGAGAACTTTTTTATACCTTTGTTTTTAGAATTATGAATACTAGCACAATGAAAACATACCATTACATAACACTTACACAACAATAACACTAGTAGCAAAATGATTGAACTAAACTACAACATCCTGCATTCAACAAATTATATTAATCTAACGCTATAAAGTATAAATTGTCTGCATTAACCACACTGCACATCAATCAATATTAATTACATAACATTACCCTAAAGAATACAGTTAGCACAGTGGCTGAGATATTGGACTACTGCATTGCGCGTTGCGAGTTCGATTCCCGCACAGAACAAATATTTGTATGATCTACAAATAGTTGTTTCAGGTCTGGGTGTTTGTGTTTGTCAGATTATACATATGTTTGTAAACGCACCCACGACACAGGAGAAATTCCTAGTGTGGGGTAAAGTTTTATAAAAAACAAGAAAAGAAAAAGAAGCAATTTTATATTGTTAAAAAAAATTGTCCCCCTCTAGGAATTTCTCCCACACACATCGCCCACAACAACTGCTTGGTTGTCATCAAAATAAGAGTTTGGCAGATATGTACCTGTTTAAAATATCTGATTGCATGCCTCTTTTTATCAAGGTAAAATAATCACATGAGTCCTCCCACTCAAGGCTGGACAGGAGGGATTGTCAGGCTTGTACGGACTAAAATACAAATTGAGCCTTCAATAACCCTTACGTTCCAGGGTCACTGTTACTTGATGAGACATGGGAAGCTAATGATAAATGATATTTATTCAGCAAATTGGTTTTTACAAACTCTTTTACATGTCAAAAGACACTATTTTTAGACTAGATTGGGCTATGCCAACCTTAAGTGTCAGCATCTATAACTAATCAAATGTTTTTATGGGATTATTTTTACCTATAACACCAGAAAAGTCAGGGTCAGGGGCAAGTGAGGTATAAATACATCAATCAATATTATTGATATTTTGTTATCTAAATGTAATACGTATTGATAACAGCAGTAGCGTTGCAAATAGCTTACATTAAGATAATAGATATCAGTTTCAATTACTCACATTTCTTGTTGATAAGATTGTGAAGGATTAATAATATTTAAAATGATGTTGTGTGTTTCAAGGGTTATTTTAAGACTTCCTTATTTATGATTGCTTAAAGATTTTGAGTCATCACACTGCCTCCAGTTTTTATGATGATTAAGGATTTTGAACTTTGTTGATGGTGAATGTTAATTCTAGTAATTACAGCATTAATAATTTAATGAAGAGGAATTTCCTTTTTTTTACCATTGTAAAATCATCAAATGAGACCTCCCACCTGGGGCAAGATGGAGGCACTGTCAGGCTTGTACTAACTAAAATCCATAGTGTCTTTCAATAGCTCTTTACGTTCCAGGGTAACGGGAATTTGATAAGTCCCACAAACAAGTGGAATTAACTTGCATAATTTAATTAAGAATATCTATGAACTATAAACATTGGAAACTAATTGGTAGATTAATTTATGGTATGATCTGATTAATCATTATATTCTTACATTATAGAGATTATGAAAACTTATTAAAGTTATTGCAATACTTATTTATTATCAGCCAATGTGATTAGTATGCAAAGAAGACTATGATATAATAAGATTCCAATTGGACATTTATTGTTATGTTTGAAAGAATAGTTGGTGGGCTGGTTCATGATAAATAGTGCAATTTTATATTGTTTCCGATGCCATGCCGCTGTGTAATAAATTCAAATTTTGAACGTTTGTGTTCAACGAAGCGTGAAATTTCGTTGATAACATTTATGATAGCACTTACATTACTGCCTTTAACTATCAGGCTATTCCTTCAGTCACGTAATACATTACTTCCTTATAATAAGGACACACAACAACAAAAACACTTATACCAAGAATGCAATACACAAAATAAAAAATGATAACAAAAAGTACTCACCGATACACGTTGTCCGCTTTTTGATAAATATCCAACACTGACCGCCAAAAAACTTTGCAAATACTCTCACTAAGCACTTACACTGTGTGTCCGTCCAGTTTTGTTGTTTATTTCATTCAATAATGTTATGATTTTCACAACAAAGGAACATATTTGAAACGATACACACAATCTTTCATTTGTTGATTTGACATTGGGAAATTTGATAGCTTCATTTTGTCATATCAAATTCACCACTGACGTTTGATTTGTTGCTAACTTCGCTTAAAATACAGTCGGTAAAACAGGAGCAACACGTTTTGTGGTGTTTGGCGGTGTTCATTTTTATTTCAAATGTGTGATACTTCACACATTTGAAATAAAAATGAACACCGCCAATGATTACTACTACTATTTTCTAATCAATATAAAATGTTGTTTCTTGTTTTGGTTCTACATTTTATGTTTCAAGTAATCACTTAAATATTGCGATAAGAGTGGAACTAATCAATTAAGGGAAATTGGTTTCAGGGCAATGATTTGTTTGTAATCAATAATGGAACAAAACGCGAAAAATTTTGGTGTGCACTTCATGGTAAAAAAATAGAAGTGTTCCATATTTCTCCTAGATGGCGTTAAATGCGCTGGGGATATTAGTTTGGTTGTCAATCGACAGATGTCGCTTCACTACTCACGTATTTCTTGAGTTCAAATCACATGAGTGTGGAATACGAAGTACATAATAAAAATGTTAAATAAATAAATAAATTCATCAAAATTCGGATGAATTTAGTATGTTGGGAGGAAATAGCACAAATATAATATCTGTCATACCAACAACTAATAATTTTTCAATCTGATGGCTCTGTAGATATTATGAATATTAACCTTCAATCTCTAATACGTTATTTAATTCAAAAACAGTAGGTACTTGTACCTACCTTTTCTGCTGGACTAATATTTCAAACAAGGCATGGAAAAGCCTGTTGATAACATTTTAATTTAATTTGTCTATATCACGATATGCATGCTAGAAACGAAACTGAAAAGTTTTAAATTGCTTACTTATTTCTATTACATTACCCATCGTTATGCAATGATTATCTAATTACTTGTTTATCTAGGTACCTACTGTTTTTTTAAATGCATGAAAAAGAAGGGAGGTACATTAAAATAAAAATAAAGAAGTCAAGTTCCTTGTGATTACCCAATAGCAATGAAACGTGGAAACTAAAATGTATGCTGAAAATCCGATTCAGAGCTTAATAATAATTATTTACATGCCTAAATTTTCAAACGGATGTTTTACCTACATCACATTTATTAATCTAGATATTATTTGTAATTAATCTAGATAAAAGTATCATTAAATAATGTAATCATTTAATATGTACTGTGTGATTAAGGTATATCTGCATTTTGGACACACTTGAGGCCGAGATGGGCATTGTCATTATACATAATTATCTAGGTTTTTTAGGTCAATTACCCGCTCCCTCTTTCCCTTACCTACTTATTCAACAAAAATTTCAGCTGGAGAAAGATTATTTTTTAGCGGCACAGTAGTTTTTGAGTTTATTCATTACAAACATACTATCACACACAAAAATGCAAATCTTTTCTCTTTAAAATATTAGTGTAGGTAGATGAACAACTGCGACGGTTGGTGATTACAATTACCTACTTACGCACAAAAAAAAACCGTTTATTTTCCCCTCTCGCTGAGTAATGTAAGTATTCAAAGCATGATTTCAACCGACGTTTCCGAAATAAATTACACCAATTCATTTCTGTCCATATTTCCCACAATTTACAAAGCTTCCAGTGTAGCCATAACTCCATCAATGTCAGTGCTCATAGCTAACCCTTCGACGGGTATGGACAAAAATCAATGACATGTTAAAACAAGAATTCAATACCCGAAAATGGGTTACTAAGCAACGCTCAAACGGCAGTCTATACATATACCTCGTAACGCACTGTATCTATTATAACCCACATGTTTTGTATGTATGTGTTGTTGTTAGGGGAATAAAGACATAAATCACGGAAGGTCAGTACTGTGTAGCTAGTTACTTTATGTAGTAAATTGCTTTGTATTACAGTTCTTATGTATCGTTTGCCGCTTGGTCGATTTTCGAACGTGTTCGGGAATGGCTTGTTGTTTGGGAGGAAGAAAAGGTGATGATTGTAGGGTTAATTGTTGTAGAAAAGTATATGTGTGTGTGGAATATTAGAAAGAACATATGAAAAGTTTGTTAGGCTTTGATTAATTGGCTTTCGTAGAGGTCGAGTATGGATTTGGTGAAATTATTGACCAAATAAAAGAGTGTCTGTCTACGCCCTTTTGTATCTACATGTCTAGTCTTTTAAAAGATGATTAATTCTGTTGATAGGGTGTTCATTTATTGTCTACGTCTACCGGTATTTCAAAAGTTCATACTATTAGATGTAGTACCTACTACTATGTATTCTGTGCTCTTAGTCTATTCCATATTGATAGCGTGTTAATTGTTGATGTGTATTCAGTGACGGATTAAGACTACTTGATGCCCTAAGCAATTAAAGCCTTTGGTGCCCCTCTATCCACAGGTTTTTTTTTCGTTATTAATTACATCATATACTTAGTTGAAGGGACTGTCAGACTTGTACTGACTAACGGTGATCCTTCAATAGCTCTTTACGTTCCAGGATAACGGCTATTTTTTCAGTTTGCTGATAGCTCTTTGAGGTGCGCGTGGAACACTCATTCAAACCTGCAAGAGCGAGCGAAGCGAGCTCGATTTTTTTTTTGCACGTTTCTTGTATATGCAATAAATAAGGTAATCAGGCCTATGCACAATGAAATAGCGAGCAAAGCGAGCCAGAAAATTTAAGCTGTTTCAGTAAGTTTTTAGTGACGTGAGACGTGATGCCGATGGGGGCACCAGAAGAAGCACAATAAAATCAGTCCGTAGGATTTTTTTGTGCTTCTTCTGGTGCCCCCCCAGACGTGATGCCCTAGGCAATTGCTTAATTTGATTAAGGGTTAATCCGTCACTGTGTGTATTCCATATTTTTTAGACTTAGTCTTTGGCTTCAACTAATTTTAAATTGCCTCTCGATCGATGTGATTGTTGCACCTTGAATCTTGCTGTTGAATCTTCACAGGATTTAGGAAATCGCCTTTGACACTTTTTTTACATAAGTAGGTACCTATCTATACATTTTTCACTTTTTCAGGTAAAGTTGTGGTTTCTGTTCTCCATTCTCTGTTACTTGCTTTCAAATTCTTGCTTAATGGAATTTGTTAACAGACTATGAGTACCAAGATACTAGACTAGAAGTAGACTATGTAGTGTCTCGTTGACACAGCTTAGACTAACCAAAAGCAAATAAAAATACACAGTCATGTTAATATTTAAACAGAAGGGATATTACATCGAAGAATAAAAAAAATCTCTAATAATATTAGGTTTGAAACCCATTGCGCTTTTGCAACAGACTGTCTTCGATCAGTCTACCAACCTTTAGTTATATACCCAAATTCTTGATATATAGAACCCAAGCCTATAAACTTATCATCTAGCCCCCCCATAAAATACACAAAACGTTTAAAAACTATACAAAAATGAATTTATTTGAAAACGTATGGGGACGTCGCGTGCCATACCGACCCATACGGATTTCTATGTTAATGTGGACATGCATGGCTCATGCATTGATAGCATCAGACTGATAGAACGGTTATTTGAATAAAATAACCGTTTTTATCGTTACCGATATAACGTAACGTATTATACGTTACCATACATAAATAAATATGTAGATATGTAACTAGTTATCTCAAACATATTTATGTTTACGTTAAATGCTAAAATGATCACAACCAGCCCGCGAAATTCAAAATATCTTGCGTTGTTTTGCAATTTGCAGGCCATTGCTGGGTTTTATGTTGATTAAAATATTAGTCGCGGTTGTAAGACGTATGTACCTAGTTACAGAATTATAATCATCAAAATCACCAATACAACCCTCCAAGTTCATAAAAGCCTAGGAATGACATGGTTGGAGCATTCACCTTAACCCTTTCATATTCGTCTACTTGATTTGGGAGAACCCTTTTCCAAAATATTGATGGTAAATCAGAAGTTTCATGTTTTATGAAAATTAGTCAAAGAGTCTCTACCGGGGAATTGATCTACTACGACTGTCTACTGTGACTTGTCAGACAATTTAGGGATAACTTATTGAATATTGATCAGGTTTTTAAATATTTCTTACTGGTTCTTTTCAGCCTGATTTAGGTAGGTAAGGTAAATGTAATTTCTTCTGTCTTCAATCAATAGGGTTTCTATTTACGTACTGTTTTGCTTCTACTTTCATATTAAAGCAGAATCCAATTAAATATAATTCTTAAGAGTACGATTATTCGTTGTTTATTCGTTTTAATCGCTAATTCACGGGCTCTCCTTCGAAGTGAAACTCCCTAATCAATGTCCTATCTGTCACTATTGCATGATTTTTACACTTTGACTGACACATGTGCCCAACCATATTTTTTAACAACCTACAAAGTTAAGAATCTTAATAAATGCTTAAAAACACGTAAACAAGTGCAATGTTTTGACAGTTATGGAACAAGTTTATGGGAAAAAAGAATGAAATTAATGGGAATTAGGGGCGGTTTATGGCTTAAACAGGTTAAATAATGTGACTAGCTGGTAAATGAGTTTGAAGGGTGAATAAAAATGTATTCTTGTTATACCAAATTCATTGAATGTAGAAAAAAGGAAAACATTTATAAAGAGATTGTTTGGTATACAGTCCTCAAGATAAATCTCCGCGCCATTTTTTATCGTGGTATAAATCATCAAATGACTAATGATTCCTCCCTCCCAGGGCAGAGCAGGAGGGACTGTCAGACTTGTACTGAAGGAATAAGAAAAAAAAAAACATACGGACAAACGGTAGGCAGTCTTTTCTTACGACGAATGGTATCCTGTCATGTCATCCATAAGTTAGGTATATTTGGTCGCATAAATCAGTAGACAAAGAATCTGATTTGCCACATATAACACAAAATTACCTACGCACATGATACAACCTTGTCTTATCTACAACGAAACTTAGAACTATGTTACCTAAACTTTTAGTCGTGTGTGTCATGGCGTCCGAAGCTGTTTCTATTTTCAAAATGATATCATAAGCGACAAATAGCGTGTCGCCAAAATACTGAAATGGATGTCATAATGGTTGATAGATAATAAGGCTGCTTTTCCACACGAGATGCGCTATGCTACGTTGCTGCGGATGCGTTGAATATTATCCACCAATCATATTCATTGGTTTACATACAAGTAGCACTGGTGGAAATGGATTCAACTAAGATGTGTTTTTTTAAGGAAGGATGCGTGCTATGAATGCGTGCTACGGGTCGTCTTCCCTACTGTCAACGACGATATATAACTAGACTCCGTATGCACGATCTAAGGAGCAAAAACTATTCTGTCAACTCGCTGAGGTACTACGTAAGCGAGGGGGGCGGGGTACTGCGTCCCCTTCGCTTACGTTTACTGCGTTGCTGCGTTGTGATTGGCTAACTCAAGATCTGTTCTGTCTCAAGGTATGTTTACGGCTCACAGGATTGGTCGAAATAAGACGGATATAAGACTTTTTTGCCTAATGTGTTGGTTGACAGACATCGGTCGCCTGTTATTAGGAGTTTAGTAATATATCGTCGTTGCCTACTAATCCTACTATCGACACATCGTATAGCTCGAGCTGCGCATCTTCGTAGCGCAGCTATGCATCTTCATAGCATCTTTATCTCACAGCTACATACCGTAGCATCAAAGGTTTCGTAGCTCAGCTTTCACATCCTTGCAGCACAGCTACATAGCATCTTTGGTAAAAAAGCACCCTAATGCTGGCTGTTCATTTGTATTATTTACTTTTGAATCATGATATGCTGCCGTTTGTCATTGACTAACAAGAAATTCGCATTTGAAAACTGTGGAAATTCATGTGACTAATTATGTGGTTAGTTTCGAAACAAAAAATACTACAGTAATATTTTTTTACCGTAATAATTATTTGGCAGATATAAATAAGCCTTTTTTTACTTGGTAAAGTCATCAAATGAGTCCTACCACCCTTACTGTCAGACTTGTATTGACTAAAATCCACGGTGTCCCTCAACAGCCCTTTATCTTCCGGTGCATCCTGCCCCGCCCTGGCGGCCTTATTTGATGATTTTACCACCATAAAAAGATCATATCGCCACCGCTTTTTAAAATTTAGAAAACTTTAACATTTATTCAGACTTTCTTCAAGCCACATGCAATTTCCCAAGGTTCTGCCACGTAACACGTCGATCCAACTTTATCTACTAATGGCAGCAGCAGAAAACTTGGTAATTAAGCATTGTATCAGCTAGGTAATCGGCAGTCGACGGTGCCTCGCACCAACTATTTGAACTGGGTTAGCACGTTACTGTACAGCTATGCAAAACTGACTAGATTACAAGTGAAAGCGCATTTCGGTTAACCAAATAATATGAATGACTTAATGAAAAAGACGATTTGTGAGTAGGGAGGAGAGGTTAAACGACACTCGTGGTGTTCAGATAGAGACAACAAAGAAAAACATAAAATAAAATAAATTTTCACCGTTGCCGTCGATGTCATCGTTGCTTACCATCAAATATGAATAGATAGTGGTAAAACAGGATCCTATCGCTAATTAAAAAAAAGTTCTTGAGAGCATGCCAGCCACTATGTTCTGTCTTGCAAAGTAACGCAGTACCGGTACACACGTATGAAACAAATCATACGTGTATATCCCTAAACAAAAGTCGCATTACCTGAGGTTGTGAGCTAGGCATTAATTGGGGTCGTAAGAATCCGTGGTATGCTACATGGTATGTTAAAAGCTAAGTTAAACGCTTTCATGTGTTGAAAGAATGTTCAACTTCAGAATTTATTCATGTTGTTTAAATTTATACACAGAATTGTGTTCTGGGGGTATAAAAAGGCGACTAAGAATCGTAAAGTTTAATTATACGAATTGGGATAAAATTATTCTGCAGCTATAATCTATCCCACTGCTTGAGCAATAGAATAAAATATTCCATTTTACTATTTTTTTTCCTAATTGTATAATCTATGGGACATAGGACATCAGGCCCTTCGACAAGAAATAATTTACACTTATAAACCAATCTTACCAACTCTTTTCTTGGTCGGTAATATCAACAAATCGACTGTGAACTGGCAACCGGTTCTATCTCAATTTTTTGACGATTTTACTTTTTAATGCCATTTAATACTCCGCATCGTTGCAAGAAATCTATATTGTCTTATTTTGATTTTGAAGATAGCCCATATTGTTCCAAGTAAAAAGTCCTATGTTTTCATGTGTTGATTTATATTGTCTTATCTCGATTTAAGGAAGCATAATTATAATGTTAGTTATGTTTATAATGACATGTGCAATAAAAATAATAAAAAACAAGGTATTTTTAATTAACAAACGAGATGCTGTTTATCTGATGCTAACATGTTTTTTCTTTATCCTGTAAAGTTGTCAAAATTGAGATAGTATCGGTTGCCAGTTCACAGTCGAAATGAGTTCTCCCTGGGTAAAGCGGAAAGGATATAACTTACATGGGAATAATCTGTGAATTGGACTTGATGGACTGTGGGGATGGTAAGTCTGGGCAATTGAAGGAAGAGGGATGGATTTTTAGTAAGAGTATCACAGTTCTTTCCGCTTGTTAGGCTAACGGTAGACTAGAAAACCATAGCGATTTTTTTTTGTTACTCGTATTCAAAAAAAAAGCAAACATTACATGAAAGTCATTAAATTCCTTTCCCACAGATAATGACAAGCAAGCAAAATAACACAACCACAGACAATGGGAAGCAGATCAGCATGGCAGCCAGCGCCATAGCACTCCGAGGAGTCCGTCTATTTCTGTCAGCTGGTCGGAACGCGGCGGAGCGCCCGCAGCCCCAGGGTACTACCCCAGCAGCTCCAAGGCCGAAGCCCAAAGGGAAGAAGCCCATCGTAGGGGGCAAGTTGGCTCCGAAAGTCCTAGAAGCGTTGGTGAAGTCTACAAAGTTTACCAAGTAAGTCTTAGGGTATTATTATTGTGATCTGAAGATTGTAAAAATACTGTTCCCAATCATTGAGCTATTATTACTACGCATAGAGATGATATAGGTAGTAATAATAGCTCAATGTTCCCAATACAGTATTTTTAGAGCATTTATGATAAATGATTTAATAGTGATTATATTCTTCCTATGTCTTGGTAAAGGGGTAGCTGATACCTCGGTATTCTTACTCGATTTCCCAGATACGCCTTGATTGATTTGGAAAAATTTCATCAGAACAACAGTGTGAATTGAGCCCTTGTTTGTCATTTTTGTTTCGAATAAACTATGACTGACAAGGTACAGAGTTGTTAAACTGTTTGTTGATGAGTAGCGAGTGATTGGCGTGCCAAAAGGCGGGAAAGTTCAGTTGATTGACTGCTGAATTTCATTGGAAATGAAAGGCACGTGTTAGTTGTGGATTATATTCAGTCTGGGAATTTATTTCAAAATCGAGCTGTGATTCAATACATTCATAAATACCGTCTACTGTTTCATTAGTATACTTCCTACACTTGTAATCTAAATAAATTGTTACAAGCAATAGTTTACTCATCCGTGAGTGCGTTTAGTAAATCTAACTTTGCATTTTTTTTTTCGGATTCAATACTATTTACTATTTATTCGTGGTGCGTTGGTTAAACGATAAAAAGTTCGATTCAAATTCAGGTTTTAAAGCTTGTTGGTTTTTTAGGGAATTGTCAAACACTTGACAACTTCATTACCTCTTTCAATTTATTCAACTTCAGTTTTTTCCGTGATAAATTCACAAAAGTATTCCCACAACCCTCCCTAATTATCCTTTCTATGAACAATAAAAAAATTACACCGCCATAAAATCAAAAAGGGACATTTTGCATAACATAATCAAGAAGCCACATATCAAAGTACTATCAACACATGTTTAACCCTAAATGAAACCATTGAATTGGCAAGCTATAAACGATCGAAGGTCTACTATCTACTATTCAACCCTACGTTGTCCGTAGTTCAGTAGGACGGGTATAGGCGGCCCGGGCAGGTCGCGTCGGTCGTCAATATTACGGTAGAAGCGGTATGAAAGACGCGTCATGACGCCTAATAAGAAACTTAAGGAAAAACACCTCGATGCGTTGTATAGACTCACGCATTTTAATAAGTGAGTGTGCAGTTTAGTGTTAATAATTGATTTTATATGAAAAGTTTAGAGTTTTTCTTTTGACTGTGTTGCCACATAACGTTGTCACTAAAGTTTCGGTTTGGTTTATAACTTTGTTTAATGTTGTAATCTTGTAAGTTTAAAAATATTATTGTCAACGTCTGAAACGAAATTGCAACACATTGTGTTAAGTTTGGAGTTTTTTCTTTTTATGTGTTGCCAAATAACTTTATCGCTGAAGTTTTCATTTCAGTTTTTATAACTTTCTTTAATCTTGTTATCTTTTAAGTTTAGAAATATTATTGTCAACATCTGAAACGACAATTATTCGTTGAAAAAGATGAACACTATATACACCTCCAAAAGACGACGTAGACTTGTTTTTGTAACTGCGACACATTTAGTAGCTCAAAGCATTTTGTCCAGTCACAATTTTTCGACGAACATTTTTTACATCGCGTGTATGTTTTTATAGAAAACACTAGGTCCTACCAGTACCTTCGTTACACAATAATGTGCGTGATACCTATCTCCTAGTTTACGAGGGAAATTCCTGCTGTTCTGTAGGTACAGTTGTAAAACGGATAAATTATTGTATCTCACTCTGAGATAGGTACAGACATGTTTTTACGAGTATTTTTACCTTTATTGGAACATAATTTTTACATGGTTACTACCGTAGTCAGGCGGAAAACCTTAACCTAAAGTAGGTCTTATACCGAAATTAAATTGGCTTTATAGGCTTACTAAAGGTAAAACAGTGAGATATTTTTCAGTTTAGTGGAAGTTAAGTAAAAACTTCAGTGTAGGCTCTGAAGTTTTGTTATGTTAAACACCAATCAATTTGTTTGAAACCACAAGAGTGACAATCAAGCACACGGCCCGCTTAGAAGCGGTCACCGAAGCCCATAGATGGACGCATCACCAAAGGCGTGTTTCACCTAGGCGTTACCAACATTGCAACTTTTTAAACCTTTTTTGAACCCGCTAAGAAAGTAGAAAAGGAAAGTAAAAATCTTCGAGCCGCCTCTAAATAAATTTTCCTATTAAACCATCCCTGGACTTCCACAAATAAATCAAAACCAAAATTAGCCAAATCAGTTCCGCTGTTCTCGAGTTTTAGCGAGACTAACGAACAGCAAATGATTTTTATATAATAGAGAAACTTTCGGTAGAATGTGTTAGGTCAGCTGTCGGGATTAAGATTTAGGTAAAAGATTCTGAGTATTGTATGAAATAATATAAGTAGGATGACACTTATTATCGTGCCCTGCGTCCCAGGAGCCGATAGACTGTTCGGAGAACGCTAAACTCATGGCCCAATGTTGGGCCGATTCAATTTAGATAGTCAGCAACACGATAAGAAGAAGACTGTGATAAGTATGTTTACGGAAGTTCGTTTTTCCTTCCAGGGCTGAGATTGAAGCCTTGTACAACATGTACCGTCGGCTAGTGATCACCGCGCAAGCGGCTGCTCCGGTCACCGCTATTGGACATCCACCCAAAATTGATGTAAGTTCTTTTTTTATATGTAAAGCGGACTGGGCCTGTATTACCACTGCTGGAAACTGGGACTGTTTTACGTCAAGAAAACCACTGCGATGGTGCTCGGTCGAAGACTCATATTTTAATAATGTCAAAAAGGAACAAAAACTATCAAATAAAAACACCATTGGAAATATAAAAAAACACTGTACAAAAATATACAAAAGAATAAAACTGTAAAAAGGTGCGTCGCGCACAATATGCCAAGAAGCTTAGATGAGGGCTAAGATGGAGCTAGCTCACCTGGAAATAACTGGAACTCTTGCGCGTCGATGCGGTACCTAAAAATACTTTGATGCTGAACTGGAGTCCACGACAGGATGGTGAAGGCCGTACACATAGCATTTAAAGGTCGCATACAGGTATAAATCTGGCAGCATACCAGTGTTTATAGGAACCGGTCCATACAGGTAACTGGCGAAGGCACAAGCACCGATAACCGCTGAATGTCGCCGACAAGTTGCGAAAATCTTCGACACGCGCTAGGGCCATGAACAACTCTACTTGCTTTATGAAACTGTCCTGGACTGGATCGGCGTTGGTTACCAGCTTTCTGTCTCTATACAGTCTTAGTGAGGCCTACTACCGCCAGTAGAATTGCAGCATTTTTCTAATGAAGTCAATCGTATTATCATAACTAAACTCCACTTACAGTAGCGTCAAAACAAATCGAACCAATACTAATAAAAATTCACAACCTCACTTTTCAAATTCAACTACGTACTTTTCAAACATCAACTAGTTTGAATAAAAATTGACGGGCTTGGTTCACGAGCGCCATTTTTCTTTATTGTCAACTAGCTGTGCCCGCGACTTCGTTCGCGTGGATGTCGGAACTTAAAAATGTATTTTTATCAAATTGACAAAATTTTTATACAAACTTTCATCCCTTATTTTATGCCGTTGGGGGTAGTTGATCAAAATCCTTTCTTAGCGGATGCCTAAGTCATAACATCTACTTGCATGCCAAATTTCAGCCCGATCCGTCCAGCAGTGGTTTGGGCTGTGCGTTGATAGATCACTACGTCAGTCAGTCACCTTTGAGTTATATATATTTAGATAGTTAGGTACACGGCATGGAGGCAGTTTTCCGGCCATATCCTGCATCGCGTGCATGCATTATGGTTTGGGGCAGGAATAAGGCCGCGTGTGGTTGTTCTATTATGAACATGTAACTAGGTTATCTATGTAGGTTATTGTAGGCTGATGATTTTTCATATTAAAGGAATTGAGAGCCGGTCTACCGGGTTAAGCCGCGCTTGCCGAGGTCGGTCTGTGATAGATGACCATCTGTCATAGCAAGTTTCCTCCGTACCTCAGAAAGCACGTAAAGTCGTTGGTCCCAGATGTCATTTGTAGATGAAAGTCGTTACTTAGTCAGAAGCTCCAAAAGTCTGTCAACCAGTCTTACCATGGGGTATCGTATTACCCAGTTACTGGGTTGTGGAGGTCCGATAAGCAGTCGCTCCATGTAAAATCTCTCATATTCAGCAGTTAGTACTTCGACTGTTTCGTAGTTCGTCTGGAAGCCGATCCCAATATAGTTGGAAAAAGGCTTGGAAAAACGCATACGATGAAAGAAATTGAGGGCTTAGTAGCAAGCATTCATGCGGATCGTGGAAATGGAAATAATTAGTACTGAAACCGAATTATTATGACGTCTGACGATAAAGGTTAGACGTAGAGTTCCAGGCAAATTAAAGTTTTCTTTTACTTCCAAAATGAAGCCTAAGACGATAAAAAAAATCGCACTTGGCCCGCTTAAGGTGAACAACGTTGAATAATTGCTTGTGTATTCATGGTAATTAAGTTCCAATAAATAAATCAATGTGAAAAAGAGGTGAAAATCAGTTTAAGTAGCTTTTATTCGGCACATAATATAATAAAACATATTTCGTTCGTGCTTACATAGTGCATGATATTTCATTAAATTAGTGCCTTCCATTAATTTAATTTACCTCTGCATTATTCACGGAAATGAAAATGACATTTTAGACAAATTGGCTTCATATTAAACTTAATTAAGGTTCATTTTACTTTGACATTGACGGTGCCATGAAAACCGGAAAATACGGAAGTAAAATTGTGATAGAACTTGGATTAAATTAGTTTTTGTTTACGTAATTACAGACTAGGGAAAATTGGTAAATAAATGCAAGTTTACATAGGAAATTGTTTGAGGAACAAAACTCATAAACGGCCATGAATTTAGCGTCATTAAGATTCTAGATCCAATGTAGACATTTTTAATTTCACCTTTTATCGCTCCAACCATGGATCTTTTGCAGTTTTGCTTTCCAAAATTAATAAAATGGTATGGACGCCAGTCTCTCACAAAGCAACAAATTATTATACTTATTTCTTTCTGTAATTTATAGATTGTAATTGTAATGTGATCCTTTGTGTAAAAAATAAACTAAACTATATAAATACTACAACGAGTTACCTGAACTTGCACATTCTTCAACCGACTTCTGACCCCACCTTTCATACCAACTACTCTCGCTATTGCTTGTTTCGACTTAACACTTAACGTGATAAAATCATCATATGAGTCCTTCCACCCCGGGCAGGGCGGGAGGGACTGTCAGACTTGTACTGACTAAAATCCACGGTATCCTTCAATAGCCTTATGTTCCGGAGTCACGGTAATGAAAGAAATCCCGAGACCCCGGCAGGCTTTGGCCCTCTAGAGGGGGCCCCGTCATCATGCTGACGATCTTTGAGGCGCGCGTGGAGTTTTTTTTTTTTTACAAAACTCAAGATTTGTTCATTCTTGTCAGATAATTTTGAAAAGTTTAATCAGCTTGTTTTTCAATAAAAACAAATACGAAAGGTTGAGGTACGTATTAAACTTGACTCATCACTCCCGAAAGTTTCGAGTTATTTCCGTCTATTCCCATTTGTCCCCACTGGCAGTGTCTCCACTGGTGACAAACGGGAAAAACTGGTGACACAGGGGAAAAAAATCCCGATTGTCCCCACTTCCCCAATGGGGACAATCGGGATTTTGTTTTCCTGTAGTCATAGTCAATTCAGACTACGTTCTGAATTGAAATAATTCTAATCACTGCCACGTCGACTCATCTTTATAAAGTTAATGCCAACGAGTGTTGAAATTCACCCAATGACATACGTACCGGCCTTATCCTACTCCGACCCTGCATGTCATGTTTAGACATTTGTGGTTTTCGTAGAACGAAGTTTTTTTAAAAGAGAATATTTTTATAGCCTTTTTATAGCGTCTAGCCAGCGTTGTTTATCGTGTCCAATATGAATGTAAATATAGGACGATGCTTTTACTGAATTTAAATAACATGCGTTAGTTAGTTATTCAAATATTTACATAAGTTTTGGCAATGTTCTATGGAAAATTATTCAGAAACTTTCCTAATTTAATATGCGCTAGCTACTATATCATATTATGTATCTTAAACTCAAAGCAATGTTTTATTGTTAAGAACCATTGTATCAGAACCAAAGACGTGTGACATCTACCAACACACAATGGACTCGGGTGGTGAATTACGGCCCACTCCTTCTCACAGAGAGGAGAAATGTGTCCCAGCAGTGTGACCACTATAGCTGGTTATGATAACCAGATCCTCATTATCTGCCTAGCCTTTTCCCAATTCTACTATTGGGGTCGGCTTCCAGTCAAACCAGATGCAGCTGGATATCAGTATTTTACATGAAGCGCCTGTCGAACCTCCACAACCTAGTAACTGGGTAATACCATGCATACCCCATGGTAAGACTGATAACCAGATGTTATGATAACCAGATACTTATATAAAAATTAACCTGAGTCTCCCAAAAAACATTTCGCAAACTAATAATCCTCATACACCTTCTCAATCCTCAGGGCATAGACCAAAACACCTTCCGAGACGTGATGCACAACACCTTCGACCTGGTAACAGAAGAGGCAATCCTCGAGCGTATGTGGATGACCTGGGAGAGAGGTGCGGCAGGGGGGGAGGGGTCCTTGAGGTTCGAGTCGTGGGTCAAAGGCCTGAGTGTGCTGCTCAGAGGAAACATGGAGGAAAGGATCGGATACTGCTTTAAGGTCTACGACTTGAATAATGATGGATTTATCACGAGGGAGGAGATGTTTTTGTTGTTAAGGTAAGACATTTAACTTAAACATTTTGATGACATAACATCACACCTGGATTTCAGACTCTGTAGATGCTACTGAGAACTTTTGCCCCACACGGGAATTGAACCCGGGACCTCGTGCACTTCAAGTCAAGTCTTTTTATCAGTATTTACTGTTTGCTACAACGAAATGTTCAAGGTTTCCGTGGATTTTTGGAAATATCGTTCGATGGATCTGAAGAAATATTACCTCGATAGTAGTTGTACCTAATGAGCGTAAAATGCTGATCTAAAAACAAAAAAATCTGGATACACCGTCAAAATTTTGAGAAACTAGGTGAAGCACGGGTTCACACTCCAATTTTGGTGTTGGTCAGGGAAGAAAATTTCTCCAAATGTACCTAGAGAGAAAGAAAAAAAGAAAAAAAAATCCAAACATGAGCCAACATTTTTCAAGCACTTTCAGCCAGTGTTGGTGAGGGGTCTTAAGCATATGCTGTGCGTGTGTAGATTCATCTCATTTTGTAATTTTTTAGGAACTCCTTGTTAAAACAGCCTGGTGACGAGGACCCTGATGAAGGAGTTCGAGATCTGGTGGAACTGGTGCTCAGGAAGTTGGACGTCGACAAGGATGGGACCGTGTCATTGGATGATTATAGGTGATGAAATGTTTGTCAAGAATTAGTTCCTTTTCAAAGATAAAAAATAATAATAAATAAATAGAAACCACGATAAAAATAGTCAGAATGTTCTGATTATTTTTATCGTTGTTATGTGAATATGACGAAAATAATATTGAAATGCATATTGACCCATCACATCACATCATCATCAGCCTATAATGTTCCCACTGCTGGGACACAGGCCTCCTCTCTGAGAGAGAGAGTGGGCCATAATCCACCACGCGGGCCCAGTGCGTATTGGTAGATGTCACATATCTTCGAATTTTTGCTAGGACATGCCGGTTTCCTCACGATGTTTTCCTTCACCGTTTTTGAGAGCAGTGGTGATGAAATAAATTACACAAAGTAATACGCCTGGCGGGGTTCGAACCCACGACCTACAACTCGTAAGTCGGGACCGTTACCACTGGGCCACCACTGCTCTCCATATTGACCCGTTTATTGGGAAAATAGTCTTCATTATTCTTCCACACGCCTAGCAAGACACCGTATAAATAACTTTTCGTACCACTTGCTCAAAAAAGTGACATTCTATGCCACAAAAAGCGAACATAACAATAGTGATTTTTAATCTGTGAAAAACAGGGAAAGAATGTTGTACTGAATTTCATTCTCTCTCTAGGGAGAGAATGTGATTTAAATTTGGAATACTTAGATTACGGTAGACTCGATCGAAAGCTAACCAGAATAATAAAACATAAAAAAATAAAGATTTCGAGTCGACAACATATATATCCGCAAAATTCGGATTGTCGAGTATTTTGTAAATTTCTAATGATTTTCTGACCAGACAGATCGCAGCCGCCATTATTGACATCGGTTATCATGTTGAGTTTTTTTTTCTTTCTTTATTTTCGGGCTATGACTTACCGTGACACCTACATTTAGTACCTTGATGTGTAGTATTTGGGACACACGTTTCACCCGAGCGAAACCGGATTTTCATCTAGTTAAATAAAATTACGAAAACCGACGAGGCCGTATGAGCTTGATGCCTTTGCTTTTTTAATTTGCCGCGTTTAATTGTATTCTTCAAATACATAAACGTTGAGTTTATTTTTACTTATTTTTATAAATAAGTTAATGTTAAATATGAATGTTTAAAATGCGTATCTCATATTATCACTGTGTTATTTTTTTCGCAAATGGTACGAAAAGTAGAGTATTTTCCTCGGTGATAAAGCTGTCTTAGTCTTGGGTGAACTTAAATCCCTCGCTACACTCAGGACTCGTATTAAATCCCTCGCTTCGCTCGTGATTTAAGTTTTTAACACCCTCGCTACGCTCGGGAGTAAACCTCGAGTCCTTCGTTACGCTCGCGATTTAATTCGCCACCCGCGACAGAAGACCCTGCTTTATCCCCTTGGTTAATAATCTACTATTTGTCGACGGAAAAATAGACAAAATTACTTTCTATCGTTCTAAGCCTAACAATAATTTGCCGTGTCGTTTGCCTTCCCTTGCCTATTCTTGGTAGAAAAGATATATAATTGATCAAGCTTCTTGTCTCTTATTTTGAAAAGTTAATATAATGAGGCTATTTCCTTTCAGACAAGCTGTAGAACAAGAGCCCCTTCTTTTGGAAGCGTTTGGACAGTGTCTACCCACGAAGAGACATACCACCACTTTCCTCAAAACACTTACTAATAAGACATAGATAATAAGGAACATTATTTAATGTAAATCTTGTATTTAATTCTAAGAAAAAATGTGAATAAGTTTTCATTTATAAATTGTTAATCTAATATTTAGTAGTCTGTAAGATTATGTTATTGAGTTGATTATATTTCCTGTATTTAATTATGTCTATTTGTTTTTAAATAATCATTGTTGAATTAGTGATGTTAAATAAGCTATAAAGTGTGGAACTAGGGTGTGGCAACGTTTTAAAAAAATACTATCGTCTTTCATATCAATCTGTTTTTAAAATCAATACGTGTATAAAAGACGAAAATCGTTTTGTAAAATGCTTTGAAGTAATCGGCATACGTCCAGACCATCAGAGTTGACTTTTCAGTTAACAACAATCTTACTTTCCACTGGGTTTCTGGGTGCATCGATACAGACTTCCAAAAGAAAAGTTACTTTACACCGGAATAATGAAGCAGGAAGCGAAGCAGGAAGCTTACAAAGGAACCGACTTCAAAAATAATCATACAAATTATATTTATTTTTGAAGTCGGTTCCTTTCTTGAAAAAAAAGATTTCTATAATTATCAGAGAAAGCTCCCAGCTCCCGAAAAAAAACCACTCTTATATACCAACATCGATTTTTATTTATTAATTTATTTACAAATGCATGTCATGTTCTGTTGTAGTTATTTACAATAATATTTCCGCAAAAACGTGTAACAAACACTTCAATCGTGGGGATCCAGTCCAGTTCCGAGGAAGTCAGTCACCATCATGCCAGCGGCTGGAGGGAACAGATTGAATAGCTGGAACAAGAGAAAGTAGATTAAGCAAAAGTATAAGCATTTGCTGGACCCACAAAACTGAACAGAATATCTCGGTCTTGGAACGCTAAGACCAATCGGAGAAGCAAGGTAATTTTTAGTTTGCAAGAGTTAAATAATCCCTTTCGCTCCATCCAAGGCACGCGTCTTGGATGGATGCATTTGATGATTTTACATGCCAAGAAAAGGTATAATAATAATATTCCACAACTATCACACAACGCCATCTAGTCCCAAGCTAAGCAGAGCTTTTGTTATGGGTACTAGACAACTGATAAACATACTTATATATTTCTAAATACAAACATATTATAGATAAATTACACCCAGACACAGAACAAATGATCGTGCTCATCACACAAACATTTTTCCTGGGTGGGAATCGAACCCACGACCTCCGGCATAGCAGTCAGGGTCACTAACCACTAAACCAACAGTTAGTCAGTATAAGTAGGTATTAAGCGTAAAATGTTCCCACTGTTGGTATAAAGCACCTTTATCCCAGTGTGTCTTATGTGTGAGGGAGTAGGCTGTAATCCACTACGTGGACCCAGTGTTAGGTAGATACCACTCCATATCTTCGAATTTTTGGTTCTAGATTACGTGACGTTTTCTTTTATCCTCAGACGGTAAGCTATACCTCAAATTAATTATTTTTATACGCATTAACGCATGCGATGCGCATCGTAAAGATGATTTTTAAGGAAAGAAAAATTTTAGATTGCAAGTGAGATTCGAACCCGCGTCTTCTGGATAGGTACTCCAGACGCCTTAACCAACTAGGCCATTGCAATCCACACTTGCAAGCCGAAATTCTCTATTCCTTTTTAAAAAAAAAATTTTCTTTCCTTAAAAATCATCTTTACGATGCGCATCGCATGCGTTAATGCGTATAAAAATAATTAATTAGTTTGGTAGACGCAATCTCATTATACAACATTGATTTGGCTGTAATGTCAACGTGTTGGGTGGAAGTTAGTTAAACACTAATCCAAGAGATGGCGCCACGCTACCATGAAGCGTAAACAAGGAATAGAGAATTTCGGCTTGCAAGTGTGGATTGCAATGGCCTAGTTGGTTAAGGCGTCTGGAGTACCTATCCAGAAGACGCGGGTTCGAATCCCACTTGCAATCTAAAATTTTTCTTTCCTTAAAAATCATCTTTATACCTCAAATTTACTATTACACTACTATTTTCCAAAAAATATATATTACAGTTAGATTTGCAATTTATTAATGCTGTTAATTTTCTGTGATATTTACTAGACCCTGGTGGTAGATTATGGCCAACTCCCGCTCACAGAGAGGAGGCCTATGTCCCAACAGTGGGAACATTATAGGCTAAGGATGATGATGGTGATGCTGTCTTATTCATTATTCACATTCACTTTTCATCATCATTCACATCAAATTCATCTTCATCAACTGATACTGAACTCACCTTGTTCGAATAATACATATCACTAGGGATGGTGATCTCGTGGTACTCTCTGCGGATGGCGTCGACGATCTGGTCAGCAGCATCGCCAGGGTCCACGGTCTTCATGAGACCTGAGAAGCGGATGCGTGGGTTGTGGCACAAGCCCGTGTTCACGATGTACGGGAAGATCGTTGTGAATTTGATCTGGAATGAAGGAATTAATTTGTTGTGTTGAAGTACTTTGGTGTTAACGTAAGGGTTATTAGATACTCGGTTTTTAAGTTTTGGAGGTCAGACATAAGTCAATCTATTACGGGGTTTTTTTTTACGTGGTAAAATCATCAAATGAGGCCTCTCATCCCGTGCAGGGCGGGAGGGACTGTCAGACTTGTACTGACTAAAATCCACGGTGGCCTTCAATAGCCCTTTACGTTCCGGAGTCACGGTGATGGTATAAGACCCGCGACCATCTATTATGGGCTTGGGCTAAATACCAATTCTTGAGTTACTTTTTTCCACCTAAAAGATCCCATAATCCCGCACGCAAAATACTCGCGTTAAAAACTGGTGGTGATCCCTTTTTTTTTGCGTGGTATATTCATCAAATGAGTCACGACGACTGTCAGGCTTGTACTGACTAAAATCCACGGTGTCCTTCAATACCCCTTTATGTTCCGGTAATGAGATAGGGCGACCCCGGCAAGCTCCCCCTCTGAGAGGTGGCCCCGTCATTTTGCTGACGCTCCTTGAGGCGCGCGTGGAACACGTTATCCCTTAAAAACTAGACAAAAGTACGGGTGATTCACCGTAAACAGAAAACATGTTTGTTGTAAAAAGCTCAAAAGTGAACAGGATAAGCAGAAAACTACAAGGTGCGCATTGTAATGCTCAATTATCCTCTCTCACTGATGTATCCAATGCTCGAATCTGTAACGCTACATTACAAGTAAATGCCCCTAATGAAGTACTTTATTTAATTAAATGTACATACCCCGTTAGTATCCCTAGGGTCTTCATGGAGCTCCACAGCGAGCGAATCCATGATGCCCTTCACTGCGTACTTAGAGCCGCAGTAAGGTACCAGGTTACGGAGCCCCATCTTACCGGCCATGGAGGACATGGCTACGATGTGACCTTGGTTGCGCTCCAGCATTGCCGGGAGGAATGCTTGGATCATCTGGAAAAGAGGAATAGCAACTATTAATGTCGATTTATCACAGGCCTGTTGGTATAGTGCTTAGTGACCCTGACGGCTATGCCGGGGGTCGTGGGTTCGATTCCCACCCAGAACAAATGTTTGTGTGATGAGCATGATCATTTGTTCTGTGTCTGGGAGTAATTTATATATAATACATATGTATGTATTTAGAAATATAATATATGTATGTTTATCAGTTCATCAGTTGTCTAGTACCTTTAACACAAGTTCTGCTTAGCTTGGGACTAGATGGCGTTGCGTGATGGTTGTGGAATATTATTATTATATTTGTTGTGTTGATTCAATTGTGAAATGTGGAACAATTTGAGGGTATCATAGAAACGCGCGTGATAAGTTACTTAGATAAGTGAAATTTTGAATTTTATGTCCCCCTATACTTCACAAATCACAACGACCTTCACGCCATCGCGTAGGTATTGTGATCTCAAATAACTGAACCTCAAAATTATCAAAAAAATCTTGTATTTTAATCTTCAGTACACTTAAAAGCTTGTATCACGCAAGAATGACAAATAGAGAAAAAATAATGTAAAACCATCAATTTCTAAAATATTTCCAGGAAAAGTCATTTTTAAAATAAGGATTTACGATTGGAAAAAGTGCAATTCTTCAACTTATAAGATCGTTAAATTGATTCATAATAATGCGTAACACACACTTCCCTATAAAGTTTTTGTTAGTTTGGATTAAAAAAAAATCTATGGTATTTTTTCTCCGATTTAAATCACAAGGTAAAATCAAATGTCTGGAATTTTTCTTTGACAAAAATGAAGTTATGAGTAGTAGATAACAAGTAATAATGAAAATATTGCTTCGTAATGTTTGAAAAATTCGTCTACTTATTCAACATGAATTGGGTATGCAACCTATGTTACTCAATTACCCCAATTTTGCCTATCCGGATATATTTTGAAATCGGTGTGTGTAATTTAGTTTTCGCATCATTATCCATGACATTGACTGTAGTCTGCATATTAACCATCATGTAATGTCATTTACACAGCAATAAAGTACCCAATTACAACGAAATAAAGGTTGTTGTCAAAGTAGATTGTCAGAAAACCTTTATTGGTTAATTATGTACCTAAATGTCAACACTGTTTCGGGTAATGTTTACTTAAAGATGATTTTTGAGGAAAGAAAAATTTCCAATTCCAAGTGGGATTCGAACCCGCGTCTTCTGGATAGGTACTCCAGACGCCTTAACCAACGAACGTTTCAAACGAGGAATAGAGAATTTCGGCTTGCAAGTGTGGATTGCAATGGCCTAGTTGGTTAAGGCGTCTGGAGTACCTATCCAGAAGACGCGTGTTCGAATCCCACTTGCAATCGGATTTTTTTCTTTCCTCAAAAATCTTACATCTTTACGATGCGCATCGCATGCGTTAATGCGTTTAAAAATAATTAATGTTTACTTATTTTACTTTATAAAAAAAGTTTTTAATATAATAGTTTATAATAGCATTGTATTCGTATGCAACAGCATGCCAATTAGCCTGTCAAAACCAGAAACTACATAAGTTATGTTTTAAAATTCTAATTATATTTTTGGTTGAACTTAGTTTGATAAGCAAGAAACAATAGGTAATTAAATTGTTAATTTTTAAAGATATTAATTTGTCTTCTTGGGGGGGGGGAGAGCTTAAATGGCTTAGCGAGTAAAAGTGATTCCTTTTAGTCCTCTTGCAAGATATTTTATGAGTATATTTATATGGACAAAATTTAATTTCAGTTCCAGCTGTTACTAATGTTTATTATGAAAGTTATTAACATAATCGGACATTATTAATAATAGTATGTTATTGTATGGCAAATGACAATGAATGTTATTTATTTCAGAATCAGCCAAAAAATTTTGAAGAACTACATATCTCTATGAAATCGAAGGCTATATATTTGAGTAAAAGTTTCTGATATAAAATACATTGATTGATTAACAGTGTAATATACTTGAACTTTTGAATTCATTTCAAGTTCACATAATTATTTCTCAAAATTTCGCCATTTACTGGAACTTTTTCCTCAATATTTACTTTTTACAAAGGTTAGTTGTTCGTATAACAATGACTAACAAGGTTTCATTTATCTCGATTTGGACATAATGGTCAATACTGTCCAGTGGTTGAACTTGAAAAAGTTTATAATGTTACTTATCAAGTCTTATTTAGTTACACAGTAAATAACCAAATGTCAATAAACATGTGACAGTCAACAGAATTGTTCGAATGTATTTTTCTTTTATACTACACCTGCTTGGAAAGTACCTTGATACTTTATCAAATTTACGGTAGAAAGTACGTCATTGCATATCGACCGGGGAGAAAACGCATCTGAGCGGGAGAGAAAAGTGTATGAAAATCCATTTCTTACGTGGTTTTTCTTTTTTAATTTTGGGTAAGACTATGCGCCGGTAACCTAAATATCAAAAGCCAAAAAGTTCACAAAATGACACTGGCCACTAGCTGTGTGTTGGATGGTGTCGGGCTGGCAGTGCGACCCTGCGGCGGCAGGATAAACAATTTGAAAAAAGAACGTGTGAAAATTGCAGTCGCCATTGGCGCCATTTTCAATTTGTGTGTTGTTTGAGGATTCAGTTTTCGTAGAAAGTAATTTATTTTCCTCGTAGGTGTAGTATAAAGAACTATGTATCACTCGAGAGAAAGTGCGATTCCCGATCTCGGGTATTTTAAAGCCCTCGGCTACGCCTCGGGACTTTAAACGACACCCTCGACGGTAATCGGTCACTTTCTACTCTCGGTAAACAATGTACTATTTTCGAAAAATAAAATGGCGTGCATGCATGGTCCACTGTAGGTACTATTTTTATGCATGGACACAGTAATATTCGGATCATAGTATTGTGGTTTGCTTGTCCTGTCGTTTGTTCATTAATGGAAGTGATGCCTTAGCATGACTTTTCACGTTTTATTGACGTCAAGTAAACGGGAACTTTGACTGTTTTTCAATTTTTATACAAAAAAATCAGTAAAAACTTTAAGTACGCTTCTCAGATGAATGATCATTGAAGACGTTAAAAAATATTGAACGATTTTCTTACATTTTTCAGTGATTCAAAGAATTTGGCCATTGTAACAGAAAACATAGAGCGGGAGTACACATGCAATCTATACCTAAAATGCCTATAACCTGAAGAATTTGTTTGGTTGAACACGCTACTCTCAGAAACTACTGAATGGAATTAAAAAAATATTTTTGCGTTGTATAATATCACGCTACGGCCAATGGCATAATAAAATACAGATATCCAGCTGCATCTGGTTTGACTGGAAGCCATCCAGTAATTGGGAAAAGGCTAGGCAGATGATGCTCCAATAGGAGTAGCAAATAAAACCGCGGCGAACAACTGTGTAGTACACACGGCTACACATCAAGCTATACAAGACCATGTCGCTGACCGTTCACTGTGTATAAAAATCGTACGAAGCGAGATCAAGACAAACTGGTTTTGTATAGTTTGATGTGTAGCCCTATTAAAAATAGTACAAAACTCACCCAAAGGTTGCCAGTAACATTAATATCCATGATGGCCTTGATCTCCTTCTCCGTGTGCTTCAACACGGGCTTGCATGGCATGATGCCGGCATTGTTCATGAGGATGGTCACCACACCGACTTCCTTCTCCACCTTCTCCGCTAATGCGAAGACTGCTTCCCTATTTGTGACGTCACACCTGGAATGACGAAGAGTTACTTAGTTCTGTTGGTATTTAGTGAGTGAGTTTTTGAGAGGTGGATTTGACAATTTCCTTAAAAAAATGTTTTAAAAAATAATGCTCCTTTATGGCTGAAGCTAAACTAGCTTAAATTGAGTTGTGAGTCGCGTAATTTCATGTTCTGGTAGTTAGGGTCTGGTACACTGATAATCAGCTGCATCTGGTTCGACTATAAGCCGACCCTTGGGAAAAGGCTAGGCAGATGATGGTAGGTAAACACGGCTACACATCAAGCTACACGCTTTGTACGATGTCTCGCTTTGTACGATGTTTACACAAAATTAACGATCAGCTAATACTGGTTTTTTATAGCTTGATGTGTAGCCGTGTGTACAGTGCAGACCACTCATTTTTCGTCGCCAAAGACTACTATAAAACCACCCAAAATACCGGGACTCACAAGTGTGGCTTCAGCCTAAAACTAAGTTCGTATAATTATGTTCTCTCTATAAAGTTAGATGGATTTGAATAAAACTTAATGTGTATAGCTGGGGTGGCTAATCATCCTTTAAATAAAAATATATAAAAATCTTATAATTCCTCTTCTATCAAATACACACACCCACATCATTAATTTGTTCGTTGAGGAAATCGAACCTGCAACACGCAGGGCAACAGAATATTATGTAAAGTAAACCGTGACCTGGGTTAAGGTATGTAGGATACTTATTATCACGTAACTAATACGTTCTCTACGGACAAAGCCGCGGGCAATTGGTATCTGTACTATACTCATATTCTAAAGCTGAAAAGTTTGATGTTTGGTTGAGCGTGCTATTCTCAGGAATTACTGGTTCGAATTGAACATTATTTTTGTATTGGATAATCCATTTACCGAGGAACACAATATGAGCTATATCAATCGCAGCTAGGTTAAAACCACGTGTAACAAGCTTTTTACTATAAATTGTTTACATAAGTAACTGGTTTAGTGCCAAAATTGACGATTTATAAAAATCAACAGTTTATTGACTAGAAAATGATTAATTACTTTATGTTAATATATCCGGATAAACGTTTATAATACCTATTGCTTTATTGCACAAAAAAGTAGTCATGCCACTCGCTGGTAAATATAAACTAGACAGGATTATTTTATATTAAATTTTTTAGAGGTTTTAGACTCAACTTCCGTGAACTTTATGTTTATAAACATAGTATTATGCCAGCACAAAAACCTCTGTGTCTTACTTGAATAGATTAGATTTTAAACTTCAACACAGAAGTAGAAAGTTCATGTTTGGTAAATCGGAAGATTAATAATCGGAAATCTTTCAGTAAGGCCAATCACAAGCGCGATTATTTCAATCAGCGTACCGGATTCATTTTTACGGGATTTTTTTTCACAGCTGCGTATTCTTTCATAGGATTCCTCTTGCAGAATTTTGTGGCAAAACTTGCGAGAGTTAAATTCACTATGCCTGTTCAGGCAAAAAGCTAAAGAATATCCAAGTTTAATAAGCTGTCGACGGTGCATTTTGTTACACGCGCAAAGAGTGTCAGCAGAATGATGCCCGCTTTAGAGGACCAAAGCCTGCCGGGGTCGCGGGACTACCGAAATACCTTGACCCCGGAACGTAAAGGGCTATGGAAGGACACCGTGCCTTTTAGTCACTACAAGTCTGACAGCCCCTCCTGCCCTGCCTTGGGTGGATTCATTTGATGACAACACCACGTTAAAAAAATATCAGAAGCTTTAGCAAAACATGGCCGTCAGATAATTTCTGAACCAAAACGCGCACAAGGTCGCGGGCAACATCTGATTGTTACATACACATTTCGACATAAACTCAATTAGTACCTACTTGGCTTCACCAAAATTGAACAAAGTTATAAAATTAAAGTAGGTACTTACACGTAAGGGTAAGCCTTTCCCTTCTGTTCCTTGATCAAGGCAACGGTCTCCTCGTTGCCTTTAGCGTTGATGTCTACGCAGACTATCGTGGCTCCAAGTCTGGCGAACCTGGTAGCCACCTCCCGGCCCATGCCATGGCCGGCACCGGTTATCTGGGGAAAGAAAGTCTATTATTAAAAAGAAAAAAACGTACAAGCAGCCAGATATTTTTATGATGGTTAATTTACATAGGGACGTGACGATGATGAGCGCACATTTCAAAAGAGCCACTCAAAAATTAACTTTATTTACTGTACGAAAAGATACACCTTTTCATTTTCAGTATCGTCGCATCGTCACGTCGCGTCGCGTCACTTTGCATCGTTACATTTTAATCCCGAAGGATATAGGCAAAGGTATAATACCTGATTGTGCACCCACATTTTACCAGTTATCCATATAAATGAGGTGAAACACTTTCGGTCCAAATACTGAATGGGTCAAAGGCCATTCGATCGTTGGAAAAAAAATCGTCATCAAAAATGATTCCTCGCACTTTGTGGAAGGAAACACTTTGTTCCTTCCCTATCCTTTGCGTTATTTTACCGAGTAAGCTCTTAGGGTATTATTTAAAATTATTATATGTATAGATTTTGTCTAGGCTCTAAGATATACTGCAGTGGTACACGCCCACGGCGTCAGACGTCGGCAGATGATCTCCGGCCACCGTAGGCGCGGGCATGCGGACAGCGAGTAAAGGGCAACTCGCTGTCCGACCATGGACCATGCCCGGGTCGACGGCGCGTCGTGTTCTACGCGCGCCTCAAAGAGCTGTCGACGCAAATGACGGGGCCCCCTCACAGATGGCCAAAGCCTGCCGGGGTCGCGGGACTTATTTCCATCACCGTGACTCCGGAACATAAAGGGCTATTGAAGGACACCGTGGATTTTAGTCAGTACAAGTCTGACAGTAAGGGGTGGGAGGACTCATTTGATGATTTTATCACGATAAAAAAAGGCTCTAAGATATCACTGGAAAAATGTCCCAGAGTTTATTTTGATTGTATAACGGGCTGGTATCCGCAACTCCACGTCATATGCGCGTATTTTGATTGTGATTAGCGCGGAATTTGGATGATTTGCACAGTTTATCTCTTTTTTCATGACGTTCATGATGAGTAGATTATTTTTTTGTACTCTTTCTTTTCATTACAGATAATGATTTCATTAACAGGTAGCACATACCTAGCTCAAAGTCCGAATGTCCTAATTAATCCAGTGATAAGATATTGCGGCTATAATTATGTATCTACTGATTTAGTGTTTGTTAGTGGTTTCATCCGCTTTAACTCAAAAATCATCCCAAGTGAAATTATAATCGCGATAAAAAACTCATTTCTTAAAAATACCAAACGTATATATTAACAAACTGTCTAATTAATAATATTAGTAAGATATTTAAATAACATGAAACAGTGGCAGGTGGATGCAATCAGAATTAAATGCAGCAGTTTTAAAGATCCCTTTTTTTACATGGTTATTTTTTCATTATTTTTTTTACTCATGTTTTATAATTGTCAACCAAAAAATAACTAGATAACAAATCTTTGTTATTTCATCATAATAATAAACAGACAGACATGATGAATCTAAAAGAGTTCCGTTTTTTGCCATTTGGCATTTTATTTTGTTTTTTTTTTCAAGAATATCTTTTTGCAGTCTTTTAATAGTTTGAAGTTAATTGTTATGAAGACTTAAGTCACTGAATTGTTTCTTGGCCTATCTGTAGATCAGTGGTTCCCATCCCCTCATCTATGACTGATATTTTATTTTTATGAAAAACAGCCAGTTTTTCTCTCTTTGCACCTCATACAAGTTTTACTAGGTATGTCGCGCACCTTTGCAGGTTCAATAAACAAAAAAAACCTGCACTTTCTACTAAAAAGCCGGGTTCTGAAACGTGACCTATTGAAGACACCCCGTGGATTTTTAGTCTGTGCGAGTCTGGCAGTCCCTCTGTTTCACACGGGATGGGCGGACGAATTTCATGATTTTACCAAAAAAAGGAACAAGACTAATAATCTTAAGTTTATTTTGTAAATATTGAACACAACAGGTTATTATTTTATTGTAGAAATAAATCAGGAGGCCCTCAGTGCGCCTCGAGTGTTAAGAAAAAATGACCCTGTAAAAAGTCTTAGCATGATTTCTATGGATTCAGACAAAGTGATACTCTTTTAAAATATTCTGTCAGAGTTCAAATCATCGTCTGCCTAGTCTGCCTAGCAAAAATGAAGAAAACCAAGGTTAAAAGACTAAATATTAATAAATAGGTAGGTATTTCAAAATGAAGAAACTCTTATAAGTACAGATTATAATGTCTATCAACTCCTTATCCAAACTACGTAAATCGTTATCAAATTAAATATATTTAAGTAAAACAGATGGTAAACAAAATTCAACTGCTATACGAACAATTGCATTTTAAAATTATTTGCAACAAATAATTACACTCTTGGCCAACAAAACTAAGGTCAATAATAAATGAACATAATTAGATGACCGAACACATAACAAACGAATTTGTCACTAAACTAAAATACTTCTGGAATATATCAGAAGTTTTACCGTTGATGCGAACTTCTTGGTCTAAAAGTCGCAACAGCAACTACTAAGCATGTAGACCTGGACTCGATTCCCAGTTCCAATTGTTATTTGTTTTTTCAATAAGAGTTTTTCAGTAGCAACCACCATGAATCACCATATCTGGAGCTGTGCCCCTTTGATATGGTGATGAACTATTAGCTAAACCTAATACTCCGGGATTTGCTGGAATTTTTGACTTATTCGTCAACTCGCCTGCAATTAACTCGCTCGCTCGGGCGAGTTGGCACCTTCCGATTTTACCTATTGTTGTTGTCGTCAACTCGCAACTGACCGAAAAATGGTACAGTCATCTATAAAAGTGTTATAATACATTAATATAGAAACCTACTTTATAGTATGAGGCGCTGTAAGATTTGAGTTTGAATATTTGAAAACGTACCTACGATATAGGAGAAATCCCAAGCGTGGGGCAAAGACACCTTGTCAACTATCTGGTATTTTATATTAATTGTATTTTTGTAAAAACAGTGTAAAATACCTGTATACTATGAAGTACCTTTATTTAATGATTTAAATACCACCTTTTCGTGCAAGCCTAGTACTTTTGTGATAAATAGATTTTGCCCAAAACTTGTATGTTGAGACAGAACTGTTAAAATGAAAAATACCACCTTGATTTTATGCAGTCCTAGTACATTTTAGGGTATTGAGTATTCGCCAAAAGATTTTTTTAGTTTTGAAGACCGTTCGTTGTGCGGCATGAAAACCTTCAGCATGATTCTGTTCTCCTAGTACTTTTTGTTCTAATTCCTCATTTAATTTCGGCACCAAAACCTTCTTCCTGATCCTGTTCTCCTGGTACTTTTTGATTAGATTTCACATTGAATTCTAACTTATGAGAAAAATCATTATAACATAAGTCTTTGTGCTTTTATTTTATTAATGATCTCAAATCCGCCCCTAAGACGACCCACTGGCCCTCAATTAACCTACTTTACACGTTTAGTGTCATAAAAGTGTGAAGACGGTTTAATTAAATTAAATGTTAAATAACACTTTTGTAGACGACTGTGAATACGTCAGATTTTCGCTTAGTTGCGAGTTGACGACAACAAAAATAGGTAAAATCGGAAGGTGCCAACTCGCCCGAGCGAGCGAGTTAATTGCAGGCGAGTTGACGAATAAGTCGAATTTTTGACTCAGTATCCTTAAATAACAAGTTTTTTTTTAATGTTATCATCCCTGATACGAGAATGCAATGCTATTCAAATATATTTATAAATACTAACCACCAAAACTCAAAAAAAACATAATTGTTTTACAAATCTTGAAAATTACCTGTATATTTTTTATAAATTTCTACTCTCTTTGGTTTAAAAAGTGGATGCACAAATAAATAATATGATCAAATAAATATGAATATGAATATGATCAAATAAATAATACGATTTAGAAAATTCACGAAAATAATAATTTAAAAAAACTTACCAATATTATATCATCTGTGACATCCTTAGGGTCTGGTGGCAGTGCAAATCTGAAGATGGCCTTCAGTATCTCGAAGTCCATACGGAGCATCAGCCATATTACTTCGAAGATTATTCTGATCGCGTAAATAATCTGTGGTTCCTCTGCCCTGGAAGTTTTCATCTTTATATTAATACACTTTCGTTCAAAATTAAACACTAAATATGTCCACACAAGTTTTTAAATAAGTATAAATAAAATTGGCACACGGCCGGCGTTAACAAGATCTTGCAAAGAACACAGATTTTGCATTATATGGTTTTGGTATAAGATTAAGGGTGTGTTCACAATGGAACGTGAACTTACAGGATAAATATTTTGATATTATAAGATAAATATTTACACTATTGGAAGAGATGACCACAAATCACGATAATTATGAGTTAATGGCGCCCATATTTAATGACTCATGTAAACTGTGCGATAGAAGAAAGAAAGAAGATAACATAGATCCAAAATAAACTGAGATAAGAGCAAGGGTATGAAGATTTGGTACCAGGACTGTCTTGACAGGTAACCATGACAGTGGAACGTAAAGGGCAATTGAAGGAACGCAGTGGATTTTAGACATTAGGAGTCTGACAGTTTCTTAATAAAGTTAGGTAATTATAATTTGGATTACGCTTTGTGAGTGTCATTTAGGTAGCAACAATTTTAAAATATATTTTTTTAGATAAAATTGCACTGATAATCATCATTTCTATGATAATTATGACGACTAAAAATCACACACCGAATCCAAAATAAAGTTGTTTGCATTTAACATTCTTAGTTAGAAACAGAAAACAGACTTTGATCAACCACTGATTAAACTAATTTGTCATTGATTTTTTATATCTTAGCTAGTAATTAGGTTATTATCACAACATTTTTATAATCCTCATAAGTATTTTGTAAGAATATTAAAAACTGCTTGTAGAAACTGTTATCGTATAATAATTATCCACTTTAAAATCATCTCATGCTTACAAAACGTGATTTCATGACTCAGTTTATCTGCACTGCAGTGTAAACAAAAAAATCATTGAAGAATGAATTTTATTATTTAAATGATACAAAATAAATTCACATCTTATTCTCCGAGATTAGACGAAAATAATAGAAGGTTACCTCAGTTGAGTATTAACCATATATTTTTTTTGACTACTTTGTAATGTAAAGTGCAGTGTAAACAAACCTTTATTCAAGTACTTGTCTGTTTAACTGGTAGTATGACATCACAAAACCTTGATACAATAATTTTAATCAGGTTTTACTTGTTCGGGTACCTTGACTAGACAAATTATATCTAACACCAATATTTCATTTTTTTATACACCAATATTTGTTTATAAATAAACTGCAAAAAAAACTTATAAATATTTTATGATTGACTAGCTTCTGCCCGCGACTTCGTACGCGGATCTTGTTGCTTATGTCAGCGACAACGGGGTCGTCGAAATCAAAGTTCTGCAAAGTCTGATACCCAACTCCAAGAGCCCGGGTAAATAATTAATGTGTATTTCAAAAAAGAGCTAAAGGTTCCTAAGAAAGTTTTCCCGTATCTCTTATAGATGCGGATTTCTCCCTTTTGGCCAATTTAAAAGAAACACTCTGTACATTATGTTAAAGTTTAGTTGGGCTTTTGTTGTTCAACATTGCGTTCCAGATCTCCAATTTTTACACGTCAACAGAGAATGCTCATCAGGCTGAATAACTCTTTCTAAGACGTCGATTCTAATGTTATAGTTTAGCTGGGCTTTTGGTGTTCCACATCAGGTGTTCCAGATCTTCAATTTTTATATGTCAACAGAGAGTGCTCATCAGGCCGAACAACTTGGCTAAGACGTCATTCCTGTATTTCTTATAGTAAAGCTGGGCTCTGGAGTTCCACATCAGGTGTTCCAGATCTTCAATTTTATTCTCTCAGCAGAAAATGCTCATCACGTGGAACAATTTTTGCTATGGCACCATTTTTGTATCTCTCATAGTTTAGCTGGTCTGTTGCGGTTCTGCGCCAGGTGTTCAAGTTTCCAAAATAAATTATAGCCTATGTTTTGACCAGACTTAATACCTTTAAAACAAAAAAAGAATCATTCAAATCCGTCCAGTACTTTTTGAGTTTATCCCGGACATACATACAGACAAACAGACAAACAGACAAACAGACAAAAATTCTAAAAACTATATTTTTGGCTTCGGTATCGATTGTAGATCACACCCCAAGTATTCTTTAAAAAAAATAATCAATGTACAGTTTTGACTTTCCTACTATTTTATTATATGTATAGATAGATGTTATCCGTTGATACGAGTAAGCTCGTAACTATCGACTGCACTTCGGTATGTTTTTTGTTTTGGAAAAGTTATAAACGAAAATAAAGTGAGAAATCTTATTATGTCAACAACTCAGTTATTTTTAACCTAGTTGTTGATACCAGCAGTACCTACATTAAACTTAAAATGAAAATGGGGAGATTAATAAACTAGAATTTTGGATTACGCAGTAATAGAATATTTAAAATATTTATAGACGAGGCCTATGCCCAGCAGTGGACGTCCTACCGCTGATATGATGATGATGATGAAATTGGTGCCACTGTATTTCAAAGAAAAAATCTTCAGCGTTGAGGAAAGTATCCATAAAGAATGAGTCTAACAAAAGTATTTTTGGATTGGTGACTATGGAGGTTCATAAATTGTCGTTTAAAATTGCGAAAGTTAGTGAGTACGGATGGATGTTTGTTACTTTTTTTACACAAAACTTACAGAAAAGTTTGTATGGATTTTCACTTACTATTACATTTTATCCCACTAAGACGTTCCCATGGGAAAATACCGAATTTCACGCGGATGACGCTGTGACGTAATTTAGTACTTTTTATGAAAATCTCTGTTGGATTTGTCTAAAATTGGGCTATCCAAGGTCGTTTGTGTTGATACTTATTATGACTTCAACTTATTTTGATTTATGTGATAAAGATGAACGTAAATCCCTAATCCCTGACCTAGACAATAAATGAACTTGTCATTTATCAATTATTATTCCGCGGTCCGCATCACCGGGTCCGCATCATCAGCATCGCCGGGACCATTTATTATCAATTAATATTCTGCGGTCCCCGGCAAGCCTTGGTCCAGCAGTATCGCCAGGTCCCTCTGGACATTTTCCGGGAAGGGTTTGTCAAGGCTACACCAAAGCCCAAGAAATGCTCAAAAGTCGGGGTGGGGGGGGTCCCTTTTTGTACATTTTTGTCCCGCAACTATTCCTGACAACTTTTTAGAGTATTTTAACTAAAAACCAGTCAATGGTTAGGGACTGTAATCTTGTTGTTAAGGTAAAATCATCAAATTAATGTCTCCTCCCGCTCTGGGTGGAGCAGAAGCTGCAGAAGGCACTGTCTGACTGTTCTTGTAAGCCTTTTAGATTCCAGGGATATGGTTGCATGTTACGACAACCCCGCGACCCCGGCTACATGATATCTGTTTAAAGTTCAAGACTTTTTTTTTATTTTTTTTTTTTACGTGGTAAAATCATCAAATGAGACCTCTCACCCCGGGCAGGGCGAGAGGTACTGTCAGACTTGTACTGACTAAAATCCACGGTGTTCTTCAGTAGCCCTTTATGTTCCGGGGTCACGGTGATGGTATGAGTCCCGCAACCCCGGCAGGCTTTGGCCCTCTGAGAGGGGGCCCCGTCATTTTGCTGACAGCTCTTTGAGGCGCGCGTGGAACACGACGCGCCGTCGACCCGGGCATGGTCCATGGTCGGGCGGCGAGTTGCCCTTTACTCGCCGCCCGCATGCCCGCGCCTACGGTGGCCGGAGATCGTCTTGCGACGTCCGACGCCGTGGGCGTCCACCACCGCGGGTGGGGCGGAGGGAGGACCTTGTCCTCTCTCTCACGCGGCCCGCCTCCTCCTTCGCGAGCATGACTGCTTCGCAGAAGGAGGCGACCGCTTCCCACTCCGTCTCGCCCCGCAGCATGGCCGCGACCAGTGCTGGGCGCGAGAGGTCTCCGCCTATCGCCGCCGTGAGGACACGTCGGTGCTCCGCCCAAGCGGGGCAATCCTGCACCGTATGCTCGACTGTGTCCTCCGGGCGATCTACGCAGTGGTGACACCCAGGCGTTTCTTCCTTTCTCATAAGACACAGGTACCTCCCGAAACATCCGTGTCCGGTGAGGACCTGCGTCAAGCGGAAGCTTAGGACGCCGTGACGTCTCTCCAGCCACTCCTCAAAGAGGGGTCTTATCGCCGCTATTGCGGCGTGCCCGGCCGTCGGTCGCGACAGTCGTGCCCTCCATACTGCCCTGAGATCGCGCCGGAGCTCTTCCCGCCGCGCCTCGACTTCTCGAGGCAGCGGGGTCACGCCCCGGCGCTGCGCCTCCACGCGCCATTCATAGACGCGCTGGAGGGCAGTCGCCTCCAGATCCCAGGGCAGCAATCCGGCGAGCAGGTTGGCCGATTCGCCGGCAATCGTGCGGTATCCCCGGATCATCCGGATAGCCATGACCCTCTGGCATGCGACCAATTTGATTGGTCGCGTCCGGATGCTTAGGGCCCACACTGGGGCCCCGTAGAGGGCCATGGACCGCACGACACCGGCGTACAGCCTACGGCAGGAGGCGTTTGGCCCACTGAGGTTGGGCAGGAGTCGCCTGAGGGCGCCCGCTGCCCGATTCAGTTTCGGGGCCAAACACAGGAAGTGCTCCCGGAAGTTCCACCGGCTGTCGAGGACGAGTCCCAGGTACTTCATCGTCCTCAAGACGCCGATGCGAACCCCTCCCACCGTGATGCTGTAACCCGACGTGGGCGCGTTGACGCGGCCATGAAAACACATGGCCTCCGTCTTGCGCAGCGCCACGTCGAGTCCCAACCGCCGGATCCTCTCCACGACTGTCGCGACCGCTCGCGTCGCCAAGTCGGCCGCCGCCTGGTGCGACTCTCCCTGTGCCAGGACGAGCGTGTCGTCAGCGTAGCACACTACGCTGACGCCGTCAGGGAGGTCGCCGCGCAGCACCCAGTCGTACCCGATGTTCCACAGGTGCGGCCCCAAGACCGAACCCTGTGGAACACCGCACGACAAAAGTTCAAGACTTTGCACCAATTTTGCAAGAAAAATCTTGCACACAAAATCACAAGATTTGACTTGAAGATGACTTGTATATGAGATCGCCGAGTAATTTATGACTGTAACGTTGTTCTATTTGAAAGATCCTGCTTAACACAATGAAAATAATAATCACTGATTAACGATAACATAACACCTTTGGATTTCTCGTCAATGACAAGAGGACGGCGACACTTAAGTTATAAAATTGGACAGCTATTTGCCATTTTTCAGAATAGCACCCTCTTAATTCCAGTGTTCAGTCAGTGTAAACATGAAATTATTATCATCTCTAGTTGACTAACTTTCTCAATTAATACTGTTCGATATGAGACCTGACCGGACCGTACAGACAGATGTGTTGCTGGGGAGTTTGTTCCGCCACTTCTTCCCAGCCAAAACACTAGGAAGTGTCTAAGGGGGGGGGGGGGGGGTT
This sequence comes from Agrotis ipsilon, assembly GCA_028554685.1. NCBI lineage: Eukaryota > Metazoa > Arthropoda > Insecta > Lepidoptera > Noctuidae > Agrotis > Agrotis ipsilon. The sequence goes on from CM052955.1 coordinate 17,703,506, forward strand.
GGGCGCTTTGTGGGACTGTCTTATGTAAAAATTGACCTTCAAAAAGTGCTGATAAATCAGCCTAATTTGAATCAATGACTTTTGATTTTGATTTGAATTGACCTATTTGATACTATCATAGGGTCCAAAATAGCAAAATATGGTGTCAATCAAAACAATATTTAAAAAAAAACTTTTATAAGAAGCTACGTGCCATAATGCATTGAATGTTCAATACGATACATTAACAACAATGATAAAAAAATAGTCTAAAAATAGCTTATCACCATATTTAAGAAAGTTTAACACTTACATGTTGTTGGTCCGTGTTCTCTGGCGGTACTAAGTAAAATGATATTAAACTCTTTAACAGAGCTATTGATAACGACTGATAAGGTTCAGTTTGGTGCTAGATTAGCTGACTGGCTTGCTACACACGAGCGACTAAACGGAGTCTTCGTAATTTATGTAAAACTGTTTAGTGTATACGAACTTTTGTTTTGCGACATCTAACAAAATAGTTATCTGTCTACCTGATAGTTTTAATATTTTTAGTGATTAGGGTCTTTAGAATTAATTTCGACGTAGTTGATTATTCCGAGTTCAAGGAATCCTTAGCTTTTGTAAAAGATCCTAGCTTCTTAATCATAAGTCCCGAGTAAGTTGTTATAAATTATGCGAAAGTTTGAATTTTTTGATAAATGGATCTGTTTGTTAATCAATCACGTTAAAATCTCTGAACGAAGCTGGATGCTGGATGAAATATTTTGTTATACAATAGGATAACGATACGATAAGATGGGATACCTAGGTACCAGTAAGTATTACTCATAGTTTTGAGATACACCAGTTAATTCAGAGTAACAAGCACAATACAAGTTGAATAATTGATAGTCAAATTTTAAATGAATGAGACCGTGGTAAAAATATAACCTTAAATAATTAATTAATTATACATATTTTTTTCCATCTTTATTTGCAGTTGCATACGTTTAACATAACATCTCTCAGGCACGTTGACTCATCTTAATTTATAATGAACTAGGATTATAATTTTCATGTTACCTGCAATAAGAAGATAACCTACAGAGTTTTAATTATTTAATTACAACAACATAGACATAATTGCAAAAAAAAACTCAAACATTGCTCAAACAACAATTATTTATTTCAAACCATGAACTTTCAGTCATAAAAACACATGGAATAAAGGTGTATTTGCTTTGACAAGTATGTCAAGAGGGTAGTCGGTAACAAAGTTTGAGCGTGTTTCTTTGCGTAGCCTTCTTATTACATAACTGGTCGTCACGAGAGTGTCTTATCTACCGGTTGGTCTTCTAATATTGTTTCATCACCATACCTACATATTTCTTACGAAAGTTTAACTTGTATATATGGTCAAAAAAACATATGACATCGAGAATGAGTTATTTAGATTCTGTTTTAGTTCTTGAACCTTTTAATTTCCTACCTAATAAGACCTACGATACACATGCCAGTAACTTGCATAAAAATATGCAAGTAGCTGGCATCCCACTCATATAATATCAGTCACCAATCAGAAGTAAAGTGCAATGGCATGCAAGCTATTAGAATACTTTTGTGCAAGTTACTGGCATCTTTATCGTAGCCGTAAGTAGAACACGTACTTTTTAAAACAGTTTGAGGTCACTGCATTTCGGGGAAAATGCTAATTATTGAACCAGTAGATTTTTCGGTGCGAAGCCGTTATGTCGCAAGTGTATAGCCGTCCTTAGGATATCAAACAAACATCAAACACTGCATTATTAAAGTAGAAAGAATATCTAGTCATGATACAAAGACCAAAATTATGATTAATTAGGTGTAAAGTCCAAGAAATCAAATTGTTGTCCTTGAGATAAGAGCAGTTCGGTAGCAATTATGACGAATAAAGAAATGGGGAATAGTTCGAGAATGGATTTAATTTCTAATTTATGTTTACTATGGAACCAAAGCATACAGAGCATTTACAAAGGGTCCCGGGGCATTTAGGCTACCAGTCTTTGGGGAAAACACCGGGCAGTGTGGGATTTTTACCTCACTAAAACCACCCCGGTAGTCACCATCAGCACATGGGAGGATGCACCGTTTCCCCTTTGTGCAACGCCTGTTAGGGCACATCGCTAAGGGGAAAAAGTGTACGTAAGTAACTGAGTGTGATTCCTGTTTTAAAAGGTGGTCTCGTACTGCCCGGTGGGTATTTAATTTACAATTTACATGCAGTAAAAGACCACCTCTATTAAGTTCTTACCAACGGGCTTACATTAAATATGACGTAATTGCAGTGTTTCCTAAATTTTTTCGCTGTGCACTTACATAAAGGTTTGGTATTTTGTGTTTCAGTGCCCTAAAAAGTCGATATCAGGTGACAAAGATACTATATTTTAAATGGGTTTCCTCTTAACCTCAATGTAACCCAGACCGTTGAGGCTTTTGGCTGTTTTTAGTTATAGAGTAATAAATAAAATCAAAAGCATTTATTTCAAGTAAATAGGGAACTTTTGAAATGTCAAAGACATAAAAAATATAATTAAATACTACAAAGTTATGGTGCTACAGTCCCAGTCACAGAGATAAAAACTGTGTAAGTACCGTAGATGCCCGTTCCAAGAAATAGATGTCTATGGAAAAGATCTCCATGGACAGTCTTTTTAGATCGCCAAAAATTATGAGAAGACAAACATACATCCATCCATCTTAAACTTTCACATTTGCAATAGTAGTACGACATTTTGCAACCAGGAAATACAAGAGTAACGCTGTTTCACACAACTTCTACAAGTTATTTAGTAACACACACTGATAACCATCTTCTTGACTGTGTTTAATAGAATTATGAAACTCATTCACCTCATTTTATTCCATATATTTTGGGCCTGCAACATTGCGCAGGCCCAAAATACAAGGTTTCGAAATCGTCAAATGAGTATTCCCGCCTAGGGTGGAGCGGAAGGAACTGTCAGACTCGTACTGACTAAAATCCTGTGTTCCTACAAAACCCCTTTACTTTCTAGGGTCACGGTTATCTGTTTAGAGAGTCATGCGACTATCTCCTATACTAATCCTTCACCGAAATCAGTACTTAGACATATAAATTCGGTAACGATTTTCATTTCAATTGGCCGATGAGTAAACTTCCATTACTCCAAAAAAATTTTAAAATCTTACCTAATTCGAAATTTACGGAACAACATTGAGATAAATCCAATAAAATACACTTAAACATTTATAAACATCACTTCACCAAACTCACACTTAAAAATATAACATTTAAAAAAAAAACACAATTTTTAAACCATAGTCTCAAACTTTTCTATAATCATTTTAGCGCGTTAATTTGAAATTAGAACTACGAACGCTGATATTCTCATCTCGACATCACTAGCCGTATACTAACATGGCGACTCAAACCAGCCAGTACAATTTTTGGGGCTCTGTATTAGGTAATCGGGTACCTATTAAAATTTACTTTCATTTTAGTAGCGTAACTTGACCTTGAGAATTATTTTGGCCAATTAAAACTTGGAATGTCTGTTAAAGTAGCACGTTTGATTGTTGCAATAGTAAATATTTGAGTATTCATTAGTACCAAATGCAAAACAAAATAGCAGGCTACCTATTTGTCGTTTTCGGTAAAAAATGTTTTCTTAGTCTCGTGTTTCCCAAAAATGTTTCTACTATGGCCCCGTAATTTTCACAGTGCCCTTTCGTGACCCATTTTGTAATTCAATCTGTTTCTATTAGGCTTAACACTCTTATTTTGGGAAACTTATACAAATGTATGTGTAATTTTAATGTAATTTAATAATACATTCTATTTCATTAAATAGAATGTGTATTTTTTTACAAACTATTCTTTAAATAAAGGTAAGGCAAATTTCGAGATCCAATTACCAAAAACAAACAAAAAAAAACAGGTCGAAATGGAAGATGGCAAACCAGTTGTCTATAGCTCTGTTAACGTAAAGTAAGTGCCGGAACTTTCACTTATTTATTTAGGTATTTTCAATTAAAAAGCATAAATGAAGTCTGTTATAAATCCTTATTTTATAAACAAGCAACACATCGTTAGACACTTTGGCTAAGACAGAGTATAACAATATTAATAATGTATTGAACTGTGAATAACTGGGTACAGATAAACAACACATCAACCTACCCCAATCCATAAAATTTTACCAATCGAATTTGAGCCTTCTGCAATTGTTATAAAGTAGAAAATCTATTAATAAAATTTTACAGATTGTCTGTACGGCGTCTGTACATTGTATAAATTGTATTGTTGTTAATTACACAGTGGTCAGAGATAATGCGGAGTTAATAGCGTTTGTTATTTAACTAAAGAACACACCAACTGAGATACACATTATTTATCATATTTTTTAGAATAATAACTTTACTATTCAATAATAAAATTATGCTAGAGAAAGAGTAACCGAACTCTTCGATCCTGATTATCTGGATCGCCTCATCTCACAGCTCTTAGCGTGCCTTTGAGGAAATAGGATGTCCAAAAAAACTGAAGGACTGCGGACAGAAGTAGAAGCCCCGCAGCAGGGCTCTGTCTACTACGCCTTGGCTTGGCTTTATTTTTTGTACATTTTCTGATCAATCAATTAATTTGATTTCTGACTGCCTTAGTAATTTTGAGGCCGATGTAGTTATTTGACAATAAAGGCCGCTTTAGAGTGAATTTCAACAGGTCCTATAAAATCTTCATTTCCGTGGTTTTTTTAATCTTAAGCTTTTTTAAAAAAAAGAAACGCTCTTATTAAAGTTTTTGATAATGTATATATTCTTGCTTAATGTCTAGCAGATAACTTAAAAACTAACGAGATATAAGGATTTAAAAATTTCGTGCCACGGCGATGAAACATGCGTGCACGGCAATGAAACAAGCGCCCACGGCATTGAAAGAACTGTGACATGGCAATGAAAGAATCAATCAACGATGAGTACAATATATGTTAAAATTAGAACTACAATTATATTCAAACTGATTGACAGACTTTGACAAAATAATATTATGCATCATACCGACATTTGAAATTAAAAAAAAAAAATCGTCTTGTACATGTTTATTTTCAAGCCCATAGCCCACCCATTGTGAAACTCAGTCGAGGCCATCAAGCATCATGCTGAGTTCCTCCATCGACTTGCCATGACTATGATGTCGTCGGCAAATCGAAGGTGAGTGACGTATTCGCCGGTGATGTTGATGCTAAGTCCTTGTCATTCCAGGAGCTTGAAGGCGTCTTCCATTGTGGCACTAAACAGTTTCAGGGAGATAACATCCTTCTTACGCCTCTTCTCAATGGAATCGCCTTCGTGCTCTGCTCCTGTACTCGAACCGACATGGTGGCGTTATAATACAAACACTTCAACACTTTGATGTACCGATAGTCAATACGGCATCGCTGGAGTGACTCAAGTACCACCCATGTTTCCACCGATACGATGGCTTTCTCATAGTCCACAAACGCTAAGCATAATGGCAAGTTATACTCTTCGGTCTTCTGTATAACTTGCCGCAGCGTATGGATGTGGTGTATGGTAATATAGCCTCTTCGGAAACCGGCTTGTTCGGGAGGCTAGAAGTCATCAAGTCTGACAGTCATGACTCAGAAGCATGATGGGTCTGTAGATCTTCAATAGGCTGTTATCAACTTTTTTTAAGAAAAGCACCACTTCGCCTTTGCTCCATGCTTCAGCGTTTTGCCCTAGAACAGGACGGTATTAGTGAGCTTCTGGAGGACTTTAAATACCGGTATTCCACCCGCTTTCAGAAGCTCTGAAGTGACTTAGATATACGTCTATTTAGCTGCTTATATGACTTCGCGTCATTGGAAGACTGCAACTGTAGCAAACCTCGTTCAGACATGAGGTTTAAGGTTTGCTCGGTCAATAAGTTCTCAGGGAAAGCAAAGCGATTAGAAAGCTCGAGTTGATTTCGGGGTTCTGAATATGGGACCCAGTAGGTGGGAGCGTAGACTTCATCAGGCTGGATCTTTCAAATCAAATCTAAAGAGAGACCAGAGAGAAACAATCTAGAGTTAACTTGACGAGTTTTGTACTGTCAGTAATCGGTATTACCTGAATCGCAGGTGACAAAAGATGTTTTCTTTGCCTAATCATACCATGGCGATGAAAACACAAGTCACGGAAATGAAATACCTGGCCACGGCAATGAAACTAAATTGTTTTACAAGGCATGGCAATGAAATTTTTTTAATTGCCATGTTTTTTTTTTTAATTTCCATAGCAAATTTCGGCCACGGAAACCACGGCAATGAAAACACGTCGATGAAAATCAAGGCAAAAAATATAAATAACAAAAAAACTATGAATTATTCGAAGAAATAAGCACCTCACAAATGAACATATGAGGAATGGTGTTCTATCGAATGCTTACTCATGAAGACAAACTTATTCAAATATCAGTTATATCTATCCACGGCGATGAAAGAAATTTTTTCCAGTAACATAAAAATTGATTATTTAAATTTATGGTGCGAAAACGCAGGCACGTGTGTACTTCCTTCCACGTTGAGCACTTAGACAGCACTAATATGCAACGTTTAGCATACCGGTAGGGGGGAAGAAAGTAGTAGATAAAACAATATCCTTGAACATGATTAGGACACGGCGATGAAGGGAGTTCTGGGACAAGTGATTTTTTATTAACCATTCGTTGTTTTGTTTAAATATTTGAATAAATGTATTCTGTAGCAATACTTTAACTATTCATGTATCAAATAAAACGAGGTTTTAGTATAAATAACCAATAGATTTTTGTCAATGTGGAATAATACACAACAAGGTGAAGTGTGGACAAACACGGCAATGAAAGATTTCGAGGTTTAATATTTTTTTTTGGAATATCCATTAATCCAATTAAATAAACATTCAGTGCTACACATAGATTACTATTTCACCTACCCGGAAAAAAATTTGAGAACGTCATAACTATGTTTTTTAGTACCGATTTCATTGATGCCACGCAATTTTCGGTCCCGGGAAATTCACTCTTTAATAAGCACCCAATTTTTGTACATTTTTAACATCTTTGTTAGGTATCTTTTTAGAGTTATTTTCACATGATTATCACATAACACTTTCTATCCTAATTAAGCGGCATAGTTACTATTTAAACTGCGGTACGTGTATCCTAGCGCGTTTTTGCTGAACACTTTATAATTTATTGCATGTTATAATTAGGTATGTAATTGGCAAAGTAGACCCCTGACTTTAAAATAAAGTAATCATTTTAATAATGCTGGTAATTGAAGTGGAATGGTCTCGTAAGTGTTCGTTATATCGCGGGCATGCGGACAGCGAGTAAAGGGCAACTCGCTGTCCGACCATGGACCATGCCCGGGTCGACGGCGCGTCGTGTTCCACGCGCGCCTCAAAGAGCTGTCAGCAAATGACGGGGCCCCCTCACAGAGGGCCAAAGCCTGCCGGGGTTGCGGGATTTATTTCCTCACCGTGACCCCGGATCATAAAGGGCTAATGAAGAACACCGTGGATTTTAGTCAGTACAAGTCTGACAGTACCTCTCGCCCTGCCCGGGGTGGGAGGTCTCATTTGATGATTTTACCACGCAAAAAAAAAAAGTGTTGGTTATATGGACACTAGCTGTTTCCCGTGGTTTCACTCTCGTTGATCAGCTCCTATTGGTTGTAGCATGATTTTAGGAAAACCTCGAAAAATAGACGATACAACACGCACATTTTTTAAAATTTGGAACAGCCTTTCCTGAGATTTTTCAACCAAACAAACGAACTCGGCTGTATTATGTTAGTGTATGTAGATAAAATTTTAAATAATAATTGAAAAACGACAGTTCTGCGGGTTTATGGTCCAGTTAGATTCTTGACATAGATAAGTTATTTTGGCTAGAATACTTGATCATGTTCCCATTATAAAGACACAGGAGATACTGGCCTCCTCTCTTTTTTTTAAATGATATTGTTGAGGTAGATTGAGTTATAAAACCTTAGTATTTACTTAAGGTGGAGCGTCAGTAGTAGCCCGCGAAATTTTAATTTTCAGGTATTTTTTTGCAATTTGTTATCAGTGTCAAGTTATAACTTGATCAAAATATGATTCGCGGCAATAACAAGTTTAGTTTTATATACAAAAATAATCAAAACAGTCGCTTCATTCACTCTCACAAATATTTGATCAAAATAAGTTAGATTTTGGATTTTATACCAATTTTGACCTAATCTTTGTGAGCGGGACTGGAGTGAATGTTTTGGTCATTCTGATTTGTAAAGTTATGATTTCTATTGTCGCGAATCATATTTTGATCAAGTTATAACTTGACACTGTTAAGCAAATCGCAGAAAATACATGAAAATTTAAATTTCGCGGGCTACTACTGATGCTCCGCCTTAGCAGATACCTTTTGCAGAGTCATTTTGTCACGGAACTGACTTAAAAAGACACATTAACCTTTAAAACAAGGGATATCCGTAGGAATTCTGTCTGATAGTCTACTCAGTGTCGGAGGACTAATCGGATGATAATGAAAATCATTTTCTTTTTTTTTTTTTCTGACACATGCTTGCACTGACTGGACAGGCCCACTCAGATCTGTGTGGTTCTTTCTTCAAAAGAACACCTCAGACACCTGCATGGTTCTCATATAACTAATACGAAATTGTCTGGACTTTAAAAGAGACTGTGACCTCTGAGTTTGTTTCGGATGTTTCTTCTCAGAGTAGTCAGGTACGAAACATCGACCTCATCTAGTTTTTAAAAATAGTGTTTTTTGACGTGTAAAAGAGTTTGCCAAAACCAATTTGCTAAATAAACATCATTTATCATTTATTTATCAAAAAATATGATCTACCCAAAAATAAAGTCAAAAGAAAGTAACAGACACTCTAAAGTTGAAAATATTATGATAAAAATACAAAGAAATAACTAAAATGAGCCCCAGTGTTATTGTAAGAAAGTATTAAAATTATTTGTGTAACCTAGACATTATCACTAAGGGCAGGGTCACAGAGATAAAAAAATGTTATTTTAAAGTTCAAGTCAGTTTGTTTGATTCTTAATGAAAGGCTGTTTGTGTTCTGCCGGGGTCGCGGGTCTATCTCACCTGGTAACCGTAGCCCTGGAACGTAAAGGGCTATTGAAGGATCACCGTGGATTTTAGTCAGTACAAGACTGACAGTCCTACCCGTCCCACCCTGGGCGGGAGGACTCATTGGATGATTTTACCACGATAAAAAAAGCTGTTTGTGTGAACGCACCAAGAATGTAGGAAAAAATCCTAGAGTGGAGCACTGATTGGTCGTTTTTTGGGTACTGTTTTTATGAATTTTGAGATCCAAAAAGTAATTATCAAACACTTTTTTTTTGAGTTCAAATATTTTTTTTGTGTTTTCTTTATGAATTAATAAATTAATAAAAAAACATGCAAGAATTAAGCGCCTTTCTCTTATTTCATAGCATGATTTACACTTCCACTAACACATCGCATATCAATGTTCTGTCAATGTAGCACAAAGCTATTAAAGTTTATCAGGCGTTTTTTAACACTTAGGTACGAACACCTGTCTTTGACAGCGGGAATATAGATAAATGCCCTCCGTAGAATTTATCTATGTGGAGGTATTCCACGAGTTTTCCATTGGTAGCAGTTTGAATCGCTGGCAACTTTACATTACATAAAGAGGTTATAATCAAAAAAAGTGCGGTACAAAAAAAATACTAAAACCAAAATTGCATCTTATTTATCTATTCGAAGCTCACCAAAAAAAAGGGATTGCTTTTACCAAGAATATTTGGAATTTTTTTTTTGAAGAATTTATTAATGGTATTTAAAGAAACCATTCTCACACTTTTCCAGGCATCTCGATTGTTCTGGAAACTTTTAATTGAGTCTAGGAAATTGAATCAGTTGGTACAATTTCCTTACGAAGTTTTAGTGCAGTTACCGTCATAACATATCCTGCATCGCTACATAATCGTTGTTAGTATCCATAATAAAATGTTACAAATATCGAGTATCAGTACCTAATGTTTGTATTTGTTTTCGATTAACTAGCTTATACGCCCTAGGCATCAATCTTGGCTGAATCGTAATTGCTTTACTGGATAGTTGTTAGATCCAGATTCCGTATTGTATATAAGACCGTTTCTATAAACTCCAAAGGTTATCATCATCTTCCTGCCTATATCCCATTTTACTTGTGGTCGGCGCAACACTTTTTTTTCTTCCATTCTCCCCTATCAGACGTCACCGTTTCATTTACTCCTTTTTCATTCATAATATCATCCCTTACTTCAAAGTTAAATGGGAATATTAATCCTGCTGTTATTAACTCACAAAATCCGCCATAAATAACATTTTTCATCATATCAGCAAAATATTCGTCAGGTGTGGCGGTGTTATAATCATTCTTGTCGTGGGTCATAATTGAACACTTCAAGGAATCTCTAGAGATTCCTATGTGAAAACATACCTGCTAAAAACGACTAAATCCGTAATTTTTCGTAAAGGGCCTTTAAACAAATTTAAATCGCAGTACACAGAGCTACATACAGCATCAAGCCATGCAACACTAGTACATATAAGTAGACCACTTAATGTATTAGGTACCTATTTTATACAAATTCCTATGTGACCGACACTTTGGGCCTTTTCAGAAAACTAGCATTGTGTAATTTAAAAATGTCGACATTTTAAAAATGACGACAATGTCATGCAAGACATAATCAATGTCATGTCTTTCATGCTAAGATAGGATCTGTTTGACGTCGCACAGGACTAAATTCATCATCTGCCTAACCTTTTCCCAACTATATTGGGGTCGGCTTCCAGACGAACCAGATGCAGTTGAATATCAGTATTTACATTGAGCGACTCCACAACCCAGTAACACGGTAATAGAAACCCCACTGTAAGACTGGTTATCAGTCTTTCGACTATGATTAACGACTGTGAGCAACGGCTTTACGTGCTTTCCGAGGCACAGTGGATACTCACTATGACAGATGGTCACTCATCCACGGACCTACCTTGGCAAGCGTGGTTTAATCCGGAAGTACGCGGCATGTGTGGTTGTGCCACGAGCTTCAAATGACTAATTATGTTTATTTTTTCTATTTGATATCTTACTTTTAATAATTTATTTTGTTTTTCCTTTGTTGTTTTCTTTCTGTATATTTGTGTTGTCCTGTCCTGTTTTGGTGTCAAAATAATCCCTTTTCTTTCATCCTTTCATGATAGATAGCCGTGTGTACTGAATGTAGTCTGCGAACAAGATTTTTGTACCCGTGCAAGCCAGATTACATTATGGCGCTGACTTGCACAGTGGTTCACCTTGCACTCGTTTTATTAGCCGGCTCTAAACGCGTGTTATGTAAGCCAAACTGGATTATAATTTATAATGTCGATGGACTATTGGACTATGGCTGTATCTATGAGGAGAATAGTTATAATAGGTAGCTTAGTCATGTTTGTATTTTTCATTTAAAATGCGGTTATGACTTGATCATAATCGAATTTTACGAACAAACATGTTTGCCTTTTCTTAATTTGTCATTTGGCGAAACACTCAGCATTGCCACTTTGTATGGATTTTGATATTTTTCTCATTTATTTATTTGAATAAAATAAAAAGGGGACGTTTGAAGGTAGCGTTTGTTACAGAAAAAATTAAAAAGAACCACCTGTCTTTGAATGGATGGATGAAGGAATGGACATGAAGAGGGATGATTCTTGTGACTTAAGAGAGCTTTGAGTTTGAATGTTGATGGATGGAGAGGAAGAGGAAGGCCAAAGAAAAGATAGATGGATTGTGTAAGGACTGATATGAAAGGAAAATGAGTAAATGATACAGTGATGTCTGATAGGGGAGAATGGAGGAAGAAAACGTGTTGTGCTGACCCCAAGTAAAATGAAATTAGGGCCGAAAGATAATTACAATAAAAAAGTCGTATTGCTATTATGAACTGTTCCACGACCTTTTAACAGGTACACAAACACTCAATAAAAAAAAAATATAGAAGTTTGTGTGAGACATCCCATTTCATTCCACATAAGCATTAAAGCATTGTTTAGCAATCACATTACGCACTCAAAGCCTATGCAATAAACGATTGATCAAATCGCTTCAAATGACACTGATTTGCATGGCAACACACGTGTTCAGTCATCTATGCTTTCGTCATAAAACAGAGAACATACAAATTACTAGTAGTTTATAAAAGTTTATCTCGTCGGTACTTGGACATCGATCAGAAAAAAACAGATTTCAGAGTATTTCTAATTTTTACTTTTGGGCTACATTTCGTTCTACAAAAAAATGATCTTCTAATGAACAGATATATTTTTAACTGTTAATGGACATAAATATTTATGACATAACGTAATTGAACAAAAATAAATACAACGTAATGATTGAAAATGAAAATCTTTTGGATGACTAAACACAGGTACTACTTTGTTCTCTTCTTCCATTGTCTTCTGTCTGAAACACTAGAAGAAGAAGTTATAGTAGAAATAACAAAATCATCGAGTAAAATCATCGAATGATTCCTCCCACCCAGGGCAAAGCGCAGAAGGAACTGTCAGACTTGTACTGACTAAATCCATTGTATCTTTCATTAGCCCATTAAGTTCCGGAGTCATAGTAGCTCGTAAGTCCCGCGACTCCGGCAGGCTTTGGCCCTCTAAAGAGGCCTCGTCATCTATTTATCTTCTTCTTCTATAATATAAAAATGGATCGCTAAATGTGTTGCTAAGCTCATAACTCGAAAACGGCTAGACCGATTCGGATAATTCTTTTTTTGTTTTGTTTGTAACCATCGGGACCGGGTTTTAGAGGAACCACCCGTGTGAAGCCGGTACGGGCCGCTAGTTAATGATAAAAGCTGTATTGCAAAACTTCTTTCCCACTATTAAAAAAAAACTGATAATGCAACCAGGACCACTCCTAATTATTTTGTAAGAATCTGTGTCAACGGCCAATGTCTTATGATTTATGAAGCAAGGTATTCAGTGATGGCGCCAACTCGACTAGAAATGGCGCAAACGCATCTCACGTGCGAGTTTAGTAACGAAGAACGTGTTTCTGTGAGTTTGGTAAGGTCGAGTCTCACAACGCAAAGCGCTTTTTTTTGTTGAAAAAATTTCCTCCTGCCCTGTGTGGAGCGAAAGGGACTGTGTTCTTTTACGTTTTAGAGTCACTATCCCGCAACCCGGCAGGCGTTTGGCTGGTGGGGTGGGGGAGTCAGATTTCTGACAGTTTTTTGAGGGACAGAGAAGGCTAGGCTCTGTGTTTTTGTATGTTATCGTTTTTAATTGGGAATGTCATCTATAAGTGGTCTGCCTAGAAAGTTGTTGCGTGGACAACTGAACAGCAATAGTAGGAGGGAAACAACTAAAGGATTACTAGCTGTTGCTAAGAAACCTTTGTCTGGTCCTCCAAATTCGGCTCAGGGTGCTGGGACGACATTCATTTTATCAGCAGGATGATGAAAAAAAATCTTATGGAACGGTAAATCTTGATAGTCTTTATAGTAATATTATAAGACGAAAAAGCTATTATCACAATATCACGATACGGTAATGATCCCGCGGCTAAATTTGGTAACACAGGTCATATCTTGCGTCGATGTGAGTTTGGTAAGGAAGCCTATCGTCTGCGCCTGCACACTCACTAGCTCGTGAAATGGTAGATAGTTTGTGTAAGTATATTGTGCGGTTGGTGAATATTGGCGTAAAACATAATTATGATTACGTCGTTTTCCAAATTAATATCATAAAGAGAAAAGATTTTAGTGATTGTACCGGTTAAACTATATAACACTAACTGTCTGTGTGTGTGTACTGAATATAATACACGCTACGTGGGTCTAATAAGTTATTGTACACACGTCAATAGGTCGATCTACCCGATTCGATTCTACCAATCGAAAATTAGCCTTCCTATATTGTTATAAGGTTGAAAATCTATTGAAGAAATTTGACAGATTGATTTAGGCTGATGTGTTGGTGTCTGTCCCTTATATGGTGGTCCGTGGACTTGTGAACCGACGAGTATACCAATACTCGTCGGTTCACAAGTCCGCGGTTCAATTCGATAAGCTCGAGTACCGTATTATAAGATACCTACAAAAAGTGTAATAAACAGAATGTTCTTTAAAGTAATCTCATTCTGTGGAAATCTGTGTAATCTATTATAATTCATACATCTTAAAATAAACTTGTGTTATTTTTCTAAACTTGAAACTTAGTTGTGTAAAGGTTTAGGCAAAGGATGATGGCCCAATTGTGTGTAGCAGCTACAATCCATGTCGAAAGTTCATCGTGTTAATCAAAACATTTAATTGAACTGACCTAACCGCCAATTCAGAAAAGCGTCACTACAGTTGTGTACAAATTAATATGTGGTGCCCTTGGACTAGAAAGTCGAGTGTTTCGCCGCTATGTGTAAAGGTGAATGCTCACGATTTCACGGATATTAAAATAAAGGAAATTGAGAAAAACAAGCTGCTTTAGTACCTATTTGCAAGGTTGGTTTTTTTGTTGTTGTAAATATCGCTATCGATATTGAATTGGATTATCAGATATTTACTTTATGTATGTTTTATGGGATGGTAAACAAACCACCGTCCTCCAAAGAGCTCGCAAAGAAGAATTATACTTTTTAAATGAAAATTGGCACAAGGAGTAATACAATTTTTATATCGACTTTGATTTTGACTGTCTTTGAGAAAATAGGATTATTCACAGACATATTTCGGCAAGAATTGCTTAATTTTAGTGAACCAATAGAAAATATGTCATATATCAAAGAACCATAAAAGTGTAGTAGGTAGGTACGCGGCTCACCTTACATGGCAAAAATACACGACTCCTAATAACAGGCGACCGATGCCTGTCAACACATTAGGCAAAAAAGTCTTATATCCGAATTATTTCGGCCACTCCTGTGAGCCGTAAACATACTTTGAGACAGAATAGACCTTGAGTTAGCCAATCACAACGCAGTACCCCGTCCCCTCGCTTACGTAGTACCTCAGCGAGTTGACAGAATAGTTTTTGTTCCTTAGATCGGGCATGCGGAGTCTAGTAACATAATTATCGTCGTTGTACACAACCCTTCAAAATTCACGCATACTTTTAGCCTTTTAGGCAATTCATGCACATTCCCCACGAAGGTCATGCAAGCATCTCAATGAGCCGTACAGCTGTTCTTGCAGCTACTAGCTGCTATATTTAACCGTTTCGAGCTAATTTCGCGCAACGCTTGCATCAGAAGCACTTAACACCAAATGCTTGCAACGTTTACGGGTTTGTTTGTAACGTGTGAATGGCACGGGGTCGTTTATTTGAGGGTTATGTTAATTGCGTATACCGCTGGTCCTTTAAAAATAAGTACCTAGGAGTAACAATAATAACAACAATAACAATAATTTTATTAAACCATTGTTACAAACATTTTCTTATCCTATGACAAAAGGGATTTGTGTAACAGTTTTATTAATTTTCTTAATTACTAGACAGTGGTCCCCAAACTAGGCTATGTCTGTATCTTGGGGGCCGGAGTTGCTATAACTTAACATTTAATTTAACAAGTTATAATATTATGGTCGATGTGAATTACATATTTTGGTAAGAATCATTAACTATTTGTTTATTAACTATAGTATTTATCATCCGTTTGTACCACTACGACGACTGAGGACATTGTGGAGTACGTACGAATGAAGACCAACTGGACCTTGAGGGTGGAGAAGTTGGAGGCGCGCCATAACACAAATTTCAAGTCCTTCATGGTACGCGTTCCAACCCAGTATTTGGAGACCTGCCTCAAGGAAGACTTTTGGCCAAAAGGTGTGCTGTTTCGGCGTTTTCGAGGCCGGCTACGCGACACCTCGCAGCGTAACACGACGCCGTCACTTCGTGTGCAATAGTTTTAAGTTTATTGTTTTAAAACATGTATTAGTTTATATCTTTATTCATACTTATATATGTATTGTGTTTTTATGGGCCTTAGTTGCCTGAAATAAAGGATAAAATAAAAAAATAAAAATTAAAAATTACACAAGTAAAAATGAAATAAAATAAAATTAAAAAGAGATTTTTATGCTCTAAAATGTTGCACACATGTGTGTGCACGCGCATGTATGTTTGTATGAATTTTGTGTGTTTGTGATTGTGGATGTGTTTGGTGTGTGTTTGTGTGTTTAAATGGTTTTTATGTTTGTGATTATGGGTGTGTTTGTGTGTGTTTGTATACATGGTTGTGAATCATTAGAACTATACAGGTTTCATCAAGTAATAATGTCTTCAGTTTCGTCGTATGTTAAGGAGATAAGCATTTTGTGAATTACTTTCTTACATGAATGATAGCTTACGTCTTTGATATTCGATAATTTGTTTATTTTGTTATAAACATGAATGTGGGAGTAGGAAGGATAGCGTCTTGCTAGAGCACTTGTTGCATTGGGAAGAGGGATGTGTAAAATGCGTTTAGTAAGTAGTTTATGATAATCAGACCATTTTTTTATAGATGTTTGTGAGTAGGTACGTAGTGTGGCATTTAGTACAAATAACTGTCTTACCCGTAGTACTGGAAATTCTTTATAAAGCAGATCCGTTGGAAATCGGAAAGGCTTTTTTAGCATTACTTTGATTAGAGCTCTTTGAGCTCTTTCTATTTCTATAAATGTGGTTTTACCAGCACTGCCCCAGTACTACCACAGATTACGTACTACCTCTGCGTATGTACCGATAGCTTCACAATTGCCATACCTATTATTGGAATCAAATATAGCAGCTCACAATTTAGATTCCATATATTTAGCAGTAATTTTTACTCGTGGTGAAACAGAACGATGCGTACCGAGGTGAAGAGGTCGATCAACTTCTTACACAGATAATATGATAATATTAATTACTCACTGACCACAAATACCACAGTCCCTTACGAGATATTTACTGTTGCTAGCCACAACATACATAAAAAGAAATATTATAAACGCTACCTTGTAAAGATAATTAAAAAAAAAAAAAATCATTAACAAAAAATTGGTAAGACTAAATGAAATTATGTCATGAATTAAATGTGAATGTTTGCGAGGATGGATGAATGTTTTCTACTCCTTCACAAAAAAACTACATAATGAATTTTGATGAGTTCCGCAAATAATTTAACGCGAGCAACGTCGCGGGTAGAAGTAGGTACAGGTATCGATGTTATGGTACTTAACTCAATATAAACTGGAGCTCGATGTTATGATGGATTCGAAGAACTAGTGTTGTAGTCATCATCATCAGCCTATAATGTTCCCACTGCTGGGACACAGGCCTCCTCTCTGAGAGAGGGAGTGGGCCATAAACCACCACGCGGGCCCAATGCGTATTGGCAGATGTCACATATCTTCGCATTTTTGGTTCTAAGACATGCCGGTTTCCTCACAATGTTTTCCTTCACCGTTTTGAGAGCAGTGGTGATGAAATAAATTACACAAAGTAATGCGCCTGGCTGGCGGGGTTCGAACCCACGACCTACAACTCGTAAGTCGGGACCGATACCACTGGGCCACCACTGCTCCGCAGTGATGTAGTGCCAACGGAAATTCATAATTTTAACAGTTACATAGTTAACTGGTACAAAATTTTGGCACTAAGCCAAGCCACAACAAATCTTGGTAACCAATGCAAGAAAGAAAAGTTTGTGTAGAAAATGTGTAGCAACAAGTATTCTGGTTGATGACTTTGCGATGAATGAAATGAAACAGCATCTCCCTTTTGGATCTGAACTGCAGTGTCCAATCTCCGGTTGCGAGTCCAGGTCGGCTGCTATAAAAATAATCTGGTCAAATGGGGTATACTAGACTGATCCCAAATACAATGCTAATGCGGAGAGCCTTTGCAGGATATAATATGTCCTCCTTCCGTGCCTATCCTGCCCAACCACCTGCACCTTCCAGGATTTTAACGAGGCAAATGACAGACTTGTCCAGATGGCTACGAATGGGTAGGATTCAATTTGAGCACATCGTCTGTGGAAGAAGGCGAAGTTATTGAAGAAAACAGCAATGGATCAGATTAAAGAATTCGAACAGCTACTAACTAGTTCTTCTTGCTTGTTCCAAGTTTAACAGAGTGGTACTGGGAGCTGGACCACTACCACAACTGGGATAGTGATCCCTTCCTTTAGAACCGTTTTCTTTCTTAGGCCAGGGCCATATTAGTTGAAGTAAGTATATAAATGCCATAACTTTAAATATGTACATCTCTAGGCACTTATAAAATTATTACTGATCCACTTGACCGTTTTTCTTGAGTATTGTTACCTAAATACCAATTATTATTGTTTTACTTACGTATATCTTCATACTTCGTAAACAGTCAAATAATAGACAATAAATAACAACAATGTGGCAACTCACTTACATCGTTGAAGCGACACATCTTATCAAAAGCCGGTAGTTACTGCATAAGGCACGTGTGTGCGGGATCGTTGACATTTGTGCTAGGGTTGCCAACAGCCTGCCGGGTTCGCGGGTCTTATACCATCACTGTGACCCCGGAACATAAAGGGCTATTGAAGGACACCGTGGGTTTTAGTCAGTACAAGTCTGACAGTACCTCTCGCCCTGCCCGGGGTGGGAGGTCTCATTTGATGATTTTACCACGTAAAAAAAAAAGGGTTGCCAACAATAATGAAAGTAAATGACATTTAATAATATAATGGAGGTAGAAATAAGTGCAGAGTGTCCATGTGTCATTTTGTCTAATCATCCGTTGACAAATCCCGCTTCTATTTCTGAAAATATAACTGGAATCATGGACTATAGAACAACTGCAATTAGAATAAGGATTTCTTAATAAGGTTTCAGTAGTTGTAGGTAGTCATTATTATGTTTTTATGTGTTATTTTTTGTAGCTGTACGAAGTTTATATTTACATTAATTGACGGTTGAAGTCGCTTAAAATAACAAAAAATAAAGGTATATAAAATGATAATAAAACCACTCGTTTATTGCGGAAATCAGTTGGCAACGCTTTTTATATGCAGTTTTTTTTTTCTTATAAAACAACCAACTTTAATAAAATAAATAAAATAAAACTTACTTAAATTAATTATCCCCGGCAGGCTTTGGCCCTCTAGAGGGGTGGACTATCTAGAATTAGAGCTTTTGTATTATAAATAGTTGCTATTTGGCTTCTATTTTCAGGTTTGAAAAATCCGGATCTCAAAAAAGGTTTACAATTCGGGATCATGGTACTGGGTTTTGAAAGTTAAAAAGCAGTAATTACAAAACATCATTGGTTGACAGGAGGACCAGACAGGAGGTCACCTAATTTAAATGTTCAGAATGATTAAATCATCAAATGAATTCTCCCGGTAGTGCGGACAGGACTACCAGACTCCTGACTAAAATCCAGCGTGTTCCTACAATTGCTATTTACGTTCCAGGGTAACGGTAGCCTGTGTATCGACGCCAGCAAAAGGTAAGGCAACCCTAAGAGTAGAGCAGCGTTCTCAATTAGCGATAAGCCGGCGACCTAATTTCGAACGCATCGCTAACTAACGAGTGGGTTCTTATGCTGCTTCTAATAATGTTTTGTTTAGAACTCTTGCCTTTCAAAACACCAGGAAATAAGTCCCCAGTCTCCACTTTCTTTATTTATCGTAAACGACATTAACCTTAAATGAATTTATTAATTATTTTTTCACACTACTTGCTCGTAAATGTCATATTATACGTCAGGCAAACCTACTGTAAAGCATGACATTATTCCCCCTCGCTCGAGCCGGGAATAATATATGTACTGAATTTCATTATTCCCGTGGGAATAATGTGATTTGAATTTGGAACCTCAAAGAAAACCGTATGAAAACTTTCACCAAGGAGTCGTATCAGTAATGGCGGCCGCTGGCAGCAACAGCTGATCGCTTACAGTGGTGCCAACTTCACGTTCGAAGGTTGTCGTACCACATCAAATTTCAAAATTCGAATTTGTTTCCTCGCAGTAGGTGTGAAAAGCAGAGTACGCTCCTCGGGAGTAATGCTGCCTTGTCTTGGGCTGACTTGAATCCCTCGCTACACTAAGGATTCTTAACTTAATTCCCTCGTTTCACTCGGGAATTAACACTTGAACCTCCTCGCTGCGCTACGGAGGTTCACCCCAGAATCCTTAGTGTAGTTTCGGGATTCAATACGCCCGTGACGTAAGGCAATGCTTTACTCCCTTGGTGCGTAATCTACTATTAAACGCATTAACGCATGCGATGCGCATCGTAAAGATGATTTTTGAGGAAAGAAAAATTTTAGATTGCAAGTGGGATTCGAACCTGCGTCTTCTGGATAGGTACTCCAGACGCCTTAAATGAATTTAGGTCAAGAATAATGAGCTAAGACTCCCCTATAGGTATAGGGGAGTCTAGACCGACCCGTTTTTATTCGACTTCTTACTCCTTTAAGAGGAGAAGATTCATACTTTATAGTAGTAGACTCCATGGGAAACAGACATGAGATTATGTCGGTAACTATGGAAATAATACCATACCTTCCAAGGTTAGGTACACTTTGCACGGCATGCGGCACATTACATGCGTAATTGCATAGCATATTCCTTGCCACGAATATTTGCGTCGATTCAAAAGTGCATTACCATATTGAAGTCAATGCTTTATAGCGATAAGCAAAATAACATCTTGAATTTTCATGGCAAAATCGATCATGATCGAAGGACAGCAAGAACCAAAGTACCGCAACACAATATGGGCCTAATTTGATCATAAAAAACTCTCACCAGATTCATCCAAATTGCTTTTATACTCAATGTCCTGATCAAAGAAAGCATCACTAAATTCCATCACGTCTGAATGGCCTAATATTATGAGTGCATTGACTCCATCTTTGTAAACAGCTAAAAATATAATCTTTACGATCTTTACCTTTAGATTTTTGAAACTCAACGAAAGGAATAATTTTACATACTAAGAAGTTTTCTTTTGCTATTGGGTTAAAAATATATGCATGACCGCATACAGTAAGGTACTGTAATTTCTGAAACAAAACAAAATGTATGCGTCCGTCGTGCGCCAGAAACGAACGATTCCAATATTTTTTTCTAATACAAAATGTATGCAGCGAGTTCCTTTCGGCAAGCTTCAGATTTTTCCTGCCTACTTCAGGTCACCGGTCCATCTTGCCGGTCTTTCTAATGGCAGTTACACATCTTACGAATAATCGTTACGATTAAACGGTACAGTTCCAACTACAACGATAAATCTACAAGTGTGTATGAGAAAAACTGTACAGTTTGTTCGATTTTCCTCATACAGACTTGTAGATTTGGCAAGATGGACCGATGGTAAGAAGTAGGTAGAAAAAATTCTGAAGGTGTGTAGCTGCCATAAGCCACAGTTTTTGTGGAGTGGACTAATAAATAATATTAACCAAAAGTTACAAATAATTAATAGTTCTTTAATGTTCAATGCATAGCTACTTATTTACCTATCAGTGTTATTAATTACGTGAGTAAAATTAATTTACTTACTGGCTTTTTTAAACCATCAATGAATCATTAAAGTTAAACAAATAACAAAAAAAAAAATATAACCAAAACTAAATGGTACACAGAATATTAATTAATTTTATGAACTTGTGAGGTTGGCCCAGACTGGCTGCACGTCACTTACTCTAGTCTCTCGCGACATCCGATAAAGAGCGGACGTGGACGCGGCCGCCATTGCGAATTATTTCCCGCCTAATTTTGACAGTTGTCTGTGATCGAACTTTTTTCTTTTTCGAAAATTGTTAAAATGTAAGTAGTTTTGATTATGTTTTTACTTATAATTTTGCAGGGGTTGTTATGGGTTGCAATACTTATTTATTTCATGGAATTATATAATAATTTGAAGGTGTAAAAGAGTTAAGGGTCAATGTTTTAGACTGATGAAAAATAAATAATCAATAAATTAATCAAAATATTTTCTAACACTGTCAAATAAATTATGTCAGGGTTGAATAAAATGAAATTTACTCATTACCTACTACATAAATCAACACATTTTACTGAACAATAGAATTAAATCACTAGGCGCATACTTAACGTTAAATAACGGAAAGCAGTTTCATACAATGTAACTGTTATTTAAATCACAAAAATAAATAATTAAATTACCTAAACAATGTTACGAAAAACTACAAAGTCTCGATGTTTATGTATTTTACAGACTGATTGAAAAATATAATAGATTTGAATTTAATGTCGGGAAACATTTTACGAGCATTTGAAATAAGTATTTTTCAACAGTATTCAGATAAACTTCACGAGATATGAATTGTGTCAATGTACCCTCAAACTAAATATAACATGTTGTTTGGAGCTCGGTTGATATCGCTTGTATGAGTCACCGTTCCACATACATTAACTCCGTTGTTAATGAAATAGTGATAAGACGAGTTTATATAACAAGGGAATTGATAAATAAATAAAATTTGGTTTGTGTAGTGCATCGCATATAGCTACTACAAAGATTTTACATATTTGAAATATTCATATATTTTTAAAACGGATTTGTCAACCAAAATATAATATTGTTTTTACGGATAACTAACTATCTACACGTCAAAAGCGTTCATTTTGCGTGCGGAAAACTAGTATAAAATACGACTTTACAGATACTTTTTTAAATATTAATACAACTATTACAAAAAAACTGATAGGACTATTTCTATATTTCCTTTGCGAAATTCTTAATTTCGTATAAACATTTTCATTTGCCAATTTATAAAAAAAATATAATTGTCTATGTATTATGTGTGCTATGTAATTACATATTATCATGCTTATGTGGTGTGCTGGTGGTCGTCCACGCGGATAAGTGTCAATTATAAATGCAGTTAATCGATATGTTCTTCTATTTTTTTCATATTTTGTTCACTAAAGGTTCTTGAATGATTGTTTATAAGTGTTTTAAAATACCTACCAGAAAAACGTATTATAGATCAATCAGACACCATGATTACCCAAAAAAAAATTTCGGCATCTTTTTATTGCCTGCCAAAAGTGTTATACTTGTGAAAAATCCAAAGAAGCTGAGGTATCGGTTATGTTGCTAAAGACAAAAAATACAACATCAATTCAAGCTTCAGGGTATACCTAATTCTATCGTTAGTTTTACTACTGTCAAGGCCACTTAAACGCATTTTCCATGCTTTTTTTTTGTATATCTTGATGGTTAAATCAAAAACTGGGCCTTGCAACAGTGTCAGTGTACTATAATATTATTATACTTAAGACTTTATTAAATACTTATTTTAAAAAGTCAATAATATGATTATGTTAGGGTTAGGCTTTAAATTCTGAATTTTTCGTTTGTAATACGTGGTAATACGCAGAATCGCAGATGTCAAACGTTGCGTTATTCTGTGTCAATTACACACAAAACCAGCCAAATTTTTTGAAGAAATATTGAGCCATAATACATAGATATCTATTAGAAATATCTTCTAGTCTTCTACTACATAAATAGATGGTGCAAAGTCGCCTATAAGCAGTTGCTGTTGGCCTTGACTCCTTTGAGCGTTGGGTCATTCATTACAATTTACAATCTCGATGTTTTGCCTCGAGCTTCATCTTGAATTAATCTATTGCAAACATAGCGGTTAGGCAGGAATTTAACTGAATATTAAATAACTCAAGTATTAGTTTAGTAATACCTATAAAAGCATCACTGTTAGCTATACTCTGTGCCACAGTTGAGTTTTCAAACATTCATTTGCATTAATTTTATTTTTATAGCATAGACACGTATTCTAGAATGTTTGGTCATAAAATATTTCGATTTTTAAAAATAGAATTGTGTAAATATAATATCGACCAGCTTCATTTAGTAGGCATAGTTTTAAAATTTTGATTTGATTAAGTATGTGTAATTAAATAAAAATATTAAATATTAAATGCTGAGTAAATAAACTTGATCCTAACATTCTGGCAAATAATTCAGGTTTCTGTACATCTATATGGTACAAAAATATTCTATTTCAGAACGAATTTATTTAAAAAAAAAGACACTGAACTTCATATCCTAGGTATAAACTTTTTGCTAACAATCATCGTTTATATTATGTGGAATATAAGGGATACTCTCATACAAACACAATGAGAATCAACAGTTGTTCAAGAATCGATCGGGTAAATGATTAATAACTATCAATCGGGTGTCGGTGTGCTGTTGGCAATAGAGCATAGGAAAATTAATAATTTTGTTTCGGTAGCGCATCTCATTCGCTGCTTACGCGATGACGGCGCCACCTAGTTCTGTCATTTCTGGCTCAAATAAAGTATGATTATTTCGAGTCAGTAAAATGACATTTGTTCACTATAGAAATGTACTAAATTTCATCGTATCAGTGACAGTTGCACTTGTCATTTTACTGACTGGAATTAATAATCGTACTTTAGATAATTTGATAAACGTATTCGGCTATTTTTTTATTTTAAAATAACATTAATCCTGAATTAAAGTGTTTTTAGAGGTTGTGCTACATATTAAAGGTCATTGGGCATTTTGTTTGGACATTTGACCCACGGCGTACACAAACGAAATAGGGCAAGGTATATAAATAAATGTATCTGCACCCCAGTGGTACGGATCGCATTCTTGTGGGCTTTGGGAGAATTGAGAAAAAAAAAGATTGTTACGGAATTTTAATTTTACACACACACGTTGGTCCCTAGGATCTCGAGTTACTCCACATTTCTGCCACAACGTGCGCTGCGGATAATTTGAAAGACCCTTACCACTATGTTCAAAAACCATACCTAGTGTTAGTAACAAAAAAAAATACAGTTAGTATTGCGAATATTTTTATAAACGCAGCTATTTTTTTCATTCATGATGATTGTTTTATAATTCTTCAGGCCTTATAACATTTAAAATTCTCTGTCACACGTTGTAGTAACTACGGGGGTGCAAAAAATAATATCAACATTTTAAAATAGCTGGCCCGGCAAACTTCGTACCGCCTCAAAAACACACCATTTAAATCTCCTCTAGGGGCCAATTCTCGGGCATGCGGACAGCGGGGCATGCGGACAGCGAGTAAAGGGCAACTCGCTGTCCGACCATGGACCATGCCCGGGTCGACGGCGCGTCCTGTTCCACGCGCGCCTCAAAGAGCTGACAGAAAGGGCTAATGAAGAACACCGTGGATTTTAGTCAGTACCTCTCGCCCTGCCCGGGGTGGGAGGTCTCATTTGATGATATTACCACGTAAAAAAAAAAAAAAAATCGGGCCAATTCACGGTTTTAGAGATGGTGTCGAACTCGACAAAAATTTCTAATGACGTCATTTTATCGACAAATTTTAAAAGTTGCTATGTCAAATTCGCCATTTGTCGACACCATGTCTAAAACCGAGAATTGCCCCGTGGACTTCACCGGTCCAAAAATAAGTCCAGCCGTTCTCGAGTATTAACGAGACTAATGAACAGTAATCGATTTGTATATTATACCTAGATATAGATAAAATGGTTTCTAAATAGATATTTGTATTTATGCCATCATGTCTAGTTATACCTAGCTATTACTCGCGTTGTACTTAAAGTCTTACATAATACCTGTTATCATAAATTATACCTACTTGTACCATCATACTATACTTAAGTACGTACTTGTGATTCTAGTTATAGGACAGAAATAATAATTGGTTAGCTACTTACCTATTGTAGGATACAGAAATTATTGTTTTACGTCGTATTTCTATGATCTTTTTTTTAAATCTATTTCGAGAGTGAAGCTTTGGAATTAACATAATAAAATATATATGATATTTATCTACATACTAGCGACTTTTTTTTACGAGGTAAAATCATCAAATGAGTCGGAGGACTCATTTGATGATTTTACCTAGTAAAAAAAAAGGGTGGGAGCACCCTGCCCGGGGCAGGCTGACAGACTTGACTGCTTAAAATCCACGGTGTCTTTCGGTAGCCCTTTGTGTACCGGAGTCGCGGTATACGTATGTCCCGCAACACATACTAGCGACTATCGACCCACCCAGGAAGCGTAGCATTACCAAACATATCTCTATTCTACAAAAAAAACATATGTAAGTATAACTTTTATCCGACACCTTTTAATTGACTATATTTCACTCAAAAAAATGTAGTTCCAAAATCATAGTTCTATATACCAGAGCAAATATAAAAGGGCCCTTTAGCAGGTCCTAAATTTTAATTGCGAATTTGCGATAGTTCTTCGAAAATCCCCAAATACTAAAATAATAATAGGCATCTACAAGTATCAGCTACCAGCTAGCCAGCTACAGATAGGTCACATAACACGGTTGGCGCAGTGGCTGAGCGATCGACTGGTATGCGGCGTGTCGCGGGTTCGATCACCGCACGGAACAAATATTTTGTATGATCCGCAAGTAGTTAGCTAGTGTGTGTGAGTTTCTATGTTTGTAAACGCACCCACGATACAGGAAAAAATTCCTAGTTTGGGGCCACTGTAAAAAAAATATCTTCCAGATGAGCTAGGTTTTGGCTAGCTTGTAAATATTTAAGTCTTCTCTCTTAGAACTGCCAAATGGGGCTACTGCCTATCCCATAAAAATACGTGATGTTCTTTTACATATATATATCCATACTGTTTTTTTTTGTTATAATAATAGCTAACCTTTGACTGAAACCACAACAATAGCAACTATACAAAATCGATTCTCATAAATACTATAATATATAATCGATTTTCTTACGCTGGGATCTTGTAGTACTGAATATTTAAGATTAATCTTGACAAGCACATTTTATGTTATATGCATGAAGTCAAAACCAATGAGTCTGGAAGTTATTATTTTTTGAGAGATCAGTAAATGTTTAGGCTGTTCTTGGCCACCTCTTCACAAGGACAACCAATAAATTAAGTTATTTTTTTTTATTATATCTTACGGCTATGTAAAGGCTTCATCATATCCTTTTCGAACGCCATCAACCGAATGAACTGATAGGTTTCGATATTTTCCTTCACCATTTTAAGAACAGTGGTGATAAAACTAATTACACAATGTAATGCGGCTGATTTTGTTCATTGGTGGCCCAGTGGTAACGGTTCCGACTTTTGAATTGTAGCCGGCTTGGATCTCAACAGAAACATTACTTTGTGGAAAATTTATTAACACTGCTCTCAAACTCGAAAACCGTCATTTACTTGAATCAGGAATTCAAAGACATGTGACATCTGCTAATTTGCACTAGGCCATCGTGGACCCACTCCTTTCAATTAGATGAGACCTGTGTCCTTAGAATTTTAACCTCTGATTATTCTATGCTATGCTATTATGCTAAGTTAAGATGTGGACTTTATTCGTTTCTTAATATCATGTAAATAAGTACTGACGATAGCGTCTACGCACACGACGTCTGTGCAATAAAAAGCATATAACAATGTGCTAAGTTGTTCAGCAAACAGTTGTTAGAATTTTGATATAGTACAAATAGTACCTAACTACCTACTTGACATAAAGTATGTTATGCTAATCACATGTTTGTATTATTATTTTAAGTCGTGACCACCGTCAAGTGTGAAATATGTAGGTAGTTGAATTCATAACATTTTTTTAGATCTGTGTACTTTGGCTGATCATTTTTTTGTGACTAGCAAGTTAATTTTAGAAGTCAGATTTCCTGAAATCATTGAATCCACTAGCCGAATTAGAATCTGCAATGGCAGAAAGTGAACCAGAAAAAAATTATAGACTATGACTTTCTACTGCTTTCTTTGTGTCCCCATGGGGAACGTTTTTTGGAATGGTTGGTTTTTTTATGATATGTATGGAATGATACACTAAATACCGCAATCTCCTCATAAATTGTACCGACATTTTTTGTCATACCACGCACAAGGCGGTAATTACGAAGTAACAGCAGTAACACACAAACATGTTCCACCGGTCCCAATTGATACTATAAAATTTTCCATAGCTATCTGTGATCGGAGGAAATATACCAGATGTGTACTTGTAATGTTGTTATGTCACTTTGCATTCCAAATAACTTACGATGAACGAAAGAACGAAACTAAGATAACTAGACAAGTGTATTTACGAGTTTCAAACTAACTTATAGTTACACAAACTGCTGTTGTGGTCAAACTGTATAAAGATTTTAATGAAGAATACCCTTTTTTATCGTGGTAAAATCATCAAATGAGGCCTCCCACCCCGGGCAGGGCGAGAGGGACTGTCAGACTCGTACTGACTAAAATCCACGGTGTCCTTCAATAGCCCTTTATGTTCCGGGGTCACGGTGATGGTATAAGACCCGCGACCCCGGCAGGCTTTAGCCCTCTGAGAGGGGGCCTCGTCATTAGTGAAGAGTACCCTTAGCAGGAATTTTCAGTATTTGAGACGTAAAGTAAACTGGAACTTTGATAATTTAAAATTGACAATTTTCAAGGAAACAATTAATTCCTTTTTCGTACACCAGAGGCGCTGTTCCGTTTTTTCATACAAGAAACGCTGTAAATACTGTAAAGTAAAATAGTGAAAACTTTTTCTGGGGGTACTGTGTTACAATCGCCGATTTAAGAGCTCCTAAAAATTTCATAATGATAATCTGACACTTGGGTTTTATCCTGTAAAATCGACAAAAAAGAGAAAAAATCAAGTCTAGTTAGTCTAGGTAATAAAAACTGCATGACAATTCTCAACGTGTCGAGGGCAATAAAAATCTGTCATGCATTAAACTGCACGTTTTCGAACACGCATATTATATTATCTGTTTTCCACAACAGCATCTAAAGTCCATTTGCAGTTAATAATTTCCTTATAACAGCTCTTAAAAGTACAAATTAGGTACTAACAATGGCAGGCGTCAATTACCAGCCAAAGGTTGTTTTTCTGTCTGTATTGTCTTCCGCTCCCACAGATAATACATTTTAATTCTTTATTTATAAGCTTGAGTACCTATTATAATATGATTATCTCGCGATAAAACAATGAATTTCATAAATTTTCCGTTATTTTCCTTCGATATTGAAACTTTGAGACCAATCATGTTTTTTTTTCTGGGATTTTGATATATTTAGTTGCTTCAATTCGTGGCTGTTCCTTCGTTTTCCGAGAAGATATTAAAGATTACCTACAGAACAATTTATATTAGAATATCTGCTATCATTACAACTTAATATGGTTTTATAAATGCCGTGATCATGTCCCACATGTCATCATGTAGCAACAATGCCGAAATATCAGAAACTTAAAAATAAATAAATGGTAGTCTAGGATAAAATTAATAAATATATACCCTACTATGTTATTTGTATAATATAGGCTAGATACTCTAAACGACGATATTTTGGTAATATAAATGTTCCAAGTTAAGTTCTGATGTTATTGACTACGTCAAATTAAAAATATTTTGCTCAATAATCCCGACACTGTCATGGACATCACACCAGGTGTGGATCTGCCACTAAAAAGATTTATTTCTTCGATTTGATATTTTTTAAACTACGGGCTCGCGTTTGATCTTCAATTAATTTTAAAGTAATCGTGATACTAACGGTACGAAACACTAATTACATTTTCTGTATTTTTTCAGTTGTTAACATGGCAACAGCTACGGAAACCAATAATAAGAATGGGGCTGCACAGAATCTTATGGAGAAAGCACCATGGTAAGTTTGTTGTAAACAATTGAAAAGAAACTTTTTCTTTACATTTTCTATTACGATCCTTATCGACACGAATATGTGCAAAAATACGCAGAGAGAGCTCATCAACCTATGTGTAGAATATGGAATATTGACCTTCCCCTTTTGCATTAAGGTTGAAAATGTATTAAAGAACTTCGACGGTTTGGGGTTTGATGCATCAGTATTATTGGAATTTGAACTTCGTACGTTGTTCAAAACTAAGCATTCAGGCGTTGTTTTAGTGTCAACAGGAATTAGTAACTTGGATCACAATTTTATATCCCAACACACCACCTCCATAAATCATTTGATTATGAACCTTCTTTTTTGTCATAAAGTTGAAAATCTATAATTAATTTGGGGTAGCTTGATATACTGGCGTCTGTAAGTACTTAATTAGGTAAAATAAACAAAATTGTCCTTCTCCAACAGTTGTCAATTTTATCATAGTGTGAAGTGTTAAATACCATCAGATTTGAAGTAATTATTGACTACTCATAACTATGCTAGAGTTCACACAAATACGCGAAATTAATATCCCTAATAAAGGTAAACTTTACCGTGTTAAGTACTTCATCTTTACATAATAACAAGAGTTTTAGGAAAGAAAACCTTATAAGTCATCATCATCTGCCTAGCCTTTTCCCAACTATATTGGGGTCGGCTTCCAGTCAAACCAGATTCAGCTGGATATCAGCTGGATATTTTACATGGAGCGACTGCCTGTCGGAACTCCACAACCCAGTAACTGGGCAATACCATACCCCATTTTTTTTTTTTTTTTTTTTTTTTTTTTTATCGTGGTAAAATCATCAAATGAGACCTCCAACCCCGGGCAGGGCGGGAGGTACTGTCAGACTTGTACTGACTAAAATCCACGGTGTCCTTCAGTAGCCCTTTATGTTCCGGGGTCACGGTAATAGAAATAAATCCCGCGACCCCGGCAGGCTTTGGCCCTCTGAGAGGGGGCCCCGTCATTTTTGCTGACAGCTCTTTGAGGCGCGCGTGGAACACGACGCGCCGTCGACCCGGGCATGGTCCATGGTCGGACAGCGAGTTGCCCTTTACTCGCTGTCCGCATGCCCGCGCCTACGGTGGCCGGAGATCGTCTTGCGACGTACGGCGCCGTGGGCGTACACCACTGCGGTTGGGGCGGAGGGAGGACGCTGTCCTCTCTCTCTCGCGGCCCGCCGCCTCCTTCACGAGCATTACTGCCTCGCAGAAGGCGGCGACCGCTTCCCACTCCGTCTCGCTCCGCAGCATGGCCGAAACCAATGCCGGGCGCGAGAGGTCTCCGCCTATAATACCATACCCCATGGTAAGACTTTAGAGCTTCTGACTAACAGTAACGACTGTCAAAGATCTAGAAATGACAGCTGGGACCAACGGCTTTACGTGTTTTCCGAGGCACGGAGGAAACTCGCTATAACAGATGGTCACCCATCCACAGACCAACCTCGGCAAGCGCGGCTTAACTCGGAAGATCAACCTGTGCGGCTGTAATTATTTAGCCACGATCTCCTCCTAATAAAACCCTATAAGTCAATGATATTATAAATAAAAAGAGGCAGATGTTGCACTAGCACGCACAAATTGTTGAGGAAAAAGTAATACAATTGTTGCACTTTGCTATCTGCTATATCTTTCAATCTAATACGTTCCGCATTATCTATCGCTGTCGTAGTTTTAAATTACTATAATAACAACGCAACGATATCTGAACGCCATTCAGTACTTTATTATTTATAATTTATTATTTATAATATCATTGTTGTACGTACAGTGTTGTCATGAAGGTGTTATGTTGAGCTACTATTTTATAACATCCACTATTAAGTGGTGTACCGATCCGAATATACTTATAATAACAACGTCTATGATGTAAATAAATACTAAATTTTCGACTGTTTCACAAATAATTGATATCATTATACATCCGACCACAATTCTTGGGAAGCATACAATTGCCTACCAGTGTCCATCAGACACACAGCGGTTTAACTTTACACCAGCTCCTCATAAACTTTGTTAAAATGATCTAAAATCACTAACCTACTTTAGACCTGCTGCTCATAAACTTTGTTAAAATTATTTAAAATCACTAACCTGCATTTCTTTGTACTAATGGTACACAGAATTTAAGTCCCAGATAAATCATGTAGCTTTCAAAGCACTTCTACAATTACTTAAATCGAATTTACCTACTTAATGAAACTATATTTTATTTGCGGTGAAAAATCATCGAAATAATGAATCCTCCCACTCCACCAACACTAACTCCTGAGAGGAGCAGAAGAGACAGACTCATACTGACTAAAAACCACCCTATTCTTTCAATTTACGTTGTGTTCCAGAGTTCGGTTTAGTCACGCGTGGTTTTCTTTAGCTAATTTATCCATATCCATCTATATACCCGACGGAAAAAGAGGGGTGTTATAAGTTTGACGTGTCTGTCTGTCTGTGGCATTATAGAGCCTGAACGGATGAAGCAATTTCAATTTAGTTTTTTGTATGACAGGTGACTTAGCTGCAAGTGTTTTTAGATATGTTTGATGAAAATCGGTTGTGCCGTTTAGAAGTTGTGGGGGTGAAAGTGGAGAAAGGTAACCGAGGGTCTGCAAATATACTCGAGTAGGGCATCATATGAAAGCGTACTGAAAGGGAATATTGATGACTTAATCGGGTTAACCTATGAAAAGTATAAAATAAATTTAAAATTTAAAAAACCCCCGACACAAAATCCAAGTTCCCTTTAAAAAGTAAAAAATAACAATAATACGTCGCGTTGGGGGACTGCAAAAAAACAGGAGGTGATGAATAACTTGGAGCAGTCCCCCAACGCAACGTATTTTTATTATTTTTTATTTATGTTTGCATTGCGTTGCATGCATTCCTTCTGTAAGTCACATACATTACGTTTTTATTAATTTATAGCTTGGCCATTTTGCTTGAGCCTCTTTTTTGTTTATCATCATTAAAGGTATTTAGTTTTACATTTGCAAGCCCACAAAGCATTATTTAGGTATCATTAACTGTTTTTTTTTCTGGCAAATATTTTAAAGTTACGAAGAAACACGGCATCTTAGATTGTCAGTCTAAAAACGGTCATTACTGGCTGAATTGGCGAACAGCCTTCAAAGATGAAATTACTAAGCGTCACAATAATTACGTTGAGTGAAAAACTAACTGTATAACAATACGTATAAGTACTTAAATAAATAATTGATTTATGCCCTCGACATTATCTCTTATTGCTCTTCCTGCTATATTCATATATTCAATTGTTTTTGCATGTATGTACGATCCGTGGTCACGTTGTTGATTTTGATGAATTTTATTACAGTAATAGCAAATTAAAACCTAAAAAAACGGACAAGTGGGCCCAGGGAACAAGAGCAACAGCTGTATAATAAATCCAATTTTTTTTTTAACTTTCTTTATGCAATATCTATGTCTAGTCACCTCAGACAATTACGAAACCCACATCTATATAGCAAAGGAAGGAAACCTTCAGACCAACCGGCTAGGTCCGATCTACTTAGGCAATTTGATTGTCCACGCATGCGCTGTTACACAAGTTGCGCAGGCGCATCAGCACACGTTGTCACGCGCCGACCATTGACCTTATACGTGCCAATGTGCGTGACATTGACTTTCGAGCTTATGGGGGATTTTCAAGGTCGAGCGGTCAATTTTGTTAGTTGATTAGGGTTTTTTGGCTTTGATTAGCTAATTTATTCATCTCTAGAACTATGAAATTGGGGCCCCTTAGAGAGCCAAAGCCAGCTGGAGACTAACGAGCTACCGTGACCCTGGAATGTAAAGGGCTACTGAAGAACACCGTGGATTTCAGTCAGTACAAGTCTAACAGTCCCTCCCGCCCTGCCCCGGGTGGGAGCACTCATTTGATGATTATACCACGCTAAAGAAGAACTATGAAATTGTGTGTGTAATTTAAATCATAGGACAAGTCGAACTAAACTAAGCTTACAGACCGTTATTATGATGTAGCCTATAGCGAAGGATCGAATACGGTTCTGAAAAAACCGATCTCTAAGCAAATTAATAGGTGATGAATGTTTGTATGAAATTCCGCAACCGGGCGATTCAAAATAATGGCAATGAAGTAAATATTTAAATAAAATATAAATAAGCAATCAGGTAAATTTTTAACTATTATTTAGTTCCATTGTCTTTTATTTGGTACCTCACATTCGTTAACGACGTATCTACCTACAACTGTTGTCATAACTTTATTGTTGCAATAATTTTGGAAACTCATTTCCATACAATTTTGTCAGTCAAACAATGTCATTAGTCATAGCATAACCACAAAATAAAAATTAGCAAGCTAATACCACTCGTAAAAACATAATAGTTAGAAAAAAGTGGAGACAAATAAATAAACATGTTAGAGTCAAAACTGGGTCACAAACAACCAGCTGTGCTATTCTCCAAAAGACTTCACGACGACGAGCTATTTATAAAACTTTGAAATAAATTATTTGGTCTATAGGCTTTTGAAAACAAATTCGAAAATCAATCACAAACAAACCGTAGCTTCGAAACTGGGTGAATAGCACTTCAGGCAGAGCGGTCACTACCTGCAGAATTCTTCTCTAAAGATCCTTGTGTGCAGCACAGCCCCACCGTAAAATCTAATATGAATCTCTGTCTAAACAACGATCTCATCGTACTGGAGTCTAGAAATTGAATACAATCGCAGGTTACTAGCTCCAAGGTTTAAAGAAGTTTGCAAATAGTCACAAATATCTTATGTACAACAACACTCGTAAATTCTAAACTCTAATAAATTTTATTGTTAGGTCGTGAAGCAATCGTGATCGTGCCATGTTTAATTCATTGAGATACTAGCTCAATTTACGCGATACCAGAGTACATAGATATTTATGTTACAATAGAACCGTGTTAGATATGCATATATATTATAAATGCTAAAGTTAATATTGAATTAATAGTTTGTTACTCAATCACTTCGAAACGGCTGAATGGATCTTGATGAAAATCAGCTCTGGATTAACACATAGATTTAGTATTATTGTATTCGTTCCAGTGGGATAATTTTAGAGTCACAAGAACGCGAATTCGTTAGCCTATAACCACGGAGTTGCAACTAAAACCCGGATTACATAATACATGGCCTGCTAAAACCAGTAACCAACTAGACGCGGAAACCACATACAAGAATATAAGCCTAAGACAATTATGCAGAATCACGACGACCTTTAAAAATTTTTTGCGGTACTCTTGATTCATAATATTTACAATTCAAGGTCGGAGCAATCAAGCCATCGAGCGAGTTTCTCCGCTCTTCTGGAACAACCTAATCGTTCGGCTTCTATTAACGGACTGCCCGATCAACAAAGTACACAAGTACAAGTACAAACTGCGTGAATAAACGCAGGATGCATCGCAGGATACACCTCTATTGTGTATTATGCTGATTTTCGAAACGCTTCCTCTAATTATTATGCAACTGTACTTCGCTGCAACTGTACGGTGCATACTAGTGAAAGTCGCGTTGAGTGCACGCCGTATTTACAACAAATAGTTAAACTTTATTCAATAAATTCCGTGTTGTATGGCACACGTCCCTCAATTTCACTTATGATTTAAGTGATTTTTATGATCGGACTGAAACGGGTTTGATATAATTTGTGCACAATGTGGTTCGACGTTTCGTTCGTTGGAAAGAACGGCGGGAAGCAGAACCTTCTTTTTTTCGAGTGAGTAGTTAATGTCCTTGCTTTATAGGTCGTGTTTAGAAATATCCCTTCGACCGTAAATAGGCATGACAGCATCAATAATTGGAAAATCTAAATGAATAGGTTTTTTTTTCAATGAGTATTGACAAAGATATGCGCATCAAAAGTACGAGACAATTATTTTTTGATTATCTTATTCGTATTTTTTGTTCATTTTGTCTATATTCGTAGTTATATGCTAAGCAAATGCTGGTGTTCCATGGATTGATGACCGTGAATAAATGCATAGAGTGATCTAGCGAATTGGTACCTATCCAAAAAAAGTTCGATCGAGTTAAAAAATACCTAAATTCTTATACTTTCAAAAAATTAAAAACCTTACAAATATTTAAGTAGGAATAGAATAATTTTATTTAAATAACATAAAATGTAGTTACATGAAAAGCTTAAATGCATGTTTTTTTTAAACAAAATAAATACAGTAGTGTACGTAATAGATTTAATTACCTACTACTATAAAAAGTTTATTGCGTTTATAATTATTTTAATAACAACTATGCGTAGTCGCATAGCATAAAACCATTTAAAAAGTAAACATGAAACTGTACCCACGATTACATTTTTCTATCAATTATGCAAAACAAAACTTTTCAAAAATATTACTAGGTACGTATTTTTAAAGCTGCATCTTTTTATTTTCGACTCTTTTTCATTTTCTTTTTTGATACTTTTAATTTTTTTTTAAATTTAAATATTTAAAAAAAAACTTTCTTTATTCTAGCAACATTAATTCTTAAATCCTTGACAAACAAACCAGCTTTCCTCTTTAAATAAACAATTACATAATTAATGAATGATCATTGAAGCCGATATAATTGGCTTCAAGCCAAGGCCTTGTTAGGTTTCTTATCAATTAACGCAATTAGTGCATCCTTTTGTGGTGTTTATTGATCCGTCTGGCCGACAAGAAGATATTGTGTGCCATCCTTGGCCTGGTGGAGTACTGCTTAGTTTTAATGACCTGGTTGATAAGCCGAAGAACATGGTTGCTTGGTGAATGCTAGAAAAAAAATATCGCGTAGCATCTAGTACAGGTTGTTGTAACAAATACTTAATAATATATGAACATGTGCATACTGTACAACGTGAAAATCTAATATATAAATTTTCAATGCTATTTATCGATGTTTTGTTATAACTCAAAAACGGGCTCACTCACCAATCCAAACCAAATGTAATCCAAACAAAGCCATAAGCTTTGTTCGGACTATTTAGTAGATGGGTCTTCATTTATCACATTTTTATACGCAGCCAAGCTCGTACCGGGCTGTTATATAATTTAAAATTATTCTTGTGACATCCTATATGCGAATTTTAGCTGTTAACCATTAACCACTAATGGCTGATTTTTTAATAGTCAGATAACTTTTATCTTTTGGATAAATATGGCGGTTTGACAGCACAACTTATAGAAAATATCTCAAACCGCAATTTTAATTCCTCAGATAAAAATGAAAAACAGCCCTAAGTCTACTTGTCGGCTGTTTCCCGGGGTGCGAGACTGTCTAAGCAGGTTACTATTAAATTATAGAAGGCGTTATTTTGCGGAAGCCCATGACATTAATTTTATAAAAAATCTTATAAGTTGTTTTAATTCCGCGACAAAATAACAGCCACGACAATATAAAAAAGCCTTTTTTCTGTTACATTTATCTTATTTCTGTATCACTTTTCATCCTTGATGAAGGTAGATTGTCCCTTTTGTCTTGTCTCAAGGTTATCAAGTCTTGCATTGAAGACAACTGGTTCCTTCATCCTTGGAACAACTCCTGATCCCCGTCCGTGGAGAAATCAGGTTCTTGCAGTGATCTAACTACCGCATATGAACCAACCCGACAAACAGGTTTCAAGCATTCTTTACGGCTGGTGCAGTGACCGATAATGTTGCATTGCGTGTCACAGCTTCGATTCCGCACGAAACAAATATATATAAGTAGGTATGTTCGTAACTAAATGTAGTACCTATACCTATTTTAATTGCCCTTGTATGATCTACTAGTATTCGTTCCGGGTCTGGTTATTTGTGTATGAGTTTAATTGTTTTGTAAACTTTCCCACAACACAGAAGAAATTTCTAGTCTGGATCTAGGTTTCTTTCAAATCTCTACTACTTGAAGAAGCATTTCTTCATTGTCTTAGAGTTTTGTCTTAGTAAGAGTTATAGAAGCTACCAGGAAAGCAGATTCTATTCTAGTCTACTTATTTATTTCAATAGGTTTGCTTCCCAGGTCGTATAAATTAACATTAACGAGTACCGTCCCTAACTGACCGACTAATCAAGGCAATCGGTCAAAGTCAAAATGTCGATTCGGGTCTATTTTTTTAATTCATTTTAACAATGACCCCAGAATTAATTGACTTCATCTTATCTCTCCAACATTTTAAAGCACCATTTTGTATTCCAAAGTAACCTTTAACCTTTTCTCAAAAGGATGCTAACCAAATCTGTCAGAGCAAACATAACCAAATCACAGACTTCATCTCGCAACTCGTGCGCATGTCAAGAGTCGTAGGCGCAACGTTGGTGGCGCAAGCCAATGTTGGCCAAACGTGTTGCAAACATCGGTTTTATGGTTATAGTAATATTTTGTTATAGTTGCTTGGCAGTCAAAGTTGATTGTTTCATGGATTTATGTATTTAGTAGCAGCTGTTAAGTTTCTGTAATTGTTGGTGGGCTTAATCACTTCATAACGCTGCGCGCGTTGAAATAGGACTATTTGTACAGACGCCAGCGCAACCTACCAACATCTGTCTTTTCTTAATAGATTTTCAACCTTATCACAATAATGGAAGGTTAATATTCGATTGGTAAAATTTCTCAGATTTGGATACATTGACCTGCTAGTCTGTTAGCCAGTAATAACGAATAATAACTACGACTAATAAATTGTTAGTACTTATTAGTTACTGGATTGTTTGATTGGCAGCTGTAATGCCGATCTATGTAATTACCAGCGGGAAATTTCTTGCAAAAGACAAATGAAACCAATTTTAATAAAAAAAAGTGTAAAATCATTTTTCTTTCGGAATTCGGTGGCTAAAAAATCAATGAAAATAAAAAAAGTCACCGACTTCCGCAAATAATGTACCTAACCTATTTTAAAAACAAATACTTTTCTGTACGTTTTTTTAAGTTTTTTTCTTTCTAATCTAACGATTGATTTCAGTAGGTATTCATCAAAAAACAAGTAAAATATCAGTCTATTTACCTTCTAACTAGCAATTAATTAAACTACATTGTAGTATCACGTTAACCGGCTCGTGTCATGAGCACCTTGCGTCAGTTAACCCCGAACTTGAACAACCAGTGTGCCGTGTCGCCGGTTGGTTGCACAACCACTGCCGGTTGCTGCAAACTGGCTGTCATGACCAACCACGAATATGTTGTGAAAATATTTGAGAAATTGTCTTTATGATATTTCTTGTGTTGTATACGATGTGTGCCGATGGCCGCCAAATCATGACCAAATCATTGGTGGTCATAATATCTGCCAATTATTGCCTACTAGATATTTTGATTGATTCGAGTTTTTCTTCATAAAAAAATAAATAAAAACTTAAAAAAGTACCTAAAAAATTGAATCTGGTGCATATTAAACTGGACACGTAATTCACTCCGTCAGTTAGATAAACAAAAACTATTGAAACTGTATTTTTCCTTTGACAAGTAAACCAAAATTAACGAAGATACGGCACTTTAAAAATTGCCAATACGAGACCGAACTCTCGAATTTTGATGCGTTATGTATATCTATGTGAAAATGCATTAATTCAATAAAATGAAAAAAATAATCTTTTATTTTTCAGAAATGTAACTGAAGTATTAATAAATAACAATATAATAATCAATTCTCGTTTATTTATAAAAAGAAACACATTTACAACAAAAAATGATGCTGTCAACAGGCATCCATATATGTGTGTATGAAAAAAAAACATTGGCACGTACATAACGTACGTAACTGAAGTATTTATAAATAACAGTATAATAATCAAATCAAATTTCGTTTATTTATAAAAAGAAACACATGTAGTACAACAAAAATGATGCTGTCAACAGGCATCCATATATGTGTGTATGAAAAAAAAAACATTGGCACGTACATAAATAATCACCGGCTTCAATAATTTCCTCATTCAATATTGTCAAAGATCTTCAAAGGACATTATTTGTATTTCCCTGTTGAGGCTATTATAATCCAATTATAAGACAGACTAGATCAACATTGATGTCGTAGTGAAACTAGTTATTATCAA
This sequence comes from Agrotis ipsilon, assembly GCA_028554685.1. Lineage (NCBI taxonomy): Eukaryota > Metazoa > Arthropoda > Insecta > Lepidoptera > Noctuidae > Agrotis > Agrotis ipsilon. Next base: position 17,743,249 of record CM052955.1, read on the forward strand.
TGAATTATAACGTGTACCTACATGTGGTTTAAATTATCTACTAAATATGTGCCTGGTGAGGCCATATTTTGTAGTCGACATAATATCTGGAATGGTTAATATGGACCTAACCTTTTTTGTTTATTTTACTTTTTTTTCGTGTACTCTGCACGCGTAGCAAGAAAAGAAAAAGTTGTTTTTTTGCACAAGTATGACACGATTTGTACACCATTAATAAATAGAATCATATTATTTCTATATTTTAAACATAGCTATGCTTAAAATCGATAAAAATCTTTAACGTTCTTTCATTTGGCCATTCTTCCGTCGACAAACTACGGCGCCATGCTACGCGTGCTGATGTAGTTAGTAAAGCCAAGTCTGAGAACCCCACAGGCTTTTGACATGGCTTTTGACTTGCAAGTCATATTATGTGCAGACGCTAATACATCAACCTCCCTCAATATGTCAAATTTATTTAATAGATTTTCAACCTTATCACAATACTGGATGACTAAATGTTCGATTGGTAAAATTTGATAGACTCCAGTTTGACTTGCTGGCGTCTGTAGTTGTGTACTATATAGTGCACGGCATGCACGCGGCTTTTTGCTGGAACTTGCCCTGCGCACTGCCGTGCGCTTCGATTTAGTAACAACTTCGAATGTCATTTCCTCTTGTGTGTTGATAACATAAGGTTAATGAACTGTGAGTAGGGTAAATGTTTTATTGCTTATCATCGATATTGAAATGAAATGATAGTGTGTTAAAGGCCAGTTGTTTGATCTAAACATTTTATGAACTAAAACTTTGATGGCGCCAATATTAGTAACGCACGCTTTTCAAAAAAAACAAACCTCATCAACCAAATTATTTTTATGCTAAACGTAAGTATTCCTCAAGCGACGGTGGATCGCAAACAATGGCATTTTTGGAATGGAATCTAATGGAATTCGGTCGCGTACTGTACCACGAGGTACATTACAGCCCACTGCTTTTTACAGTGAGGAAGGTTGTGTCCCAGATGTGGGAATATTGGCAGATCATAATCTCATGCTTTGGTCAGCCATTCATATCAGAAAATATTACTCTCTAGCACTACCTATTTGCCTAATGTCAATCAAAGTTTCAAATAATGTCGAGGTTACAAAAAGCTCCACAGTTATAAAATAAATTCCTTGTAATACATCATAATTCATAACCAAGATGCAATGTTTATATTTTTATACTATTTGCATAATCAGCCGGTTGGGCCAATGATCTGATCTTACCCAACTGCGCTGCGAAATAGGAGGTGCTGTAGTTGCCTCATTGCTAATCTCAATGTCACACGGTTGCGTTTGATGTTTTCGCGATGTATTATCATTATTTATTCTGAGATTCGAAATATTTAGCTAGTAATGTAAAGGTTGTGTTTCCAAACGCGTGTGGAATGATTTCTAGACGTGTGGTGTTGGAAAATTCATTGATAAGGCAATGCACTAGTTTAACCCACACTTTTAAGTATGAAACAAGAAAAGTCCATGTTAAGTACATTTTTTTTCAAGTAATAGCCGTGGTCGTATACCTTGTCAATAAAGGGACAGGCCCTTTGATCAGTAGAGGGCACGACAGGCTATTCGCATACGGGCAAAGAGACCCCTTAGGCACACAGTCTCTAAGGAAGAGTTTTTGCCCGCATCCCAGGGTGCACCGGCCCGAAAAACTGGTCTTCCCCCCAGACGTATCCGAGAGGGAACTCCAGTCCACGGGCGCACGTGGAGGTTTCCTGTCTGATACTGCAACGATTCGCCGACGACCGGCTCACCATTGGACGTTCCGTGGACAGGACGATTCACTTATGGCCGTTTCACCGATAGACTCTTTCACCTTTGGACTTTTCGCCGATACGACGATAGAACCTTCGTCGGCGAATAATCCTTAGGTGAAAAGTTCTATCGATGAACCGAGCGTCGGCGAATCGTTACAGAATCTTCCTGTCTTAGCACTCCAGACAATATTATATTTAGAAAAATTGCGTTATTTGCGTATCATCAAAAGTGGTGAATAGGCATTTTCAATGACATAACAACAGACTTCCTATAGCAATCAAAACTCAATATAAGTCAGTTATATACAATTATATAAAATGCCTAGATAAGCATACAATATACCTAACCATCAATCTTTCTAACCTTCAAAAATAATAAAATTGTATGTATTTTTTGTAATAACTGAGGTCATGAGATGGAATATAATAGTGGGCACAAATTATATTATAATCAAATTTTTCAATGAGTTCTCCCCTGGGCGGAGTAGAAGAGACTGGCAGACTTGACTGACTAAAAATTACCTGTTCCACCAATTGCCTTTTCCATTCGAGGGCTGCGGTAACTTTTTAAGGCATTCCCGTGAATACATAGTTTATGTCCAAAATCGTACTTATGATTGAATTAAATTAAAGAACGAGTAACTTTTTGATTAATCAATTTACATACCGTTCGTGTTCTTAACCTTTACAATGATCTTGAAACTATTAATACTATATAAAGTCAAAATAATTGAAAGCGGTTTTAATTTGAATGCCAGTTAACATTTAAAACTAGTTTCATGTCTAACTAGTGTAGGTACCTATTTTTATTTAAGAATTTAAATTCATTAAATGTGGTTTCACACCACATTCTTTATTTTATCATTTTTCATTGTACCAACAGTTATTTATATAGTTAGAGGTATGACAAATTCTTAAAGATACCACAGAGCCAATGACAGATTTTCAAGAGAAAATCAGAAAAAGTTATAGAAATCTGAGCATCAGAAGGTCTCATGACCTGCGAACTATTGACACAATTTTGATAAAACATGTCTACGAACCATGGCTAGAAAACACGTATTCAAATCTGTTCACCCGTTTAAGAGCTACGGTGTAACACTTCTTTTTGAGTCAGGGATTAAAAAGGAGATTACACATACTGCAATAGCACTATACCGATTCATGCGGCAGTATAATGCGTGTATTAATTTTATGGTCTCTTTTTATGGCACATATACTCGTAAGCACACATCTACGAACAACGCGCGCTTTCTTGGCTTTATGTGGTTTAACCTTTTTTAAAAATTAAGGAAAGGCTCGCGTTTGACTTCTATCTCGACTGATGGTAAGCGATGATGTGGTCTTAATGACCCCAAGGTTGTACCGGACAGCGAGTAAAGGGCAACTCGCTGTCCGACCATGGACCATGCCCGGGTCGACGGCGCGTCGTGTTCCACGCGCGCCTCAAAGAGCTGTCAGCAAAATGACGGGGGCCCCCTCTCAGAGGGCCAAAGCCTGCCGGGGTCGCGGGACTTATTTCTATTACCGTGACCCCGGAACATAAAGGGCTACTGAAGGACACCGTGGATTTTAGTCAGTACAAGTCTGACAGTCCCTCCCGCCCTGCCTGGATTTGGTGGACTCATTTGATGATTTTACCACGCTAAAAAAAAAAAAGGTTTTAGCTTTAAGAAAACAAAGACTTGCGCAAGAAAAGCTGGTGCTGAGGAGAGAATTTTAGATTTCTAGATTTGATATGGATGTTTTCATTTTTACCTCTGGCTACTTCTACATGAAAACTAACCTCGTTTCTCCTCCCCAGGACCGACGAGCAAGGCATAGCGATGAAGGTGTACAACGGCATCGCCATCGCTCTGGAGATCCTGGTGCTGTACGTGAAGATGACGGCCACCTTCCTCCACTGTATCTACCAGTTCTTCGTGCCACCGGAGCCTAAGAGCGTTAATGGGGAGATTATTCTGGTATGTTATGATTTTGGAACACCACACTATTCCTAAACGACTGCAATTCCTTTTCTGAAAGCTAAACAAACTTACTTAAACTTTTCTGAAAACTAAAAACAGTGGTAATCACTAGAAAAGTGCCGGGATAATGGAGCTCGTTGAAGTCCTGGAGTCCAGAATAAGGACTATTATGTTGTGAACTCTCTCTTTCCTTGAACGACTTGTTCTTATGGATGAACTAAATAATTCTGTTTTGATAAAGGGGAAAAGGTTCTTGTCATAAGAGATTTTCTTCGTGGAATAGTCCAAGTGTGAATTTGTGCCCAGATGATGGCAATGGGCGCCTAATTATATGGTAGCTGAATATATCTATTAAAACGTGGCTAGCATCTCTTAACTTTTCGGGAAATATTAAATGTAAATGAGTTGCGTGGAACCAACCTTTTAAGCAAACAGAAGCCCTAACACGAATACTGTTTATCTGATACTGCTTCATACACTTCAAACTTTGACAAACTTCACCTTTACAAAAACGAAACAGTCACTAACAGGTATTCAACAACAACATTTATGGACCAATTTAGCAATCCCTCTTTTCCTAACCGGTGCAAATATCACCATCAACTTATATATACGGTTGTCCTATAAATTCTTAATAATATAACATACAATTCTCGTGTTATAGATAACAGGTGCAGGCCACGGCATGGGTCGGGAGACGGCGCTCCGGTTCGGCAAGCTCGGCGGCACCATCGTCTGCGTGGACATCAACCCCACAGGCAACCAGGAGACTGTGGACCTCATCAAGGAGCAGAAGGGGAAGGCTCATCGATTTGAGTAAGTATCGTCCATAGACCTATTACTATTATTATGTCTATGGTATCTTCTACCTATCCTTTTGTTAACTGTGTTTAGTGGTTGTATGGATCGGAATGCTGGGCTGTGAAAAAGACGGATGAGAAACGATTGCATGTAGCAGAGATGAGGATGTTGAGATGGATGTGTGGAGTGACAAGAATGGATAAAGTAAGGAATACATTTATAAGAGGAAGTTTGAAAGTAGCACCTGTTACAGAAAAAATGAAAGGAAGTCGTCTGTCTTGGTATGGACATGTGATGAGGAGGGATGAGACTCATGTGGCTAAGAGAGTGATGAGTATGAATGTTGATGGATGGAGAGGAAGGGGAAGGCCAAAGAAAAGATGGATGGATTGTGTAAGGGATGATATGAATGAAAAAGGAGTAAATGATTCGGTGACGTTTGATAGGGGAGAATGGAAGAAAAAAACGTGTTGCGCCGACCCCAAGTAAAATGGGATAAGGGCAGGAAGATGATGATTACGTTGTCAAAAAAGTCACCTAGCGACATTTATAGAGCAAAGAGCTATAAAATAAAAATAAACGAATTCACATCTTGAGTTGAGAACCAGAAAAATCAAATTTTTGTTTGCAAACATGTGTTGTTCTATTCTGTATTATGGTGCAACTGCCTAATTCATCTCAATGAAAATTCATCTGTGTTGGTCTCACATCCACAGCAAACCTTGCCTAACCTTGAACATCGACCGTGCAGCTCTAAAATGCTACTGATATAAGCAAATATTCATAACAGTTATCATGGAGGTGTTAAGCTAATGGCAGTAACCCCCTTTTTAACACTAGGCACGTAGCGTAGGTAATAATTGAAAACCTAAATAAAACTGAGTTAAGTAATTGATTTTGACTTTCTCGCTGACCTTATAAAGGTAGCCGGGTTGAGCTTGATACCTAGATTATTAAGGCAGAAGGCAGGGTTTGGGACAAGCCTATGTCGATTCCATACTTATGGCGACCATAGAGGATACGATACTGCTCGGAGTGTCTCCTATCCCATCTGTCCCATCACTATTCTACTGGTGGATATTTCAAAACTAGTGAATAGTACACGTGATACCACTGGCACACTGTAGGTTTCAAAAAAAAAATCTTTTGAGGCATTTCGGAACCTTTCATATCTTTAAAATTGAATATTTAAAGAGCTGAAAAATTAAAATGCCCAATCACTTAATCGGAATTTATATTAATTAAATAATTGCTACTAATTTGTTACATTGCTGCCGTATTATTCTTTAAGCTAATTATCGATTTAACTGACTATGTATTAAACAAAAAGGCACTATTTTTTACAAGTCTATCAAACAATATTCTTATTTCAAAATCACTTTTTGATAAGATTAATTTTATTTTACTCCTACAGTAACATCAATCGCAGATAACCATAAATGACTAGGTAGGTACTTAGGTACTTGACTGATTTGATCACGCTTGAAGTTTCTAAAGACAATACTTAAATTGGCAGTGGATGCGCATACGATTATCGTATAAATATTATTGTTTGCAAACACGGAAACGTATCTGAAGTGTACCTTGTCATACATATTTGTTAATTTGTACTTCATAAACCAATTAAAGTGTGGTCCCCATAAAATCGGCACGTGTAAGAAATCAAAACTTAAACAACTAAGTATTAGAGACTAGTTTCCAGCTTCAATAAATTGTAAATCTATTTAGTCCAACAGAGAGTTTTGAAAGATAATGGACACGTATTTTTTCATTGAATATTCACAAAATATATAAAACGCATTTTTAAAAGCGTCGTATCTTCCTTAATTTTGGCTTACGTAAAAAAAGAAGAAAAACGTGTAATTTTTTTTTTGTGTAACTGACGGCCTCATTATTTTTTTTTATTAGACAAGGCTATTATATTTTATGCCTATTATTATGTGGTTATGGATATGAGATGAGGAAAATGACAATCATGTGACTAAGAGTGTGAGGGGTATGAATCTTGATGGATAGAGCGGTAAGGAAAGATGGATGGATTGTGTGAGGAATAAAATGGATGTAAAAGGAGTAAATAATACTTTGGCGTCTGATGTCCGTCTGAGAAAAGGTGTTGCGCCGAGCGACCCCAAAAAAACCGGGTGAAGGTCTGGATGATGATGAAGCCTTTAACTTAAAGTGATGTCAAAGACTGTCCCAATTATTATTGTCATACGTTAAAGATAAAATAGGTAAGAAGACCAATGTGTCTTTTTACAAAGACACATTGGTCTTCTTACAAGTACCTCGTATGTCATGAGCAATACCAGGTCAATAGGACACTATTTCACTCGTGTTTTAGATACATGAGTATACACTTTAAATATCTTCTATTATCAAATATTTCTATATTCAAATATATTCTTATATCTAGATCATCAAATGAGTCCTCAAATAGTTTAGAGGACTCCTTTGATAATTTGTCTGCGATAAAAAAAGTAACGCTTTTTATCCGGCACTCCTCAGATGCGACGTGACAGACCGGGAAGCCATCAACGCCCTAGCAGAGAAGATACGTCGGGAAGTAGGCGAGGTGACCATGCTAGTCAACAACGCAGGCATCATGCCGTGCAAGCCACTGCTGAAGACTTCAGAGAAGGAGATCCGTGGCGCTTTCGAGATTAATATCATCGCACATTTATGGGTAAGTTTTGGAAACCTAGCAATCATCATTATAATTATCCTATAATGCTCCCACTGCTGGGACACAGGCCTCCTGTCCGAATGATGGATCATGCCATGATCCATCATTCGGGCCCAGTGCAGGTTGGTTAATGTCACATGTCTTCGAATTTTTGGTTCTATGACATGCTGATTTCCTCAAGATGTTTTCCTTCACCGTTTTGAGAGAGGTGGTGATGAAAATAAGATAAATAAATAAGAGATATTCCCGTTTGAGCAAAGATTTTTTTAAACAAAGATGTCCAATGTTTAGAGTAACGGTTGTATTCCAGTTTGAGCTCATCAACAAATTCAACTAGAATCTAAGAGCTACCAGTACCGTAGATGCTCTAATGAGAATAGATTTGAATTATAGCTTCGGTTCACGATTGAGAAACACTTCAAAATATTGAAAGGTGCTCAAACGGGAACACAATCGTTGCTCTAAACAAAAAATGCCATAAAAATCGTTGCTGAAACGGGAAAACCATTAATTTAAAGCAGCATACTGCAATGCTGTTTCCGTACGCGTAACCACTGTTCACTAGCGATATGAAGGTAACAGGAATGTACTCGTAGGCTTATTTACACAAATTACTTATTCCAGCTCCTCCAAGCCTTTCTACCCTCAATGATGGAGCGGAACCACGGCCACATCGTCGCCATGTCCTCGATGGCAGGAGTCGTGGGTCTCCGCAACCTGGTGCCGTACTGCGCCACCAAGTTCGCAGTCCGAGGCCTGATGGAGGCTCTGCATGAGGAGTTGAGAGAGGACAAGGAAAAGGACTACAGTGGAGTAAGTGGAGATTTTGAAATCCTTTAGAATAGAATAATAGAGAAAATAGAAGACCTGAAAAGAGAAGAACAGAAACATTTAAAAGAAATAATAATGATATTAATAATCCACAACTACCTCACAACGTCATCTAGTCCCAAGCTTTTTTTTTTTTTTTTACGTGGTAAAATCATCAAATGAGACCTCCCACCCCGGGCAGGGCGAGAGGTACTGTCAGACTTGTACTGACTAAAATCCACGGTGTCCTTCAATAGCCCTTTATGTTCCGGGGTCACGGTGATGGTATAAGACCCGCGACCCCGGCAGGCTTTAGCCCTCTGAGAGGGGGCCTCGTCATTATGCTGACGCTCTTTGAGGCGCGCGTGGAACACGACGCGCCGTCGACCCGGGCATGGTCCATGGTCGGGCGGCGAGTTGCCCTTTACTCGCCGCCCGCATGCCCGCGCCTACGGTGGCCGGAGATCGTCTCGCTCTTGCGACGTCCGACGCCGTGGGCGTACACCACCGCGGGTGGGGCGGAGGGAGGACCTTGTTCTCTCTCTCACGCGGCCCGCCTCCTCCTTCGCGAGCATGACTGCTTCGCAGAAGGAGGCGACCGCTTCCCACTCCGTCTCGCCCCGCAGCATGGCCGCGACCAGTGCTGGGCGCGAGAGGTCTCCGCCTATCGCCGCCGTGAGGACACGTCGGTGCTCCGCCCAAGCGGGGCAATCCTGCACCGTATGCTCGACTGTGTCCTCCGGGCGATCTACGCAGTGGTGACACCCAGGCGTTTCTTCCTTTCTCATAAGACACAGGTACCTCCCGAAACATCCGTGTCCGGTGAGGACCTGCGTCAAGCGGAAGCTTAGGACGCCGTGACGTCTCTCCAGCCACTCCTCAAAGAGGGGTCTTATCGCCGCTATTGCGGCGTGCCCGGCCGTCGGTCGCGACAGTCGTGTCCTCCATACTGCCCTGAGATCGCGCCGGAGCTCTTCCCGCCGCGCCTCGACTTCTCGAGGCAGCGGGGTCACGCCCCGGCGCTGCGCCTCCACGCGCCATTCATAGACGCGCTGGAGGGCAGTCGCCTCCAGATCCCAGGGCAGCAATCCGGCGAGCAGGTTGGCCGATTCGCCGGCAATCGTGCGGTATCCCCGGATCATCCGGATAGCCATGACCCTCTGGCATGCGACCAATTTGATTGGTCGCGTCCGGATGCTTAGGGCCCACACTGGGGCCCCGTAGAGGGCCATGGACCGCACGACACCGGCGTACAGCCTACGGCAGGAGGCGTTTGGCCCACTGAGGTTGGGCAGGAGTCGCCTGAGGGCGCCTGCTGCCCGGATCTAGTCCCAAGCTAAGCAGAGCTTTTGTTATGGGTACTAGACAACTGATAAACATACTTATATATTTATAAATACATACATAATTCATAGATAAATTACATCCAGACACAGAACAAATGATCAGGCTCATCACGCAAACATTTGTCCTGGGTGGAAATCGAACCCGCGACCCCCGGCATAGCAGTCAGGGTCACTAACTACTAGACCAATAGGCCAGTCAATTAAGTAAAAGTCAATGAAGAAGAATAGAATCATTTATTTGCCAATAATGTAGGTATACCTACACTACAGATATTTAAAAATAATTTGATAATAATATTTTGCTAACAGTCCCGATACATTTTCCTTTCCATTTAAGCAATAACTTCTGTCTTAATAAACTGATGTACTGATGAAAATATTTATTTATCGAGTTTAAGTATAGTGAGGCGTTTATGAATTTATGATGCAGGTTGATTTTTCGTTGGATTTGCCTGGTGACTAGCCGTGTCGCGAAAATCGACAACATAATGACATTTAATTGAATTTAATTATTATAATTCATACTAATTAATGTCAATATTTTGCCCATTTTAACATAACCTATTAAACTTGTTTTTTGGTACTCATTTTTGGAAACGATACGACTGGTTGCTAGTCGCATGGCTAGTCACCGGCAATTCGAAAAATCGACACTTAAAATTATAAAAAAACGTGAGAATAATATTAAATTTGATTTCAGACTACATGAGGTCTATAGTTTAGTTAGTATTTTGGTGTTAGTAACAAATATGTTAGTACTGTTAATTTAGACATAATAATATTCCACAACTATCACACAACGCCATCTAGTCCCAAGCTAAGCAGAGCTTGTGTTATGGGTACTAGACAACTGATAAACATACTTATATATTTTTAAATACATACATATTATAGATAAATTACACCCAGACACAGAACAAATGATCGTGCTCATCACACAAACATTTGTCCTGGGTGGGAATCGAACCCACGACCTCCGGCATAGCAGTCAGGGTCACTAACCACTAGACCAACAGGCCTGTCATGATTATTATTTACGTAGACCAGTGACTATCCCCACCCAGTGTGCCTGAAAGGGACAGTCCGGTCTAGCAGCTTTCATTTTCAATTAAATCAAGGGTCAGTTCACATCACTTGACATGATGGTACTGCAAATGTGTATCTTTTCGTGCGTAAGTAAAGTTAAATGCATTCGAACTAGGGTGTGTCGCAGTACCGTTTTGTCACACAACCGTTCATCGCACTTCCGTTTGTTGCACTAGCGTACACTCGATTTTGAGTTCGTTTCGTTCTTTTTTCAAAAAACTGCCCCATTCTAAGAATAACTTTCTGTATCGTAGGTGCCTTTACAAACATAGAAACTCAGATACACTTGAAACAACTTTAGTCGTAAATTAAACCCTGGACAAGCATGATAAGAAAAAAGCGCATTACATACAAGTTTCAGCAATAATATGTGTACCCATGGGAATCATCATCATCATCATCAGCCTATAATGTTCCCATTGCTGGGACACAGGCCTCCTCTCTGAGAGAGGGAGCGGGCCATAATCCACCACGTGGGCCCAGTGCGGATTGGTAGATGTCACATATCTTCGAATTTTTGGTTCTAGGACCTGCCGGTTTCCTCACGATGTTTTCCTTCACCGTTCTGAGAGCAGTGGTGATGAAATAAATTACACAAAGTAATACGCCTGGCGGGGTTCGAACCCACGACCTACAACTCGCAAGTCGGGACCGATACCACTGGGGATACCCATGGCGATACCCTTGGGAATAATTACATATAATTCTATCGGGGTTTTCAAATATTTTTGCAGTTGAATTATTGTAGAGAAACAGTTTTTTTTTATTTCTGCAAATACAAATTCTCCCTATCTTGCAATTCCAGATCAAATTCACAGTTATCTGCCCATACATCGTGGACACGGGGCTGTGCAAGAACCCGAAGATTAAGTTCCCCTCGCTGATGAAGATCCTCACGCCGCAGGAGGCGGCTGACAGCATCGTTGACGCCGTCAGGAGAAACTACCTGGAGATCACTATACCAAGCTCACTCTACTACATAAACTTGGTAAGCGATGCTGGCCACTAGCCAAGTCACAACAAAACGCACACGATAATTGTAAACGCTCTGTACTCCCCAATAGATTTTCATCTTTATACCCCAGAGTCTAAAGTTGAAAATCTATTAAAGATTTCTAAGCGTTAACTACTGGAAATAACGAAAACCAAAAATTATCACACGGGAACTTCGATCATTAACGAAGCACGGGAATATTTTATCTACAACTGTTTACATTATAATTATAAATTATTATATATAGAATCTGTTTCAATTTTAAGTTAAATTATGTCTTCAAATATATTTTTTTCATTCACAGATCTGCAGAGCATTCCCTAGGCCGGTGCCCCTATACTTGAAAGACTTCTTAGACTCAGGATTAGAAGCTCATTCTTAAATAATACGCAACTTTCTTATATTTGTCCTAAGAGACATAATTTAATTATCACCCTGACAAAGTTAGGCAAAGATTAGGCGCACGGACCAAAAATTATTTTAGGCAGTATTTAAGCAAATGATTGCTTCAAACACTTGGGTCATTTAAAATATAGATATTATATACTGATATAACTAGGAAATAATTGTAAAAGGGGTCCAATACACAAAAAAAATGACTGATTTTTGTTTCGCACTTCTTAAATTCGAGTTTTTTGGTTAATAAGCCAATTAGGTATAAGCCAGAAAATTAACATCTGTACCCTTAGCACGAGTTTTCTCTATTTTACTTTACAGAGTTTTTCCAGTATTTACAGCGCTTATTGTATGAAAATATGGAACAGCGCCTCTGGTGTGCGAAGAAGGAACCAATATTTCCCTTGAAAATTGTCAATTTGAAGTCGTCAAAGTTCCAGTTTACTTTACGTCTCAAATACTGAAAACTCGTGCTGACGGTACTGTTCTTAGACGAATGCTGCATAATAATATCTACAGTTTTAGTATACCAAAAATAGTCTGTTTTTAAAAGATGTGTTTTTAAATACTTCAATACGTAGGTACATTTTAATTATACACACAATGTGTATCTGTTAGATGTATAGAATATATATATAAGAGAAAATCAGGAAATATATATTTTTTATTATATATTATTTTAGATTTATGACAGTTATTAAAACAAAATACTTTACTCTCAAAAAATGGCTAGAAGACCATAATAATGGTCTTCTAGCCATTTTTAATACATAATAATGTATTAAAATATCAATGCATATTTTTCGTTATTTGAGTTTCTTGGGCTATTTTAATCCTGATACATATTCTCAATATTTTCTTATCGTGACGTCATGATTAAAATTTCCCAATAATACTGAAATATGCTTAATTTCATAATAAATACCTATTCTAACAGTTTTAGATTAGATTATTATATATAAGTGTAAAAGTCAGAAAAATTGCAACTAAGTGATATGCAGTGCCTAAATGATACCTACTAGAATGAATGAATATATTATTTTAAAAATCTTGCCTTTTTAAAAATATATTCAACAACAATATTTTATACTACATTATACTATTCATTGAATTAGTATATATGTAATATATTATATTAATTTATACTGTATATAAATGTGTAGATATATTTTATATACTTACGTATAATAACTAATATCGTGTTATTAAATGTTTCTCATTATTATAAGTAACAGTAATTTTGTGGAAATATAATTTATTAATAACAGGCAATAAGATAACTTAAATATTTCAAAAACCGTTTTTAACAGGTTTAAACCAATACTTTATATGAATTGCAATAGTTTGGTGTAGTTACCAATGTGTATTACTTACGTAACATATGTTATTTTTTAAGTGCCATGATAAATAAACTGCAGTTGATTTAAAACATGATATTATGTATTTTTCGCATATTATTTCGGGGTCATGGTATGTCAAATACATTTTTTATTAAGGCTCGCTTGCACCAAAAGTCATCAAATAAAATTCAAGTTTGAACACAATATTTAAATAATTGTGTTTTTCTGGAACGATTTACTGAAACAGAACAATGTTCTGAATATTTTAGTTTAGTGTTAACATATTTTTTTGAACTAAGCGGGTCCAGTGCCTTTTTGAAATATTTTATGGGTAACGTTGACAACTGTGACCTACACAACAGTTTTCTATTTTTATTTAGTTTTGCGTTTGATCATGTTTGTCAATTTAGAATAAGGTTGTGATGCTAGCTATTTGTGATTTTTTGGTGAATGTTGTACTGAATACAAGAGAAATTATTTTAAATACAGTTGTTTTATTTTTATAAAAGTCTCATATTTCGTACAAAATTATTATATTATGTGAAATAATTATTAAATATTAGATTTAGAACCAAGGAACAAGTAAACATTGTGGGAAAACCAGAGAGAACTCGGAGAATGATGTTAGTGATATTTCAACCAAAAATAATCATAAAAAAGACGCAATGACACTCGATACAAAAAAAATACAAAATAAATTCTCAATCTATTTATTTCAAGTTTACATATTGATTATTCACATTTAAAATGTACAGTTTTCAGCTACATACACATAGTACTACCGACATTTTGGCGTATAATCACCTTATTTGGAACGATGCTAACTTTACCTTACCCATACAATACGATACTAAAGCAAAATACAACAGCTTAACAAACAAAATGTATTTTTTGTTGACTGAAAGCTGTGCTCTGTAGGAACTATTGAATATAATTGTTAAAAAAAGCTGGTGTCTTAAGCATTTCATTAAATTTTGTAATAAAATGATCACATGGAAATTAGATTTTATTTGCTATTCTTGTTCAAGTACAATATTAGTAGCCATCCTAAAAAAATATTTTACACATAGACACACATACTTATAGTTTTATTGCTTTTTTTCCGTAGTCTTGCAAAGCAAAATAAAAATGTGCGCATTTTTATTTAATGTACTTACGATTTCTATCAGTATGTTTTAAAGTGACAAAAATTATTTATTTACTTAGCTGAAATGATCGATTATTTAAATTTCTTAGCAATGGAACCTTAACATATTTTTTCTAATTAATATTTAAAAAAATCTCGTACTTTTTTTTACTTCAATACCATCCTTGATATTTTTATAATTTATTAAACACGAATTTTACTACAACTGACACCATGACTAATTAAATACCTACTTTCGAATAACAATGAATTTACGGATAATTTATCTAAAGCACATTAGCAAATAAGTTACTAAAAACTATTATATAATATCAACGTATTTTACAGCATTAAATGCTCCGTTTAGCAATAACAATTATTTTTTATTATAATAATTACTTATGTAATAAATAAATATTTTTATAATAATTATACATGTTACCTCTAACATAGACCTAATAATATTTATAATTATTTTGATAGAAATCTTCATTACCTATTGTTATAATGGTGTTAATGTGTTTGGTTTTCAAATTAGGTTTAAATACATTCGTATACAATACACTAATTAAAAAAAAAAAAAAAGGTAAGCAGTTTTTCATGTTTTTTGAGTTTGGGAATATTAGACAATTTTTATATATAAAATGTTTAAAACGTATTTATTCATTAAAAAAAATGAAGCCTGGCAGGTTATTTTACAAGTAGCCATGTTGGATTTTGTTAAAAATGTTGCAACATAGTAGTCATAAATACTTGCACACTTTAACAACTACAGTTAAATAACAAGATCTATTGCTAAATATAAATATTATGTCAGAAGGGAAAATAAAATATATCAAATTATGTCGGGGCCCAGAAAAGTGATATTCGCTTTGTAATCGTTTGATATTATTATATAACCATTATACAACACAATTGACATACGCTTGTTCGGTAGGTAGCTTATGTCAATTCCATTTATTTTAGACTTTTCTTTTATCACCATATCGCATAATTATGTAACTTTTTTTGGGCCTTTTGAGTATATTTCTTTCAATAATTCACATTCATCGACTCAAGCTTTTAATTTGCTATAATTCTACAAAGGTCTGACTTGCAATTGTCGCTTGCAAGTTTAAACCTATGATCGGGGTTTACTATGGGTGAAAGTTTAGTACACGGTAGTATTTTACTCTTCCTTGTGGCACAACACTACATTTACATACATATATAAGTTCACACGTTGACACAATTATCTACATAGCAATTTTAACTAATAATTGACTTCACTCTCTTAATACATTGGAAGCAAAGTTAAAGAATCTCGTTATAAACAATATTACTGCGCCAATCAATTAATATCATTTTACAATCATCTTACTAAGATCTATATTTTGTTAAACTTAAATTTATTTTTTTATAAATAAACATAATAATAAAAGCCACATTCAATTCTTACAATCTTTGGTAAATACACGCATTTACATACTTTTATTTAATTCATATTAAGAATTATTAATAATTTATAAGTCATGTTTACCTACACTTTCGATAGAAAATATCGGGGTTAACACAAACAATTTTTACAAACGTGCACATTATTTAGCTAACACGAATATAATGCAAGGATCCATTATAACATGCTTTATGAATAAATTGGTCTAAAAATGATTCATTTTCAGGCCACGGCGGCGATCTGCTATCGCCAACCGGTTAACTTACTTTCCGAAGCACGGAAAAATCTCGGTACTACTATGTAATCAATAGTCATTTATGGATCCCCAAACTGACCTAAACAGAGCGGCTTAATCTTAAAGATAGACCCGAGTGGCTATTACTGTTTAGTCATTTGCTCCTCTTTAAGATTAGATGGCTAAAACCGTCTAAAATATTTGTTTAGCCCCGATATTCTTACATTCTTACATACCTTAGCTTTAATTCCTATAACGTAACTTCACGATCGAAAATATTATCTTTTTCTTATTAACGCCATTCCGTTCTGGTCCACTACTTTATATTTCTATTTTATACTTCATTTCTTTATGTTATTATATTAATATTTATTTGCAAATCCACTGTATGCTTCGATATCATTCTTATTTACATTTCTTTCTCGAGACCCTTATCAATTTATTAAATATTGAAAAAAAAAATCATATCTAATGCTATATGAGATCCATATAATTGTTTGCTCTAATTATACCTACTATACTTATTATAATTTTTGAAATAATTTATTTATATCAATTATAATAATTTACTTAATATTTTAATTATACAAATTATAATCTTTGTATAATTTAGACAAATATACAAATTATAATTACTTTTATTTTTATCAATTTGATTATAACTGAAAAGGGCAAGGAATACCTACATATTTTTTTAGCAGACGCGGATTATTATCAATTATATAGCTTCAGTGCTATTGAAAACAAAGCTGTGACATACACATTCTATATAGAGCTTGCATTTTTTTTGGTAATATAATTATGAAAACTAACAAACTAACATCCTGTAAATTATACTTTGGCACAAAAATATATATATCTAGGGCCTGTTCCAAGGTAAGATCTCGTTCAACCCACCATCTGTGAAGCCTTTTCCCATCAACGTTCATCTCGCAGTTTAACTGCCCCTCAATACCGACACGGCAGGGATCCAAAGCGTGGTTGAACTCCACCGTGTCCTCCTAACTATCAACACACTGGCGACACCCAGGCATGTCCTCCTGCTTAATTCGGAATAGGTAGTTCCCGAAACAACCGTATCCAGTGAAGACTTGCATAAGGTGGAATGTGAGGACCCCTTGGCGTCTTTCCAGCCACTCGTATTTAGAGGGGTTTTATCGCCACAATTCCGGTGTACCAGTCAATAGCACACTAATATTTAGTTCACTTCTCGCAGATAATAATCTGTCCAATTTTTTAATCAACTGGGAAAAGATTTTTGTCATACTCGGCAATAAATAAAATGATATTTCGTCTATTATGTTGTACCCGCTGTTATGTATGTGTTTACATGTACGTGTGTGGCGGGCTGCGTCCCCCACCTTGTTAATGTCAATAGATCAGTGTGCTAACAGCAGTCAGTGGTTTCACTTGTCTCCCGCAACGTACCCAACAATTGGCGACGAGTATTATACCCACCCACATTTAATTAATTCATTTTCAAAAAAATAACGGCGTCATGGCTCAGTCATTTTTCGGAATTCTGACAAATTTCGATCACAACGTAAACGACTGGAAGACGTACAAAGGCCGTTTGACACAGTGGTACATTGCAAACGATATTGATGCAAAAAGCGATGCGGCGGGAATCAAGCGGCGAGCGATACTACTCAGCGCACTCAATGACAGCACGTACAAACTGGCAGCGGATCTGGCTCTGCCTAAAGATGTGCAGCTGGTGCCGTATGAAGATCTGGTGAAGCTACTAGATGATCATTTCACCCCAAAGCGGTGCGGTTTCAGTGAGCGCCACAACTTCTACGCAGCGACGCAGCGGCCAGGCGAGTCATATACGCAGTGGGCGGCGCGGCTACGAGGACTCACAGTCCATTGTGAGTTTAGCAATGTAGAAGAGGCATTGCGCGATCGTTTCGTCATGGGAATGGAAGCCGGTCCGGAACGAGAGAAGCTGTTCGCGTATGACCTGGCGAACTTGACCTTGTCAAAGGCGGTGGAGGTGGCGGAAAGCGTACGGTGCGCGCGCGCAGGCGCTGTGGCTACAGCTACTACCGTGGCGGAACGAGCTCAAGTGTTTAAAATCGTGAAGGGACAAAGTAGTGTTAAACCCAATGGTGGTGGAAAAAATAAGTGTTTGGTGTGCGGTCGCGTTAACCATAAGTCTTCAGAATGCCGATTCGCGAAGTACAAGTGCAAAAAGTGCAACGTTGTTGGTCATCTGAGTAAGATGTGTGGCAAAATTAACTTCGTGCAAGCGGGAGATGTAAGCGAGGACGATGACGGTAAATCGTTATTTAACATACATTCTGCTGGGGGGGAACCTATGACAGAAACGGTTACAATAAATGATAAGACGGTAGAATTCCAAATTGATAGTGGTTCAGCGGTGACCGTGATATCTAAGGGTACCTACGATAAATTATTTTACGGATTGCCGTTACGATCGTCTCGGAAGAGATTCTATAGTTATACGGGTAGCATAATGGAGTGCGTCGGTTATGTGTGCCTGCCGATAACGTATATGCAGTGCACTCACACACTCGACGTATATGTAATACGCCATGGCGGCCCACCACTGCTAGGCCGAGACTTTATATCGAAATTTAAATTAAAGTTAACTTCAGTCAATTTCCTAGCGGGTAGTAGCCAAGACATAGTCGAAAAGTTACAGTTGCAATTCCCTATGGTATTTTCCGAGAAACTAGGTGCGTTTAAAAATTATAAAGTTAAGTTAAGTTTAAAGAACGATGCTAAACCGGTTTTCTTTAAAGCGCGACCCGTTGCATTTGCATTACGCGATAAAGTTGATAAGGAGTTGGAACGTTTAGTGAGCCTAGGTGTATTGAAACCGGTTCAACATTCAGACTACGCGTCACCGATCGTGCCGGTACTTAAACGTGACGGTTCCGTACGACTATGTGCGGACTATTCTGTAACGATAAATAAGTTGTTAGAAATTGAACAATATCCACTACCCACAATCCATGAATTATTCTCGAAATTACACGGGGGTCAACAGTTTTCGAAAATAGATTTATCGATGGCATACAACCAATTCGTACTTGACGAGGAATCACAGAACTTGACATGTATTAATACACACCGCGGATTGTTTAATTACACGCGTCTAGTGTTCGGTCTGTCGAGCGCACCTTCAATTTTCCAGCGAGCTATGGAGTCTTTGCTGTCCGGGTTAGATGGGGTTTTATGTCTGCTCGACGATATATTGGTAACAGCTGAATCATCAGAATTGCATGTAGAAAGATTACATATAGTTCTTAATAGGTTACAAAATGCGGGATTGACCCTCCAAAAAGGGAAATGTGATTTCTTTAAAGATGAAATAAAGTATTTAGGTTACGTAATTAGTAAAAACGGGTTACAGAAAGATCCATCTAAAGTAAAAGCCATCATGGATGCTCCGGTTCCCACAAATGTTAACACGTTGCAATCGTTTCTAGGGCTAGTGAATTATTATAGGAATTTCGTCCCTCAAGCATCGAGTATTCTTTGCCCGTTATACGAGTTGTTAAAAAAAGGGGTTAAGTGGAATTGGACCACAAATCATGAAAACGCGTTCCGTAAAATAAAAAAATATTTAACATCCGAACAAGTACTAACCCACTTCAATCACAAATCTAAAATCATTTTGACGGTAGATGCATCGCCTTGCGGCTTAGGAGCGATTCTATCACAAATATGTAATGACGGTATAGAACGTCCGATATCGTTCGCGTCTCGTACTTTGAATGCCGCGGAGAAACAATACTCACAGATACAAAAAGAGGCAACCGCGATTATTTTTGGAATAAAACGGTATCACCAATATCTGTACGGAAGGTCGGAACCATTCGTCTTGCGAACCGATCATAAGCCTCTAATATCTATATTTGGTCCATATAAGGGGATACCAGAAGTCTCAGCTAACAGGTTGCAAAGGTATGCAATGTTTTTAAGTGCATATAACTATACCATCGAATACGTTCGGAGCATCAACAACAACGCAGATTATTTATCTCGCGCGAGTTTACGCGAAGTTGAGCGATCGAGAAGCGAGTGCGAAGGCGACGCACACGCCGCCGCTACCTCTGCACTCATTGATCGCGCGTCGTACGTTAACTTTGTTGTCGAAGGGAATATGCCGGTGACCTTGGACGAGTTGCGTAAAGAAACAAACGAAGATGTTGATTTAAAGAAAGTAATTAGTTATGTTCTTAGTGGTTGGCCAAGGCAATTATTATTAGATATACGAATAAAACCCTACTATTTATGTAGGACACAGTTATCATACGAGAACGGGTGTCTCATGAGAGGGCACAAGGTCATTCTACCTGAAAAATTGCGTACAAAAGTCATGTCAGAATTGCACAACTCACATTTAGGCATAGTGAAAACCAAGGCAGAAGCCAGGTCGCGTTTTTGGTTTCCGGGTGTAGACGCAGCATTGGAAGCAATGATCAACTCCTGTAAGGTATGTCAACAGCTGCGACCGTCCCCTGCCCGAGCGCCGCTCGCTCCGTGGCAATACCCGTCTGTACCGTTTTACAGGATACACATTGATTTTTTTGGACCAGTGAATAACCAGATGTTTTTAGTAGTAGTAGATGCACACACCAAATGGGTGGAAGTGTATGACGTCAGCTCGTCAACTACCTCAACAACGGTTACGGAAAAATTATACGATTTTATGTCAAGATACGGCTTGCCTCATACAATCGTTAGCGATAACGGCTCCGCGTTCACGTCCTATGAATTTAAAAACTTTTGTTTACTAAATGGCATCACCCATTTGACATCACCGGCCTATAATCCAGCAAGTAATGGTCAGGCAGAAAGTTTCGTGAAAATAGCAAAAAAGGGTATAAAATCTAGTATCCTCTCTTCACGAAATAAAACAGACTGTAAGTTAAAGATATTAAAATACCTTTTCGATTACAGGAATTCTGTCCATTCTGTCACAGGTTTCTCACCAGCTGAATTAGTTTATGGGCATAAGCTTAGGTCACGGTTAGATTTGTTAAACCCTAAAACTCCGTCGTCCTCTCTCACGTCTCCAACTGATAATGTTAAACATCAACAGTGCTCGCAGATTAAATCATATAGAGGAAATAATACACAAGTGTTTAAGCCTGGCGAACAAATATTGTATAAAAAGTATATAAACAGTTTTAAATACCAGTGGTGCAAGGGTGTTATTAAAAAGCAACTTGGAAAAGTATTGTATTTAATTCATGATTTGAGTACTACAGTTAATGTAAAAAAGCACAAGAACCAGATTATATCATGCAAAGATAATGTAACACAACCAACACAACAACACTACGACTTCGATGACTACGAAAGTCACAGCAATTCGGCAGCTGATAGGGTTACAGATCCGACTGCAGGGGAGGAAGGAAGTGTTATAACGAACTTGCCACCTTCATCCTCCGCAATAAGTGTGTCGGAGCCTCAAGTTTCGAGATGTCCGAATAAACAGTTGAGGAACATTCCTCGCGTAGACTATAAGCCTTTCTTATGATGTAATAAATTGATTGTGTAATGCATAATGTCGCATGGCTGTTCAATATTTGTAGGTGTATAACTATTTGATATGTCCGTCAAATGAGGGAGGAGATGTTATGTATGTGTTTACATGTACGTGTGTGGCGGGCTGCGTCCCCCACCTTGTTAATGTCAATAGATCAGTGTGCTAACAGCAGTCAGTGGTTTCACTTGTCTCCCGCAACGTACCCAACACCCGCTTGCCGAGAAACAGGCCCAATACACACCGCTAAAAGAAAATAAATAGCTATCATTTTTATAGTACTTTTTTATTCATTTCCAGTCATCAAGTTTGTACGTATGTAAAAGAAAGGACATATTAGTTAGAGGTAGGTAGATTAAAATATGTCGATGTCCTTCAAGTGCTGGTAGTTGCGGTCCCAGTAGCCGCCGTTGTACAGCCAGTCCTCCTGCTTTGTGTAGGGGTTTGTGCCTTGGCTGAACCACCTAGAAATGTTTTTAAATGGTATAAATATGTTTTTTCATTCGTTCTAAAATACTATTTTACTGAAAAAAAAAAATTCTGTCAGTTAGATTATCAAAAAATATTTTAAAATTGTTTTTCTTTTGTTGCGTAACAGAATTGACGAAGATATACAATACATTTACGAAAAATGTTTACACGTTTAAGGAATCATAATACGTTACGACCGTATAATGATTATAAAGAAGACATGAGCCGAATCTCAAGTTTCGATGCGTATTAACTTTGTGAACGCATAAGTACTAAAAAAGATCAAATATATTTTTAAAAGAATGCATATATTGATAGGAAGGGCTCCCTTTTTCCAGAAAAAAAGATACGATATAATTGAGGTAAAATCAAACATTATTAGGTAATCAAGACTTGACTTATTAATAAACAAGGATTCAACACTGAAATAATTCCATTACATTAAAAACAACATCAAAACCGGTCGATGTCGTGATGAATTATCGCTGTAAATAAATACAAAAAATCTTTTTGAAATATATTTAACAAAAATAGCAGAATTAAAAAACGATTCTAAAGTCTCATCCAACCATCTCAAAGATAGAAAAAAAAAATATTGTAAACTCTCACCTGGGCTGCCAAGCTTCAGGTGACTTCTTCAGCAGCTTCCTAGCGGTCCTCTGCTTCTCCTCAAGCCTGGTCTTCTCAGTGGCTGCCCCATCGATGTCGCCTTGCTCCAGCAGCCTGATATCAGGCCTGAGCCGGCTGTCCGTGGGACAGAGCTGGCCTTTCATGTCCCTTTCCAGTTCGTTCAGGGACATCGCGAATTCGGTGAATTGGTAGTACTGTAAATTGTAATGGGAAATTGGGAAAAATTGCTAACACTGAAAAGGTCTGTAAGCAACAATCAAAAACTATCCGAGTCTCTAAGATATCCACTCAAAAGCAGCCATTCATAATAAGTGGATTTGGATTGAGATTGAATATTAATTTCGGGCTCAAGTAAAAGTACTATGAATGCAAAAGATTTTCTAAGAAAGAGGAAATTTAATGAAGGTTTTTAACGTTAAATCGTATGCATTTCGATATTTTTTTTAGAAATCTTATCAGCCATGATATTTCTTGTCGCTGCTAGAGGAAACGTAATAATTCTCACACGTTTAGAACCGACAATGATCATCATGCATGAATCTGTTTTATGGACACGTGACCGACCGAGAAAAAATCCGTTATCTTATCGTTTTCTGAAGTGGAGTAGAGTATAACTCTTGGCAAGACGTGGTCATGGCTGGTGAAGAAAAAGTGGATAGTACAGCCCTTATCCAGAATGGATTAGACAGATGCAGCTCAGGGAAGTCTGGCGCAAAAGGGAAGAGGTTTATACTCAGCAATGGGTGGACCAGGGCTGCCGATAAACATCGATAGCCCTGGACATGATGATGAATTGCTTCCGCGTCGTTGTGGCGGTGTGACAAATGCAGATGCCCCAGGCAGATGATGGGGTACAATACCTGTGCGCTAGTAGAAGGACGCGGCCTCGCCTCCCACAAAGTGACGGAGCCCTCGATCTCAATGTTATTGGTGTCATCTGACTTGGGAACGTCTTCCGAGTTCTCTGCGTCATCTGACTGTAATTAAGAAAAGAGAGATTTAGATACTAGCAAATATAGAGAGAATGGAATAATAATATCAAGATGATAATAGCAGTAAAATATTGTGAAAGTTAGTTAGTATTAGCTATCTGCGTCTTCTGTTGATGATGATGATTTTAACACACTTTTCTTTTAAACAAAGGATTTCGAAGAATACTTGTCATGTATGTTTTAAATAATCTGTTTGCTCGATATCAAAAACGCTTCAGTTACGAATGCGAATACCTTAATTGAGTTATGACCAAGTAAATTTCCCTCAAAGGTAAGTCCTCACAAAAATAATAGTCAGATTACGTAAAACCCACGGCTAACAACGTACTTATGAGGGTTTTCCCTGTCTTCATTTTCAGGTATCTCTTCACGATTAAAGACTTAACTAAACTTACTTTACATCCCCCCTGGTCCAAAACGCCCTTGTTTAAAGGATCCAAGGGAAAACTAGTTATTTCATACCGCTGCTCTATATTGTTTCGTACTTACATCTTGTATAGACATGGAGCGCAGCGCCCCGACCTTGAAGCTGTTGAGCTTAGCGAGCATCTTCTTGGGTGTATGCGAGGGAGTCTGCGCCGACGCCTCCTCGCCACGCTCCTTGGCCCACTGTTCGTACGCGGCGGCGCTGCAGCACTTGATGTACTCCGTCCATTTACCGTACAGGAACTTCAAGCGCTTTTTGCTGGAATTTAGAAAGAAAACGTTTAAGGAAGGCTTTTAGAAATATCGTGTACTGCTTTCTAAAATTGTGATAAAAAATATTAAGTTGAAATGGCAGTTGTTGTTGAAATAATTATTTTCATAGAGTAACAAAATAATGGTCTATGGTAGAGATGTCTAGAAGAAGAAAACTTGAAATAAAAGACTATCACTTGAAAGACAAGACCGTTGGGATTGACATAAGGGTTTCCCTATATGCTTTCAAAAGATTTGATGATTCGGTTCAGTAAAAAACCACGAATAAACTAGCATAGTGTTAAACGACCACCGGGCCAGGTGGAGCAACCACCTTCGAAAGGCTGTCAGTCGAGATTGGATACCAAAAACTCAGCACCGCACTCAGATCACTCACTAAATTAAGAGAGGCCTATGTTCAGGAGTGAACGAATACAGGCTATTGGTAATGATGAACACAGTAGGTATACAATTTTATAGAGTACCCAATCTCCTGTACTTACATCCTTTCAATACTTACTTAGCATCAGTAATGAACCCGTCAACTCGATGCAGGTCTCTGTTGTTGAAGCCAGCGGGCTTGAACACCAGGTTGGCCTTCAACCCAGCGCCGCCGTGGCAGGTCACCTCCATGGCTCCGAACTGCTCGATCCAGAGCTTGCCCACGATCACATTGTGGACGCAGCAGTTCACGTTGCTCCAGGTGTACGCTTCGCCCCATCTGGAGGTGAGGAATTGAGGGTTATACTCTTATATATGATCTTAACTTCCGAATCCTAATATTATAAATGTGAAAATAGTTTGTAATCTTTTCATTCCTAAACCATCGGGCCCCCAAAGAGGGTCACAGCCTGCCCCGGTCCCGGGATTGTCTTAACAGGTAATCGTGACTCTGAAACGCAAAGGCCTAAAAGAACACCGTGGAATTTAATCAGTACGAGTCTGCCAGTCCCTGTTGTCTCACTCTGGGCGGAAGAACTCATTTGATGATTTTACCACGAAAAAAATACCGCTGAACTGATCATCTTAAATTGTACACATACGGTGTCAAAAAACAACATAGAGTACACTAAGCGCGCGAGTTGAATGCAGAGCTTAGGAATGCGGTAGTGCTGTTGACAAGGATGGCAAAGTACTACACTGCAGGCGCGTGAGGTGGGGCGTGCGGGTAGCGGGGGGCTCTTCACCTCAGACCCCGACTGCATTCAACTCGCGCGCTATCTGTAGGTACCTTCCCTCCCGAAATACAACATTATCGTTCTTATGACAACAAATGGCGCCACGGGTCCCCGATTTCCTAGGTGCCTAAATTCTTTGAGAGAATTTTCATTTAGCATATTCCATTTACCATTTGAAAGGAAATCGCTGAAACTGAATCAACAGTGAATTTTATTCGAGTTCGTTGCTACACAGATAATTAATGATACCAGGTATTTATTAAAAGTTAACGCTGATTTGTCAAAAGGATTTATAAAGAGTAGCCAATCATCCGGTTAGTTCTCTAGTGTGTGAAGGACTGACAAACATCCGGTTCCGGTCGGATGTGTAATCTATTCTCCAGCTGTCTATAACTAGACAGATATCCGGTCGAACCTATTTATATCGGACCTCTTTCGGTCTAAATGAATTTACTTATTTTTAGGTACCTCTCGCAATGAAACCCCGTTTTTTAGGGAAATCATCAAACGAGTCCTCCTAACCATATTGGAGTAGAAGCGAATGGTAGAGTGTTACTGACTAAAACCCACTTTTTGTTCCCTTCCATGAAAGCTCGAAGGAGCCGCTATGCGTATTCATATTTCTGCGTTTAAAGTAACATATCACGACGGGGGTGGATATCTGGGTTTTTCAGAACCCACTATCCCCTTCGAAACTAACGTGTCGGGGTGCCCCAAGCTCGCTTCGTTCCCTGTTGCACCCTAGGTCAAACAGCTGATTACTACCTATCAAACTGGCTCTACGGAGTTGCCTGTTTACTTTGCGTTGTAGGGCCCCGGTACTTTGTTTAGAAAGATCATATAAGTAAACCCTAAATTACTAATGTAGTTCTGCTAAATTGACCCATTATATATTATCGAAAGGAAAGAAAAAATACTCAGACATAAAAAAAAATAGTAGATAAAAATGGCCTTGTCAAAAAAGAAAATCAATTTCGAAGCTCGCCTCCTATAATGGAACATGTTACTAACGCTTGGACAAATAAATAGGAAATCAATCTTTGTCAGTTACTGTTATTATAAATCAACTGAGGTCAAAACCTTTCGTAAATCGATGAAGCGTGTCAATTAGGCCCTTCGTACACAAGGCGACTCCAGGGGCCTTAGCCAAACTGCAGACGACAGCAGACGATAATCGTTATCGCTCAGCATTCTCCAATACATTTTCAACTTTATATTCCAGCGCGTAAACTTGAAAATCGATTGAAGTTCACACATCATTTTCGTTTGTGCCGTTCGTTATCGCGCTGCAGTCTTTAATAGATTTTCAACTTTACATGCTGTGGTATAAAGTTGAAAATGTATTGATGACTGCTGAGCGATAACGATTGTCGTCTGCTGTTTGACTAAGGCCCCTGTATCCGATACCTTGCGACTTCGGTATCCAAGCGACTATCGGAATACAAACCATAGAGGTTCGGACACAGGCACGCGTCAATGTATTCCAATATCGTAAAGTATCGGAGACTTACGTCGCCTAGTGTACGAAGGGACTTAAATGGGAATTTGAGACGAAAATATTTTGTAAGTTTCAGCCCCCTAAAGTTAAGAAAATTGGTGCTCAATCTTGATTTATGTAACGATATTAAAAGACTTATAAATCAACGTACTTAGTCTGCGTCGAAAGGAAAAAAGAATAGGTATCATTTTAGATGGTACTTTCATGAAGAATAGCTTTTCATATTGTTTAACTACACTACGTTATGTCCACGGCATTGCCCTCGTGGTTTTCAATTATTAATGTTCTCACAGGTTTGCACTGTATAGCTAAAAGTATATGTATTAATATTTATAAAATTGTAAACTACCTGTGTACATTGAGCTATTATTACTACGTATAGAGACGACACCACGTATCACCACTGTGTCCCATTCAGGATGAGTGCGTGCGCCTATGTTCGTTCAATTGTTTGACAGCTCTGTGGCATGCTCTAAGCGCGCACTCATCCTGGATGGGACACAGCTGGACACAGTGGTGATACGTGGTGTCGTCTCTATACGTAGTAATAATAGCTCAATGCCTGTGTACCAAATTGTTGTAGCTTACCGTCGAGTTTCAATTCACAAATCTCATCAAAAACCGTTTTTTGCGTGATGTAGTAACAAAATTCCATACATCCATCCTCACAAAGGCGTATATTTAGCATTGTAAGTAAGATAACAAATATTTCAACAAACAAAAAGGATTTAGGTTAAACATTTTGTCAGAATTCAAAATTCATCATCATCTCAGCCATAGGACGTCCACTGCTGAACATAGGCCTCCCCTTTTGATCGCCACAAGTACCGGTTGGAAGCGACCTGCATCCAGCGTCTTCCGGCGACCTTCATAAGGTCGTCTGTCCACCTTGTTGGTGGACGTCCTACACTGCGCTTGCTAGTCCGTGGTCTCCACTCTAGCACTTTTCGACCCCATCTGCCATCCGCTCTGCGAGCAATATGGCCTGCCCATTGCCACTTCAGCTTGCTAATCCGGTGGGCTATATCGGTGACTTTAGTTCGTCTACGGATCTCCTCATTTCGGATTCGATCACGCAGAGAAACACCGAGCATAGCCCTCTCCATAGCTCGCTGAGCGACTTTGAGCTTTGAGATGAGGCCGATAGTGAAAGACCACGTTTCGGTGCCGTAACTCATCACTGGTAACACACATTGGTTGAAGACTATCGTCTTGAGGCACTGAGGTATATCGGACGAAAAGACACTGCGTAGTTTCCCGAACGCTGCCCAACCGAGTTGGATTCGGCGGCTGACCTCTTTCTCGAAGTTGGATCTACCTAATTGGACTACTTGTCCTAAGTAGATATATGAGTCAACAACTTCGAGTACCGAGTTTCCAACAGAGACTGGGGTGGGCACAACATTGGCATTTGACATAATTTTCGTCTTGTCCATGTTCATTTTCAAGCCCACCCGTTGCGAAACTCGGTCGAGGCCATCGAGCATCATGCTGAGTTCCTCCATCGACTTTGCCATGACTACGATGTCGTCGGCAAACCGAAGGTGAGTGATGTACTCGCCATTGATGTTGATGCCAAGTCCTTGCCATTCCAGGAGCTTGAAGGCGTCTTCCATTGCGGCAGTAAACAGTTTAGGGGAGATAACATCCCCCTGTCTGACGCCTCTTCTCAATGGAATCGCCTTCGTACTCTGCTCCTGTACTCTGCTCCTGTACTCGCCGTGGGGCGCCGGCTTAGAATTGCGCTCCCCCAAATCATCCCGTGGGTGTCGTAAGAGGCGACTAAGGGACAAACCGGAGGTCGGGCAGCAGCGTCCTCCGGGTACTGCACATCCTCACTGCGATCGCCAACCCGCCTGCCAAGCGTGGCGATTAAGGCAAATTACCCCCTATAATGAGAACCACAGAAACCAGGCCCCCAGTCCCCGGCAGCTCCGCTATCCCTGGCGCGGGTAGCGGTCAAGGTAACGGCGGAGCAGGGGGTGCTAAGAATCTCCGGAAGAGATCCGGCTACCCACCCCCACGACGACTGGCCCTGGTAACACACAACGTACGCACATTGAGGACTGACGAAAAGATCTGCGAGCTGGAAGAGGAGCTGAGCAAGTTACACTGGGACATTATGGGGTTATGCGAAGTCCGTAGAGAGGGGGAGGACACCGTAACCCTGAAGTCTGGTAACTTGCTCTACTACCGGGAGGGCGACCAACAGTCCCAAGGTGGTGTCGGGTTTCTCGTTCACAAGTCCCTCGTTAACAACATAATAACCATCGACAGTGTGTCGAGCAGGGTGGTATACCTAATACTCAGAATATCCAAAAGATATTCGCTGAAGGTCATTCAGGTATACGCACCGACCTCGTCACACTCCGATGAGGAAGTAGAGACTATGTATGAGGACGTAAGTAGGGCCATACATAGCTCAAAAACTCACTTCACTGTTGTTATGGGGGACTTTAACGCAAAGTTGGGCAAGAAAAGCGGTGATGAGTTGAGAGTGGGGCAATTTGGGTATGGGCAACGGAACCCTAGGGGACAGAGGCTGGCCGACTTTCTGGAGAAAGAAGAACTCTTCATGATGAACTCTTTCTTCCAGAAGCCGCCTCACAGGAAATGGACCTGGCTGAGTCCCGATGGTTCCACGAGAAACGAGATAGACTTCTTCATGACCGACAAGAAACGGATATTCAGTGATGTTTCTGTGATCAACAGGGTGAAAACCGGTAGCGATCACCGAATCGTAAGAGGCTCGCTGAATATCAATGTTAAACTTGAAAGGTCCAACCTGATGAAGTCTACGCTCCGACCTACTCGGTCCCATATTCAAAACCCCGAAAGCTTTCAACTCGAGCTCTCTAATCGCTTTGCTTGCCTTGAGAACTTAGTTTCAGTGGACGAGATCAACGACGGGCTAGTGGAAACTGTCCGCACGGTAGGGTCTAAGTTTTTTAGACCCGGCCGTAAAGATAGACCTCAGAAATTGACCGATCAAACCTTAAACCTCATGGCTGAACGACGTTTGCTACAGTTGCAGTCTTCCGATGACGCGAAGTCATATAGGCAGCTCAATAGACGTATATCTAAGTCCTTGCGGCACGACCTGCGTCTCTTTAATACGAATCGTGTTAAAGAGACCATACAGCGAAACCAAGGCTCCAAAGTGTTCGCGAAGGGCAAGTCTATTGGGCAAAGCCAGATGACAAAGCTGAAACGGGAGGATGGCAGCATAGCGTCGACCAAAGCAGAGGTTTTAGGCGAGATCGAGAGGTTCTATGGACAGTTATACACTTCGGTCGCAAAGCCCGTTGACAGCTTGGTAGGAGATCCAAGAGCCAAGCTGTCCCGACATTATACCGAAGATATCCCGGACATCAGTCTGTACGAGATTAGGATGGCCCTGAAACAGCTTAAGAACAACAAGGCGCCGGGCGAGGACGGAATCACCTCAGAGCTTCTGAGAGCGGGTGGAACACCGGTACTTAAAGTCCTCCAGAAGCTCTTTAATACCGTCCTGTTCGAGGGCAAAACGCCCGAAGCATGGAGCAGAGGTGAGGTGGTGCTGTTCTTCAAAAAAGGTGATAACAGCCTATTGAAGAACTACAGACCCATCACGCTTCTGAGTCATGTTTATAAGCTGTTTTCAAGGGTTATCACGAACCGTCTCGAACACAGACTTGATGACTTCCAGCCTCCCGAACAAGCCGGTTTCCGAAGAGGCTATAGTACCATAGACCACATCCATACGCTGCGGCAAGTTATACAGAAGACCGAGGAGTATAACTTGCCATTATGCTTAGCGTTTGTGGACTATGAGAAAGCCTTCGATTCGGTGGAAACATGGGCGGTGCTTGAGTCACTCCAGCGATGCCGTATTGACTGTCGGTACATCGAGGTGTTGAAGTGTTTGTATAATTCAAAATTAGAACAAATAAATTGGAATACGGTTTGAAATAATCGAGCCATCTAAAAATATCTAGCTAGTATATTCGTCGTTATACCGGTGGCTTCCAAAGAAAAATAAAACGCAATTCCCAGCTCAAATAATGGTCCAGTCGTACAGAAACGATTGTCGTTTGTTATCTGCCCGAATGGCAATTTACCCAGCAAATATTTGCGGAATATTTTAATATAAAAAGTAGATTATTATAATGTATGGGATTCTATTTGGGTATTTTTATACGAAAAATTAAACGAGGGAATTTTTCTCCAGTCCCTCTTATAGGCAAGTGGCAAACGATAGTCGATAAGTCGTGTATGCTCAATCAGTAATCTGAAATAATAGAACCTTTTTAGTATAATCGCGGGTTAACCCTTCCAGTGTACAAGTAGGTGCACTGACTTTATGAGGAGTGAATAAAATATACACTTGCACAGAAGGAATTGACATAATTCCACTTATTTTCTTTTTGTTCTGTACGTTTTTCTCTCAGATATTTGATTATTTTTCTTTACAGTTTTGAGCAATGGTTATAAAATAATTCACACAAAAAAATCTGGGTGAGTAACTATGTACCCACGGCACATAGTTGGCGTCCATTGATTGCATTGTGGTGCAAAAAAAACTGTTAAACATCTACAGACATTCTGCAACGAAATATGCTTTTTTTAATGGAATAAACGATCCTTGCGGGGCAGGACTCCGATAGCCTAGTTGGTAAGGCAATTGGAGTATTATTATCCAGAAAAACGCATGCTAGGGTCCTGTTTGCAGTATCATTATTCTGTCTGCAATTTCACTTCTTTTTTATTTAAGGCTTAAGATTCGCTCTTGACCACTATCTCGCCTGAAGATAATCGACGATGATGTCGATGATGAAGCACACTAATTCTATGTGATCTGCAAGTTATCATCCTGTAAGTTTCCTTACCTCGGCAGCTCAACGGTGACGTGTCCCTTAGGCTGTATTTCGACGCTCTTGCCACAGAACTTCAGTTTGGGGTGCACGGAGCCGTGGAACACGAAGTGGGGGCTGTCCGCGTGGAACGCTGACACTGGGGGGTGGTGGGACACCTAGAAATATAAAATTATTTAGTAATGCTTTTAGAAGACTATATAGAATATAGTAGATTAGGCTAGAATAGGTTTTATATCCCAGTATATAAAGTTCCATGCGGTTTTCTTCACAATTGATGTCTGGATGACTAAGATCATGGACCCATGTTATGGTTACTGTACGGTAATGTTTGAGGTAGATCTTTTAATGGTCCGACAGAGAGAGTATTTTTTTTCTGTATCCTGGACCAAAATGGTCCAACTTGGCTTTTGGATGGTTTGTAACATTTACATCTACTGCGTCAAATAAATATTTCATAATACAGATTTTCTAGATGAAAATGAAATGTCTTTGCGCTATTTTACCTTAATCTAAATTCTATCCGAGTATTTGTGAAATCAAAGAAGTGTCTTGGGCTCTTGTAATTAGGCAGAACTTCAAACATGGCCTGTCTAAAACAACATTGATAAGGTAGGTAAATCATCTGCCTAAAATTTTCCCAATTACGTCGGGATCGGCTTCTAGCTTATTTTAGATGAAGCGACTGTCTATCTAACCTCCACAACCCAGAAACTGGTAGCAGATAAACATTTCGAATCAAAATTAGACTCCTTCTCCCGAGGTATATCTCGTACATCAGACACACAATACATGATACTATACTACTTCCGTTAGGTCTTTTTATTAGAAAGCTCTCATTGTTCGTGTTCAACGGCGGATGTTCAGCGATACAGAAATGTGAATGTGGAGCACGACTCATATCTAGATCAAGTTTATATGTGATGTGCTTTTGCACTAATAATTAAGTAGCAATGACTCTGGTGAACACGTGGAGGCTGTGAATCTACTTTAAATAAATAAACTAGTGATGGTCTATGTCTACTGGCTGTAAATTCGGCCATCATTTGTTTTAGTTAAATAAATGATGGCCGACTTGGAACATTTTTAAGGTTCTATTGTAAAAGTATATTATTCTTTTTACCTTTTTCATGTTTATCTCTATATTCAATGTCCAGTTAATGTTCAGTAATTACATAACTTAATGTATTATTGTATAAATATCAAAACAATAAAGTATGATGAATGTATTCGTAGAGCACCTGCATTTACTCCGCATTAACTTTAGCACAGATGTGAAAATTAGGTGTTTTGTTTTATACCGACTACTTTTCATACATTAGAGTGATAATGCTAAGCCTTTGCTAACTTTTGACAGCATGATTAGGGCTGTGGCTAAACGATTGACTTTTGTGCAACTTGTGGACTGGATTCCCGCAAGGAACAAACATTTGTATGATCTACAAGTAGTTATTCTTGGTCTGGATGTTTGTTCGAATTTAAAATGGTTGAAAACACACCCACAGGAGAAATTTCTAGTGCTGGGTAACGTTTTATTATATAAAAAAATATGTATATCATACCTGTTCGCAAACGGCCCTGAACTCGGGTCTCTCAAGTTCGTACGTCTCTCCAAGCAGCGGGTTAAACGGCTTGCCCAGACGTTCCCAGTTCGATGCCAACGCACTCACAGCGAAAGCTAAAACAAAATAATAATTATACTAAATAAGATAAGGCGTTTGCGTTTCACGTTTAGTTTCATTTACCCTGTAAAAAATGAAAAAATGAGATTTATTTTTATTGATGCGTAGGTTTCTTTTTTTTTTTTTGAGCAGTGGTGGCCCAGTGGTATCGGTCCCGACTTACGAGTTGTAGGTCGTGGGTTCGAACCCAGCTTGGCGCATTACTTTGTGTAATTTATTTCATCACCACTGCTCTCAAAACGGTGAAGGAAAACATCGTGAAGAAACCGGCATGTCCTAGAACCATCAAATTCGAAGACATGTGACATCTACCAATCCGCACTGGGCCCGCGTGGTGGATTATGGCCCATTCTCTCTCACAAGAGAGGAGGCCTGTGTCCCAGCAGTGGGAACGTTATAGGCTGATGATGACGGTAGGTTTCTTTTTTTTGGGTGGAAAATCAAAATGACTCCTCCCACCCTGGGTGTAGCGGAAGCGACTATCAGACAGACTCATGCAGGTTAAAATGAACCCTATTCCATTGTTTTTCGTTTGGATGTAGTAACTTCTTATGACATGCTAAGATGTATAAGTACGAGTAGTACATAAAGTACTTACTCTATATTTCGAAATGATGATATTAGAAGACTACTGGGAAAACAAGAATGAAAAAAATCCTTAAACTTCCTAAATTACCTACAGGATAATAAAAGTACCTACACAAACGACTTGACTACGAAATTATTAAAATCAGGAGAAAAATTACATTAATTTTCAGGCTCGTTTCACAATTTCATGCACGTGTACCTCTAGATACATTATTTTTGGGCTTTTGTTAATTTCCATTCAAGGTTCAACAGGTTTAACAGTCTTTGACTTTATTCAAAGTCAATTAGATCAGGTATGTAATAAATAAAGGTATATTTATGTACTCAAAAGTGTACAGAAAAATAAACAAGTTTTTTATGAGTCAAGACATAATAATTAAACAAATTAGATGTTTTTCAAATATATTTTTTTAAACATTGCCCCACACTAGGAATTTCTCCTGTGCCGTGGGAGCTTTACAAACATATAAACTCACATACACAAACGCCCAGACCCGAAGCACAGTATAATAATATACAGTAGCGTAACTCGGCCGCCAGACAGATTTAAATACCTACAGCCGCGCGGTACGTAAACATGCGTTAGGGCTACCCGTCTACATCATTTTAATAACATTTGCCTTTGCGTACTTTCTGTTTCTATTTTAGTTTTGTGATTGTAAATATACTTTTTTTATATAAATAAATGAAATACTTTGTATAATGAATAGGAAGTGTTCAATAAAAATGCGTGTTGTTTTTTGATTGGTAGATTTAATTAAAAAAATCATGTTTTTGTTTGAAAAACAAATCGGGCTTATAAAGTCCGATGTATTATAGAAGTATTTGAGACCGAAAAATATTTGCGCCTCGACTCGAGTCGTACGAAATGCTTTATTGTTAAATTTTAAAGTATAATAAATCCGCATTCTAATATAAAGCTTAATTAAACTACTCATCTTATTAAATATGTACTCGAACTGATTTTTAGAGAAAAAATCACGCGGTTATTGTTAAAAAAACAACACACCGTCCGCTCGACACTGCGGTACAGCCGTGACTGTCTGCACCCCGAGCGCGCCCCGACTTCGAGGCGCGTAGGTATAGCTCGCTTTTCGTCCGTTTGTATGAAGTTGGGGTACTGTATTATTATATTACCGTGCCCGAAACAACCAATTGTGGATCACACAGATGCCCCGTGCGGGAATCGAACCCACGACACGCCGCGCAGCAGTCCAACTGCTCAGCCACTGCGCTAACCGTGCCTTCAAAATTATATGTCGTGCATTTATATTGAGAGATTTTTAATAAATCATTTTCAACGTATAGCACATCTAATATTAATTTACCAGAGGTCAGGGTTGATGTTTGTTTCCAAAGAAAGAAACGTATAAACCGACGTTTCTTTCTTCGGAAAGAAACATCAACCCTGACCTCTTAACAAGAAAATAAAACTGACAACCAGCTACATACAACCCGAAATGAATCCCCTACTAATATAATGAACAAAAAAACCCGCCATAATTTGATTCTATACGACTGAGGTTCACGAAGACCTTTTTCCTAAAATAATCTTGTTTATTTCAAATAATTGAAAGAACGTGGTACAGTCAACCACAATGAAATGCTACTAAGACGATCCGGGGATACGACTTCTATGTACAAAACCGACACTGAAGTTTCGGGAGCTTCTTATTCTTTATGCTCGCATGATAGAAAGAAAAGAGATTTATTGGGACACACAGGACAGAATAAACAAAATTACATGAATAAAAACAACAAAGAAAAATAAAAAAATAATAAAAGAAAAACAAAGGTAAAACAAAACAAAAAACATAAAACAATTACATAGTCCTGTGCGAGGCCAAAAGGCTCCTACCTCAGCATGTGCTGTGACATTTAACTGTCACAGCGCTGGTTTTCTGGTAGGGCCCAAAGTGAAGTCACGGTCAGATACGTACATAAATAATATAACGAAAAACAATAATAATTAAACTAAAAAAATAAATAAAATAAAAATGCACCAACGATAGATTACTGGCTACTCCCTCACACAGAGAGAGCCTGTGTACCAGCAGTGGAAATATTTTAAATTGATTATGAGTCCTACGTTGCTTAACCTAAGATATAATATTCACAGTGCAATAGGGTAGTTTACTGAATAAATAAAATTGAAAATCTGTTTTGTTCGTCAGTTAGCGTATTGAAAAATAACGCACACGTATTTTTTTCTTTTTTAAATCTATCTATAAATATCAATTACAAAGATAAAACGCTTCGAAATTCGAGCTTGTCGTCATAACGCCTGTAAAATTATACCAACCGAGTGACGTTTTATCATTTTTAGAAGCGTTGTATCTTCGTCAATTTTGGTATACGTAACAAAAGGTTTTTTTTTAAGTTATCGTTCGGCGTGGTGGTCTAAGGGGGAGGCCTATGTTCAGCAGTGGACGTCTTCCGGCTGATGATGATGAGGATGATGAACAATAGGAAATACGGGACAAATATTTTTCGGACTAATATTTGTTTTAATATAAAATAGTCTATTGTTCCATCTATGTGCGATTGACCGTACATACAGGTTGGGACTTGGGATCGAGATACTAAAATATAACAAGAGATTTTGATTTCATTGGCAAACATATCGGCTTATTGTTACAAATTATTTGTACAGGCAAAAATACTTTTGACAAAGACTGTGGAAATTGTATGTATACATTAGTTTAAGAAGGTGGTTTGAAGAGGCAAGAAAATATTGAAAAGGTATTTTGTCTAATTACAGGCGGTAAATAGCAAGCATTAGTTGTTATTTTGATGCCCACCGCTTGGAATTACTCCCATATCGTGGTTCCATTTACAGATATTGAAATTGTAAACAAACAGTAAGACTCGGAAGTAATTGGAACAGCAACCTATCGGCTATAGAGATAGCCTATACAGACATCAAGGTTCCCTGTGTGGGCCACAGATTTTCCAAAAAAAAGTCTCCTGCTCTAACTAATCTAACTTTAAAACTCAAAGTAGATATTCAACACCAAATACCTTAACATCAGGCAAGTTAATTTACAAATAACACACAGCTCTGTTATTAAAACAAGCGAAGTTAATTAAGAAACAAAAATCTTAAAGCGAAAAATTTATTTAATTTTAAAAATAAGACCAGTGTTTTTTTTTTTCTTTCAGAATCGCTTTACATTTTAAATCTTTATTCCCTGGTCACGAGACTGTCTAAGCAGAATACCGCGGCCCTGGAAAGAAAAGGGTATGTGAAGGAAAAGAGTGGTGTTTAGACAGTAAGAATCTGACAGTTTACGTCCCATTCAAGGCGAAAAGACTCGTTTGATGACTTTTACCAAAAAAAAAATAACACCAAATCCCTTATCATCAAATGACTGAATTATATGACAGGGCCCCCGTTAACGATCTCCGGCCACCGTAGGCGCGGGCATGCGGGTAGCGAGTAAAGGGCAACTCGCTGCCCGATCATAGACCATGCCGCATGGTTGACGGCGCGTTTTGTTCCTCGCGCGCCTCAATGGCGTCAGCATAATGACGGGGCCCCCTCTCAGAGGCCCAAAGGCTGCCGGGGTCGCGGGACTTATTCCAACACCGTGACCCGGTACATAAAGGGCTATTGAAGGACACTGTGGATTTTAGTCAGTACAAGTCTGACAGTCCCTCCCACCCTGCCCGGGGTGGGAGGACTCATTTAATGATTTTACGACGCCAAAAAAAGAAATGGCCTCCATTATACAGCTAAAGCCTGTCGGGGTCGGTGGACTGTCTTATCAGGTAGCCGTGACCCCGGAACGTAAAGGGCTATTGTAGGACACCGTGGATTTTAGTCAATACGAGTCTGAGAGCCCCTCCCGTCCCGCTCCAGGAATGAGAACTTATTGGACGATTATAACACGTAAAAAAGTGACTCAATTAACAAAAGGTGACAACTCTGTTCCTAAACCAAATTAATTAAGAAACAGAAACCTTAAAGCGAAAAATCCACTTACTTTTTAAAATAGCACCAGCATTTTTTCTCTCAGAAGCACTCTATATTTTAAAGCTCCATTCGTGAATATAGCGAGAATTATATTCAGTTATTTTTACTTAAGTTCTACATTTGAGTGCTCTCCACATTTCAGGGATGTAGAGAAATATAAGTGGCCACTTGTTGACTCGATTTAATTTCAATATGCTGGGAAATTGAGGAGGTTGAGATCTTGTGATTAAGTTTGCTGAGAAACGGTTGTACTTGATTAAGTCGTTGGAATAACTTTAGAGCTGTTGGTACAACTACTTCGCTTATTTAAACGATTGTCAAACACCGATGATCGTCACTGTTCGTTAACGGTGAAGGAAAACATTGTAAAGAAATAATTTAGAGTCATATGAGGTGTAACAAATGTATACTTGTCATGAAGGTACATAGATCTCCCTCTAACAGAGAGGAGGTCTGTGTCCTAGCAGTGAGAATATTGTTGGCTAATTATGAATCTCAATTATTATGAATCTGCTTTATGAACCTTCCAGAATACACTCAGTATAGTTTAGACATGTTACATGCTATATATAGAATAAAAAAGCTGTTAATACCTATTCAAACACCTAAGAGTTAAGTACGCAGACACTACCTTGAGTGATATCGACAGGGGTTCGACTGATGTGCAGATGGAGGGCACATTAAATTTGATAAGCGAAGTTATTCAAACACAACATTGGAAAACCGTTTAAGGACTTGCTATCTGCGTACATATCCCTTTGGTACGCACTTCATTGCTCTGACTGCACGGCTTAATGCTGCCTACGGACACTCCATCTAATATAATCTTTTAAATGGCCCTGCGAGAAAATTGAAAACCAACGAAATAATTTCAAAAGAAAACAACTCCATTATTTTAACTAGCTAACTTAATTAAGAAAGAAAAACATCTTAAAAGTGGAGGAAAGTTATGCCAAAGTCAAACTTAAAAAATGTATGGTCATCCTGAAGTTAATAACAGTTGTTATTTAACTCTGAATTTATTAAAAAAGAGATTGTTGCAAATAATTTTCTTTTGTGTTCAACATTTCAGGTGTTCCAATAGTATCGGCCCTGACATTTACCAGGGTTGCGGGGCTGCTTAAGCAGGTTACCGCGTTACTGCGAAAGGCATTTGAAGGGACAGAATTTTCACAGGAAGACGACAGACAGAAAATGGATTTTTAGTTAGTAAAGCCTACTCTACAGTACTCGCGAATTTGCCTCGACGAAGCACTCGTTGAAGTTGATCGAAGTCCGAAATGGGTAACCTCGAACACACTCGTGCATTTTCGCAATGAGCTCATTGAGCCCTTTGGCTCGGGCGCAAAAACCGACAACGACTGGAAGTTGCCCGATGCGATCCGAGGTTGCATAAAGCGAAGCGAAGTGCCCTTCTACACCATCGTATTCGCTCAACTTCGACCATCTTCGCGAGTGGTGTAGAGCAGGCTTATGAGTCTGACAGTCCCTATCGCTACACCCAGGGCAAGGCCAGATATAGACCTAGGATAAAAAGAACAGCTAAAATTCCTCACCAGCAATATACTCCATCCTGGCGACAGGATCGGTCTGTTCCGACGCCATCCTCAGCAGATGAGCGTACTCCAGGTACTCCAGCATCCTCTGCAGGAAAGACAGCGGCTCGTTGAACACCACCGGCATCGTGATCTTGGAGAGCTCCTTGCCGACGCAGTTCTTCAGTACCGACCACAGGGAGAAGTCGCCGCGGCTGAATTGAGCCACTGGGAGGGAGGTTCTGGGGACAAAGAGGAGGAGTTCTGTGAGTGAAAACTTTACTATAAAAAAACAACGTTGCACCACACTATGAATTTCTCCTGTGTCGTGAGTGAGGTTACAAACATATAATCTCTTATACACAAACGCCCAGACCCAGAACAATTATTTGTAGATCATATGTACAAATATTTGTTCCGTGTGGGAATCGAACGTGTCCAATCGTTCAGTTACTATGCATAACCGTGCCGTCGATGTATTGTAAACTATTGTAAAGTTGGTGTTTTGTATGGAAAAATTACCCTGTATCGAAGGTATTTTTTTATTTAGTACGGAAATGTTATTATGTTAACGAAAATGAATAAACAAATATTTTTTATTTCCCCAAAAAATACTAAATTCATCATTTATTAGAGACGTTAATTTTGAAACAGTTTTATTTGCCACGCACTTGTGACACGTGATACTTGATTCCCCGAATGCTCAAAAGACGTACTGATGCTGGCCGAGGTTTATAGACTATTTTAATAAGATACTGTGGCCCTGAAATGCAAAATACAACTAAAAAATAAGGTTTTTTTGACCAAATTAAGTTTCTTCCGCTCCACTCAGTTCAGGCGCAAGCATTGATGATTATCCTAAAAAGAAAGGTTTGTCAACTGTTTATTACATTTTAATTATTAAAACTGCTCATGTTAGTTAATGTAATCCAATTTTCAGCTTACTCCACACTATTTTACCTGAATAATAAATTATGTTCTGTCTAATTAATCTATCTAATTAGATCTAGATATAATCCATCTTTCACGTCACTCACACTTACTTATTAAGGTAATAAACAAAAGATAAACTAAATTAATTATCCCCATTAAAGTAGGTGGTGGTTAGTTGGAAGAAATTGTAGTTATCTCAATTGATACATAGGTCTTTCTGAATTAGTTGATAACTTCACAGATAACTAATGACTGTCAAAGATCTACTTGTATTGATTGGATTTAATGTGTTAGTAATATTTATTGAGCCAGTCTTTTCTAATACTGTAGTTTGAAAACTGTTTGCATGCCTTAGTTAAGGTAGTTAGTATATGGATAATCTTAAACTTAACATCTGAAATATTCCATTATATTTTACTCATTATGACAGTGAAGACAGACACTAAAGACTTCACGTGCTTCTGAGACACGGAGGAAACTTGCTATGTTGGATGAGCCACATTCTTACCTCACACCTATACCTCAGCAAGAGCAGCTTAACCTGCAAAACTGTCCTATGCGACTGTAAACAATTAACCACAAGCTTCTCCCAATCATGTCGTTAAAACATTTTTTTTATGATACTTAAATTTATCTGCCCTCTCTTCAGAACCAAGTCTAAGCATCTCC
Source organism: Agrotis ipsilon (assembly GCA_028554685.1). NCBI lineage: Eukaryota > Metazoa > Arthropoda > Insecta > Lepidoptera > Noctuidae > Agrotis > Agrotis ipsilon. The sequence continues at coordinate 17,784,464 of CM052955.1, forward strand.
TTCGTTAACTTTCCAATTACGTCGTCCTTCCCACTTAACTTGAAGTAAACAATAAAGTCGATCGCTAGCTCGTTAACAGCGCCATTGTCGGCCATCGATAAAGCTGTTATGAACAGCTTTTTATGATACCGCCTCCCGTAGAAATCGGAATTATCACACGGGCACTTGCATGGGAACATCACCTCTCGGTTCCCAAAACGCGCGTTAAAAAAGCGCGTTTTGGGGCAATATTTACGCGCCGTAATCCGAGATGTTACACTATGTATATTGCCGACATTATTAAGTCAGTCTGTAAGCTTCCACAACGCTGCAAAATGGCCTATTAATCCTATTAGTATTCTCAGCCCGTCTGTTACGACGGTAATAATACTGTTCTTGTAAAAAAAGCCTTGTTTGAATGGCGTTATGGTCTTTATTGCGTTCCCGCTCATAAAACTTTGCTGGATGAAAGTTGTAGGGATTTGAGACACGACCGTGGCTTTTTTAATGGGCTTCTTTTAGGTCAGTTGGGTGAGGATAATATAAAGAACAATAGGAGGTTCCAGTATTGTTTTGCGAGCTTTTGTATTTTGCTTAGTTGAAATAATTGCTTTGAGAGGGGAGGGATGAAATCATCAAATGTCTCGTCACGCTCTGGGCGGGGCAGAAAGACATTCAGAGTCGTACTGACTAAGAGCCGCCCTGTTTCTTCAATTAGCTTTAGAAAGAAGGTCCTTAAAACATTCCCACAACCCTGGAAGTCATTGCTTCAATTAACTTGACGAGCTTTACTGACATTGTGTGAAGCGAAAATGAAATTAAATGATGTGCATCCTGCAATTGAGATCTCGAAATACATAGCACTTCAAAGCAATTAATTCCATTTATTTTCTCCTATATTGTGGATGCGTTTACAAACATACACAAGCAGCAAAGCCTTTAACTGTTTGTGTTTACTTTTGATTTTTCTCTGGAATTTTAACTAAATCCGTGGTTTTACTACTTACTAATTGTGCTAAAACGTAATCTGATTAAATAATCATAAACCCAGACTTACTTAAATATTAAAATGATGAATTTAATAGTTACTTTAATACTTTCTTAGCTCCGCAAATGAATCCATCTAATCTGGCTTACAGTTGTGGTGGTGCCAAAACAGCCAGACTGGTGTAGATTAAGAGATTAATAAGTCGAGGCGAGGCTAGCCGTCCTTGTCAGCTGGTATGTATATATATACGCTATTAGTTACTATTTAATGGTTGTAGGGGAAAATTAGCCTTAAATATATGTCTTTTTTAAAGTTATTTTTTTTTTAATCTGCAACTAGTTAACTGACTTTAAAAACATTAATTCATCAGAAACCTAAAGTAGATCTGGATTTAGTAACATGGTCGAGGTGAAAGGAGTAGTTAGTAGAAGGTATTTTTATTTTATTTTGCAAAAGATGTGATTTTATTAAGTGCACGTTATGGGGAAGACCCAAATACTCCGAAATACTTTATTCCGAATTTCGATATTCCGATTTTCAAGACTCCGAATATCATAATACCTAAAAATTACAATATCTATTAAGAATCTCGAAATTTATTTGACCGAAAGTCGTATGTCCGATTTCTTCATTTTCCGATTTTCACATATTCGAAAAATGTAATGTTCGATGAGTTCTCATTCCGAAAAACGAAACTCCGATTTTCAATATTCCGAATAAACGGTTTTTTTCGGAATATTGAAACTTGGAGTTTCTCTACAAAGTTTGCTACGAATTGCTGCAAAACTGGCTATACGTAGTTGTGTCTACCGTAATCCTAGAGTGTTATTTAAACCTGTGAAGGCGCGGAGTGGCGAGGCGTATCCTATAAATTTTCACTGTTTGTCTTCAGGATTGTTATTGATATTAGGAGAACTTAGGAACCAAGAGCGAGCGAAGCGAGCTCGGGACTTGGGGGCACCCCGACTCGGACAGGTTAGGTTCGAAGAGGCGGGGTCTTTCAGACCCCGCCATCCGCTTCGTGTAAGGTTACTTTAAACCTTGCTCACAGAAATAGGAGCCCCGCGAAGCGGAGCTCCGTCGATCTACCTTGGTAAGTGGTGGTCAACAGATTGAATTAAAACATTAAATTATCGGAATTCTAATTATTCGGAATTCGTGTTTTTGATGTTTCGGAAATTTTTTATTCGGAATTTTTGTTATTCGGTCTTTTGAAACTCGGTATTTTAAAAATCGTAATTATAAACTTTAGAAATATTGAAATTTCGGAATTATGAAAACAGAAATAATGATCAATCGGAGTTGTTATATTAGGAATTTCGACCCATTCGGAATGATGAAAATCGGTATTTTGAAATTCGTATTTATGAATTTCGGAATAAAGTTTTTCGTATTATCGTAGTGTACCCCACGTTATGACTTGCTAAAAGAGCGGTGTAGTAAGAGAAGGAAACATCATAATTGAGACAAATTGAGGATTGTTGTCCTCAAAAAATGAGTAAAATAAGTATTTGAGCGCGTGAAGGTTGACGTCGGATTATGGAAGAAACTCGAAAATTCTTAAAACTGTTATTTGACCAGTACCGTAGTAGTTTAACCTAGTTAGTTAAGTAAACTATTAATTAAAATACTATACATTTTATAACCGTGTGCTGCAAAAATAATGTTTTTATCAATAGTCATTTACTACCGATGAGTTAAAATCTTATAGATAGTAGATACGTATTTTAAGCATTACTTAAAAATTAAAAAGTCACTCCAGTTACATGAGTCAAGGCAGAAGGACACCGTGGATTTTAGTCAGTAAAAACTGTCGAGCTTCTGAATAAAGTCCAAATTGGGAAGCCATTAGAATATTTCCACGAACTTTTAATTAGTCGCTTAATAAATTGGATAACTTTACTTATCTTTTGTCAAAAGCGAAGTTTTGTCCTTATAAAAGTTATTCGGGCAAAAACTCCTCCATTATTTTAGTCAGAAAACATTACAATGACGTGACCAAAGTTCTTTTTTGTTTTGCTTTTTTTTCATAAACTTATACGTTCGGAAACAAAGTTGGTTTTGAATACGAAATGAAATGAATGAATCAAATGAACTCTACAATAATATAGTCGTGGGAGTTCATTTGAAAGGGAAAGTCGAATTTAGTTTAAATGAAACTTCCCTTGAAATAATAGAGAACTAGAATTTAACAAAGCTTCAGATATAACGCGTATTTACATTAACCTAGATAAACCTACAGTCTAGACATATTATAATATTATGAAGGATAGAAATTTCAGGCACACCCATTAGATGAATTTACCACGATAAAAAAAGTGACAAGATTTCTATTTTTGTTTGAATAAAATCAATAACTACTGAACCCAGTAAGTAAGCCAGTGACTCCTAAAATGTTTAATTTTATTTTTTAGCTTATCTATCTCGGAAACTATGCATCGCATCTAAAAATGGTTTTATCAGTAGATAGGGCTTGAAAAGCTAAGTGGGTTGGTGTAAATAACTTATTTTTGAAAAAAGTGCAGAAGATAATCGGTTTTACCATTATAGAGACGAAATAGCAAAACGGAGAAAGGGCCGATATGATGAAGAAGAAATAAAAATTATTTATACAAAGTAAACTGACAAATTATTCAGCACTTGAACGTCAATTCACAAAAGACAGTCCTTGAAAACACCTGCCCTCGACTACTTTCTAGTGTTCTAGCTTAGAAACAGAAGTGGGAGAGCAAAGTGCAAATAAGTTCTATATTTCTTTGTACAGTTGAATAATAGTCTAGTGAAAAACAAAAGGTTACCTAAGCAAAGCCTAAGCACATAAATCATAATGAAAACCCCGACATTTAGCATTAATTTCGCCCACAGGGGGTATTTAAACGCTTTAAATTAACACAAACGCGACCGCCGAATTTAGCTTCGTCATTCATAACCGTTTATGTGATGTTTGCTTCCCTCTTCAACACATAGAGGTCGTATAAATCCGTCTTACTCTTATAAAATGAGCCTACGTTAACATTTTGCTTAAGTAGATTCAACTTTGTAAGTTGAACGTACGTTTGTGCAGAAACATTTAGCTCAGTAAATTTCTTTTTTTTTTTTCAAAAAATCTAAAATTTTCGCGATGCGTCAATCTTATAATGCATAGGTATAATATTTAAACGTAAGGTACGTAACAAGTTTAAAAAAAACACACACACAAAAAAGTGCAATACTTAAACGATTTTTTAATCTATCAAACAGCTGACATTTTAAAATTATTATTTTATATGAAAAATCGTACTGAATAATTTTGTTATCAGTATTTTTTAAGTGGAGGGTCGAATTAATTTACTCAATACGTGATAACTTTCTTCCATAAATAAGATTAAATGATAATTCAAGCATTTACCTACTCTTATATCACACTTTCTCAAAAGAGCCCAAGGTTAACATTAAAAGTAGGTACATAAGCTACTAAATCAACGTCACATAATAAAGTCACCCTCACGGCTGTAGAAACTGGGCCTGCTTAGCTAACCCCCCAACCACTGCACGGTAAATTCGTGGGTACTATCGACCCATGAAACTAGGCCAAGGGCGGCTCAACCCGAAGTCGCTAAACCCACCATTTGTTGCGTGCTACTCTTAAAGAGTAAGTGTGAAAAGAAAAGTCGGTGCAAATTAGAAATAAGTACCGTCGCGTGGCACGCAGAGGGTTAGATTGGAGTTAAATCTTTTTCGGAAATTGTTGTTGTTAATCTTGTTTAAAAATGTATTTGTCTCTTTCACCTTAAAGAATTTATGGCTTTCTAAATTCAGAGAAGGGTGTGATGGGATGTCTTATTACAAAAGTAAGAAATTTGGTAGAACATTGAAGGGGTTAATTTTTAAATATGTTTCATTTGGAAAACTTTCAAAAATAGCGATGTTTAGCGACTAAAGGCAAAGCGTTGTCTCTAGCTCTACCCTAATTCGCTAAGCACCGCATTCTTATTTTTTAAATTTATATTTCTTTTTTTTTAATTTAGTTTCGTATACCTACTGCTTATTATGCTTTGATATTTATGGTCAGTCCTAGTTAATACATAGATATTAAAAACCAAACTTTATCTTCGATTTGAAATAAAATAACAACAGGTAGTAGAAAATCGCACCGAAGCCAATAACCAACAGATCACGTAACAAGGAATAATGAACGAAATCAAAATCAATTATAACTTCGAAAGATGAAACTTGAAAGGCGCGGGCCAGAAACAAAAATATAATTTAATAACTCTGTTTCTTATTTTATTTTTAGTTCCAAAGCTAATACGATTACGGCAGGGTAATGTAGAAATATGGACGTTTTGATCCCGACGTATTTTCACACCCTCAGGCCTAATGTGAAAAAAAAAGAATCGGATAATCTTATCGTAGGTGTTTTTAACAGAAAGATTACTCGTTTTGCACATCCCTATAGATATTATTTATTTGTCTTTGTAGTTTTTATATTATTTTTTCGTTCTTTAATAATTATTTTTTTAGCGTTTTACAGCTAAAACAGTTATAAAAGTCAGATAAGTAATCCACTTCAATTCCTTAACAAACTTCCAATCTTGCACAGACGAGTCCTGTTGTTTTAATAAATGAAATTTTAAAGTAGGTATAAATCACCATCACAGCTGACACAGTGGTTGGGCGATCGTCTTTGCTACGTGTCTCAGATACAATACCGGACAGTAACCAATATTTGTATTACCTGAAATAGGGCTACCCTATATAAGCTAAAGTCCATTCCATTTTAATAATGTCTGTACTGTGTTTTTGATTAGTGTGAAAAATAAATCAAATTTTACTCTTCTTTAACCGACTTCAAAAACAAAGGAGGTTATAATTTTTTTAGTTATTCCATCGCACTCACTGCTAATTTTTGTATAGGATTATGTTTAGCATTACTATAATTATACAAAGCCATAATGCTAAAACATGGCCGTATTTTCTAAAATCGTTACATTTACGTCCCAAGTTTGTGCCAGGACCTCTGAATGAAAAACGCAGAGTGCGAAGTATGTCCCAGCCTCTCAAGGTCGTTGGGGCCGGATCAATATGGCGGCGGGCCTCGAACCACAGCTGTTTCCCTTCAACGACCGCTTCAAAATGTATAAGTTTTATAAAAGTATTTAATTCTCTTGATTACTGTTTTATTGTTGTAGTTTTCTTATTAGTGTTGGAGTAAGTATTCTGATGAGTTTAAAGGAATATTTAAGCAGAGTGTTAAGTTTAGAACTTGAAGCAATTTGTGTTCAAAATTATGTTTGAGAAACTTATTAAATGTTAAGTATCGGTTTAATATATTAACATTAACAAGAAAAATCAAAGTCTTAGATCAGACTGTATAGAAAAGGTTAAGCTTTATTTTATTCATTTTAACATTAGGTGTTCCCCGTGGTTTCAACCCTGCTATTCTGTTCCCATTGGTCGCAGCGTGATGTTATATAGCCTGTAGCCTTCCTCGATAAATGGACTATTCAACACAAAAACATTTTTTCGTTTATAGAAAGTAGTTCCTGAGATTAGAGCAGTCAACCAAACAAATTAGTAGGTAGAAATTCAATTTAAACAATAATGTAAAACTAGTGTCACAAAGGAAAAGCTATAATTGCAATATTTTGTTAGAATGTGAACACCATGTACCTTTTTGCTAATCTTTTTTTCTTATTATTTTATTTTTTAATCATATTTAGTCTAGATTTTCAAGGTACATTGCTTTTACATTATTAATTCAAATGATGTAAAAAAAATACTGTAAAACATTTTTAAAAAGAGTAAGTGTGGAGTTTCTTGCCCATTCTTCTTCATACAACCTACCTTTGCGAATGGGTGTAAAATCATTCCCATCCCATCCCATTTCCTTAATTTTAATTTATGCGACGTTTAAAAGTGCCTCTTTGATGGCCTAATTGAATAAATGATTTGACTTTGACTTTGAAAAATAGATTAATGTTTATAATGTAACTCACAACGTTGTTTACAGGTATCTAGATAAAAAAAAAGAAGTCCCAAGTATCTCCCGAGTTCTCTATCAATCCAGAAAACAACAACCTAAAATGTCTTTTTTACCAACTTTCTTACATATATGTCGACTGTTTTTTGTTTCTTACTACCCTCGTCTATCTGTGACAAGGGACAGCTTAGTTACAGACGTTTAGTATACCTTTCCAGGTGCAGATTGAAACAGGTGTAAGGACAACCCCGAGGATTTCAAAGTAAGGAATATACTTGAAAACTTAAGCAGTCATAACTTAAAAAAAAAAATTTATCTGTAAATATAGGACAGAATTTAGTTAATTTCTGAGTTTATAAGAATACAAATGTAACAATGTTATATTTCTTAACTCTGTTATAATTGTGAAGCTTTGTGAGGATGGATAGATGAATTTACTTGTACCTACACACAAATATGATTTGGATATTTGGTTAACAAATAATTAAATATTGGAACCTGAATTCACACAGGATATTTTTATCGTGATTTTATATTCCCGTGGGATTTTTGAGTTGTTGGGGGTGAAGCCGCTGGCAATAGTAAGTTTAGCATATATATCATACTAAGGACTATTATAATAGTATAATAATTATGGTAATAATAATTATATATAATAATTATTATAACTTAATGTGGAAGTTTGTGAAGATGGATGGATGAATGTATGTCACAATTTCACTCAAAAATTATTCAAGATTTGCATCTAATTTGGTAGCATTTTAAAAGAACGCATGAAACTACCCAATTACGAACGTAGAATCAATTATTTCCTTTGTTTAACATTCAAACATGACCTAATTAAAATTTATGGTCTGACTTCGACTTTGAAAGTATGTAAATAAGGGTCAATTAAATCATCACCACGCCTCTGGAGGGTTACCCAGAGGGGTACAATATACACAACTTTTAGTCCCAAATTATTTTGTAATAAGGGTCGCTCCTATTGCCTTCAATTGGGTGCTAACCAAACCCGGTGTTGCTACTGAGATATAATTGTTATCTTTCTAGCTGATGCCAGTGGCTTTGCCCGCTACATCTCGAAATTTATTATTATCTTTTTATCCACGGAAGCTTAAAATCGGGATAAAAACTATCCTACGAGTCTTAATCCAGATTATAAAATATCTGTGTACCAAACATTCAAATCGGTTTAGTGGTTTTTGAGTGAAAGAAGCATCCATTGAACTACACTCACAATCTTTCATTGAATTTCCTTTATTTTGCATTTGTAATATTATAGTAATATACCTAGTAGTAAGACATCGACTTTTATTCTCGCGATTGAAGTCGCGCGGCTAAGCTATTGTATCAAAAGACCAAGAATTCGAACTCTCTAAACAACAAAAAATCTCGGTTTCATTAAATGAAGTTAATAAAAACTTCCTCCACGTGCCGCTGCGAAGTCCTTCGGTTTTAATTAAATAAAAATTCAATCTAGACTCACAATAGACGCTTAGCAGGTCAACCTGTTGCGGGTGTTAGTCGAGAAAAAACTAGGAAAATTGAGACTTATTTAATAAAAGTAGATTTCTATGATGTTGGGAACTTTATTCATTATTAAAATGTTAAGCGCTTTGATATAAAATAATCGGAATAATTCAAACAATAGAGCTATAACAAGTCGAGGGACCGTCTCATCAGATAACAGTGGACAGTCAGTACAAGTCTGACAATTTCTACTGCCTTGCCCATTTTGTATCGTGTTAAATCATCAAATGAGTCCTACCACCCCGGACAGGGCGGGAGGGACTGTCAGACTCGTACTGACTAAAATCGACGGTGTCGTTCAATAGCCGTTTATGTTCCGGGGTTAAGGTTATGAGATAAGTCCCGCGACCCCGCCAGGCTTTGACCCTCTAGAGGCTCCGTCATCATGCTGAGGCTCTTCGGGGCGCTCGTGGAACACAACGCGCCGTCGACCCGGACATGGGCCATGGTCGGACAGCGAGTTGCCCTTTACTCACCGCCCGCATGACCACTGGACACTGGCCTTTTTTTTTACGTGGTAAAATCATCAGATGAGTCCTCCCACCCCGGGCAGGGCGGGAGGGACTGTCAGACTTGTACTGACTAAAATGGACTGAAAACTGACACACGGTGTCCTTCAATAGCCCTTTATGTTCCGGGGTCACGGTGATGGTATAATTCCCGCGACCACTGGCCACTGGCCTGGGTCTCATTTGATGATTTTCCACGACACGATAAAAATGCCCTGCATTGGTATTGAGAAATTCTAGTGTAGGTACTGTGTAATTTTCAAATGTACTGTAAAATAAGATAAAGTAAACCAGAGAATTTCCAACAACTAAATGTAAAGGAAAACAATGTTTATTTGGGTACGTATCAAAATCCCGAAAGTTCATAATACCTATGTTTGAAATACCGACGTCCGAAACACCGAAATTCAAAATACCGAAAGTTCATAATAGCTATGTTTGAAATACCGACGTCCAAAACACCAAAATTCAAAATACCGAAAGTTTTAAATGCCGATAGTCGTTATGTTTTTGATCAAAAACCTCGGTTTTTGGAGGAGCAAGTCGACGGAGCCCCGCTCCGCGGGGCTCCTACTTCTGCGTGTTTAAAAAAAAATAACCACGAAGAGGATGGCGGGGTCTTTCAGACCCCGCCATCCTCTTCTAACCTAAGTTGTCCGAGTCGGAGTGCCAGCAAGTCCCGAGGTTAGACCTAGTTCTAACCGGCTAAACCTAGTTCTAACTGAAGATAAGTATGATACACGTAGGTTTAACAGCATGTGGTCGGTTACACCTAGGTTTAGCCGGTTAGAACTAGGTCTAACCTCGGGACTTGCTGGCACCCCGACTCGGACAATTTAGGTTAGAAGAGGATGGCGGGGTCTGAAAGACCCCGCCAACCTCTTCGTGGTTATTTTTTTTTTTAACCACGCAGAAGTAGGAGCCCCGCGGAGCGGGGCTCCGTCTACTTGCTCCTGTGAAGGAAATTTACGGCATTTTAAACTCCAGGTTTTTAAATTTCGGGATTTTAAACTTTCGGGCAAATGAACTTTCGAGATTTAAAACTTTCGACCAAACAACCATTCGGCGTTTCAATTTTCGGGATTCCGTCCATCGGTATTTTAAAATTCGGTCTTTTAAATTTCGGTATTTTAATACGTACCCGTTTATTTGTATGTTATCTAGGTTTCTATTGTTCGAGCACATCTATACAGATATTATTGTCGGAGCGTCGGGTTTAGAGGAGAGTGCAACAGTATGGAATGAATTTATGTCGCTCTATTGAACATGTATCACTTTGTGGACTGTCGGGATCAAATGGGATGTTCTATTGAAGATGAATCGGCTTTTGTTTTGGCGATTGAATAAATATTGGCATGAAAATGTGAAATGTATTTCACATTGGGCACTCGCTGAAACGGCACCTGAGGTATTCCACATATGGCACCTATTTTTAGTTTTTACAGGTGTCATTAATTCAGATACGATCGTCCTAGTACTAGGACGTCAAATTACTTATAAAACAAGAACTAAAAGTTAATAAAAAAAGTAGTCAATAAAATTGCACATGTAAGATTGTGAAGAAGCACAGAAAAATTGACAAACATTTACCTCTTTTAGGATTTCACGAGTTGGGTAAAAGGTTATTAAAATTAAATCACCTCAGGGGTAATCTTCAATTTTATTTCGTTTCTTTTTCCAATTTACAGAAGCTAAGAAAACCTTTCAAATTACTAAGCTGTTGCAAGGAAAGTTTATTTGGAAATAAGAAAGGAAAACGCTGAAGCAATAAGAAACTTCTACCACAATTTAATTTCAAAGGATTTAACAATGAAATGTCAGCTTATATGCATTGTTGGTGCAAGGTACCTGAAGATTTGGCACGAACCAACGGCGTACACAACAAATGAAGGAATCGAAAGCTTTTTGGTTGACAATTTTCCAATTGTCGTTATTACATGAGTACTCATAGAATTAATCGATTTTATTTAATAAACTTGAACAAATATAATGTGCAAAATGAGTGTTTTCAATCATAAAGTCATTATTACTATTCTGCAACGACTCGCCGAAGACCGGTTCATCATTGGACGTTTCGTCGACAGGACGATTCACTTAAGGCCGTTTCACCGATAGACTCTTTCACATCGAAGACATAATAGATTGCTATGTGCTTGTGTATGAGAGTTAATTTTCTTATAAATACATTTACGCAACAGAGGAGAAACGGAGAAATTACTAAGGTAAATCATACATCAGTCCGCATTGGCCTTAAGTGGCCAATTGAAAAAAAAATAAAACAGCCTTCCTCTAGTAGAAAAGAAGCCTACATCCCAGCTATGGCAACATTATAGGTTGTCTAAAAAACCCAAAAATAAATTATAACCCATGTTATTCGCTGATAATGTGGCTTTATATAGGTGAATACTCATTACAAACAAAAAATTAAAAACAAAAACTTTTCTCTTGAAAATATTATTATAGAATATAGCGTTTAAACCAGACTCCCGGTCGCGGGACTTCTTTCCATCACCGTGACCCCGGAACATAAAGGGCTATTGAAGGACACCGTGGATTTTAGTCAGTACAAGTCTGACAGTCCCTCCCGCCCTGCCCGGGGTTCAGGATACATTTGATGATTTTACCACGCAAAAAAAAAAAACCAGACTCCCCCGTACTAACTACAAAGTACTGAACATCTGGCACAATTACTGTTAATTACTCTAGCAACAGTTCCTTAATAATTACACACAAAAGGCGTAATTTTAACTCAGTAGGTACAGTTAACCACACGTCTATGTCAACAATCTGATGTTGACAGCGCTTGTGGTACAATTGATGTGGTTTTCGAGGTTTATGTGTCACAATGATATGTGGTTGACCATACCTACAAACTATTTGTATTTAGAACACAATACATGGGGCTTTAATGCGGCATCTACTTGACTTTGTTCAAAATGAAGGGACTTGCGACATAGGAAACTAGCCTGTCTTTGGGCTGAGAAAATCATCATATGAGTCCTCACGTATCTTACACATATAGGTACTCTGATACATTTCTTATAGCATGCACCAATTAAACCTGACCGTTAGTGCAGTGGCTGGGAAATTGGACTGCTGCGCTGCTTGTCGTGGGTTCAATTCCCGCATGGAAAAAATATTTGCATGACCTACAAATAGTTGTTCCGGGTCTGGGTGTTTGTGTATGTGAGTTTCTATGTTTGTAAATGCACCCACGACACAGGAGAAACTCCTAGAGTGGCAACGTTTTTAAAAAAAAAGAAAGAAAACAACGAAAGAAACCAGAACCCATTACTGAAAACCGCATCAAAATAAGACAAGCAGTTTTGGAGATAACTGGCAACATTATTTTGCACAAAAAACTTCACACCCCAAACGCATACACAGTCTCCGCACGAATCAAAATCAAAGTCGGCGTCGCGGGTTATAAAATACGCATGTCGCAAACTGTGTAGCCTGTCGCTGGAAGGTATATAATCATAGAATTGAGTGTATTCATAAATAATAGTAGACTGGGACTGACGAGGGTTTTATCTGAATAAATCGAAACAGATACCGCTCCAAAAAGGGACTGTCCGGACTTATCGTACCAAGTCACAGAGTCCTTTTTGATCCCAGATGTGACGTAACTTTCTGCTAACTTGTGAAATAAAATTGAAGATTTGTAGCAATTCTATCTTTTATAAATGCTCCCCTAGTTTTTTTTTCTACAGTTTTACACTGTGACAAATTTTATTCTGAAGATAAATATTAGTCAGAACTTTTGGATAAGTGGCACTCTCTCTTTTGTTAGATCCAAATCTTTTCGCATTACTAAAACGACTTTCAATAGGATTTATTTAACTTTTCAGTAGATGGCAATCTATAAATTACTTTTGTCAATCACTAATTTATTTTTAGAGATTTCTGAACCGAAACGGTTATCAAAGGGACTCTAATAATATACCTTCACTATCCGTCTACCTATCAGCGACCTATATCTCATGATCGCAAATAAATAGTTGTAATTTCGAATTTAATTTGCATTTGGCTTCAATCTAGCCCAAAAGTTAAGATGACTGATGATGATAGCTTAAGATGAAGTGAGCTCACCCAAGGAACTGAAACTTTGGAGCACTAATACTGTGTAAAAAATGTTTGTTTGTCCCTTCAGTCAAGTTCTCAAAAGAGGTTTTCTTTTCAACTCAAGGCTCGGCAGCTTTCTTTAACTAAATTCTTGGCTGTTCTTCTCATTTTGAAAACTATAAAACGATATAACTATAACTATAAACGATATATATAGTCGATTTAAAATATTACCCTAAAACACTACCCAATTCTGGTAAAACCCACTAGTGATGTGTAAACAATCGATCAAATGATTCATAGCCACATTCACAAGCCACTTAGCTCGAAAAGCTCGATAGCTCAACAGCTCGAAGGCTCAACGTTCTCGGCGAGAATATTAAATTTACAAGCTTGGTAAACCTATTTGCACATTTATAATTGATTTTCGTCAAGGTGTCGGAAATTAATTTAAATATTAACGTTGGGAGCGAAGTGAGGGTTATTGGAATTTAATGTTGTAGAAATTAAATAGTTCTGGGAATTGGTGGTGATTAATTACGTAGTGTTATAATAAATTCATCTTCTGCTTTTAGAGTTGATGGCATTAAATTTTGTATCTAAAGTTTTTTTTTAAACGTTGCCCCACACTAGGAATTTCTCCTGTATCGTGGGTGCGTTTAGAAACATATAAACACACTTACACAAACGCTCAGACCCGGAACAACTACTTGTAGATCATACAAATATTTGCTCCGTGCGGGAAATGAACCCGCGATACGCAGCGCAGCATTCCAATCGCTCAGCCATTGTGCTAATCGTACCGTCAAAGATTAGGTAATACCTGTTAAGAAGATAGCGGGATGAACTTTATAAATTCTGTAGAACCTGAAAGCACGAGCTGCACGAGTTATCGAGAAATGAAAAAAAGAAGGAGTCCTTTATTCAGGAAACAGAAGCAAAGACAATTGCTAACTTTTTCTAACTTGTTAGGAAAATTTACATTATTGACGAGTGGCGCAGTGGCTTAGTAGACTGCTGCATGTGCTACTGCGCTGTTTGTCGTAATTTCGATGCCCGCGCACCAAATACTTATACCATAGACCTCCAAGTACTTGTATTGTGTCTGAGTATTTGTGTATGTGAGTTAAAATGTTTGTAAATGCACCCACGACAAAACTAATAAAAAAAATGAGCTAAGAAATTAATCAAGACGGGGTCTTTGAATACTAGTGATAAATCTTCATCACCCTGAAATGTCGAATATCATAGACTTGTAAAGTCAGCCGCAAAGAGAATACAACCAAATAAGCCGGCCTCGTATTCTATAAGTATCACGTAATACGGCAGGCCTACTCAATATTGACGTTGTCAACGATATGCCGCCTGTCCCTGTGGAAGGCTAATGGCTTAATCAATACATTTGCCAGACAGCGTAATAGATCCAGACTCTGAAATATTCACGCATAAATTATTTTGATGTAACATGTCGTTAAAATATTCACTTCAGAAAATTAAGACTGTATCAGATTTGTGGCAAATGTCCAACAAGCCATAAAAATGTATCACAATATACTTCAGCCGTCTATAGATGATAATTATCATACTCGGGCCGAAAACTGTCAAATTTTAGAAATAACTGTTTGTTGCTTGCAGCGTTTTTTACGTTGTAAAATCATCACTCAGGACTCCTACCCAGGGCAGGACAGGCAATTGTCAGTCTTGTACTGACTAAAATCCACGGTGTCCTTCACTAGCCGTTTCGAGGCCAGGGTTACCCCAGCCGACTTTGGCTCTCTAAGGTCATTGGCTAACAGCTCTTGTCGACCCGGTTTCCTTGTAGAGTAGAGGTGAAATTGGTCAAGCTGCTCATGCTGATGTGCTCCTAGTATCTTCTATACTGTTTGACCTGTTTACAAATTCTTTTATTTAGGATATTCTCGAAAACATTCGCGGGAGAAGATAGTATGTGTATTGGACGATACTCATCGAATGAGGCCTTATTTGACGATTATGGTGGACGACTATGGTGGTTGATAAACAACGATGATATATTACTAGACTCCGCATGCACGATCTAAGGAACTAAAACTATTCTGCCAACTCGCTGAGGTACTACGTAAGCGAGGGGGACGGGGTACTGCGTTTTGATTGGCTAACTCAAGGTCTTTTCTGTCTCAAGGTATGTTTACGGCTCACAGGAGTGGTCGAAATAAGACGGATATAAGACTTTTTTGCCTAATGTGTTGACAGACATCGGTCGCCTGTTATTAGGAGTCTAGTAATATATCGTGGTTGTAGATAAACACCTGTTTTTAATGATAGGTTGAAAAACTGGTTTAGAGGTTGAGTAAGAAATTCTTCTATTGGTGAAAAACTCAAATTATACCAGAAAACGATCGAGTATAACGGATATGAATGTTTTATTCAGAGCAGTGCAAGAATGAATAATTCATTACTATGCATGCGAGCAATATCCTGACTTC
Source organism: Agrotis ipsilon (assembly GCA_028554685.1). NCBI lineage: Eukaryota > Metazoa > Arthropoda > Insecta > Lepidoptera > Noctuidae > Agrotis > Agrotis ipsilon. The sequence goes on from CM052955.1 coordinate 17,799,962, forward strand.
ATGTTCTATTCTGTATTCAGAACTACATGGTAATTAAAGTTTTATTACATTGTTAACCAGCATTCTGGAATATATTATGCTCGTTTTGCATTCCAAAACTTGTTTAGTTATTTTTAAGTATTGCTAACCAATATATTTTGTGTTATATGTCTGAAATACGACAAAAAATATAATGTATTTTAGAGTATCACTAAACTACACTATAATTATTATTGTTTAAATGACACATATTTTTGAAAAAATAAATTATAATTATAAGTACATTTTTTTTTCTTTTTGTTATCCATATGATGTTTATGTAAGCTTTCAGATGCCCTTTGCATTCTAAGGCCGCGGTACGCTGTTTAGATATCCCGCGACCTTTATTTAGTCCTACCGTAAAACTTGGGTACCTAACAAAATAAGAAAAGTATCCCAGCAATTACTTGTGTGTAATGCAACTGAGCCTTATTTAAATCTAATTTAACAATGGAATACTGGCTTTTAGGAAAAATTGTTATTCAGACGAGAAAAGGGAACATGAATAATGTAGCAAGAACAAATGGTTTTATTGGAAACTCATTAATATTGGATGTGATGGTAATACATAGATAACTTTAGTTGTTTTTTTTTTGTTATATTATGTCCTTTGTTTTGGGCCTGTATTAACACTAATTGACTGTGTTGTCAGAGGTGGAAGGAAGAGGTGGAACGTGTGTGGGAGAAGACATCCTCCACCTCATACCCAAGCTACTAAGGGTGTCGGATATCGCAGGGCGTATTAAGGCCATCGTAGGCATTGGTCGTTCATAAGACGGCGAGCATTTGATAGCCAAGATAACCAAGCCCGAATCGACGGCGCATAAATGTTACACGCGGGCCTCAAGAAGCTGTCAGCATTCAGACATCATCATTCAATCAGGGGGACTCCCCTTAGGGCTAAAAGCTTGTAGGCGACAATGGACTGTGATATCTGCAAAGAGCAACCTACAGTCAGTACTAGTCTGACAGTCCCTTTCACTCCACAAAAGCCGGAGGGATGATTTTACTACACCAAAAAAAAGGCCAACACAAGGTCAAAGACACAGACGTTCATTCAACTGTACGTCGATAAGAAGCACATTTTTCTTAATAAAGGTGACATAGAAAATCCATATAAACGTCAATAATAAAAAACCTCGTACATCGTGTGAGACCTTTGTGCCTTTGTGAGTCAATATACACATATATCCCTTATCACCTTTGTCATAACTGTCAAGCAACAATACAATATACAAGCTGACTTTTGTTACAACATTTGATTTACAATTTGGTATTTTTTCTTCACTTTCTGTCTATACAGTTAGTGCGAGTAAAATTGCTCAGTTACTGCAATAATAATCTAGTAGCTAGTAGCTTGTGTGGCGTCCGACAGCTTACTTTTCTCAAAGTCAACAGTAAACACTTTTTCATGCGACCTAAGTTTGTTTATGGAGGGAGACTTTGTTAGAATATTAACTTTGTTGTCATGATAGGGATTTGTGAAATGAAATAGTTTATCAAATATTGTGATTGATACATTAATTAGTTCATTTATATATTACTAAAAAGAAGTCAGCCAAATCACACCAACCCGCACTGGGTACGCTTAGTGGATTCTGGCCCACTCCCTCTCATAGAGAGGAGGCCTGTGTCCCAAACATTAGGCTGATGATGAAAAAGAACAGCAGACTGCTAAATATTAAAATTAGGCTCAAACGCGATAGCTGAGCGTTAAGTCTTTGGTTGGATTCCCAGGTCGGGTTTAGTGGTATTGGATTTTCCATTACAAATTTATTTTTTAGCAGCTACGTAGTCTCCCACCTCTGTCTTACCCTTCGGGGATTACAGGAGCGATGTTGTTGTAATGAAAAATACAAAATGTAGATTATAATATAACCCACTATACAGGGTGAATTTTTCAACTGGGCGTGGATGGCTACTTTCGAAACTATGAGGAATATCAAAAAACGTTAAAAGGAGTCTCGAGGCCGATTTTGACGAAAACTAAAACTGCATCATTGGATTTTAAAAAAATCAAAAATCCTGGTCAGGAATCGAACCAGCTGATTTTGGAAAAAAAATCACACCCTGTATTATTGCACCGTTCGATACTGTTGCTAATAAGGATAAAATTCTGGGAAGTAATCATATACGGCAAACTTAAGGAAATGGCAGATTTTTATGAAATTCCTATTTTTCCATGTTACTTTACATCTACTGAGCCATAATTTATTCGAAATTATAAAATTTCATTGTTTTCAATGTCCCACTGAATTTGACGTTTCAACAATCCCACTGTACTTAGCAATACGACATTATTGAGTTGAACTAAAAATAGCATTATTTTAAAGAAGAAACGGTAACTTCTGTTGCAAATACAGTCTTTGCCTTAAAAATTAATCAGTTTTTTTGTAATTATGCGTTTTCCTTAAATTTGCCGTATATGTTTACTTCCCAGAATTTGATCCTTATCAGCAAGACTATCGAACGGTATAATAATACAGGCTGTGATTTTTTTTCTAAAATCAGCGGGTTCGATTCCTGACCAGGATTTTTGATTTTTCTAAAATCCAATGATGCAGTTTTAGTTTTCGTCAAAATCGGTCTCGAGACTCCTTTCAACGTTTTTCGATATTCCTCATAGTTTCGAAAGTAGCCATCCACGCCCAGTTGAAAAATTCACCCTGTATAGTACATGTCTTATAGGCTTATATTGGATAAAATCTTTGGTAGACCCGTCCAGAATCAAATACCTACATAATGTACAATATAAATAAAATATAATAATATACAATATCTTATTCTCGCATATAAAAATCAATTGCTGGTCGTTAGTCTCGCTAATACTCCGAAACGGCTGGACCGATTTGGCTGATTTTGGTTTTGAATTATTTTAGGAAGTCCAGGGAAGGTTTAAAAGGTTTTTTTTAATTGTTTCTGAGGCAGTACGAAGTTTGCCGGGTCAACTAGTTTTCTTATATAAAATACTTACAGTCTTACAGAACCGTCTCTGATTCCTATTAAATGCTTAATTTAAAGCTAGTTTAGCTCCAGACAGGTCGGTTAGACGGAAGACGGATGGTCTAATTTGCGAACTAATCAAATGCCCTGGAGTCTGCTTGGAGGAAAGATGAACCAGAGATAGGTAAATGTTAAATGGTAGTCCGAATTACCACTTCAAGATTATTGTGTAGTATAAATAAAAAAAAATATACTATATTGGAATATTTGTTCAGTTATGAACAGAAATTTTATGGAAAAACAGCGAACAGTTTAAGTAAAATAGTCAGTAACTCCACGAAATGTAATTTCGTAATTATTTCAAACTTCCTGAAAATGTTGAAAACTTGCCTTTCCGAAAATTTTAAATCACATTTACAATTTATAAAGAAGTTTTCGCTTGAATATTACAAGTAGTAAGACTAACAAACAAACAACAAATATTATGTGAATACTAAAGTTCAGTTCAACAAAACAATATGAAACTTTTCATTTCATATTGACTAAAAGCCAAAAACCCAATCAATCACCCTCTAACTTCGTAATACGTTAAAAACCCTCAATGGCCGAGCACCCCTGAATAATGGATCATATTTAAATAATTATTAACTCAGCAGACCGTCCCCTCAAGGGTACATCAATATCGGGATCAATACGGTTCAACCGTCCTTGAAAACGGGACCTTACGCTCGTCGAAAAATAAGCTACCTACTTTTATGTATTGAAAAGGTTACCCCTTGACCACGACACACGCGTTCAAACGACACGCGAGTAGCCATCTGCCTAGCCTTTTCTCAATCTCTTCGTTCGGGTCGACTACCATTTTTATTTTTAATGGGTTTTCTCTTAACTCTAGTCTGGGTTTAAGGTGATAGAGACAAAGTCTACGTAGGAACGAGCTTACCCAGAAGAAGCTTGTTGACTTAAATTTAATTTCCAATGAAATCGTATGCAGCTTTATGTATCTATTTTACATTGAAAGACTGTTTATCTGACACCCAGCACACAGTGTCTACTGGGCAAATTTGATACCCATTGGTAAGACTGGGTTGTTCATCTTTCGGAACACTACCTATAGAGACTGTCGTACAAATAAATTGACTAAAAACTTGACTTCTTTCCCAGTTACGGAATAAAGTTGGTATAAAAAAGATGGTGGGTCGATCTAACCATGCGTGTACCTACAACCACTGCGAAATTAGCAAAGGCTTTCCTTTCTTTGCCTACCCTCGTCTGTATGTCACTGCGTGGTGCCAACTGAAAACCGGCGCTGGGTGTCTTTCGTGGAAATGCTGAGTTAGTAACCCTTCGGTGTGAACATGCTCAGCAAAATTCTTATTGTATTTTTTTTGTGTGTGTGTGGGTGTGTGTGTCCTTTATCAAATAAATACTTTTCTATTATATTCCTTGCTAGCTCCGCAGCAAGACGAAGACTCTCCTGTCTTTACAAGAGAGTCTTCTCCGCACCATTGACGGTCCTCACGCGGAGGATTCTAATAAAGCAAAAAGGCTTGCAAGTCGCATCGCATGTCGCATCGCCTAAGGTCGTGAAAAAGACATTATACTTCAACAGAAGATTGTATAGATGATAGATCGTGGGAGCCGGGAATTTCAAGCTAAATGTTTCACGGTATTTGTTCAGCGCGTGGGTGTCTTGAAAGCCCTGTTTTTCGGGGGCGGACAAAATATATGTCGCATCAATTCTTGTTTCTGACAAAAGAGATATGGGATCAAATAAAACATTTTTTAAATTGTTGGGATCTGACATTCATAGATAATTTATCAGGCGTTTGTCATAGACATTTAAATTGTCATTGGTGCATCATTCTCACCCATCAAACGAATCTAGAGTCCAGAGTTACTACTGAGATATTCCTAATTGGGAAGCCCAGCTACATTTTGCCTAAAGTAAGAATCGAAGCCAGGAATTCATTCACTGTCTGTGTATATTAATTAACTAAAGACAAAAAAGGAGGAGGTCCTGAATAGGTACGTCATTTAGGTTTTTTTATTAGCAATTTCATGGATGATGTTTAAAAGAGTATGTTAGAAGAAAATGGAAAACTCCATATTTTAAAATAATGGCAGTAGAATGATAAGAGAAATACTACGAAGAATTAATAGAGGATGAACAGTAATTAAGAGCATGATGACAGTATAACAAATGAGCTAATTACTCCATTTTCCTGACCTCATTAATTGTTTCTCTCAAATCTTCTTTCTTTATAAAGAAGCGCTCTTAATTTCCCAATATATTGCACCCAAGACACAGTTTGATAGGCAATTAAGTTTCGTTTAGATCACACGTTGTCGGTAATGGTCTGTTAGACGTAACTATTAATTAAGAAAAACTTGTTGCCAACGGTTTTACCCGCATGTAAGATCCTTCGTACACAAGATGATGCAAGACTCCGATGCCTTACGACTTTAGGATTCATTACGCGTGTCTGTGTACGAACCTCTTTGGATTTGTATTACGATAGGTAGCCTGGATACCAAAGTCGTAAGGTATCGGAGACTTGCGTCGCCTTGTGTAAGAAGGGGTTTACTGGACTATTATCTATCGGGAAACGTCACACCGGTATAAAAGTTATCCTGTTATAAGAAATCTCTTCATTTATATCCGTTTGGCCATTCTCAAGTAATTATGTAACAAACATCAATCCAGACTTTCGCATTTAATAATACCTACTAGCTGTTGCAAGAAGCTTCTTCGATTTTCATTCAAATCCGTTCTGTAGTTTTTGCGTGACAGAGGAACAAAGATCTATCCATCCTTCATCACAAAATGTCGCATATTTTATAGCATTACCTAGTTAGATTAGACTTTTGACACTTTAGATTAAATCACATGTGTGTTAATTTTCCTGACAAAAACGTGTTTCGCTACTGAAGTCGCCGAAAATTCAAGAAAAAATAACAAGAAGACGTCCTCATTATATTCTGATATCTTCTTCCATATTTATAACATCATTTTCGTTCGTGTTTGTTGGTAAATTGAAGGAAAACACTCAACACAAGTGTATCTGCCGCCTCCCACACAAATTGTGTACCTAATTGAAAGACTTCTTTTCTCGTGTAGGCGTTATTTGGTACATTTTCCAAATACTTATAACATGAACTTGTGTTCCCTTAACAAGATGTGTAAATCTTGGGTCGCGGGGATATCTTTCTCGTGGTGGGAATCTGGAATTGCTTTCGCTCCATCCATACACATTGGATGAATTACGATAACAATTTATCATTTTAAAAACAAGCTTTTATTGTTTTAGAGCTGTAATTCTCGGTTGCGCAGCGTTCGGGAAACTACGCAATGCTTTTCGTCCGATATCAGTGCCTCAAGACGAAAGACTTCAACCAATGTGTGTTAGCAGTGATGAGTTACGGCACCGAAACGTGGTCTTTCACTACCGGCCTCATCTCAAAGCTCAAAGTCGCACAGCGAGCTATGGAAAGGGCTATGCTCGGTGTTTCTCTGCGTGATCGAATCCAAAATGAGGAGATCCGTAGACGAACTAAAGTCACCGATATAGCCCACCGGATTAGCAAGCTGAAGTGGCAATAGGCAGGCCATATTGCTCGCAGAGCAGATGGCCGATGGGGTCGAAATGTGCTAGGGTGGAGACCACAGACTAGCAAGCGTAGCGTAGGACGTCCACCAACAAGGTGGACAGACGAACTTATGAAGGTCGAAGGTAGGAAGACGCTGGATGATGTCTATGTTCAGCAGTGGACGTCCTATGGCTGAGATGATGATGATGATGATTGTTTTAAAAATACTTTCGATATACAAAGTACCAATCAAATGTGTCTAAATTCGATGGGTTTGCGTTCCATTACACAGTTCCGAGGGCCACCTTCCAGCTCCATCATCAGATCAGCTCCATGTCATCATAATATTGCATTGTCACGCGATATTCATACACGTGTAACATTTCAGCTCAATCGGAAACTAGGAAGTGGATCAAATTTACCTCGCAAGATTTGATTAGAAACAACGGAACAGGTGAAACTAAATTAAAGCTTCTAAAATTAAGTTTTATCAACGCCCTGGAACGCTAAGGACAATTTAAGAAACAAAGTGGTTTTTGGTCAACTGTACAATTCTGACAGTCCCGTTTGTCCACTCAGAATAGGAGTCATTTCATTATTTCTCATCCATAACATACTTCTTCTGTTCTGTTCCGATGGATGGGGGCGAATTGTCGTTCCGCGTGGCGATCTAAAGGGAAGCCTTTTTATATACCTAGCCTTTATATATGTTAAGCAGTGAACGTCTTCCGGCTGATTATGATGATGATGACGACACAGATAGTTATAACCTAGATAAACACCTTTTTTTTTGCATCATCAAATGAGTCCTCCAACCCCGGGCAGGGCGAGAGGGACTGTCAGACTTGTACTGACTAAAATTCACGGTGTCCTTCAATAGCCCTTTATGTTCCGGAGGCACTGAGATGGAATAAGTCCCGCGACATCGGCAGGCTTTGGCCCTCTGAGAGAGGGCCCGTCGTTATGCTGACGCTCTTTAAGGCGCGCGTGGAACACGACGTGCCGTCGCCCTTTGGGTAAATAAACACCTAGGATAGTTTTTCATCCCACTACGACGTTTCCGTGCAACAATTTTAAAACACGGGCGAAGCCGTTGCCAAGAGTTAGTATAAAAATAAACACATATTTTTTTTGATTAGCTGTCAGACTTCAACACGTTAAGAACAATCTTGGAAACTTTTCTTATTTCTTCAGTTAACTACAAGTTCTCACTAACATTCTTCCTCGTAGACGAAGCTCATTTATAATTAAACGAACTTGTGCCAAGATACTCGTAGGATCAACTTCAGCTAAGTTAATAAAGTTTTCTTAAGCATAAAGCAACATATTAAGCGTATGATACACAAGCACTTCTCATATAATGTTTGTGCTCGTTGGAACTAAAGTTTATTAGTGGAACACACGTGTTGAAGACTTCATAAAAGTAAGCAGGAAGCTTGCATGCTTGTTGATGTTATATTAGTGAATCGTCTTCATTTCCACCCGTACCTCGGGACTCATGTTTTATGGGAATGTCACGAGGTTACCGCAACCCTGGGATGTAAAGAGCAGTTAAAAGAACAGGGTGGGTTTTAACCAGTATGAGTGTGACAATTCTTTTCGCTACATGCAGAGCAGTCATTTGATGATTTCTTACCCACAAAAAAGGACACTTGAATCTTGTAGATTCTATTGCTAAAAATAAATATCATTCAAGTTTCTTCATCATTAACTAGCGACCCGTCCCGGGTTTGCACGGGTGAAAGACCCCGAAGACGGTCTAAAACCCGGTCCCGATGGTTACAAACACAACAAAAAAAGAATTAGCCGAATCGGTCAAGCAGTTTTCAAGTTATGGGCTTAGCAACACATTAAGCGATCCATTTTTATATTATCACCTGGATTGACACATAAGTAGGACACTTTATTTATTTTGTGACATTCCCGTAGGCCAATCACCAAACTTTGAGCAAACAACACCGTGAGCTTAAGCTAGTATTTTATAATAATACTATCAGACCCAACAACGAACAATAAAAAGCGAAACTATAAAGTTAAAGAACGTATTTAACGTTATAAAGCATATCACAATAGCTATCATTACATTTGAAGGCTTATAGAAGATTAAGGAATAATTATTTATCGTCATTTCATTGCTTGAAATCAATTAATGCTGCATGAAGGCATGTCTCTTTTTTAACTGTTTTCGAGGACATCTTAGAATTTGCCTCTTATATATAAATCGACGCATCTACCAACTTGTTTTAGTATACATTATGCATGTTTTATATAAACAAAGATTTTGTTTACATAAACTCAAAGCCACGTTTAGGGAATAAACCAGAAACGTAGTTTTAATAAATACCTAATCAAAACTGTTCTAATTCATATTTCACGCTTAGTAAATGCTTAATTAATGTAAAATATTTGAGCAAATATGAACTCTATTCCATGAGGAATAGTAGTTACTAATTAACAGTGTCATTTCAGCTTGTGAATATTCAACATTTGGGTTTAATATTTGTGGCTTAACATATGCTAGTTTCAAATGTGACTGTTCATAATACGTTATGTAGTTTGATATTTGCTGGCAAAATATGGGACAAGTTTTGCCCGCGGTTTCGGTCGCGTCTATTTAAAATTTGACGATCAGTTATGATTGTAAAGACGGCAGTAGGTCAACCTACCCGAATCTGTCAAATTTTGCCAATCAAACATTTACCTTCCACTATTGTAATAAGGTTGAAAATCTATAAAAGAAATAGTGACAGACTGTAGTAGGTTGACGTGCTGGTATCAGTACATATAGTGGCCATGGTACCCTGATGAGAATCCCACCACCCCCTGGCAAGCATAACTAGTCATTCATAAAGTTAGGGTTTTAACCCAAATATGCTATTTAGTTGTTAGTACTTATTAAGCGTTAAGTGGGTTTCACCAGGCTTACTGAGGGGTATCGTGTTACTTAGTAATTGGGTTGTGGATTGGTCGGGTCATTTAACTGCAGTACAGTTAACTACGACGAATTAGCAAGTTGAAATGGCAATGGGCAGGCCATATAGTACGCAACTGATGGCCGATGGGGCCGTAAAGTTCGTCGAACGGCGAGCTACCTATTGCTCGTTGACTACAGGTGCGCGCCGATGGTGGCACGCGGCTTGAGCGCGAGGAGGGGGATTGCCATGGGGGCATAGGCCGTGTGCGCGAAATCAGCTCTGTTCTCTTTCTTCTATTACGTCCGATAGGGTCACATATTCGTCTGAAATTCGTAACGATGGACTCTATTCTGTTGCCCAGCCTGGGAGTCCTACACAAGACGTCATACACAGTCAAAACAGCACACTGAAACAAGACAGTTCCAAGTTTTCTTTATCCAAATATACGGGGAATGGAGCAAATATTGCTTTTCATAATACAGACCTAAGCAAACAAACAAACATGTACTTTGTTGACATATGAAATTCGGTGTAATTTCGCTTGTGATCTACCAAGTGAGCTCTCTGAATAAACATTTAATGTGATTATAAGGGTACAAATGTAAATAATTAATGATATTATACAGTCCATCTAATTTACTGGGATCGCTTGAGATACCGTCTAAGCAGGATACAATTACCCTTGGAACGTCAAAGATAACCAAAGAAACAAGGTGGACTTTTTGTCAGTGCCGACCAAGTTACAGGAGCGGAAGGACTCGTTTCTTGATTTTGCCAAGCTAAAAAAAGCTCTATAAACCGATAAACTTTATAAACTCTTTGAATCTCTACATGAGCAAAACCGCAGGCAAAAGTTAGTAACCACATTATTAAGGTAGAAGGTCAATTTAAACTTCAGACCGTGGCATTACAAGCCTGCAATGCAGGTAATGTACCTACTTCATTAAATTATCAACTACTCTGCCAACTCATTACACAGAACATTATGTTGGCTTGTGTTCAAAATACAGAAATACACTAAGTTTACTACAGAATCTTCGAATTACTTGTCAGAATGGATGAATGTTCACTAACCTGTGATTTACTAATTATTGGCATAATATATTTTAGTATTTAAAACCTTTAAAATTTTGTTTGTGAAACTATAACAAATATTTTTCTATTCTAACGCTGATCGTATTGCTACTAACATTATTGTAATAGTAGAAAACGTCGTTTTAAAAAAACAGTCACTTGTTTTTAAAATTTCAGTATTTAAAATTTCCCTTTTCATCTATATCTATTCTATATCTATCTATATCTTCTATACATATAATAAAACTGTAGAAAAGTTATTTTTGTACATTAAAAAAAAACTCAAAAAATATAGCCAGGGTATTAAAGGACAACCAATAGAACCTATTTCTAGCATTTTTAGAATTTTTGTCTGTTTGTCTGTTTGTCTGTGTATTTGTCCAGGTATCACATAAAATGTACGCAATGAATGTAGATAACTTTTATACACAACGATTAAGCGTAACTTGGAGAGGAATTTAGTTTTTGTTTCATTGGAATCGGTTCAGTCTATCAAAAGATATTTGAATTTAAAGTGTTTCAGAAGTAAAACTACGAGTGCACTTTGGTCTCACACATTGATTTCGTACGTCAGTCGCGTGATCTAACTTCGAATAGAAAAACTACATTATTCAAATAAATACATATTTCAACGCACGGCAGATGACGTTAAAAAAACCTGGAATAGACGTGTTTATGTTGAAATAACTTTATGTATTTTGTTTCATCGTAATCGGTTCACATAATATGAATGGATTGGAATGGACTGGAATGGACTGGAATGGACTGGAATGGACTGGAATGGACTGGAATGGACTGGAATGGACTGGAATGGACTGGAATGGACTGGAATGGACTGGAATGGACTGGAATGGACTGGAATGGACTGGAATGGACTGGAATGGACTGGAATGGACTGGAATGGACTGGAATGGACTGGAATGGACTGGAATGGACTGGAATGGACTGGAATGGACTGGAATGGACTGGAATGGACTGGAATGGACTGGAATGGACTGGAATGGACTGGAATGGACTGGAATGGACTGGAATGGACTGGAATGGACTGGAATGGACTGGAATGGACTGGAATGGACTGGAATGGACTGGAATGGACTGGAATGGACTGGAATGGACTGGAATGGACTGGAATGGACTGGAATGGACTGGAATGGACTGGAATGGACTGGAATGGACTGGAATGGACTGGAATGGACTGGAATGGACTGGAATGGACTGGAATGGACTGGAATGGACTGGAATGGACTGGAATGGACTGGAATGGACTGGAATGGACTGGAATGGACTGGAATGGACTGGAATGGACTGGAATGGACTGGAATGGACTGGAATGGACTGGAATGGACTGGAATGGACTGGAATGGACTGGAATGGACTGGAATGGACTGGAATGGACTGGAATGGACTGGAATGGACTGGAATGGACTGGAATGGACTGGAATGGACTGGAATGGACTGGAATGGACTGGAATGGACTGGAATGGACTGGAATGGACTGGAATGGACTGGAATGGACTGGAATGGACTGGAATGGACTGGAATGGACTGGAATGGACTGGAATGGACTGGAATGGAGTGAAGTGGAGTGCATAGAGCGGGCATTAGGAAAAATAGTTCTACATAAACCTGGAATAGAAGTGTCAAATATTCTTGATAAATCTTAGAAAATTCTAAATACAGGGTTAATATGAAAAACGTGGCCAGAATTAAGCGCTTCGAACTAAAAAAATACATTGTTCGATTCCGACATCCACGCGAACGAAGTCGCGGGCACAGCTAGTACCTACTAAAGTCTAATTGGAAAATTCTCGTTTCAAGCAAAACTTCGATACGTGTCAGCAACTGTGAGCGCCACTGAACTTTTAGGATGGACTATATGGCAGACACCTTCATTAAAATGCAATTCGACCGTTGTCATCATTAGAGTGGTCGGCTGTCTGTCTGACTGTCTTTTGTTTTGGTTCAGGCAACGTCAGTCTGTGAAATTCCAAGCTAAAATAATTCGAGTCAGTAAAATGACATTTGTTCATTGAAGAAAACTAAATTTCATTGCGTCAGTGACAGTTGCACTTGTCATTTTACTGACTGGAACTAATAATCGTACTTTAGCTGCTATGTTCTCCAATCATATTATACAGATTTCATCATCGAACACAATATTGTTTCACATTGGGTGAAACGCGTCTAAGCGCAAGCCTAGTATGCGTTTAAAACATAACTCAGTCTATATACAGGGTGAATTTTTCAACTGGGCGTGGATGGCTACTTTCGAAACTATGAAGAATATCGAAAAACGTTGAAAGGAGTCTCGAGGCCGATTTTGACGAAAACTAAAACTGCATCATTGGATTTTAGAAAAATCGAAAATCCTGGTCAGGAATCGAACCCGCTGATTTTGGAAAAAAAATCACACCCCGTATTATTATACCGTTCGACAGTGTTGCTAATAAGGATCAAATTCTGGGAAGTAATCATATACGGCAAACTTAAGGAAAACGTATAATTACAAAAAAACTGATTAATCTTCAAGGTAAAGACTGTATTTCAAACATAAGTTACCGTTTCTTCTTTAAAATAATGCTATTTTTAGTTCAACTCAATAATGTCGTATTGCTAAGTACAGTGGGATTGTTGAAACGTCAAATCCAGTGAGACATTGAAACCAATGAAATTTTATAATTTCGAATAAATTATGGCTCAGTAGATGTAAAGTAACATGGAAAAATAGTAATTTCATAAAAATCAGCCATTTCCTTAAGTTTGCCGTATATGATTACTTCCCAGAATTTGATCCTTATTAGCAACACTATCGAACGGTGTAATAATACAGGGTGTGATTTTTTTTCCAAAATCAGCGGGTTCGATTCCTGGCCAGGATCTTTGATTTTTCTAAAATCCAATGATGCAGTTTTAGTTTTAGTCAAAATCGGTCTCGAGACTCCTTTCAACGTTTTTCGATATTCCTCATAGTTTCGAAAGTAGCCATCCACGCCCAGTTGAAAAATTCACCCTGTATATAAAAATGAAACCCGTTTTCCGTTGTCACGACATAACATGAAAACGGCTTGACCGATTCGGATAATTATTTTTTTGTTGTGTTTGTAACCATCGGGACCGGGTTTTAGACCGGGTCCTCCACCCGGGCGAAGCCGGGACGGGCCGCTAGTACTTAATAAAAATCACGAAATTTAATTTATTTTGATATTAAAATTAATATAACTTGAAGTACATAAAAACGCAATGTAAAATCCTGCATTATTTATATTCGCATTAAATCAATTTTAAATGCCATTATTTTACTGCTCATACTAACATTTTTATTTTTTATTATCGTAGCTAAATCAAATCAAATCAAATCAAATCAAAACGTTTATTTCAACTAGGCCATAACCGGCACTTTTGAATTGTCAAAAGACAAAATAAAACTAGTACAAAAATAGTTATGGTGCTACAGTCCCAGTCACAGACATAAAAACTGTGAAAGTACCGTAGGTGCTCATTCCAAATCGTAGATCTCTATGGAGAAGAACGAGCAAGAAACTCCATGGACACTCTTTTTCAATCGCCAAAATTATTACAGATCTTTGGTTACATCATTCATCATCAGATGGTAGGTACATTATGTGAGAACGATGTGGCAATTTATTAGTGTCCATAGTAAATATAAAATAGACAATTCAAAAATAAAGTAATTAATTATTAAAATAGACCATGGCAGCTAAGAGCTGACCAGTCCCAACTGACAGCGCCCGTTCACGAACATGACACATATATCAGCACCATTCAGCTCAACCATTTTGAAGGGAACTAAATGATCCGACACACATGCCACCATCAGCGAGACTTTTGAGTGAGCATGACATACTCTCAACCGCCAGAGTCATTCAAGTCAATGAAAGACGTAGGTTTCTAGTCAAAGATAGCTCTGCAGTACATGGTACTCACACAATGCTGGCCATGACGCTATATAATACTAGACTGATTAACTCTATACAATGCAAAGTCTTCATCCTCTTCAAAATATTAATTAAGGGATAACCTACAAACGTCTATCTAGAAAAATCGTAAAAAAACTAAAGTAAGTAGGACAATAACGTCCGTTCATCAATATAAAATAAAACAAATACAAACACATAAAAATAAAACTTAATGACTTAATAAAGTCAAATAAAAATAAATAAACAATTACATGAAATCATATAACTAGTCCGGAAGATAAACCTAATATATCGAATCTATACAATGCAAAAATAGTTTAAGCTTTTACAATAATTTCATAAGCTAGTTTCCCCTATGGTTGTGGAGCAGGACCAGCATTAAGCCAAGCATCTTTATCAGCAATGTAATCCCCCAACTTATAATACGCTTTACTACATAGTGTGCGTTTAATGCAAGTTTTAAATTTCGTCTCATTCAGTTGGAGTATGTGGGGAGGTATTTTATTGTAACATTTTAAACAGTACCCCATGAAGGATGAGTCTACTTTGGCTAACCTGAAACCTGGTTGAACTAATTGGTCCCTAGTTCTAGTACTATAATTGTGCCTATCACCTCTTTTACTAAATAGATGCAGATTCTTTCTAACGTACATGATGTTTTCGTAGATGTATTGACAAGGTACAGTCATGATGTTAATATCCTTAAACAGTTCCCTTAAAGAATCGCGCCTGCGTAGATTATATATGGCTCTGATAGCTCTTTTCTGCAGAATGAATATTGATTCGATGTCTGCAGCACGTCCCCATAACAAAATACCGTAAGACATAATAGACCAGTCTCGCGGTATCTATGTCAGTATATTGACGGATTTTTCTAACAGCAAATGCTGCTGAGCTCAGGCGTCCTGCAAGAGATGTTAAATGCGGTCCCCATTGCAGCCTCGAGTCGAGCGTGATTCCAAGGAAAACAGTTTTATCGACAAATTCTAGTTTCTCTTGATTCAATACTATGTCACAGTCATTACTTTTGACATTCGGTAGAGCGAATCTTACACATTTAGTTTTTTTTGCATTCAATACTAAATTATTGGCAGTGAACCAAGAATGGACCTGCTGTAGGGCAATATTTACGTCGTCAACATTTGAGGCACGTCTATTCATCTTAAATATTAAGGAAGTATCGTCTGCAAACAATACCATTTGCGGTTTGTTTTTAAATAAATGGGGCAGATCATTTATATATACTAAAAAGAGAAAAGGGCCCAATATCGAACCTTGTGGTACCCCCATTTCAACTTTTAAACCCGTTGAATTGACGCCATTTATTTGAACTTGCTGTTGTCTATCATTTAAATACGATTTCACTAAGCTTAGCGCAAGTTTACCTAAACCGTAATGCTGAAGTTTCATGAGCAAAGTTTCGTGATTTACGCAATCAAACGCTTTCGAGAGATCACAAAAGATCCCAATGGCATCTTGAGCTTCTTCCCACGCAGTAAATATGTGTTTTAATAAGGTAACACCGGCATCAGTCGTACAACGTCCTTTGGTGAAACCATAGTGTTGCTCGTGCAAGATTTTATTGGTGTTGAAATGAGTGAGCATTTGATTAAGATTAGATTTAATCATCACATGAGTCCTCCCATCCAGGGCAGAGCGGGAGGGACTGTCGGACTCGTACTGACTATTAAAATCCACGGTCTTTCTATAGTGTTTAACGTTCCGGGGTGACGGTAATTCGTAAGTCCCTCGACCACGCATAGGTACTCATTTTTTTACATATAAAAAAAGCTTAATTATATTAAAAAAAGGCATTTCTTTACTAGATTTCAAAGTAAGTAGGTACACGTTATAACAAAATTCCCCAAAGACTAAATCAGGATCTTAGTGTAAATAGAATCAAGTATATTGAAGTTATCCCAATACGTCTCCACCGCTGTGTACTAAAATAAAATCACTATAAATGTAAATAAATATCCACTTGGCGATATACGTGGTTGATAAATAAAAATATAAAACGTGCCATCATACCGATAGAAGACGATGAAAAATGCAGTGTATTGCACTATCTTTTAATACATAAATGCAGCGACATTCTTACAAAATTATCTGATGCTATTTCGAAATGCTGATGTCTGTTATCCTTTATAAATTGTCACCAAACAACACATAAAATTTGAACGTAAACGTAAAAATTCGTAACTGCATAAATCGATTCGGCAGAGGAAATAGTCTAAGCGTCATAGTCGTTGGGTTTTGCCGCGTCAAAGTTTCGTTTAATAGGGTGCCTTCATTCTTAAATAAGCAGAAGCAGGTAATTATGGGTAAAACTTGTTTAAAGAAACTGGAAAATCTGTCAAACAACCTGTGTTTTTTATGTGCGCGATAAGATGACAAGGAAAGGTCTCTTTTGCCCGCATCGACCAGTAGCGACCTCTATCAACTTTTCTGTAAAGACAGACCTTCTTTACAGAAGCACCTTAATTAAACCTTCAAGTTTCGCAGCCACGCTTGTACCTCCAGCATAGTGTGTAGGAGTCATTTCGTAGCAATCGTTTATGTCCATGCATATTGACATTTCTACCGTGTCGTTTACGCTAACAAAACGTCATATTCTCTATTCCACATCATGATGATGTTTTCACAGTTACAGCTATCAAATATCTATGTCACTAAAGGTGGCCGGCTCGCGCGCGAGACCGCGACAGGAGACCGCGACTGGACCGGAGAAACCGACACTTTAAGGAGTCGTAAGTGTCACTAAACTAACTACCACTGTGAAATAAAATAAATTCCACTCACCTATATTTACACTGCCTCTCAGCATTATCTTCCATCTTACTCCCCCACTCCACTCCGTTGTCTTCGGCTTCGTCCGAACTGTCCCGAAGATGCACGAGCGCTCACGAAGACACGAAGGACGGTTGAAGTTCAAACACTGTTCACTATTTTGTATAGAACCGTTTTTCAACACTATTTGGTTTCCATTATTGTTTTAGGAATCACTGATTGGTATAGTTTTAATGTGTTAGTGTCTTGGTAAGTGTCTAAAAGAAATGTTGAAGGAACTTATTTGTAATGTCGACTTTTTATTTGAGATGTACTGACGATTAAAAATTAATACGATTGGAAGTCATTTTTTTCCGGATTGTATTCATTATTTTCCTACGTATATTTTTTTGACGAACATGTAAGATACTTATTTATGAACCCGGATCGGGTTGGGTTTAGAAATTCGTAACCTGAATTTGAAGATACTGAAGGTTTAGGGGGCTCAAAGAACCTCGTCCCTAACCCTCCAAAGTAATTTTGGCTGCCGGAGTTGCGTCTAGATATTTTTAAAAAAATTCAAAAATTAAATTTATTTTTATTGTGTGAAACGGAACGTAAATTCTATATTATCGCCATGCTTTAAAACAGCTATACTCAAAGTGTGTTCCGCGGAACCCTAGGGTTCCATGATACCTCTGTCGGGGTTCCGCAAGAATTTAGAAAAAAAAAACAATACGCGTTTGCGCGGACTCCGCGGCCGCGCGCGGACAAAACGCTATGAACGTTATTTATTTGTATTTGTATAAACATGTGTTACAATAGCTGGTACAATATCTCATACGTTTGGTATCAACAATTTATACTTGTACAACCCGTTCGCTCTAAGTTTGCCCGTCTGTGGAATGCGCGTACCCTACCCACGTGATAACAAAACTTATAATGTGTCATAGTTTTACCCAAATATGTACGTACACAAATTTTATTGTTACAATTAAATAAAAAATAATTTTTATTTAATAAAAAATCTTTTGAAAAGTATTTTCCCGAAGAACACAATACAAAAATTAAAGTGAATTCATGGATTTATAATCCTTTTTTACCCAATTTGGAAAAGCCTGAAAACATGTCAAACGAGATATATGAATCTCTTTTAGAAACGTCATCAGACACAAGTATGGAGTCACTGTTCAAAACGACGCCTCATAGTGATTTTTGGTGCAAAATCCAAGATGAATATGCAATGCTTGGCTCTGGATATTCTTCTCCCGTTCCCAACTACATATTTGTGCGAAACAGGATTCTCTACCTACGCAGCCACGAAAACAAAATATCGCAATAGACTGGACGTCGAAGCTGATATGAGACTCCAACTTTCTTCCATCAAACCTGATATCAACCAATTGATGAAAAATAAAAAACAGTTTCATACCTCCCACTAGTTATATTTTTTCTTTTTAATGTTTTCTATTATTGTCCTTGGCAAGTGGTACATAATAATTAGTAACTGTTAAATTGTACTTTTATTATGCTGATTAATAAAGAATACACTTATAAAAAGAATTGTGTTATTGTAGGGTTCCATCAAGTATTTTGCTTCCCAAAAGGGTTCCGTCATTAAAAAAGTTTGAGAACCACTGCTTTAAAAGTTTTTCAAGTAGGATATATATTTTAACACGTGAAACAAAACGTAAACTGTCATCTTATGGGTAGATTTTGACAGATACGTTGGGCGTCATTCCGTTGCTTTCGAGTTATTGTGAATGTGCTCCAGTGTTTTGATTTGCGTTTTTTGAAGACTTTGGCTTTATTTTTGGATTCTGATCGAATTGCTTCAATGTACGACCTTTGCGTACTTACTGGACACTGACTGCACGCTATTGCAGCCTCTTATGGCGTCTGAAAGTAGTGGAAGTGGCGCGACCCAGAAACTGGGCCGTCTACGAGCTCGGGGCTTAGTGGAGGTCCGGCAATTCTGGAGGATGTCAATATTAATAGAGCGAGCGGAGCGAGTTAGGTTAGAAGGGGATGGCGGGGTCTTTAGACCCCGCCATCCCCTTCGTGGTTATTTTTTTGTAAAACTAGGTTGGACTCCCGCTTCTGGTGGACTCCCTCATAAATAAGTTCATTTTAACAAAAAAATGATAAAAATATAACCTCAAAATGCGATTTTAAATAATTAATTTTAAAAAAACTATGCTTTTCCGGCAGGCGAAAGTGGTGGGGCGTGCATGCCCCCGCTTAAGGAAATGGCTGATTTTTATGAAATTATTATTTTTCCATGTTACTTTACATCTACTGGGCCATAATTTATTCGAAATTATAAAATTTCATTGTTTTCAATGTCTCACTGGATTTGACGTTTCAACAATCCCACTGTACTTAGTAATACGACATTATTGAGTTGAACTAGAAATAGCATTATTTTAAAGAAACGGTAACTTATGATTCAAATACAGTCTCTGCCTTGAAGATTAATCAGTTTGTTTGTAATTATACGTTTTCCTTAAGTTTGCCGTATATGATTACTTCCCAGAATTTGATCCTTAGTAGCAACACTATCGAACGGTGTAATAATACAGGATGTGGTTTTTTTTCCAAAATCAGCGGGTTCGATTCCTGGCCAGGATTTTTGATTTTTCTAAAATCCAATGATGCAGATTTTTTTTTCGTCAAAATCGGTCTCGAGACTCCTTTCAACGTTTTTCGATATTCCTCATAGTTTCGAAAGTAGCCATCCACGCCCAGTTGAAAAATTCACCCTGTATAGTAACTATTAGTTGCTTGCCCAAAGTAACAAAATTATTTGGAGCAACCCTAACCTTGTTGATACAGGCTCTAATTACTTATGTATGTAGACTTGCACTACTCCTTAGTAATTAGCACATAATATAGTGATGAATTTAGTGATAACATTAATGGTTTCCTTGTTGGGAAATTGAGGAAACTATCAAAGTAATTAGTTAATGTTACTCGTTCATTAACGAAAAGTCAACGAACAAAAGGAAGAAAGTTTCTGACTTTCTGTCGAAAGTAAGTTCTTAGAAGCAAGTTTAGATAGATTTAAATAATGTTTTATCTCCGTGTAATTTATTTCATTACCACTGCTCTCAAAATGGTGAAGGAAAACATCGTGGGGAAACCGGGATGTCCTAGAACCAAAAATTCGAAGATATGTGTATATACCAGTCCGCACCGGGGTCGGTGAAACATATACCACTCTTTTCTCTCAGAGCGGAGGCTTATGTCCCTGCAGTGGGAACATAATAGATTGATTGTGTTTAACTAAGACTTAACCTCCCGGCCTCGACTTATACTGCTAAATGACATGTGTCCTACGACATACTATTCCTTAGAAAAATAATATGTAGAAGTTTTTTTGTAGTTAGAGGCTAGAGCACGATAAAACAGCTTTTCATCATTGGTCACCCTTTCCATCTAATATTACCAATGTCACGAAAAATGTCACTCCCCTATTTGCTACGAAAACGCTACGCACGTAGCGACCGTATCTTCGCTGCTACGACATTGCTACGGCGTAGCGGCTGGGGAAATGAAGTAGTTCAATGTGAACAATGTTGTTCGCGACATTGAATGACACTTTGGCGTCGATGATAAAAGTGTTTTATTTCCCTACAGACATGTCTCGGGTTATTTATCTTGTGACAAAATATTGATAGTTTGTGAGTAAACAACTTGGAGTGTGTTAAATTGGGGTTATACGATATTTCTGTTTTTGTTTTGATAAATCAACTAAATTGACTTACAACAGCACAAGCCGATCTTCCGGGTTAAGTCGCGCTTCCCGAGGTTAGTCTGTGGATGGGTGTCCATCTGTCATAGCGAGATTTCTCCGTGCCTCGGAAAGGACGCAAAGCCGTTGGTCCCGGTTGTCATTTGTAGATCTTTGACAGTCGTTACTGTTAGTCAGAAGCTCTAAAGTCTGACAACCAGTTCTACCATGGGGTATCGTATTACCCAGTTACTGGGTTATTGAGGTCCGACAGGCAGTCGCTCCATGTAAAGTACTGATATCCAGCTGCATCTGGTTCGACTGGAAGCCGACCCCATAATAGTTGGGAGAAGGCAGGTAGATGTAGATGACGAAAGCAACTAAATTGACACACAAACATAATACACGCTTTGGTTCCAGGGCCACGGTATCCTGTTTGGGCGGGTTATGGGACATCTCGCCCACGAAAAAACTGGCCCTAAGGCCAGATGTCCCCTTTTTGAAATGTGCATGGGTAGATTCGCCCGAACCAATTTAATAGAACGGGCCAGATGTCTTCTATTAAATAGTGAAGGGATATTTCGGCAAGATCGTATATTTTTAATTACACATCTGTTCATTAACAATATAATCAGCAAAAGTACCAGGCAAACATAAGTTCAAAGTGGTATGTACTTAAATAATTCTAGGCAGGAGGATTATTTAAGCACATACCACTTAAAAAAATCGTAAACTTCATACCACTTCGAACTTATGCTTGCCTAGTACTTTTGTTGATTATTAATGAACAGAAATATTTAATTAAAAATATACGATCTTGCCGAAATCTCCCTTCACTATTTAATAGAAGACATGTGGCCCATTCTATTAAATGGTTCGGGCGAATCTACCCATGCAAATTTCAAAAAGAGGACATATGGCCTTAGGGCCAGTTTTTTCGTGGGCGAGATGTCCCATAACCCGTTTGGGCTTTCCCGCGACGCCGGCTGGAGGTAATTTTATTTTTGAAAAAACAATTAATTCAATCCCTTGATATAAAACTGTACCTACGGTATATAATACCCACATAATATAAAGTACCTACTGTATACAATGTTCACACAATTATAACTAAGCACTCACAAAGCACTCTATATTCTCCATACATTCTCCAGAGAAATGCAGGAAACTTTTTACCAGAACGGGTTGAAAATTAAAATGGCTCATATTACCTCCGCTCTCTTTGATGTCGAAGTGTGAACAGCGCACACTTCTAAAAGGTGTGAACAATTACCCGAGCTCAGGGAAAAGTCCGTGAGCAGTGAATATTTCAAACATGCCAAGTAATTTTGCTTCTGAAAAAGCCTTTTTTTAAACTACTTTCACTGTATGTTGAAAATGGACTTCACATTTTTTTACAGGAGAAATTCTTAGTGTGTAGCGAACTTCTAATAAAAGAACTTCTTAATCTACAGTAATAATACAAAGCTGAAGAGTTTGCTTGGTTTAACGCGCTGATCTCAAGAACAACAGATCCAAATTGAAAAACTTTTTTTGTGGTGGATAGTCCTTTTATCGAGGATGGCCGCTAGTCTGCTCCCAGTTCCTAGGGAGCAGATTGCAGCCGAGCAGTTAAAACTACGGGGATCAGCTAGTACCATTCAAATATTTGGTCCGTGAATCGAATCCAGACTTGCAGCGCACTGAACCAATTGTGACTTATTTAAAAACCTTATTTATTACATATTCTTATTTGCAGATTCTATATAAATGTACCTATCAACCCACACTGGGTTCTTGTGATGAATTACGGACCACTCCATCGCACAGAGAGGAGGCCTGTGTTCCATCAGCTGTTAGAATATTATACGTTGATTAAACTTATGTAATTTATCAAAAATGTTTTTCATTTTATGTTACAATTTCAATCACTAAATAACGCTTTATAATGAAAATCACTCATTATTTATAATTGAATAAATAACCAATCTTTATTACTGATTCACTGAACTGATCACTGAGTTTGGTGAATCAGTAATTTTAAACCAATAACTGAATGTTATACCTATTCACTAAATACGGCATACTAGTTGGTTCTAATGGCTTCGACCATGTATATCTTAAAAATTAGTCTACAGAAATGTACTACAAGGATTAAATATAGGTAACATGTGTTATTCCAGTCTATAACTTATCTCTGAGGCAGTTTCCATCAAGACCCGTTAAGCCAAATTCCATCCAAATACGTTCAGCCAGTGCAGTGATTAAATAAGAAATATCCATTCATCCAAACTTTCGCAAGGAAGTAAGGATACCCTGAGGTTGTGGGCCTTTTTAAGTAGGTTACATTGGCAAAGGGCATATGAAGAAACAGGGTAGATTTTAAGTCAGTAAGTCATCCATTTATTATTAAAAAAAAAAATTATAAAATTATTTTTTAATGATGTTCACGTTTGTCCACAATCTCGCCTGCGAAGATATCGTCGACGGTGAAGCACGCTTGCCTAGAAGTAACCTGTTCACTCTTGATTGAAGACCCGAAGGTTATAGCTAGCGGGAGGACCCCGGCATGGAATTCCACTCCTTAGTTGTGCGCACAATAAATGTATTGGAAAAACGCTTTGTACGTACCGGAGGGATGTCCACCATATATCGAGGGCGCATTGCCGTACGTGTTGTAGTCCTATGTAAAGTATAGTCCTATTTTTATACGTAGGGTAAAATCATCAAAGGCAAACGGCCTTTGATGATTATACTGAATTGGTGTAGTACGGCCAGTTCATTAACCTTTGACATTACAACAAATTGTCTACCAAATATTAATATTATATCTAAATACCACACACAAATAATTTCCTTTAGCTACAAGAACTCCTAACATAATATAACTTAGTTCAAACTGCTCAAAGTAACCGACTTTTAACTGATTACAACTTTGAACATGCAAATTGGGGCAAACCACGTAGGCAAACTATGTCTACATATAATTTGTGTGTTCATTTATGAAGGCAGCCATTTGCAAAACAGTGTAGGAGGCGAAGTAATAAATAATTTTGTAAACAAAGCTTTATTAGTTCAACCTAGTATAGCGAAAATTCTCTATCAGATATATTAATGTATATCTTGAAAATATTTAAAGGGAAAGGAGGAACTCCTGGCTAAGTTAGTACAGCCGTATACGCGGATCTTTGAGGTTAACCTGCGGTCGTCGCGGTTGGTCTGTGGATGGGTGACTTTCTATCAAAGCATGTTTCCGGCGAGTCTCGGAAAGTGAAGCCGTTGATTCAGGTTGTCAATATTACACTTTGTTTGTCAGAAGTGGGCTGTTAGTAAGCTCGAAAGTCTGACAACCAATTTTAACATGGGGTCGTTTTAATCAGTTACCGGGTTGTGTAGGTCAGAGCATTAGGATGGACTGGAAGCCAATCCTAACATACACACATCGCAACCGATTGGATATTCTACATAATAATATCCAAACGGCGGCGTCGCGAATACGAGTTAAAAGATTACAGAGGCCCACAGGAACGCATAGCGTAACTCAAAGCACAGGATGATTTCTAGTCAGTCAAGTCTGTCCCTTCCAATCTACCCAGAGCACATCGAATGGGAGGACCTTTTTGTTTATTTTTCAGGCAAAACACAAAACATAATAGTATTAATTAAGTCTTGTTCAAGATCTTTGTTAAGGTTTCACAAGCGTAGTTCAGCTTTTAATGACCGATCCCCATTAACATTATTAAAGGGTCCACAATGTCTGTTTGTGGTTTAATTGGTTCAGGCTTTGTGTTACAATATCTTGTAAATTGTAATTCACAGATTTAGCTATTATGATTTTACCTTTAAATATGTATTTTAGACTGTTATGATGTGTAAAGTGAGAATATTGTCATGTCTACAGTTGAATTAACTTTGTTGCCATTGTTTGAAATAATTTAAAACAAAAAACTACTGGTCGCAATGGTAGGTCTTCTTAAATAAATGGTCAAAAAATATCGATCGCGATGGTAGGACTTCTTAAATAAATAGTCAAAAATAGACACCTGTCATTCCTTAACGTAATTTTTTTAATCAACATTTGTCTTATATTAAAACGAGTGTCTGTTCTGTCTGACAATTAGTCACGTAATAAAAAATAAAAATGTTTTTTTTTATTATACTCGTGCAGATCAAATGTTTATTCACTAAACAATTTCAATGTTCATAAGACCGTATCTTATGAACAAATCTGGCTCGCGTCAATAAACACATTACCATCCCAAACGTAAAAACTTGAGAGCAAAAATAACAATTTATAAAACTCAATTTTTATACAGTGTATTTTGATATTTTTTGAGGTGTGAATAAACTTGAAAGACAACACGTTTTTAGGTGCAAAATTTGGCAATTCAAATTAGACCCTTTTCACACTCGTAAGGTTTCCGAATAAACGATTCAGTGTCAGGTTATTCTCTAATATTAAACGAGAAATAGTTGTATTTTTTTCCGGCCCTCGAAAACGGTCCTAACGTGTTAAGCAATACAAATGAATTCATTTGTGTGTGTTGGATAGGGTGTTACTGGCCTTAAATTAGGGGTTTAAATAGGTTAAAAATCTATCTAGATAGGTTCCATGTCTGAGAAAATTAGTTTTCCGTATTTTTACGCATGAAAATTTAGAGAAAAATATGTTTCCTAATTTCGTCGCGCTAAAAAATTCTAAGCTAAGGGTTTTTTTTTACCTTGGTAAAATTAATCAAATGAGTCTTCCCACCCCGAGCAGAGTGGGAGGGACTGTCAGACTTGTATATGTTAAAGATTACAGAACGATTTCGTTAATTACAGTCGTTAACAGATGACCATCGATGACCCCTTCACGTTCCGGGGTCAAGGTTACTAGATAGCAACACCATGAAAAGGGCCCTAGAATATGATCTTACTACCTTCATTATACCAGTATTCATTGTGAAAGTGACAGGCGTTCAAATACCTAATTGTTTTCTGATAGAACCTGCCTCTTTTGTTTTCTACTGTCCTAATTATTGTAAATGACTGTTGTTTAAATTTTGTTATTAATTAATTGTTGACTACATTTTCAAGTTTGTTTTGTAATTAATATTTCTGCCTTAGTTACAGTAATTGGTTATTGGAAATCGAATTAGGTAAAGTAATTTCATTACTGTTACTAACGCACCTATATTTTAGTATTTTTATGTTTTACAAAAGCAATAAAGTTTATAGCCTTTTTTTTTTTTTTTTTTTTTTTATCGTGGTAAAATCATCAAATGAGACCTCCAACCCCGGGCAGGGCGGGAGGTACTGTCAGACTTGTACTGACTAAAATCCACGGTGTCCTTCAGTAGCCCTTTATGTTCCGGGGTCACGGTAATAGAAATGAATCCCGCGACCCCGGCAGGCTTTGGCCCTCTGAGAGGGGGCCCCGTCATTTTTGCTGACAGCTCTTTGAGGCGCGCGTGGAACACGACGCGCCGTCGACCCGGGCATGGTCCATGGTCGGACAGCGAGTTGCCCTTTACTCGCTGTCCGCATGCCCGCGCCTACGGTGGCCGGAGATCGTCTTGCGACGTACGGCGCCGTGGGCGTACACCACTGCGGTTGGGGCGGAGGGAGGACGCTGTCCTCTCTCTCTCGCGGCCCGCCGCCTCCTTCACGAGCATTACTGCCTCGCAGAAGGCGGCGACCGCTTCCCACTCCGTCTCGCTCCGCAGCATGGCCGAAACCAATGCCGGGCGCGAGAGGTCTCCGCCTATCGCCGCCGTGAGGACACGTCGGTGCTCTGCCCAAGCTGGGCAGTCTTGCACCGTATGCTCTACTGTGTCCTCCGGGCGATCTTCGCAGTGGTGACACCCCGGCGTTTCCTCCTTTCCCATCAGCCACAGGTACCTCCCGAAACTTCCGTGTCCGGTGAGGACCTGCGTCATGCGATAGGTCAGGACGCCGTGACGTCTCTCCAGCCACTCCTCAAAGAGGGGTCTTACCGCCGCGATTGCGGCGTGCCCGAAAGTTTATAGCCTGGATTCTGAATCCTATTTGTTTCTGGGCAAGGTCTCTCTTGTCCGGCTTTCCCCAGCCAATCTTTCATAAAATATAAAAGATTTGCCCAACGATTCCTATGTATCCTATAAACATAGCCCACCCAATCCAACTTTACTTGATATGGGATACTTTTTATCCCAGCAGTACGATCCTGTACAATAATTGCCAAACTTTACCTTCTTAAAACCACTTTATAAATGCTCAAAGCATAATCACAGCCATTTAACAACAGTAATTTAGTTTTTTCAGAATTCGATACAATATTTATTTTCAAAGGTTTGTGGAATTGGAGTTATGAGAACAGATTGAAATCAGTCATACGGCGCGAAGTATTGATCGCGATACGTGTTGGGAATATCCAGGAATCTTTAGCGATACTGAAAACTGCGTATATCTTTATTTGGAATCAATAATATTTTTTCTACCGGTACGGAAAATGGTGCGGTAGGAATTTGGTCGGACAGGTCTTTAAAAAGGAAAATAGGGGGTGGTTTTATTGAAGTTAAAATCCCACACTTATATCTTATCCCCAAGGTCAGATAACCTTCTGAAGGTTGCCCCTCGAAAACAAAAACAAGACCAGCCAAGTGCGAGTCGGGCTCGCGCACGAAGGGTTCCGTACTATTATTTAGAAAAATATTTATTTTTAGTATTTATTGTTATAGTGGCAACAGAAATACATCATCTGTAAAAATCTCAGTAACAGGGTCCCGTTTGACCCTGTTTGGACGGAACCCTAAAAATAGGTGAGAATTTGGTAGGTGTGGGTAGAAATAATATTATATTGCTTGTACCCGTTTCGAGACAGCGGCAACCGTGCCGTCAAACACATATTACAGTCAATTTTGAATCGGCAAAAAAGATACCTAATTATCTAAGCCAACGAACTGAACATAAAAAGTGCCGAGAAACTAAAGCCAAGGAAATAATACTTCTTAAGAAGGCATCCGACTACTTCCAAGAAAGTAATAACTGTACTAGCTATCCGCTCGCGACTTCGCCCGTGCGTTATCGAACTTTTGCCATTATGAATTTCTACTCCCGGCCACCTTTTATGGGACATTTTTGGGAAAATCTAAATCAATATTCTACAAAAAATCTGTAAATCCCCAAGACCCCTCACCCCTTTTTTTTGCATGTTAAAATCATCAAATGAGTCCTCCCACCCCGGGCAGGGCGGGAGGGACTGTCAGACTTGTGCTGACTAAAATCCACGGTGTTCTTCAAAAGCCTTATATGTTTCGGGGTCACGGTGAACCCCTCACCCCTGAGGGCATATTTTTTATTATTGGAATTTTGAAAAATAATAATTCTATGACTTGTATGTCCATTCTTAACAATTTTACATATTCAAGAACATTTCTTTAAAAAAAAAACACGTCTTTTTATTCTTTAGGAAACTTTCTAGAAAATTATTCAGCAACCAGGATAACATGAATAAGAGAAATGTAAGAAACACAGCGAAACACAGCGAAATGTAAGAGACACAACACACAAAAATTTCTACAAATTGCGCCGCAAGACAAATGTATCTTCGTAATGAATTTGAGGAGTTGGAAGAATTTATTTTTCCTCCATTACGTAGAGTATCTTGTTTCAAGAATAAATTGTTGTTCTTGATATGTCCATGTGGGTTGTATTCGCAATGTTTAGAAATAAGGAAAGACTAGCTGTTGCCAGCGGCTTCACCCGCTACAACTCCAAAATTATCCCACGGGAACATAAAATCGGGATAAAAACCTATCCTATGTGTTAATCCAGGTTATAAACTATCTGTCAACCAAATCCGTTCAGTAGTTTTTGCGTGAAAGAGTAACAAACATCTATCCACACATACAAACTTTCACGTTTATAATATTATTAGGATTATTTACACAAACGGACGCAATGAAAGAAAAACCCCAAAATCACAATCAACTTTGGTGGCACGTTTGGCGCAGTGGCTGAGCAATTGAACTGCTGCGCTGTGTGTCGCTGGTTCGATCTCAGCACGGAATAAAATGTTGCATGACCTGCAAGTAGTTATTCCCAGTCTAGGTGTTTCTGTATGTGACTTTTTTGTTTGTCAACGCACCCACGATACAGAAGAAATTCCTAGCAACGTTATTTTTTTAGAAAAAGAAAATAAAAAGAAAATTGTAGAAAAAAATGGCACATTCTTATTTTTGTAGTAACAGTAAAAATGGTCGCACATATATCAGCACCGTACGCGCCCAACGCGCATCATTATAAATGGCTTTATGACGTCTTCAGCATTATTTGGATGCTGACAGCATTTTGCAATTTCATAATGGCAGGCAAAAAAGTCTTATATCCATCTTATTTCGGGCACGCCGCAATCGCGGCGGTAAGACCCCTCTTTGAGGAGTGGCTGGAGAGACGTCACGGCGTCCTGACCTATCGCGTGACACAGGTCCTCACCGGACACGGAAGTTTCGGGAGGTACCTGTGGCTGATGGGAAAGGAGGAAACGCCGGGGTGTCACCACTGCGAAGATCGCCCGGAGGACACAGTAGAGCATACGGTGCAAGACTGCCCAGCTTGGGCAGAGCACCGACGTGTCCTCACGGCGGCGATAGGCGGAGACCTCTCGCGCCCGGCATTGGTTTCGGCCATGCTGCGGAGCGAGACGGAGTGGGAAGCGGTCGCCGCCTTCTGCGAGGCAGTAATGCTCGTGAAGGAGGCGGCGGGCCGCGAGAGAGAGAGGACAGCGTCCTCCCTCCGCCCCAACCGCAGTGGTGTACGCCCACGGCGCCGTACGTCGCAAGACGATCTCCGGCCACCGTAGGCGCGGGCATGCGGACAGCGAGTAAAGGGCAACTCGCTGTCCGACCATGGACCATGCCCGGGTCGACGGCGCGTCGTGTTCCACGCGCGCCTCAAAGAGCTGTCAGCAAAATGACGGGGCCCCCTCTCAGAGGGCCAAAGCCTGCCGGGGTCGCGGGACTTATTTCTATTACCGTGACCCCGGAACATAAAGGGCTACTGAAGGACACCGTGGATTTTAGTCAGTACAAGTCTGACAGTACCTCCCGCCCTGCCCGGGGTTGGAGGTCTCATTTGATGATTTTACCACGATAAACAAAAAATAATATATCCATCTTATTTCGACCACTCCTGTGATCCGTAAACATACCTTGAGACAGAACAGACCTTGAGTTCGCCAATCACAACGCAGTACCCCGTCCCCCTCGCTTACTTAGTACCTCAGCGAGTTGACAGAATAGTTTTTGTTCCTTAGATCGTGCTTGCGGAGTCTAGTAATATAAATCGTCGTTGTGCAGTGCTGACAAATCAACTTAACAGGGGCTCCCCACCCCTTAGTTACGCCCGTGATCAGTCTAACCGGCGACCCAACTCAATCGGGGTCAGATTTCAGACAGGTGTGACCGAGTATCGGTATCCGATACTGAACAATTAACACTGAAGCTCTATAACAACATTCCTATCAATTACTGGGAAATAGAGGTAGCTTAGTTCGTCTGTTATCTAGAATTGATTGTTGTTACGTAATAACGTAACCTGTTTAATATGTATTGATTGAGTATTATCCCACAGTAAAACAATGCCGGGATAAAAAAATTCCATGTGTTAGTCCAGGTTTTAAACTATTTATGTATGGTAGCTTCAGAGAAAACTTACCCTCTTATTAGTAAATCACTGCTAAAGTGGTTCGTTTTATCTGAAGCTTACCGTACCAGATGTCCAAATCCATTCAGTAATTTTTGTGTAAAATAGTAACAAATATCCATTCAAATCCATCCATTAATCCATCCGTCTTCACAAACGACGACACGGTTGGCTCAGTGGCTGAGAGATTGGACCGTTGTGCAGCGTGTCACGAGTTCGATCCCCGCATGGAATAGTTATTTGTTATACAAGAGTGCAAAGTTGATTTTTAACCGCGTGCTCAATTTTGATGACCGAGCAAGCGAATGATTCTAAAATTGAATCACGAGTGCAACGAGTGATTCAAAATTAGAATCATGAGCGATAGCGAGGGAATCAAAAGAGCACAAGGTGAAAAATCTTTGCACTCGAGTGCAACACGTAACTTTTCATCCCACCTCAGCGAGGAAATTACCAAATGCAAAAAAAAATAATCAGGTATACATTGTAGTATCACAAAATAGGTATTTCAGTTTCGGTATTAACTAGGAGTACTACATTATGTGTATAAAATACAGAACAATTTTTAAAATCTAAGAATCCTTCGTGTAGGTAGCGAGGGATTCAAGATAGCCCAAGGCAACGCAGCTTTACTCCCGAAAAGTGTACTCTGCTTTTCACACCTACTTCGAGGAAATGAATTCGATTTTTGAAATTTGATGTGGTACGACAACCTTCGAACGTGAAGTAGGCACCACAGCAAAGATCAGCTGTTGCGGTCACCGGCCGCCATTTTTACTGCTACAACTCTTTAATGCACACGATGTTCTTAATTCAAATTTACTTTATTCACTAGAGGATAAAAACGGCTTTTACTCACTTGAGGATAAAAACGGCTTTTACGGTCAGATATCGAAGAGCAAAAGTACCCTTTCCGAGATGGGGGGATGAAAAAATTATTTGTATGATCCGCAAGTAGTTGATTCGCGTCTGGGTATTTGTGTATGTGTGTTTCTATGTTTGTAAACGTACTCACAATACAGACGAAATTCCTTGTGTGAGGCATCGTATTTAAAAAAAAATAACAATATTATAATATTAAGCTAGACAGATTTTCGCATCTTCGGAGTTTCATTGTAAATACAATTTAAACTTGTATAACCATTCTTACATTCACATAAATATAGGTAGATAAGCATTTAGCCTATTTCTTGGTACTTAAACGACTTCATTTCAGAAACAAATGCCCCACAATGAACCACAGCACACAAACAATGGCGTTGTTCGTGTCACACTCAGTGCGGTCTAATTGCCCTACTTCCAACCTCAATGACCACTTTTTAAATAAATAAATAAGAAAGGCAAAGACCTCGTTCTCTTGTAAGTATTCTTTGTCACAATATTTATTATTTATATACAGGGTGAATTTTTCAACTGGGCGTGGATGGCTACTTTCGAAAGTATGAGGAATATCGAAAAACGTTGAAAGGAGTCTCGAAGCCGATTTTGACGAAAACTAAAACTGCATCATTGGATTTTAGAAAAATTAAAAATCCTGGTCAGGAATCGAACCCGCTGATTTTGGAAAAAAAATCACACCCTGTATTGTTATACCGTTCGATACTGTTGCTAATAAGGATCAAATTCTGGGAAGTAATAATATACGGCAAACTTAAGGAAAACGTATAATTACAAAAAAAACTGATTAATCTTCAAGGCACCGACTGTATTTGAAACACAAGTTACCGTTTCTTCTTTAAAATAATGCTATTTTTAGTTCAACTCAATAATGTCGTATTGCTAAGTACAGTGGGATTGTTGAAACGTCAAATCCAGTGAGACATTGAAAACAGTGAAATTTTATATTTCGAATAAATTATGGCTCAGTAGATGTAAAGTAACATGGAAAAATAGCAATTTCATAAAAATCAGCCATTTCCTTAAGTTTGCCGTATATGATTACTTCCCAGAATTTGATCCTTATTAGCAAGACAATCGAACGGTGTAATAATATAGGGTGTGATTTTTTTTTCAAAATCAGCGGGTTCGATTCCTGGCCAGGATTTTTAATTTTTCTAAAATCCAATGATGCAGTTTTAGTTTTCGTCAAAATCGGCCTCGAGACTCCTTTCAACGTTTTTCGATATTCTTCATAGTTTCGAAAGTAGCCATCCACGCCCAGTTGAAAAATTCACCCTGTATATATATATTTTTTTGCGTGGTAAAATCATCAAATGACTCCTCCCACCCCGGGTAGGGCGGGAGGGACTGTCAGACTTTTACTGACTAAAATCCACGGTGTCCTTCAATAGCCCTTTATGTTCCGGGGTCACGGTGATGGAAAGAAGTCCCGCGACCCCGGCAGGCTTTGCCCCGTCATTTCGCTCTTTGAGGCGCGAGTGCAACACGACGCGCCGTCGACCCGGGCATGGTCCATGGTCGGACACCGAGTTGCCTTTTACTCGCTGTCCGCATGCCCACTAATTTGATACTTAAACCATACATATAAACCATAAAGCTAAAAATACTAACATTAGTCGAACCGAAAAATGTCTTTTGTTACCAAGGAGCAAGAGTTTTAACTAGGTTATGTAGTTCATGTTAGCATCTACTCTTTAAGATTGGCAGCCGGTGGGGCAAACTGGAATGCCTTAAGGCCCGCAGTGAATTCTATAAAAAAAAAGAAAAAAAATGTGGTACGTGTTTGGTCACACATCTCACCTAATACCTAGAGTGCCCTGATCATGTCAGATTACACTACGAATTATATCGCTTTTTGGAGATCTCCAAAATTATGAACAGTGGAATTTAAGTAGCATAAGCTTTTCGGACTTCGGAAAAAGTTTCGCAGATTTGAATCTAACTATTCGTTCTTCTGTATCAGGCGCTATCGCACTGGTTTATCTATACATGTAAAATAGCAGGAAAGTCAAAACTGTACATTGAATTTTTTTTTTTTTAAGAATACTTGTGTTGTGATCTACAATCGATACCGAAGCCAAAAATATTTTGTTAACCAGTTAGGGCCAGTTCCAGACCTTCAATGAATCATAAATGATTAATGTGACATTTCATGACCAGTTGAGCCAAAATCCAGAATAAGCAAATAGAACCGGATTCTAAGACATCTTATCATTGCTAAACTATCTAGGGTAACATAATTATATTCTCTTACGAATCTGACGCCTTTTCCCATCATGGTAAAACAAACAGTGCAGACATAAGAGCCACTCCCCGAGGTAGGACAAACAAACACTTCACGGCTTCACTAGTGCAAACGTTTTATATATTCATGACCGTTTTTGTTCGCAGTGTGAGCAGAAGTGTTCCGGGACTTCAGGCGACCGACAAATGCTAAGTTTCGTAACAGTATGAGTTGGTATCTGGATTTTTGTAAAAATCCAGTCTAAGTTACATTAGTATGTGTTAGTCACTGTTATGAACGTAAAAGCTACATTGTTAGGAGCTCCCTTTTCCGCATTTGGACTCGTAGGTGGTCCGTTATGCGTGAGGTAAAAGCTACATACAAGCTAGAATAATGGCGCAATTAGGAACACTTATAGCTGTAGCACTACATAATATGGGCTAGCCCGTATTCGAGCAGTTTAGGGCCTACGCACACCGCGTTTATTAAACGCGCCGTCGACGCGCGTTTGTAGCGATACAGACGCGATGCAAACGCGCGTTTGACACATTGTACCGCGACAACAAACTGTTCTGTTCTACATAAACGCACGTTTTGGAAACGCGCGTCGACGGCGCGTTTAATAAACGTGGTGTGCATAGGCCCTTAATGTTTCTATTTAAATGCATTTAGTTAATCGCAATGAAATACGATGAACCACCCAGACGTGTAACCAAAACTCAAATCAAGCCCAAAGATTTTGTCGAAAACTGGCGTGATTAAAATCATTTATTTTCAGTCTACAATCACTGTTGCAAAACACCTCTCGCCTGAGCGTATATTTTATGGCAAAGAGGTAAAGTGCATCAATATCAATAATGGTTGCGTCACACGAACTTCGAGTAAAGCCATTTTGAAACTTAGCACTCGTCAATCACGAGAGCGAAGTCGTTAGTGTTCTTGCAGCTAGATTAGAGCAGTAAAAGTTTGAAGAATAGTGATTGATGATGATTTCCTTTGTGTTTTGTGAATTATTTTAGATAACAAGGTAAAATAAAGAAAATTAAAATCATTTGAAATCGCAGTGATCAATTGTGCACCAATACTTAGCCGCATTTTCTCTAAGGGACATCTGTCAAATTCATGTGTCCTGCGCGACGTCAGGCGACATGGCGCGCAGCTTGTCGTAAGTTGAATCTAGTAGAAACTGGACAATGTGAACAAGGAATATGTCGAGCGATATTGCCCCACAAGGTTGCAGAAACATACTACGTGGATGTTGGGTGATATGTGTTGACGACCACCACGCCATCTGTGCACCACGGTGGTAACAAGCAGCGCGGGGGCCGGGACGGCCGGGGAGGGGCGGGTACGGTCATTGCGAGACCCACAGTGCGCGATCGTTCTTGACCTTTGTGACGCGGCGACGACAACATCAAACCATTGTAAATCACATATAGTCAATACAAATTGTTACGAGCACAACCGCAGCTTTATTTCAAGAAATAACCGACAACGCCGACGACCCAACACTAAATTCCAAACATAAATGAACCTTCGAACCAGACAATTCTGAATCAACCTACCTACCGGCGCAACGATTGGAGCAAAATCTTACGACACAGCGGCCAGATCAAAACCTGAAGCAAAGGCCAGATCAACACCTGGAGCAACGGGCAGATCAACAGTTCCGGCGCAAGAACGGCCAGACCAACAGTTTCCGGCGCAACAAAGGCCAGATCAACAGGTTCCGGCGCAGCGGCCAGAACAACACGTTCCGGAGCAACAATCAGGTCAACGACTTCTGGAGCAACGGTCAGGTCAATCCATCCAATTCATTACCCAAACCCAGAGCTCAGTTCAATTTGTGCTAATATCGTTATTTTTCGCAAAATTCCAGTGTACGGTGTACAATTGTGAGGTCTACCTACATCGGATTCGAACGCACGTCGATTACCGGTCAACTGTAAGTACTTGATTCTTTTCTCTTGCAAACCACTAATATGAATAACAAAAGGCATTCGATTGTAGAAATAGAAAATAATGATGATATTATTCGCGATTTAGTCAAAAAAAGAGGTACCGTTAAACGAAAATTAACTTTATTCTCGAAATACATTGATTCTTTGGATGAATCGCAATTAACAGGCGCTCAGAAAGCGGAATTAGAAGAGCGTTATGAATCTTTTAAATTACTCATCGATCAATTTTCTACTTTACAAGATGAATTAGACTGCTATGTAACAGATAGTGATCTAGATGCGCAACTACTAGAGAGAGAAACGTTTCAGAATCAGTTTTATGCTATTGTGGGCAAAGCTAAATGTATTCTTAAGGACAATTCCAACCAAAATTCTGGGGTTCAAAGTCGAACTTCTAACTATATGAAGTTACCCACAATTTCGTTACCCAAATTCGACGGTTAGTATGACCAATGGCTCGAGTTTCGCGACACTTACTTATCCATGATTCACAATAATGACGGTCTAGATAATGTTCAGAAGTTCCACTACTTACGATCAGTGCTTACAGGTGACGCACTACAAGTAGTAAAGGCACTCGAGTTTTCATCTGATAATTATTTAGTTGCTTGGAGCCTTTTAGAAAATAGATTTAATAACGATAATTTGCTAGTGAGTAATCACGTCAAAGCTTTATTCTATGCACAATCAATGAATAAAGAATCAGCTGCTCAAATCCGTAGGCTAATAGATACAGTTTTAAGAAACATTCGGGCGCTAAAAACGTTGGATGAACCTACAGACTCGTGGGACACATTAATTATCCATATTGTCACTTCGAAGTTAGATTCTTCAACCGATCGCGAATGGGAAAGTCACAAAAGTACCCTCCCGAAAATAGGAAAATTAAAATTGTCTCAATTGATGAAGTTTCTCACGGATCGTGCTGATTTCCTAGAATCGATCAGGCCTCAAAGCAAACAAACGTCAGAGTCACACACAAAGAAACAGTCGCAGTCGGTCACAAAGTCACATAGTCATGTTATAACACGCAAAGATAACAATAATAAAAAATCATCTCAATCACCACGTTACAAATGCGCTCAGTGCGGTTCCAATCACCCAGTGTACTCGTGTGAAGATTTCCTAAATCTATCTCTTAAGGATAAAATAGACTTCATTGAGAACAAAAAGTTATGTCGTAATTGTTTACGATCAGATCACGCTTTAAACGATTGTTGGTATGGACCGTGCAGACTTTGTAACAAGAAACATAATACTTTAATTCACACAGATGCAGACGCTCGTACATTATCAGCTGTTGCTCAAACCACGCAAATAGTGCCACAGTCTGATTTAAATAATACGAGTGTCTCACACAGTCAAACGTCGCTAACCACTTCATGCAAATCTCACACAATTCGAAAGGAAGATAATAATAATATCGCGCATTATGTTCCAAATACAGTATTATTATCGACCGCATTAGTGGAAATAGCGGATGCACAAAACAATTATCACACAACGCGCATTCTTTTGGATAACGGGAGTCAACATTGCTTCATTTCCGAATCGCTATGCAAAAAACTTAACCTTCCATTGATACAGTCCACTGTTCAAGTTATAGGTGTCGGTAATACTATATCTCAATCCACGCAATCATGTAGTGTTCAAATACGATCCAAAACTAACACATATATCACGCGCTTTAACTGTTTAGTTTTACATCGTATAACGGCACAATTACCTTCACTTAGAAATTATCACAATATATCTATACCAGACCATGTTCAGCTTGCCGATCCTGAATTCTATCTGTCCAGCGACATTGATTTGTTGATAGGAGCAGATAGGTTCTGGGACTTGCTAGGAGATGGTCTCATACGGTTACCGAATGGTCCATACCTGCAAAACACACAACTAGGATGGATCATATCGGGAGTTGTACATGAAAAGGTTTCACGCGTTAACCTAACTCATTGTAATCTCACACAAACACTAGATTCAGAGCTCAAACGATTTTGGGAACTAGAAGAAATTCCTTCAATAAATAATTATTTAACTGAGGATGAAAGTGCATGCGAAAATTTGTTCAGGGACACGACTTTACGCAGCGATAAGGGCCGTTTTTCTGTACGCATTCCACTCAATCAATCAGCTGATGTTTTAAATGACACATTTGCTATGGCAAAAAACAGGTTTCTCGCACTCGAACGTAAACTGATAAGGAGTTCACCTAGCTATAGACAAATGTATAACGATTTTATGAGTGAATATTTAGGTCTGGGACACATGAGTCGCATATCAGAGTATATTTCACCTTGTTATTTTTTACCACACCACGGTGTTTATAGGGAACATAGTTCAACAACCAAACTTAGAGTTGTCTTTGACGCAAGTGCAAAATCCACTTCGGGCAAATCATTAAACGATATACAACACATTGGACCTACGTTACAAAATGATTTGTTTTCGATCTTACTTCGTTTTAGGCAATTTAAATATGTTGCATGCGCGGACATTGAAAAGATGTATCGGCAAATACTAATTCAGCCTGATCAGAGAAATCTGCAACTAATACTTTGGAGGGAAGATCCGTCGGAGCCGCTCGGTGTATTTCAACTTAACACTGTTACTTACGGAACCGCTTCCGCGCCATACCTGAGTATTAGGTGTTTAAAACAACTTGCTTTAGAATGTAATGATGACGTCATCGCACAGATAATCAATGACGATTTCTATGTCGATGATTTAATAACAGGACATCAGGATCAACAAAGGTTGCTGCAGATATGCAAAGACGTTTCTAAAGTATTTGAAACCGGTTGTTTTTCTCTTAGAAAATGGGTATTTAATTCACCATCTTCAGAAATCGAACCATTGTCTACGTCTAAGGAATTCACACTCGGGGAAAACTGTCATACCAAAACACTTGGCATGGGATGGTTCAATTCATCTGATGAATTGCATTTTAGCACCAAATGTGATTATGACGCTGCAACTCACGTTACTAAACGCAACATCTCAGTAATCGCACAGATTTATGATCCCTTGGGTTTACTCGCACCAACTATAATAATTGCTAAAATAATTTTGCAAAAACTGTGGTTATGTAAGATAGGTTGGGATGACTCAGTACCAGTAAATATACTCTCGAATTGGCACAATTTTATTACAAAATTATCATATTTAAAAGATATACGTATTCCACGTTACGTCATCGGAGAGAACTCGAACATTATTGAGTTACATATTTTTTGTGACGCCTCGCAAGACGCATATGGCGCCTGCGCATATGTACGTAGTTATACAGATGCACAGCTGATATCGGTCAAGTTGTTATGTGCGAAGAGTAAGGTCGCACCTGTAAAACCGGTTAGCGTACCGCGTTTGGAACTATGTGGCGCGGTAGTAGCTGCAAAGTTGTTTACTAAAATTTGTAACTCATTAAGATTGAGTTTTGATAACGTATACTTCTGGTCGGACTCAACAATTGTTTTGGGATGGCTTAAGATGTCGCCTAATTTATTAAAGACATTTGTACAGAACCGAGTTGTGCAAATTAATGAACTCACAGGCGACAAGCCTTGGCTGCACGTAGCCGGGAAGCAAAACCCAGCCGACCTATTATCACGCGGTGTACATCTCGATTCACATTTAAATAATGATTTATGGTGGCACGGCCCATCATTTTTAAGTTCTCCTAAGACGCAATGGGAACATGATGTTAATCACACTATTATCCATTATGATGAATTACCGGAATTGAAACCAAATAAAATTTCATTACATATTCAAATAAAATCAGATTCGTTTCTATTCGATAGGTTCTCACGTTTTAATCGCTTGCGGCGAGTAGTGGCGTATATGATGCGTTTTACCAACAACAGTCGTACTCAAATAAAACAACAACGTCTCACAGGTTGCCTATCCGTAGACGAATTAAATGATTCACTTAGAATTTTAACTCGAGTCGCACAACAACAAAGTTTTTTAAATGTTTATGAAACTTTATAAAATAATCGTCA
This sequence comes from Agrotis ipsilon, assembly GCA_028554685.1. Lineage (NCBI taxonomy): Eukaryota > Metazoa > Arthropoda > Insecta > Lepidoptera > Noctuidae > Agrotis > Agrotis ipsilon. Next base: position 17,839,680 of record CM052955.1, read on the forward strand.
AGTAACAAGCCCACGCAGTATTTCTAGTTTAAATGTCTTCATAGATGAACACGATTTAATTAGAGTAGGTGGCAGGTTATCATATTCAGACACATTTTCTTATGATAAAAAATATCCTTTGTTGTTGTGCGGTAAACATACATTCACTCGTCTTATATTCGAGCATCAACATGTAGAATTATTACATGCAGGGCCTCAGCTTTTACTGGCTACAATTAGAGACACTTGGTGGCCTACTAGAGGGCGTAGCTTGGCCAAACAAGTGGTTCACGCCTGTATGAAGTGCAAGCGCATGCGAGCCAAACCGTTAAACATACAAATGGGTAATTTACCTGCTGAACGTTTGGAGCCAGGCTACCCATTCATACGTAGTGGCGTGGACTACGCTGGGCCATTGTTCATGCTGAACCGTGAAGGTCGAGGGGCAAAATTAACGAAATGCTACATCTGTCTTTTTGTATGTTTTGCTACGCGCGCAATACATTTAGAATTGGTCACAAGTCTTACTACCAAAGCATACTTGCTGGCACTGAAGCGTTTCATCTCTCGACGTGGCAAACCATTGCAGATTTATTCTGACAACGGCACAACCTTTGTAGGAGCTTTAAAGGAATTCACAACATTTTTAGATTCATCACAATCTGATATCATAGATTTTACAACTGACAATAATATACAATTCACATTTGTCCCTCCATATTCGCCTCATTTTGGTGGTTTGTGGGAGGCAGGGGTCAAGTCCTGTAAGTTTCATTTGTGTCGCATTGTAGGCAATGCACATTTCACATACGAGGAGTTGACAACGATATTGGCACAAATTGAGGCTGTACTCAACTCCCGACCTATGTACCCAATGTCCACAGACCCGAATGACCTGCTTCCTTTAAGTCCTGCCCACTTCCTGATTGGCCGACCGCTCACCGCTCCAGCCAGTCAGGACCTCACCGCAACAGCTACGCAACGCTTGCCTCGATACGATCGCGTAGAACAGATGAGACAGCATTTCTGGCAACGATGGTCAACCGAGTATATCTCTGAGCTTCAGAAGAGGACGAAGTGGCAGCTTAACCAGGACACACTTATTCCTGACACCCTAGTCGTAATCAAAGACGACAACTTACCACCCCTGAAGTGGCGCCTCGGACGAGTGCTGCAAACATTCACCGGCAAAGATGGCATATCACGCGTGGCTACCATCAAAACCGCGATGGGAGTTATTCGGCGATCATTCCCGAAAATCTGCCCACTTCTGCATCCGGATGAGGACCACAGCAGCTCAACCTCATTGGAACCTGGTGCTTCCAAGGCCGGGGGCATGTTGACGACCACCACGCCATCTGTGCACCACGGTGGTAACAAGCAGCGCGGGGGCCGGGACGGCCGGGGAGGGGCGGGTACGGTCATTGCGAGACCCACAGTGCGCGATCGTTCTTGACCTTTGTGACGCGGCGACGACAACATCAAACCATTGTAAATCACATATAGTCAATACAAATTGTTACGAGCACAACCGCAGCTTTATTTCAAGAAATAACCGACAACGCCGACGACCCAACACTAAATTCCAAACAATATGTCTCCGCGACATGTCTCCTAGTGTAAATGCGACTTTACTATTCTTGCTTTCAATTTGTTTTGGGTTTAGTCTTGACTCATGACTGGTAGTCAGAGGTGACAGAGGCAAAGTGCACCATGTAGTTCCCAGAAGAAGACTCCTTGCTAACTCTGAAGAGATTTGGAATGACAGACGAAAGTAGAGAGTTCCACTCTAACATATTTCTTACTTTTCTTCTGCGTATTCTGTCTCAATCTAACAGGATGAAACTGCCAATAGAGGATGTTAATTTTGTAGAATGATTTAATCACTGTCACACCTCAGATTGAATGGTAAAAAAGAGAGAGGAAATCACTTTCTGGCTAGCTTCCAACTAGGTAACTAACTATTTTTAACGATAAATCAAAGTAGTAGTTTAGGGGTAGGAGGAACAGAGAGTAAAGATCCTCGCTACCCGGTGAAAAGGAAGGTACCTTCCGACAAGACGGGTGTTGTGTCTGGTGGGCTTTCTGCCCAACACTCATATTCGGAATATTCTATGTGTCCTAATGTCGCTGTTAACTTTGATTACGCGATGTAGACATTTTTGCATCTTATTTTCTCCGTCACTTCATAGATGGCGCTAGTGTACTTTTGTAGATCTTTTTAAGTACGCTACATCACTCCGGCACTAACAGTCGGAACTAACAGCTACACCTTATCCCCCTTATTAATAAACGTGGACTAAAGTTACGCCAAGGTTAATCTTCGGATTAAGGAGTAACCTTGGCGTAACTTTAGTCCACGTTTATTAATAAGAGGGAGTTTTAATGTTCAATAACTCAATGCACTTAATGTACCAAGAATCTACCATATACTTCACAGCTTGCAAAGTAGCTAGAATCAAATTGCTAAATTAGTCAGACTCAGTTTCCGAACCAATTAACTCCCTTTGAAATAACTGCTCATTGCCGCTCAGACCCCAGAAACCGGAGACTTTGGTTAACCTAATCTGATTTACCTTTATTTAACCTCGCTTCCTATTTGTAGGAACTTGATTTATAAAACGGACTGTCGATTTATATAATTAAATTATTCTTGCTAAAGCTAAGAAAGCGAATCGAGATTATGTGATTATAGCTGTTCCTCGCAGTTTCACCCTTAGATCGCCCTGTCCTATTGACCGTAGCGTGACGGTTATATCGAACTGACTTTCCAACATAAAATATTTTTCAATTGGAACCAGTAGTTCCTGAGGTTAGTGCGTTCAACTAAACAAATAAATTTTATAACATTAGTATAGATTATCATAACTAAACTTCGCACGAATCATCATCACCATTATCATCATCATCATCAGCCAGAAGACGTCCACTGATGAATAGCAGTTTGAAAATAAAAATACAGCATTGTATAAAAGAATTTAAAAACATTGTTAAGTGATTTTTGAGCCTATCAATTACCTACTAAGATGCTATCAAATCAAATATTCTCTTTCATAATAGGTACTAGTCTAACAAAATAATTAACCAAAGTAATGGTTCTACTATTTTTTTCTGGTATTTTTCCTAAGATGATTTTGCTTCCGGGTAAAAACCAAGTAAATATGATTGTGTACCTTCTGTAAAAGGTTTTAAGTCGTAACTGAAAAAACAAACGAAAACTAAGAAAAAAAACAAAGCTATTCCTGTTATTCTACTTGAAGCGAGTAGAAGGAACAAATACCGTCCAAACAAAGTAAACGTTTATAGTCAATTTAGTCGAGTTCATGACACAAGTGTGTGATGCTGCGAGAAATCGTCCTATTTTGTTCACTTGTGCCATTTACCAGCACATTTCTTTTTATTTTCTAGGATTTCTTACTTCACTTTGTACTTAATCTAATCTTTGAAGACATAAAAAAGTACAGCCGCACAGGCCGATCTTCTGGGTTAAGCCGCGCTTGCCGAGGTTGGTCTATGCATGGGTGACCATCTGTCATAGCGAGATTCCTCTGTGCCTCGGAAAGCACGTAAAGCCGTCGGTCCCGGCTGTCATTTGTAGATCTTTGACAGTCGTTACTGTTAGTCAGAAGCTCTAAAGTCTGACAACCAGTCTTACCATAGGGTATGGTATTTCCCAGTAATTGGGTTGTGGAGGTCCGACAGTCCATATTTTTTAATGAAACGCTGCCTCACACTCTCTTTTCAGTATCGTGGGTGTGTTTAAAAACATTTAAACTCACATTATACAAGCAGCCAGACCCGGAACAACTACATCCGTAGGCCATACACACACACATATTTTTTCCGTACAAGATTAGAACCTGTGATACGCAACACCGCAGCCAATCACCACTGCCAGCCTTCGTTTAAAACTTGAAAGAAAGACTTTGTTATATTTAGCCGTTTCATCGTTATTTAAATGTAAAACGGTTTTTTCTTTCCCTGAAATTCAGTGGATCGACGTGAAGAAGGCCTCATGTAATTATGTTCAGTCTTTCAGTGGCATTTCGATCGGAAACATAATATTCAGAAACGTTCGATCTTCTCTCAGTTCATTTATTATTGAGACCGACAAGAATAATAATTCGTATATAACATAATTATGGCTGAACCTTAATAAAGTTACGCTTTTTTCAATTGTTTTTTTACATATATTTTTTTTGCTAACTGTGAAAAAGAATACATACCTACGGCCCGCATGATGGAAAACGGGCGCCGAAGCCGATGGACGCCTGCAATATCACAGATATTCGCTGCATATTGCCAACCCTGCCATTCACGATATTTTTGAAGATATGAAGGAAGGAGCGACAGTTACAGGAACAACAGGCCCTGTAGCCATGTTACAAACGATAAACGCAAACGCTGAGTAGGCTTTCATAGATTTTCAACTTTAGATGCTTCGATATAACGTTGAAGATCTATTGAAGATTGCTTATAGATTTCGATCTTTCCTGTCGCTAACGCTCAGAAATCTTAAAAAGATTTTCAACTTTAAGCTCTAGGCTATAAATATGAAACTCTATTGGGGAGTACCGAGCGTTTACGATTATCGTTTCCGACTTGTTGTGACTTGGCTACGGGCTGTTTCCTTGAAATGTGTTTAACTAAGATCAGGTAGGCAAAGCCAGTAGCAAACCAGTTAATAATATGTTCATCCTGTAATACTTTAATAGCATAACATTACATTATTATACGCTATTAATAACGTTTCACGCAATAATAACATAATTAGTTCAACTAACACACACATGTTTGTTCATTAAAATTAGGTATAATAAACTCAAATGTTGATGATCATAATTATGCAAATGTGGGTAACTATATCCACGTAATACAATCATCATGCCTGTAATCCCCGAGGAGTTAGGCAGATAAGGTGAACTCAGTATTATGGTATGTTTCGTTGTACCCTTATATTTAACAATATTGTAAAATCCTGTTTATTAATTTTGGAGTACAATAAAGTATATTTTAATCTAATCTAATCTAATTCTAATGTACTGTTTGCTTTTAGGAACCTATTGCCTATTGCCAATCTTCATGAGGTGTCAGAGTCTACATACAATTTCATCTGCATTTCGTTTCCTATTCTTTAAATCTGAGGTGAGTCTATTATAATTTGACGACACGGTTGGCGCCAACGACGATATATTACTAGACTCCTAATAACAGGCGATCGATGTCTGTCAACACATTAGGCAAAAAGGTCGTATGTCCGTCTTATTTCGACCACTCCTGTGAGCTGTAAACATACCTTGAGAAAGAACAGATCTTGAGTTAGCCAATCACAAAGCAGTACCCCGTCCCCCTCGCTTACGTAGTACCTCAGTGAGTTGACAGAATAGTTTATGGTCCTTAGATCGTGCATGCGGAGTCTAGTAATATATTGTTGTTGGTTGGCGCGGTCGATTGCTGCGCCGCGTGTCACGGGTTCCATGGGCTGGGCGCGCAGAACAAATATTTGTATGATCTGCAAGTAGTTGTTCCGGATCTGGGTGTTTGTGTATGTGAGTTTCTATGTCTGTAAACGCACCCACAATACAGGAAGAAATTCCTAGTGAGGGGCAACGTTTTATTTCTATAAAAAAAAAGAAAATTATTATCTCTATAGTTGAGAACAAACTGTCTCTCTGGCAATTATCTGGTAGAAAAACATCTTGACATGTTTTTGTTGGAATTTATACGGAATATTTTTCGGAGTTGTTGATATTTTTAATGATAGTATTGGGGTATATGGGGTGACCCATACCAGTAGATTATACTTCCTTCCAAGGTTGCGGAACTGCCTAAGCAGGGAACGTAATTCTTTAATAACAATACCAGTCGAAGGACCAGTACAGTATTTTTACTAATAAGCGTCTACCGCTCCAACCAAGGCGGGTGAGACTCATTTGGGGATTTTTACCACCCACAAAAAGGGAAACATGTACTTTTCAATAAAGTACAAAGGAGTAACAAATCCAGCAGTCAGTGAGTGAATCAGCTGTTTGGCAGGTCGCCAGCACCGTGGGTCGATACAGCCGCGACGACCCGTCTAGTCTAGGCTACCGACTGGTGAATGTACCCCACTTGCGACCCCATTCCGTGTTTGTACCCCAGTTGGAGTTTATTGCTAGTTAAATATTTTATTGCTGAGGTAGTTTAGTCTGTATGTATTAGTGACTTTCTAGATAAAGAAAGGAAAGGAAAGATGATCGTATTGCATATTGACTTCTAATGAAAAAGTTATTTGATACATTTTATGGTGTGATATAATCTTTTCGTGAAGTAATCTGTAGGGAATCTGATTAACGTCAGAGGCTACGGGGCTTGACTTTCTTAGGGTAGGATGTTATATTTTATTAATGTTCTATATTCTTGGTCTTGCTTGCATATTCCAAACGGTTAGACAGAAGTGATTGTTGTATTTTTTAAATATTTTTCCACACACTATTGGGAATTTCTCCTGTGTCGTGGGTTCGTTTACAAACATAGAAACTCACATACAAAAACAAATATTTGAATGATCTATAAGTAGTTTTTCCGGGTCTGGAAAACTACTTGTAGATCACACATATTTTGTTCCCTACGGGGTTGTAACTTCCAACACGCTGCGCTGCAGTCGGTCGCTCAACCACTGCGACAACCGTGCCGTTTTTTACTGATGCCATCTATCAATGCGCACTAGACCCCCGTGGTAGATTACAGCTAATTATGATTATGCTATTAGTTTTGGATATTATAATTACGCTATTATTTATAGAGGTGCAGCTCCTCTGCTGGGAATCGTGTCTCATAACCTTACATTTTATTCTCTATCCAGCCAATCTCAACAATGACACGAAAGCGTGTTCTAGTTCGTAAGCAGTAAAATACTATTTAAATCCTGTTAGCTACAAAATTCGTTGTAGAAAACAAGATAAAAATGTAGAAGTATAAAGCGAATTGCATTAGTTAAAGTCACAAAATCGATTCGAAGTTTGCAAAGCTTGGCCAATAAATTTGCACTGGTTTTCCAGAATGTGTTACCATTAAACCATTTCACAATGGCGCACAAAACGGAAAGTTGATCTAGACATTAGTTACCGGCAGCGAGGCTTGAATTGGCATTCAGTCAACGTTGCGGCACAGCTGTGACCTTTAACCTTTTTGAATAAAAACTGAACGTGTGCGATTTGAACTTTTTAACTTTTGACTGGACATTATTCCAGAGTTGCTACTGAGATTTAAACTGTGTGTACTATTTTTAACAATGTATGTGAAAGGAACTATTAATGAATCCAGCAAAACTTAAACTCATTTTTAATAAACTAAAAAATATATAAGAAAGTTGTTTATAGGAAAAGTTTCTATAGTATTTGCAAGGTTTACTAAGTTCTAGTCTGGCTCATTAAAATAAATTAACACATTAAAAAGTAAATATTTCATTTCGAATGTCCAATTGTACATTCATAGCAAAAATAAAAGTATAAATTATTTCATGACAGATACAGCTGCTACTTTTTTCAGCCTTTCAAAATAACAACACAAAATGGCCACGTTATCTAGCTAGCTAGCTAAGCCTCCAATATGAAGTCTCTGTGGTTATTAGAAATACACAACCTAAACCGATACTAAAAGCTTACGACCATTTGCTTTTATCGATACCAAGTCAATACCCCCAATTTATCCAGAACTTTCGTTCAAAAACACATTTCTAAAGAAACCTAAAAATGAGCACTTAACAGAAAAAAAATACGCTTTAAAAATGAAAGTTTTCTATTAGTAAAGAAAACCGTAAAAACACTGTTTTTTCGTGTCTGAACCGCCTGCTAATGTATTTTGTACGCTGTTTTTTCAATTAAGAAATAAATAAGATTTTCAATCATCTTGAGTCGTAATAAGGTAGGTAAGATATTTTTTTAGCAACTTATTTTTAATAACGCTCACTTTGATATAGTGATATTATAATTAATACCTTCATTTTTTTCATAAACACGAGCGCCTAAATATTATGATATTAGAGAATAATTGATTTAAAACTTTTTTGTTCTGTTCGAAAAGAATATCATGAACGTAGAATAAAAAAAAATACGTTAGACTAGAAAATAATTTCTCTCATTTTTTTATAAAATATACCGAATAGCGTGTTACATAAATAACCATGTGATCATCACAGCACGGTTGGCGTAGTGGCAAAGCGATCGACTAATGCTATGCGTTTCGCGAATTCGAATCCCAAACGGAACACGTATTTCTACCATATATCACAGTGGTTGTTTCGGGTCTGGGTGTTTGTGTAACTGAGTCTAAATAATTGTAAACGCATCGACGACGGGTCATACGAGACATTCCTGGTGTTTCTTCATACATTTAATCGCTCTGAGTACATATCCAAGTCATGTATGTTTCAGATGACTCTATTTTTTCACGTTTACGATTTTGGTCCCTAAGAGAAAGATGTTCAGTTTGATGTTCTGTGCTATGTGATATCTCAGCTAAAATTTTGAACCAAAGATAGAATTTTCCTACCCGAGTCTCAGAGAAGCCTAATAAAATGTATCAGTATTTAGATTGAGATACAATATTAATTTCGGGAGTTATACACGGTCTTTTACACTGCGGCGGCGCTGGACTATTGGGACTGATAATTGAAACAATTTCAAACCCAGTGCTTTAGAATCATAAACCAACAAATCATTTAAACCACCTAACTATCTGTAATAACTATTACAATAATTATTCCAACTACCATCAAGCTTATAACGCTATGAAAGCGTAATTCAATGAATATCGTCCGCCATTTTGGTGAACGTAGACCGTTTATGGTCGAGAATTACCTCTTAAAACTAACTGGAGAACTCGAACAGCCTGCGAACATTGTTTTAGTTAACACTTTGAGTTGTTAAATTATTAGTTTCAAGATGTACTGTATAATATCAGCCGTCGAGTGGGTATTTAACTTGTAGGGTATTTCATCATCGTCAGGACCAGTTGAAAACCAGCGTCAGGCACTAGTTGTTTGGTATTTTTGCCGAATATGGGGAGTAAACAATATTGTATGGTTAGAACTTCTTCTAGGAGAAACTATCGGACTGTCAACGTAGATTGTGCAATAGCACAATCTACGTTGACAGTCCGATAGTTTTTACCTTTAGTATTTTTTTGTTAATATTTTTTAGTTTTGTTTGCTACAGTTAGACTGTATCGTCTTTTGCCGCTGTTAGCGGTACATTAGCGCGGACCGACGAGCGATTAGATAAAATGTATATAAATGTTTGAAACACGCTAGGGTGCGCCGCCAGTGCCGAATTCGTGAACTTACAAAGTAATTATTATCACCCTTCACCGCTTAGACCAAAGTCGTGACCTGGCCGTTACTGCAACTAAATCCGGCGGACAAAATGTAATAAAAAATGTTGGTCAGGTCGCGATGAGGGACAAAATTAGCCTACTATAGGCTGTTTAGTAAAAATATATTTATTTATCTTTAGCATAAAACACTAATTTGAATGCTTGCTTCTTGCTTGCTATGACAATAAGAATTGTGTTTTAGAAACCGCTTATACTTCTCTTAAAAAAATAAAAAAGTATGGACAGTGATTTTTTCTTTATGGGCCTGTAGTTACCAGTATAGCACAATAGATGAAGAATAAGAAAAATATAAAAGAATCCATTATCATAATCACAACCAACCATCATTTTACTAAACCATTCCGCACACCTGACTCTGTCATAGCGGCCGATCTTTCTGTCCTTTTGTTTGTAACCGAGTGACCTTTATTGTTATTGCCATAAGGTACAACTCAGAGGCTAATAACTGTGAAAGGATTGTACGGTCGATGTATTAGGGTCAAGCCACACGTGTGCCAGTGAAGACCTAAAACTACGCGTCCCTTGGCAACCGGTAAGGGCTGAGGTTTAACGGTGCGTGAAAGTATACCATGTCTTTTATAACTTGAGATTATTTTACGGGAAAGGCTCAAATTACTGTCAATTGATGGAACTAACGGTAATTGTGGAAAACCTATGTATTGAAAACTAGAAGACTTTAAGTTTTCACAGGTAGTCTACCTCTGAAAACTTCTGAGACTGTCAATTCTGGATTTCTGTCAAACTCCATTTTAATAGTAAGAGCGGGTTTCAAATTGGTCGCTCTAAAACGCGGGTTTCTAAAAACATCTCTTCTCTCATCATCTCTAGGTTCTCAAAAGTCGTATTTGAAGCGGCCAATGTGTATTTGCTATAGAAGTTTGTCAGATGTAAATCAGTCAGTACGTAAATCAAAATTGTATTCCTTTAAAAATACCTGAATAGTCATTAACTCAAAGGTATAAATGCAGAAACGTCCAAATTATATTTTAAATGGTAGTAGCGTAACTTCTATAACTGATTAGTGGTGGAAGCGGCTCAAAGAAGCCAAAACTTAATCCTTCACCGCGCTCCTATTATTAAATTATATCAGCAATTTTAAAACAGTTTCAACCGTGAATAAGCTAACAAGTTTAACAAGAATTAAATAATTTTCAAGAATTACTTACCTAGTACCTACTTACCATTTCAAGAGTAATTTAAGGGTCGTCACTCATTCATCGTCTGAGTTTCACGCCAGAACGAATTTGACACATAAAGTAGATACGATAAGAATGAAGCCATCATGGCGCCGTATTACAGTTACATGTTTTGTTATTTGTATTGTTTACTAATATGCTCTTAAATAAACAATAATCATAGGAAAATAATTTTATAACTTTAATAAGGTTCCTTTCTCTGGAGTCCTGTCCTGACTGTCGGTAGCTTGGACCCTGTTCCCGATACCTGTGGGCCTTTTTATTTTCAAATGCTTTTTTTCTTGTTCTTGTAAAAACATTAAAAAATGTGTAGGATAATCGTTGGTTAAAAAAAATATAAATGACTAAACTAATATTATCGAAAATTTGTACAAAGCATTCTTTCCATACAAAATTTGCATGTGACAGTTCATTTTTTGCACCGTGACGCGACGCGACAATAATGGCTAGTGTTTCTGGCTAGTAATAAAATATTTCATCGAGTAATGGTGTTAGCCGATTGGAATTAATTTGTGACAACCAGTAACAATGTTACTCAATGACGAATATTTTTCCCGACCAGTAACAGTGTGACAATAAGAGGTGTTACTGGACGGGAATAAACTGAAATGTTTATATTTTCGTGAAGTAAATAAAGTTAGATTTTAAATCGCTCTGTTGAAATGTGAGCGCAGCGTTTGGGTGTGCATTGACCCTTATCATAGACACATAATACACACTAAAATCTGGAACATTTTATCCATTCTAAAACAGACAAGCTGCGTGGGCCATCTTGCTCTATTACGGCCTCATTTTTCAGTGGTCAGTACCAGTTAGCACGAGTTTTCAATCTTTTACTTCACAGCCACTTTCCAGTATTTACAGCGTTTCTTGTATGAAAATATGGAACAGCGCCTCTGGTGTGCGAAGAAGGAACCAATTTTTTCCTTGAAAATCGTCAATTTGAAGTAGTCAAAGTTCCAGTTTACTTTACGTCGCAAATACTGAAAACTCGTGCTGACGGTACTGACCTTATCTGACGAATAAAAATAGCGATTTGACATAAATTTTCTATAGATAAGCTGTCAAACCGCCATTTTTAATCCTCTGATAAAAGTTATCTGACTAAATTGAAAGATCAGCCCTTAGTCAATTTGAACTTTGTCTTTTCACAATGAAGTTAGACTTTTGAATAAACTAACAACAGTTGTCGATTCGCTCAATTGTGTTCGCAACTAGTCATTTTAACTTGAGTTTCTCTCTTCAATGTTTTATTTTCTAGAAGTTGGGATTAGATTTTATCGCTTAATTGTTTCTTGAACCATTGTTGTATCTTAAAGTGATTAATTAAAACGGGATGATGAACTGGCTTGACCCTTTTTCTATTTTTTTCTTTTTTTACCGTGTTAAAATCATCAAATGAGTCCTCCCACCCCGGGCAGGGCGAGAGGGACTGTCAGACTTGTACTGACTAAAATCCACGGTTTCCTTCAATAGCCCTTTGTGTTCCGGGGTCACGATGATGGAATAAGTCTCGCGACCCGTAGCTAAAGATTTGTTTGAAATAAAATTGGTAAAGTGATCAAAATGTTTTCTTTACAACTGAACATTTGCAATTCTTGGAGTTATTACTTCAAGGATTGCAAAAGTCTGTAAAAATAACCGTGACCCTGTAACGCAAGGCTAACTGAAGGACCAGTGTAATTTTTGTAAGAGTCTGAAGAGGACACAATTTAAAGACACATTCCAACTATGCCGAAAAAAATCGACTTAATGGTATTTATGCTCACCTAAATATTTATTTTATATTTATTTATTTGGGACAAAAAACAGTTACATTCTACAAAATACAGAGAAATATTTAAGCTAAGATTTGTCAAACATACAAACCCATACCATTGTCCACGTAATTACTAAAAATTAAGTGACGATAAATTCCTTGAAATAAAGTCAAGTCATAACATTAACTAAATGTTAGAGTGTTGTGTTCTTAATGTACCACTATTTTACTAAAAGGTTCTATATTGCCACCTGTGTTTTAAGTTAGCAAAGTGTTTTCCTACACTTGTTTATGTGTAGTATGTAGTATATAATAAAGTGTCTAGAATTTTAAAGCTAAAAGGAAAAATAAAATTGGAACAATAATTGTCATGGACGAAAATAAATTGTACCTTTTTATCTAATTTTTATTTAGAAAAAATAAACCTTTTGTGATGCTGAGAAAAACATAGCATATTTAACAAAAACAAGGACTTATATTTTTTAAGAGAGATTATATAACATAGCGAGGAGGTCTTATTTTTCTTCATAATAAAAATTCATTTAACGTTTCAATAAAATTAGACCCTCTTCATTGTGCGTAACTATGTGGAAATCATTCACGTTCCATCGTAGACGATAAAAATTCACGCTACGTACAAACTGCTACGACGCTACGCCGTAGTACCAACGACGCTACGCCGTAGCAGCTACGAGCTACGCCGCTACGCCCTTTCAATGTACAGAAAATAGGTCAAGGGTGAGTGGTGAATAGAATATGGGTTCTGTATTCGTTGTGAGTAAATTAAATTAAACTTGTTTGTTAGATTAGATTGGTTCTGACATTGTTTGGAAACAGGGTTTTGAAATGACACCGCCAGATGTCGCAAGTTTAACAACAGTTTATTAATTATTATTATATATATTATTTTGACTGGCCTGTTGGTCTAGTGGTTAGTGACCCTGACTGCTATGCCGGGGGTCGTGGGTTCGATTCCCACCCAGGACAAATGTTTGTGTGATGAGCATGATCATTTGTTCTGTGTCTGGGTGTAATATATCTATAATATGTATGTATTTAGAAATATATAAGTATGTTTATCAGTTGTCTAGTACCCATAACACAAGCTCTGCTTAGCTTGGGACTAGATGGCGTTGTGTGATAGTTGTGGAATATATTTTTTTTAATTTTTTTTATTATAATTTAGTTTTTCTTGTATCATCTACGATTATTAAATTCCTTGTTTTTTGGCGATCTAAAAAGAGTGTCCATGGAGTTTCTTGCCCGTTCTTCTCCATAGAGATCTACTTTTTGGAATGGGCATCTACGGTACTTTCACAGTTTTTATGTCGTGTGACTGGGACTGTAGCACCATAATTTTTGTAGTGTTTAATATTATTTTATTTGTCTTTGACAATTCAAAAGTGCTTAACTGGCTTATTTGAAATAAATGTTTTGATTTAAAAAACAGTCCTCTGTTGTGAAAAAAAAAAATGCTAAAATGATTTAACTAGTAATAACTTTTCAACAAATTATTTAAGACATCAAAGTAAGCATAAACTTATTTTAAAATAGGTTATGAATCATAAAAATGTTAATATACCGCCTCGAGATATAATTCTAAATGGTTTTTTTTATGGAATCGTTTCAGTTATTGCTTGAAGCTACAATGCTCAGGTTGTAGACATGAATACATAAATTATTTAGCTGGAAATTGAAATAAGCGTCTATTTTGTATGAGTCCCAGATTTGAAGACTCTGTTCTGTGTTGGGAGTCTGTCGCCGAGAGTAACGGAATACAGTTTTTTTTTTTAATTTGACTCTAGGTACTTTTCCTGTGTCGTGGGTGCGTTTACAAACATATAAACTCACATGCACAAACGCCCAGACCCGAAGCAACTACTTGTGGATCACACAAATATTTGCTCCGTGCGGGATTTGAACCCACGACACGCAGCGCAGCAGTCTAATCGCTTAGCCACTGCGCTAACCGTGCCGTCAAAAGATTATACAGAGTGTTTCTTTTAAATGGGCCAAAAGGGAGAAATCTGCATCCATAAGAGATACGAGAAAACTTTCTTAGGAACCTTTAGCTCTTTTTTGATACTGAGAATTTTGGCGTTTTTATTTTTTTGGTCAAGTGTGAGCTGTCCACATAAATGAGTGAAATGAGTATCAGTCTCAAAAAAGAGCTAAAGGTTCCTACGAAAGTTTTCCTGTATCTCATAAGGATGCAGATTTCTCCCTTTTGGCCCATTTAAAAGAAACACCCTGTATAGATAAATAGTTTTTAAGAAATAAACTCCAAAAACTATCTTATTTTACAATATGTAGATCATTAACATTCCAAAACTTCGAGGAGCTCATCGTGGCTAAATAATTACAGCCGCACTGGCCGATCTACCGGGTTAAGCCGCGCTTGCCGAGGTTGATCTGTGGATGGGTGACCATCTGTCGTAGCGAATTTCCTCCGTGCCTCGGAAAGCACGTAAAGCCGTTGTTCCCCGCTGTCATTTGTAGATCTTTGACAGTCGTTACTGTTAGTCAGAAGCTCTAAAGTCTGACAACCAGTCTTACCACGGGGTATGGTATTACCAAGTTACTGGGTTGTGGAGGTCCGATAGGAAGTCGCTCCATGTAAAATACTGATATCCAGCTGCATCTGGTTTGACTGGAAGCCGACCCCAATATAATTGGGAAAAGGCTAGGTAGACAATGATATCATTTCAAAGCTTCATTTAAACTTTAAACATTTACACGTGGACCAAGTTTCTAAAATTAATCTACCACGATTCTAATACTTAAATAAGTTATACAACTTTGTTCGAAAAACTAATAGGTACCAACCAAGTATTTTCCACTTTAACTTAAACGGATTAAATCTATCGAGAAACTGAGATAAAGAGATTTACGAGGAAGAATGGAGAAGTGCAAATAACATGGACGTTTGAAGTCGACGATATTGGTTCGTCTGTGTGCCTCGAATTGATTTTTAAACTCAATACTGACTTTTATTAGTAGAGGAAATACGATTGAATCTTTAAATTGCTTAAACGATGATATATTATTTAGAAGTATTGAAAAAAGGGTTATTTGAAATGCACATACGCTTATGCCAAGAAGGGTCAGGTAATTCTTATAATTGTATATGTTTACTACGGCTCGCTTCGTGCTTCGCTACGTGTTACAAAAAATGTAATAAATGAAGAACCGCTCGACTGATTTTGTGCAAATTCCACTTAAATAATCTACTAAAAAGTCCAAACATAAACTTTTGGTTTGGGTAGGTGAATCCGTTTTTTAGTAAAGTTACAAAGAAAAGTGGCATTGATTTTTATATATGTATATAGATGTACACACATCAAAAAAAGATTGAGATTAGTAGCATAAGCTGATTATATATGAAAAGAAGAAGAAATCATAATATAATCTACCGTAACAATAAAGATTTCGTATTTTCAAGTGATCGTTAACTTTTCTCGTATGTATGCTACATGCGAATGTTCCCGTAGAAAGACGGCAATCGAATCTTCAATTGCTTCATCTATGTATTACTAGCTGTGCCCGCAACTTCGTTCGCGTGGATGTCGGAATTTAACAATGTATTTTTTAGTTGCAAGCGCTTAATTCAGGCCACGTTTTTCATATAAACCGTGTATTTAGAATTTTCTTAGATTAATCAAAAATATTTGACACTTGTATTCCAGGTTTATGTAGGAGGAGGAGGAGCTCGTGGCTAAATAATTACAGCCGCACAGGCCGATCTTCCGGGTTAAGCCGCGCTTGCCTAGGTTGGTCTGTGGATGGGTGACCATCTTTCATAGCGATTTTCCTCCGTGCCTCGGAAAGCACGTAAAGCCGTTGGTCCCGGCTGTCATTTGTAGATCTTTCACAGTCGTTACTTTTAGTCAGAAGCTCTAAAGTCTGACAACCAGTCTTATGGGGTATGGTATTACCCAGTTACTGGGTTGTGGAGGTCCGACAGGCAGTCGCTCCATGTAAAATACTGATATCCAGCTGAATCTGGTTCGACTGGAAGCCGACCCCTATATAGTTGGGAAAAGGCTAAGCAGATGATGATTCCAGGTTTATGTAGGACTATTTTCCTAATGCCCGCTCTCACCACACCACACCACACCACACTACCATCTGCCGTGCGTTGTAGTTTTGCTATTCGAATTCGAAGTTACATCGCGCGACTGACGTACGAAATCAAATTGTGAGACCAAAGTGCACCCGTACTTTTACTTCTAAACTTTAAATTCAAATATCTTTTGATAGACTGAACCAATTCCAATGAAACAAAAACTAAATTCCTCACAAAGTTACGCTTAATCGTTGTGTATAAAAGTTATCTTCATTAATTTCGAACATTTTCCGTGATACCTGGACAAATAAACATACAAACAGACAAACAGACAAAAAATCTAAAAATGCTAGAAATGGGTTCTATTAGTTGTCCTTTAATACCCTGCCTATATTTTTTGAGTTTTTATTTAATGTACAAAAATAACTTTTCTACAGTTTTATTATATGTATAGAATACATAGATAGATAGAAGATAGATTGTTGAATGCTCCGGTGAAGGAACGCCCTTGTAAGGCCTCACTAACGGGAAATGCCGATGGTTATAACTTTAGACGTCCATACGAAAAAAAGACTTTTGTCGCCAATATCAATGTGTGAATACTTTTGTGAAATTATTCAACAGCTTTAGCCTATAAATTATTTCATATATTCAAATTATTTGTCTACATTATTCATAACTCAGTCCTCTTAAGAAAAGTGACAGTATTCTTAAGTAAATGAGCCTTAAATATTAAAAAAGTTTAAAAACTCCGACAAAAAATCTGGTCAAAAACAGAAATTATTGCGAAGTTTCATAGATCTTGAGAATAAATAATATCAAAATGGTAGAAAAAAAGTGCATATTTATTTAAATATACACAATTATACAATTGACCACACGCCTACCGTGTGGTGACACACAGTGGTTGAGCAATTGAATGCTGCGCAGCGTGACGAGGGTTCAATCCCCGCTCGAAACACATACCTATTTGTATGATCTGTAAGTAGTTGTTCCGGCATGAATGTTTTTGTATGTGAGTTTCAATGTGCGTAAACGCACCCTCGATACAAGATACAAGGAAGAAATTAACATCAAGTGTAGGGCAATGTTTTAAAAATAATTAAAGTTTGCCAATTTCTACTTTCTACTAAGTTCTGAAAATAGTCCGGTTGGTTGGTTGGATGGTTCACTTGTACATTTACAAATATTAAGACTTAGTTTCCTAAATAAAGCCTGTAAATTGGCCAAGTCCTGACCCAACCAGACTACGGTATAAAACCCAGAAATAATGTATCTATAAAGCCTAATCTTAAGCCGCGTACAGACATCGCGAGGCGTGCGACACGAATGGTTCGTCTCGCATGCCTCAACCTGAGGCATACGATGGTACATTTATACGTGCGTCCCGAACGAAACATGCTCAAGCTGAGCAAGCAAACCACCACGCACGGTGTTCGTCAGTATAAAACGCAAACAACACCTGTCCGTCGTACTGAGGCGGCGTTCGCAACGATCGTATGGCGCGAATGCTCACTGTGAGCACACACGTCCACACAGCCCGAGGCATGCGAGAGGAACCATTCGTGTCGCACGCCTCGCGATGTCTGTACGCGCCTTAAGGCGTAAGTCCGTACATTAAGATATGGTAATGTCTTCGCACGAAGCCCCCGGATTTTCCACGGAATATTTTCGGCTGTGATTCATGCAAAACTCATCAATTTTATGACAGACATAAGCAGACTTATGGCATACGGTTTAAGTGGACATAAATTGGGAAATTTAGGGGGATTTACTGGGAATTTCCCACTATGTTAAGTTGTTATGGAAATTTCCAGAAAATCCTACAGAGAAGATGTCTTCTCTGTAAGATTTTCTGGAAATTTCCATTCCAGACTATGTAGTCTAGGTGGTATGTGCTGTTATATTTTAACAGTGTAAAATATTATTTTGACGCAGAAGTGGCTGTGAGCACCCTTAGAGGACCATAGCCTGCCGAGGTCGCGGGACAATCGGGTTACCGTGGCCCCGGAACGTACAGAGCTATTGCATGTGTTGCTATTTCGTGGATCTTGGTCAGTAAAAGTCTGACAACAAACACGGGTGGGAGGATTCATTTGATGACTTTAACACACTAAAAAACAATTTGGGTTCGAACAAGGTTGAGCGAGGGAAAACAAAGAGAAAAGAACAAATGTTAATAAAAAAAAAACCTTTAAAAACTCTATCAAAAGCCTTTAGCCAAAGGCTGTTGTTAAACCGAATTATATTACCTACAATAAAAAAACAAAACTAAACGAGTCACGTTACTAAAGCAAAACATAGACAACAAAACCCTTTACATAACAATGCTATATGACAAAAAAAGTTCTAAAAAAAATACCAAAGCGAATGTTACGCCTGCAGTCACGAACAGAATTCAGGCGAAATAAAAATGGCGGTTTGTATCATAATGGAAGGCTTCTATTGTCTCTCGCGGGATGATATTTGTCACAGGCCAGCCGAGATAAATGCAGGGAGACGGAATAAATGACGCTGCTTCCTTTTTGTCATCATTACTGGGGGTATATTATGTGAATGTCTACTCTGTATTTTTGAAGACACAAATTATGTATTTAAGCTGTGGTTAAAATAGAAAAACTGGTTTAAAAAGGGAGAAAGTTTAGGTAGAAAAGCTGGTTTCATAATTGTGAAAGTTAAAGGCGAAGTATTTTGCTGTCTGTGTGAATATTGTAATAGTCACTAATATTATCTTTCTTTTCAATAGTATTGCTATTATTATAAACGCAAAAGGTTTTGATGATGGATGTTTGGATGTTTGTTATGGTTAGGTTGAAAGAAGAAGTAGCAAAAATGCCCCACTTCCGACTGCAACCATAAGTATCTCAAAAAATCGCAAAAAAATAGTATAAAGAAATGATATACTTCCGGTGATCATCCTTACTGGCTAACACATAAAAAAATTGCTCTAAATATTAATTCAGGGGCAGAATACCTGTAATATAACTTTTGATTTTAGGTTTACAATGGGATTAAAAAGCAATTAAACACTGTAATAGCTCATTTTGATAATATTATATATTATACTAGGAAGACTCATTTGTTGATATTCCAGTTTCCACCGAAAAATTGTTAGTAACCAAATATTACTGTAACCCATTATACAAACTCTTTACACAACGGAACATAAAACCTCAAACTCATTTTAGTTTTTTCTTTAATTTGCTGTATTGTTGACATATAAACCAGCCAAACAGAAAAGTACTCCAGCTGTCTATTGCATCGTGGAGTTTGTCATCATTTTGTTTTGGTCGATTTATATTGTGAATGAATGACTTCGTGTGTCATTCAAATAATGTTTGATCTAGCAATGGTCTGTTAAATTGTCACCATGGGACACCAAATTACTGCCCTGGGATTTTGGCTCACAAATGTTTGCCACGTATGTCTGCCGGTAGGGCGAAATTATTGCGGTGCGCCCTGTGCTCCGGCACTTAGAGTGGTAGGTATTGGAAGATTGAAAGTAAAATATTTTTAAGATAATACTGTGCCTGAAGTAATATTTGGAGCAATTTCTAAGTATGAAAGCCAGTAAGGATGACAATCGGAAGTATGCAATTTATTAATACTCATTTTCATCTATTGTTTAAGATATTTTTTACATCTGTCGGACGTGGGGTAATTTTCTATGGAAATTGCAACTTCTTCTTTGGTACAGGTATAGTTTATAACCTAGATTAACGCACCGGCTACTTTTTATCGCAATTTTATCTTCGTGTAGGAAAATTTTCGAGCCACTGGCAACACTTAGTTGTTTATAATCTAAACATCAAAATATTTGATAGCTAGTCAAATTATGGGGGAGCGTTAAATAAAAGAATAGGACTACGTGTGAGCAGAAGCGCATGCTCTAATGTAATACCTTCAAAACTAGCCTATGGTTACATGGACTTACTGCTACTTAAAATGCTAAATTGACAAAAATGCAAGAACCGTCTCGAAGGGCCACCCTAAACTGCAATCGTGCATTTTATGCTCTCACGGTGATCACTCGTTGCGGTTCAGGTTGCATAACTCCTCCCTCCTCAAGAGCGAAATTATCAGGGTTGTTAAGATTCTGATGATTTCGCTTACAGTTTAATAATTTTATCTTATATCTAAAAACGAGAAAGGTTATAAATCCTAAAGGTAGAATTACATACAGAATTATCGTACCTAAACTAATGTTCTTAGTGTTAACCGCACTATAATTTTCACTGTATTTCACTTTGCTCATTTTCACTACTTGAGCTAACTCTTTCAGCTCATCTAGATTTATACCTTTCATATTCACTGCACTGACACTGGGGGTACGTTTTTCTGGCTTCAACGCTGGCAGGATAATGATCGGAGTTATTGGATAATTCAGATGTGTATAAGAAAATTGGTAATTTTGTAGATGTATGTGCCCGATGTTAACTTTACAGGCATCTTCCAGGGTTACGATGTACGTTCCTTGTAAAGACTCGTGGCTCATGACGTCACCATGGCATTTTTTGCTGGCTATAACGTTATTCTTTGTATATAGGATCCAACTTACGCGTCCAATTCGTTGAACTTTCAAATCTTCTATGTCAACTATGTGCTGCTCACATGCACTAGTATTAGAATGGAACTTCATCAACTGTTCTTCACATAATGGCTCTAGATGGGTCAACACATCATCATTGGTGCATAAAAATTTGTCTTCTATTGCAATCTGGTTACAGGCTCTCACGACTGGTAAGTAATCTGAGTCTTTCACCAAAAGGTAGGGATATTTAGGAACTACTATTACAGTTTCGTTTAAATCTGTGTTAATAATAGGTAAAGAGTAAAGTTTAAAATAACTGTAAGTACTGTTTTCAATTAATGGAATCTCTATTATAAACGTAATCTGGTTTTGTTTAATAAATGCCTTAACAGTTAAACAATCTTCAAACTTAACTAAATTAATTTCGTTCACGTCATATAACAGATTTTCTGTCTTAGCTATAGATTGTAACATGTGTAATAGTTCAGTAGAATTAACAATCGCTCGATGCAGTACAGACACCTTACTAAAGGCTAAGGCCGTTTCAATCTCACTTAAAATTATATTAATTGTTCTAAAGTTTGTTAAAAACATATTAAACATTCCTAAAACGTAAGTAGAGTAAATTGAATTTTCTTCTTTAGTAATTATATTTTTAACCAATCTCTCAATTCTTTTCAAACGTTCATCTAAAATTAGTGTATTGTTATGTAAGATTTCTGTACTGTTGACAAAACCATTTAACATTTTAGAGACCAAAGTTATTTTCTTATCCATTATTATTTGGTTGCTTTTAAACTGAGAAATGAGAGAATCATATCGGATTGCGTCACTGTGATCTAAATTACCTGTAACAATTTTAATCATAGACCCAAGTGGATCGATTAGTCCTCGCTTAAATCTTTTAGCTGGTACTAGTTGCTGAAATTTTTCGATAGTTCTATCCTTTAAATAATCCGTTTGAGTGCGAATGCCTAAGAACTCATGGCTGTAAGGTTTGTTAACATCTACCAATTTACTGAATTCATTATATTTTATTAAACTTAATTCTAGATCATTACCTAAACTATCTAAATTTAAGAGTTTTATAATTAACCACTTATCTACTTGTTTAAACGCCTGTCCTTGTTTCACGGGAAGGATACCGGGGTTTTTCTCAACCTTTTGAAGTTGAAGGGCCCATGTTATTTGCGCTGCTGCCAATAGCAGGAGGCACCACCTGCGGAGGACGTTTAACATTTTTAAGGGGGACTTTTGTGAGTCTAGGTCCAATTTTTACAGGTACTACATTATGTTCTACGTCACCGCTAACAGTTGCCTTTCTATAACGTGGCTTGTCTTTACTTAATCTGGTGTTAACCTCTTTTGCATAAATTACGTCACCTATTTCAAATTTCTTACTTATCTCACCACCCTTGCTATTTCTAATCTTTTGCTTTGTCTCTATCATTTTATCTGATATGTAAGTATAGAGTCGTTTAGTGCGCTTCGCATGATCTTTTAGCAATTGCTGAGTGTATAATTTCTCGAAATTTGCATTAAATACAGTATTTGAATCAGTATGACCGAAAACCACTTCAAATGGTGTCAAACCGGTTGTTGTATGTATAGTATGATTGTAAGCCATTATTGAGTAGGTCATAACTGATGCTGCATCAGTACATTTTCGTTCGTACTTGGCTAAACGATATATTTCTATTATAGTCGAATGGAAACGTTCGACAATGCCTGTTGAGTTAGGATTATTAGGTGTACTAATATGTAATTGTATGTTGTACATTAGCATTAATTCCTTCATTAATTCATTATTAAATTCACTGCCCGGATCGCAACTAATTTTTTTGGGGGTTCCGTACATGGAAAAATATTTAATAAGTGCACGTATTACTTCGGGTGTAGATCGATTGGATATTTCTATTGCTTGCCCTAATTTACTGAACGCGTCGACTAATGTAAGATAGTATACAGATTCTATAGCGAAGAGGTCTATGAAAATTTCCTGAAATGGTGCATTTTGTGTTTGAGTTAACTGTAGAAAAGGCTTTATGGGTTTTCTGTCATATTTGGTTTTTTGGCATGCTTCACAATTATTTATTACTGCTGAAATCGTCTCTTGCATGTTATTCCAAAAATAATTTCTCCTTATCCTAGACATGGTTTCTTTTATACCTCTATGACACGTTTTTCCTTCATGATGCTGTATGATGATATCCTTTTGTTCCTTTTCATCTTCAACAAAAACTACACGCTCTGTACATTCCACGAATTCAACCATTCCTTTTTTAAATAACTGTATAATAATTTTACTAAATTGTTTTTTATGCTCTCCACTTTCAAAATATATAAAGTATTTAGTTTTATATTTAATGTATTCTTTTAAAAACTGTTTAATTAATTCATCATTATTTAATGGTAGAAATACTTCGAGGATTTTTTGTTTTTCGTGAGAAATATCACTAACTTGGATATCGTTTTTATGCCATGTAAAGACTAATATCTGGTTGGGTTTAGTGTCTACTGCTTCATGTAATATTGGAATGCCAATTGATTCCATATCTTTAGCTGAATGTACTGTGAATGTTTTATCTTTAGTGGGAATAAGTGGAATTGGTTCATTTGCATCATTTTCCGAGCTGGCTGTTACAGTTGCAGACAAATCTGAGATGGAAATTGTTCTAGAGTCGTCACTATCGGTATCATGTAAATTATCTAATTGCTTGGTAGTTTGTAATTTTTTCGGTCGTTGTTCCTTCTCATCTAAATTAACTGCCATTGATAAGTCATCTTCATCTGAGCCTAATACATTTAATTTAATACGGGACAAAGCATCAGCGTTTGTATTCTGCTTGCCATTTTTATATTTAATTTCGAAATCATATTCTTGGAGACGAAGTCGCCAACGGGTGAGTTTGCTATTCGGTTCTTTAAGGGAATAGAGCCAGGCTAAGGGTCTATGGTCAGTATAAATGATAAATTTATTACCATAAAGGTATGGGCGGAAATGTTTTACGGCCCAAATGATTGCTAAAAGCTCACGTTCTATAGTACTGTATCTGGTCTCTGTATCACTTAAGGTTCTGCTGGCATAAGCTACTGGTTTATCAGACCCTACGGTGCCTTGTGATAGTACAGCGCCTACGGCATTTAACGAAGCGTCTGTAGTTAAGATATAAGGCTTATCTGGGTCAGGATACTGGAGTAAAGGAGCATTAGTAAGAAGCTCTTTACATTTTTGGAAAGCATCTATGTATGCTTGATTTATAATAATTTTGTTCCTCTTCTTTAAGCAACTAGTTAGTGGTTGTGTTACCTTGGCAAAATCTTTAATAAATCGCCTGTAATAACCTATCAAGCCCAAAAAACTTTTTATTTCTGTTACGGTTTTTGGCAATGGATAGTTTAGAACTGCTTTAATTTTATCATCATTAGGTTTAAGGCCATCCTTAGTTATAACATGACCTAAGTATAAAACTTCTTTCCGGAGAAATTCGGATTTATCAAGCTGAATTTTGAGGTTATTGGCCTTTAAACGATCAAAAACGGCTCTTAATTTCTGGATATGTTCTGCGAGAGAATTTGAAAAGACAATAATATCATCTAAATAAACTAGGCAATGGATTCCATGCAATCCTCTTAGAACGCTGTCCATTGCTCGCTGGAAGGTCGCTGGAGCAGTTTTAAGACCAAACGGCATTCTTAAAAATTCAAAGTGTCCGTTTTCAGTGCTGAACGCTGTTTTCTGTCTGTCATTTTCATTAACCTCAATTTGATGATAACCACTTGCTAAATCTAATGTCGTGAAGTATGTACTTTTACCTAATTTATCGAATAGATCAGTGATATTTGGAAGTGGGTATCTATCGTCAACTGTTATTTCGTTTAGCCGTCTGTAGTCAATTACCATCCTATATTTTATTTCTCCTGATGCAGCTTTCTTTTTAGGGACTAAATGAACTGGAGCCGACCAAGGTGAATGAGATTCCTGAATGACATTTTCTTTAAGTAACTTTTCGACTTCGTTTTTTATTTCCTGTGACTGACTAGGGGGTTGTCTGTATGGCTTGACATAAATAGGATCTTCGTTTTTCGTCCTAATACAGTGTTTGACTTGATTCGTGAAACTTAATGGAATGCCATCACAGTAGAAAATATCTTTATATTCTAGGCATAATGCACTTATAGTTTTGCTTTCTTCACCTGACATGTGACTCAGACGAAGCTTTCGTAAGTTATCTGTCAATAATTTTTCTATTTCAATATCTTTTAAATTATTCACATCACAATCATTTTCATAATTTTCATACGGTTCTACTTGAAATGGTTTATTAATAGCTAACTTAATTGGTTGGTCAAGGGTATTTTGAATAATAGTAGTAAAGTAACCGTCTTTACATTTGACTAAAGCGCTGGGCATACGCACGCCTTCAGTAAATTCTCTAAAATCCACTACAGCATTACCAGAATGATAATTTGCAGGAATTTTAACTCTTTGTTCCGATCGAGGCGCTAACTGTAATATATGTTTATTTTTATCGCGCATGATTGGTATCACCGTAGTTTTAGTTCTCAGGATCTCATTTTTTAAATCTATTACTGCCTCTACACTATGTAGAATATCATTACCTAGTAGACCGTCGAAGCTAGGGTCGACTTCATATAAGTGAAATTTATGAGTTTCATTAGTATTAAAAATCGGAAGTGCTGGAATCGAAAGTACCAGTTCGTGTTGGCTAGTACTATGAGTGCTTCTAACTTCGAATGGGTCGTGATAAATATATTCGTAAAAATAGTAATAAGCCTTTTCCGGGTTAATAAATGATTTAGTACTACCCGTATCTATCATAAATTTGGCATCTATTTCTGGAATATATATGTACGGTAATTTAATGCATGTATCGCAATTCAAATTTATTATTTTTCTATGTTCTCCGAAGCCACTAATTGAAAATCCTCATTATTTTCCGCTAAAATTTCCTTATTAATTTCTTCCGAACAATTCTCGTTTTGATTTTCGAAAAAAAGGGGGATAATCGTAATACTGATCATATTCTTCGTTACATTGGTAGTCGCAGGAAAACTGACTGTTATCGTTATGATCAAGGTCAAGCTCATTTAATTTAAATCCTTTTATAAAGACCTTGGCTGGAGGTGCAGTACGCATTGTGACGTCACTGGATTGAGTTTGAGGTTGCTGAATACCGACTGACTGTAAAGGTCTATTATTTATTTGCTGTTGATTTCCAAACTGTTGAGGGCGCATCCCAAATTGTTGCGGACGCATGCCAAATTGTTGGGGACGCATCCCAAATTGTTGCGGACGCATCCCAAATTGTTGCGGACGTATCCCAAATTGCTGCGGACGGTAACCGTATGTTTGACCTTGAAATCCGAATTGTGAAGGACGTGTCCCAATTTGTTGACCTTGGGGGTTACCGAAATGTAATTTGGGTTGTAAATTTGATTGCGTAAAAATAGGTTTATTATTATTAATAGGCGTATTATAATTATTTGTGCCGAATTTAAAAGTTGGAGTATTATTTGGTACAACTTGCTTACTGGAGGACGTCAGCAGTATTTTATTTCGGGCATTATATTGATCATGGAAATTAACCTCTTCTAATACGAAAGATAAAGCCTGTTCCAAAGTAGACGGCTCTTTTAATCTCACAATACGCACCATATTTTCCGGTAGATTATAAAGAAACACATTTAATGACGTATTATTATAAATAGTTATTTTACTTTCCCGCATAGTACTACTCGATAATCTATTAACTTTTGATATTAAAATACTACGCACTGATTGAATACGATTGCAAAAATCCAAAAATGATTCACCATTTCTTATGCGCAAAGTTTCCAATTCAATAGCTAAACACTCTTCACTTCTCGGGTCTCCAAAATGCTGTATTAGTAACTCTTTAAATTCTTCCCATGTAACAATATCCTCGCGCTCACTGATAAGCGCGGCTGCATTCCCCGCTAATCTACTCGTTATAGCATGCATTACATACAAGTTTTGCTCGCCACTTCCCCTGTATTTATTTATAATATATTCACATTTGCGAATAAAAAGATTTAAATGGCGCTTATCGCCATCAAACAGCGGAATAATTTTAATCATTTCATTTGGAATCATGATAATTTTTACTTCATCAACCATTTTAATACTATAATATATATACTAACACACAATAATAGTCTAAAATCTATACATATAATAAAACTGTAGAAAAGTTATTTTTGTACATTAAAAAAAAACTCAAAAAATTTAGCCAGGGTATTAAAGGACAACCAATAGAACCCATTTCTAGCATTTTTAGAATTTTTGTCTGTTTGTCTGTTTGTCTGTTTGTCTGTTTGTATGTTTATTTGTCCAGGTATCACGTAAAATGTACGAAATTTATGTAGATAACTTTTATACACAACGATTAAGCGTAACTTGGAGAGGAATTTAGTTTTTGTTTCATTGGAATCGGTTCAGTCTATCAAAAGTTATTCGAATATAAAGTGTTTCAGAAGTAAAATTACGGTCAGTTCACACCAAGACGCGTAGTTCATAGCGCGATCTAGCTTCGATTCTGCTACATATTCAAATAAAAATTCATCTAATGATTATGATAGGATGGGATAGGATAGGATAGGATGGGATAGAATAGGATAGGATGGGATAGGATGGGATAGGATGGGATAGAATGGGATAGGATGGGATAGGACGCGACAGGACGGGACAGGACGGACAGGACGGGATAGGACGGGATAGGATGGGACAGGACGGGACAGGACGGGACAGAACGGGACAGGACAGGATAGGACGGGACAGGACGGGACAGAATGGGAGAGGACGGGACAGGGCGGGACAGGACGGGACAGGACGGACAGGACGGGACAGCTCGGGACAGGACGGGACTGGACGGGACAGGACGGGACAGTACGGGACAGGACGAGACAGGACGGAACAGGACGGGATAAGATGGGATAAGATGGGATAAGATGGGATAAGATGGGATAAGATGGGATAAGATGGGATAAGATGGGATAAGATGGGATAAGATGGGATAAGATGGGATAAGATGGGATAAGATGGGATAAGATGGGATAAGATGGGATAAGATGGGATAAGATGGGATAAGATGGGATAAGATGGGATAAGATGGGATAAGATGGGATAAGATGGGATAAGATGGGATAAGATGGGATAAGATGGGATAAGATGGGATACGATGGGATACGGTGGGATTTTGGAGGGAGACCTTTTTACCCGACGCTTCGCACAAAAAAATACATTGGTAATTTCCGACATCCACGCGAACGAAGTCGCGGGCACAGCTAGTACAAAATAAAATAGTAAGCTAAAAGTGCAATAGAGTTTCTTTAAACACAAACTTTAAATATTACGCAATTATCGAATGAAACTTTAAAAATTTAGTTCATACACAGAACAATATTTCAATATTTTTTAAATGCAATCACTTTTTAATAACTTATTCTATAACTAAACTAGCCTTACAGATTTTATGCAAAACCAGAAAACGTTATAACGCGAGACTTCTAATCGCAAAATAACAAACAAAGGAAATGGGAAAGGAAGGTGAAAATTTGGACTCACCAGCACGCCTTTCTCATTTTCAGCTCCAAGTACAACTCGACAAAATTTCTTTGGTTCGTAGAATCACCACAGCTGCTCAGGGCCACCCGAACGCGTAACACGAAAAAGTTTTATTTCGGAAACAACGCGAAGGACAGCGCAGCTCTATTCGGCGATCCTACCGGCTGCGCCAGTCAAATTATGGGGGAGCGTTAAATAAAAGAATAGGACTACGTGTGAGCAGAAGCGCATGCTCTAATGTAATACCTTCAAAACTAGCCTATGGTTACATGGACTTACTGCTACTTAAAATGCTAAATTGACAAAAATGCAAGAACCGTCTCGAAGGGCCACCCTAAACTGCAATCGTGCATTTTATGCTCTCACGGTGATCACTCGTTGCGGTTCAGGTTGCATAACTAGCTATTAATATTGTCAGCTTTCCGTTATAGCGTTTGAGCCATATGACATCAAAATGTAGATATGTTAATTTCCGGCCACCCCATAGGCACCGGCTTGTGGATGACAAGCAATATAGCCTGAGTTGTATTCAACGGCTCAAAGAGCTGTCAGTATAAGTAACAAGGCCCGAAATGTCTTAATAGGAGATCGTGTTCGTACAGCATTGGAGCGCAAAAGCATCGACGTCATCACTAAGACGACGAGGTACTTCGGGTAGAGTAGTTTTTATTTTGTTATACAAAAATGTATGTATTTTCGCTTGTGATTATTGTTTTTACAAGTGTCATACAAGTAAACAATGTGTCAGCCTTCAGTCTGTACTTACTTATAGAGGACGTAGCTTGCTCAATCCGGTCTTTAAATTTTTAACACACTAGCTTTCGCCAGCGACTTCGCCCGCCCAACTTTCAACTGGTGGAAGAATTTCGAAATCGACCCAGTGATTTCTGATGAAAATATCTTTTAAAAGTTTCGGGCCCTATTCAATACAAACAAACAATCAAATCTTTCCTCTTCATAATATTAGTGTATATTTAATGTCATACGAAATGTAGGGTGGCAACCAACCCCTTCCCAGAATGGTAGTCGTTATTGTTTTATACGGAAAGTGAACACGTTGTATATGTATTTATGGACCTCAGTTGCCTGAAATAAAGGAGAAACAAAATCAAAGGGCCAATGAAGGAACAGGGTGGTTTTAGCCAGTACGAGACATAAAGTCCTATCTAGTTCAGAATTTATATTATACTTAGCAATTCCCACCCAAAACTGACTTCATTTTTTTTACAAAAACAATTTACGACTGTCCAATCGCGAACAATTTATTCTGTGCATTTTGTAACCGTACCCTTAGCACGAGTTTTCAGTATTTGAGAAAGTAAACTGGAACTTTGACAATTTCAAATTGACAATTTTCAAGGAAAAAATTAGTTCCTTCTTCGCACACCGGAGGCGCTGTTCCATTTTTCCATACAAGAAACGCTGTAAATACTTGAAAGAATCTGTAAAGTTAAATAGTGAAAACTCGGGCTAGGGATACAGATCTTTACATTTAATACTTTTTTTCTATAGTGTTGCGAAAAGGAGGGTAATGTCTCACTGTATGATGTATCAGAAATACTTTCCTCCGCATTGTTTGGAATCAACTAATGCAAAAGAACGATAAAAGAGATTACGAGACTAACCTACTTAGCTTCGAATGGTAATGACGCACTCAATACAAATGGTATAGACGATTTTTATAGACGAGATTACAACCTACTTCTTGTACGTATAAGTTTATTTATAGTATAGTAGGCTGCTTATCTTTAAATAAAAATCAATGCCACTTTTCGTTGTTACATTAAGTTTTGAGTTATCTCAAGAACGGGCTCAACTATCCAAACCAAATGCTTAGGACTACTTAGTAGATTATTTATTAGCGGTTCTTCATTTATCACATTTTCTGTAACACGTAGCAAAGTGGGATCGGTTGTACCCTCCGAGGTACAACCTCCTTCCAATTTCCTTACCGTGACTCCGGAACATAAAGGGCAATTGAAGGACACCGTGGATTTTAGTCAGTACAAGTCTGACAGTCCCTCTCGCCCTGCCCGGAGTGGGAGGACTCATTTGATGATTTTACCACGAAAAAAATAAAACGCGTAGCGAAGCACGGGGCGCGCCGATGGTTTCGTAATATATTTGAAGGAGTAATCAAAATAACTGGCTAGATGTAAATAATAAGTATTGAGAAAAGCTGAAAGCTCCATCAATTACGGACCGTCTAAGCAGGATACCGCGGCCCTGGAACTCCGACGACAAGTGAAAAAATATGGTGGTTTTAAGTCAGTAAGGGTATGACAGGTAACTCCCGCCCGATGCATTTGACTTTGACACCCCAATAAAAACAGACACATTGAAAACTAATTACAGAAGACATTTATGATCAATAATTGTGTCTATTCCGTGTTACTATTATAAATCATGGTTAAAAACTTAGGTAGATACTAAAAACTTGACTCAAAAACTCTCCCGAATAGTCATAACATATTTTATTTTGTGGTAAAAATGCATCTTATTTACCTAATAATAATTTGCTTGCATTTCTCTCCCCCCACCACTTCTATTGCTCTAGTGCATAAATATATTCATGAGCATAGCAACAAAAATAAACTACATACATAGTTTGCCAACCCCGCAGCGGGAAATATTGCAGCTCAAAGCCGGCAGCAATGTTTTCTTTGCACTTGAAGCATATTGAAATATGAAAGTGGAGCTTATTCCAATATTGCGTCACAGACAGCTTCTTTTTATCATGGTAAAGTCATTAAATGAGTCCTCCCACCTAGGGCAGGACGAGAGGGACTGTGAGATTCGTACTGACTAAATCCATGGTGTCCTTCAATAGCCCTTTACGTTGCGGGGTCACGGTAATTGGTAAGTCCCGCGACCGCGTCACGGACATTTTAAAAATGTCAAATTAAAACATTTTTCTATTCTAACTATGCTATGCCGGACTGAGTCCATATCGTGTCTTTGGCCTTGGTCTTTTCACAGGCTTCAAGCATTGAGAAGTTATGTAGGTGTTCAAGTAAATTTGGTAAAATAGCGGCTAAGTAGCTTTATAACTGACTTTTCAAGTAGGTAAGTACAGAAAACAATATAATCTTGTATTTATATAAGAGAAGAAACTTACTGGGCGACTGAATGACTAAACGTTCCTTAAATGACGTAAATGTGCTCTACGAACGAATTGTAGGAAATTCATTATGGGTATTAAATTGCGATTAAAGTTTGTGAAAACGAATTTTATCCAAATTATTTAAAATTTAAAATGGCGACTAATTAAAAAATGGTAACAAAAAAATCAAGTTCTTGGGCAATTAAAATCTCAAATTAATAGCAAATCCTTTGATTTGCTATTAATTTGAGATTTTACCCTTTGGCAGAATATAAAATTGTCGCGGGTAATTTATCCAAGTTTTCTAAAGTGTTTAAATCACAAAAATCAAAGCACTTACCTTTAATCTATGATAGATGTATTTATAAACTAATAAACTTGCTCCATTATTCGCATTCTCTCCGCTCGACTCAGGACACACTACAAAAGCTTTTAACTGCATGTCGATGCCGCGTAATCTAATCTATTCCTCATCTATCTATGGTTATCAGAAAATGGATAACATAATACATGGAATATGAAGTGTTTATTGGTGATTATCTGCATGTTTTTATTCAAAGTATTCCAAGATCGATGATCTAATGGCCTACCATGACGTCTTAAAGCGTCAGTAATTCCAGTGTGGGAATGAGGTGGCGTTAGACGATTTGTGTAGCTCCGTCTCTTTCCTGAGTGACTTGTGTGAATAAGATCATCTGTTGCAAACTTCTTGTTATTTTTATTTGTTTTGTCTATTTTTCATGTATTTTTATAAAGAAATTATAACTGTCAATTGTTTTAGCTTCGCCACATCGTAGGAAATATTTCAGCTTGCGAAATTAGATTTTTATTACCATTTCTTAGTTTTATTCCACCTCACTTCAATCACATCTCATACAGTCCATTCCTATCGCAAAGATAATCTCTGTTCAAATTTTTTGAATCTAATCCCAATCATGCCAAAGACCTTTTCGAATTTTTTCAAGAGATCTTACCTGCGTCAATCATATCGACAAATATTATAAGTTAGACGATTAAGTTTAATAGCCATAAAACACAACCACCACAACTCAGAAGCTCGAAGCCAGAAAAACTTCAGTAGTTTCTTTTAGCAATTTCACGACACAGTATACAGTTATTAGGCCAGCTTTAAATCCAACAGTGGACCAGTGAGCCGAGCTAAGCCGGCAGCACAAAGCGAGCTGGCTGTAAAGCTTTCAGTAAAAAGGCACCTACATCCGCAACAGGAAAATAAAATGTAGGTATAATATTGCATCTTATACCGTGGCTGAGCGTTCGACTGCTGTGCAGTGTGTCACGGGTTCGATTTCCACACGGAACAAATATTTGTATGACCTATGAATTACTTGTTCCGAGTATGGGTGTTTGTGTATGTGAGTTTCTATGTTTGTTACCCACGACACGAGAGAAAATTCTAGTGGGCATCATTAACAAAAATAAAAACGGCGACTCAAAAGTTGACTATTAGAATAGAGTAGTTATTTTAATCAGTTGATTTATTAGGTACTTTTACCTACAGCAAAATACATTAGTTAATATTATCTAGGATCTAAAAAATTTGAACTTTGTTTTGTCCATTTATTCAGCAAAACAGTCCAATTCAAGGTTTGGTCTTCAAGAGCGCATTGAGCATCGTTAGCTTACGCGGTAGGTAAACGGAATTCGATCAATGCTTATCTTACTGTTAAGTTATTAATTTATATCGATCTTGAACCTGGAAAATTGAAACTTAAGTTTGAATAACAGCAAATTCTAAATCCAACTTCCTACTAATATTATAAACGTGAAAGTTTGTATGTGTGGGTGGACGTTTGTTACTCTTTCACGCAAAAACTCCTGAACGGATTTGGCTGAAATTTGGTACACAGATAGTTTGTAACCTAGATTAGCACATAGGATAGTTTTTATCCCGATTTTATGTTCCCGTGGGATAATTTTTGAGATGTAGCGGGTGAAGCCGCTAGCAACAGCTAGTGTAAAATAATACAACGAGTGAAATAGCATCATACTTAAGCATAAAACGTACTAGTGCTATTTGTTGTCCCAGTTTCAACCCTATTGCACTAAAATCACAACAATACTAAAATTACAATAGACGAGTCAATTAAAATTAGAGAGATCAAAAACACAAACTATTTGTATAGTACTCAAAAGTGAAAACGCGACAGTGTTAACCACGTTGACAGAAAATAAAGAAAATGCCATAAAAATCGATGCCGCCAGTCGACCCCAATTAAATTTTATTCAACAAAAGGTAAGCCTATAGATTCAAATATTATCAAGTCTGCTGAAGCTTCCCTTTATCCCTCGAGGCCTTAAAACAGTGTAATATTTCGAATACCTTCTATTTAACTTGATTAATTTCGTCCTGCCATCGAATTTCAAAGCTCTAATGTTTCCCAAAGGACATCCGAGTTTTGATTTATTATTACGAAGTCTTTAACGGTTGGTGCCAGCTATTATTTTCTAAGGTATTGGGAGATTTTAATGATTAACACTTACATCATCTGCCTAACCTTTTCCCAACTATATTGGGGTCGGCTACCAATCAAACCAGATTCAGCTGGATATATATGGAGCTGCCTGTCAGACCTCCACAACCCAGTAACTGAGTAACCATACCCCATGGTAAGACTGGTTGTCAAACTTTAGAGCTTCTGACTAACAGCAACGACTGTCAAAGTTCTACAAATGACAGCCGGGACTAACGGCTTTACGTGCTTTCCGAGGCACGGAGGAAACTCGTGATGATTATTGATTTACACCTACGATACGGCAAAAATCTGATACTTGGGCTTAGTGTAAATAATTTCTTCATTACTGTTTACAAAGCTAAAAGTGACATACACACGAACAGCGAGGCGTTCACAACGTAAAAATCCTCTTCTAAGCCCACGCGTCTAATATAAAGGAAGCCAGTCTCAACAATGCTTAATTTATTTCTACTAATTTGTTCGAGAGTTCTTATTACGGCGTAGGTACTTAGTGTCTCTTTTCCACGATATGTAGCAATTCTATATTTCTGGGAAGTCTTCAACAGGATATAAATTCTTGCTACTTGTAGGTACTATAAATGTACAGACGCCAGCAGTTCAATCCCAGTCCCAATCTGTCAAATTTTACCAATCGACTATTGACCTTTCACTATTTTGATAAGGTTGAAAATCTATTAATGAAATTGTCAGATTGAGGTAGGTTGGTATGCTGGCTATCTGCACAATAAAATTGTAGAAATTCTCGTCGTAGAAAAATCAAGTACTACTTACTAAGAAATATTCCAATTAGTGACCATTAAGAATTGAAAGGAAGAACGTAGTCTCTAATAAATCAATAAGTATAATACCTTAGCAGAATTGACTAACGAGCTCAAATAACACAGCTTGTTCGATATTCTTTTATAACTTGATTGAAGTTCCAGTGCAATGTTTTTTCTTTTCTTTTCTATCATACTGTTTTAAGTATCAAAGCGTACGGCGAACTGGGGGGCGATTCTAGGTTTTAGAGATGGTGTCGAACTCGACAAAAAATTCCAATGACGTCATTATTTCGACTAATTTTGCTGAACTCTAACGTTAGCCTTCGACAAATGATGAATTTGACATAACAACTTTTAAAATTTGTCGAAAAAATGACGTCATTAGAAATTTTTGTCGAGTTCGACACCATCTCTAAAGCCTAGAATCGGCTTCCTGCTATCTTTATAACTCTGTACAAAAACCACGTTCCATAATAAAACGTAGACCGTAAAATTCACACCCCCCCAGTTACCCACGGCGCTCATCGTTTCCTACAAATCCTTATAAACAGATCATAAAATGATAATTTAATCTCGGCAAGCCATCCCTTTTACGATGAAAATCGGTAATCGAAGTGGCGAGGGAGTATCGATTTTGTTCCAAATAATACCGAATGGATGCCGGAGGATGGATGAAGTCGCCGAGGCGCGAGGATGGCTCAAAAAGATGGCAAGATAACCTGGACTCGCACTGCCATGGTTAGTCCGAAATGGTGTTTAAAAAATCCTAAGAGACAAAAGCATATCTTTCCAAGCGGATAGATACGCCCTTGTCCAACAGTGGGAAGAATTGAATAAGGTTTTGGTGTTACACCAATTGATGTTTAATCTCGATATAAATTTCATTTGGGATAACGAATAAATCGTGTGAGTTTAATGAAAGTTAGTAGGGAATTGCGATTGAAAAACGGCATTTTAAAATGAAATATCTTTAGACCTTTCGGCTAAAATGGACAGTTTCATGGATAAGTCACAACCAGTTTAGATAAGAATGAGTGTTGAAACAGATTTATTATTTTCCTGTCGTTTTTGGTAAATGCCTTTTACAAATGATTGTAATTCCAATGTGCCTTAAATTGGAAGAGGTATAGAACTACCTGTTCTATTATAAATTAAAATTAAGAGACGGCATTAAATAAATGTTTCGATTTATTTTTTTCAAAGTGACTTAATTTTAGACAATTATCTATATAGCAGTTTGTATAAAAGAAAAGCACTAAAATTTACTATACCTTTAACCTAGTTTAGATTTAGGTATAATATTATGTTTGTGATAATATGCTGACATTTTTATTTTATTTTGACGTGTTTTAGTTTTAAATTAATATTATTTTAGTTATTTATATATACTTTGTCAAATATGTTTTTTTCATTGAATGCTTTTAAATATTGTAAAAGAAGAAACTTAAGTTCTTCAAATACTCTGTTGTTTGATCTCCTTGCGCCTGTGATACAGGATTATCTTAGTACAGGCATCTAACATTGTAAGATCTATACAGTTTAATCAAGGCGAATTTTGTAATTTATTGATACCAATTTTAAGTTTGAATAAAGATTTATTATTATTATTATTATACCTACCAAGCAAAATATTAACAATGCCTATAATCCCAAAGTTCCGAAAATCTTCTATATCTATATCTATACATATAATAAAACTGTAGAAAAATTATTTTTGTACATTGAATAAAAACTCAAAAAATATAGCCAGGGTATTAAAGGACACAACCAATAGAACCCATTTCTAGCATTTTTAGAATTTTTGTCTGTTTATCTGTTTGTCTGTTTGTCTGTGTATTTGTCCAGGTATCACGTAAAATATACGAAATTACTGTAGATAACTTTTATACACAACGATTAAGCGTAACTTGGAGAGGAATTTAGTTTTTGTTTCATTGGAATCGGTTCAGTCTATCAAAAGATATTTGAATTTAAAGTGTTTCAGAAGTTTCTTTGGCCTCACACATTGATTTCGTACGTCAGTCGCGCGATCTAACTTCGAATAGAAAAACTAGATTATTCAAATAACTGGAATGGACTGGAATGGACTAGAATGGACTGGAGTGGACTGGAATGGACTGGCCTGAATTAAGCGCTTAGAACTAAAAAATACATTGTTCAATTCCAACATCCACGCGAACGAAGTTGCGGGCACAGCTAGTCAATAATATGAAGTCTACCTACGCTGTACTAGTTCTAATTCCGAACTATGATACAAATCAATAACTATCAGTAGAATACGTGATACAGGAAAGGATGGACATCGAACATCAATCAATGAATGACATAATATCACCCCGTGTAAACCCATTAGCAGATGAGCTACGTCAGAGATCTGATTGATGTTTGTTAACGAGAGGATGGCTTACAGCTATAGGTGGATAGCCTATGAAAAGAGAAAAACCAGTGTTAAATCTTCAAGATGAAAGCTAAAAGCTTCTGGGGTCAGAAAATCTTGCATCGAAGTCCAAAAATCAAAATAGGAAGGTATGAATGCTGACACATCTCGCTATCGCTATATGTTCATTAAATGTTGTGATCCGTCAATATAAACTATCAGAGACTACATTTATCGCCGTGATCAGAATTATTTCATCGGTACATTTCTGGGTCAAATAAATAAATATCATGGT
The DNA here is from genome assembly GCA_028554685.1 of Agrotis ipsilon. Classification (NCBI taxonomy): domain Eukaryota; kingdom Metazoa; phylum Arthropoda; class Insecta; order Lepidoptera; family Noctuidae; genus Agrotis; species Agrotis ipsilon. The sequence goes on from CM052955.1 coordinate 17,877,226, forward strand.
AATTATCAAGATATTAACCTAAAGAGCTTGATATAAGCCTACAATATCATTATCTCTTTGTCAACTCCAAAACAATAGAAAGAAACAGAATGATCCGATGATTGAAATTCGTATCGATTTAAAGTATTAATGGTGACTTCTAAATGACGGGGCCCCCTCTCAGAGGGCCAAAGCCTGCCGGGGTCGCGGGACTTATTTCTATTACCGTGACCCCGGAACTTAAAGGGCTACTGAAGGACACCGTGGATTTTAGTCAGTACAAGTCTGACAGTACCTCCCGCCCTGCCCGGGGTTGGAGGTCTCATTTGATGATTTTACCACGCTAAAAAAAAAAAAAAAAATGGTGATTTCTGAATCCTCTGGTTTTGCTTGATTAGAATGTTGTTGAATATTTTGGGGTTATTCGCGTGTGGCATCACTAAACCTCCTGAATTTTCCGGATATTCGTAAAAATCTCGAGTATTAACTTGTTTTCGGAGTCTCCCATGTCATGCCCCAGGGGAATACTAACTCCAAAGCTCTGTGGCACAGGGGTAGATAACCCTTCGACGAAACAATCAAATTGCAAGGTGACTTTCATACAATGTTTTTTTTTAAATATAAATATGTGTCTGCCCAAACGTAGTTACCAAACAGACTAAAAGGAAATAAAAAAAATTATCGAATAAAAGAACCTTCCTTTTCAATGCAGATGGCCATCAATCGACTAAAATGTACAAATATATAAGTTCAAAGGATTAGAACGTCCGCAGTGACTCGAAAAACAAGCAAATTTCTGGCTAAAATTCATTGCATCTGAAAATTTCCTAATGTACTTAAAAGTAAACTTCAAATGCACAGTTTTAGTGCCGGTCCGTTAAAATTCAATCCCTAGAAACAACCAGAAATAAAATAAAGTAACCGTTACGTTTAAATTATTAAGATAGGTCTACAGATATACGATCTGACATTGAATGCAATCCGGCGTGACAGCCAATCGATGCAGCTTAGCGCGCAGTACATCTCAACAGCTATTATCATAGCAAAACATCTGACAGATATAAGTATGCATATAACATCAATAATAGGTAACAATTATGTAACCGCAGACCACTCACGATCAAACCGGTGTCTAGGTCATGTGTGGGCGAAGTGTGCACGAAACGCGGGCGCTATGCAGACGTGTGCGCGCGGCAAACGCTGCGGCGCAACTGGCAATTATGAGCCGGGCGAGACTGGGTGGCGCCCCCCTCCCTCGCCCCGCACACGTCCCGCGCCGCCGCAGAGGTATGTTGGCGCACAAGTGGGACTTCGGACACTGTTGCGGCTACCCAAATGTTTGCATGTTTCCTTTGCTTTATGTAGACTACTAAATGAAAACGAATGTTAACGTTCAAAAGCGACATAATTAGAAAGTTTTTTTTATTTACTGTTTTGTTAGTAAAATAAATATGTTTACAAAACATTCGTTAGGGAATTGTTTTAATTGCGTCCAGTACCAAAAAGGGTTAAAAATGTTATCCAACTTTTGGTAATATCTGTAGTAGGTAATGTTAGGCCATTGTATAACTACCCACACTCTACAGATAAAAACAAGTCTGTTATTCGGGTAGCCGTAAATTGTATGCCAACATTTCGTAACAAACTACCCTCCCTTTGGAAGTTATTGAATATCAATGGGGAAGGTTCAGCAAAAATGTTCCGTTTTGCCTTCAGAGAAAAAAACGAAGCGTAAGATGATAAATTATCCTTATTTTTTCAGCCGTGGCTGAAAAAAACAGAAAGCAGAAATACAAATAACGTACAATCTCATCTCGCATATACCTATTTTATTTGAGGAGTAACATATGGCCAAACAAGTCGAGGCTTTTATTATTATTTTTATCGTGGTAAAATCATCAAATGAGTCCTCCCACCCAGAGCAACCCAGGAGGGACCGTCAGACTTGTACTGACTAAAATCTACTGTATCTTTCAATAGCCCTTTACGTTTCGGGGTCACGATACCTCGTTACACCCGCGACCCCGCTATAATAAGTCGAGGCTAGGAAATAAGATCATCCCGTCCCATGAATAAAAAAAAACAGTTTATTTCACACCATTCATAGCAACAAGGATTACGTGACTATAAAATAAGTGACTTAATATTAAATAATAATATGGCAAAAAAATAGCCCTGTAACGTAAAGGGCATCTAAGGCACTGGGTGGAGTTGTAATTTTTAACTAAAAGTCGGTTTTTCTGTTCTTCTAGTTAATTAAATAAGTCCCGACATACCACACAAATATGTATAGGATGGATATAGGAAAAAGATCACCTTTGAAGAAGACGATTGTGTTACGTTAATAGTTTTTAATGTGTTAATAGTTTATAGATTTTTGCGACGTTGTCTATCGATCTTACTAGTGCTAATAAAATACTATGATATAAAACTTGTCTATATCTGAAACTTACATCGTAAATTAAGTCAGTACATACTCGTACATTTCTTGTACCAACTGTCAGGGCGTGAATGATACCTGGGCTTTTGGTCCCCACCTTTATGCAGTAGACATCCACAGGGCCGAACTGGGGTCGTTTGTCTAGGCCCCAGACTACAGGAGCCCCGTACAGGCTTGACGTAGGTAGTACGGTCAGTGCTTGCCGCAAGTCAGTCGGTAGTTATGGTCGGGGACCCGCGTAAAGTAGGTCCTTGGTCTTAATTGTAAACTAGTTCAAATAGTTCGTTCATACAATCCTAATCTTAGCTAACATAATAAATACGAAAGTTTTCTACCTTTCACGCCCGAACTACTGAACCGTTAATCCTGACATTTTGCTTATACGACGTTGTCAGGTGAACAAAGAAGAACCGTTCGGAAAAAAGTACAGGAGCCCAATCGCGCTATTTTTTTTCAACGAAATCGCAATTGAACCACTACCATAACACAACTTTTTGACCGTTTCGTATCGCGCTAAAATTTTGACAGCGTTTGACAGCAAGTCGAGACGCACCGCGATCGTAGCTGGAACGTAACCGCCGTCAAACGTAAAGTTGATGGGACGCTACTTTTTTAGGATCGTTACTGCATCGTTGGCGTGTTTTGTCTTTGTTGTGAAGTGATTCTTAGTGAAAATGTTGAAAAAATAACAACATTACTATGTACGCCTACATAGGTTTATTGGAGAAATCTCATAAATAAGATGTAGCCGAAATCAAAAGGAAAAACTTAAAAGATAGACTTAGTTACGCAACGTTCCAACTTTGGTTAGCGTTTGAACTTATAACGCAATACCAAAATCAGAAAAACGGAATGGAAACGTAACCACTGTTGCAATCGAAACATAACGTTATCGTATACGTTTGCAGACGTTTCAAATTAGCGCGATTGGCCTCCTGTTCCCGACAAAAACATCATTAACTGTCATATGAAGATAAATGGCGCCACATGTATGATCCGAATTGATTGTTAAAGTCTTTAACGCAAGCGAAACCGCGGCCAAAGATTATTACAGATATATTACTTAGGCTGTTTTCACATTAGGGTGTTAGCAGCGCGACAGCAGCGCGGCAGAAGGACATTCCTTCACATTTTATATGATCAGCCGCGCATAAGCAGCGGCTGTCGCGCGACTGTCGCCCAAATGTGAACGCAGCGTAAAATGCTTGAGCTTCAGTAGACCATCCTTGAAACTAGTGTTGAAAATTGTTGAACAGCAATAACCCAGGCCAGGGAGCCTCCGGGGCCCTTCAGGCCAGTCCGAGCCTGTGCACTCAGAGTCGAGACTCAACGTAATATCTTACCAACACTTTGTAGGTGTTACCTCTACGAAGTAATCACTCAGTTGCCTTTGAGAGGACCCTTTGATGCAAGACTTCGTGATTAAGAACGTGATCCTGTGTACGGAAGCGTATGTTAAGCAGAGGCCCTAGCACGACATTTCACATTCATTTCATGGATAAAATTAGATCCTCGTTTGTACTCTAGAAGCGTTTTTTAAATTTTAACACGTTGACTGTACAGACAGTCAACGTTTTAAAATTGAAATTGCGCCTCTGTTTGTTGTGTCTGTTTAAGTTGTAATGCACGGGCATTACTTGCTGTGACATCCGTGCATTTTATGTAAAGCATTCGCTAAAGGCAACTGAACTGTGTTTTCTGGGCCGAACGATTTGATGATTTCACCAAGATAATAAAAAGCTCTTTACGACAGCTCTTTGAATAGCGCCGTCGATCCGTATCGTTAGGACAACATAACATCAAAGAGTTAGGTCGCGGGACTCATTCCATCACCGTGACTCCGGAACATAAAGGGCTATTGAAGGACACCGTGGATTTTAGTCAGTACAAGTCTGACAGTCCCTCCCGCCCTGCCCGGGGTGGGAGAAATCATTTGATGATTTTAACACGTAAAAAAAGAGTTAATATATACCCTCGTGTGGCATAATATCCCTAACTTAAGGAATGTTCTATCAATTATCCAGTATTCCTAAACATCTAAATCCTCCTACATAATCTACTACACAGCACATACGTCACGTTTGCCTTTCTAGGTCATGCTAAGACGAGCATCCCGGATATCAGGCAGGTCAAGATAGTAGTGAGCCTGGATTAACACGACTTTATGTATTATTCAAGATAAATCTTCTGGGTATAGCGGTCTAAGTGTGGAACCTTGACGGATAATGGGTAGAATTGTTTGTTGTTGTTGTTCGGGGACTTAATGGCTTTTAATATTAGTATTATGGCATTTTAGAGGATATAAACAATATATTTTATGATTTTAGAGGAAAGAAAAATTCAGCTGCGAGTAGGATTTGAAAGCCCGTCTTCTGGATAACATCACAACGCCGCTACGTTGTCGGGCGTATATTTTGTATTGACAATGAATATTACAATTTACACGTACCACATTTTGCCGCTGTTATCGACCACCTGTGTAATACGACCACATCGCAACCATATCGCGACGGCAACGCCACCAGCGGCGGCGGCATCGCGGCCACATTGCCACGACATGACGTCCGGAGTATAACTGCACGCGACCACGCGGTTAACACATCGCAACGACAGTCACAACGCAACCTCATTGACATTTTGTCGCTACCACTACGCAACTGCAAAAAGTCGCCGCGACACTATCCACACGTAACCACAGCTTGACCACATTTTGTCACTGCGACGTGGTGTGGTTGTGGTACGTGTGCATAGACGCTAAGAACTCCACACGCCTTACCAATTTGATTCCGGCGATTGCGGTAGCCTTATTGGTAAGACATCTGGAGTATTATTCAGAAAAGGCGGTTGCAAATCTCACTTGTAGCTGAATTTGTCTTTCCTCAAAAAACATCTTTGCGATGCGTTTAATAAACATATTTTATTCTTCTTATATCCCGCCATCTCTGGAATGCTATTTTTACAAAAATCCATGTTAACATCTCCTTTTATGAAAATTGGTGCTGCGGACATGGTTCAGAAACCTAAACAGATCAAACTAAGTATGCGCCGTATGCCGTACGTTCTTCATCTCTGATTTAAAATAAAATTATACCTAATGAGAAAACACATAAAAAACAAACGAGCAAATAATATAAAATAATACATTTATTATTAAAAAATTAAATACAGGTCAAATATTGAGCTTAAAATAATATAAACTAAAATATATTCTATCACAATTTATTTGCACTTTACACCAATCGTGTCAGGTACTTTTTTAATAATACAAAATAAAATACAATAATAAATACATTGCGTTTGACTATCATTATATAATTATTTATTCAAATTAAATAATGAAATATGATAAAAATGGCTTGATTTTTGGTATAAAAAGGATATGTGCGTAATTTTTGAAAGTTAAAACGGCAATTATACAGGGCGATGAATTAATTGATGAATTTCAATAACACAATAACTGACAATCGCCCTGATACATATCTAATCGCATACATAACAATAGCGGTAATCGATCCAAGGGACTCACTGGCTGGTAGAATGACTTAAATAATATATTCCTTAAAGTGAGGCCTGCTTTTTGGTGAGTGCTGGTAAGCCCGAAATGTAACGAAACATGGTAACGTCAAAGGAACGATTAAAAAAATATTATCACATTTTTTTATCTTCTGGCGGAATGAAGCCTACATGCTGTCAGTTAGGCTTTAGACATACGGACCGCATTTCAACTGCAATCCAACTGCCAATTGCAGTTCGGCTTCGGATGCAGTTTGAATGCAGTTGACACGACTGCAATAGAACTGCAAGCCAAACAATTGCCGCCAGCAATTGAACAGCAATCGGATTGCACCTTTGACTTGCCGTTCTATTGCAGTGATGTCAACTGCATCCTAATTGCAATTTGTAGTTAGATTGCAGTTGAAATGCGGTCCGTCTGTCTAGAGCCTTTGAGTAATGAAAAACACAAAAAAAACATATTTTTTGATCTTGTAAAATAATGAATATTGAATGAGTAAGTAAAACAATACATATGATTCTAAATTCTCTCAAGATAATTGTAATCATCGGTTATTAAAAATTATAACACTTTGATCATAATCTAGCATTCATACTAACAGTTTGCGCGTTCGTGCTTGTCAAACATTGCATACATCACAAAACTATTGTTTATTTTCAAGTACATATTAATCTGCACATAAGTGCATCGTCAAAAACATTAATTAGTGCGTTATTTGCGTTGCATTTTGTAAAATTTGTCCATTTTGTGCTAAAATATGTGTTCAAAATGTTCATTCTTTAGCTAAGGCTAAGTTTGCTGTGGTAACCGTGCTTCAGTAATAATACTCTAAAGGGACCACTGAGAACTGAAACAAAAAGAAACAAATAAAATAAAAAATACGAAAAATAAAAGATTTTTTAATAGTTTTGTAGTTAGGGGTCATTCAAGTATTACGTAACTTTGAACCCCTATTTTCAGAGAAAGCATATAAGAAAACGTTTTCCCCCGTCTCCTTTACATAATACACATGGGTAAGCTTGACGTAACTATTAGTTCAAATAAAAAAAAAACTATGTTTTTCAGAAATAATAAATAAATATTGCTGTAATACCCGCCATATAGACTCTTAAGTCATCAAAATAAGTAATGCAAGGACTCCTAACCCCATTTGCGCTTGCGTAATAAGTACTTCAATCACCCTAAACTAACCTTGAATGACCCTTAACTGCAAAATAAGGTTGTATTTTAATAAAATGGTATAAAATTAAACAGAAAGCAATCTGTAATCTATTAAATTAATAATTATAGGATAGATTAATTTACACATTATTTCGGGGTATCCATGGAAAGGAAGGTTTAAAAAAGCATTTATTAAAAACTACCCTATTTACAATAGGTACCTACATATTTTTTTTGGAAACAATCCATCAAAAAAAAAGTGTATTCAAAAAGTTAAAAACACCCGACGCAACAGGGTAAAAAGCGAATTAGAATCAATTAATGCTGGAAGACAATATTTCAGTCTAGATTTTAAGTGTGGTAGTACAGAACAGCCTCACTGTGGTCGCGGGTAAGAGGTAGCACCAACACGCTTCTGAGCGTGGTGTCGGGCAGGGTGGACAGCCAATTCCTGAGGCATTGGTCGCGCATGCATGTCCGTAGTAATGATAATTTTAAATTCTTCTAACATAGCTTTAAGTATCTGCCTACTAACATAATATGGACTTGTACTTGTGCTTGGTCTGAAATAAATATTTTCAATTTCAAAAGTTACAATAAAGTAGATTTTCTACAATTGCGCATTCAAGTATAAGGCCATTTCAGACTGCAAAATGGCGCGGCGGCGAGCTGTCAAAACAAAATCAAGGTCGCATACAAACAGGGCGATGTTTGCATGCACTTCGTAATGTCAATACTTCACTTCATACATCCGGTGTTGGACGGCGTGTTCCGGCAGACGGAATTAAACTCGTGCTATAATTTAAATTGACTTGCCACGACCGTTTCCCGCTTTTTAAAACGGGACGGTAAATAAAAAAGTGGAAACGTCGTCTTTATGTAGATAGATTATTATATTGATAGGACGGGAAGGATATTTAATTTAATTTTCAGTGATTGTAAGTGTGTCATGGGCGCTTCAAACCAAATATAATAATGTATGGGTCGCAGATAGTTGTTCCGGATTTACCTGTTTGTGTTTTTTTTTTTATTTACTAGCCTGCTTTGTGCCACTCCTGAGCAAAGGCCTACCCCCAATCCCCCATTCCTTCCACTTCTCTCGATGGTGTGCCTCTTCTCGCCAATTCACAAAGAAAGCGTCTCGCCATCTTCTCCTAGGCCTGCCGCGACCCCGCCTAGCTTTTTCAATTAATGTAATGTTCGAGGCCACAATTGTGACGGCATCCGGCAGACATGACCTGCCAAGTCCCACTTTGGGCTTGCAGCCTTTTGAGCTACGTCAACTATTTGAGTTCTGGAGTGCAATATGGTGTTTCTAATTCGTTTAATTATTTAAAAAAAACTATTTTTCACACCACTTGCTCGTAAATGTCAAATTATATGTCAGGCAAACAGTACTGTAAAGCAAGTCATTGTTCCCTCTCGCTCGAACCGGGCAATAATATTGTACTGAATTTCATAATTCCCGTGGGAATAATGTGATTTGAATTTGGAACCTCAAATAAAACCGTATGAAAATTTTCACCACGGAGTTGTTTCAGTAATGGCGGCCGCTGGCCGCAACAGCTGATCGCTTGCAGTGGTGCCAACTTCACGTTCGAAGGTTGTCGTACCACATCAAATTTCAAAAATAGAATTCATTTCCTCGCAGGGTGTGAAAAGCAGAATACGCTCCTCGGGAATAAAGCTGCCTTGTCTTGGGCTAACTTGAATCCCTCGCTACACTAAGGATTCTTAACTTAATTCCCTCGTTTCTCTCGGGAATTAACACTTGAACCTCCTCGCTGCGCTACGGAGGTTCACCCCCAGAATCCTTAGTGTCGCTTCGGGATTCAATACGCCCGTGACGTAAGGCAATGCTTTACTCCCTTGGTTCGTAATCTACTATTGTAGTGGTATGGGACAAACTTTAAAAACAGTGAATTTTAGACATACGTAATATACGAGTTAGTCTATAAAGTTGAAAGCTTAAACTAATAGGTCTCTACTCTTACAAAAACCAAAGGTTAATCCGGTTTCGCCGAGCGACATTTCAACATTGCCTAAGGGACTAATCCAATTGGGTTAGGCAAACTCCAACTTACCTACTTATTTCTTCTTAAGATTTTAGTCAAACACGCCGAAGCTCTCGGGACGCGTAGAAAAAGCCTTATTAAAAAAGTATTTGAAAACTAAAATATTGAATTATTTTTTGTAATTGCTTCAAGCTTTTATATTATTAACGAAAAAAGAATTATAAAAGTTTGAAAAGTGTATTGACGATCTTGAAGTTACATTATCCAGTTACCAGGTACCTTAAAATCAGTGTTAACGTTATAAAATACGAAAACGAGTAGGTCCTTCAGTAGAGATTAACGAGTCACGTACCTTCGAATACGAACACAACTTATGTTTGGCCGTGTTACGGACATCTGTGACCCAGCTTAAAGGTAAAGTTACTTTAAAACCAACGGCGTAAGGTTCTGATTGCTATGTAACCCACATACCTCGGATGAGCAGACATTCGATAAGGCCGCGCATTCCGTTACACATGACCGCTTTGAAACACAAGCGTGCCTCGCGAGCTAGCCGCATTCACGGGTGTATGTGACTCATGCGATGGAAAACACTTTATTGTCATTCACATATGGTTCTAATTGCTATGTATCCCACATACCTTGGATGAGCAGACTTGCGATTACGGCCGCACATTGCAGTACACACGACCATCCTCAGATACGAGCGTGCCTCGCGAGCTGACCACATTCACGGCCGTACGTAACGACATCGGCGACGGAAAAAACTTTAATATCATCCACAAAAAGTTATATATGCTATGTTTCCCACGTACCTTGGATGAGCAGACTTGCGATAAGGCCGTGCGTTCCGGTACACATGTCCTCCCTGAGACACGAGCGTGCCTCGCGAGCTTGCCGCGCTCACAGCCGTGTGTAGTGATACAGGTGACCCAGATGAGCCGGATAGACGACGGAAGTAACGCTCTTCTTGTTCTTCATTTGTTGGCGTTTTGTCACCTAATGTAAGCATATTATTATTATGAAATCTTCAGATTTTTTCATACTGTCGATATTATTTGAGCAATCATAAATTATATTCAGGGCAGAAAATTAATGAGTACAGTACGTACGTACACAGAACATTTGCATCTATTCGAATGGAGTTTTAGATAAGCTTTTTCTTAAATTTTTAATGTACCTAGATATAAAATCAAGTGTTATTTTTATTTATCTACTATTTTTAAATATATTATAAACTGTAGTTGTGTTAGTATAAGTTTTTATGTTGGACATTAAATGCAAATTCAAGACAGTGCTTAAACAGTAGCTAATATAGCCACGAAAAAGCCTTATGCATTTGAGAAAGGCCTAAAAAAAACAGTAAGTTACCGTCTAGACTGCCTATAGGAGTTCTTCTCGTCAGGTCAGGACTGCTGCCCCAAGGACTTAGAGCGCCCAGTGGACTGGACAGCCCGGCCGTCACCAGTGTGTCGTCCTCGTCTTCAGACTCTAGGTGAACATTTTAAGAAAACGTAATAAAAATGACAAAAAAATAATGATATAAATATAAAATAAAATGAACCAACAGAAAAAATAAGGAATAAGAATAAACAAAATTATCCTTTGTAATTATTAGAAATGAACGTATGTGCCCAAGATGTGGTCATTTTTATTTATTGGTTTTGTGATGCTATATGCGGGTAACACTCGGCTGGAATTGAAGCTGTTGTTTGTATGGTAGTGAGTTTTTCAACATGCAAAGTTTATGATCTATTGAATTTTGAACGTTGAATTCAACTAGTATTGAGTTAAAAATCCAGTACCCATACCATGAGTTGTCATTGCGATACTCGATCATCGATATCGACCGCGTTTGGCGCTCTCATTGGTTGAGAGTTCATACAACCTTGGAGCGGGCCAATGAGAGCGACAAACGCGGTTGATATCGATGATCGAGTATCGTAATGACAGCTCATGGTATGGGTACTGTACGCAGTAACATTTCGTTGAAAAATCCCCCGAAATATGGTGCGCTAAATCCAAAATCTTACCTTCAAACACATCAAAAAAGTTTTCCTTCGAGTCATTCAATGTTGATGACGACTTTGACTTTTTCTTTCTTTTGCTCTGAAACAATGAAATCAGTCATTTTATTTTAAATAACTCTTCATTCTAAAATAGACGTTGTGACTATGTTCTTAGGATTCATATTCCATACCTTAGTAAGTTCCTCTGCCACAGACATCTCCAGTGCGTGATGTGTCCTCGCTAACGCTGCCAATGCTTCTTCCAACACACGATTACGTTCTATCTGTTGGATAAAACCAGATACTGGGTTACATTTTATATAGTGCGATTTTTATGTTTCTAATGTCAGGAATAGAACATAATATTTCCATTAATACTTTTTTTTGTTTTTGGAAATTCATTAAGTAATTAATATTTAATATGTTACTTTTTTTTTAGAAAACTAGGCTGCCTAAAAATCAACCAGTTCATTCAGTTACCTTATTGCGTTTCAGGACAGAGGTGTCCTTTTAAAACGGTCCTTTGACCCCGACAGGTATAGTGCATCTTAGGCGCATTTGGGTCATATAAGGTGTGACTTGTCACTGGCGCGTAACGATAAAAAAATATTTCAAAATAAACCTCTTTAATAAATGATAACTTTATAATTTTTAGAATAAAATATCTTTGCATGTTTCTTTCTTGTTCAATATAGGCTCGCGACAGGTTCGAGGGACTGTCTTATCCGGTAACTCTTGAACGACGGGGCCATTGAAAGAACACCATAGATTTTAGTGAGTACAAGTCCGACAGTCTCTTCCGTTCCCACCCTAGGAGGGAGGACCCATTTCATACACGATAAAAAAAAGGCTACGCGACAGGTATAAAATAATGAACGTTTGTCCCGGTAGAGATGTAATAGTCGTTAGATTTCTCACCTCTCTATTAAGCTTGGCAGTATCAGAGTCCCTGGCCTGCGCGACCAAGGCGGCGCAGTGTCGCAGTGCGGACAGCGCCTCAGAACCAGTGCCACAAGCGTGTTGGAAGCGCTGGAAGATACACAATACTGTACATTATAAGCTAACGAGCTTGCTCATGACGCGATTAACCAACTAAAAATGAAACAACTTCTTTAAATAGCCTTTTAGGACGTATTAAAAGACTTTTTCGTGGACAACTATTTTCGACCTTATTTGAATGGCGTTAGCGTTGAAATTCTTTATTTTTTCTTATTGTATTTTCTTTTATTGTGCTCACCATATACGCAGAATGGTGTAAAGAGTTGCCAACATTGACACTTTTGTCCAAGGCGGCCACGATAGCGGCACACTCGCGCAGCTGTGTGTCCAACAGAGCCAAACTATTTGTCGCAGCTGTTAGTGCGTCTTGCATCGATCCTGGAATAAACAATAAATAGTAGATCTTTCACTATACTGGTAAAGCAGTGCCTTATAATTATGTCACGTACGAGCATGTGAAACCCTAGGGTCACTATGGTGCGTCTACGCATAGAACAACGTCCGGGCTCAGCTCTTGCTACGCTCGTGCTCGGTCCACGAGCGTAGCAAGAGTCGAACACAAATTCATGTAATGTGTGTTTCAGTAAAATTTTCATGGGAAGTTTACCCTATCCAACAAAAAAGATGTTTTAAATTCGATTGGTATGCGACGGAGTTATGCGCGGACAAACATAAAAAATATATAATTATAAATATCCGAATGAGAACCTCCTTCTTATTGAAGTCGGTTAAAAATGACTGTAGTACGTAGACTTACCCAATGGTTTGCATTCATCTTCCAAATCCTCGGTGGCTTCCCTGGCAGAGTCGGGTGACGCGCCAGCCCACAGGTAGTGGCCGGAGTACGCTATGTGCTCGTTCATTGCTGTTACCCATTGCTGGAACAAAATGATAATCTTGAGAAAATGCTCCCCAATAGGATATTTAAAAAAATATATATATTTACTAGGGGCCCGTCCCGGCTTCGCACGGGTGGAGGACCCGGTCTAATTTTGAGATTAAAACTATCCTATCTCTCAAGTTGGATCGAACTGCACATGGTGTGCGAATTTTATTATAATCGGTTAAGTGGTTTAGGAGTCCATTGAGGACAAACATTGTGACACGAGATTTATATATATTAAGATTAGTCCGAAATATAGATTATTGAAAAATAGTAGCCCCGTATTTTTTCTTTTGTCAACCAAACTTGACAAAGATTCTAAAAGCTTCTAAAAATCACAAAACTTCACTCGGTCGTTATAATTTTACAAGCGTAATGTAAAAAGTTTGCCGTATATGATTACTTCCCAGAGTTTGATCCTTATTAGCAACACTATCGAACGGTATAATAATACAGGGTGTGATTTTTTTTTCAAAATCAACGGGTTCTATTCCTGACCAGGATTTTAGATTTTTCTAAAATCCAATGAAGCAATTTTAGTTTTGGTCAAAATCGGCCTCGAGACTCCTTTCAACGTTTTTCGATATTCCTCATAGTTTCGAAAGTAGCCGTGGATACGCCCAGTTGAAAAATTCACCCTGTATATATTTCTTAAGTTCATTGTTCCATACCTGCCTACAAGCAGCCACGTCCTTCTCCCCCTGCACAGCCAGTCGGTGCGTGTCTCCGTCACTGAAGTGCAGCACGATGAGCGCGGGCTCCTGGTCGGGAGCGGACAGGGAGGCCGCGTCCAGGTACTTGCGGCCGCGCCAGTGAGACCCGCCGCGGGCGGCCTCCGCGCGGGACCCGTAGTACAGGAGGACGCCGCGCTGGAGGACCGCCTAGGGAACCATTTTTAGTAGTACATTAAGCATTTGACCTATACAGCGAGGGCTCCCGAGGGCAGCGAGCCCGCTTTTAGTTAGATCCCGAGCGAAGTGAGTTAAAGAATCCTGAGAGGAGTGAGCGATTTACACTCACCCTTCATTTATTTCTCCACTTTTCACACTTATTACGAAGAAATGAAAATTGATCAATCATCACTGAACTTCTAGTTTAATGCCTGTCCAATTTCAACTTTAGTAACATTTCAAGAGAAAGCCATAAAATCAGTCAAGGGTTAGTAAATATAAAATAGTGTCTGCTTACCCAAACAGGTCTCCATCCCAAGAACCGAGACCTCTTCAGCAGTGGACCCTCAAACCTGGCAGCTGTTCTCTGTAACCGCTGCACTGGTCTAACGCTCAATACCTCGCGCATATCGTTGTCTTTAGCCATGTCGATCGCCAACTGACCTATAGTGGAAGTTCAAGTATGGTGAAAAATACATTGGTGAAAAATACACTACAGAATATACTAGCTCCCTATTCCAAGCTAAACATAGCTTACTTCCCAAACAAAGGTATGTAAAATTAGTTTGTATATAAAAGGCTAAGCAGATGATGATGTAGGGGTAATAAAAGTAATAATGACGCCACGGTTGGCTCAGTGCCTGAGCGATTGTACTGTTGCGCTGCCTGTGGCGGGTTTGATTCCCGTACGAATCAATTATTTGTATGATCTATAAGTTGTTGTCCGAGTCCAGGGAGTTTGTGTATATGACTTTAAATGTTCCCCGGATTAAGGAGAAATAACTGGCGTAGGGTAAAGATTTCCTAAAATAAAAAAAAAACCCAATTCTATTTTGGTACAATTTATTATTCTTGAAAGGTGTAGGCTAGAAATGCATCCATGCATATTAACCGAGTTATTTGCTGGTATCTAATCAATTAAAAGAAATGAGAGCAGACAGAGCAACATGGTAATCATGTCGAAAATAAGTGTTACGCACCATCCGCTTTGACCTTCCCGCGCTCTAGTGAACTTTGTCAGATGAGAGCCTCCGAAAGGTGTTTAAATATATCCGGCTACTTGCAAACGAATTGTTAAGTAGGTAATGAAAATTTTAGAGACACACCACACATCAAATTTTTTTGTTACACCTTGAAAATGAGATAGTGTCTGTCAAATAAAACTTTACAGACATGATTGATCTCATAATTTTGAAGAAAATAAGAAGATAATGAAATAAGACTCATATTTCCAGTTTCTATCACTACAATGGCAGCAAAAAGTTAGTCATTCGAAACATGAGTTTAAAAACATATTTTTGACCCTTTTTTACGTGGTATACTCATCAAATGAGTCCTCCTACCCAGGGCAGGGCAGGAGGGACTGTCAGACTTGTACTGACTAAAATCCACGGTGTCCTTCAATAGCCCTTTATGTTCCGGGGTCACGGTAATGAAATAAGTCCCGCGACCTCGGCTGGCTTTGGCCCTCTAGAGGGGGGCCTCGTCATCATGCTGACGCTCTTTGAGGCGCATGTGGAACATAACGCGCCGTCGGCCCGAGCATGGTCCATGGTCGGTCAGCGAGTTGCCCTTTTGTCGCCGTCCGCATGCCCAATATTTTTTACCCTAGGGATATTTTAAAGACGTGGCAAAATAACATTTATATAACTAAGCATGTTTGAAAATAGTACGCTGCAGGAAAAAAAAAGAACCATTATTTACATACCACTGTTATTCCTGAGAGTAGTATCGACTCCATTTTGTAGCAGTAGCACGGCGAGCCTCGTGTGTCCTCGGTAAGCGGCGCAGTGGAGGCAGGTATTGCCTTGTGCGTCTACGCAGTTTATGTTTGGAGGGTTTGGACTGCTTAGCTGAAATTATTTATGCCAGTTCTATCAACTTTATTCCTGGCAGACAACTGGAATTTCAAACGTCGGAGCTGAGCAGATGTCATTTAACTGTGGTGGTATAAAAGACGTTAACTAAAGTGATCATCAAAGCCCGGAGTACGTAGATTGATTTGTGGTCAATAAACTGAAACGTATTTATATTAATATGGACATGACTCCGGGATTCTGGGTATTTAAAGAGGTTTTTCCGGCATTTTAAATTTTTTAGGAACATGTAGGATAAAGACATAAATAAGAACTCGCTGTTGCCCGCAGCTTCGCTCGCGTTCAATTCAATCCCGTAAGTATAGAGATGAATTCCCGGGAAAAGGCTTATCCATGTTAAGATTTCTATCTAGATACAAGTAAACACTGAACTGACTGGACAGGTCCACTCAAATCTGTGTGTGGTTCTTTCTTAAAAAGACCATCTCAGACATTAACCTACATAGCCCTCGTATGACTACCAATTTAATGTCTGGACTTTAAAAGGGACAGTGACCTCTGAGTTTGTTTCGACTGTTTTTTCTCAGAGTAGTCAAGTACGAAACACCGGCCTCATCTAGTTTGTAAAAAGACGACGTGTAAAAGTGTTGATATTAACCTACTTGCAAAAAATAAATATCATTTCATTTCATTTCACAAAATCTACCTTCCTCTGGGCTATGGTGATAAGTCAAAAGAATATTACCAAAAAGTCAGAACCACTTACCAACTCCTGTATATCCTCAATCCTGCCTTCTTTAGCGGCGGTCAGGAGTCGGAGTTCCCGTTCATGTCTCTCTGCTCTCCCAGCAGCCTCTAGTAGTCTTTGGACATCTCTTGTCTTTGACATGTCACATGGTGTTCGACCTTCGCCGTTCATTATGTTGACGTCAGCTTTGTATTTGAGAAGGAGGATTACTAGTTCCTGTGGGTGAAAGAGGGTTTTTGTGAGCTTTGTTTGTAAGTGGAAATTAAATGTGTGAAATGATAATTCTAAATAGGTGGAACTTCATATTTGTATGTTTTTTTTGTGTGGAAAAATTATCAAATGAGTCCTCCCATAGGGCAGAGCGGGAGGGACTGTCAGACTCGTAATTACTAAAATCCACGGTGTCCTTCAGTAGCCCTTTATGTACCGGAGTTGCGGTATACGTGTGCCCTGCGACCCCGGCAGACATTGGCCCTTTAAAGGGTGAGTGACAACAATCATAGATAGTCACATTAGAATTACATTTTTTTTTCATGGTAAAATTTTCAAATGAGTCCTCCCACTCCGGGCAGAGCGGGAGGGACTGTCAGACTTGTACTGACTAAAATCCACGGTTTCCTTCAATAGCATTAGAATTACCTTGTGATATGAATATAATTTTTATAAGGGTTCATTCAAGCGTGGCAGAATTTTAGTCATTTTGAGTCAATTTACTTATATGTACACCCATATACTGAAAGTTGGGCTATTAAGCTGAATGTTGCTAATTGTGGCAACAGAGGGTCTTCAAATCTTTAGCTCTTGGATATGCCAGGTTTCCACTCCACTGGTATAATTTATTTTTCCTTACCTCATTTCCAATAAAGGAGGCTTTATGCAGGGCCGAGTCCCCAGTGTCATTGACCTCGTCAACATTAGCCCCAGCCTCCAATAAGGCCTCCACCACATCCTTATGACCAAAGTATGTTGCCAAGTGTAGTGGAGTCCAACCTAGGTTTGTTTTATTTTTGCCTGGAAACATACAATTTACATGTTATTGTAATACTAGCGGCCCGTCCCGGCTTCGCACGGGTGGAGGACCCGGTCTAAAACCCGGTCCCGATGGTTACAAACACAACAAAAAAATAATTATCTGAATCGGTCAAGCCGTTTTCATGTTATGTCGTGACAACGGAAAACGGGTTTCATTTTTATATATATAGATTATACATGCAAATGTTTTTGTAGATGGATGGATTGTTGACTCTTGCATGTAAAAAGTACTAAACAGATTCATATGAAATATGCAATATCGGTATTTTATAATGTGGATTAACAGATAGAATTTTTTATTATTTTTATCCCGATTTTATGCTCCCATGGGATAATTCTTGAGAGAGCATTAGCTAGTATTTATAAAATATAGATCAATAGTTAACCAGTTATTTCCATATTTATTAGGTACAATAACAATAAATTATAATAATGCATGACTCAGACTCAGCTGATGACTATACCAATTAAAAACCTATTTCTTATAAAACAGTTACATAATATTTTCATCACTATTAGCCCACAGAAAGAGCTGGCAATACAAACTCAAAGGCACAGAAAATTTTCCCAGAATGAAATATGCCCTTGCCCAGAAGTGGTCAGGTAAATAATAAATTCTTTATTTCACCAAAAGCCATCAAACAAACAATATCCTTAAAACTATGAACATTAATTATAGGCTTATTACTAGGTCATACATAGTAGTAACTCTGGCTCCTAAACTAGGCGTAGGTGCCTGTGACTTAGGTGTCAGTGATTCTCCATTCTGATTTTTGAGACTTGTTTGCTCTTGTCTCTATTCTAGTTCAGATGTGGCAGACCAAAAAAATATGATGGAGTGAGCTTTCTCAAAAGAAGCCTGTTCACTGTAACTTTAAAGAGATTAGGGTTTTTCTTTATGTTTGTATGCATTTATGAACACAGGCTAATGGTAAAAAATTGCCCTTAATTATTTATGGTTCAAAAATTATGCAAGATTTTTGGCTTGGATTGCTGATTCTTTACGAAGATGGAAATTATAGCCATTTTGAGTTACACACTCCTCCAATCTGATCATAGTCAGGGCTGACCGCTGGCATACAATAAATTCGAAAAAAATGGTTTACCAAGATGTGTCTATTCACAACTTCAATTTTATGATTTTTACAGGAGCTAAGACAATTACTGCAATGGATATAAAATATTAAACATTGCATATTAACCCATTAGAGGTCAAACAAAAAGTACCAAAATGTTTTTTAAATTTTCTTTATTTTCGTATTGAAATAAGAATAAAAAAACACATAATACAAGAAAAATAAACAAAATTACAGTTTTCATGAAGTTACAGGGGTGTACTTGATTGAGTACACTGACCGCCTAAGTATGAAAAATTCCTTACATGCTTTTCGGAAAAAAAAATGTTTTTAGGCATTTTTTACATTGCCAGCGCACTCTTGAATGAAAAAGGGCACATCGCGACTGTTTTTTATATTTTATTCCACCTCACGACCCTTCCGCAGTGGGAGACGCCCACGGCAACGGATGTTGCAGGACAATTCCGGCCATTGTAGGTGCGGGCATACGGACGGCGAGTAATGGGCGACTCGCTGCCCTATCATTGACCATGCCCGGGTCGTGTACCACGCGTGCCTCAAAGAGCTGTCAGCAAAATGCCAAAACCTGCCGGGGTCGCTTGTCTACAAGATGAAGGTGAGGAGGTTGGATTGACGTCACGGCGTCTTGATCTACCGCCGGAGGGCTGCACCGTACACTCTGTGAAGACAGGTCCTCACAGAGCGTACCCAAGCGGGGCGGCCCTGTACCGTATGGCACAGGGCCGCTGCCGCTGCGGTGCTCTACCCGCTTGGGTAGAGCACCGCAGTGTCCTTACAGACGATAGGTGGAGCCTTCTCTTGCCCACATTGGTTTATTTTGCATTGGTCAACGCCATGCTGCGAGGCGAGATGGAGTGAGAGGCGGTCGCCTCCTGCGAAGCAGTCATGCTAGCTAAATTCCTAGGAGGAGGCGGGACGCGTAAGGAAGAGGACGGCATCCACCTCACGACCCAGCCGCAGTGGCAGACGCCTACGGCGACAGACGCTGCAAGACCGTCGCCGGTCACCGTAAGCGCGGGCATGCGGGCGGCGAGTAGTAGGTGACTCGCTGTCCGATCATGGACCCCGCCCGGTTCGACGGCGCGTTGTTTTTACGTATGCTACGACTTTATTGCAACGAATCTGAAAGAAAAAAAAACATTTGTTTTACTTACGTATGTTGTCACTGTACTCAACTGAGAACAGTAACATTTGAATTACCTTAGTTTTATTCTAGTAATAAATAATCAATTATAATGTTCTTTATATCTTACTCTGATATGTATTTTATACAAGCAAAATGAAAGGATCAATTTCTTAGCAATATTTTTTTTATTAAATCAAAAATCATTCACTTACCTGCACAGTGTTTCGGTTACAAAACTTTAACTGACGCTTTTTATCAAAAAAAGTTACACTACACGCTTATTATTTATCAATTTACTTGAACAGTGTTATGATGAAGTAAAATAACAAAAATATCTTCATTAAATGTACGAGATTTGTGATTTGCGCTTAGGGATATGGCTGTACTCAATCAAGTACAGTGACCTCTAATGGGTTAAACATTTTTTTTTTATTCATTTGAATTAATCCTCATTAAAAAATTTGTAGAAATTATGTTTTAAAAAAAATCAATAGAAAAAGTTGGAGAAACGGTCTCGAGGCTTACCATGAGGGCTGGTTCGAAGTGGCCTGACAAAGAAAGTGGGACAGTATAAGCTATTTATAATAATAAAATATATCAACCATACCTTTACAGTTAATATCCAAAGTAAGTTTTCCTTCATTTTTTGCTTCCAGCATCGCCTTGACCACCGCCAGTTCTCCATGTCTGGCAGAATACAACAGGGATTCCTGTGCCTCACTCCCAGAATTATTGTCCTTAGACATCCTTGTTTCTGGTACCTTATAATGCACTACTATGTTGGAAAACAAGGCTGAATCACCAACTCACGTAAAACAGCGTCACTTGTCGCTTCTAATAACGTCAAAACACATAGTTTCGTGATTTTATTTTAAATTATTCACACTTTAATGACCGGTTTAGATCATTTGAATTTAGTCGAGAATAACGCTCGTAACTATACACACGATAAAACAGTAACACAATATTAACAGCACGATAGTTTTAATTAATTCACAAATCAGGATTCGAGGACCTACCCACCTCAAGCATTCCAGGGAAATTGTCAAAACATCAGTGTCAAATGTCACTGTAATGTCAGACGTCAGACTGCTGGATAGTCGCATCGCAGATTTTGATTACTGGTTCCGTACAAAAAAAATAATGCATAGACCGTATTCATATTAAATGTCACAGAACCATCTGTAAAAGTAACCGTGACCCTGGAACGCAAAAGGTAGGTGAAAGAACAGGGTTAAGTTTTTATTCAAAATAGTCTAACAGTCTGGTCTGTATTGGATTAAATTAAACTAGGTGTAAGGTGGGAGGATTCAGTTGATGGTTTTACCACCAAAAAAAAATCAACAGTTTATAAATTAACGTGGCTTGACGTGGCCTTCACACTCATTCATAAGTTACAAAGTAATGGTAGGTAACGTATTATGAACTAAAAACTTAATTAATTAATAGATCTTGTTTTACACTGGGCAAGCGGTATTTAGTGCAACTTATCAGTCATGCATTAATTGACTGGGCTGAAGGGGCAATTACATTGTCCTGAATTCGGAATCCGATATTCAGGATACCTTTTAGGATAAGAAATTTTGTCACCGAAACTGGCGATTACACGTAATAAATCGTGTCCTACTCCTTATAAGGATTCAACTCATCCTAAATGCGATTACACTTTCCTGAATTCAGGACGTCCTAAATATCGTACCGGAAGGTACCTACTGTACTGTGCATTCAGGACAGTGTGATTGCCCCTTGAGGTGACATTTATTTTGATTTCATAAAATAATTTTTAAAACATGCATGTTTTTATTAAAGATTTTACAGAGTTTCACGGACTCCTAATTTCAACGACCTTGACCTCGTTGCCTGATGGCTTACTGTTCGTTCATAAACACTGATTCAAATTCTTCGGTCTTTTTTAAAACAAAGGTAATATTGTTACTTAGTAAATTAACTGTATACTTGTCATTTTTTACATAAAACTTGAAAGAAATACAATAGAAAAATAAATTATTATGTTATGTTTTTGAACAAAACACTAAATGTCACATCACACAAATGATTTGTTGATTTTCTTCTGTCCGCTGATTCTGTCAAAAGTTCGCGATAAAACCGGTGGTTTCGCATTTGTATTTATTTCGGTAATACCTAATTAATTAAGAAATATGTGTGACGACATCCAAAACTGTTGCCGAATATGTTTGGACGTGGAATCGGACCATGTATCTATCCTCGGAGACCCTACCATCAGTTTACACATGAAATCTTGCCTCTCAGTAACTATATCCTCGAATGATCATCTTCCTAAGACCATTTGCTCGTCGTGTGTATCCTTATTAAACCAGTTCTATAATTTCCAACTAAATGCTCGTTGTTCACAAGACTGGCTTGAATCTTCATTTCAAGAAAAGACAAAAAAATCAACTGAAAACAAAATGGTGATACAACCATTGCCTGACTCAGAATACAATTCGGATTCGCTACTAGAGTTTCTAAATAACACTGCAAATATCGAGGAATACTTGAACAATCTTGGAAAGGAAGATATACCTTGTATTGTCAACATGTTAGACAAAAATGAACATTCTTTTGAAATGAATAAGGTACACAATAAAACAATTAAAGTACCGAGTCCTAAAAAGAAGGATATAGCAAAGAAATTCAAAACAGATAGAGAAGTGATGGACACTGACTTCCAGATGGTGAAGAGCCTGATAGCAAAAGAAACGGAACCAAAAATCAAAGTAAACCAAGCAGTAATAGAAAAAAATGCCTTCATATGTTTTGGCTGTAAAATTAAATATGACACAATACAAAAACTGTTGCAACACTTGAGCGTTTGTGACTTAGCGCTACGAACATGCGTACACTGTGACATGCTGTTCAATTCTAAACAACAAATGCAACAGCATTCAATTACGCACAACACTTCCGGTGTCTTTACTTGTAACTGCGGTGAGGAGTTTCCGTCCAAGGAGAAACTGACCCAACACCACAAAACTTGCCATACTGATTATGCAGCGACCGTAGGCTGCGTATACCGATGTAAAGGATGTGGAGATACTTTTAAAGAAAGGTTTCAGCTTTACAAGCATGCTAAAGAGCACATTTTGAAGGCTGAGGAAAGGGTGTGCGACATTTGCGGTCATACTTTTGCTGGGAGTGATGCGTTGAATAAACATAGGAAGGAGGATCATGAGAAACCTGAGAATGTTATGTATAGGTGAGATTATTGCTTTCATAGCCATATTTTTAGTTATAAGGGTCTTCGCCATATACGAAAAATGTTGTTGAAAGAATTTTTTTTTAGCTTTTCCTGTTCTTAATAATATGATTCCTCTCATCCTGGGTGAAACAGAAGGGACTGTCAGACTCTTACCTAAACCTGCTCAGACAGTACCACAACCCCTTTATCAGGGCTTACTCTATGAATCATATGAGTTTTCCCACCTAAGGCAAGGCGGGAGGGACTGTCAGACTCATACTGACTAATATTCATGGTGTCCTTCAATAGCCCTTCACGTTTCGGGGTCACGGTAATTCATAAGTCCCGTGACCAACTCTATGTCCTTGGTATAATTTTTGTAACAAATGAGTTAGTATAAAGAGCTATTTGTAAAAAAGCATAACCCTATAAGACGCATAGATACAAAATACGACGTCGCAATTTCTCGTGGTCGTGTCGACTTACGATGAAAATTGTTGACGATCCGCTCGCGCTCATATAATGAAAACAAATTGATGGATATAGTATTATGTTACGACATGATGTCGTGTCGTGGTCCAATTTTGCAACGATAAAATATAATGTCGTGAATCTTTACGATAAACGGTTACCACAGTGGGTGAGCGATCGAATTCTGCGTGTCGTAGGTTCGATAACCGCACGGAACAAATATTTGTATGATCTACAAGTAGTTGTTCCGGGTCTTTTTAACCCCCGACGGAAAAAGAGGGGTGTTATAAGTTTGACGTGTCTGTCTGTCTGTCTGTCTGTGGCATCATAGAGCCCGAACGGATGAAGCGATTTCAATTTAGTTTTTTATGTATGAAAGGTGACTTATCTGCGAGTGTTCTTAGACATGTTTGATGAAAATCGGTTGAGCCGTTTAGAAGTTGTGGGGGTGAAAGTGGGGAAAGGTAACCGAGGGTCTGCAAATATAGGTACTTGAGTTGGGTATCAAATGAAAGCGTATTGAAAGGGAATATTGATGACTTAGTCGGGAGTACTCTTAGCAACATAAAATGATATAAGTTGGTACCTATAAAAAGTGTAAAATAAAAAATAAATTAAAAATTTAATAAACCCCTGACACAAAAACCAATTTATTTATTTTTGTTATTTTTTACTTTTTAAATTGGTTTTTGTGTCGGGGGTTTATTATTGATAGTGTATATCTTGTGAGTTTAAATGCTTGTGTCCTACTACACAGGATAAATTGCAAGGATGGGCAAAATAAAATGTAACCTAGACTGATCTATCGATCATCATTTGTTTCAGATGCAAAATATGCAACACGACATCAACAGATCGCAAAGAGATGTACCTCCATGTAAAAAAGCACACAGCGAAACCAGAACCAACACGCCATCTATGCGAGTCCTGTGGCCGCAGCTTCGCAACGAGAACCTCTTTATTCCGGCACTCCTTGCTACATGGTAGTGATAGAACCATCTGCCATATTTGCAATAAGCAAGTTACGGATGCTAAGTTGTTAGAGCAACATATTAAGAAGCATATTGAGATGGCAATCTGTGAAAAGTGTGGACAAAGCGTGAATAGATATAAGCTTGGTATGCATAGCTGTGTGTAGGATTGGACTTATGTAAGTTTTTTTTTTATAATTGCGTTTAAGTCGGCCATAGAAGTCGGTGACTATTCAGTGAAAAGCGCCGACTGGGATGATTTAAGTAAACCTGAATTAAGATTTTAAAAAAAGCCTCATAGAGCGCGTCTTGACCGATCAGTAGGCCTTTTTGACTACTAGCCGCCAATGTCAGGTTACTACACACAGTGCCGGCGGCAATGCCTCCGGGTTTATGCCGCCGGCGATACAATACAAGGCCATGCCAGCCTTTAATTTAAAGGCGCCTACACACAGTGCCGCGGCAGGGCCGCCGGTCAAGCCGCCATGCACCCGGCGGCATTCAAAGCCTTAGCTATTTTGAAAACTTAGCCCCACACTAGGAATTTCTCCTGTGTCGTGGGTGCTTTTACAAACATATAAGCTGACACAAACGCCCAGACCCGGAACAACAACTTGTAGATCATACAAATATTTGCTCCGTGCGGGAATCGAACCCGCGACACGCAGCACAGCAGTCCAATCTCTCAGCCACTGCGGCATAATCCCGGTAGCATTGCCGCCGGCACTGTGTGTGTAGCCTTAGTAAATGATTGTTTTATTTATTAAATTGTTTCGAACATGTAACTGTAAGGATCTATCCTACACACACTGAACTGTGAGAAAAATTGTAGTCAAAAGCAAAAAAATATTTTTCCCATTTTACTAACACTAGGTGTCACCTAGATTGATACGTATTTGTTTGGCAAACGGGCATTATCATGTATTAATATCGTCTTTTGTGGACTCGTAAGATGCAGAGTATTTCATAATTTTCGGATTATGTTGGAGTGTAGAAGTATTTCATATTTTTTGTGATTAAGTATTAAAACCAACTGTCTACTGGTAACTTTTAGGATTACCATGTAATTATGATATGAACTGAATAAAAGTCCAAACATTTTCTTTAATTATATATTTTTTAATTATTAAAAATCATGATTTATTCAAATAATAAGCTTTTTAGAGGTGAGTTACACCAAAAAAACTTATTCACCATATTTCAAAACTGTCATAAACTCACAATAATGATGATACTGATCGCTCTTGAACGCGTTTTGCAGATCGCGTTCTGTTTCATTGGTGTAAGTCGCTCCCCGCCCGGTTCAAATCGTCATAGTAAACAGTCTACAAGATGGATACTAACTAGAATAACATTACAGCTAAAAAACACAAGTATAAAAATAAGTAATAGCACTAGAATTTTGAAATAGTCTAAAGAAAAATCTTTGAGAAACTGTGACTGATATCTAGAAATTATGCGGTCTGGCGGGTATGGCTTTTACTTCAAGTGTAGAAGTTAGCCTAATGCCATAAAAAATAGAAAGACGAGTTCGAAACAAAATTGTTAGGAAAATCGTTAGCATGTAGGCACGTCGATTATAATTGAATTTCGAAAATGACCATTCTGTCTTCATGCATCAAAATCGAATTATAGACAGTAAAGTTGGTAAACAAATTGCCTAGAACTCATGAGAAAAATATCATCAATGCAGATTATTTGCATCGAGTAGTTAATATGAAGATTTCTTATATTTTTGAAGTATAAAGTTGTTTTATATTGCTACTCGTGGTTATTGTTCTCAAATAATGATGTTTCTAGAAAGCCATTAAAACATTCACTGATACTGCAGTTCACACTGTCGATGAGTAGAACTTGCAGTTAGCCGTCAACGTTCTCATATTTCTCATTAGATTTATCGAACAAATCTTATTAGATTTCAGTTATAATACGAATTCAATTAGATTTTATTGGAACTACCGTCATCTCGAATTCTTTAAAGTTATCAAAACACGATTATTTAAAGTAAAACGTAACTGACGAAATAAAGGTGGACCAAAAGTACGCCCTGCATAACTCATGAACGACAAACATAAAATTAAGTACGTAGGTAATGTTTTAAAAAAGTATTTGCATTAATTGTCATCGAAAAACTTGGGAAGATTTTTTTTTCCTGAGAATAGAAATTCTAAACAGTTAGTGAGAATTTGCGCCTAAGCAGTTATTTGATCAGCATCCTCGCAACTCTTTTGAAATTAACATGAAAGTACTATGTCGCTCAAAATACTGATATCGAATGATTTTTCACACATATTCTCACCATATGCTATCGAATTTGTTAACAGAAAATGTTTATTTTGTTAAAGTTCTAAGCATTCCATCAAGTATTCTTATGAACCTTAAAGCTCTTGTTACCATCCGAAGGTGTAGGATATTTTGCCTTAAAAGATAGAGAAAAATCACTAAGATTCTTTCAACAGAAACAAAACCATCCCCTGTGTCGGATGTTGAAGAAATCAGTTAAAATAACTCTTATTCTGTAAGGCATAAGGTTGTTGAGTTCAATCAGGAACTTCATAAATGTAGGTATGCTGATATTCCGATGATTCTTGCGTATTCCTGAAAACGAAGTTAAAAGGTATGTTAGAACTAATGAAACTATGTTACACAAGAATGGAAAATGGCGGAATGAGGATTAGTTTTACTGGATATACCGAAGAAAATCTTGCAAATATTGATAAAGCATTACATGAAGCAAGCAAGAGTCACATCGTCGTTTTGGATAAGATTATCACTCAATTTGAGCGCCACCAGGAAAAGTCTGAAGTAAGTAACTATTATTTTTCATCCTGTCCTTGATTCTCATATTTCAAGTAATGATCTTCGATCGGAACCCTCCCACAGCATTAGCAGTATTACAACTGCAGTTACTCAACCAAGAAGACTCAGTTCAAAATTATTTTGGAAGAGACTACACCCAGCTCTAGCTCGAAGTGTTGAGCAAAAGACTTGAAAATTCCAAAGTTGTCATTCTCAGTCATACCTTCAATAATAGTCTTGGCAGCTTGTTTAGCAGTGATCTCGGAGTACCAGGAAGTGAATCGATGTGAAGGCATGGGGTACATTCCCGTGGTAATAGTTCCTAGGTATACGGAGGTCGTGTAGATGTTCTTGGTCCAAGTATCCAGACGAAGCTCCTCCGTTAAAGAGTCCATCAGACCTGGTCAGAAAATTAAAACTTTGATTTTTGGCACCAGAGAGAGAAAAACAATAATTTTGCAGGAATTGAAGACTAATAAGTCTGGGATTGGAACTTCTAAACTTGTCGTGCTTAAGTAGTCGACACCATAAGGGGCTGCAATCTGGTTTCGGTAATTTAAGAACACTGTTAATCTATTACCATCCGGTATGGTTGAAATAGTCCTTACCTTTTAGTCCAAACTTTGCTGCACAATATGGAATCATGTCGGCGCACGGCATGAGACCTGCGCTCGAGTTGATTGCCACTATATGGCCGTGCCGCCTTTCTATCATACTTGGCAGGAAGGCTTGGATTACCTGATGGAAAAATAGTCATTCTATATATTCTCATGATGTGTGACGAAAATAACCGTAAAGAAAACTTGGAAGCTCAAATGACAATGATTTTCAAATAAAATGTGGAGAAGTTTCAAGGTATAGCTATACAGTTGGCAAATTACCCAAAAGTGTGCAAGCAGGTTAGTGTCAATAAGTCTCTGGATGGCTTCTTGTCGCAGGTGGCTGATGGGTGCGCAGGCCAGAACTCCCGCGTTGCTCACTATCATGGACACGTCGGACAACTGTCGTCGCATGCGCATCGATACTGCTGCCACTTGGTCGCGGGCCGTCACGTCTATCGTGTAGCCGTAACACTGAGAAGAAATGGTTGTGTGAGGTTAGAGACGGATAAGTGAGCGTCCAGATATCCATGTGTAGATATACCAGTTATCTTTTACCTGGCAAACAGTTTCAGAGGCGAGAAATAAAGGGTATCTTTTACTTTGTCAGTAATAGTGTTTCCAGATGGGTCTGTTCTTCTGAGTTATACTATAAAGTTAAATACTTTCATCTTTTAGAACCATTTACTGTCGGTGTATTGTAGAAGACTAATCACATTCACTACAATTCATAACAGCCTATATCAGCTCAGTTGGTCAAAAATTACGTTCTGTCCTACCTCTCCATCCTTACGACGTATTTCATCGACGACAGCGTTATTTCGCCTAGTGTCTATGTCCCAACAAATCACAGTGGCTCCGTGCTCTGCGAACTGGATGGCCAGTTCCCGGCCCAGACCATGACCTGCGCCTGTTACCTGTCCAAAAGATGGTAAAGTTTATGGATGAACTGTAGTCACACTTTAAGACAAGGCTTGACTCAAAGATCTGTAGAGCTTACATTGCTTTGCTTTTGGGCCTTTGGATGTTAAGACTTTTCTCAATGTTGCTCAGAGTTTGTGTAAGTGGATTCGGTTATTTTATTCTTGTTTATCACTTTGCGACGTTTTTTGCAACGTTCTCTAGCTTACTTTGTAAAAATTAGATAAGATTTAGATTTATCACTTCAACTAGTTGGTTTGGTTATTTAGCTATTTGATTCTTCCAATTTATAGGGTAGTTTTTGTGGGAAAGAGTTAGACAGAGAGAAACAAATTATTTATCTATCAACAATTCCTCGATATTTTTTTGCAATATTTTGCAAGATAAAAACGGGTTCATGACGTACCAAAATAGTTTCTCCGTTCAGACTCTTCATCGTCGCCGGGATGAACACCTTTGCAACAGCCGCAGTACACGTGGAACACAGTTTGACAATCAGCACCAGCGTATCTAAGGTCCACAGGGGCACAGCGCCTAGCCCTCCACTGCCCCACCACGGCAGGATCCATACTTCTTGCAAAACCCTAAACTTCCGTGCCACAGTAGCCACACAACTCACGAATATATTTTTCCTATGCATAAAGGTAAAATAAACCTAATAAAAATATAACTGACAGGTGAGATTCAATTGACAAGTCAGTTGTTGTTTTTATTGTAATAGCCAGTTCATTAACTAAGCATAGAGGATGGAAATAAGGACGGCAAACTGTTTGGCAAAAAATGTGAGCGTAATGAAGGGAAGAAAACTTGCTTTTCGGTTTTGTTATGGGTGGTTTTTTTATGTACCAGTTTCTGCCTTGGGCGACAGTTTTGGTGTAGATAGTAATAGTCAATTTACATACCTTACATAATAATATGTTTTGAACAATACTTAATATTTGGCTACAGTAATGTAGACCTTTTTTTAATAAAAGTTATAACCTTTTATCACCTGCCTTTTCTCGTCAAATTAACGTCAGTCTTGACAGTTTGAGGATCAAAGTCAAGTCCAAGGTATACTTTCTATTTAAATTCCTATTGTTTTTAATTAAGAAAAATGGCGAAACCGTTACAGAAAGAAAGAGAGAACCGGTCTGCCGAGAAGAAAGACCTGACCTTCCACGCGTATACGATATCCCCAGAAAGTGCTCACACATCGATCGTGTTATTAGAGTCAGCAGAACCCGAGATACTATGCCAGGTAAGGATACGAGTATCTTGAACATCCTCCGGCTCCATGTATACAAACCTACTACACCAAACCAATGCAACCCTTGAAAGCCAGAAACTGGCAACCACCAGAAAAGCGCCGAGACAATGAAGCTCGACGTGTCCCGGAGAATGAATTTACCTGTCTTGGATCCTACTTGGATCATTTCCATGGACTCAGGTGGAGTCATTTATGCTGTTGTGCCCAGACGTCATTGCTGTCGACAGCTGCCTACTAACACAAGGGCCACACTACCGTTTATTATCGCGTAAATGGAAGTTCATACGAACTGTTAAAGACTTATCGCGAAAATCAATGATAGGTCGTTTTCTACCGGCCTTTCATTGGCTTCTCTTACATGCTCTGTGAAGTTCTCTCTTTCACATACCGTTTCAAGAGAAATCATCTCATACTAAAAATGTGTAGGAGCCAGTTCACGTCATCTTTTCTCTTTCACCAGACTCTCAGAGCAATAACAAAGTTCTCGGCACAAGATATCCAGAACCGCTACGTGTTATTCAATCTCGATGCTATCAAGTACATCCTTGTGCACGTAGACCATCCAGAGATAAATATTCGAAGGTTTGCGCTGAAAGCCTTGGCACAGCTCTGCCAGTTACCAAGAGGACCAGAGCAGGTGCTGGAGAACTCGCAAAATGTGAGGAAGATTGCTTACATGCTTGTTAAGGTGGGTGCGTTAATCATTTTTATGTTTGCATTTATAACATTTACACTCTTGACCCAACATGCAGCGCTGCAGTGTTTTGCGGATGCTACTGCGCAAAACGTGCCGACAACTTTCAAAAGTGTCTTCAGATTAATTGTTATAAGACCTCCATAGTGTTCCAGTTAATCCTTGATCAAAAGCCTTCTAATGAACTTGAAATTTTCCTATTCGAAATGGTACATCGATACTATGGAATTTTGGCAAATCGGACGTTCGATCTTATGACTCCGGGGAATCAGCTTTGGGGCATATGACAAATCGGAGCACAGTCATGATTTTTTAGTTTTGAAGTGGAATATAAATAATACGAGAAATAGACACAGATTCTAGGCATGCATAGGCATCCGAAAACTCTCTTAAATCTTCTATCCAACAGATGGACGACGTATTCGTTCTAGAATTTGCATCATTAGTCCTCTCAGAATTAACAAGAGAACCTCTGGGCTGCGAGCAGCTGGTGTCGGCTAATATTCTTAGCACATTGTTCTCTAGGATGAAGAATAGCTTGGATCCTGATGTTCAGAAGAATTGCCTTCAGGTAAATCTAAAGTGTATTTTATATCTACCATTACCATTTTGCCAATCAGTACGAGTCTGACTGTCCCTCCCTGGGTAGGAGGACTCATTTCGTCCAGGTCCTTAATTCTTTCCAATCACAACGGTTGTGCCCTACATCCTTTAAATTCCCAAAGAAAAAATTGATAAATCCTTAACTTATTTATTCAACAACACATTGTTTTATCACAAGATTCTAAGCAATCTCCTGGTCGATCCAATATGCGCGGCAGAAGTGACGAAGAACTCCCAGTTCAGCTGGCCATCCCTCTTGGCATTGATGCAGAGCAAGTTCCTGGCCATCCAGCATGCTGCTCTGAGGACTGTGGATCAACTGATCTGCAGATATAAGGATATCGTTGTGCAGAAGACTTTTAGAGCTTCAACTGGGGTTCTGGACCTTTGTGATATACTTGAGGTGAGTTTAAAAATACTTGAAAGAAGGATTTTAATATTAACATTGGTCAAAGGAATATTAGTATTCCATGTCAGTACCTACAAATGAAGAAGGTGCAAGATAAGATACTGAAAGATATTGTTTTGATTGATTTAGTTGCTTATTTTGAATCAATCGGGGATGAGGGAAATAATGTCGTATACCTAATTAAAAATGTCTCGGAACCTTGTTTCAGTAGTAGGTAACGACACGATATAGTTTCATGATCGCAGCCTCTACTCGTAATACATTAGATTGCGGAGAAGATCATTTGTATAAATGTGAGCGTTTTGCTCAAATTGCGTTGTCACTGACATAACCTTTCTCACTTATCTTGATACTGCTACCCATCCCGCTAACGGGCTTTATTCATATATTTTGTAACAAATTCGCAATAAAAATAATTCGTCTTACTCCGACAGTCCTACGAATTCCGCGACGTCCACACCCTAGTCCTGGGTGTCCTCCGCAACTATGTGGAGACAGAAGAGAATGCTCTCCATCTGTACCAATCAGGGTGTATCCTGAGGCTCATAGCTTACCTTGAGATGGCATTACCGGCTATGAAGCCACACTGCCTGGCTGTGCTCACCAAGATGTCTTTCACTGCTAACGGGAGAGATGTGAGTGGAAATTTACGTTACAGTTTATTATACCAGCCCTGGTATTCTTTAACTAGTCGTCGAGGCTGGTGAGGGCCGGGCTGGCGCATTGCTGTATCATTAAAGAATAGTACTGTTAATAAGAATTGGTGGTCAATAATTTATATAATAATTATATAATTATTATTTTTCCAAATAGAGTACTTTTACATCTTTGATCTATCTGTCTAGTTATGAGGACTATGAAAGCTGGAAGAGCAGTAATTGATGTGCACTATAGACAACTGATTTCAAACAAGCATCGATCTTTAACAACACACACATACTTCTTCCAAGAATCGACCTATGTGGATACTTCGTTCATTTACAATCGCACGTAATGAGAGACACTACTGCCAAAATTCTGCATCTTTTGGTCTTTTTAATAAATGACTTGATGAAGATCGCACTATGGGGTAGTGGAGAACTTAGTCGTTGCTTTAGAAAACTTTAATAACTGTGTCCAACAGTGGACCTTTTTCCTCTAAAAAATACAATCTTTTCAAATAATTATATTCTATTTAGGCATTATTCTCGACGGACACTGACCTGGTCTTCTGCCACCAACTCCTGAGTTCAAACGTGGAACTGCTAGCTGACGCAGCGATGGGAGTTGCCAACATGACAAAACTTCTGCCTTCAGCTGTGCGCATGTCTGATACCAACATTATAGAAGCTCTGTGTGGTAAGTTCCGTTTGATTTAATTGTTTGCAGTTCCATATTATCACCAGCCAAACCTTTTCCCAAATAATCCTCTTCAATCCGGTTCTTCTCCAATCTTTTTTTGTGTCGGGAATCAATGTACATTGACCAGCTACTGGGCCGACTCAATCTAGATTTCTCTCCTCTTGTAACGTGGACCGTGCGTTTTCGAACATACAAACCCACACACTCAAAACCTAGATCCGCTTCTGTGATCCGCTCTTACAAAAATTTGTTCCATACAGGGATGAAACCCACAACACGCAGCGCAATAGTCGATTGCTCATTCACTGCGCCAAAAGTGTCGTAATCCAAAAATTACGGCCCGATTGCTTTATCAGACATCTGTTCGTATTATGGGTTTTAGATAAAGAGAAGTAAATATAGAATGGCGAAATAGTCTCCAACCGCACATCTGTCTAATTGACTAAAATAAATCTAACTGCTAGCCGCAGTGTTTCACGTTTCCAGCTATCCTGGGTGACGACGCAGCCGTCTGGTTTTACATCAGAATGAACGCGCTCCGTGCTCTAGCCGAGCTCTGTCGTATCATTCCGAAGGCTGCCTTTAGCCTCGTGGAGCCGAAGACTTTCGCATCACTCCGGGCTATTAACAAGAAATGTGAGTTACTGTTGCGATTTTAATATAGTTTTTTGTGCGATGTTGATTATCTAATAATATTTTTGTGCAAAGATTCGCGCATATTGCGGGCATGTGAGCAGACCATCGATA
Source organism: Agrotis ipsilon (assembly GCA_028554685.1). Taxonomy (NCBI): domain Eukaryota; kingdom Metazoa; phylum Arthropoda; class Insecta; order Lepidoptera; family Noctuidae; genus Agrotis; species Agrotis ipsilon. Next base: position 17,910,939 of record CM052955.1, read on the forward strand.
TGCTCGTAACTGATCGCCGCAGGTAGTCAGACTTTCAATTGTTTACATTTTGCATCAAGCTCAACGTGCCGCTGCAATTACAATTTACGCTTTGCTTTTAACCAAAATCTTCCACTCTAGCCTTTGTTTGGCTTGCTACTCCCACCGATACGGCTCTAAGTCACATTTCCTAAGATGACGTTTTAGCACATCTTTATACCTGAGGAGTTGTCCGTGCTTGCGCCAAGTTGTCTTAAGGCTAGCTTGGATGCCTGCCGGGGTCGCGGGACTTATTTCTATTACCGTGACCCCGGAACATAAAGGGCTACTGAAGGCCACCGTGGATTTTAGTCAGTACAAGTCTGACAGTACCTCAGCCCTGCCCAGGGTTGGAGGTCTCATTTGATGATTTTAACACGAGAAAAAAAAAAAGGCTAGCTTGGATGTGGCAGCCATTTTGTTTGCCTACATTAGAGTGGTTGCTGAATCCTGGGTAGGCGCTGCCCGATAAAGTCCGGTATAAGTATGCAGTGGAAGCTTAAGCCGACAACACAATAGATTCACGATCAAATGTTTGCCAACAGTCAAAGACACGCCGATCGAGGCCCAGCGGCTCGCTGTGCAATGTTACATCAACTTACTAAACTATCATGTCAGTACAAAGGCTATGCTCAACGGGGAGTTCATGGCTGAGCTGCTCAATATAATGCAGGTGAATAAAAACAACTTTGTTTTATTCCTTGTTCACGTCATGACACGACAAAAAAGTTAGACACGATAAGAACGTGTATCAGCTCCTTTCCGTATAATTTTTGGAGAGTTAAGTGCATATAAAATACTGTTATTCAGGTGTTACCAGTTAGGTGGAAGTCGATCCTTAACTAGCCTAGTCCAGAAATAAAGATCAGGTGTGAGGGTGTGAGAGAGAGAACGAGGTGGCACTAGACGACATGCATAGCTGTGGCTCTTTCCCACATTAGACTTACTCTTGTTTTAAAACGTCATGGTAGGCCACCAGGTCTGAGAAGCAGTGAGCTCACGCAAAAGGAACTGGAACTCTAAGCCCTGACGGAACATAGTAAACACTATTTGGCGCCGATCTTCATCAAGATGATGGTCGCAACTCAGGTGGCCTTGGTGAAGCCTACCGGCCCAGTGATACCGTAGGTAGCCTAGCTGTGGTGCCATTGCCCCGGTTGGCTTGAGGGTGAATCTTATTCTCCCAGAAAATAGCTAACATAGCTTCTCATGTACCACTTGACTGATGTTTTCTAGCGCATCGACATCAACCTGAAGATAATGACGTGCACTGTGCTCACTGGTCTCATGACTGAAGAGATCGGGAGAGACTTGTTCACTCTCAAGAAAGGAGAAGAGGTAAGTATTTAATTTTTTTCATGTGGTAGCCCTCCGTCCAGAGAAGAAAAGGTGTGTCAGGGATACTTAAGTATCTAATTTCAAAATCCGTAGTTTCTATCTAAGTTTTAGCCGTTTTCATTTCACTTACGGACCATAAGATTAGTTAAGGACACAAACTAAAAATGAGTGATAAAACTATTGAATGTCAATACATTCAATAGTTTTGTCGCTCTAAGACAATTCTTAGAGCGTTAATTGGGTGGGTAACCCACCAACTGGACTGACTTAGTTTTTTTTTTTTTGTTTACGTGATAAAATCGTCAAATGAGTGACTAAAATCCACGGTATCCTTCAGTAGCTTTTTTGTGTACCGGAGTCGCAGTATACGTATGTCCCGCGACCTATGTCCAGCGACCGGACTGACTTAGTGACTTGGTTCACACGAAGACACTTAGCAGGTAGAGAGAGGTTTTCCAGTAGAAACTGTGCAAAACGTTTCAACAATTTTAATGAAACTCGCTGTTCTCCACGGTTTCACACGCTGCTGTTGTTATACAGTCTGTAGGCTTATCCTTGATACATAAACTATCCAACAAACCGAACAAACTTTTCAAGTTTATAATTATTAGTATCGTTTATGGTCTAACTTTGACCACTGAGGGACCAGTAGTCATAGCTTTCTACCTAAAATAAAATATGATTGTTAAGGTGGTGTCCAATAACTTAACGATAGAGCACATCGGTCTGCGCACAGCTCTGTGCACGGTGATCGCAGCTAGTGTCAGCAATGAGGGAGCTGACGTGTATTTAGAACTCGGGACTATACACTAGTGAGTATGGACGCTTTTCTCTACCTTTTTTTATCGTGTTAAATCAACGACGATACCTATACTGCTAGACTCTTAATAACAGGCGACCGATGTCTGTCAACACATTAGGCAAAAAAGTCTTATATCCGTTTTATTTCGACCACTCCTGTGAGCCGTAAACATACCTTGAGACAGAACAGACCTTGAGTTAGCCAATCGCAACGCATTACCCCGTCCCCCTCGCTTACGTAGTACCTCAGCGAGTTGACAGAATAGTTTTTGTTCGTTAGATCGTGCATGCGGAGTCTAGTAATATATCGTCGTTGTGTTAAATCATCAGGGTAGGTCAGGAGGGACTGTCAGAGTTGTACCTACTGACTAAAATCCACGGTGTCCTTCAATAGCCATTTAAGTTCCGAGGTCACGGTAGCTCATTAGTCCCACGTCCATGCATTTTTACCTACATCAACTTTTATGGATAAATTATGGATTGGCTCTTTAGTATTGTTTTGGGCATTAAGATATCCCAAAGTTCTAGAAAATCGATTAAGTAATGCACAATTAATCAGGTAAGTATATATTGTATAAAAACGAATTTTAAATATTAGATATTAAATAAAAGTGTGTTCCATTCTAGCCAAGACTTGAATGTTACCACAAAATAAATTCGATTTTAATGAAATTCATGTTCCATCCTTTTGCCGGTTACGAAATCTTGGGTCTGTCTACGTAAAAGGGCACTCGATAATAGCCATGCTAAAGTTGACAACATTAGAATAACATGCCTCAGACCATTTGATCACCATCTTATTCCACCCCACCCACTCCAAAGTTTAGTCACTGGCAGTAAGTATTTTAAAATCCCAATTTCTCCATAGTATGGTGGAGAACAAGACAGCAAGATACGTGGTCGGCGCGTGGGAGCCCGCGTTGGAAGCAATCTTCCGTCACCACCCAGCTGCTAAGTTGGCGTATACTGGCAGACTGGACATCAATGATTTTACTCAGGTAATGAAGAAATTAGAATAGCCTTCATGCGACAGTTACTTAATATTATTTCGAATAATGGACATGGCACGAATATCGTTGAAAAACTGAGCAGTTTGAGGGTAGTAAGGGTTTTGACTACTTTCTTTTCGTATCACACACAGGTGAACTACGCACGTCGGAATCAGGTATGACTTCGAGCTACGAGCTAACGTTTTCCGTACCGACACCTGTTTGAACATATAAGCATGTTATGCCGTTCTATAGAAAGAGATAGAAAATAGATAAACTGGTGTGAATGTAATGCTCGCGCAGAGTTAAAAATCCATCCATCTTTTTCTGAAATGAGTAATTGTAACATTCATTCACGTAATTAAGCCTAGGTTCTCTTGTAATTGTATCTTTTATAGTTCCAAAGATAACACACATTAGTCTGATATTATCTTATGTTTTTGACATAATACTTTGTGACTATATTGAATTTGCCAAAAGCATCCGACTCGAAGGACCGTTGCACCTACCCACATAATCATAAAATTCTGTTTATTTTCCAGGAGGGTTTCTATTGTATGAAGGTCCTAGGTGAACGTTTCCCCAGCATGCAGACCATACTGACCAACACGGGCAGGCCGTATTCTCCCGTGTTCCTCGTCATGTTTGTAATGCCTCTGGGGGTTTCGGTCTCCGATATTAGAACTCCTTGTGAGTATGACGTCATGATTTAAGTTTATTTAGAAGAATAATCTCCTCGAAATAAAAAAGGTGTTGGTAGGAAGGTAGGTGGAGACACGATCTCTGCAAGGTGGCCGATAACAATTGGATGATTGTAGCCGGTAATCGAGTGAAATGACATACAATTGGGGCAGGCTAAGTCCATCAGTGGACTGTTATGGGCTGATGACAATGTTAGATTTGGCTCACCAATGTTGACAATAGCCCTTATGGTTAAAATCTCTTCCGACACTTCTGAAGCTTTTCTTCCAGTCGGTTTACGATTGACCGATATGTATAGTTACCCTCGAAGGTTTGTAAACCATTATACAACGGACTTTAACCAACAGATTACAAATCGGAAGAGTTCGGAGGCAGACTTTCAGCATCCATGTCAGGTCGACTGCGGTTCCCGCCCGCGCCTGATGATCATGACTTGAGGGAGTATCTGCTCAAGATGAAACTCTGGCTCGGAGACCCGTTAGTACCGCTTCTACAGTGTCTGCACAAGTTGTAACTTCTAATTTGACGACACGTTTGGCACTGGTCTGCTGCGCTGTGTGCCGCGGGTTCGATTCCCGCACGGAACAAATATTTGTATGATCTGCAGTTGTTCCGTGTCTGAGTGTTCATGTATGTGAGTTTCTATGTTTGAAAACGCACCCACGATACAGGAGAAATTCTGAGTGTGGGGCAACGTTTAAAAAATAAATACTAAATGAGTTTAAAAGTTTATTTGTTTATTTCTCACGATATCTTCTGTTTAGAATCTTAATTTTATTTAAAAATTTAACTTAAAATTAAAAAAAAGTGTCCCTCAATTACTTGATGAATTTAAATAAGAAATGAATGTGAACACACACGTTGTTTTTCAGATCCAAGTCTCTTCACTATTTTGAGATAGAAGACGCCCATTATGAAGTAAGGTAAATCTAAACTACCTACAGCAGTTATATCTTTTTCTAATTCATACAATGCGTGCAGGAAAATGCTCAGAAAAAGGTGGCTGGATACGTAACGCGAAAGTTAGAAAAGGTGCGAGCTTGCGGGCGGCTAGTAATGAATAGCTCGCCGTCAAAGAAAAAAAGGTGGATTTTAAGCCAATAAGATTTAAAATTTTGTTTATAATCATTGACAGGAACTATACTATTGATCTCGGATATTTTTCTATTTCTATGTTTCAATATTTTGACTGGCCTGTTGGTATAGTGGTTAGTGACCCTGACTGCTATGCCAGGGGTCGTGGGTTCGATTCCCACCCAGGACAAATGTTTGTGTGATGAGCATGATCATTTGTTCTGTGTCTGGGTGTAATTTATCTATAATATGTATGTATTTAAAAATATATAAGTATGTTTATCAGTTATCTAGTACCCATAACACAAGCTCTGCTTAGCTTGGGACTAGATGGCGTTGTGTGATAGTTGTGGAATATTATTATTATTATTAATATAATTGTTATCTAGATACCGCAAGAAATGTGACGAAGTAACGTCAACACTGAAAGAACGAGCGCAGTTGTTGGCGGAATTCGTGGCTGAACAGATGAGCGGACTGACGCAGGAGAGAGACTGCTCCATGCCTAGCGTCGACTTGCATCTAGCTGATCTGATGGTGAGTTGATGCTATAGTCCCCGCCATATAAGTCTGGAATAAAGGTCATTGATCCTAATAATAACGCATCGTTAGAATTCCATTATACCATCGTTCGAATTTCAAAATAAAATGTAAGGTCACTGTCGCCTCTTACCACGATTCGTTTATTTTGATCTTGTTACGACACTTTCTTTACATTTTTTCGAATGGTTTAGAAATATTGGAATACATTGGTACACGGGGGTCACCGAATTTTATTCCACACTTATCTGGCTCAAACTATAGAAGTACAAAACATTGTTATTGAAGTACCCAGACCCAGCGTTCTAACTAAATGAATGAGAGCTACTATCTATACCTACACAGCAGAGACCAAAACTTCGAAAATAGTTTTTTTATTATTTTTTCGTGTATATAGGTAACAGTGAGGAACATAATAATATTTGTCATAAATAAAAAGCTGTTAAAAGTTGCTTTTTTTCGTAGTAAACTAATCAATTTTCATCATTTAAGAAAAATCAATAGTACCAAATTTTGGGAAGTAAGTACAGCAATGATGTACAGCAAACTGATCTTCCTTCCTCTAAAAAGGTCTCAAATTCATCTATAATTCCCCTTTTCAGTCGGAGCTAGCATCCCCAATAATAGGTCTGGGCTTCGTGAAGTGCGGTGGTGCACTTGAACGTGCGCTACTGTACAAGGTGCTTGCTGACCGATTAGGCCTGCCGTGTGCGTTATACCGCAGCTCCAGTGCATACGCCTGGTGCGAGGTCGCAGTGCCTGAACTTGACCCGGTAAGTAGCACATTATTTCACTTCTAGGTACCTGTACCCTCAGGACGACGTTTTCAGTATTTGAGACGTAAAGTTACTGGAACTTTGACAATTTCAAATTGACAATTTTCAAGGAAAAAAATAGTTCCTTCTTCGCACACCAGAGGCGCTGTTCCAATTTTTCATACAAAAACGCTGTAAATACTGGAAAGACGCTGTAAAGTAAAAGAGTGAAAACTCGTGCTAGGGGTACTAGTATATATATATTTTCAAGTCGCAAATCCTCCAGTTTCTGAATAAAATGTATCCCAACCAGAAATAAATGTTACAAAAAAAATGAAACTAAAACATAAATACTACCCAGTATCATGGTTGTGAAATTATATCTTCTTTTTGACAATAAATTAGTAGGACAATGTTGAGCTCTCTTATGTTTAAAACCGAAAATTAAGCTATTGAAAAAAAAAACAAACGCAAGGATGTTTAAAGAGAAATAAAAGATTCAGCTTCTGAGTGTGAGTATCGGACCTAATAAGTAAAGCCAACGACGATATATTACTAGACTCCGTATGCACGATGTAAGAAACAAAAACTATTCTGTCAACTCGCTGAGGTACTATGTAAGCGAGGGGGACGGGGTACTGCGTTGTGATTGGCTAACTCAAGGTCTGTTCTGTCTATGTTTACGGCTCACAGGAGTGGTCGAAATAAGACGGATATAAGATTTTTTTGTCTAATGTGTTGACAGACATCGGTCACCTGGTATTAGGAGTCTAGTAATATATCGTCGTTGAGTAAAACATTTGGAAAGTAAGGCATTTGGAGGACTTATCCAGAAGATGCGGGTTCAAATCTCAGTCGCAGCTGAATTTTACTTTCCTCAAAAAACATTGTCATCTTCTCAATCAATCCATCAGTCGATCAATTCCATAACCCATTCTGTCTCCACAGACAGAAGAATACGAGCAGCCTCAGAACTTCCCAGCAGGTCTCCTCCGTACTAACTACGTAGTGGACCTCATACAACGTCCAGGACGATTGATACCACGCGGTGGACGAGAGGCGCGGCTCATATGTGGCCCTGTGTGTTCTCCGCCTTATACCGCTAAGGAGTTGCCTGAAGTTTGTCAGTGTGAGAGACGAGCTTGACGAAGAGATTAGAAGCCTGGAGTGTCTGAGAACGAGTTGGTTTTTAGCTGCAAGACGTCAACTGCTGTTGTAGTCTGACTTAGGCGCGTTTCCGTGACAAACAACATTAACTAACCTGCATAAAGGTTATTACTTGTACTGTCAACCAACTCAGTTAGGAACATCGCCACTTGTAAACAAGTAAAACATTCATGTAAGATACTCGTATACAAGTGTGACGTCATACATGTGTATTCACGAGTGTCGTAATGGAAACACCATTAAGCCTTGTTCTAGGCCACGCAGCGCGTCCAGCGATGCGTTATCGCGCCTCTTATACTTGAACAAGGCCTTTAATTATTATTTAGTTTTAAAACGGGATATTTACCATGTTTATTATTTGTTTTGAGTTTCCGATATTTCGGCACTGTTGCATGATTGAACCACTGGGTCCCAGGCCCTCGATATTTACATAATTGATGAACCCAGTGGTTCAATTATGTAAACATCGCAAAAGCACGGTAACTAGTTCGCGAGCGGATACAGTGAGAACAAAATCGGAACAAAATCGTGTAGTGAGTGAGACGAGTGGCAATAACAGTGGTGATGAACGCAAAAAACGAACGAGAAGGAGGGTAGACCGATTTGTCTGCTCATAAACATCCACCCGCAATATCTTCAGTTCATCCGTGATCATGGCGCTTGCAACAGTGCCGAAATATCGGAAACTCAAAACAAATAATAAACATGGTAAATATCCCGTTTTAAAACTAAATAATAGTTATAGTTACCATGTCAGTCTAAAAACTTACAAGGCCTTTAAATGTCGGGTCAGCGCAATAAGTTCTTTCTTTGGTTAAGGCTTTGTTAACTCTTTTTTTCGTTCATGATATTCCTCAAACAATCCATCTTCATTTGTTTCTTTTTCTTCTATTATTTTTATCTCATTTGTATTTCATCAAGGCGTTTAGGCGCTTGCAAAAATATTTTGATTCTTTTAATGGAAAAACTGTGATTTTATTTTAGACTGGCCACATCTATTCATAAACTATCATGTAGTAGATGTTATAATTATTATTTTATTAATTATCAGATAAAATAAACAGAATTTTCATATTAAATATTAATTTTATTCCAAACTTACACAGCATTATTCGTTCAGTGCCATGAGAATACATTTCTACAATAAATATAATATAACTAGCGGCCCGTCCCGGCTTCGCACGGTTGGAGGACCCGGTCTAAAACCCGGTCCCGATGGTTACAAACACAACAAAAAGAGAATTATCCGAATCGGTCAAGCCGTTTGCATGTTATGTCGTGACAACGGAAAACGGGTTTCATTTTTATATATATAGATTAGTATCAAAACTCTTAATACAAGGCACTATAGTACTTAAGACACATTGCACAAGGTTCAAGATGGACGGACAATTACGATCACAAACATTTATGCTTATAAACTAACTATATTTTAGGTGATACTGCTACTTTTACGTTCATAAGATAGGCTATTTAAATTAAAAATCCCTTTATTATTTTATTGGAATGGCAATCGGAATGTATGGTGGGATATTCTTATTTCATTTTCTCGCTTTAGTTCAATGTAGATGGCGCCACAAAAGCTTGTCCCAGTATAATTATATTTCATGCTTTAACTGAGTCACGCTAGCTTATAACATGAATTGATTTGTTAAATAGTTGACCCCAATTTTGAAAATAATTCCCAGTAAATAAGGCATTTATTTTTAGGGTTGTTTAGCAATTATCATGATGAAAGAACTTCAAAATTCAGAATCAGTAACTAGAACTTTCTTAAGAAGGAATCTATAAGACTGCATTTGATTAAAATTATCGATGGTACTATGTAAAATGAGCCTTATTTCTAATATTTTACAGTGCAGTATCAACCTTACGTTATTACAAAATAAAATTTCCTTAACACATAAATAAAAAAAAGAAATAATTTATACCTTTTAGGTAACAATACATTGCTCTGGTGATAAAACTTACCAGTTAATAGTAAACGAATCGAATTTGTTCCAATACTAACGAAAATATTCGTTGGAATTAATTTTAACCTAATTTAATTTGATTTTTGTAGTAAAAATGTAAAAATACACAACCTGTGTAGATAAGATGGTGACTTAAAACAATTCAGTCTAAATACAATGTGGAAATGGCATCTTAGATAGATAATAGTTGCAAAAGACAGCTACAGTGATTTAACATGTTTAACTAACAAAATACAGTTGAAAATCTTTTAATAGCTAAGGACACGTTTTTGATCAAAAACTCGCCGTACTTAGGTAAAACATATAATACCTAAATTTTTTTTATAAATAGCTGAAAACTGTACAGGATTTTAATGAATTGTTAATTTAGCTACTGATCAAAACAACTGGGCCTAAGGTCTCGTTCAAGGACACAGTGCATCAGGGGGAGCGAGCAATAGTACGTCAATTGTTACCACTTATCCTTGAACGTTCTAATACATCGCCGAAGTTTGTTTTTCCGGCGACCCGCTCCGCCCGACGCGCCGCATTCCATTGAACGATGCTCAAGTAAGCTTAAAGGTAAGCGTCCACAGGTCCGCATCACACGTATGGGACGCATCGCACGTAACGGATTTTAGTTTGCCTCGTATGAAAACTCATACAACAGCGTCCACTGATCCGCACGGTACGGACTGCTTATCGGCAATGTCTACATGCGATGCGTACCGATGACGTCATACGGAATGTCGATCACCGGACGCGATGCCCTAAATCTAAATGTGGCATTGGCAATCCATTGCTGATACTCAAGTCGGCTATCCGATCGCTGCCGATATAGCAGTCTAATTAATCCGTTTGATGCGATGCGTCCGATTCGTGCGATGCGGACGTGTGGACCCTTACCTTTCTACTGCGTTTTAACCAATCGATCGTCGCATGATGGAGAGCAGACAAACTACTTCTGTTAATTGTAATTTGTGTCTGCATTTGTTTACATTAAAATTGCAGGTGTCGTGCCATTTATAGAGAGATTTTTCAAATAATTATATGTAGAAGCACAGTGTTACAAGATAATTAGACAAAACAGTGCTCTAAAGCAGTGAAGAGGTATACAAGTATTAAGAATACGCATAACGGTTGTGTTTATAATACTTAATATGTAATTATAATAAAAGCTGCACTTATGTTTTTACAAAAATGTTTAAAGCTGCCTTCTAACGTCGTTACTTATTCTAAAACATTATACATAGTATCTTGAACATTACGGTGGTCAGGAATGTCAAAATTATAGTTATAACTAAGTTCATCAATATTCCGATGAAATGAGAGGTCTAAAAATTCTTTTTTTAAATTATTGTACAACTTGCGATACAATTATTATATTGTATCAATTATCAACTCTATTGCTGGAACAATAGAATAGTGTTCCATTTTACGAATATTATCGAAATTTCTAGCTTCTAGCTTAGCGATAGGCCCGAATCATTTATACCACTAGTATCGGATGGTGGTAAGCGAAGATTATGATAAATTGGCCATTTTAGACCCTCGGCCTAGTTGGCTACTGCCCAACAGTTGTTTACCGGTAATTCTTTATAATTAAATTGCCCCTAATGTTATTTTTGTCGACTTGATTATGTCCATTACAGCATTCTAAACTCTAACATTGTCTTCATTCGTTTTAAACTTGTTATATTCCGTAAAATATAAGAGATCGATTCTACGTTACGTTTTGATAACTCATTAATTCTTAGGGAGTTTACCAAGGGCGGCAGCGATTCGATCGAACAAGTGAAAATCAACCTTACCACTACGGCATATGGCATAAAATGATAGATGAAAAGCAACGATCGCCACGACGACTTCAAGTAAATCGAATTGCATCATTATATCGTATTAGCAAGGTCGATTTTCATTTTTAGTTTGTAGAAATTGCTCGAACCGCGTCATAGGTAAGCTCTCGGGCCTTAGTATATGAACAGGGTGATAAAGCGTCCAGCGGGGCGATCAGCGGAGCGATCAAGTGTCGTAGGAAGTAAATACACTCTTCCGGTCAGTACGCCCTCTACTCCGGACCCTCATCATCATCATACAAGCCGTAGGCATTCGTCCACTGCTGAACATAGGCCTCCCTTATAATGAATAAAAAACGCTGCCCGCCCCGCTCCGCTCAACGCTCGACTCAAGCAAGCATTCTCATATACTTTTCCATTAAAATATTGTCGAATACCGTATTACAAATTGATGATGGTCCACATTAACCTCTTACTTCTGGAAGTCATGGAGAAATCTCTACCCACCAGTGTGATACATAACAATAACTACTAGCGGCCGACCATGACTTACAACGTGAGTAGGTAGGCTGTGGGAAAGAGACAGCTATACAAGTCGTCTAGCGCCATCTCATGCCCTGAGCGGAACTACTCAAGGTTTAAGACGTCATGGTAAGCCACCTGGTCTAAATCCTTATACAGTAGTCTGTGGTACTCCATGTACTATTTGCGTCCTAGATCTAGCTCTCGGCAGAGGCTCGGGCACCCGCGATACAGGACCTTCTTTGAGAGATAGAGCTGATCCCGTTGACGCTTCAGAAGGTGGCCGGGACAATTGGAGAGTTGCTGGTTGGCTTATCTGTGGATTAAATGAAATAGTAAGTGTGGATAGTGAAAGGAGAAATAGTACATTGTTTACCGAGAGGAGAAAGTGACCGATTACCGTCGAGATCGGGAATCGCATTTTCTCTCGAGTGATACATAGTGCTTTATACTACACCTACGGGGAAAATAAATTACTTTCTACGAAAACTGAATCCTCAAACAACATACTAATTGAAAATGGCGCCAATGGCTTCTGCAATTTTCACATGTTCTTTTTTAAATTGTTTATCCTGCCGCCGCAGGGTCGCACTGCCAGCTCGACACCATCCAACACACAGCTAGTGGCCAGTGTCATTTTGCGAACTTGGAGATAAAAACTCACAGTAAAAACTTTTTGGCTTTTAATATTTAGGTTACCGGCGCATAGTCTTACGCAAAATTAAAAAAGAAAAACCACGTAAGAAATGGATTTTCATACACTTTTCTCTCCCGCTCAGATGCGTTTTCTCCCCGCATATTTGGTCGATATGCAATGACGTACTTTGGTATACTCCCAACGGCCACCACTAAAACCGGCCCCAGTGGTGGCCGTTAGAACAATTACTTATTTTTTGTCCCAACGGCCACCAGTGGCGGACGTTGGGTCATTCCAAATAATATTTGTCTCAACGGCCACCACTGGGGCCGGTAAAAATATATTTCCCGAAGAGATACTTGCAATTTTAGAAGAAACTTAAAATAATGGAACTACTCATTATTTTTATTATCACTAGTTCCATTTTAAAGGAATCTGGAAATAATGTTGAATTTGCCTTTTTCGTTGACTAACCAGCAAAAGTACTAGGCTAGCATAAGTTCAAAGTGCTTTTTATTTAAATATTTCTTGGCAGGAATAGTGTACCTGAAATTGTCTTGTATTGACTGAGAAAAATTTAAATAAATACCACTTTGGACTTATGCTAGCCTAGTACTTTGTGACCATGTAATCTAAATCTAGTAAATGCTATAGTTAGATTACATTGACAAAACACTGAAAATAAAATAAATATTATTTGGTTCCAACGTCCGCCACTGGCGGTCGTTGGGACAAAAAATAAGTAATTGTTCTAACGGCCACCACTGGGGCCGGTTTTAGTGGTGGCCGTTGGGAGTATACCCGTACTTTCTACCGTAAATTTGATAAAGTATCAAGGTACCTTGATACTTTATTACTTGATTCTTTCCAAGCAGGTGTACGGTGTAGTATAAAGAATATTAAAGTCGTTCTAAGATCGGGATATTTTTAATGTTATTTAAGTAGAACAGTTAGTGATGTTTGAAAAGATCAAAAGTTGATAAATTGTTTTGGGGAATGATGGGTTAGCAACCTTTCCCTGAGAAGAAATAACTGGAGAGGTACTACTAGTTCATAAAGATTTTCAGTTACAAAAGAGTGTTTACAAGAACTAAAGCTATTGTTTTAACGTTTCAATGAAAAGTTGTACTTAATACCATATCAGATAGTTGATTTATTAATCCAACCTTAAAGCCCGGTTTCCATTGCAAACGGAGCGGACACATTAATAGCTCAGCGGGTGAAAAGAGTAAAAATGAGCTAGCTCTGGGAACGTAAAAACTATTTGTTGGTGGAAATGCAAGTATGCAGTTTGCGCTTGCGAGTTTAATGAAGTCATTAATGGGTCCGTTCCGCTCGCGGTGGAAACCGGACTTAAGACCAAACTAAACACGATTCACATCTACTTACAGTTCGACTTAAAGGTTGCGGTGTATGTGGCTTCTTGATCGGCACATCTCTATACTCATAGATATTGTCTCTGGACCGCGTGTTGTTGTCTATGCCGCTCTCTTCAACTTCCGGTACCATAAATATGTCTCCGTCGTAGTATCTGTCGGTTTCTCTGAAATAAGGTTATAGACAGATTATTAATCGTTTTTTTTAGCTACAGAGAGAATGATTACTTAAATAGATAATATATTTTTTGGGCCCAGGCCTTGATTAGTATAACAAAGACAACACTAAACTAAGATACAGTCCTTTCACCATTGACTCAAAAATAACCTTATTACAGTGAAAATAAAGTTACGATTTTGACAGTTAAATAACTATGAAAGAATGTAATAGGTACATACTTCGATCATTAATTACAACTAGATACACAATCTCGTACAAAAACGAACTAAAAACTACTCAAGTAGGTTCGTAAAATAGAAAGAAATTAAATGGACGGAGGCATGTTTACGTTCCGAACGTTGGAACAGTTCTAAACTAAAAGAATGACCAATCTCAGATTAGGTCATTGTTTTGGTGAGGACGATTTTTAGAATAGAATAGAATAATATTTATTGTAAAACATGAGTATGCATCAAAACAAGGTGCAAGGTCTTAAAATAACAAATTGATCTGCATGTTTTGCCAATTATGGCGTACAATAATAGCTTTACATTTTTTGGTTTAGAGGTAACCGAAAAAATATAGAATTTGAGTCTACACAAATTTAAAACAACTTAATGCTAGATAAATAACAAAGAAAAATATAACACACAAAACGGGGAAATTTTATAAATTGCAAATAAGAAAAAAAGTTACAAATAAATTAATTGCTATCATTTAAAAACTCCGATATGCTATAATAGCATTTAGCTGTAAGATATTTTTTTAAATGTACTTTAAACAGAGCAGTAGGCATTTGTTTAATAGATTTTGGGATTTTATTATATATTACAGGTGCTAAACAAAAGATACTTTTTTGCATCAATGCCGTGGTTGATCTTGGTACGCACAGTCTATTATTGTCTCGTCTATTACGAATAGAGACGTCTGATATTTTCTTAAATAAATTAGGATTTGTTTTGTCGCTGATTGTGTATCTAGTTGTTATTCATGATCAAAGAATACATACAAATAAACAACACAATTTCTACAAGCGTTTATATGAGACATTTCGCAATAGATAATTTTATATTAGTAGTTTTTTATAGAATTAAATAAGCAGGTGTAAAAAAATCGAAATTATGAATCGAATTTTCATTTTGACACGCGAGATGTCCTTGTGCTATTGTGAACTGTCTCAAGCACTACAAGCTTATATCTAAATGTTAGTTTCACCTACTTCACCGGTACCATTTTCCATTTTGGAGGTACAGCCCTGTTAAAAAGGAATTTTAGATTTGTTAGTACATGAAATTAATGGTGGAAATATAGATTTAGGTAAACAAGAAGTTTTCTTCAAAAGCACCTAATGATATAATTACCGAAATCCTTGTATATTTCTTAATAATTAACAATTATAGCTACCCTTTTTGTTAGTAACAAATTAATAAAGAACACAGAGAGTACATACCTCTTAGCGTTTCTCCACAGCATACAGCACACGACCAGCAACACTATGAGTATGAGACAGGCGCTGGACACCGACCAGAATGCTATCTGTAGAGGCTGCTTCGGTTCCCACCAATACTAGAAATTGTTAAGATTTTGGTCAAAAGTAAGTTTACAAGTTATAAGTTTGTGCTTGACTTATCGTATTTACGGAGATAAACGATGACTATATTCTTTATATTATATTATCAGCCAAAGAGCACAAATCCTCCGGGTCCTGTCCAGTCCGCATCCATCCGCTGCCAGCCTCATTCTTCAAATCATCTCGCCATCTTGCAGCAGGGCGTCCTACACTACGTTTGCCCATTCGCAAATGCAAATGCACATTCCTCTAGCCCATGTTTGCACGCAAAATACCCGCATATGATGTGGAATTGCGGATACCAGCCCGTTATACAATGCACGTGTCTGCTACATTTACCATCTTTCTGTCTACAGACGTAGCGGACCATATTGTTTATGGTAGTTCTGAAGGTTTAAAAGACTCATCTATCAACCCTCTTGAGATACGTTGAATCTTAGTAATCTCTTCAATTTTAATAATGAAATCTCTTCTCGTGACTCTTTGTTGCGGAGACTTTTTGCTTCCCAGTCGAATGTTTTTTTTTTTAGTAGCCTATTCTGTGTCCGGGCAAAGGCCTCTCCTTTCTCCTTCCAAACCTCTCTATTTTAGGCAATTTCGGCCATGTTTGTCGAGTCGAACATATATGGGAGAGCGCTGATTACGGTAGTCACAAACCCAGTCAAATACTATGAAGATTATCCAACCACTACTAGGAACTATTTGTCAACATAATCAGGACACTGACATCGGAAACTCAAAAAATGATAATAGTCGTGTTAAATACTTCGTTTTAAAATAATAATTTGTCAAGTTACCTCAGTGATCGGCGGGTACGTAGGCACAAGTCGTCCAATAACAGTAGGTAGGTACATGGTCCAGAAGGCCAGCTCAGTCTGTCTGTAGTTGAGCTGGATGCTGGAGTTGAAGGTGGTGTTGAGGTTCAAGTACCGCAGCTGACCGACCTGCGCCTGCTCGAAGTGCAGGCCGAGCACGCGGGAGCGGGTCGGGTTGCTGGGAGAAAAAGTTGGTTTTAAGTGTCTAAAGTTTGCCGATTTGTTAAGGGAACTATAAAGCTTTTGAAATATAAAATGAAGAGAGGATCCATTATGTTAACAATAATGTACTGTTACATGTTTCCATCTGAATCTTGAATTAGTTTGATAGTCATAAGGCAGCCGTCATAATAAGTGATGTTTGTATCACTGTCTCAGATATGTTTAAAATCTCGCAGTTATCCTTTTTTAAATAAAGCTTAAAGAAAATAGTTTTGTTTTTTCACTAGTTTCCTCAAATTTCAATGCACGACATAATGTGCAGTCTGTGTTGTTTTTTAACATGTATTGTGATTCATTTTGTTTATATGCATAAAACCCAAGTTACGACAATAGTCCGGTCCTAACTTGATGAAAATTTAAATCAGAAAATGATAGAAAAGATGTTAAATTTTGTTTACGCGAGTGTGAGCTGAGCCTAAATCATGTATCTACTTATAGCTATCGAACTATATACAGTCCATTAATATGTGAGGTTAATATGTACCATCAGTAGAAAATAAAAGTTCAAAGAGACCACACGTATTTCACTAACAAAAATTCCCGTCGAAATAAAAACAACCTTATTGCTTTAGTCATATGGTCCTTATTGAACCGGATTTGGGTCACCGCCTGACCCAGTGCCCGCGCGTGAGAACAATAGCATTCCTGAGCGATAAGGATTTCGGAGAAGTGTTTTTTAAGTCATTAGTGAGTTTTGCAAAAAACGGACATTACAATTAGTTGTGAACTTTAAATTACTGTGAGACATTATGGATTATGTTGTTTTAGTATTACATTGAGTGATCGGTTATAACGAGTTATAACGCGAAAATACAAGCTAAAACGTACGTACATAAGTGCCGAGGTTACGGAACTTTAACTAACTGACTTTGTTACCGAGTTAATTTGAGTACCTACGTGTGGAATAAAAAACGATGGAAGATCTTCTGGTGTATCAAAACGAACTTCTAGAAAACTTAAAGAAAGCTGAAAGGAACTATAAGAAAACGCCTAAAGACAGAATAAAACGGTCTTATATTGAAACAAGAATAGAACTTCTAGAAACATTATGGAAAGAATTTAAAGACGGCCATAAAAGCGTTATTTTGAAGGCCACGGAGGAGGAGAAAGATAATTCTTATTTTGAGGATGATATTTGTGAAGTATTTGAAGAATTGTATATCAACTACAAATCTATGTTGAAGGAAGCACTTCAGCCTTTTCTAGAAAAATCCACTTCACAACCGGCTGTATGTTCGCAACAATTTGGTTCCAATACCGACGTGCGCGACTTCAAAAACAGAGGAGTTAACCTACCCACAATAAAGATACCCACATTTACGGGAAAGTATGAGGATTGGCAAACGTTTTATGATCTATTTTCCACACTTATCCACAACAATGAGTATTTATCTCCTGTCCAGAAACTGCATTATCTAAAGAGCAATTTGTCAGGTGAACCAGAGGCGCTGTTACGCAATTTTTCTACTACAGACGCTAATTATGACGAGGCGTGGAAACAACTACAAAAGCGTTATAGTAATAAAAGGTTAATCGGCTACGCCATTTTGAAGACCTTATTTTCTCAAAAACCCATACAAACAGAATCGGCTGGTTTAATCAAACAACTAGTAGACACAACTTCGACTTGTTTGAAGTCATTGGAAAATATCGGCTTGGACTCCTGGGATTTCATTATCAACTACTTAGTTATGTCAAAACTAGAATCTGAATCGATTAAGCTCTGGGAACAACATATTAGTACGAGTAATGATGAGACAGTCACGTGGCCTGAACTACGAGATTTTTTAGAAACAAGATTCAGAGCGTTAGAAATGTTGGAAACTACTAAAGTGAAAAGTGTGCAAGCCAAACCATCAACTAAACCTAAAGTTTTCCATTCAAATGTCGCTGATAAGGAGACAAGGTCCGAAATGAAGTGTGCCTTATGTAGTGGTGAACACTACATATATTCCTGCAAGAAATTTAGTGATATGTCTGCCAAGGACAGACAGGAATTTGTTCAAACGAAGAAACTTTGCTTCAATTGCCTCGCGCCATCACACTCCGTGAGCAGGTGTCGGCAGTCGGCGTGTTGCAAAAGATGCGGACGGCGACATCACTCTCTTCTGCATTTTGAAAGAGAGCAGAGGACAGAGAAAACAAAGGAAGGTGACACTGCAACTGCAGGTACAAGTAACCAGTTAACAACAGGTAAGCCTATTTCTGTAAGTAATGAGACGCAAGTTGTAACCAACTTCTCTAGTGAAAGAGTACAATCAAACAGAGTTCTATTAGCTACCGCTAAAGTGTTAGTAGAGAGCAGAAATGGTTGCAAATATATTGTGAGAGCATTGTTAGACCAAGGTTCGCAAGCTTCATTCGTTACAGAAGCAACGGTACAACTACTTAATCTTAAACGTAAACCAGTAAGTGGCTGGGTGTCAGGGGTGGGAGAAAGACAAACGAGAATTAAATACAGTGTTTCATTTAATGTCAAATCATGTCATAATCCCAATGAGTCAGTGCGAGTAGAAGCGTACGTATTGCGTTCGCTAACAACCCTGCTGCCTTCTACTTATTTAGGTATTCCAGAGTGGTCAGATCTTCGAAGTTTAGAGTTAGCAGACCCAGGGTTTGCCACACCAGGGAGAATAGACATTCTCTTTGGAGCCGAGGTATACAGCGATATATTAGTTGACGGTGTTCGAAAGGATCCTATGAGCAATTTGTTAGCACAAAACACAATCCTTGGCTGGGTACTGTCAGGTAAGATGTCAAGAGAGGTCACTTCAACAGAGAGAAACTTTACAAGTCTGCATGTGCAACTTAAAGAAGATGACATGCTTAAGCTATTTTGGGAATTAGAAAACGAGCCGAACACTATAGAGAAGAGATTTTCTAAGGAAGAAGAAAAATGTAAAGAACATTACAAAGCCACAACCATCAGAGATAAGGAAGGAAGATACGTAGTGAAGCTGCCATTTGGGGAAGAAAATGCAGAACGTCAACCTGTTGGTCTGAAGGAGATAGCTACTAAAAGACTCGAATGTTTAGAAAAGAAGTTTGCGAAAAATAATAAGTTGCAGGAAGATTATTATAAGGTCATGAATGAATACATAACTCTTAAACATATGGTTCAAGTACATCCTGCTGATATTGACAACCCTAAAGCGGTATATCTTCCACATCACGGTGTAGTAAGAGAAGATAAAGAGACGACGAAACTGCGTGTGGTGTTCGACGCTTCGTGTAAAGGTATTAATGATATTTCTCTAAATGACAATTTATTAGTGGGTCCTAAACTTCAACAGGATTTACGTCACATCTTAATGAGATGGAGGACTCATAAAATTTGTATAACAGCAGATATTGTTAAAATGTATAGAATGGTGCGTGTAGCAGAGGAAGACACAAACTATCAACGATTGTTATGGAGACCTTCACCGACTGAGTCAATTAAACACTACAAATTGGAGAGACTGACCTTTGGTACAGCATGTGCACCTTACCTTGCGGTGAAATCATTACAGACACTGGCAGACGATGAAAAATCAAAATTTCCAGTCACTGCTAGTATTACAAAGAGCGATTTTTTTATGGATGATCTATTGACAGGTTGTGAGACAGAAGAGGAAGCTGTTAGTATTTACAATGACTTGAATAAACTATTGAACTTAGGAGGCTTTGAGTTGCAAAAATGGAGCAGTAACAATGAGTATGTGTTGAATTATATGGGTAAACATAAACGAGATGATCAAGAACTACCTCTTAAGGTCAATAGCTTAGTCAAGGTATTAGGAGTTAGTTGGAATCGTACATCAGATAGTTTTTCATATTCTCTGAACTTACCGGACCCAAATGAGAAAATTACGAAACGACAAATTCTCTCTGATGTTGCAAAACTATATGATCCGCTAGGCTGGATAGCTCCTGTCGTTGTTATTGCAAAAATCATGATTCAAAAGTTGTGGAAACTAGGAATGGAATGGGACGATCCTGTTAGAGGAGAGTTGCTAGCAGAATGGTTACACATTAGACAAAATTTGATTCACCTGAAGCATATTGGTATACCAAGGTGGTTACACTGTTATCCCACAACTACAATAGAGTTGCACGTTTTTGCAGACGCGTCACAGGCAGCGTATGGTGCTGTAGTGTACGCTCGAGTGGTCCACGAAAACAAAGTATACGTAAATCTTATAACAGCAAAAACAAAGGTCGCTCCTGTCGATAAACAAATTTCAATTCCAAGATTGGAACTCTGCGGTGCTGCATTAGCAACTAAATTAATTTTTGAGACATCTCAAGTAATGAACGTAACTAAAGATAAATTATACGCATGGACAGACTCAACCATAGTGCTAGCCTGGTTGAAAGGTGGGCCAAGTCGTTGGAACACATTTGTAAGCAATCGAGTGTCGGATATATTAAATATCCTAGATTATGAACAATGGGGTCACGTGTCTACCGATACAAACCCTGCAGATTGCGCCTCTAGAGGTTTACAAGTTCCAGAATTGTTGAATAAATCACTGTGGTGGAATGGCCCAACCTGGTTGTCTGCACAGGACCTGAACATGAATGTGATAGAGATAGAAGACACACAAGAAGAAGAAAAGATTAGAAATGTAACTGCTTTAATGAGTCTAAAAGAGGATTTTATTTGGACCAAGTTTTCTGACCTATCAAAAATGCTTAGAGTTATCTCATATTGTAGAAGATGGTTAAAATTTAAGAAGGAAAAGAATCAGTATAATAAAATTATTACAACAGAAGAGATTACTGAAACATTAAACATCTGTATCAAACAAACTCAAGGTATGGAATTCAAGGAAGAAATAAAATGTTTAAAGTTTCAGGGCTGTGTACTAAAACGAAGTAAGTTACGTAATCTTAGTCCCCTTATCGATGATAAAGGAATTTTAAGAGTTGGCGGTCGTATCCAAAGCTCAGATACTGGATACGACACAAAGCATCCAATAATTTTACCTACTAAGAGTCATCTTAGTAGACTAATAATTATTGATGTTCATCAAAGAACAATGCATGGAGGGCCACAAGTAATGTTAAACTACCTGAGGTCAAAGTACTGGATAATGAGTGCCAAGGATCAAGTTAAAAGGTGTTATCGAGAATGTATTATCTGTCGGAGATATTCGAGGAATAATTCTGTACAATTAATGGGACAATTACCGGAAGTACGAGTGAAACCCAGTCGACCGTTCAGGTCATCTGGTGTAGATTACGCTGGACCCATTAATATTAGATTTTCACCTGGCAGAGGAGCTAAATCTTACAAGGGCTATATTTGTCTCTTCATTTGCATGGTGACCCGCGCCATACATCTGGAAGCCGTCACGGATCTGACTTCTAAGGGATTTATTGCTGCTTTCAGGCGCTTTACAGCAAGACGAGGTCACTGTCAAGACCTTTATAGTGACAATGGCACAAATTTTGTGGGTGCGGACAAACTTTTGAGGGATTTATTTGATAAGGCAAAGTCTTCTGTACCAAGTGAGATAGCAGAGCTCTTAACGAAAGAACGCACCACATGGCACTTCATACCTCCTCATGCGCCAAACTTTGGAGGCTTGTGGGAGGCCGGTGTACGCAGTACGAAAACGCATCTAAAAAGAGTAATCGGAGATAGCACACTGACTTACGAGGAAGTTTCCACTGTGTTAGCACAGGTGGAAGCATGTTTAAATTCACGTCCACTTAGCCTTTTAAGTGACGACCCCAATGACCCTCTTCCCCTGACACCAGGACACTTTTTGGTTGGTGAACCTCTATTAAACATAACTGATGAAAATGATACTGTGTGTAAAAATGTTTCAAATCTAGAAAGATGGAGATTAGTACAAAAAATGGTCAACGACTTCTGGAACAGGTGGCATAAAGAATACCTTGTTAATCTAAATAAGAGATACAAATGGAACACAAAACAGCCTGATCCAGAAATCGATGACGTAGTTGTTCTTAAGGAAGATAATATTCCACCAAGCAAGTGGATATTAGGTAGAATTGTAGAAAAACATGTTGGACCAGATAATCTTACTCGTGTTGTTTCTGTGAGATGTAAAAACAATATTTTGAAACGTCCTGTACATAAAATATGTGTCTTAACTAAATAAAAATTATATGAGTGTGAATCAACTTAACCTAATTACAACCTTAACCTAAATTAAAAAATAATGTACTTACCTGCAATGTTGTTTTGGTTACTGTTACTTCTTATTTACATCTATAAAATTAACATTAAACTTATAATAATTGAGTGAGTGTAACTAGTGTACTTACCTTATTGCGTTACCGATGTAACGATGTTATATATTATGTACCTACCTAACCCTAATTATATTGTGTACAATTAAGTAGATTAAGTACATTTTAGGCATTGTGTATTCTTATAACTTTATGAGCATCTAGTTATTTAGATTCAGTTGTTAACAATGTTATTACTATGTATTTTCTTTATATTTTTTATTGAGTCACTTCAAAGAACTGCGTTCTTTGGGGGGCGGAATGTTTACGCGAGTGTGAGCTGAGCCTAAATCATGTATCTACTTATAGCTATCGAACTATATACAGTCCATTAATATGTGAGGTTAATATGTACCATCAGTAGAAAATAAAAGTTCAAAGAGACCACACGTATTTCACTAACAAAAATTCCCGTCGAAGTAAAATCATCCTTATTGCTTTAGTCAAATTTAGAAACGAGAGTATAATACTTATTACTCACCCAAACCTAGCAAAATCAGCATAAGTCTTCATGAAAAAGTGACTCATATTCCGATCATTGTTGGTCCAAACTTCTCTATCAATCCTTTGCTTCGTCGGGAAGAACTCCTGGTCCATGAAAGGTGCTCCAGTTAAGAAGTAATGTTCAGTATCGTGGGCATATTGCCTCCATTCCGGCCACCTGAAGGCTTCCACAGTGGTGTTCAAGACATACATGTAGACTGG
The DNA here is from genome assembly GCA_028554685.1 of Agrotis ipsilon. NCBI lineage: Eukaryota > Metazoa > Arthropoda > Insecta > Lepidoptera > Noctuidae > Agrotis > Agrotis ipsilon. The sequence goes on from CM052955.1 coordinate 17,934,324, forward strand.
CACGTTTTGTTCCAGGAGAAGTTTTACCATTTTGTCTGTTGGCGCGCGGTAGAGGAAGTCTGAGAGGAGCTGTAGAAGAAAATTGTATTTTAAATTCTGTATGAATGCGACCTAAAAAAAAAAACTGATTCCTAATTGCTTATGCGCGTTGGCTTGTGGTAAAAGGGATGGTTGTTATGTGGGTCCGTTTGTAACATACTTTCATATGGTGGTCGTCGCATGGAGTGATGATTTTCACAACTAATGGTGCCAATAATCACTGGTGACGGTTGTAATGGGGTTAGTTATCTCACTTCTTAGATGAATATGTACTGATCTGATAGTGTTGGCATTACCTACTTCAAAACATGTAACATGAGCTAATTACAACTGGAGACGATTGTAACTAAGGCATAATGAGGGATTTTATTTTTATTTTTTCCCTAGTCGATGGATAGATGGCGCTGAACTTGGTATGTTACTGCAATGAACGGAACCTCGTCATTTTTTGTTTTTTTTTTCACTTGATTGTAATTTTGAGATCTTAAACCGTAACGTACATGTCATGTCATTGTCAAACATTACACCATTGGCATTTGGAAATAAATAACATCAAGGAAAAAGAAAAAAATATTCATTGATCAGTCGTTTTAATTTATGAGTTTTCCACGCCATAAAGAATGTCCCAAAAGAAAAAGAAGAGAAGTCTGTGGCTCGTGGATTTGTGCAAAAATGAAGGCATACATCTAGTAACGTAGTTAGTTCAATCAACGCTATTTATAGAGTTCTTGGAACCTATTTCTTTTTTTTAAATCTCAAAAAGAAAACTTCTCATTGTAACGTAGGATAGTTGTCATAAGGGGCAGTTGTCCAATGAACTATAACAAGGGGATGGTTGCCATATGGTTCATGTGCTGCATTAAACAGTTTTCCAATTAAGAAGGCGATGTTAGTAACGGGAGACGGATCAACCAATATACTTACATGTATGTACTGATCTCTAATAGCGCTAACGTTGTGCGGCTCCGGATGGTAGGTGTACATGTACCGGATAGCTTCGTATACTCCGCGTGGGTTTAACGTATAGTTGTACCTTTGGACCAACTCGAACACTTTCTGGTTGAACCAGTGTTCTGTGATCTCGTAGTTAGGTGCTAGAGATTCGTTTGTATCTGCAATTAAAAGTAATGTTTAATATACGATTGTAATGAGAGTACATAAAAATGTTATTGGTGTTGTAAAAGATAAATATTTAAGCTCCTGATCAGTATAGGAGTTTCGCTTATACACTCTTGGAAATAAGGTTGAAAAATAGTCAACTTTGGCCGGCTGTTCATCAATGTATATGCTAACTAATATCTAAATTATCTAATAAATTATGAAACAGGAAGGTGTATAAAGCACGTGTCAAACAATTCAGTAAAATACTACTAAATAAGGTACACAATTGCCTAAACAATAGATTCGTCCTACACAACTAAAAATAGTCCTTCCAACGTATCACATAAAACTCAAAATAAAAACAACAATTACTCACACAAATAATACGCAGCTTCTTGCGTGGTAACTCCAGTCATATACCTCAATGAGGGGTTAAAATGCCTCCTCTTGATCAGTTCCTCCGGCATGACGTCCAGGAAGTGCCAGTCCCTCTCCCTCCATCCATCATACCACTCATCACCAGGGAATGTGAAGTTGTTCTCTAGTACTGGACCCCATGGAATGAAGCCTACGTGTGGCTGTGGGGAAATAGGTTGTATGAGTAAGTGTGGTTTTTGGGGTTTTGTACTTTATGGTATTGAGATAAAGTTGAAGGTAACTTTTGGAAAAGGAATGGATACAAAACCGTGTAGGTTTGGTAATTTCATGACTTGAAGATGTCTCCTGATAATTGTTTTTTTTTTTTACAAAACAATACTAATATGGTTAAATATTATGAGTACAGTCACGAGCAATAATATGTTATACAATAAGCAGAATTCAAAAGCGATTTAGTCCTAACATTAGCGTTTTCACGAAACTTCTATTTTGGCAGCTATGCTATTACAAAACAGGTCTTATATCAAATGAAAGAAGAAACCAGTATTTCATGAGAAAATCGCGTTTGAATTTTGTTAAGTGTATACATGTTATTCTCGTGACTGTACATTGCTACAAGACAAAGATATAAATATTATGTTAGAATAGATACATTGTTAAAAATGGTTAATTGACAACAAATTTATTTTAGGTTTTTGTGTCTGCCTTTTATGGCGCCCAAATACATTTGTATGATTTTCAAATCACAAACGCATTTGCCTGTAATATAATAAACTTATTCTTAAATAGCTATGAGCATAATATATTTCACGTACCTGAAACTCAGCATTTCCCAGCTCATAGAAGCTCCGTCCTTGCTTGAGACAGTTGACGAGCTTCCACGACGAGTCGATGGGACAACCGAGTAATCGCCCGAAGACTAAGGATGTGTTCTGTACTCTGAACTTGTCTTCGATGACAGCCCAGTCCGCTAGGGCTGAACCGCTCTGAGGAACAAGAAGTAACATGTTAATAAAATAAAGTTGAGATAGTTTTTGTTGGTTATGTTCTGACATAATAACATATACCCTTAAGAAATGACCAGATTTATAGAAGGCTTATGAAACAGCTTTTTTGTAACGTTTAAATCGCAATTCGAACGACGCAACTCGAAATCGTGAAAGTCTATTCACTTTTTGCAAGGACCAAAAATTTTCAGAACCCTTATAACGAGTTTTAAGTATTTTACTTCACAGCGTCTTTGCAGTATTTACAGCAATTCTTGTATGGAAAAATGGAACAACGCCTCTGGTGTACGAAGACGGAACTTTTTTTTACTTGAATTAATGTTAAGGTCCAATTTACGTCACAATAACTAAGAACTCATGATACGGTCTCTGGTGGCCTACCATGACGGTAAAAGCGTGAGTAGTTCCAGGCAGGGAACGAGATGGCGCTAGACGACTTGTATATCTCTGTCTCTTTCCCACCGCTTAACTACTCACAGTTTAAGACGTCGCGGTCGGCCACCTGATTTGCTCAATTCTGTTTATGTATTTAGACATATAAGTACGATGAATGGAACAATTCGTTTTTTCATATCACAGATCCTTTAGCTGGCTGATTTATTTATCTCTTCTTTGTTCCATTATTAAGATGACCAGAAATTCAGACGCCAAAATATCTTGGGAAAACAATCTGCGGGGCTATTGCGTATCTCGGTTTCTGTGTGGTAATCATAAACTAGCAGTCAAAAGGTAGATTTCGTATTAGCTTTTGCATTTGCAATGAAACTGATAAATGTAAATGTTCCCTAAAATCAACTATTCTAACGCTCTTGAGGCACTTCACTCATCAACTTAGCCTCATAACAGGTATCAAGCCATCCAAGTTCAGGTTGACAGCCGCTGGTCAGTGACTATCAAGTAAGCCAATAGCCCTGCCGATCGACATTGAAGAAAAAAATGTCTTACCTGAGCTATAACTCTGGTGACAAGATCCTTGGTCTGCGGAGCTATAGCCAGTAGACCAGCAGACGCGGCTCCAGCGCCTGGTCCAAACAGGGTGATAGAAGACCGGTCTCCGTTGAAAGGGGTGATGTTATCGTACACCCAGCGGAGGGCCATCGCTTGGTCCAGGATGCCATAGTTACCAGGAGAGTTCTCGTCGCCGGTTGATAGGAAACCTGGATTGAACAACGAATATGAATAAAGAAGTGGACTTTATGTTTGTTGCATTAGACATCTATCAAGTGTCTTCTTTTTCTCAAAGGACACAACAACTAATAAGATAAAAATGACCAAAGACGAAAATCCAAAGTGAGGAAACTTGTGCTTAAAGCGAGGACGTAATCCACCGCCGAGGCTCTATGTGTGGAAGTTGGATCTGGATCATACTGTACCCATACCATGAGTTCTCATTAATATACTTGATCATCGATAGTGACTGCCCGCTCCAAGGTTGTATGAACTCTCAACCAATGAGAGCGACAAACGCGGTCGATGCGTATGATCAAGTATCATAATGACAACTCATGGTATCGGCTCTGGACGTTAGAAACATAAAGTAAACAAAATATAAATGTACAATGTTAGTTTTAAAGGCTTTTAAGGTTTTTCTTAACGAGTTGAGTCGCTGAGAGAACGGAACTGTATCAAATAATCTTTTATAACAAAGCCAAAGTTAAGAAAGAAAAAAATAGACAATATTTAAAGAAAGTCGTATACAAAATTTCTCAAATAGAATTTCAAGACAAATGATTATTGTTTAAAGCACTTACCTAAAGCACCGAGCCTATAATTGATAGAAACCACAATAACATTGTAGAAGGCTGCAAGCATGTGCCCAGGGAACAAGTTCGATGCTCCAGAGGTGTACTGCCCGCCGTGAATGTAGACCATCACGGGGTACCGCTGTGCTGTGGAACCGGCGTCCGTCTGGAGGAAAAATGGTAGGTATTGGTACCATAAGCATTAAAGATACAGATCCGCAGAGTTGGACTGTGCCAGAAAGGCCTAGACCCATCGCTGTTAAGAAATTTATAAAGCTAATTTCAAGGGGCCCGTTAAGATTCAATCATTTTCCGATTTTCTCTCTAACAGAGACAGAAAGAACTATCTGATTTAGTTTACGTCGTAAGAACTAGGACCTAGGCTGCGCAGGCCATGAATCCAGCTACCTGTCTTACGGCAAGCCGCATAATCAAAGCAAGTTGGCAGTCCACACAGTCTGGAGTACGGCTGGCAAACAATCTCGACTATATGACCATTCCGACACTGGAAATATATCGGTATCGCAAATAGAGGGGTCAACTTTTGGTCTTTAATGTTTTTTTTCCCTTGTTAAATTACCGTAAAACGTCGTATCCACACTGTAAATAACGACGTCAAACGCATGGAAGGTATAACCAAATGGTTTATTGTAATTTGATGCATTTTAAATGCATATTACGTTAAAATATTAGCTTTCTGCACGCTTTACAATAGCTTTCAACATCAGTCCAGGCGTCTATGAGAAATAGACGACTACGACTACTACGAGGTACTTTTATATGGACGACTGAATAATAATACTGGCATTTTTTTATGTTTGTCAGTGAGGATCACGTTCACGATCATTCCTGGTTATTTAATTACACTATAAAGTGTTGATTTGAGATACAACTCGTTTCTGACGAGTTTTTTTGAGCACCCTCCTTCTCTTAAAAACGTTTACGAATTTCCACTTAACGTATTAATAAAAAGATGTATGTAGTACCCAATACAACGCATAGTCTTTGTACCCAAATTAAGACAAAAGCCAGTTCAATTTTCGTTCGCCAGCCAGTATTGTGCTCAGCATAAAGGTGGCTAATGAAGCAATAAGTGAGATAATCAATTCAGGATAGCCGGCGGCGACATCAATAGTCAGTTCATTTGCTAATTGGAAGAGCTACTGCGGTACTGAGGGGACTTTGGAATGCAGTGCGTGGGTTTTGGCATTTTGGGTACGGTCGCTCATAATTTGACAAATGTATTTGGTCGCCCAGTAGTCGAAATTCGACCTTAATTCGTTGAGAGAGCGCTGAAACCCAAACAAATTTGCAAAATTGCATGGATAGGATGTCTATCATCTATTTTTCCGTGAACGCTCGAGTTAAAAGTTTCCTCCATAGCTTAAGTAATCATTTAGAAAATCAGAATGAGGACAGTTATGTTCTCTTGTACTTAAACATTCACGGAAAATTAGACACTTTTATAAAGTTATTGAGTTTTGGCACTCCCACTCTTTTAATTTAAAATTAAAATTTTCAAGACTTCAAACTTTCGTACGGTATTTTCAGTGTCCGTCTTAGATCTCACCATTCTTTGCTTCTGGGCTAGAATGAAGACAAAAGCACAACAATAATTGTAAATTAAAAAACTATGCAAATTATAATTTCAGTGATGTTATTTTTTTGCGATTACGACTCCATCCCTCACAGCGAACTGTCTTATTTTCTGATTATGACACTTTAGAGAATTACAGTAACTCCAAATTAACTCAATTCTGCCAAATAAGATTGAAGTGCCGATCTTGATTCATAGTAGCTCTTATACCAATAGTCATAAGGTTCATTTTGTAGCCAGCTTCACAGGCGCCAACACTAATCGCAATAATTAGAACCGATTAGTCGGTAGTTAGTGATTCATTGTGACATGACCTTTTTGTAATATAACTTGTTCGCTTGCAATTGGTATTTTCGTTCAATGAACTTAGAATTAGTGCGTCATGACAACATTATTATGTTTATCTTTTTGGTTAATCAACGGTTGTAGAGGTTGGTCTGTGGATGGGTGACCGCCACCTCTTAGGCCCAGCGCCCACTATGGGCATCGGCACGGCTGAGGATATTAGATGATAAAAAGCATTACCGACATTAACTTCCGGGCAGTAAAGTCGAAATTTCCATGATATATGATCATAGTAACAAAAATAGCGCTTCAGCATGCTTGAGGCTCCTACTTCGGCAATTTCTATTTTATTGCCATGAAGTTCATGTATAATGCTTTTTATCACCTAAATTTTCAGCGGTGCCGATGCCGCCCACTAGAACTAAATTCTGAATATGCCCTATCACACAAACCATACACCTACCGGTCCTATATAATAGAATTAACATAAGTTTTAGACCATAATAATTATGCATAACTAGTGTTTGGTTTTAATAGAGCCCAAAATAAGGATGCCTCACAATAGACTACTAAATCATAGGCTGACAGTATTTATGGACTACCGCCCCATTTACAAGAAATAAAGAAAACACCGCCGCTTCTTCAATAACATGTACTTAAATAAAACAATTTAATATGACTGTTATCTGATACTCAACACTTTTTTTTAACTCTATTCCATTAATCGTGCTCTCAGTATTAATAGAGGTCGCCCCCATATGACAGGACCCGATACCGCCCCATCGCGATCATGATAGGGTACCACCACGTTGGAAAACGATGGTCTAATTAATAACATTACAAATTGATAACTATTATCATCATATTCTATGTCAAACACTCCATCCGTAGACAAGCTATCAACCGCACCAAAGACAATAGACTCTGAATTCGTAATGCAGTCATCGAAATTATTCAGAAGCTTAAACGGAACAATATTGATAATGATCATTGAGACAATGTAATGCGGATATCTATTGTCGGATCAGCGGTCGCGAGGGTTGATCCGAAACACTCCAGCAGTGGGTTTCTTTAGTGAATGTTGGCAGTATTACCACATATAAGTATTACCCTCTTCGAAGATAAGTAGAAGTTTAAAACATAATGAGGAAGCAATCTACCTAAGTTAACGATAAGCGCAAATTACATTTGCAATAGGCAAGCACATTATCTCATCGCACAATAGTGTTTTGCTGCCCATCTATATTAAACTCCATTTAAAATATAAAACAGTGACGATAGTAGAGGGATTTATCAAATTTCTGTCTACAGAATTTCTGTCGATAGAATTTAATGAATAACGAAAAAAAAATGCTGAGATAAGTTTAAAAAAAAGGTAAAGATTAAAATAGTGGGATCCATTGTAAAAAGATAGTGGAATTTCATTACATTGAAAAGGATTCGATATAATAGGTATTTCAATATTATATTAAAGACTGGCAGTTACACGGCGTCACCAAGGAAGGCTCAGGAAAATATGGCGCATCGACCTGAACGTATACCGAGGCCTAGTGTGATGCTGCCTGGTAAAAGAGTGGAAATGGAAGGAATTCGGAACAAAAGTGCGACAGTACAGGCTTTAAAAAAAAAGGAAGTTTTGGAGACAGGAAATCTTTATGTGGGAATTTTAAACACTATAGGATTATTTACCTTGGTAATACATGCTGTACCTATACCTAAATTACTATTGCACACAGTTACATCACGACACAGTAACGGGCATTGTTCTATAAATAAATTACGTACATAATCAGATGGCTGGCTGTTCGCAACCATCCGCTAGGGACAAAGACTATGTTTAGTAATGGCAGTATCATCATTATGCATCTGTCATATCACCTCGATTGCAATGTAACTTGCATGTTATTTTATGGCAAAATGTTGTAACATGATTAATAGATAACTAGCTGACCTAGAATGTATGTAGAAATAAAAGACATTAATGTAAATAACAACTTAAAGTGTATGAATGAAGTAATATTTAAGTCAAAAATGATCAAAATAAGTCGCGGTGTGCCTCAAGGCTCAATCTTGGGATCAATATATTTTATAATTTTTAATAATGACTTACTCAATTTTATGAATAATATCCAATCTGACACAGGGCTTGTAATGTTTGCAGATGATACGAATGCCATAATCGGGTCGCCAAATTTAAATGAATTGGCAGAAAAAGTTAATATGTGTCTCGAAAATCTTTCTGTTTGGTTTACAGCAAATAATTTAATAATAAATCCAAACAAAACCAATGTTATGTTGTTTAAAACAACGTCATGTAACAAAGATAGCATAAATGTCGCACTCAAAGGGAATAATATTGTTTTAGTAAATGAAACAAAATTTTTGGGAGTTTACATAGATAATTTGTTAAACTGGAAAAAAGAGCTCACCGCCATTGACTCCTCAATATCTTCGGCTTGCTACGCGCTACGAAGCCTCAGGGACGTTATGGGCCTAGAGCAGCTAAAAGTAGTATATTATGCGTTGGTAGAATCTAGGTTACGATACAGCATTATGTTTTGGGGCAGCAGTTACGGGTATAATTGCCGAAAAGCTTTTATATTACAGAAACGTGCATTAAGAACAATCGTCAGAACCCCACAACAAGAGTCATGTAAGGATTATTTTAAGAAATTGGGTATATTAACGGTACCAAGCTTATATGTTTTAGTACTGCTCAGCCATTTTGCAAAATACATACACGAGTACGAATCACAAGAAGAACGTCAACTTAGAGAGAGCACTAGAAGACAGGTTATAAAAAATAAAATTGCACCTAAACTCAATGTTGCTAAGCATTGCTCTAAATACCAGGCGGTGGAATTATTTAATAGGTTGCCTACTGATTTGAGATTATTAGTATATAAGGGTACTTTGTTTAAAACTAAACTTAAAGCATTCCTGTTAAATAAATGTTTATATTCAACTAGCTTCTGCCCGCGACTTCGTACGCGTATCCTGTTGCTTATGCCAGCGACAACGGGATCGTGAAAATCTAAGATCTGAAAAGTCTATTACCCAACTCCAAGAGCCCGGCAAAAAAAATAATGGCTTTTGGCCAGTAGAGTACAATAATATTCATCGTCATCGAAAATCGGTCTTAAACTGTTACCGCCTTTACTGCGTGGAAGAAATCCCAGCTTATGTTATTTTATAATTTGTATAATTATAAAATACTCACTATACTAATTTCACTGCCGCGAGTGGGAGAGGACAGCGTCCTCCCTCCACCCCAACCGCAGGTCCCACGGCGTCGGACGTCGGCAGACGACCTCCAGCCACCGTAGGCGCGGGCATGCGGACAGTGAGTAAAGGACAACTCGCGGTCCGACCATGGACCATGCCCGGGTCGACGGCGCGTCGTGTTCCACGCGCGCCTAAAGAGCGTCAGCAAAATGACGGGGCCCCCTCACAGAGGGTCAAAGCCTGACGGGGTCGCGGGACTTATTTCCTTCACCGTGACCCCGGAACATAAAGGGCTATTGAAGGACACCGTGGATTTTAGTCAGTACAAGTCTGACAGTGGGGGTGGGAGGCCTCATTTGATGATTTTACCACGCAAAAAAAAAGACGTCATTCCTATATGTTATAGTGTAGCTGGGCTCTTGGAGTTCCACATTAGGTGTTCCAGATCTTCAATTTTTATACGTCAACAGAGAGTGCTCATCAGGCTGAACAACTTTGCTAAGACGTCATTCCTGTAAATGTTATAGTGTAGCTGGGCTCTTGGAGTTCCACATTAGGTGTTCCAGATCGTCAATTTTTATACGACAACAGAGAGTGCTCATCAGGCTGAACAACTTTGGTTAGACGTCATTCCTGTACATGTTATAGTGTAGCTGGGCTCTTGGCGTTCCACATCAGGTGTTCCAGATCTTCAATTTTATTCTCTCAGCAGAAAATGCTCATCACGTGGAATACTTTTTGCTATCGCACCATTTTTGTATCTCTTATAGTTGAGCTGGTCTGTTGCGGTTCTGCGCCAGGTGCTCAAGTTTCCAGGATAATTTATAGCCTATGTTTTGACCAGATTTAATACCTATACAACAAAAAAAGAATCATTCAAATCCGTCCAGTACTTTTTGAGTTTATCCCGGACATACATACAGACAAACAGATAAACAGACAAACAGACAAACAGACACACAGACAAAAATTCTAAAAACTATATTTTTGGCTTCGGTATCGATTGTAGATCACACCCCAAGTATTCTTTTAAAAAAATATTCAATGTACAGTTTTGACTTTCCTACTATTTTATTATATGTATAGATATCAGAAATTGAACACAAATAATGATGAATAGTTTTTTTTTATTAAGTAATTTTTGTACATATATGCAATCATTTGACAGTTTACTATTTAAAATACATAATTCTATTAATTTATATTCCAATGACATCAAAATTACTTATAAATATTGTTTAGTGAAATTCTTATTGATTATTATTATTTTTTTTTTTTTAGTTGACTGTTTTTGAATTTTTTGTGTTAATTTTATTGTTCCAAATTGAATATTTATTGTTTTTAGCTGTTATAAATGAATTAATGTATGACAATGATAATTAATGTAATTCAGACACAATGCAATTTGTTATATGAAATAAATAAATAAGTAAACTTTGTACCGCCTCAGAATCATATTTACTCAACTTCCCTGGACAAAAATAATTCAGAACCAAAACTAGTCAAATCGATCCAGCCGTTCTTGAGTTTTAACGAGACTAACGAACTGCAATTGATTTTTATATTTATAGATTGTCTAATTTGTTAAAGTTTGTATTGTGTGAAAAAGCACCACTAAATGGCGTTTAGATTCTTTACAGAAATTAATAGAAAAATGAATCAAGTTAAAACTCCTGATGTATCTGTTGACTCCGACCGTATCTTTTGAATGTGTTGACTTAGATGTTTCATTTTTTCTGTGCTCCAAGGGATTGTAGACCATAGTATTCAAAATTGGAGTACTTCCCAATAAAGAAGTTAACAACATACCTACATAGTTGGTTATGGTACACAAAACAGGCGACCAAACTCAGCAGTTGTATTATATCGTTGCGCAGGCGCCTCCAAAAAGGCGCGACGCGACACGGCTACGTGCGCAAACTTTGTATGGAAGCGATTAATTACACCGCAAGCCACATTCTCTTAAATCTATACATATAATAAAATAGTAGGAAAGTCAAAACTGTACATTGAATAAAATATTTTAAAGAATACTTGGGGTGTGATCTACAATCGATACCGAAGCCAAAAATATAGTTTTTAGAATTTTTGTCTGTTTGTCTGTTTATCTGTTTGTCTGTATGTATGTCCGGGATAAACTCAAAAAGTACTGGACGGATTTGAATGATTCTTTTTTTGTTGTATAGGTATTAAATCTGGTCAAAACATAGGCTATAAATTATTCTGGAAACTTGAACACCTGGCGCAGAACCGCAACAGACCAGCTAAACTATAAGAGATACAAAAATGGTGTGATAGCAAAAAGTGTTCCACGTGATGAGCATTTTCTGCTGAGAGAATAAAATTGAAGATCTGGAACACCTGATGTGGAACTCCAAGAGCCCAGCTACACTATAACATGTACAGGAATGACGTCTAAGCAAAGTTGTTCAGCCTGATGAGCACTCTCTGTCGACGTATAAAATTTGAGGATCTGGAACACCTAATGTGGAACTCCAAGAGCCCAGCTACACTATAACATATAAGGAAAGATCTCTTTTTTTTGCGGGCCCTCTCGCGGCCCGCCCCCTCCTTCACGAGCATAGCTGCTTCGCAGAAGGAGGTGACCGCTTCCCACTCCGTCTCGCCCCGCAGCATGTCCTCGACCAATGCCGGGCGCGAGAGGTCTCCGCCTATCGCCGCCGTGAGGAAACGTCGGTGCTCTGCCTAAGCTGGGCAGTCTTGCACCGTGTGCTCTACTGTGTCCTCCGGGCGATCTTCGCAGTGGTGACACCCAGGCGTTTCCTCGTTTTTCATCAGATACAGGTACCTCCCGAAACTTCTATGCCCGGTGAGGACCTGCGTCATGCGGTAGGTGAGGACGCCGTGACGTCTCTCCAGCCACTCTTCAAAGAGGGGTCTTACCGCCGCCATTGCGGCGTGCCCGAGGAATGACGTCTTAGCAAAAGTTTTTCAGCTTGATGAATTTAAGATATGGAACACCTGATATGGGAATCAAAGCTATCACTAATTTCACATACAGTGAAATTAGTATAGTGAGTACCTATTTTATAATTATACAAATTATAAAATAACATAAGCTGGGATTTCTTCCACACAGTAAAGGCGGTAACAGTTTAGGACCGATTTTCGATGACGATGAATATTATTGTACTCTACTGGCCAAATGCCATATAATTTTTTTGCCGGGCTCTTGGAGTTCGGTAATAGACTTTTCAGATCTTAGATTTTGGCGATCCCGTTGTCGCTGGCATAAGCAACAGGATACGCGTACGAAGTCGCGGGCAGAAGCTAGTATAATATATTTGTTTGGCGTCACAGAAAGACTAATATATAACCTTTTGAGCAATTCCGGTTTTAAATTTTATTTCGCGTATCTGGGAAACGGCGCCAATAACAGTAACTAGTATATGTTGTTTTTTTGTATTTGGATAAAATTTAGCTTTTTAGGTTTCCTATATCATAGTCTTTCTTTCTAAAACGTATTTATGAAATGAGGTAATCTCGGTTGCTTAAAGTCTACAGGAAGTTGATAGTACAGACGCCAGCTCATTAACGTACCCCAATCTGTCTTTCTTTAATAGATTTTCAACTTTAACACAGAAGGCTTATAATATTCGAATGGGAAAATAAGACAGATGAGACTTTTGACTACAAGCTGGCCTAGAAGGCTGAAGGCATAAAAGGACGTTAGAACAAGAGACCATATAACACTGGTTACTCTTTACACAGTCGATAAGTTTAATTTTTCTCATTATAAAGTCTAGAATATAGCAAAATATACTCACATTAGGCGAGAATATGTTCAAGTAGAGGCAGTCTTCATCCATATCCCTGATTCCTTTAGTAGCGCCTGTGTACTTGACGGGCTGGGGACATGCTGGACCCCAGTCTACAGCCTGCATCAGCTGCCAGCCAGGATGTTGACGAGGAGGCTGGAATATTAAAATGGATTAGATCTGGTTTCTGAGGCTTTTCAGTCCATTCGAAGGTTGTCTGAAACATAATTTATAAGACCAGCATTGCAACCATAGAAAAAGCAATATTGTAAAACGAGTAAAGTAAGATTTCGGTTCTTTCATATTTTCTGGCTATGATGGACCCTAAAGTCTTTGAACCCTAAAGTCTAATAACTAGTTTCGTAAGAGTAATGTCAACTAGGTTGTGGACATAAGCAGTAGCTTTTTGAAAAATATAGCTGCAAGCAGTTACATTGGAAACTTATCCCAATATTTGATGGCATGGTTGGCTGAGCGTTCAACTGTTGCGCAGCATGTTGGGGGTTTGACATCAGCATAGAATAAATATTTGTAAGACCTATAAATAGTTGTTCCAGGTTCAGAAACTTGTGTTTGTGAGTTTCTAAACGCAACCACAATATAGGAAAAATTCCTAGACTGGAGTTATGTAAAAAAACCTGTTTGAAAACCACTAAGCCATGACATTTAAACAGCTTACCTTGAATCTTCCTTCCAAAACAGGTGGTCTAGCATAAGGTATTCCCAAGAACACAGACACTTCTCCCTGTATCCTTTCAACTGGAGACAGCCAGGGTCTGTACCCAGAGTCTGGGTCTGGATTGTCATACAGATACACCTGTTGGACAAAAATATAGCGAGAATAGAGTAATAATGAGATGTTATGCCATATAGCAATAAAATTGTTGGTACCTCTATTATTGCAGTTGTTACTTTAATGACAGTATAACATGTGATATTTTGGCAATTACTCTGAATGGATAATGGATGTAGGAAAATGGATGTAGAAATTATATAATTCTATGCTTAGATATTAGAAACACTTTGTTGTTTGCATTCTTGACTGCAAGCTTGAAAGAATAATCCCTCTGAACATCCTGCTTTTAAATGGTGGAGCAGAAAGTTAATATTATATATGTTCCCCATACTTCTAAAGTATGATAAAAATCAATATCTAAGATTCCAAGTGGCTTCAATAAGGAAAGACAGACTGCAAGCAGGGTGCAAGCCGACATCCTGGAGTGGTTAAATCTTAATTCAATTGTTCTTTTAACTCAATCTATTGTACGCCTCACTTTGTTGGACATACAAAATATCTTTTGCTCACCTTAAATCCTTGAACTTGTCCATAATTAGTAGTAACAAAGACATCTCTTTTTAGTTGTCGGGAGTCTCTTCTCTCTCTCCCTTGTAGATCCTCCCTCCAACCTCCAAGTACTCCGGGGAATAAAGCATCTGGGTTGTTCGGGTCCCGGTTCTACAAAAAGAATAATTATGATACTAGCCATTATCATGACAAGGCCTTCTCCACTGCTGCATTTTACTTAGGCCCATATTACAGAACATCTCTCAAGACTCAAGCATTACTTCAAACTAGTTTCATAAAATCTAATGGCTTGACTCTATCTTTAAGTAATGCTTGAGTATTGAGTGACAACTTGTAATATGGGACTTCAGTGTATTGTCCTCTCTGTATGATTGAAATTCACCCAATCTTGTGATATAAAAAAATGCTTACACACTTTGGGACTGTGTACCAGCAGTGAAAGCATTAGTTAGTGATTGATTAGGTCTCCTTATCAAAGTTCTTGAGTTCTGCTGGTTCTCAAATGAGTCACATCCTGTATTTTAATTAATAGCATTAGCTGTTCTTTGAAAGGTTTCATTTGGATACAGACTTCACAATTCTATTCTAATTGGAATTACCTATCATAGAATTTATTTAATATTTTTTGGTACATTAGAATGTAATTTGTATCTAAAATACATTAGATTTACATTTACATTCTTTGAGCTCTAAAGCTGGTTAATGCTTCACAATTGTAAAAATAGGTGTAAACAAATTTTAAATGGGATGACTAACAATGTTTACAAAACAAAAGAATTTAATCTTTTGAAATCAAAACTGAATCATAGGAAGTTGTGAAACATGCAGTAGCTAGAAAGATAAAAGGAATTACTCATTTGGTACTTTACAAAATTAAATAGAATTTTATACTCACAAGATTATAATTGAACTGGTTATCCAAAGGGTTTGTATTGATGGGATTGTATGGAAACCCTCCAGGCTGGTTTATATTTGGGTTGTAGGGGTTATATCTCGCTGGATCTGTCCCATACCTCCTGTTATTGTACACATAAGTCCTGTAGTCACTGTCCCCAGGACTAGGCAATCTTGAGGGATTTGAATTAGAAGTTTGTTCCCGCGAATTGTAAAATTCACTGGCTTGTCGATTATACAGGTCTTTATTAGACTGACCCTCAACACTAGCGTATATGAACAACGTTAATAAATACTTTTTGTACATTTTCACATCACAAAACACACTAAAAAGTTAGTTACGACAAGTTTCCAGATGAGTCACCATAATACACTTCGTGAACAAAATTTCGCAGTTTATCTTCAATAAGAATCTACTTTATGAATGAAAACTAGCGTAATTATAAGTTAATTCACCGCGAATGCCAGTAATTAATTGTTACACACTATGACGAAGAAGTTATGTGAGAAAAATAAGTGAGAACAAAGTTTCGTAAAACACAGTAGCCTAAAAGAATGTATCACATTTTTATCTCTGAGGCCCTAGTTTCGATTTAGTACAATGTCATGAAAATACACGACGGCTTATCTGTTTGTAATCAGCGAGTTATCGGTATCAAAACGTACGGCAACGCCCATTTGATCACGGTTTGTTTATTTCAACTTTTGTCTTGTGTGATTGAGTTCAACTGATTTCGACATATTGTTAGCACTGATATTCTCGTCTAGTCACCAGACTTGTGACCGGACTTAAGAATATTTGATTTTTCTATTAAAAATATTTATTTTTATGAATTTGTAATTTGAACAAATAATAAATATTTTTAACCGTTTTATTATTTATTGTTTTCGAACTATAATACGAAAGGGCGAGGTTTAGATAATTATAATGAAATTTATTATCTGTGGTTTGACGACACCATGGACGAGAATGTCAGCCGTAATGTCGTAAGGTCATTGACACTTACTTCGTTCGGAAATTGGATTTTTATGAATGAATCTTAAAAACATAAGCTGTTTTCTATAAACTGCGAATTATTTTGAAGTAGCGAATTATTAATATTCAAAGTAAGACCGTTGCTGGCATAACTTGTTTACAATAATTAAAACCTAAGCAACAGGATACAAATTATCTTAGAATTTTAATATTTTGTCGATATGCTTCACTGACGCCTATCTATTTTTACAATGGATGCATAACTGAAACTTATTTCAGCCGCAATAGGTGTGCTTAGGGACTTTATAATGAAAAAAAAATGGTAACATTTCAAACTGTTGCCTTATAGATACACAAATATTTCAATAAAAATAGGATAATTTAATAGAAATGGAACCCATTTTTGTTATTGGCGATGTGCGGTCTACGGTAGGTACCACGCCTACCAAAGTAACCGTGAGGCCCGGGAATTCGAGGTATTCCACGTTCGTGGAAACCAAACAGTGGCTTGCAACAGGGCCCCCGCATCCATATGTGCAATGTGTGCAATGCACACGGGCGCCATCCTCTAAGGGCGCCAAAACAAAGGGCCCAAAAAAATAATTAAAAAAAGATTTTAAATAATTTAGAAATAGGAGTTGAGAATTTATATAGGATTACATACAAGTAAATACTTTAAATATGTGATCTCACTTTCAGATTAAAACTTGAAGTCCGGAAACGTTTTACTAGAGCTGACTGCGCTCGCTCTTCTATGAAGAATTACCTTGTTCTATTCCAAAAACCTAAAAAATTTCGCGCTCGCTTCGCTCGCGCTTTTAATTAATAAATTGCCGTTCAGTTTTCTTGACCTCCCTTTTGATAGCTCATTTTTCAATACCAAATGCTAAACTAACATACAATAAAAATGTATGTTAGTTTAATCTTGTTGTGTTCTACAACATTTTAAAAAGTTTGTCTTCTCTAAGATGGTATGGCACTCTGGTTTGGGTGTGAAGTTGATGGTTTCTTTTGTGTTTAAGTTCCGAGGAGTCAAGCTTTACAGCTCAGGGCGCTGAATTTTAAAATACACCACTTACCTACCTACCATAAAAAAAACGAGGATTCAAAATGCTTTAAGGGGCGCCAAAATCCTTTTTTGCACACAGGCGCCAGTAGCCCTTACGGGGGCCCTGGCTTGCAATGTGGGTGTGGACTGAAATGCTGCTCCGGACAATTGTTGTTTAGAACCAGAGTATATTACAATTTTTATAGGATCATAATATTGATGATGAGAAGGCGGGTTTATTTTCATAGGAATTGTATTTTTGTTCGACATTCAAAATTTCAAACGACGTGTAAAAAAAAAAACTGTCTCGGTTATCCTATTGCGTTGATCTCGATTTTTGTTTGAAATCATAACCGATCAACGACCGTATTCGTCTACCCGAGTCACAAACAATGATCAAAGAATACGGATCGGGGTTTGGATGGAGATAAAAATATTATTTGCATTCTCGCACAGACTTAGTAGAGAGTATACACTCATTCTCGTTACAATGCAAACTTTATATTTTGATTTTTCTATTTTTACCTCACCAGTCACCTAACCTACTAAGGTGTTTTTAATAAAGATGATTACTAAATTGTAGTTTTCAAGTATGAAACAGCAATGTTTTGTCTAGTTATGCGGTTATTTGCTTGACCCAATTAAACTTATTTGCATTTCCATTACCGAGGGTTCAACGGGCAGGCTACGGTGACAGTAACTTGCAACCATTAAAGCGGGAGTGTTTACGTTGCTAAAATATTTTAGTACATCATCATCATGCCTTGCCTTTTCCCCACTATGTTGGGGTCGGCATCCAGTCGAATTAAATGCAGCTATACTTTAGTATTTTACATAGAGCGACTACCTATCTGACCTCTACAACAACGGTGAAAAAAAAAATAGAAGAAAAAAAAACAATTGAAACGCCTTTTCATTTAATTATAGCAATTTCTCTGATTGTTTGAAAACAGTCTGGAATTCTTATCGTTTTTTGAGATTTTTTTTCCATAAAATCAAGTAAGCTGAGGTAAGCTCTAAATCTCCCCAAATCAAACAAAGGTTTCATTCAAAAAGTGTCAATCAGAGAGTTTCTCTTGAAAAAGTCGTCCGAAACATTCCACCACTAGATTTCAGGCGTTACTCGCACAGTTATTTCAGTCACGTATGCCTTTGGTTACGCTAAAAGCAGGCACCTGTGAAATTTTACCAAAATCGGTTGCAAATCGGGTAAAGTGTTTCTGGAGATGGGCACTTATTTAAATCTAGGCAGATTTCAATTGAAATATTAAATGGAACTTTAAATGTTATCAAAGCTACAATATCATTTATAGGGTTAGAACCCCTGCAACAAAGACTATATTTTATTTATAAACTGCTACTCGGGCAGAGTCGAGGCCATGTCATCATCATCATCACCAATACAGCTCCAAACTACCTGTTGCTGGGGTGTAAGCCTCTTCTTTTTTCTGCTATAGAGTACTTCTCGGCGCTCGCTCTTCTACGCGTGTCTCATCCATGTGTTCCCCGTCTAAAACACAAATTAAAAAAACATAGTCATAGACACCGACCTCGACAAAATGCGCGCCAATTTACCTAAGTGCACATGTTCCAAAGTCAAATTATGAGCATGAAGGCGAGCAAAGGCAACGAGTATGTTCTGCCTCTGGCCACAGAGTGTTCAATCTCTTAATTACTCCCCTGTGATTGGATTATGGATAGTCTCGATAGCCGACCTCGTTTATCTAATAGCCGTAAGACGCTCTGGGATGTTTTCAGAGAAGAATTTGCTTATAAATGGAGGCGGAATATAAGTTAGATAATATATTACAATGTGCCTGTTATATTTATGACTAAGTATCTTTTATTTTGGGTATGGCTAATAAAAGGTCAACTTGTATAGTTTCTGAGGGCTCGAGGAATTAACATAGTGCCGTACATTAGGATGGCAATGTCATTTGGCATAATATGATATGAATGGAAGATGAGGATAATTTTGGAATGGAAATTTGGAAACCACTAAGAGAACGAAGGAATATTTTTAAAATGCATGACAAAAAACTAAAAAAAGTGGATATTTCTAAATACGTCGTCCACTTGTCTATCCTATTTGCGTACCCACTCAGATAGGGATATACCTAGCCTACCATAGATAAAATTCAGGCATAACTTTTTTTTTTTTCAAAAACCTGCTGGCAACGCAATGGTTCAGCCTTAATACGTTGCATGGTATCCAGTTACATTGCACATGAGTTGCTACCCAGCCAGTCATCCTTGAATGTAAAACAAAAAGATTTTTTACCAAACGTGGATTTGATAGCTTCCAAGTTCCATTGCTGTCGTTTTTTTATGAGGAACAGAGGAGTGCACATTATACAGGGTTACTGGTTAAGTCGACCTATTCCCTTTGAAGGGTTAAAGTAGACCTCATTCTTGACTGATTTTACTATGGGAACCCCTATCCTAATCCTTACCGCTTTTGAGTTATTAGACTTTTGAATTTTTTCAAAAATATTCCACGTCTGCGTCATAAACTGGTTATTGTAAGAATTTTATGACGTTTAGGACGCTAAAGTGATACTTTTTGGATAGCTTATGAACGACACATTCTATTGAAATCAGTAAATTTGATAAGTTACTCAAACCTTAGGAAATAAACGACTGTAAAGTTCAAATATTGAATTTTTTTTGGAGCTTCCCTTGTCTTTCAGGCCAAAATTCTCAAAATAAACGTACCGTACTAGATGTGCAGATTGCAGCAAAAACACTGCTGTCTCATTAGCTTTTTAAAATGGTACCATAATATCCACTTTTAGTGAGAATATGGCCGAAAAATAAGGGTTAATACTGACAAGGTGGTAGGTATTTTAACAAAACTTGTTCTGTACGAACAAGTTTTCGTTTCGTTAGTTTTCGACGAATTTCAAAAAAAGGAGCATATTCTAAATTCGACTGTGTTTTTTGAATATTATGGATGTTCTTCTCCCACAGAAATATGTCTTCTCCGCTAATTGTAAACTGTTTTTTTTTTATTTCATGTATCTTCTTTGTTAAGATTTTTTCTTGATATCAGTATGTGGTGTAGCTTTTTGACTCAATACCTGTCGCGTGGTCAATTCGTTGTGTTTTGTCACAACCATGGGTCGGAAGTAGGTAGAGCTATTCATGTACGTATTTATACAGCGAAAGGATAAACAAGACTAACATAGGTTTAGGTAACATAAAAAAAAAACCGGAGCAGCAAGTGGAGGAAGTCGATTGACAAATAGAAATGTAAATTCGAATTTAGAACCTCCTTCTTTTAATTAAATCGGCTAAAAGTGTATTGACTAGTTTGGTTAAAAAACCACCTTGTCAGAATCAACCCTTATTTTTCGGCCATATTCTTACTAAAAGTGGTTATTGTGGTACCATTTTAAAAAGCTAATGAGACAGCAGTGTTTTTGCTGCAATCTGCACATCTAGTACGGTACGTTTATTTTGAGAATTTTGGCCTGAAAGACAAGGGTAGCTCCAAAAAAAATTCAATACTTGAACTTTACAGTCATTTATTTCCCAAGGTTTGAGTAACTTATCAAATTTACTGATTTCAATAGAATGTGTCGTTCATAAGCCATCCAAAAAGTATCACTTTAGCGTCCTAAACGTCGTAAAATTCTTACAGTAACCAGTTTATGACGCAGAGGTGGAATGTTTATGAAAAAAATCAAAAGTCTAATAACTCAAAAACGGTAAGGATTAGGATAGGGGTTCCCATAGTAAAATCAGTCAAGAATGAGGTCTACTTTAACCCTTCAAAGGGACTAGGTCGACTTAACCAGTAACCCTGTATACGCGGGTAATATTTATCAGTGAAAAATAACCAATTAAATAACAAGATAAACTAACAAAGTTGCTACACAGGGTCTTATCTAAAAATAGGGAATTTGCAGAAGGGCCGTTTTTAGATATTCATAAACGTTCTTATCTAAGAATGCTTGTTTTTTAACGTTAATCTTATCAAATGAGTCCTTCCGCCCGGTTGAAGAGCGGAAGGCGTAGCTGTCATACTCTTATTGTCCAAAAATGATGCCTGTTCTTTCGGACACTCCTTGTGTTCAAGGGCCAATCCAATCTCATAAATCCAGTAGTATCCTGGTTATATAATCCAGTGATCTCGGCTGGCGTTTGGCCCAAAGAATGATGGTGATGGTGTGTTTAAAAGGGAGGCATAAAAAAAATTATCGTGATCCACGACGTCTCCGCTTTTTTGTATAGGAAAATTATCAAATGAGTCCTCCCACCCCGAGCAGGACAGGAGGGACTGTCAGACTTGAAATGACTAAAATCCACGGTGTCCATCAATAGCCATTTACGTTCCGGGGTCACGGTAGCTCGTTAGCTCCGCGACACCTGCATGCTTTGACCGTCTAAGGGACCCTTCATTGTGCTGACACTTTTTGAGGCGCACGTGGAACACAACGCACTGTCGACCCGGGCATGGTCCGTGATCAGACAGCGAGTCGCCCATTACTGCATGCCCGCGCCTACGGTGGCCGGAGATCGTCCTGCGACGTCCATAGCCGCGGGCGTCTACCACTGCAGCCGGGGCGTGATGTGTGTGCTGTCCTCTCCCTCACACGTCTCGCCCGCCTCCTTCTTCGCTAGCATAATTGCTATAATACGTAGATATATCTCCCTTTTCCATATTGGGTTTTGTAAGATACAACCCTTCTGAAAAACCTTTCATGTTGTTATAATTAATCATATGGAGTTCTTTGTTTGACGTTTATGTCCGTTGAACGTCCGTTTTAGCTTGATCCTTCATGTAAAATAGAAAATTCGTTAAAGAAGGCCTACATAATTTGGTTCTTTGTTTCTGAAGCTCTTGTACAGCAATATTGGAGCATAAAAGAGCTATGAAATGGGCTTCAATATATAAATGTAAAATTTGATATGTTTAGAAATCGATCATTCATCGTTTTCCCAAAAATTAACCCACAGGACATATCTTTGTATCTAAGAGACTTTTATTAAATTCCTTCCTGCTATTCTGGCTTTTCGCATTTATAAAAAAATGCTAAGACACATCGTCTTATGAACAATAAAGTTATCCAAATTTTTACGCAAATTATAGTTTCTCAAAATAGTAAAATCATAACATTAGATTCACCATGAATAGCATAACAGTTTAATATTTCTAGTCCATAGGGCACACAATGTTATTCAAATATTTTAATTAATTATTTATGAAACTAAAACATGCATCGTTTGTTTTATAACTTCATTGAATATTCAAAACCACATAAATTATTAATTTGGGTTCGTTGGCATTCTGCGTATTTTCATGTCGAGTTCCTCGATAGACTAAATTTTATGAAAATAAAGGCTGAATAAATAAAATGTTAATAATCCAAGATCCTAGGCCCGCCTAGACTTAACTTGTGGCCAGCCTGTCGGTTTTCTATCGGTTACATTTCGGAGAGTGGAACTCCACAATTTGATTCCGCCTAGCCCTTTCCATCATCGGACTACAAGACGTACGGCAACGCGCCATCAATATATGGTGGACATCCCTCCGGTGCGTACAAAGCGTTTTGGCAATACCTTTATTGTACGCACAGCTAAGGAGTGGAATTCCCTGCCGGCTTCTGTGTTTCCCGACAGCTATAACCTTGGGGTCTTCAAGTCAAGAGTGAACAGGTTACTTCTAGGCAAGCGTGCTTCACCGTCGACCTCATTTTCGCTTTCCATCGGGCGAGATAGTGGTCAAACGCGAACCTATCCATAATAAAAAAAAAAAAACTTCGAAAACGGAATGGATACTATGTTAATATGTGTTTAAAAAAGATTACTGAGCAGGTACTCTGCTATGTTGGGTTATGGACCTAAATGTGAGAAAGGTAAACAGGAATATAGCTTACTTTTTATAAATTGAAAGTACTGGTTTTCTGTTATAGGGAATACTGTTATTTTCTTATGCCATTTTGGAAGGTAACCTGGTTCTTATACTGTACGTAAATACCTAAATATTCAATTCAATTCAAAGTGCTCTACAGAAATGCAACTTACCAACCTAAAGGTGATTTCTGCAGTATCCCGAAACCCAGTGCCAAAACCGTAAACAATGCTTAAATCTTCTACAAGCCGATCATTGAAAATTCATTCTCAAAGCCGGACCGGGCCGTCATTCCTTGTCACACTACCCACATATCGGGAAACCGGGTAAATTATCAATGGGCCGGGTGCACCAAAGTCATTGGTTGGTGCATTTGGAATGTAAGCCATCTGGGCGCATACCGTTTGTATTGAGGGATGCCGGGACAGATTGCGATCTATCTGGTCCAACATTGCATTGGGACGGAGTTACGAAGATTTGGAGGAGGATTTTGGACTATAATAATAGTTGTTGTGTTGATAGCCTTAATGAACGTAGATACATCGATTTTAAAATTGGCAATACGTCACAACCTATCTTTAAGACTCAACACGCATCGCGTTTCATCGGGTGGCGTCGCGTTTTAATAATGTGTTAGATTTGCAATGGATTGACGCTGTCAACGTGCCTTTTTGGGAAATAAAGGTCCTTAGTAGTTGATTTCCTTTATACTATGCTGTTTTTACATACGTATGGACTATAATTATAGAAGCAATAATGTAATTTATATTTGAAAAAGTTAATATATTTAAATATTTACATAATTTTATGTGGTTATACGTTTATTACGTCCAGTAGTGTTTTGCGATAGGTAGTCTGTGAAAGCTTGTTACTTGAATTCCATTTTGTAGTAAAACCAAAAATATTTGAGCATGGAAAAGCGATGAATTGTAATAAAATTAACGTGGCTTCGAACGCGAAAAATGGATTTTCGCTATCATAATCAACTTTCAAAATACTTTTCACCGAAATGAAAATACATACTGCGTAGAAACAATAGACTTTTCATCCGTAATAATTATATTAAAAAAATCTAATTCCACAATGAGATTCATATTTTAAAATCGTTCTAAAGTGTAAGCCAGAGTTCACAAACATTTGTGGACTCGCATATTTTCGGTCGCAGTGGTAACAAACCCTTGATATTATAAGAGTAAACAAGTTTTACGTTATCTATGACAGATATCCTTCCCATAATATTCAAATTTAAAAAGTTCGACCTCTTTCTAGCTCCAAAGTGAACGAACTTTTGATTTATAAAAGTGTTTCCAACAGCTTTGCGTTTTCCCCATTCTAATTTCCAATGGTGATATATTGGAAGTCGGGTAAAATATATAGAACCTGATCTTGAATAGAATCGTGATAGTACTTAGTTTTTAACTGTTCTATGAGAAAACTATTCAGCGTCGGAGTCCAACAGGATGGTGGCCGGCATCGGGGCAGCACTGGTAGCCAATCATGACGTCTTAAGGCAAGATTAATCCCAGTGTGGGAACGAGATGGCGCTAGAAGACTTGTATAGCTCTGTCTCCTTCCCACAGTGGATTTACACTCGCTTTAAGACAATAAATATATAAGTAAAAAGGTGTAGATACGTTATACGCGCTCAGAAGTGACACGCTCAAATGTAGTCAATTGACAAACCTTGACTATATTTGTCTCTTTTTCACTTGCGATGCTATCCTACTTTAGCGACTAATCGTGATTTAGTGTGCCATTGCAATATTTAGTTATTCATGTGTGCGTTAGTGTGCCGTTTTTGAAGATGTCGTGTAGGTATTGTATCTATTCATTTATAACATCACGAGCACTCCGCCCGCGACTTCGTCCGCGTAATTTTAGAGCTTTGCTTTTGTGAATTTTTACTCCGAGCCACCCTCTATGAGGGATACTTTTCGGAAATCTAAATCATTATTCAGCAAAATTTCTATCTACTCGCAGTATTCCGTCTTGGGTGGTACCTACGTTCTTAAAATAACCCCAATGAATATATTGGGATTCCTTGCTAACAACCCCAAAACTACTCTTAAGGGGTTGAATTTCGCAAGATCCTCTCTTAGTGAGAACCTATGTCTAAAGTAGAACCTCCTGTAAAATTTGAGACCTCTAACTATGAATACATCAATCCCGTTTTAACTATCACTTACGTCTTGAGACTCCTAGCACTTGTAGTAACAAAGTTTCATTCAAACTATCAACCCCAAAAACAACCCCTTGGGGGTCGAATTTCACAAAATCCCGTCTTTAGTATCACTTACGTCCCATAAATAATCCATTTGTAAAAAATTCAGTCTCAAAACTATTAACCCCAAAAACAACCCCTTAGGGGTCGAGTTTCACAAAATTTCTAACTTGTTGAGTATTTAAGTCTTAAAAAGAACCGGCATGCAAGATTTGAGACGCCTAGCACTTGTAGTAACAAAGTTTCATACAAACTATCGACCCCAAAAACAAACCCCTCAGGGGTCGGATTTCGCAAAATCCCCTCATAGTGAGCATCTACGTTCTAAAAAGACACCCCATGCAAAATTTGGAATTCCTAGCACCTGTAGTAGCGAAGTTTCATACAAACTATCAACCCCAAAAAAAACCCCTTAGGGGCCGAATTTCGCAAAATCCGTTCTTAGTGCTCACTTACGTTGTATAAGGAGGGCTTATGCCAAATTTCAAGATTCTAGGCCCAGCGGTTTGGGCTGTGCGTTGTCAGATCAGTCAGTCAGTTTTGAATTTTATATATATAGAAGAAGAAGATTGCTTTATGACGTCATGGTAGGCCACCAGGTGAGTCCTGATACTGAGCTCAAGAATATTTCTTACAGCTAATTGATGAATGAAATAGAGCAGTGGTGGCCTGGTATTGGGCCTGACTTACGAGTTGTAGGCCGTGGGTTCGAATCCCGCCAGGGGCATTACTTTGTGTAATTTATTTCATCACCACTACTCTCAAAACGGTGAAGGAAAACATCGTGAGGAAACCGGCATGTCCTAGAACCAAAATTTCGAAGATAGATGTGACATCTACCAATCCGCACAGGGCCCGCGTGGTGGATTATGGCCTACTCCCTCTCATAGAGAGGAGGCCTGTGTCCCAGCAGTGGGAACATTATAGGCTGATGATGATGATGATTTGATGAATAAACAGTTTTACACTCGGATGCCCACAATTTTTTTGGTATGGCTTCAATACCAACCTACCTTTATAGCATCTTCCCCGGTATTGCCATACGCTTTGAAACTACACGGACGATCATCACAGAACAATATGAAAGTTACCTACATCTGCAATCTACGTGTTGTTTGTGATCGTGTTGAATAGAGTTCAATGAAAGCAGTTGGTCCGTTCCTCGGACGATATTCCGTATTATTTCATATGTCTGCTGATATGAGTAAACTCTGGATTGGGAATATATCTAGTGAATAGTCTGATTGGGGACTGAATTTCTCCAATTTTGGTAGCCAATTATAGAATAGTTTTGAAGAATGGGTTCTTCGAACGTTTTGATTAAAGAAGTTCAAGTATCAACATCATTATAATATCAGTAATAGGATGTCCACTGCTGAATATAGAGATTTCCATTAGACCTTCATCAGTATCGTCAGCACGAGTTTTCAGTAATTGAGACGTAAAGTAAACTGGAACTTTGACTACTTCAAATTGACAATTTTCAAGGAAAAAATTGGTTCCTTCTTCGCACACCAGAGGCGCTGTTCCATATTTTCATACAAGAAACGCTGTAAATACTTGAAAAACTCGGTAAAATAAAATAGTGAAAACTCGTGCTAGGGGTACAGATCGTCAATAGGGTCTTTATCAGATCGTCCGTCCAGTTTCAATTTGGCTATGTTCTAGGATATCCTAGGATATTAAAAGAGGAAAATACAAGGCTATGTCCATGATTATAATAGCGATCATGTTCGTTGAAAAGCTATGAACAATTGTAATATAGCGACCATGTTCGTTGAAAAATAAGCTGGATTCGTTATTCATTAGCGTTTTTTTATGACAAAATAGCTGACATATAAATAACACAAGAAGACGGAACTGGCGTCTAAGATCACGAAGCTTAATCATATTTTAAAGAAAAACTGGTACATAAACAAAATATCTAGAACAGTCTGTATTCCAAAGCCTCAGTCGCAAACTGTAGTAAATTGTGCAAAACCGATGATTTATTACTACACCCCGCACAAGATCGTACTTAACCTATCAGATGCGATGTCACTCAAACTCCATGTAGTGACGCCTACATGCTCGAATCTATATTAATTTTCACTTCAAAATAATATTTAGGGATGTATTTTTAATATGTAAATAAATCATCGTTTTCGGTTGACGGGTTAAGTAGTGGAGTCAGTGAAGTATCGAAAAATACGGTACGGTGTAAAGAGGTTTATATATCACCTTCGTTTTCGTTGGGATTTGTTATATATATAGAAGGAAATGTATAGTTGTACATTACTTAGAAATAGTGACAAGCTATACGTATTAATGCTTTTGTGGTTATCAACAGGATGTTGATAACAATATTTTAAAAGAACGAGCTATGACGTAATTTGAAGAAATTTTACCATTAACTGGTTCAATTCCTTCAAATCACGGCATAATGATTTTTTTTATTACTAGCGGCCCGTCCCGGCTTCGCACGGGTGGAGGACCCGGTCTAAAACCCGGTCCCGATGGTTACAAACACAACAAAAAAATAATTATCCGAATCGGTCAAGCCGTTTTCATGTTATGTCGTGACAACGGAAAACGGGTCTCATTTTTATATATATAGATATTGAATATTGATTGATATGTTTATAAAAATGACAACTACCCTTAGACAAAGTACTCGTTAAGACGAAACAAACGAGTTGAAACGTTTCGTTGTATACATGTGTGCAGCTCATTCGGAAACCAGAAAGGGTTCAACTGTAATGACAGACAGAGAACACGACAAGATAAACTGAATAACAATTTATTAAACGCGAGCAAAATCGCTGTTAACAGCTTGTTTCAAAGAAATTAATACCTTATTATGACGAATAATAAGGTATTAATTTCTTTGCTCTTCAGCGCTTAATTAGGTGGCACTTTTTCTGCATGAGTAAAAGCAATTATTTCACATGGAGCCAATATAGCAAACTAATATTATTGACACACGAACTGGCCAGTTCTCCATTTCCAACTAATATTACCCTGAGCAAACAAGTGAAGCCGCGGGCAGAACTTAGTTTCAAATATAAACACGTCTCTTGCAAGTACGATATTGCGAAGACATGGAGACAAAAGGGTATATGATAGATGTTCTAAGTTTAGAGCGCGGGTTGGATCGGATACCTATCATAGGAATTTAATCACTCTCTATTGATATTTTGGGTGATGCGAAAGGTCATTTTCGTTTAACATGGGTTTTGTCAAACTTTTAGTAATAGTACTAGTGGAAAATTTTCCCATTTTTCTCAACTCTGTGTTTTGTTAAAACGAACTGCGTTTTTCAGTGTGTTTAAATGTTTAATGCATTTTGTATTCACATTAAAAAGAAAGATTTGCGATTTTTTGAGTTGCTACAATCATGGCTGTCATTTGTCCTACCGCCCTGGGTGGAGCGGAAAGGACTCAGACTCTTACCGACTAAAAACCCACCCTGTTTCTTCGGTTATTCTTCGCGTTCTAAGACCGATTAAGATAATCCCGCGATCCACCTGTTACGATCCTGATGTACTTATTTTGCTGTGTCCATATTGAACTTGAATACTTGTGTACTAGAACATTGTAATGTCCCGCGGATATCACTAATCTCAGCTGAGATTGGCCATCGTGGCCCAAAGAAGTCAGAAGAACTTTTACCCATGTTGATACGACCAGGTGTGAAATGAAATGAAAAATTGTTTATTAGTTTCATACATATGATAAATACACCGTATTGTGATTGTTGTGACCGTGAGGTGAAGGAAAGTAGCTTCTGGATTCATTCATTAATTTTAGCGGATTACTGTTTTTTTTTTGTAAAAGATTAATAACTTTAATGGGCCTGTAAGTCTAAACTCTATGCATACCCTTTCTAGCTTAACTTCAACTTTTCCCAACAAACAATGATTAATGAAAAAACTGTTAAATTCAACTGAGGACCTATCAATCTTGACAGTTAATTTGGAAGGCTTCGTTACTGAAACACGAGTATCCTAACTTAATTAACTTCACATAATTAACTAAACAATATCTTACCATGCCGAAATAACAGGGCTAAATATACAGAAGTCGAAATTGCTGGGCCTACAGCATTTGGAGAGAAATAGATACTCATGAATTCGAAATTATCAAACGCGTACGCGCGTAAATTTGAAAACTCGTCACATTTGGTGGTACGCACCCCGTCAGGGTTCGATAGGTCGGCGACTGCCCACTCGCAAGTAGCCCGTCTGCGTTTCTTTTGTGATCCATTTGCCAGTTCCAGTGGCGTAGCGAGACCGAATCTTGGAGGGGGCAAGACGCTTCTCCGAGGCCCTTTTCTTTCAGGACGAAAAATATGATTCACCTCCGCTGTTCACGTGAAGTCCCCCTATTGTAAGATAAGGTTCCTTTTTTTTTACGTGGTAAAATCATCAAATGAGTCCCCGCCCCGGGCAGGGCGGGAGGGAGTGTCAGACTTGCCTGACTAAAATCCACGGTGTCCTTCAGTAGCCTTTTTGTGTACCGGAGTCGCGGTATACGTATGTCCCGCGACAAGATAAGGTTCCTGCAAGCATCTACAACAAATGTGATTGTCACCGACATCAGTTTTGCGAGGCTTTATGACATTTTCAGTTAAAAATAAAACGTAACCAAGTTATTTATCTGGCAACAAGGGGCCTCGCGCGATCAGTGGAAATGGTAGACCTAAACGTAATCGTCAGCGACATTAGCATTGATACTTCAACGAAACAAAATTATATGAAATAAAAAACTGGGAAAAATTAAACAACATTGATCTTTTTTGAGACCAAACGGTTGCAGGGGTCGAAAGGTCATGGTGACCGCTTTCCAGACGGGCTTTACAAATTATGCTAGTCCTAGTTTGTTCGAATACCAACTATCGACATCACCAATACATGTTTTGTACAACATAACGTAACTTAGCCGAATGCAGTTGAACTCACAACGAACATAAAGGAATATATAATCGCTAGAATGGAGTGAGCTAATTAAAGTTGCAAGTCAATAAGCTGTTACTTGAGGAACTTGAAGTAAGCTTGCTGAAGTTAGTTCAGTATTTACGTAACAGCACTTTGATGTTGTAGCTTATTTACAATTTTGTGACTCTGGAATATTTCCTACGTGTAGGAATAGCTTAGAACAACTGTAAATCTAATTACATTGACCATGACAGGTATAGGCAGATATGTATCCTACACTTACTAGACTCATGATTTCTTTTTTTTAAAGAAGAATACCCTTTCAAAAAATAAATAGGAAACAATACAAATAAAACTGGTATACGCTATGTGAATTCCAATTGTCAAAGCTACTAACACTGTGCCAGATTTGGATGTTACAATTCAAACAAAATTATAGAGTAAAGGAATCCGAATTGGACGATGAAAGTGAAAAAAGTACGAAAATAATCATTGCCACAATGTAACCCATTTTTACACAAAACTCTAAACAAGACAGCAGTCTTCAGTCAAAACATGAAGAGCGTTTGTTTATTATTAAATTAACCCTTCAGTGCCGAGGGTAATCTTGGAAGTTGGTCGGAGGGTCCTCGGTTAATCTGTCAGGTTATTGTTTGAGCGCTGCCCTTCTGAGGGTTAAAGTCGAGCGAGACTTGTTTGTACTTATATAGTTATGGGAGCAGTCTTTGATAGCCGAGTGACAAAGTTTGTAAGACTTTGAAGTTGGGTTGTAATGCTTTTTACACTTTTGTGTATATTTTTGAGGAGGCAGTGTAAAATTCAAGTACGTGCCTGTCATATGACAAACAATGCCGTGTACGAGTACATTTCATTACAAAAAAAAATCTAGTGTCACGAATTTTCCTCAGGCCTTCTTTCGTGGCGCACCGCTGTTTTGATATAATTGTGTTCCGTCCGGAATACAATCTCACGATATCTACATTCTAAATTCAAAACAAATTAAAAAACTAGCTCTTTTTGAATAGTCGTGAGAAATCTATTTATAAAATCGCTTTTGCAAGCGGATTCTCGTGCCTCACCTCCCTTTCCTTATTGCCTATGTCACTAAGGACCAATGCAGCTTTCAACTGGTGAAAGATTTTTTGAAATCAGCGCTGTAT
The DNA here is from genome assembly GCA_028554685.1 of Agrotis ipsilon. Classification (NCBI taxonomy): domain Eukaryota; kingdom Metazoa; phylum Arthropoda; class Insecta; order Lepidoptera; family Noctuidae; genus Agrotis; species Agrotis ipsilon. The sequence goes on from CM052955.1 coordinate 17,965,855, forward strand.
TCGATTTTATTTATTTCAATACACACAAAAATACAAATCTTTCCTGTTTATAATATAAGTGTAGATGATGATGCGCAATATGAAAAAAGGTATCTAATAGGTACCTAGTATCGCTTCAGAAACTACCAAGGTAGCAGAAGTAGTTATAGTTTTCGGTGTACTTTTCGAAACAAACTCCCTAACAATAAAGTACTGGCTTGCTTGAAGTTTTGCTCACATTCTAGATATGTTCAGCCAGCCGGTGCTCGAGTCACTTCCATGCACCGCCACACCTGCAACATTTACTCAAACCGAATCTAATATGTACGTACATCGGTGTAAAATACAAAATTTGTTGCTCTCAACTTTGGTAGAAATCGAATTTCATCGTGCTATCCATTGAACTAGTGGTACTACAGTGAGTTCACGGTTATTTGATCTCTTTTTTTTTGGTGAAAACATCATTCAATGATGACCCCCGCCGTGTGGATCAGAAGGAACTGTCAGACTGTTACTGACTAAAGACCATCCTGATCCTTCAAAAAGCTTTTGAAAAATCCACTGAAGGCTGTAGTTTCGATGCCGTTCGAAGACAATAGTATACTAGAGGTCCTGGTATTTTGTTGGTCAAATAACTACCTAATATGATTAAAGTCTGTTCGCGCATAAGTTTCGATACGAAACGCACTAAATTGTTTTTTTTTAGGTAACTTGCGTTATTTTCAGTATAGACTTTGTTGCTAAGAAAGTTATCAGAAAAAACACAACATAGGTGCGAAACCCTCGCGAAGTCGTGGGGACCCGCTGGGGAAACATCTACATGGCAACTACAAAAATTAAAAAAATGAAAGAGAATGCTACACAACACCACGATACCACGGCGACGCCGACGGTAGGGCCAGGCCACACGGTGCGGCATTTCACCGCACCGCATTACTTCGTACTGCACCGTCGGCCACACGAGCAGTACGGTGTCGCAATGTTCTTACGGAGCCGCTGCAGCACCGCAACAGGCTTGGCTTGGTCACTTGACGACAGTCTACAATAAACAACTGAGCACCGGAGCCGCACCGCACCGTGTGGCTTGGCCCGTACACAGCCGCAACGCCTGAGGTTGTGAACAAGGCGTGTAGATATTTCATGTTTCCAATACTTGAGATAAAGTGAACAAACACACATGCAGCAAGTTTTCTAAGGTAAATAGGTCAATGCTTCGTGTCATCTTGATATTGGCTCGATGTGGTCTGAAGTTTGTTGTCACTTAGGTACCTATAGTAGATCTTGATGTGAACATATGTAGGTGCATATTGCAATGTTTACCCGAGTAAAGGTATGGTAAGTTTTCTATTTTTGTAAAAATAATGTGTAGTTGAAGATTAAAAACCATAATTAGCAGCATGAATAGAACAACTTTAAGATATGGAGCATGCGAAATAGTAGTGAAATGCGAGCCTATATAATATAACTAATTAGCCGGAAAGTATGCAATAACGAGTTATTTTACAATAATATTATTCCACAACTATTACACAACGCCATCTAGTCCCAAGCTAAGCAGAGCTTGTGTTATGGGTACAAGACAACGGGTGAACATACTTATATATTTCTAAATACGAACATATTATAGATAAATAACACCCAGACACAGAACAAATGATCGCGCTCATCACACAAACACACGCTTTTTCTGGGTGGGAATCAAACCCACGACCTCCGGACATCGCAGTCAGGGTCACTAACCACAAGACCAACAGGCCAGTCATAAATACACAATAAATGTTGTGTTTGTTTCTGTGTCTAGCTTTTTTGAGGTTTACCATGCCGCAAGCAAACTACGCGCTTTGGATGTGGAATTGTAGACACCAGCCTATTGCTTGTGCCAAAAAGAAACAAACAAATGACAGTTTTTTAATCTCATAGAGCTCTTTTTTTTACGTGGTAAAATCATCAAATGAGTCCTCCCACCCGTGCTGTCAGACATGTACTGACTAAAATCCACAATGACCCTTTAATAACCCTTTACTTTCCAGGGTCACGGTTACCTGATGAGAAAGTTTGTTAAACTCATTGAGATCTTACATCATTGGAAACAGAAGATGGAATAATAAAAAGTATTTTTCATACAATGCAAGAAGGAATTCAACCAAAAGTGCACCCTCTTTTATTTTTCAACTATACCGAGTCTGAAGTGGAACTATAAAATGTTTGATGTCCGACACTTGACCCTTTTGTCAGCTCTTAGATTTATGTGCGTCAATCTCATTTCCTAACAGAACCCTCATAATTCGCTTCCTCGCTTCTTCTGACGATATTTATTTTATTGAGACGGTCCTATGTTGACATAGGTAGGTAAGTTTTGAATCGTGGACGCTGCGTTTTCGCTCGTAATTATTTTAAAATCATGCCTGGTAAACCTCGGACGGCTAAGCAGAAAGTGTATTCAGTAATTATTATTCTTAAACTTTGCCTCACACACTAATTTCTTCTTGTATCGTGGGTGCATTTACAAACATAGAAACACACATACACAAACACCCAGACCCGGAACAACTACTTGCAGCTCATGTAACTTTTTGTTCCGTGCGGGGATCAAACCCGCGACACGCTGCACAGCAGTCGAACACTCAGCCACAACGTCAACCGTGTTATGTTCCCATATTCAGCTTAATGTTTATCAAGATTTTATGTTGCATTAAATCATTGTATAGTTATTATTCCCTTAGCTTCCGTTCCTTGCCCTTATCCCATTGTTTGTGTTAAAAATGTTTGTAGTCGAGTAAATGTCGTCTTCTTACACAAAAAACTTAAAATGTTAGTTGAAAACCTAAAATTCGCTCTTAAAAGTAAGGACTGCGTATGAAGCCATTGCGTCAAGCCACATCTTCACCAAAAAAGAATGATCAATAATTATGTTTCAAGTTAAAGTGCGGTCCAGAATAAAAACTTATAATCCGTGTATTTTCTATCAGAAGATAATACAATGAAGAGATCCTTTGACGGATTACAAAGGTATTTCATAGAAAGTAGGCGACTCTTAACGAAGTTATGATAACTTTTAGTTCAGTTGCGACTTCCTTTTAATTTTTTTTTTATTCTACGTAGTGTTGCCAAGACATTTTTAATCCTAAGATTTATTCTTGCGTAATGCGAAAAATTTAAACTCATACGCACTAAACAGCCAGACTTTCGTTTTGGATTTTAATTGTAAGTAATAAAAAAGACACTTAAATCGACTTTACCTTAATTATTATGAAGGTGAATTCATTTTTTTTGTAATTTTGTGTAGGTTCCTTATGATATAAATAACAGCATAAGTATAGATACATGTAAATAACGTGGTGGCTTGATGTGGTATTGAAAGCATTTAAGATCGAACTGGTATTTTTATGGATTAAGCGTGCTTTACATTAACCGCATTGTCGCGTGCGAGATAGTGGTCAAACGCGAACCAATCGTTCAATGTGTGTAGTTGTTATTCTTGTAATATGAGCTGCTCTGTTGATGACAGTTTACCACGATCTAGATAGTTTGTTCTGGAAGATTTACAAGAAATCCCATGTTTTAACAAATACGGTTTTTGACTGAAAAAAAAAACTAATTAGTCCGTATTGACTTAAATATTTGACATGTATTTCTTTTATTACGAAAAACAAAATTGACAAAGATACGACTCTTTTTAAATTGACAATACGTCACAAGGAAGTGCAGTTTTCACATGCTTCTGACGTCACAAGCCCTCACTCTAGAATTGAATTGAACAAAACAAAAACATACGTGTCGCGCAATAAGGGCATTCAGTCAGTGAACAAGCCTTTTTTTTACGTGGCGTGGGCGGGAGGGACTATCAGACTTGTTCTTACTAAAATCCACGGTGTCCTTCAATAGCCCTTTACGTTCCAGTCTCACGGTAATTAGATAAGTCCCGTGACCCCGGCAGGCTAAATCTATTTTGGTTGCTAATACCTTTGACATACCTCACATTATTGTGTAGCAATTATCATCGAATTCCTCCTTAAATCCGTTACACGATGATAAGTAGGTGGCAACCTAAGACACTTTATTTTAAAGCATTTCCACGTCGACGTCGCCTAGATTTGCGAGCAGAGAATTATACGGATTTAAATACGATTGACGTTGAGTTCCGGAGTCCTGGCATGTTAAGTTCTTTCGAGTCAGAGAACAGTAAAACAGACAGAAGTGTTTCTTGTATGCTCCTACATAGTTACGCTTTAAACATGGAATAGAATTTTTCAAGGCAGAGTGAATAATACTAAGGTTTTCTTTTTTTTTTTGCTACTTATGCTTTAAGCATGGTGGATTTTTCAACAAGGAATAGTGAATAATACTAAGGAGTCCCTTTTTTATTGTCAGAATTTTACTGACTAAAATCCACGGTGGCCTTTATTAGCCCTTTGCGTTACGGGATCGGGTTAGCTCGTTAGATCCGCGAGCCCGTCAGGCTTTGGCCCTCTAAGCGGGCCCCTGTATTGTGCTGACAGCTTTTGAACCACGCGTGGTTTGTGAATCTTCAGACAGTAAGTCACCTATTACTCGCCGTACGCCCGCGCCTACAATGGCCGATGATCTAAGGAGTCTTAGTCCCTTTCTTCTTTTTCTTGCGGCCTTATCCCATTTTTATTTAGAGGCGGCTCTCCTAATCAGTAAGGTGTATTTCTCGGGTCGTCATTGGGTCAATACGTTATCCATGTTAGTCGGAGTTTTCCTCGCTGTTTCGGTCCTGACTAATAAGGGCCAAACCAACATAATTTTTGAGTCGTGAAACGTCTTTAGATTATATTCGAATATACTTTATTATACAAACAAAATACTTTTTCTATGAAAGTGACCGAAATTCTGCGACTCTCGGCTCGAAATTACGCTCCTTTGGCTTCAGCCTACAAGTCAGTCAACTTCAAATCAGTCCCGCTCACAGTGGGACTGGAAATTATAGGATGATCATAGCGATGGTGAAACTTTGAAGAGTCAATCAACTTGTGCTTTTATTCAGTACGACTCTGATAGTCTTTTTGTTGAGTCTTTTGAAACGTTTTAGCTAAAAAAAGGCATTTTAAGTTACACAGTATGATCGCGGGGCTTATTCCATCACCTTGACCCCGGAACATGAAGGTCTATTGAAGGACACCGTGGATTTTATTCAGTACAAGCCCCCTGCCCGGGGTGGGGGGACTCATTTGATGATTTAACAACGTAAAAAAAAGTACCACAGTGTCTGTCTCCTCTGCCTTATTTGAATAATCTGTGGTCGTCACAACGTGCGAGGGATGTGGGATGGAAGAGTGTTGAACTAAATGCATAATCAATGCATAAGGTGTCCCTGTTTTCAAATCAATGCTCTGCTTCTTTTTCTTTGAGCTGTTTAGAATTCAACACGAGAAGCGATTATACGATGATGTTAAAAGAAAATGGTTTGTGCAAATTGAAAATTGTTATTTTTTTTAAACTGTTTTCCTGTTGAGTAATTTCGCCTTCTCATGGATGAGGTAGCGAGTTCAAATTCAAGGAAGCAGCAATGTGTCTTTTCAATTTCTAAGTTTATCTTGGAAATCAATGATATCGATGACAGAAACCATCGTTATGAAATCTAAAATCATATTATTATGATAAGTATATCAATCAAATGAAATCGTTTATTTCAACCAGGCCATAACAGGCACTTTTGAATTGTCAAAAGACATAAAATAAAACTAGTACTAACAGTAGTAACTAGTATATAATTACAAAGCCATATGAGAGGCTACTGATGTTCCCAGAGGCGGCTTCAATAACTCTGACACCAGAGGGTGGCCACATGCTCACACGAAAAAGAAAGAATATCTGTGTTTCGTTGCCTGGTCGAAATGCTACTACTGAGAAAAAGATCAGTAAAAAAATTGACATCTGATTCTGATACGAAGTTTAGGAGAAAACACAGTATTTCTACTTGCTCTCTCTACATCTCTAACATACTTTTAACGCGCCATTGCTTTAACTATGTTTGCTAGTTAGTAAAAAAGTTTTTATAAAAAAACTCGACATTCTTAAGGGTTAAAAAAATATTAAATAAAAAAACCCGACAGCCTTAGAGGTAAAAAAATAAAATAAAAAAAAGGTTTTATAGTAGGTTGAAAAAATCCTATTAATATTATAAAGTGAAAGTTTGTATGTGTGGATGGATGTTTGTTTTTTTTACGTTTGTTAATAACCATACTTTGTTACTCTTTCACGCAAAAACCACTGAACGGATTTGGCTAAAATTTGGTACACAGATAGTTTACTCGTATAACCTGGATTAACACATAGGATAGTTTTTGTCCCGATTTTATGTTCTCGTGGGATAATTTTCGAGTTGTAGCGGGTGAAGCCGCTGGCAAAAGCTAGTATTTGATAAAAAATGTTTTGTAAAAAAAAAACTCGACAGTTTTAAGAGATTAACAAAATATTTTGAGCAATAAAAGGAACGGCTTATTAACCCGTTCAATAACCTTCAATACAGTTTTTGTATTGGATGGTATCTCGAGTCGTCGAGTGCATTTCACGTTTCAGTGCGCCACCTGATACGGTTCCCACGTGGCCGAGTCTTGTATACGTGTTCTTATCGATGTTTTATATTAGCTTTCTTAAAAATATCTAGTATTATTGTATGTAGTTCTTATTTCATAATTATAATAAAAGTAGCTTTTCTCCACGGTTTTACTCTCGCTGCTCAGCTCCTTTTGGTCATGGCGTGATGTTATGTAACCTATAGTCTTTCTCGATAAATGGACTAGCCAACACAAAAAAAAAATTGAATTCCACCTTGGGAGGAGCGCAAGGAACGGTCAGACTCGTACTGACTAAAATCCACCGTGGTATCAATTGCCCTTTACGTTACGGGGTCACGGTTACCCATTTGGACTGTTACGCAACTCCAAACTTTTGCTGGATAGCGTTACTATAAAGAAATTATGTCATGCTGACATGCGAATTATGCGATAATGCTATCCATCGTAGCCGCTGCTACGAATGTGCTACGCTTACTAAGGCGTAGCCCCTGCTACGAATATGCTGAGTTAGTTACGGCGTAGCTTCAGCTACGGTTGCTACGGCGTATCCTTTGCTACGAATGTGCTACGAATGATCATCGAAAACAAAACATTTTGAAGGTGATTCATGTTATTTTATTACGTAGTAGCTTTATAAGTTAGTAATATGAAGTCCCGTGGGATTTCCCGTATATTTAATAGTCAGATCAAAAGAGCGGCTTGACAAAAAACTTCACAGGAAAAGACTTTACAAAAGAGACTTACGAAAGGATTAAAATAAAAATTAAAAAATGTTTGAAGACACGATTGTTTTAAGGAACAATTGGTCGGAATGAAGTTGTCGAAAATTGGGCCATTGTTGTCCTGAGAGCTTTAATATTAAGATATTTCGTGTTTCAAGGATTGTTTCCAAGGGCTTAGAATATTTAGGGCTGTTATTCTGGTTTGTGAAAAGGGGAATCAAGTTGAAGTGAGAGAATTTTGATGAAATTATATTTCGTTACAAATCGCGAGACATCGCTTGAGCATCCGTGGACTAATAGTTAAAAACAAAATTTGGAATTGAATATAATTATAGTCTTTAACTATAACCGGAAGTGATCTTGGCATTTGAAGTATTTATTTTTATTTAGTGCGGATTTTTGTCTACTGTTTTATGTCAGTAATTAAAATCAATTTTTTTTGGTATTCATCTATTGTGTATCTCCTAGGTGAGCGTGGAACGTTAAACAGAAACACACTTGGTAGAAATCACAGTTCATAGAAATCTCTATTCCTAGACAGCACGTTTCGCCGAAAACTTTTTTGATAGAAGACATTGTTGCTAGATACCTCGGTCCATAGAAAACACTGCTGACAGAGATCTCCGTTCATAGATAGCACTTCTTGCCGAAAACTTCTTTCATAGAAACCACTATTTCCAGATATCTTGGTTCACAGAAACCATCTTTGAAGAAGAAACTAAATAAATTATATTACTAAAAATATAAATTTAGTTTTTCTGGTTCTGGCAGATGGCCATAATAAAAACACGTTATCATATATCATGCCATTTTAATAAAAAATGATGCAAAACATAACTTAAACAATACATGAAATGGAAAAATAAAACCAATGCTTTGGCATAAACGAGAAACAATATTTCAAACAAAAAAATTACTCTATACTATACATTTAATTTTATTTTAAAGGCCATAATTATGGATGCCTTGTCGAGCGGGGCCTTATCCTTGGTGTGACGGCGAGCTCCCCATTACTCGCAGCAGCTCGCTGTCCGGAAGCCAGTGCCTGCGGTAGCCGGAATTTGTCCCGCACTATCCAACGCCCTTGGCGTCTTCGGTGGTCTTCTTTCCCTCACGCGTTCCGATTGCAAAAATCCGTCAAGCCGTTTCAGAGGAGTATGGTAACTAATACGAGAATTTTATACTATGTATTTCATACATGTTTTAGCTATATTCCTTATTTTTGATTGATATTCCATTTGTATTCGCTTCTCTGGCACTGGCAAATGACCATGTGCGTTTTTTTGATTGACGATTGAATGTTCATTACCGATAAGTAAAGTTTTTACGGTAGCCCCACAACCTTTAGCATTACTCCGTGTGCACCTCCAGTAAAATGTATCATTTATTTTTTTGTTAACGTGATATGAATAGCCATCTACTATAAGAACGCTTGCACCACGTTTTGATTCTACTAACTTGCAGGCACTCATTTTAAAAAAAATATTTTCAATAAGATTATCGATAGTAAAAAAGGCAAAACTAAATGCGTAGGAAACGTTTGCTAATTTGTAATACGCAACAGTCTTAGATTTATTTTATTTATACCACATTAAAACGGTTTCCATAAATTGATAATTTTATTGACAAATCATTGTCATCGTAGGACGGTACGGATGACACAAGGTGACATAATAACAAACCGTTCCTTTTTTGTGATCGTTGCGGTGATTTACAAATTATGACTGAATATTTTAACTGAACCCATAGTCGTAATATATTGTAAAATACGAAAGCAGTAATAAGTGAAGTGTAGTGTAGTGAATTAAATATCTTTACCAAACCAAAATTATATTTTCCACAATTTGACAGAAAAATTAAGAATAGTTAAGCGTGTAATATAGCGTCATAGGTTTGAAGCTACCCAAATCTGTAATTTTTTTTCAATCGAAAATAAACCTTGTTTTGTAAGGTGTGTACATAGTTTCTTCGAGCATAGTTTCTTCTTCAAAGATGCTTTCTGTGAACCAAGATATCTGGAAACAGTTGTTTCTATGAAAGAAGTTTTCGGCAAGAAAATGTGTGATAGTTATTGCGGAATGAGGAGCAATCGGAACGCGTGAGGGAAAGAAGACCACCGAAGACGCCAAGGGCGTTGGATAGTGCGGGACAAATTCCGGCTACCGCAGGCACTGGCTTCCGGACAGCGAGCTGCTGCGAGTAATGGGGAGCTCGCCGTCACACCAAGGATAAGGCCCCGCTCGACAAGGCATCCATAATTATGGCCTTTAAAATAAAATTAAATGTATAGTATAGAGTAATTTTTTTGTTTGAAATATTGTTTCTCGTTTATGCCAAAGCATTGGTTTTATTTTTCCATTTCATGTATTGTTGTTATGTTTTGCATCATTTTTTATTAAAATGGCATGATATATGATAACGTGTTTTTATTATGGCCATCTGCCAGAACCAGAAAAACTAAATTTATATTTTTAGTAATATAATTTATTAAGTTTCTTCTTCAAAGATGGTTTCTGTGAACCAAGATATCTGGAAATAGTGGTTTCTATGAAAGAAGTTTTCGGCAAGAAGTACTATCTATGAACGGAGATCTCTGTCAGCAGTGTTTTCTATGGACCGAGGTATCTAGCAACAATGTCTTCTATCAAAAAAGTTTTCGGCGAAACGTGCTGTCTAGGAATAGAGATTTCTATGAACTGTGATTTCTACCAAGTGTGTTTCTGTTTAACGTTCCACGCTCCTCCTAGGTTTACTAGGATTTCATTAGCTACACGCGCGCCTCAAAGAGCTGTCAGCAAAATGACGGGGCCCCCTCTCAGAGGGCCAAAGCCTGCCGGGGTCGCGGGATTTATTTCTATTACCGTGACCCCGGAACATAAAGGGCTGAAGGACACCGTGGATTTTAGTCAGTACAAGTCTGACAGTACCTCCCGCCCTGCCCGGGGTTGGAGGTCTCATTTGATGATTTTAACATGATAAAAAAAAAAGGATTTCATTAGCTAAGCTAATCTGTTCGTTCATTTGCCCTTTGGGTTCGGAGCCGCGGCAGTCCCACGATCTCGGTAGGTATGTACCTCTCAAGCGCATTCAGGGAAACAAGTTTAATGTGTCACCAGCACGTACTCGTAACCATAAAAATATTTTATTAAAAAGAAAAATGTTTTTTTTTTTTATATTTTTGGATAAAATAATAAAAACGCTATTTATACATAATATTATTTAAGTACTTATTAATGGGAAAATTCCCATTATTTCAGATTAGGTTATACTTGTATCGGATAATAGTCGAAGAGCTAACTAACACGTGTACTCATAGGTAATAGTCCGAGAGCTAGCAGCTCATAGGTGATGATGGAATCGGCCGAAGTGTCGAATAATTGAACCGGAACCGACGACAGCCATTGCAACTCCATTAGGGAAGACCGTAGATGTCTTGGTAATGGATGTGACTTGCTCCTGTACTAAACAAAAGAGATGAATATTTGAGTTACGATCCTTACGCACGTTTGAAATGTTATGTAACTTTATACTAAAGTATTAAAAGTTAATTAAAAGAGCATCCAAAAATTAAAATAGCAGTGGTGGCCCAGTGGCATCGGTCCCGACTTACGATTTGTAGGTCGTGGGTTCGAACCCAGCTTGGCGCATTACTTTGTGTAATTTATGTCATCACTACTGCTCTCAAAACGGTGAAGGAAAACATCGTGAGGGAACCGGCATGTCCTAAAACCATCAAATTCGAAGACATGTGACATCTGCCAATCCGCACTGGGCCCGCGTGGTGGATTATGGCCCACTCCCTCTCACAAGAGAGGAGGCCTGTGTCCCAGCAGTGGGAACGTTATAGGCTGATGATGATGATGATTAAAAGTTTAAAACGAGAGGTTCAGCCGCATTGTTCTTCAAGATTAAGCCGCACTTATTAAAGTTTGTCTCTGGATGGGCGATCATTGACAGTCGATCATAGCGAGTTTCCTTTGTGTCCTGGGAAGCGTGTTAAGCTGTCGATCCTGGCTGTCATTTGTCGATCTTTGAGTATTTACGTTAGTCGACCAGTCTTGTTACCCCTCGGCAAGACTGGTTGTCAGATTTTCGAGCTTCTCATATCACCCTATTGCTGGTTTAAGGCTGGTTAGTATGTAAGAGTAGTCACTCTGTGTAAAATACTGATGTTAAAGTGCATACGATTCGACTGAAAACCGAACTCAACATTTAAGAAAAAGCTAGACAGGTAGAGTGAATGGGCGGTTTCACGCTCGATATCGGTGGGACTGATTTCGTAAATTTTCTAGAGAACGCTTTTACAATAAGTCGAGCAAAGATTATACCGAGCGGACAATATTCCAGTATGGTGTCCTTACCGTTAACGTCTTTTGAGACAGTTCCGAATCTGGTCACTCTACTTACGTTTCGACGTAATTGCGCTGCAAAATGTCACAAATTGAGTCAAAAAAAAGAGTCCGTTCCATATTTTCTAGCTCCCTGCCCGTCACTTCCATCCCGTCCACGCCAATTAGGCAGGAGGACGAGTCGATAAAATAACCAAATTATATCGACTATCGAACCGTTACAATTTGCTACATTCACTTATATTTTGTGACGAGGCTTCCGGGGTCCGGAAAGGATGGAGGCTATTCTTTTTATTTGATAAAAAAGGGAAGATGGTGGATGTCAAATGTTTCAATATTTTATTGTTATGTTAATTTAGACGTAAAATCATTTATCGTTAATTATTTAAGAACCGTCCTGGATTAGCATAGAAAATAAAAAAGAGCCTTATGTCACTTAAGAAATAAGTAAGTTTTTACTTGATACTTGATGAAGGGATTTTCAAAATCGGTTCAGTAGTGTTTGAGATTAGGTACATCCTATAACTTTTACTACCAACTTATCCTCTTTAAAATGTTTGGTAAAAAATTTACGAGTGCAACATCTTCGATTTAAATGGGGGTGACGACATCGGAACGCTGTATCTGCCTAGCTGCCATTTGCCTAGCCATTTTTCAAATGTTTCATGTTTCTACAATGAATGCCTCGTTTCTCTAATGGTCATAAATTCGCCAGCTTCGAAAGAGGTTCTGGGTCCGATTCCCACATTAGGAAAAGGGTTATTGGGCTTTTCATCAGGAATTCCTCTGGAGCAGACACGGAGTCTACGCTAACTATTATAATAATAATAATATTCCACAACTATCACACAACGCCATCTAGTCCCAAGCTAAGCAGAGCTTGTGTTATGGGTACTAGACAACTGATAAACATACTTATATATTTCTAAATACATACATATTATAGATAAATTACACCCAGATACAGAACAAATGATCGTGCTCATCACACAAACATTTGTCCTGGGTGGGAATCGAACCCACGACCTCCGGCATAGCAGTCAGGGTCACTAACCCCTAGACCAACAGACCAGTCAAATATGAAAACATTGTTATCTTATCTCCTACTCTCTAAGCACAGTGTAAGGCGGAATATATCAACCCCATAGAATATTGACTTATCTAGCACTCCACCAAAAGCTACTTTAACCAATTTCCTCTTCATACTTTTATCAACATTTATTATCCCCATGTCAATATCTAAGTAGCGCTTTTCTATTCAAAACCATGTTTTCGTTTACAAACTAGTGCGATAATAGCGCTGGCTTCGCTCGCGAGGATGATAGCATCGCTGTAAGTGTTAAGCAAGGTTTATTTATAGGTAAGGTGCATGGCCTACTGTTGGCGATTAGCGAAGAACAACTTAATAATTGTTAGGTGAAAAAGAAGCTGTGAGTGTAAATAGGTGAGGGATAAATAAGTACTCATTAGAGCATTTTTTTTTTATCGTAGTGAAATCATCAAATGAGGCCTCCCACCCCGGGCAGGGCGGGAGGGACTGTCAGACTTGTACTGACTAAAATCCACGGTGTCCTTCAATAGCCCTTTATGTTCCGGGGTCACGGTAATTAAATAAGTCCCGCGACCTGCTGAAAATAATCTTACTAGGTAAAAATAAAATTCTTTCAGCGACTTTCCAGCCCGCTATGCGAGTGAGTGTCGTCTTTATGCCATAATTCTCTGTGATAACTTTACTGACTGTGACACACGAATACCATCAGGTGAGTACAATCAGTGATCAACCACTGTTTATATACACAGGACTACTTCACACACTGCAACAAACTTCAAATTGTAAATTTCTTGAAGAAGAAAAATTTTTAAATCCACGTATTGCTTAACAGTTCTGAAAATCACCTCGCGAGATGGCTATTTTGCATGAATGTGACACATATTTTCACCCCATTAATCTTGTTAATGCTTGTTTTACCGACTTCAAAAAAGAAGGAGGTTATCAATTCGACGGTATGTTTTTTTTGTGTGTATGTTACGCGATTACTCTGGCAATTGTGGATTGATTTTTAAAATTATTTTTTTGTTTGAAAGGAGATACTTCTGAAGTGGTCCCATAGTCACCAAGTTCAGATCTGATGATTGCCACTAATTTTTTTTCTTATTATCTTGAATTTCCCATTGACGGTGGGACCAGTACCTTATAGCGCTGGCTTCGCTCGCGGTGTCGATAGCATCGCTGTAAGTGTTTAGTCAGGTTTATTTATAGCTAAGGGTGGTTCACCAATTTATAGTAGGAGATAAGTTTTACTATGAGAATTCTTTGTTGTTCAGTTTACTATGGGTTGTTTACTTTGCAGGAAGCTATTGAATCTTTTTAAGTTATAATCAGGTAATCCTTACTTAAGATTCTACTTATAGACGTGTATCTGTACCGATTAGCTGTGCGCCAAAATAATCACTAGGTGGACCTGACACAGCCAGAAGGTGTCGCGGCAGACCTCGTAGAAGATGGCGAGACGAATTTGACAAGACCAGTGGTCCACTTTGACCCTGGATCGTGAAAACTGGAAGTCGTGGGGAGAGGCCTTTGCCCAGCAGTAGGATGATGCAGACTAGCAGTATACTGATATGTACCGATCATTATTATAAGCTTTTTTAGTCTTTTAAGCGCCATTTGATAGATATTTCATAGTTGAACACTTACTGTTAAACAGTGGGGTAATTACAGTTGAGCAGTTGGGAAAAAGCGGTAATATTCGTACTTAACAACAAATTATTTAATCAAACATCCAGCTTCGACACCCTTCCTCACACAACAACCCAGTCGAACACAGCACAGGATCTGTCATCAGCATCACTCCAAAATCCAATTACAAACATCACTGCAGCAGCAATCAAAGTGACGTTACATTAATTGAAACTCGAAATTCAAATCATAAACCGTTCGATCGCAAGCCTGGCACGAAAGGGCTGGGAAAAATAAACAGGGCCGTACAAACACCGGTTTCAATCGACAGTTGTTTAATCTGTGCGGGGCACTTATTGATTTCACTGCTCCCTACCGCGCTTTATCTGTGGCCTCTGATCGGATAGTTCGTGGTTTGGGGGTCCGTTGAGGTTTTGTGTGTCTTTAAATATATACATTGCCAATATACCTGCGTTATGATAGGAAAGGCAGTAAGAAAATTAAAAAGAATTGCGAGTTAAAGTCTAGTCAAAAAAAGTGGTCCGTAATTGTTTTTTTTGGAATGGGTTTTCTTTTGACTCTAGTCTAGGTCAATATGACAGAGATAAATACGATGCAAGCTTACTCAGAAGAAGCCTGTTCAATCTTAATTTGAAGAGGTTCAGGAACCGACCGCGCTGTATTTTTTGAATGAGGCAATGTCTTTCACCAAGGATAAATTGTATCAAAATCCTGGAATTATCAATGAGCGCTACTATAACCGTAAACCAGAAACGAAAACAACATAACATTACAACATAATGTTTCATTTGATTTGGTCTCGCAGTCGTTATTACAAAACCAGAATTCAGCGAACTAAGCATATAAGAGTACATAAAGACCAACCAACGCAACATTTTGTACAAGTAAACTATCTACGGAACTCTCTCGTCTGGCCACGAGCTATCTTGCCGCCTGTCGTCCAGCCGACCTCATTCCACGACAGGTAATAAATGTTTGCCGCTGTCCGACTGTTTGTAAGTCATCAGTTCTTGTTTGTGCCGCCTCAAATAGTTGAAACATTGCAATTTTCTGCCGACATTGATGTTCAGTTTTTGCAAATGTCTGCCTTTTGTTGCTGTTGTTGAACAAAATATTGAATTTTAAATTGCTGCTGTCGCAGATTTGAGTGATTGGTTGAATTTTTGTGTGGTCATGATTTTTACGGCTTGGAAGTTGAGGTTTGTTTTTAATTGTGAATTTGACCCACTTTATGAATATTGACTAGGTGAAACAATATTATATATAATAATAATATTCCACAACTATCACACACCGCCGTCTAGTCTTCTTACTGAAGTTATGGGTACTAGACAACTAATAATCATACTTATATATTATGTATTTCTAAATTCATACTTACTATAAATAAATTACATCCAGACATAACAAAATACATGATCATGCTCATTACACAAACATGTGTCCTGGGCGGGAATCGAACCCACGACCCGCGGCATAGCAGTCAGGGTCACTAACCACTAGACCAACAGGCCAGTCAATCGTCGTCTATCGTCGTCGTATCGAAGTTAGCGTTCTGTACGTTTTAGTCAAAAAGATGTAGGTTAGTTTATATTCATACAGTCATTTTATGGAAACTGTGCTTCCGTTTTTTTTCATGGTTTAAAGACAGATGTGTAGCTGTGTTCCGCACCAAATCATCACAGGTTACTATCTCCACGTCATAAAGACAGAAGTAACTGAATCTGAAAACAACAAAACAGGTATTTTTTTCAAAGCCTTTCTTTTTATACCCCAGTCAATGTAGAATTGGCCACTCCCACATCCCATAAACCATTTCAACTCTATAATAAACGAGTCTTCTTAGATATTAAAGTCTATAAGTCAATGGTCGATGTCCGCAAGCAAGCCATCTATCTCTATAATTGCTTTACGTAACCAATATCACAAGGATGACGTTAGTTACTGGTAATCGAACGTGGATGTTCTATTTTGAAGGCGTTGCCAACGGATCTAAAGACTTACGCAATGATTTATGAGATACTATCTGTTGCTAGCGGTTTCGTCTGGGTGTATGTCGAAAATAATCCAACGGGAATGTAAGAATGGGAAGAAAGTAACTTATCTCTGAGTCAAATTTCATAAAGATCCGCTAAGATATTCTGACGTGATTGAGTAACAAAACTCTTTTCAAACATTTATATTGTCGTATCACAAAAACTTTTAAACGACGACGATATACGACGAATGACTGGCCTGTTGGTCTAGTGGTAGTGACCCTGACTGCTATGCCGGAGGTCGTGGGTTCGATTCTCACCCAGGACAAATGTTTGTGTGATGAGCACGATCATTTGTTCTGTGTCTGGGTGTAATTTATCTATTTAGAAATATATAAGTATGTTTATCAGTTGTCATACCACTACCAGTCAGTAGCCATAACACAAGATCTGCTTAGCTTGGGACTATATGGCGTTGTGTGATAGTTGTGGAAAAAAAACAATGGTATGAAAGTAACTTATCTCTGAGTCTTTCATAAAGATTTGTTCAGTGGTTCTAATGTGATTGTATTGGTAGACGGGGAGCTCCATCGTCATAATTAGCATTTTACCCGACTACGCTAGAATGATGATAATATTTTTTCTTCCTCGTCTTATTGTGCCGTTCTCGTCTTTGAGATTCATGCAGTCCACGATAGAACTGCGTGAATCTAAAAATCGTGGATTTAATTCCAGCACAGACCCGGATCAGGCGGTTTGTTTATTAAATGTGACTTGTACCCTCATCATGGGACATATTATAGTGTTTTTTATTTTAACTTTGCCCTAAACTGAGAATTTCTCCTTTATCGTCGATGCGTTTACAAACATAGACTATCACATAAACAAATACACAGATCCGGAACAGCTACTTGTTGATCATACAAATATTTGTTCCATGCGGGGATCGATCCGGCGACACGCAGCGCAGCAATCCAGTCGCTTAGCCGCTGCGCTAGCCATGCCGTCATTAATATTATTACAATTAATTGTATTTATTATACCCACATTTCAAAGTAACTTTAAATAAAAATCATCAATGCCTATACTGGCAACACATACTGAATCGTAAAGAAAAAAAAAAAGAAAAAAACAGAAGGAATAAAACACATAACTCAAGGCTTCTCCGCAATAATAAGGATAGATGAAGGTTTTCGGACCTTGCCCTGAGGTCTGACCCCGTATTGAGTTATAGAGAATAATATTGGAAGATAGGAGGGGACAGAATCATTGTTATTGGGAAGATTCTAGGATTCACGTTTGGCTGAGTTGGCTTTTGAAGTCAAGGTGTGTGAATGAGGTATCAGGCTGATTATTCTTCAATAATTAATGTGAATGAATGATGAATGGATGAATGATTATAGGAATGAATTGGTTATAGGTTTGTAATAGGGTGGTATATTGTATAAATATATTGGAATATTTGCTGATCCAGCAAACTTCGTACCTGCCTCTTTTTCTCATCTTTAAAGCTTCCCTGGACTTCTACAAATAAATTAGCCAAATCGGTCCAGCCGTTCTCGAGCTTTAGAGAGACTAACGAACAGCAATTCATTTATATATGTTACGGTAAATGTGATTAATTGAAAATTATTAATATTTTTACAAAATTGTTAATAATAACCACATGTTTTGGAAAATGTGAATTTTTTACTTTTAGTAGTAATTATTAATATTTCACGACACATATTGGTAAAAGTGATAAAATTAATAAACTAAACGGCTAAACCTAGTGCTAATTGAAGATAAGTATGATACACGTAGGTTTAACCGCATGTGGTCGGTTACACCTAGGTTTAGCCGGTTAGAACTAGGCCTAACCTCGGGACTTGCTGGCACCCCGACTCGGACAATTTAGGTTAGAAGAGGATGGCGGGGTCTGAAAGACCCCGCCATCCTCTTCGTGGTTATTTTTTTTTTAACCACGCAGAAGTAGGAGCCCCGCGGAGCGGGGCTCCGTCGACTTGCTCCTGTGAAGGAAGTTTACTTATTACATTTATCACTACTAGGGTCAAATTATTAATAAAAACCGACAAATGTGATTAATTAATCACTTTAACCTCGACTTTCGGTAATTATTAATAATGTTATGTATGTGGCCAGTGTGCTGCTTATTGTTTATGCTTAGTGTTTGACGTGTTACTTTTCTGTTCTGTCATGTCTGTTCTTTGCTAATAAAATAATGGTTTTCCAAAAGATATTTCAATGGCGACGAGGATAAAAAGACAGCGTGTTTAAAATATATTGTAAGCAAAAAAAAAATAGAAATATACCAAAATGTCGATCGGTAAGCTTTCGGAATTTAATGTAAGATCTTCCAATTGGAGTATGTATATTGAAAGGGTGGAAATGTTTTTGGTAGTAAACCAAATTAAGAAAGAGTTTTGGGTGCCAACATTGATTGCAGCGATGGGCGATGAGGCGTACGAGCTGTTGAGTAACCTCACAAGCCCAGCTAAACCCCATGAAAAAGCGTACTCGGACATTGTGAAACTTATGACAGATCATTTACAGCCCACACCTTCATTTATGGCCGAGAGGTTTCGTTTCCGGCAAAGACGGCAAAATGTTGGGGAAACGATTTCTCAGTATGTAGCGGAATTGAAGAGATTGTCGAAATTTTGTGATTTTAAATCCGTTTTAGAGGAAAATTTACGTGATCAACTGGTGTGTGGTTTGCGAAACGAGACGATTAGACAACGGTTATTTTCTGAAGAACAACTGTCTTATGTAAAGGCCGTAAAAGTTTCATGCTCTATGGAAGCAGCAGAGCGTGATGCAGCGGCAGTAGACCAGTCGGTTAGTAGGAACAGCGATGACACTGCGACCGGAGCGGTGCATGTGTTGGCGTCGACGGACATTCGGGATCGCCGAGGGCGTGGTGGAGCACGCGGATTGCCAATTGCACGCGTCGGGCAGAGTGCTGCTCACTCCCAAAATGATTGTTCGGCTTGTGGTGGTGATCACCAGAGCGAAGGATGCCGTTATAGCCGGTTTTTCTGTGGAAAGTGTAAAAGGAAGGGACACCTGCGTCGGGTTTGTCCTATGTTTGTAAGAGGAAGACAGCCACAGGATCGTTGTTACAAGAATAACATGATGCAAATACCAGGCGGAACAACCAATCAGTCAACCCTAAGTCAGTCAGGGGAGGATGAATCTCCTTTATCTGATGAGGAAGATTGTGGGCCGGTGAAAGATTTGCATACACTTACTTTAGATAGCTATAAACCGGTGAGTTTAACTGTGTTTGTGGACAAAATTCCACTGTCTATGGAGATTGACACGGGATCTTTAGTGTCATGTATTAGTAGAAAAATGTATAATCGTTTGTTTAGCCATAGACCGTTGAATAGTTCTAGTTTAGTTTTCAGATTTTATGATGGTACTACCACACGACCTTTTGGTATGTTCTGTCCAATAGTTCAGTTTGGTGAAAGGTCTAAGCAAATGGAATTGTTTGTAATAGAAGGTGGCACTATCATCGGAAATTGCTGAGACTGAGAGGGTTCCGGGGAAGGCAAGGAAGGCTGCTGTTCTACACAATCTTCAAACGTTTCATGTTCCTCCTGAGTGACCTCAACCGTCTTTGCCCCTTCCCTAACCGGACTAAAAGAAGGACTGATTAATGGACTCGTCTCTGGAAATGTAATTAATTGTTTACCCACAGGAAGAGCTGGTAGCCGCGATAACCCGTCTGCCCCATTCTGCTTTGAAGTAACATACTCTATATCATAGGTATAAGCTGACAACTTAATAGCCCACCTTTGTAACCGGCTCGCAGCCATCGAAGGTATACCCTGTTTTGGCCTTAAAATAGTAACCAATGGCTTGTGATCCGTACGTAATGTAAAGCGTCGCCCATATAAATATTGGTGTAATTTCTCAAAGCAGAACACAATAGCTAAAGCCTCTCGCTCGATTTGCGAATAATGCTTCTCAGCCGCATTAAGTGCGCGCGATACAAACACGATCGGCCGCTCCCGCACTACATTCGTGCCTCTGTCATAGTGGTCGCACATTTGACTTAGTACTCCACCTATGCCCCTCGAGCTAGCATCGCATGTTAAAAACAAAGGTTTATCTGGTTCATAATGAGCCAGGACGTCCGCACTAATCAAAATGTTTTTAATCATTTTAAAAGCCGCCTCACACTCATTGTTGTTTATGCTTAGTGTTTGACGTGTTACTTTTCTGTTCTGTCATGTCTGTTCTTTGCTAATAAAATAATGGTTTTCCAAAAGATATTTCAAATAATAATAGATAATTATTAATAATTAAAACAGCTCAGGGGAATCTCCAACAAAACACGAAATTCAAGAGAATATAATTACTTTAATTAATAATGTTGAACATGGGTTTTAACAAATCTGTCGAGTCTTCCCGCGAAAAATACGAAGAACCGACGCTCGCTCATAGACAACATGAAGATTAGGTCATAGACATTACTCGATAGATATGTGTCATTACTCGATTATTCCAATGAACGTAACAGTCGGCCATCCGTCACAGTAACGAGTCCCTTCGTTTGTTGCTTTGTACAATTAAGCGGTAGCTTAGCTTATTAACATGTATCATCCAATACAACAATAAAATATTTCTTATCCTAAATAACTAAAGACATAAATGCTAAATAACAACTTACAGATTTAACAAGTTCTGTTCAATCAGTCTTATACCCATAGGTTGTCTTAAACACAAGCTTAAATGAAGTAAACAAAAGTGCTATTTCTATTATTTTACTACTGTTTTGTTATAGATCTCACTAATCGTCAAAATCATAAATCACTGTCGCTATAATATTCTCACTGCAGCTCAACAAAGGATAGTTACTTCTATTCTTTCACTATCCAATTTGATGAGGTTTGCCATACATAACTCTCATGCTCGGCTCACGTCTGCTCAAGCTCTGAGTCATGTAGACAGTCTCTATCACCAATAAATTAATCTTTCTTCTCTCTAATCATCATTGTACTCCTAGTTACAAAAACATGTACTATAATCTTAATTAACGTCACTATCGTCACTTGAGGAACAAGCAGGGGCGTCAAAATTCATCCAAGGTAATATTTAATCTACAGACACTACGTTCTCGTACGGTTTACCTTTTCGAGTAAGCGACGTATCAACGATGAGGTATCGATCATTAGGAAGCATTATTATTTCGAGAATCGTCGTTATTGTTAACGCTATTGGATTTTTTTGGACAGTCATTCGAATTATGACCTAAAAAATTGCAATCCGTACATTTATTTATGGGCTTACGACACTGCCAACTCATGTGTCCAGGATCGTTGCAGTTAAAACATGTTAAGTTTCCCTTAGATCGATTCCTCATCATGTCGTTAACTGTCGGAACAACACTATTCGACGATGGAGTGGCGTTCGAAGAGCGCGTATCCTTAGACTGTGTGTCCCTCCTAAAATCATGCGAATCTCGTGGTTGATTATTTTTAACAGTTTTAAAAAACTCTAATGTTTCCTCGGTTTTGTCAAACTTCCCAGCCTGTGCACTTAAGCGTACGCCTTTATCCTCTATACCGAATACAATACAATCAACTGCTTGTTTCCCAAATATTTTACATCGGTTGAGCAAATTGATTTTTGAAAAATAATATAATTCCAAAGATTCACCAGGGCGTGCCCTTCTATCAAGCATTTCTGTCAGTAGTTCGGCGTAGTTTTCAGTTGAGGGAAAAGATTCCTGTAATATACGCTTCCATTCTAACCAAGAATGCTTGATAGAAGGTAAACCCTGGTACCAAGTTTTAGCATGTCCTGTCAGCTTGGGCAGGGCATAGTGGGCCGTTTGCTTGTCGTTCCAATTGTAAATCTCCGCGCACTCATCTACTTTATTCAACCATGCGTCAATAGTTTGCTCTTTTGAAAGAGGATCAAACTCTGGGATGATGTTATTAAATGAAGACGACAGAAAGGGTTCCCGATCTCTGCTTCTAAAAATTTTTGCAAATTCTTCAAAAAAATCTGGTTGATCAGCGTACCTCGGTTTCTTCCGTTCGGGGCTTCTGACGTCACTCCGTGGAGGAGTAACTATTTCTCGCACTAGGCCCGTAGGTTGTGTGTAAGCGGTGGCCGCCTGATCGCGCGTACGTCGTTTATTTCGTATCTGTAACTCTTCTTCCAAAAGTCGTAACCTCTGACGTAAATCGTCATCATCATGTGATTCACGACGGGAACGACTGCGCCCAAGGCGCCGCCCTTCACCTCCTGCGTCACGTGTGGTTCGGCTCCTGCTCCGAAGATGACGAGTGCTGCTTCGTCGGTCGTCACGTCTCGTTGGGCTGCGGCTGCGACGTTTCCCCTCGCGTGCTCTCATACTCCGCTCATCCGGCTGTGGTGACCGTCTCGCTGGAGTTTCAAGTCGCCGTCGGCCAACGTCATCGTACTGTCCTCCATCCATCTGGAACTTCGAACTTGTTGATGTTTCGTGGGCGTTGCAAAAACGGTATATTTTTGCTGTAATCCCACTTCTGAGCTAAAACAGCTCAGGGGAATCTCCAACAAAACACGAAATTCAAGAGAATATAATTACTTTAATTAATAATGTTGAACATGGGTTTTAACAAATCTGTCGAGTCTTCCCGCGAAAAATACGAAGAACCGACGCTCGCTCATAGACAACATGAAGATTAGGTCATAGACATTACTCGATAGATATGTGTCATTACTCGATTATTCCAATGAACGTAACATAATCTTCAATTATTCACTCTTACCGTTACATATACAAATTTTATATAGATTGGATAAGTTGGTTTTCTCAGTGTTTTTTTTTTTCTTAAATCAATGAATATGGACAAAGATAAAACGCATCGAAATTCGAAAGCGTTACATCTTCCTCAATTTCGGTCTACGTAACCAAAGAAAAAACACGGGCAAATATTTTTTGATAATCTATCTTTCGGACCAATAACACTTTTTGAGTAAAATAACATATTTTGAGAAATGCTAAACAGAAGTGAGGTTAATATTATAAGCCTGCCGGCGCTGCAGTGTCACACAGTCCAAATTGGTTACCGCGGCTATGGAATGTAAAGGAAATTGTGTAGGAACTAGGTGATATTTACTCAATTGAAAAATCTGCTAGTGCCTTTTACGTTACTTACTTTCCCAGGTCGAGCGGAAGTTTTAGTTTTTTACGGGTGCTAATTAGCTCTCAAAGACAAAGAGAAGTTACTATCTTCTTCAGTGTGTTATTTAATTTTGCACTCTATCAATATGGTGAGAAATTAATGTGAAGGGTATGTTACATTTTTTTTGAAAAGGTAAAAACAAGAATAAAAATACAGTAGAAAAGAAATACTTCTGTTATATCATAATTTTGCTCTCACAAAGTTGCATACGAATCAATTAATTTAACGACACAGGCTTCGATTTACCATTAAACTTGAGATGCCTACCTATTACCTACCACCTCAAGCCCGACAGGTTTGACGATGGTTAGCAATAGAGGCTCAAGTGCAAACCGCATTAGATGTCCTATCGAGGTAAGGGTTGTTTCACATGTAGCTCCACACCACACCACACAACTACCATATAATCTGGGCAGGCGTATATTTTGTATTGTAAAGAATAAGTAGAATTCACACGGACCTCATTTTGTGGTCATTGTAGCAAGCCTGGGTGATACTGACCACATCGAAGCCACGGCCACGTCGCACCACGCGCGACGCCACGAACTTACGGTCATATAACATTACAAACTCAAAACAACTACATCGTAGTCACACCACGAACTTACGGTTGCAGGTCATCGCACACACAATGTTGCGTCAACGACACAACGACTAACCACTACGTCACTCTATAAGACTGCAGCGACACTATATTCACACATAACCACACCTCGACCACATATTTGTCTGGTTGTTGTTTCTAAATAAACGCTGATGCTGCTTTTTCAATGCAAGTTACTTGTATACAAGTTGAATTTGTATGCAAGTTGAACAAATCTAAATACAAGTAACAAGTTGCAAGTAGGTAGTATCCAATTCAAGTAACATGCACACAAATGTGACGTCATACTTGTATGCAAGACTTGCCTAATGGAAACGCGCCTTAAAATGTACTTGAAGCACAGACCAGTCGGCTTAGTTGGACAATCCGACAGCTGTTTGAGTAAGCTGGGGCAATCTATTAAGGTGTAGAACGTACTAGGTTCAATTCTGTTAACTGTCGATGTAGAGGAACTGATTGATGAGGTTTGTACCGAAGTATAGGTGATGGTTACTTGCATCGAACTTTGAATGACCATATAGAAACTAGTCTGGTCAGGGTTTCTTTATGGTCTTTTGAATAAAGAATTACATCTCATTGTAAAAAAACAGCAATCACTAAAAAGACTTTAATGGCTGTAGCACAAATTAACACGTGTTTTTTGTACGATAGATTCCCCTTTAATAAAACCATCTCGCCGGTTGGTGAGCGAAGATATGTGGTCGACGGTGAAGCACGATGGCGTAGAAGTAAATCTATTCCCTTTTGATTTGAAGATCAAGTTTATAGCTATCGTTCGCGGGACTTATCTCATTACCGTGACCCCAGAACATAAAGGGCTATTGAAGGACACCGTGGATTTTAGTCAGTACAAATTTGACAGTCCCTTCCGCACTGCCCGGGGTGGGAGGACTCATTTGATGATTTTACCAGCCAAAAAAATGATGATAAGTGAAAAATTCCGCTCCACCCGGGGATTTTACCACCCAAATAACAGGACCCTTAATAACTCAAATAGAGATAAAAGTACTTCCCTTTTCACTTCCCTATTCTCCCTCTCTCATTGAAATAATAAAAGGGGAGTAAAATAAAGTCAATCTTCGTTTATAAAAGTAATGAAGAGTTTCGTTTTTAATGAACAAAATAAAAACGTTATCCAAACGTTATGAATTCACAACGCGCTCCTTGAAATGCGTGATGCTTATTTCTGTTAGATGGAAACATAGGGGACTGCATTGTGAGCGTTTACGCTACTGATATGTTCGATTTTCCTTATTTTATTGGCGACGGAAAAAAACTAACGATTATCTAGCAAAGTTGTTCTTTATTGCAAAAAATTCGACTGCGAGCAGGACTTGAACCTGCGTCTTTCTGGAAAAAGTAGGTATGTTATTCAGTTCTGCCCGGCAATCTTACATTCCACTGTGAAATGTATTTCGGTGACGCTTTTATCTACAAAATAAACTAGGTTTGAAGCGCAAATATAGTGTTACCAGTTACGAGTAGTTGTGGGTCTTGGGTTCGAACCCAGCCAACCGCATTACTATGTGTAATTTATTTCATCATCACTGCTCTCAAAACGGTGAAGGAAAACATCGTCAGGAAACCGGGATGTACTGGAACCTACGACCAAAAATTCGAAGACATGTTACATCCACCAACCCGCACTGGGCCCGCGTGTTTGATTATTATAATCCACTCCCCTTCACGGAGAGGAGGCACCTGTCCCAAAAGTGGGAACATTTATAGGCTAATGATGATGAGGAATTTGGTACTTAGTACACGTAATTTATATTTTTTATATTGCTTATTTATTTCACTTTCTATTTCCGTCTTTTCAAGACCTTATTATTCTTTATATTTCACGTTTAAAGTTCCTTGAATATGAACGTAAGATAGCTGTATGTAGGTACTATTACCACATTTACTCCACGCTTAACGCGATGGTTAGAGCCTATTAACGTGTTAATAATAGTTCAAAGAACAAGCTAATGGAACGATTTGGATGTAGCCATGCATTTGATTACTAATGTAACTATTACAAACCTTTGATGTGTCGTAATGTTATATTGTTTTACATCATTCTGTAACTATACGGTATACTACGAGTTGGTAACAATTTTCGTCAAAATCCGTTATGCAGTTTTTATTTGTAAAATTAACAAACCTTCGCCGGGGTGTATCTTCGCTGCCTCGAGAAGTCGAGGCGCGGCGGGAAGAGCTCCGGCGCGATTTCAGGCCAGTATGGGAACGACTGCCAAAACACAAGACACAGGTCTGGGCGCGCCGCAATTGTGTCGGTAAGACCCCTCTTTGAGGAGTGGCTGGATAGGCTTCACGGCGCCCGGCGTCTGACCTACCGCATGACGAAGGTCCTCACCGGAAACGGGAGTTTCGGGAGGTACCTGTGTTGGATAGGGACGGAAGAAACGCCTGGGTGTCACTACTGCGAGGTTCGCCCGGAGGACACGGTGGAGATTACGGTGCAAGACTGCCCCGCTTGGGCAGAGCACTGCCGTATCCTCACGACGGCTATAGGCGGAGACCTCTCGTGCCTGGCATCGGTCGAGGCCATGTTGCGGGGCGTGCTCATAGTATTATAGACATGACATGACTAACAAATCTAGGCTGTCCGTGCAACAAAAGCCTCCGATCATAAACTCAGCGTAACCGCACGAATTATCCCCCCGAATCCTTTACATCTGTTTTATTCGCGCACCGAGCAACGTTTTACATCTGTCAAAAGTTGGGACGTGTTCACCATCTGTTCGTAAGTAGGCACAGAATTTACGCGTACTGTTCTGATTTGTAGGTGTATGTATACCGTATCGAACACATGAATGTTTACACTTAGTAAAATCAGAAAAGGCTTTCTCGAGAACGTTTGTAATTCAAGTGTCATATTTTCACTTGATGGTTCAGTTTGCGTAGTGCCTGAGAGATTGAATGCTGCACTGCTTTTCGCAGGTTTGATATCCGCACGGAAGAAATATTTGATAGTTGTTCCAAGTATGCTTCTTTGGTAAACCGTTACGTGAACTTAAATGTTTGTAAACGCACCCACGACACAGGAAATTCACACACAATTACAGGATACAGGTGATATAATTTCCAAAATGGAAGAGCTTAACTAGCCAGTCGTGTCTGGCCTTTAAGGTATGAGCAATGGTGGCCCAGTGATAACGACTCTGAGTTGTACAGTAATATTAAAAGACCTTGTTGACGCATCCCGTGACCCAAAAGCTGGGTTTCCCTATGACCCATGTGGCCATACAACCTAGCAATTTAATGCTGCTAGTCTTTTGGGCACATTTTCAGCTGACAGCGTTGAGACATTGTTAGAATGGAAAAAATAGAGTTTTATTTTGCAAACATGGATTGTTGAACAAGTTTATTTATACATTATAGCAGGGTTTTTCAACCTTTTTCATGGCACGACCCCTTTAGTATGAAGAAATATTTCGCGACCCCCCTACCCGTTGGATTTTTTTACATGTATTTTGTTTTGTGACAAATAAATATTCAATCCAAAACAGTTACTCATTTTCATCGCGCATTCGCTTAAGTTTTTTTTTTTTTTACTTGGTAAAATCATCATATTAGTCCTCCCTCCCTGGGCAGGGAGGTTATGTTCCGGGGTCACGGTAATTAAATGAGTCCCGCGACCCCGGCAGGCTTTGGCCTCCTAGATTGGGGCCCCGTTATCATGCTGACTCTGTTTGAGGCGCGCGTGGAACACAACGCGCCGTCGACACGGGCATGGTCCTTGGTCGAGCAGCAAATTGCCCTTTACTAGCTGCCCGCGCAGAAAATCTCCGGCCAACGTAGGCGCGGGTACGCGCGTCTACGGTGGCCGGAGATCGTCTGCCGAGTTCTGATGCCATGGGCGTCTACCACTGCGGCTGGGGTCGAGGGAGGACGCTATTCTCTCCTTCATGCGGCCCGCCTCCTCCTTCGCAAGCATGACTGCTTCGCAGAAGGAGGCAACCGCTTCCCACTCCGTTTCGCCCCGCAGCATGGCCTCGACCAGTTACGGGCGCGAGAGGTCTCCACCTATCGCCTTCCTGAGGACACAGCGGTGCTTTGCCCAGGCGGGGCAGTCCTGCACAGTATGCTCCATCGTGTCCTCTGGGCGATCCTCGCAGTGGTGACACCCAGGCGTTTCCTCCTTTCTCATCAAACACAGGTACCTTCAGAAACTTTCGTGTCGGGTGAGGACCTGCGTCATGCGGTACGTAAAGACGCCGTGACGCCACTCCTCAAAGAGGGGTCTTACCGCCACGATTGCGGCGTGCCCGATTCACGTACATTAAGTATAGATTTGATACAAGATGCGCATTGTGATGCTCGATTGTTCTCCCTCACCAACGAAATGCTCGAATTTGTAACGTTACATTTCAGGTGAATGCGCGCGGTGAGGAAGCGCCTTAATACATATTTTTAAACTCAATTGATTTTATTCACGACCCTCTCGCGACCCCCCTGAAGAGGCTTCGCGACCCCCCGGGGGGTCGCAACCCACAGGTTGAAAAACCCTGCATTATAGTATTAGAAGACCACAGAATCGCGCTGGCTGCTAGCCGCTTCCAACAGGTCTTATTGGAAATATATGGCTTATAATAATAATATTCCACAACTATCACACAACGCCATCTAGTCCCAAGCTAAGCAGAGCTTGTGTTATGGGTACTAGACAACTGATAAACATACTTAAATATTTATAAATACATACATATTATGGATAAATTACACCCAAACACAGATCATGCTCATCGAACCCACGACCCTCGGCATAGCAGTCAGGGTCACTAACCACTAGACCAACAGGCCAGTCTATGGAGGGTCTATGTTCAGCAGTGGACATCAAACGGCTAATATGATGATGATAATACATAGATAGTGATGAGTATGAATATTGATGGATGGAGAGGAAGAGGAAGGCCAAAGAAAAGGTGGATGGATTGTATAAGTAAGGATATGAAAGAAAAAGGAGTAAATGATACTATGACTTGTGATAGGGGAGAATGGAATAAAGAAACGTGTTGCGCCGACCCCAAGTAAAATGGGATAAAGGCAGGAAGATGATGAATACATAGATAGATTATTTTGGTTGAAATAAACCTAGTACATAGTTCATTAGTTCAAAACAAAGTCAGAAAATGAAAGTCAAATAAACATTGTTCAGCGATAGCATTTATTAACAAAATACTGATCAAGTGGTTAATAAAATATTTCACAAAACAACGATAGTGAAAAGCGGGCAATACTGAAACACTGACACAGATCAAATAATTCGGAAATACAAGGGATTCATTAAAACTATTGGCTGGTGGAAAACTTGTTTTAATAAAACTCCATTTTATTTAAAAATGTACTGTTTAATAATTTCTGATTCTACAATTTTGATTTTATGGTTTTTGTTTCAAGATACTTAACTCCGGCCACCGTAGGCGCGGGCATGCGGGCGGCGAGTAAAGGGCAACTCGCTGTTGACCATGGACCATACCCGGGTCGACGGCGCGTCTTGTTCCACGTGACGGGGGGCCCCTCTCAGAGCGCCAAAGCCTGGCGGGGTCGCGGGACTCATTCCATCACCGTGACCCCGGAACATAAACAGCTATTGAAGGACACCGTGGATTTTAGTCACTACAAGTCTGACTGTCCCTCCCGCCCGGGGTGGGAGGACTCATTTAATGATTTTACCACGTAAAAAAAAAGATGTTTAACTCAATATTTCTTTATATATTGTGTTTGTAACTGAATATTTCAGTTCCTTTATTTGTTCAGCTAGCTAATAATTGTTGGCAATTTATTCGCTTGCTGTATTGAAAATATTATGAATCTGAAACATCTGCAAATGTCTAGACAAAATTAAAATGAAAGAACACGTTTCATCAATCACGACACGACACAGACGACACAAGATGAGACATCATCAATCGTCAATCGAAAAAGAATCTTCAAGACACCTTTTAAAATGGCTGTCATTTGTTTCGCCTCCTTTACAAAACGCAATAGATTCGTCACCGTTTTGTATTTTATTTCACGTTATAAATCTACAAACTCGTCACGTCACGTCACTAACTGATTTTAATTAGTCATTACTGACTCTCCGACTACCTTTTACCTGCACCTTTGTCCTTTTGGAGTCCGGAAATAGTCCTATAATCGTGTTTATTTTCTTATAGCCTACACTGTGTCCCACTGCTGGGCAAAGTCCATTCCTTTTTCCTTCCAAACCTCTCTATTTTGGGATTTTTTTGACCATGTCTACCCTGCGTCATGATCATTTCATCACACCATCTCCGCCGCGGTCGACCTCGATGTCGATGTCCTCCCTCAGGCGTCCAGTGAGAGACAATTATAATCATGCTATTTGGATAAAAATACAATACTTAGGGCTAATTATTCAATAGTCAGATAAATTTTATCAGTGAGTAAAATAAGCCCTTTATCCATTGGGCTATTATTACTACTATTCACTACTATGACCCATCCAGGATGCGTGCAGGCGCGCAAGTTTATTCAGTTGTTTGACAGTTCTGTGTCGTGCTCTAGGCGCGCGCACTCATCCTGGATGGGACATAGTGGTGATGCGTGGTGTCGTCTCTATACGTATCTAGTAATAATAGCTCAATGCCTTTATCCAATATTTCTTCTAAATTCGAAAACGTGTGAGAGCAAGAACATCCATCCATCCCAAAAAAGCTTTCGTATTTACAATAGTAGTACGATTCTGAACAGAGGAATTACTTTTCGGTTTCGATTATTCCGTAACACATTGTTACAGTAATGAGAAAGTTTCGTTGTTCGTGTGTTCAAGGAAGTTTCGTCATTGCGTGGTACCAGTTGTTACATTTTATGTAAAAGCAAAGTTTTTGTTCGCCAACGGAGATTGTAACGTATACGTACACACGGCTACACATCAAGCTGTACAAAACCAGTTTGTCATGGTCTCGCTTTGTACGATTTGTACACACAATGAACGGTCAGCTAATACTGGTTTTTCATAGTGCGTAGCCGTGTGTACCCACATGTGTGATGGAGGGTAGCGAATAACTTACTTATTGGCGTGACTCGAATCCTTAAATATTGGGGTTTCAGCTTCAAGGAAAAAACAATTTTGTAGTCCCCTTTCCGGGTTGAAAAGTAGTTTGTTATATTTTCGGTACATAAGTTGTATGTTTTCTCCGGAAAATATCAGAATTAATATTTGAAACAGAATATAAAATAATTTTTATTTCTTTCAGATTTATATCTGAAAGAAATAAAAATTATTTTATATTCTGTTTCAAATATTAATTCTGATATTTACTCTTTAAATGATTTTAACTCTGAGTTATACTATTGTGTTAATATGGATGACGTAATTACATGAAATTATACTAGTTTGTAGTATATGTATCACCAGGAATAACAACAAGAAAAAAACAGCATTTCTAATTTAAATAAAGTAAGATAAATACCCATTTTTGCGGAACTCTAAAACTGCTTCTGTTTCCGCCACAATGGTTCCGTAGTGGGTGCTTACGACGTATGTTTACGATGCTCATTTTTTAGCTGTCGCCTGCATTCATATCAAGCTATTAGCGGTTTAACTTCGCATGAAAATCGACTCGGTAGTTTTTGAGATATGAGAAAACAAATAAACAGATTTAGTGACACCATTTCGGGTTAAATGGTGGATGTATTTACACTTTAAGTTTAGAATATTTTAAAATAAAATACTGTTCTCGAGAAAAGAGTCTGTTACTTTGGTGTATGTATTCGTATTTAGGTTAATAATACAGCGTGTGTTTAATTTCAAAATCATGGAGTTCTGCGTAGGTATATTGATTTTTTCAAAATCCAATGATGCAGTAGCAGTTTTCATTAAAATCTGCTTCTTTGGAGTATTTTTATTCTTAATCCTCGTAGTTTCGTTTTGAGCCATCCACCCTCGGTTGGAAAAACCACCCTGTATAGTTAGATTCACAACACCCCCATTCAAGCTTAAACTTCAAGCACACCCTGTACATAATTTAACCTCTTTCCTTCATGTTAGCCCGTACCGTATATAGATTTACGTGAAACACATTACCCTCGTTTTAGCTTCGCCAAAGTCAGGCAAAAACTCAGTCGACTTAGAAGATTTATGACTTACAACCAAGATAAACATGTGGCCAGGGCTAGTAGTGTATGAGGGTGTACTTATTATGTTTATTAGTTTTGTAAACAAAGGAGAGGTGGCCTTTGAGTGTGTTTTATAAGTAAGAATGTACATGAAAGTCTAGGATAGCCTTTTTCCAGAAGTGGTAATCTTAGGTGCTGTTTATACAGAAAATAAATGGCGAGGATATTATGTAGAGGTGGCAAATAAAATCAAATCTTTCACCATCAACAAACATCTTTCATAGCGAGTTTCCTGCGTGCTTCGGAAAGCTCGTAAAGCCGTTGGTCTCGGCTGTCATTTGTAGATCTTTGATAGTTGTTACTATTAGTCAGAAGCTCTTAAAGTCTGACAACCAGTCTTAGCATGGGTCGTGTGACCCAGTTAATGTATTGTAGTTGTGGACGTCCGATGGGAAGTCGCTCCATGTAAAATGCTGATATTCAGCTGCATCTGGTTTGAATGGAAGCCGACCCCTATACAGGGTGAATTTTTCAACTGGGTGTGGATGGCTACTTTCGAAACTTTGAGGAATATCGAAAAACGTTGAAAGGAGTCTCGAGGCCGATTTTGACGAAAACTAAAACTGCATCATTGGATTTTAGAAAAATCAAAAATCCTGGTCAGGAATCGAACCCGCTGATATTAGAAAAAAAATCACATCCTGTATTATTATACCGTTCGATAGTGTTGCTAATAAGGATCAAATTCTGGGAAATAAACATATATGGCAAACTTAAGGAAAACGCATAATTACAAAAAAACTGATTAATTTTCAAGGCAAAGACTGTATTTGAAACATAAGTTACCGTTTCTTCTTTAAAATAATGCTATTTTTAGTTCAACTCAATAATGTCGTATTGCTAAGTACAGTGGGATTGTTGAAACGTCAAATTCAGTGGGACATTGAAAACAATGAAATTTTATAATTTCGAATAAATTATGGCTCAGTAGATGTAAAGTAACATGGAAAAATAGCAATTTCATAAAAATCTGCCATTTCCTTAAGTTTGCCGTATATGATTACTTCCCAGAATTTGATCCTTATTAGCACCACTGTCGAACGGTGTAATAATACAGGGTGTGATTTTTTTTTCAAAATCAGCGGGTTTGATTCCTGGCCAGGATTTTTGATTTTTCTAAAATCCAATGATGCAGTTTTAGTTTTCGTCAAAATCGGTCTCGAGACTCCTTTCAATGTTTTTCGATATTCCTCATAGTTTCGAAAGTAGCCATCCACGCCCAGTTGAAAAATTCACCCTGTATAGTTGGGAAAGGCTAGGCAGATGTTGATACGCTGACGAAGAATAAAGTTTCTATAGACAAGTTCTTGCTATAGTTCAACGGCCTTATAAAAAAATTGCATGCAATTTAAATGCAAAAGAAAAACCATTTAGTATCGAGTTGGATAGTTGTTCAAACAAGAGTCTTGTTCCAATAAGATACGGCACGAATTATTGATCACTTCTGAGTACGTTTCAATTAGTAACGACTGGAGTTAAGGAGAATACGATAGTTGCAGAGATTGGAAATTAATTTGCGAAGAGTTTCATGTTCAGTACTATAGTACTATATACTTATTTTGACGTAAAGTAAACTGGAACTTTTACATTAATTTCAAAGAAAAAATTAGTTCCTTATTCGCACACCAGAGGCGCTGTTTAATTTTCCATACAAGAAACGCTGTAAGTACTGGAAAGACGCTGTAAAGTAAAATGCAGAAAACTGGTTATAAGGCCTCTGTTTTTGAAATATGGTTTAAAAATTTTAGGTTTGAATGAAAAACAAATCGCTGCATTCCCGCGTATTAATTTAAATTATGCCTATTATACTCCCCCAACAGTGTCATTTTCGTAAAAAAGGGGTACAAGTAATTTGCGTCGATTAAAATTACTAGATATTGGTAAAGAAAAGACAAAGTAACAGTTCTATACATATCTATATATATAAAAATGAAACCCGTTTTCCGTTGTCACGACATAACATGAAAACGGCTTGACCGATTCGGATAATTATTTTTTTGGTGTGTTTGTAACCATCGGGACCGGGTTTTAGACCGGGTCCTCCACCCGTGCGAAGCCGGGACGGGTCGCTAGTTTTCTATGAAAATAAAGAATTTAAGTTCAGTAAATCAACTACTACATAATTGCTACACTAGAAATCCAGATCATTGATTGATTATGATTTGATTGCATTATATTACCAACACGCCTTAACAACATGGCGGGCCATTGGTTCCAAATTCAAATTCAAATATTAGCTCGTGCACTGTCAGGCTCCGGCGAAGTTTCACGAATATCTAGAACCTGCCTCAATATTAGGGTCTGTCAAGAACTGTGGCATTTCTTGAAAATCGTGATATAATAATAATAATAATAATAATAATAAAAGAAAAGAAAAGGTTTATGTAGTTCCAATTGTTCTTTCCACAACAGGCGTAATCCCTAATCATCTCCTCCATAGCTTAAAATTATTAGACCTAAAAGAAACACTTTACATAACACTACAAAAAGCAGCTATATTAAACACATGTAGAATTGTTAGGAAATTCATGCAGATAGAAGAAAATGAAATAGGACCCCATGAAAACACATAGATTACACATCACACGCTGCATTTGCTTTGGTTTCGACCCGTAAATGTAGTAAAAATCCAGTCTAAGTACTGAGAAGTGAAAACTCTATCCGAAAAATAATAATAATATACTTTATTGACACAAGTCCTTACAATCATTACTTACTTTCTAGAAAGAGTTTACAATAATGAAGGTATACAACAGTTGAAACCCTGATTCCTAAACTAGGAATACCTGTGACTCAGGAATCAGTGTTCTACTGCCACTTGGGCACTATAAACATTAAATTGGTGTGAGGAGCAGTAAGTAGACTTTATACAAAAATAATATATCATTATGTTATGATTTAATTAAAAGAAAAGAAACAAAATAAATAACGTAAATTAAAGTAAATTAAAAGTAAAATGAACTTTGGCAAAGTATGTGCGACTGGGAGTCTTGTGTTTTGATTGCATTGTGTGAGTTCGTGTGTGTGACTGGGAAATGAGTGTTTTGAATTGTGTGAGTATCTGTGTGTGACTGGTGTATGTGTGTATTTTGCGTTGTGTGAGTGTGATATCGAGACTGGTGTATGTGAGTGTGGTGGTGTCGAATGCAAGACTGTGTTAGAATTAGCATGATCTTGGTGCCATTTATGTTGCATTAAAGATGTCGGAGACTGTTACGTGCTGTTATATGGACTGTTGCGAACTATGTCACAGTGGTTAGAAGTTTCTCAGTTTCAGCATAGTCTAGGAGGTATAGCATGTTCTTGAGCTTATCTTTAATCTCGTGTTTGCTTAACTTTGTAATTCGTATGGTCTTGTTAATATTTTTGTACACAAGAGAGCTCAGCACATACAGCTGCCTTCTGGCGAAGGAGGTTCTATGAGTAGGGGTTGGGCAAAGTATTCTCTGACCGCGTTTACTTGAGTCTGGAGGTGGTACCCGCTTATGCTTCCATATATGAATTCAAATGAATTTTATTTTGATGGGTAATGAAATTGGCATATTATTTTTCACACTTATATGTACCCTGTTCTGAAAATATTTCATTTGTTGATTTGATTACTGAACGAAAATATTCACGTCAGCTGTCAAATGACATTGAATATTTTCATTATCTATTTGTGCCCGTTTCACACGACGTCTGATTCATTGTGGATTCCTCCCTGTTATTCTCTTTCTACTCCTACTTCTAATACCGGCACAAAATATTAAAAAGTAAAACAAAATATAAAGGCGAGTGTACATTATTGCTCTTGGGAAATCACTGCTCACCGCGCTATAAGTACGAGGGCGTAGTTAACGTTGTCATGGCAACCAAGTACTACCGCATGTTGTACTTGTTGTGTATCTAGCCTAGATTAATGCTATTGTCTGTAGTGTATTTTTTTTCGAGTATGGTATGATGGTAATGATGTGTACGGTAATGATGTAGGTATATGGTAATGATGTTGATATACAGGGTTACTGGTTAAGTCGACCTATTCCCTTTGAGGGGTTAAAGTAGACCTCATTCTTGACTGATTTTACTATGGGAACCCCTATCCTAATCCTTACCATTTTTGAGTTATTAGACTTTTAATATTTTTCAAAAATATTCCACCTCTGCGTCAGAAACTGGTTATTGTAAGAATTTTACGACGTTTAGGATGCTAAATTGATACTTTTTCGATAGCTTACGAACGACTCATTCTATTAAAGCCAGTACATTTGATAAATTACTCAAGCCTTGGGAAAGAAATAGCTGTAAAGTTCAAATATTGATTTTTTTTTGTGAGCTACCCTTGTCTTTCAGGCCAAATTTCTCAAAATAAGTGTACGGTACTAGATGTGCAGATTGCAGCAAAAACACTGCTGTCTCATTAGCTTTCTAAAATGATACCACAATATCTACTTTTATTAAGAATATGGCCGAAAAATAAGGGTTGATACTGACAAGGTGGTAGGTATTTTAACAAAACTTGTTCTGTACGAACAAGTTTTTCGTTTCATTAGTTTTCGACGAATTTAAAAAAAAAGAGCATATTCTAAATTCGACTGTGTTTTTTTTTAATGTGGATGATCTTCTCCCACCGAAATGTCTTCTCCGCTAATTGTAAACTGTTTTTTTTTTCATGTATCTTCTTTGTTACGATTTTTTCTTGATATCATTATGTGGCCTTAGCTTTTTGACTCAATACCTCTCGCATGGCCAATTCGTTGTGTTTTCTCACAACCGTGGGTCGGAATTAGGTAGAGTTATGTACTTATACAGCGAAAGAATAAACAAGAATAACATAGCGATAGGTAACAAAAAAAAAACCGCTACAGAGTAAGTAAGAAAAATAAAACTGCAAGTGGAGGAAATCGATTGACAAATAGAAATTTAAATTCGAATTTAGAACCTCCTTCTTCTAATGAAATCGGTTAAAAGTGTATTGACGAGT
Source organism: Agrotis ipsilon (assembly GCA_028554685.1). NCBI lineage: Eukaryota > Metazoa > Arthropoda > Insecta > Lepidoptera > Noctuidae > Agrotis > Agrotis ipsilon. Next base: position 18,003,032 of record CM052955.1, read on the forward strand.
TTGGTTAACCTTTCGTATGCCGTAACCATTATGGCGCACTTGACTGAGTGAATGACAGGGGCCTCTCGGGTGACGTCATGCGTTATCGGCCTTTGTTTATAAAACATCTGTAACTCCTTTGTTTAGCATCGGAGCCGTAAGCAATTTATGTCGCTGGAATTGTTATGAAATAAGCTATCACATTTAAAATGTTTTAGTTGAATATTGCGTTATAAAATATTGTTAATTCAAGGTTGAAATCAGTGTAAGCAAAATTTTCCCAGTTTTTTGTACAAAAGTACATAGAAATAAAAAAAATGAACATTATTATACAAAGTATTTATTGTATTTTGATTAATAAACCTTAATTTACAAAAATCCGTTGAAAGATCACACTGCCCCATACATTTTTTTCACTCTACAAGCATTTCAAACACATGGCTAAATTCAAGGACCGCTCACCGTGGCAAAAAAAACGGGTGTGTTTACATTTCGGCTTCGACACTTGAGAACGTCCGGGCGCTCACGTTAATTTTTTATTACAAAGACTCGTTCATAATCTTATCGCTGACTGCGTGGTACCGTTTAGAGTTGCTTGGATAATAAACAATGACTCGGATTGTAAACTCTTAGAACAAAGCCATAAAATAGACCCGTTCATTGTTTGGGTCACAGAGCTAGTACTATTGTACTTCATTGAAATATTTTTTCACAATTCAGAAGATGGTAATATTTACTAATAGAAAAACATAACACAAGGGTATGTTACTTAACAAAAATATTTCCGAAATCAACCAGCAAAATGCACAATTTTACGGCAAAAACATGCGAAGTATGTGCATAGAGTGCCCATTTTTAGACGCGGCATGTTGCCACAGCTGAACATGAATTATGAAGTTAGAAAAAAAATGACTCTAAAGTGTCACTATTTGTTAACCGACTTCAAAAAGAAGGAGGTTATCAATTCGACGGTATGTTTTTATTTTTGAAATTGCAAAAAAAGTATTTTATTAACCGACTTAAAAAAAGAAGGAGGTTATCAATTCGACGGTATGTTTTTTTTTTTGTGTGTTTGTTACGCGATTTCTCCGGCGATTGTGGACCGATTTTCAAAATTCTTTTTTTGTTCGAAAGCAGATGCTTCCGGATTGGTCCCATATTCACCAAGTCAAGATCTGATGATTGGATCCTGGAGAAATCGAGGGCAACCCTCAAATTTTATAGGCCCAGATATAGTTTTTCGCAAATATTATGAAGTAATTTAAGTATTTGCGTATGGTAATCATAATCTCATGTAGCTGAGCTGATGATGGAAGGTACAACTCCTTAAGTTCCTTAAGTCCAAGTTTCATCAAAATCGGTTCAGTAGTTTTTGAGATAGGGAATTTTATTAAATTTTGTACATGAGCGATGTTATTACCGGTGCTACGGATTATAAAATTCTAGTGCACATGTAAGAAAATGATGTACACTATTTGACAAGAATTTGGGTTGAATATTTAAGTTGGCTGGTACGCGGCGAACCATAAATGGTATCTCGGGACGCAACGGAAATAACGGTTTAGATACCAAATGTGGTATCTCCGGGACTTAGAGGTTAACCCCTTAAGGCCCCTCTTCGCCGCGGGCTCGAGAGAAAAATAGGTATTGAAGCGCTACTCACACAGCGATAGACGCGGTGGACCCACTCACTCACACATCTATGATCGCATAGTGTTCAAGTAGCACTAAGCGCGTACCCAACAAATTAATATTTCTTGAAAATAATAGTTTCGTGCAGGGCTAAGATATAATCGATCGAAAGCTTACCTGAATAATAAAACATTAAAAATAAAGATTTCGAGTCGACAACATATATCCGCATAATTCGGATTGTCGAGGATTTTGTAAATTTCATGATTTTCTGACCAGACAGATCGCAGCCGCCATTTTTGACATCTGTTACCATGTTGAGAAGTTTTTATTTTTTCTCTTTATTTTCGGCCAGTGTCATGTGGTATATTATGTAGTTACTAAACCTCCTTAGAAAAACCTGTAAACCTATAAAAACGATAGTCTGAAGTGAACGTTATTTATGAAAAAAGGTCTTTGTAAAAGAGGTAGCGGTAACTGTATATCGGAAAAAACATACCCGACTGTAACCTCCCCTGCCTCGACAAGTTTAGTGCGGCGGGAAGAGCTCCGGCGCAATCTCAGGGCGATAATATGGAGGGAGCGACTGTCGTAACAGAGGTCCGGGCAAGCCGCGTTGACGGCGGTAAGACCCCCGGTAAGGTTTGAGGAGTGGCTAGATAGGCATCGCGTCTTGACCTACCGCCTGACGCAGATCCTCACCGGACACGGAAGTTCCGGATCTGCAGGTACCTGAGGAAACGCCTGGGCGTCACCACTGTGTGGATCGCCCAGAGGAAACAGTGGAGCATACGGTGCAGGATTGCACCTCACGACCCAGCCGCAGTGGTAGACGCCTAGGACGTCGCAGGACGATATCCGGCCAAAAGGCGCGGGCATGCGGGCGGCGAGTAATGGGTAACTCGCTCTCTGATCATGGAACATGCGGGGATCGATGGTGCCACGCGCGCCTCAAAGACTGTCAGCACAATGACGGGGTCCACCTTTGAGGGCCAAAGCCTGCCGCGGTCGTGGGACTTATGAGTTACCGTGACACCTACATTTAGTACCTAGATGTGTATTATGTATGACACACGTTTCACCCGAGCGAAGCCGGGTTTTCATCTAGTTGAAATTATATTTTTATCTAAACTGAAAAGTTTGTTTTGTTTGATTGTAGGCTAATCTCAGGAGCTAGTTGGAATTGAAACATTATTTTTGCGATGGATGATAGTTTTGCTATCGTCAAAGTTAAAAAAAACAGGTGCAAGCGATTTTCGACCTTATTGACATTTATGAAAACACCGGATTTTAATGAAGGAGCAATGTTAGCTAACGAGAATATGATAAAAACAAACTAAATTCTAAATGTCAATAAGGTCGAAAATCGCTTGAACCTTTTTTTTACTTGCTTTCGTTGAGCAAGTTAAAAAAAACATGTTCAAGTGATTTTCGACCTTATTGACATTTAGGGAAAACACCGGATTTTAATGAGGATCAATGTTAGCTAACGAGAATGTGAGAAAAACAAACTAAATCCTAAATGTCAATAAGGTCGAAAATCGCTTGAACCTGTTTTTTTTTAACTTGGACGATAGCAAAACTATCATCCATCGCAAAAATAATGTTTCAATTCCAACTAGCTCCTGAGATTAGCCTACAACCAAACAAAACAAACTTTTCAGTAAAAACTAACAAAAACTATCTAAGGTGCTAAGACAGGAAACCTCCACGTGCGCCCGTGGACTGGAGTTCCCTCTTGGATAAGTCCGGGGGAAGACTCTACTGCACTCTGGGATGCGGGCAAAAACTCTCCCTTAGGCCACTGTGTGCCTAAGAGGTCTCTTTGCCCGTATGCGAATAGCCTGTCGTGTGGACGCTCCAACGCGTGTCCTTCTGATCAGCAGAGGGCACAGCGGCGGAGCGGGCTTGCGGACAGTGAGTAATGGGTAGCTCGCCGTCCGAGGACCAAGCCCGGGTCGGTGGCGCGTCGTGTTTCGCGCCGAATGCCTGCTGGGGTCGCGGGTTTTTTCTTAACCCAGGATACTGCGGCCCCGGAACGTAAAGGGCATCCGAAGGAACACGGGTGGATTTTAGTCAGTAAGAGTCTGACAGTCCCTTCCGCCCCACCCAGGGCGGGAGGTCTCATTTGATGACTTTACCAACTAAAAAAAAAAGCAAAAACTATTATGTACCACAAAAAAAAAAATTCAATTCCAACTACCTGTACAAACATACAACTACAAATTTTTACAATGTACAATTTTGTTTTATTTTCAATTTGTGATTTCCAACCACTGTGCGCACCCCGCAAAGTAGTCTTGTGTATGTACATGCCACTTAGCCGCGTAATTTTTTGGTAAAAAGCGACGTGCTCTCACCTTAAAATCCTGCGGACGACTGAGCTCTGCGATTCGATCTCGAACCTATGCCGGATAAAATATTCCGCCATAGTAAAATGTATGGAGATTTTCGGCCTCAAAATTCAGTTACTTTCCGATTTTTTTACGCGAAAAATATGCAATGTTTTGAAAAACAGACACATGTAGACAGTACACCGGTCTTTGTTCTCTTTATTTATGTATAATATTAATTAGTCTTCTGCTTATTTACGCCAAAGTTATGGAAATACGGCAGTGCTTTTTGCGCGTTTTTAGTGATTTTCAATATTTTTTTTTAACAATTCCGGCCCGGTTTATCCTCAATCCGATATTTGTAGACCCTGGGGGAACTCTTAAGCTACCCAGATCTTTTTTTTCGTGGCTATTGTTTTAAGTTTTATACATAAACTTATGGAAATGCCATAACACTATTTGGTGTTACCGAGCCTTAAAGGGAATAGGTCGACTTAACCAATAACCCTGTATATTGTTAATAGTAATCATTCAGCCCATTGCCGTCCACTGCTGAACATAGCGCTCTCCTAGGGAGCACCACAGCACACGATCTCCTGCCTTTTTTTATCAAGCCACTACCGGCTTCCTTCTTCTGATCATCGGTCCATTTTGCCGGGGGGCGTCCCACCCTACACTTCACTTACACGCGGTCTCCATTCGAGAACTTTCCTACTCCACCTATCGTTGGTTCTGCGGCAGACATGACCAAGGGGGGGTATTACGACGTCTTAAAACCATGCTTGCTCCAGTGAGTGAACGAGATAGTGCTAGACGACTTGTAGTATAGCTTTGTCACTGTCACTCGCCGGAATAAGTCTGGTTTTAGGACGTTATAATACCCCCCAGGTGGCCTACCATGTACTCATAAAGCGTGAGTCTTTAGGCTGTTGGAAAGAGATGGCGCTAGATTACTTGTATATCTCTGTTTCTTTCCCACAGCCTAAACTGGATCGTGTTAAGAGTTCATGGTAGGGCCTCAGATAATAGTAATAATCACGAAATATTTTTAATTTAAATGTGAACTCCTTCAGCGTTTAAATAATAGTTGAACTTTCATTCCTTGTTGAAACTGGCTTAGACTAGCAAATACTGGCGTTCAAGGTTTATAACTCAGCAGTACATAGAACAAGAAATTCATGATGATGTTGGAACCAAGATATTCTAAAAAATCCATGTGTAATTAAAAAAAACAAAAATCTAATTAAAATCATCCCTAACTTACTCATAAAACATTATAAGTGTAAAAGGTAGCATGTTTTATGTTCCATTTTCAGACCAAAACAATTTTTTGTTTTATTTTGTACAGTTATAGACAGCCAGCATATGATAGTGGTGGAGAATATTTTTTCTACTCTAAAACAAACGAAACGACATAGAAACCAACGTACAGATTCCTATAAATATACAATACACTATCGAAACAACCAACCATTCAATTTCACCTTTACATCGGCAAAAACCGAAAAAAAAACATTTTCAATCGGCACCGCGTACCAATCACTACATGCGATTCTATCAATAGGACACGTTACAAAACTGTGTACCAATCACGACAGATGATGATAACGTATGGATTAATATATCTGATCAGGCGCTATAGTCAAACAGGCGACAACAGCAGACGACAATTTGACTGGCCTGTTGGTCTAGTGGTTAGTGACCCTGACTGCTATGCCAGGGGTCGTGGGTTCGATTCCCACCCAGGACAAATGTTTGTGTGATGAGCACGATCATTTGTTCTGTGTCTGGGTGTAATATATCTATAATATGTATGTATTTAGAAATATATAAGTATGTTTATCAGTTGTCTAGTACCCATAACACAAGCTCTGCTTAGCTTGGGACTAGATGGCGTTGTGTGATAGTTGTGGAATATTTATTTATTATTATTATTACAATCGTTATTGCTCACCAGTCACTATACTGTCTACTGTCTGTTGGTCGCAGTACCCTGAGTATTCATGGCAAAACATTAGGTATGTAGATGCATTCCCGCAGTGGTAGATGCCCACGGCGACAGACTTCTCATGATGACCTCCGGCCATCGTAGGTGCAGGCATGCGGGCGGCGAGTAATGGGTGACTCGCTGTCCGACCATGGACCATGCCCGGGTCGATGGCGCGTTGTGTTTCACGCGCGCCTCAAAGAGCAGCTCAGCTTTATGACGGGGCCCTTCTAGAGAGGGCCTGAGCTTGCCGGGGTGGCTAGAGCAGAGGGCTATTGAAGGGCACACAGTCCCTCCCGCTTTGCTCTGGGTGGGAGGATTCATTTGATGATATACCCACGTAAAAAAAAAGAGCAAGATACAGCTTCAGAGAATTCTCACCACCATTGGTAGTGATGTCATTACACAAATACTAGGGTACCCTAGTTGTGCCACATTATTCCCAAACCACTGCAACTCCTGAAAGCCAGAATCAACAGTGGCAACCACCAGAAAAGCGCCGAGACGATCAAGCTCGACGTGTCCCGGAGAGTGAATTTACCTGTCTTGGATCCTGCTACGAAATTAGAGTAGAAAAAAAGGGTAGGGTGTTTGTCGGGACTAATGAATTATCAGGACCCCGGAACGTAAAGGGCTATTGAAGGACCTCGTGGATTTTAGTCAGTGCAAGTCTGACAGTCCCTCTTATTGCCCTGCCCGGGAGTCCTCCCGGTCAGGGCAATAAGAGGGACCCCTTTTTTTGGCGTGGTAAAATCATCAAATAAGTCCTTATTTGATGATTTCACCACGCTAAAAAAAGGGTGTTATTGTAGTGTAAATAAAAATAGTTTGATGTCACCCTTTTAGATAAAGAGAGATGACAACCCGTGACATGCTGCATAACAGTCAATCCGTCAGCCATTGCGCCAAATGTGTCTATCATAAACATATCATAACATTCTTCATGCTTGAAACAAATCATTCTTATTATCACGTGAAATAAAACAGAAAAAGTAACCCAAGAAAAGGTCGCATACTTTTTTTCGGTGTACTTTTTTAAAGAAACTGTTAGTACTACTGTTGGTAAAAATACAATGGCACAACACCTAATAAAATACCACATTACTGTCAAGTAAGGGCACTATATTGCAGGGTTATTTACATTTTTTATCCAGTCCCCAGTGCGACATAAGAATTGCGTTTTACGCAAGTTCCGACAAGCAAATTGTATATCTCGCAGTTCGATATAAAGTTTAGTCTGTGTACCGTTTGTTACGGATCGTAGAAAAAAAACGGATATGCCGTGTTTTTTGACAGTCGATTTTTGTTTTAAGAATGGTACAAAAAATGCCTACCTCTGGTCACTTTCCCGATTGGATAATTAAACAAAAACGTGTAAAACGTGTGTTATAAATAATGCCTTTTAGTCACTATCTTGAATTTCATACATATTTATACTCTCGTTTTGCCAAATATTTATTTCAACTGTTTTTAATTACACATATAGAGTTAAAAAAAAATGTAAGCTAAGGGTAGATCTTTTTGTGCGGAAAGTGTTAATATTATTTTAAAGTTTAAGTGAGGGTTTGTAATTGTCTCTGGTGACTATGATCTCTTTTTGTAAAATTTTGTTTGTGTTTTATTAGTTGTAAGGTGCTCCCTCACCGGGACCATTAGCGTGTAATGTAACATTTATAGGTTCGACTTTGAGTATTACATTACAATACTACCTCCTTGACAGTCGAGCATTCGCGTTTGATACAAGGTGCGCTTTGTAATGCTCGATTGTCTTCATTCACTGATGAAATGCTCGAATCTGTAACGTTACATTACAGGTGAATGCTCGCGGTGAAGGAGCGCCTGTATGTACTAAAATAAACAACAGCCTTAATTACTATCATGCTCTGAATATAATAAGTGTAGTACATAATCAGCAGTATGTAGATAATATGTGGCAAACAGACCTTCAAACGAACCTTAATTTAATAAATTGAGCAACCCTGTAATTAGAGGCTTTACGTATAAAGCTCAGTAATTACTTGTTCGGTGGCGTGGTGGCCCAGTGGTATCGGCCCCGACTTACGAGTTGTAGGTCGTGGGTTCAATCCCAGCCTAGCCCATTATCTTAATATATATAAATCTCGTGTCACAATGTTTGTCCTCAATGGACTCCTAAACCACTTAACCGATTATAATAAAATTCGCACACCATGTGCAGTTCGATGCAACTTGAGAGATAGGATAGTTTCAATCTCAAATTTTAGACCGGGTCCTCCACCCGTGCGAAGCCGGGACGGGCCGCTAGTATTATTATATTTATCAGCCTATTGCCGTCAACTACTGAACGTAAGCCTGGACCAAAGAGCGCCAACCATCCCAGTCCTGGGCAGCCCGCATCCATCCACTGCCAGTCACCTTCTTTAAATCATCGACCCATCTTGCAGCCCATTACTTTGTGTAATTTATTTCATCACCACTGCTCTCAAAAACGGTGAAGGAAAACATCGTGGGGAAAACGGCGGGTCCTACACCACCATCAAATTCGAAGACATGTGACATCTGTCAACCCGCACTGGGCCCGCGTAGTGGTTTATGGCCCACTCCCTCTCACAAGAGAGGTGAGCTGCTGCCTGTGTCCCAGCAGTGGGAACATTATAGGCTGATGATGAAGGCGGGTAACTCAGTAGTCCGCGTTCCAGCGCGTAGCGCGGATTCTAAAGATTTTGATACCGAATGTGATTACATCATTTAGTACTAAAACATGCCTTTTCCAGTATTCAATAGGTTCAGTATTTGACCTATTTAGGATCTTGTTTTATAATTATGACACTGGAGTCCTAAACACTTTTGAAATATAATAATTATTATTTACTTAATTATTCCAGAACAGAGAATTAGAACAAGAACTAACATTAACATCACGAAAATGGAACACTTTTAACACAATACATGAGATCGAGTAGAATAAAACACTATACTAGCCAATCTAATGTTTATTAAAAAAATACCCCATCACAATTTCATCACATCAAATCACAAAGCATTTTGAAAATACGTTCATTGTGCGCACAGCTAGGGAGTAGAGGTCGCGGGACTTATTTCATTACCGTGACCCCGGAACATAAAGGGCTATTGAAGGACATCGGGGATTTTGTCAGTACAAGTCTGACAATGAGGGGGTGGGAAGACTCATTTGATGATTTTACCACGATAAAAAAAAGCTAGGGAGTAGAATTCGCTGACAGAATCTGTGGTATCCTGACAGCTACAACTTTGGGATCTTCAAATCAACAGTGAACACGTTATTTCAAGGCAAGCGTGCTTCTCCTGCGACCACGTCATTGCTTAACATTAGTGGTCAAAAAAAGCCTAAGTAAAAAAAACAATTTTCATCTTTTACACTCATTAAACCACATACTAATTTATCACGAGATTAGCATAGAAATGGCTTTTTTAAAGCCGTTCTAACAGTTTGATGTAGAAGTGTAGTGTTCCGTAATTTATATTGACACGCACGCGATAGCCACGGCGGGCGAACTAGTGGGTAATCAAAACTTCAGCTTACCAGTAACCGTAGCGTATCAGTACCTATAGGTACTGCAATTTGCACGCCGGCGAGTTAATAGGCAATAGGGAGTATGTAATTGGATGAACTTGGGTTTAAATTGCAGTATTTCCCCTGTACAGAAGCATACCACCGCACTATTCCCAAACCACTGCAAGTCTTGCAAAGCCAGAATCAACAGTGACGTTCTTAAGAAAAGCGCCGAGACAAAGAAGCTCGATGTGTCCCGGAGAATGAATTTAATTGTCTTGGACTCTGAGACAAAAATTAATCAGAAAAGAATAGTGAAGGAGTAGGAAAATTCAAACGCAGCACAGGGCCTCACGTTCAACTCGCTGCCCGACCATGGACCATGCCCGGGTCGACGGCGCGTCGTGTTCCACGCGCGCCTCATAGAGCGTCAGCATATGATGACGGGACCCCCCTCTAGAGGGCCAAAGCCTGCCAGGGTCGCGGGAATTATTTCATTAACGTGACCCCGGAACATCAAGGGCTATTGAAGGATACCGTGGATTTTAGTCAGTACAAGTCTGACAGTCCTTCCCACCCTGCCCGGGGTGGGAGGACTCATTTGATGATTTAACACAATAAAAAAAGGGCCTCACGTTAACAGGCAGGAAAATTGTTTCATTCAAATTAACGTCAAAGTTCCAGTTTACTTAACGTCACAAAAACTGGAAAAGTCATGATAGGATCTCAGATTAAAAATTGATAAGAAAACGAGTAAGAAGGATTTTCAACTTTTCGAGTCCAACATCCAAATGTTTTAAAATATTAATAAAACCTTTTGTTTGTATTTTAAACAATGTTCTAAAGAAATATTAAGGAGTTAAGTAACGTTCTTACGAACCCTTTCAGAGTTCTACAGTAAACAATGATGGCCGCCGTGTCGTTGACCTCATTTCCCCGACGATCCATTTCTAATCCTTTCATTGCCCTTATTATACTCTTACCAGTATTATTGCATCCAGTAATGTTTTAAGAAGCGTTTTATTTCTCTCAATTGCTGCCTTGAGGACGTTTTGGAATAAGCCCAAGATTTGAAACGGTCGGGAATTGTTTGTTTTAAATATGGCGTAGGTCTTTTTCATATTTCGTTGGTTATTTTCAATGTAATAATAATTCATTACTTGTTATTATTACAACACTTGGCCTACGTAGTGGATAGCCCATTCTCTCTGACAGAGAGGAGACCTGTATACCCCCAGCAGTAGGGACATTTATAGGCTGATGGATGATGATGATGAGTAATAATTAAGCCTCGAGCTATATAACAACAAGCAATAAGGATGTTATGTTTGTGATGTATTCGGGTACAGAGTAGATTTATACTCTGTGAATCTATTTAGAAATAGCTGCATGTGACTTCAACGGTAAAGAAGATGCTAACTTCTTTTTGCCCACAACTTTGCCCGCGTGTATGTCGATATTTATCCTAAGGGAACGTAAAACCAGTACGTTATTTTATATATTATTCGAAACTTTAGTGTATCCCCGTCTCAAATTTCATTGAGATCCAGCTGAGTAACAGACATCCATTTCAGAGTCCGCGCCTCAACTCAAGTCCTGCGGGAAACTCGTAGTACTATATTTTTATAATTCAATTTGATGTAATGACAAAGACACTAGTATCGCGTCAATAGGACTTCAGTCATGGCGCGGACTCAGAGTGTCTAGTCCATATTTTGAAAAGTATTAATATTCCAACTATCAGTTAATAATGATGGATAACCTCGCTGTGTAGTTAAAATGTAAATTTTAATTTCATTTTAATAATAAATTAATCCAATTTGAAATCCAATCAATCTTGTTTACTATATTTTTGGCTCTACATTGCACGTCGGTGATGTCATTATAATAATATTATTTTTCCATAAACCTGGTTATCTTGAGCTTGCTTTCTATGTTCTTTCCGCATAGTCAATGATCATCTTATACTGGTTACAGACTGATTTGTATTCCTGTGTACATAATTATCATATACTAAGCCCTTTCCCAACTATGTTGCGATCGGTTTCCAGTCGAATCAGATGCAACTGCATACCGGTATCTGACATTGAATGACTGCCTATCTAACCACCACAACTCAGTAACTGGGTAATGCGATACCCCATGGTAAGACTGGTAGTCAGACTTTATCTTCTGAATAACATGAAAAACAGTCAAATATCTACAAATGTCGGCTGGGACCAACGGTTTTACGTGCTTTTCTATGGATGGAGGAAACTCACTACGATAGATGGTTACCTATCCACAGCTCAACCACGGCAAGATAGGCTTAATCTTGTAGATCTATCTGTACAGCTGTTTTTTAGCCAAGAACACCGCATAACGAAGACAACAATGTTATATTAAATTCCTTAAAATGTTGCACTTTGGACTGACATTTTTGTTGATACGTTCTTGACTCCCAAATTAAAGAAACACATTTTTGGCCCTGTTACATTGTAATACATACCTACTAGTACCTACTTGTGAACTCTTTTTTTTTCTCAAGTATATATTTATTCTATTTAAAATATCACCTACGTTCGAATTATGGTAACATTCGTTGTCATTATGTATAAAAGTCAAAGTTTTTTTTACAAATATCAAGTGAAAAATGTCCTTACTCCTTAGGACATAAATTGAAAATGATTGTATGTATACATGTATCTACAAGTTAAAATTGTTATCGACATTGGGTCGTCAAGGCTATTGAAGGATTGTGGATTTCAGTCAGTATGAGTCTGACAGTCCCTGTCATCCACACAGGTTCGGAGGACTCATTGGATTATATTCCACGTAATATATAACATGAACAAAATACTTGGACGAAAGTTATCATAAACCCTACGATCCAAAACACCTCTATCGTGTCAAAATAGAAGCTTCCTTAAATAAAATGGGTTAAGTAGCCCTGGGACTTAACCTAATTATAAGCGGACTTTGAGAGAGATGTACTTTTAAGGTAAATATCGTGACTTTCTGAAAGTGTCAAACAGCAGGTTGTGGCCTTATTTCTCATTCTTGAGGCACCCAGAAATTGTAACACCTTTTTTGAAAAATGGCGGACGCTTGCACAAGGCGCATTGGAGATTTCAGTACCTATATTTAAAAAAAATTACAAACGAATTCCATTAACATCACAGTAAACAACTAAGCTCAGTCTCATTGAATGTCGGTAAAAATATAGAAGTCACTTTAAATACTATATTGTCCAATTTAAAATGTCACTTACGGGATATTTTCCGTGATTATTAATTATTTTGAGTTCCCGATATTTCGACGCGTTGTAAGATCGGGGATGCATGATCGCGGGATTGATATTGTTGTCATTTAGTTTGATCACGAGATGTGAGACACCACTTTTAAAATAAACCTAGTTCAGTTGGGTTACCATGAACTCTTAAAGCGTTAGTCTTTAGGCTGTGGCAAAGAAACAGAGCTATACAAGTAGTCTAGCGCCATGTCGTTCCCTGAGCGTAACTATTCACGCTTTAAGACGTCATGCTAGGCCACCAGGTAAAATGTGAAAACCACACAATCATGCAATTTTGATACAATGAAGACACAAATCGCCGATCGTTAAAGTTTAAAAGTAACATGTCTATCAAGACCCTTACATCTACTTTGAGGATGGCTAAATTGTATCATAGGGAGGGGTGTCCATGAAAACACTCGTGTCCTGTTGTTATGGCATACCTTTTGGCTTTATCAGGGGTATTTTGTTATTACTTATAGATTAGGACAGCCCTTGGTTTAGCAGAGATGGTTTAGGTAAATTGCTATTGAGGTAGCGAAGACAATGTGTACATAATTAATGGTGGATAAAGATTCACTCTGATAAATATTGAGTATTTAATTATTTAAAAAAAAACGATCATTTTAATTAGTTTCGACTGCGATTTTGAAAAAAAATATGGAATAAGTAAGTTATTTTAAACCTTGGTCGTACTTTCACTTGTGTCGTGGGGTCCTTTATAAACTTAAACACACAAACAGCCAGACCCACCCGGAACAACTACTTGTAGGTCTCGACTACCGTGTCGTAGACTGACACAATATGTAAAGACTAGATCAAAAAAACGATGGAAGAAAAATTGGTCCCACAATAAAAATTGATTAACCCTAAAACGTATCTCCCGCCCGCTATACACTACATTCGCCAAGTCATTCCCGGTAGACCAAAAAGATACGTCCTCTTTGTTTAGCGACAAAAGTACATGTTGACAAGGATCGTTAACTTGATGGTCAGCTAACGAGCCATGTCCATAGGTATTTGTTTGAGCAATATTTTTGATAAGAGCTTCCAGTCTGTTGGAAAATTTGACAATGTAGAGGCCCTTTTTTGTCATGGTTAAATCATCAAATGACTCTTTCCATTCAGGGCGGGACGGAAGGTACTGTCAGACATACGACACGGTTGGCGCAATGGCTGAGCGATCGACTGCTGTGCAGCGTGGTGGGAGATTCGATCCCCGCATGGAACATATATTTGTGTGATCTGCAAGTAATTGTTCCGGGTCTGTGTGTTTGTAGTGTGTTTCTATGTTTGTAAACGCACCCACGATACAAGAAGAAATTCTTATTGTGGGGCAAGGTAAAAGTAAATAAATAAACTTGTACGCCGCCTATCGCCTCCGCGCTCCGTGAGGACATGGCGGTGCTCTACCCAAGTATTGTATGAATGAATGAATGCTTTTATTTTATTCAAAAAAATACTTAAAAAACTCATACATAACCCCACAAAACTGCTTACGTAGTTTAACTGTAAGGTCACTGAGCCTCATTATAATAATAATAATAACATAAAAACAGATTAATATATTTTCCTATACGCATATGCTCCACCGTGTCCTCCGGACGATCCTCGCAGTTGTGACACCCAGACTCCTCAAAGTGGAGGTACCGAATTATAATTATTGTTACAGGAAGAGTACCTACAATCCAAATAGATTGTCAAATTCTAAATAAGATTACATAGTTAGTTCATATTATAACACAGAAAATCCAGAGTAAACCTAATTTAAGCCAAAAATAAATAAAAAAAACCTTATGGTACAAAACACCACCAGTATTTTATGGTGTTAAGTCAGCTCTAGGAAAATTATGACCGACATTCCCATTTAACCCTACGACTGCGAACGTCCTACAAGTAAAGCGGAAATTCCAAAGTGAGCTTTGATTTGCATGAAAGCTATATGGGGCACTTTTGACCGGAGTAGCGTAGTTTTTCGTCCCTTTGACAAGTCAGCTCGTGTAGGGTTATTTGTGAGTACTGTGTACTGTAAAGGCGGGAAAAGGACGAAAAGAAAAAAAAAGAAAGTTGGAAAATGGGATTTCTTCGGTAGTGATTGGAGTAAAAGCATGTTTGTGTTGCTGCGTGTATCGGCATAATGGTTCATTATTTTTATCGTGTGAGCTTATGGCCACAATGCAGTGCCAGGATATCGTCTCTGGAAACCCCTAAGACCTCTGACATGGCTTTGGACCTATATTATTGTTTATTATTTTTTGTTATTTCCATTAAATTGATTAAGTCCAGTTTTCTTCACGACAAGCATGTCTTATATCGTCCATACAGTCTCTCGACACAGAAAAGAAGAAGTGTGAATATGAAAGGTTTATTTACGACTCTTTTACTTTATTAGAAGTCTCTCTGACCACAATTTTTTCATACCAACTATGTATATTGCTGACAATAAATTTTCATGCTATCAGCATAAAATCAGCAATTCCAACAAAAAAGAAAAATACTATTAAAAAAATAAAAATGCAATTTTTAACACTATTCATGTACCACACTGTTTCATCATACCACGTTATAATAAGGTTTACTACTGAAATAAATGGAAAAACTGTTTAGTCTTTCAGTCAGTTAGAGTATTGAAAAATAATGGACACGTTTTTTTAACTTGATTATTTGACAAAGACAATACGCTTCGAGATTCAGGAGTACGGGCGTGTGACGTCATAACGCCTTGTAAAATTATACCGACCGGCGACCGAGTGACGTTTAGTGATTTATAAAAAGCGTTGTATCTTCATTGTTTTGGTTTCCGTAACAAAAAAAAAAAACATAAGGGACAAACATTTTTTGGTATTGTAATTTTCGGAGTAATTATTATATTATTTTAATAGTAAAATATTATATTATTTTTTTGGAGTTAAATATAGTATATTCGTAATTTCCTGCATCAAGCTCATAGCCTAGATTGCCCAGGTTGTATTACAAAACTTGTTAGTAAGCCTCATAAAGTCCTTTATGTTTGCATGTAAGGACCGGCCTATTTATTGGAGCACACCACTGATTTCCCATCGGGCTACACTATTCATTGCTCGTTCCAGGTAGCCATTTTAGTTTTTATTGTTGACGTGCGCGTATCCAATTTCTTTTTTTTATTAAACTGCGGTAGGAAACATATAAAATAGTTGTTAGTTGAAAGGTGGTATGGAAACGTTTTTTCGCGTTTTCGATGAATCGGTTTGACGGTATAGTGTTGTAACAGGATCCGTTTCCACTAAGCGGGAAAATCGAGGCGTATATTTTTATCCGACAGCGCCAATTAAGGGGTTATGTTTTTTGACTTCACTGTGTAAAGTGATTTTTTGTTACTGCCTTTAAGGATACTAATCAATGCAGATATAAAACGTCTCATCCTTTCGTCCCACCAACTTGATGATGCGCATACGCCTTAATTTGTTTTACTTAAATATTCAGTGATTCTTTTTTACTTATTTGCCCGAATTTGGCACGATTTTTTGGCACATTAGGCAACTCCAAAATAGATTTTTTACTCAAATTTTTTGAAAATCCCTATACCTGGAATGATAGAAATCTTTCTACATTCTATTCTTCCATCGACAAAATCTAAAATTTTCTATGTTTTCATGCTACGCATGCTAATTCGTCGGTCAATCACCAAGATCTCATCTACCTTCTTTCATAGCAACTTAAGCCAAGTACAAACTCTATAAGATTTCATTCATCCAGTTGTAGTATAATTAATTTCCTAGCCACGCCCCCATAATTACGTGGCATTCGTCTTCATTAGAGGTCTTGGTGTCGTTTCATTAGTTTCCAAGTAAACTGTTGGTAGGTTCATACTTACTGATACTTGATGAATGTGTGTGAGATGGAAAGGAAATATTTATTGATAAGCTATTTCTCGTGAAACGACACGGTTAGCTGAGCGATTGGATTGCTGCGGTGAGTGTCGCAGGTTCGATTCTCGCACGGAACAAATATTTTTATGATCTACAATTTCGGGTCTGGGCGTTTGTGTATGTGAGTTTATATGTTTGTAAACGCACCTACGATACAGGAGAAATTCCTAGTGTGGGGCAACGTTTTTTTTAAAAAAAACTAAGACAATTTAAGTATCCATTTGATTAAATATAGAAATGGATTGTTTTATGCCTTTTGTTGTTTTTATGGGTCAAATACTACACTATTCCCAAACCACTTCAACTCCTGAAAACCAGAATCAACAGTGGCAACCACGAAACAACGAAGCTTGACGTGCCAATAACTTCTCACAGAACAACATCTGTCGGGTCAGTTAGATTACAAAATATATTATATTATAAAATCTAGAAGCATACAGGTACGTGATTGGTTCAAACATTGGCCACCATAAAGCGTGGCATCGTTTCTAAGATAATTTCCCCGGCGGCCAGTTATATCGGAAATATAGTTTACTACCGGTACCTTACAAAGCAACTCTCATGGTACAATGTTGGAACTTATAGTTCTGTGTATGTTTCATGTTTGTTAGTGGTTTGTTCCATTTTCATCATAGTTTTTCTGGTTTCATAAGATCAGTCTGTTCCATGGATTATTAAATTGTAGGTTTTGTCAGTAGCTTCCCCCACACTTAGTCTATGTCACTCAGGACTAATATAGCTTCGTACTGGTAAAAACATTTCAAAATCAGTTTAGTAGTTCCAGTGATTCATCATCATTATCATCATATCAGCCGTAAGACGTCCACTGCTGAAAATAGGCCTCCCCTTTAGACTTCCAGTAGGACCGGTTGTAAGCGGCCTGCATCCAGCGTGATCCTGTGGCCTTCATAAGATCGTCTGCCCACCTAGTGGGTGGGCGTCCCACGCTGCGCTTGCTGGTGCGTCGTCTCCATTCGAGAAAATTTGGCCACGCTGCTGACCTGTTGCTGTTGTTGCTGTTTTGGGACCGAAGCGTATAGCTGTCCATAGAACCTTTCGACCTCCTCCAATACCTCTGCTTTAGTCGACGTTGTACTAGTGTTCCAGTGATTACGTCTTATAAACAAACTTACAAAATATATGTAGCTCTTTTTAATAACCATGTTTTTAACACTAACCTACCCAAGATAGTCCATAAGTTGTGTTAGTAAAACTTATGGACTATCTTGGTCTGCGAATAATTATTACTTTGGGTATTTTTTTTATTTATATTAGTATTTATAATTAATTTTGTCAAAAAAATCCCGATGGTTATTCGTAGATCTTTGTCACCCGTTTTAGTTGGTCCGAATGTCCGAAGACAACGAGCCGTGTCAAGGAATATTGTGTTACCCTTTTATTAGATTGTAAAGATCGGAAAGGCGTGAGCTGTAGCCAGTTATACATTTGGGTCACAGGCTACGTGTTACGACTGTCAAAGATGTATCTACAATCGACAGCCGAGACCAACTAGTAACTGTCTTTCTGAAGCACGGAGAAAACTCTGTAAGTTATGAATGGTCATGACTCATCGGCTGTTTCTTCTCAGATTATTCAGGTAATAATAATAATAATCTTTATTGGAACAAAATATTTTAACAACAACCATTGTGTACGGTAATGACCACATTAGTTATAAACTGTGTTACAGGAGACGACAGCGTTCCAGGATAATAATAAAACAATAATTCTGAAAATTAATGATGAAACTATAAATTATAAATTGCATCGAATGCGACAATAAAACACATTAGGTACAAATATTAGTTGTGACGTGTAATAGTTATTTGTTATACAAGAGTGCAAAGTTGATTTTTAACCGCGTGCTCAATTTTGATGACCGAGCAAGCGAATGATTCTAAAATTGAATCACGAGTGCAACGAGTGATTCAAAATTAGAATCATGAGCGATAGCGAGGGAATCAAAAGAGCACAAGGTGAAAAATCTTTGCACTCGAGTGCAACACGTAACTTTTCATCCCACCTCAGCGAGGAAATGACTAAATGCAAAAACAAATAAAAACAGATGTACATTGTACTAACACAAAATAGGCTTTTATTTCAGTTTAGGTATTAACTTAGACATTATTATAGAACAGAATAATTTTTAAATTAAAACAAATAAAACTTAGATAGTAGTTGAAAACTACTATTTGATGTTACCACATCAAATTTTAAAAATAGAATTTGTTTCCTCGACAACCTTCGAACGTCAAGTGGGCACCACAGCAAGCGATCAGCTGTTGCGGTCACCGGCCGCCATTACTGCTGCTACTCTTTTGTTCATACGATGTTCTAAATTCAAATTTACTTTATTCACTAGAGGATAAAAACGGCTTTTACTCACTTGAGGATAAAATCGGCTTTTACGGTCAGATATCGAAGAGCAAAAGTACCCTTTCCGAGATGGGGGGATGAAAAAGTGTTTTTATACCATTCCCCCTCGAAAAAGCTACTTTTACGCACTGAAAACAGTGCGTAAAAGTAGTCTTTTACGCACTGTTTTGGTGTTTGAATTTAGAACACTTTAGTACATTCGACATCGACCGCGATGCTGGACAACCCCCTTGAATTACTCTTAATTTAAATCATTGTTCCGATTTGAATGTCAGCTTGTTGGCGCAGTGACCGAGCGATTGGACTACTTCTACGACTTACCTACAACCCACGTGTGTGTGGAGCAGACTTATTAAAAAAAAACTTTGTTTCTTTCTTTTTCTCGTAGTCATGGTATAAAGTATCGTTTGCAACTCTTGAATAAAACGGATTTAAATCGAGGGCCTGAATCACTCGCTTCGCTCAGGATTTAAATACTTGAATCACTCGCTTCGCTCGTGATTCAATCATCATGAATCACTCCCTACGGTCGTGATTCAGTCATTAAAATCCTTCGCTTGCTCTTGATTCATATAATGGCCCTCGCTTTAAATCCGCTCTTTATTCAATCGTTGCAAAATATACTATTTATAGCCAACATACAAAATAAATATCATATTTTATCGTTAGACCGACCTAGGCAAAAGCGACTTCACCTGGAAAAAACCCGTGTGGCTATTATTATTTAGCCATAAGCTGCTGAAGCAATTGCTGATTTTAAAATTGTTTAGTTTTTACTAACCCGTTGCCGCAGTCTTTATTATTTTATTCACTGTGAAATAAGCCTTTTTATCGTGGTAAATTCATCTAATGAGTCCTCCCTTATACTTACGTTCCAGGGTCACGGTGACAAGATGAGATCGCCTTGTCATCCATGCCCGCTGCTGCAATATTGCAGACTTGAAATGAGATTGATCGCGGCCTCAATCCATACCATAGGAAAGGCGAAGACTAAGGTGGAGCGAGCTCATCCAGATGAAATTGGAACTCCTTCACTCCAATGAAAACTGTTAGTCACCGGACACCGACAGGGTGGTAGTTGCGAGCCAGGCGGCCCTGGTGAGTCCTACAACCACAATTGGGTTCACTCAGCCGTCACCACAGGTTATAGGCAGCCGATCGTGAACCGCTAGACGGCAGATTTCAACCATCCTTATAGTAGATGTAGAGAGTAGATAGAACAGCAACAATCCAACATGTCACAAGTACTTTGGATAAAACCTGTGTAATTACGTAGTAAGCCAGAGCTGAACCAGGCACAAATCCCGACTTTTGGTTTAAAATATAAAGTCTCTATCATTAGAATAGAATAAAATTCTGGGTAAGTTCGTTCCATTATCGACCATGTCTCTGTCACCGTAAAAGCAACCCATCTACTGATTAATCCGTAGGCCACAAAAAAACGCATCGAACTGCAACTTTCATTTTGTTATTTCACTTACTCGAACAGACCACACAATATTTCACGGTATCTCTTTGCGAAATTATAAAATCCGTCCGTTATCTATAACAAAGTCACATGAATGATATTTTTGAAGCGCAAAGGCAACAAAGGGCTGCGAAACGAGCCGTATCTTATTTGAATAAGTCGCGGCATGAAAGCTTGCCGCTCACTATGAAACTGGCGGGTCATAGTACATAATGGAACAGTATACCAATCAGACTGGTTATATAGTCTGTTGAGGTCCAGACAACTTTTTTTTTTACTTGGATAAAATCATCAAATGAGTCCTCCCACCTCGGGCAGGGCGGAAGGGACTGTCAGACTCGTACTGACTAAAATCCACGTTGTCCTTCAATAGCCCTTTATGTTCCGGGGTCACGGTAATGGAAATAAGTCTAGTAAATGGTTCATGGTCGGACAGCGAGTTGCCCTCTACTGGCCGCTCGCGCCTACGGTGGCCGGTGATCGTCTTCCACTGCGGCTAGATTGGTCAACTTTTGATCAATCTGAAACGACAGAATACGTTACACTGTTGCAATTGCTTTTTAGGGCTTTGGCACCTAGGCCTGTATCTTGCAGTGGCGGCTGAGCAATTCCACTGGCCGCCTGGTTCGTCACCATCAAGCATTTCGGAAACGGCGCCAAATAGTTTTACTGAGTTCCGATTGTACGCGGGAGTCGCCGTTATTTCTGGGTGATCTAGCTCCAAGCTTCAGCGCCAGACAACCATTTTATTAAAAAAAAGCTTTTCATAAACAGAACGAACAAACTGATTAAACCTCAACATAAAATTCAATTTACTTCTTCAGTAAAGTAATATATTTCGCGCCTATCTCGCACGCAACTCCATGCAAGTTCCACTCCGTATCTCGACATCTTTGTTTGACGTCTCGCGGTTCGTTTCGCTAAGGGACCGCTCCATCACTGTCCAACTTTTCCCATGGCTACGGCTCCTTGCGTATTTCCCTTCCAATGGGAAGTATATCGGTAACTTTTGAACCAAGAAATAAAAAACGAGGTATTTTTCCGTGGTTAATGGGAAACAGATGTTCCTTTTAACTAATTTAATTTAATTCCAATCAAAGTTAGGCAAGGGGGTCTCTGCCTAATAGTACACCATATTAAATCAGTTATGTTTAAGTCTCATTTAAAAGGAGGCGAGCCTTTTACAATCAGCCAGGGTACAAATCCAGATGCTGTTGTTGCTGATAAATATCTAATGGAAAAATCTAACAGAATTTTAGCAGTCCCGGGAATTGAACCCGGAACCTCATGCTTAGTATTTGTGCTTACGATCGCTTGTGAGGCACTCATTATTCGGGTATTCAGTAATAACACTATTTAATCGACTATAAAATATTTCCATTTTAGGATGTTTGGTTCTGTGGTTTATACTTGAAAAGGTAACAGACTAACTCATTTTCGCATTAATACTATTAAATAAGGATAAGCATAACTCTAGATAAGGCTGTATTTCTGGAAAGAGATCATAATAGGTGTTTAATTTCATATATCTTGTAAATCAAAATCTTTCCCACAACTACGTAGGTTCAACAGTCGTTATTATGAATTTCATTTCACGCTGACCGGCCGTAGCCATGTTTTTACATCACTCTGTGAGAACAGCGTCGAGCAGGAACAAGTTATGAGAACGCCTTTGCCTCGCGTTTAATCGAATGCCAAAGAAAAATGAGTTTCTTTGACACAACTCTGACACTGAAATAGATTGCAGGTTGTTGTTTTAATTATTTTGTTTTTGTTATTACTTCTTTCATAGTTGTGTCATGTCACACAAAATTCTGAATTTCGCCTTATTATTACTGTAAATATTCGAGCCACGATGAAAGACAACTAGTGAATGTATTTTTTGTAAATAAGTAAGCATGTATAACTAAGTATGTATAATAACATCACGACTGTACATATGACTAGTAACTATGTGCCATTTACGCATTACGGATTGTATTTAATAATATTTTTTAAACGTATTGAAATACTTTTATCATAAGCTTGAAAAAATAAACATACATAGGGAATCGAGATGGTGATTAGATTTTTTCATGAGTAAGTTTTTTTTAGTTTTGTCCCATTGCTGATTTCACACGTAATATCACGAGACTCACGCAACACGCTGAAATACATAAATGTAAGTCAAGCAAATGATGAGAGAGCACCCACCCCACCCATTTACCCTAATTTTATAGCGAGGAAACATCAAGTATTAGTGTGTATATTTGTAATGAACAACTAAAAATCCAAAAACTATACTAATAAGAACGTATAAAATGACTTCTTTATCAGAATGGCAATAAATAGATTGCGATTATACAATTCGTAAAATCTATTCTGTTATATATTGCCAACGAATTAGCATTGCCATACAACGTGGCAATGCTGGCAGGGTTCTGGGCACTGTTACCGTTGACAGCGATGTGGACGTATTCTTTGACGCCCTATGAATGTTTTCTCTTTTATTTATTTATTAATTATTATTTTTCCTGTACATATTGCTAGTAGGTTTTTATTTATAGTTTGTAAATTAAATTGAAAAATATTTCTCAAACTATAGAGTAAATAATAGATATACTATGCGATTTCTAAGGAACTACTGAAAATAATTTATGCGTATTATTTTTAATTGTAATTTTTGTATTTATTGTGTTATTTAAGTTATTTTCATAAGACAATTTGTTTATTTTAGAGCGTAAAAGTGTTGAAAAGTGTATCAAAACATCTTTAGATGCGGCATAGTAGATGTTATTTTTATCGCTATTTGTTTTGTGGTTATTTAAAGTAGCTCTTTATGCACCAAAATAATTTAATGTAGCCCTTAACTTTGATAATGAACATTCCCATAGCGCCAACAATCCCATACTTCACTAGCTATTAACATAGAACTCCATACAATCCATTACTTGGGGTTGCCACAAAACAATTATTTACACGGTAACGACTTACAATTTTAAATTAAAACAGACTCGTTCGCAATAAGCGCCGGTTGCCATGCTAAGTTTAGTTTACAAGGTAAGGTGGTGGATACATTGGAGGATTTTAGTCAGTAGGAGTCTGACAGTCCTTTCCAATCCACCTAAAGCGGGAGGACTCATTCGATGATTTATGAAAAAAAAGGGTGTGGGTGGACATATCTAAACTAGCTAATTGTGCATGCAATGTGTTTTAAGTTATTTTGTTGTTTTTATATTTAATAGTTTATGGTTTTATTTTTATGTTTGTATTGTGTTTTATATGGGCCACTGATGCCTGAAATAGATGGAATAATAATAATAATAATAATAATAATTGTATCAAAATATTATTATTATTAGAGAACAGACATTCAGAAATAGCAGTAATGAATTTAGACAATTATTTTATTGATTCTAGAATTTCAAGACATTAAAGGGAAATTGCCAAAATCATAGTAGGTAGGCATCAAACATCATGAATATACGTAGCATTGACAAAGTTCTTCATAAATGCATTGTCGCAGGTAAAAAACTAAAACAAAACTAATTTTTAAACTCTATTTAGCAGCACTGTGATACTTAAGAAAATCACTTATTGCATGTTTACTTAACAGTATGCCTTCACCCTTAGAACAACGTAATTGATCGCCGGCTGTGCGCGCTTACGACAAAGTCTTAAATTAACATAATAATTTGGTTACACTCTGTATTAGTGGTGGATTTATATACGAAAATGTTAGTTCTTAATTCATATGGAAAAGTATAATATTGTTGTAATTTCTCCGTTCGTGAATGACTTACAGTCGTACCACAACAAGTAACAACAGCGTTTAATACATACGGTACTAACGTGACTAACGTCAAAACTTTTGCGAACAAACAATACTTAGAGCCCGCGCCACAACTGAAGTCTTTTTGACGCGGCGCCAGTCAAATTGCATTAAAAAATGTAGTGCTACTAATTTTCTGCAGGCCATGGGTCTTAGCGCGGACTCTAAGAAACTATCAGTCAAATCGTAGTCATTCATTCAAAGTTCAGTCTCGTTGTCAAAACGCCCGTAACTAGGGCCGAAACCACAGGTAGAGACACAGGTAGAGATTGGATCCCCTGAGTCGCATTGAGTCTTCCACACCGGCGCGCTGCAAAGACATGGACTAAAGACTGTTACTCTTTTTTTAAGAGACTCGTGATGAAGCCAGCTTTAAACAAAAACCGTTGCAATCCTTTAAGAATTATTCAACGCGTTCTCAACCTTATTTCCCATTACGACCGCAGCAAAAATAACTTTTTCGCATCCAAATTCGGCACACGAATAATAGCCAATTTAGATATTTCCAATCCTTATTTATGATTCCACCTTTTGCAGGATTAAAAAGGTACCGAATTAAGCTTCAAACTGGCTGTGTACTTGGGTAAAGAGTTTTACGTAAAACGATACGACTACGTGACGGATCCCAATAAATGCATGGAGAAAGATCAAATATGAAACTCTATACCACTTTTTTATATTCATCATGAAATAAATACTGTTCTTTGATTACTATTATTTATCTTTTTGCGTTGAGGGATTGCAAAAAAACAGGAGATGATAAATAACTTGGAGATTTTTTTATTTTATACTTTTTATAGGTACATACTTTTATCATTTTATGTTGTTAAGAGTACTCCCGATTAAGTCATCAATATTTCAGTACGCTTTCATTTGATACCCAACTCGAGTATATATCCAGACCCTCGGTTACCTTTCCCCACTTTCACCCCCACAACTTATAAACGGCTCAACCGATTTTCATCAAACATGTCTAAGAACACTCGCAGGTAAGTCATCTTTCATACAAAAGAAACTTAATTGAAATCGCTTCATCCGTTCGGGCTCTATGATGTCATAGACAGACAGGCAGATAGACACGTCAAACTTATAACACCCATCTTTTTCCGCCGGGGGTTAAAAAATATATAAAAAATACAGAAGAAGAAAAGTATAATTTACGTGGTATCTACCATTACATTAATAATTTGAGTAGGTTTAATTCGAATACATTTTGGTATAGGACATTGTCGCGTATCACAACCGACCATTAACAATCAATAAAATTTTATTATAACCTACAATCCAAATTTTATTATAGTGATAAAAAATAAAACTAATGAGTTTACAAAAAAAGTATTTGGGACAGTTATTCATAATCATGAGAATGACGTGTTTAAATATGGTTCACTAATAACCAGTCACCCTATATAGATAATAGTTAAGTACCTTCCTATGTTGGATGGGCCTTACAGTAGCATGCACATTTTTATTTTACTTCATCATATCAGCCGTAAGACGTCCACTGCTGGACATAGGGCTCCCTTTAGACTTCCAGTGGGACCGGTTGTAAGCGGCCTGCATCCAGCGTGATACTGTGGTCTTCATAAGATCGTCTGCCCACCTAGTGGGTGCGGTATTTTACTGAGTGAATGCAAACCAGTACCGTCAGCACGAGTTTTCAGTATTTGAGACGTAAAGTAAACTGGAACTTTGACTACTTCAAATTGACAATTTTCAATGAAAAAATTGGTTCCTTCTTCGCACACCAGAGGCGCTGTTCCATATTCTCATACAAAAAACGCTGTAAATACTGGAAAGTTTCTGTAAAGTAAAAGATTGAAAACTCGTGCTAAGGGTACTGAACTCCACAGCCCAGTTGCTGGGTATCAAATAAAGAATTTTCATCAACAACTAACATTTTTCAGATTGTTGTTGTTGCATATAGGTTCAGGTTGAACTCATGTCCGTCAATGTCTTGAAATAACAGAAAATCGTTGGTTATAAAAGTGTTTCACATTACGCATAGTAAACGCACGTGTTACGAATGTTAAATTATTTTACAACTGCGTCGATATTTATTGCCGTTTTACGTTTCACAGTTTATTCAAATTGATTGTTTTTATTTAAGGTAATTTTGATCTTGAGGTGAATTTTAAGATTTGAAAGTAGACTATAAAACCACGACTATGACCACGGTGATCCTTTAATAGCTTTTTATGTTCCAGGGTCATAGAGCCTGATAAAACAGTCCCGCTACCCCGGCAGACTTTGGCCCTCTGAAGTCGAGTTGGAAGCCCAAGTGTTGTAAGTCTTTGCTGACCAAAAAAAGCGTGGGGGAATATGAAACTGGTCCTTGCAAAAGTAAATATCAAAACTTTTTATAAAAATGTTTAAAATGTATAAAATAAACTTTCTTTTGGAAGTGTGACTTTGTCTTTCATTTCATTGACTTTTTTCCATTATGGGCAAAAGAGTAACTTCTAATAAAATAATTATCAAATCAATCAAATCAAAAGTTCTACTCAACACACAATATGCAATTACATTCTACAACACTACAAGACTTCTACGACTTTACGTTTTCCAACTACACTATTACTGTCGCCCCTTTCTGCCTCCTTCCATAAATTCCCGAGTAATGTCCTGTCGGGGGTTGATAACGAGATTTACACGAAACGTGTGAACTGACTGGTGACATTATCGTGGACGACGGCGCGTTATTTACGTGTAGTGTGAAAAGCCTTTAGAGCTTGGTAACGCGGCACCCTTGTTGCGACAACGATTGGGAAAACTCGGCTTTTGCATGACTTTACTAGTGCTATTGCCTTTTTTTTGGCACAAACCCACCACACTATTCCCAAACTACTGCAACTCCTGAGAGCCAGAATCAACAGTGGCAACCACCAGAAAAGCGCCGAGCCAAAGAAGCTCGAAGTGTCCCGGAGAATGAATTTACCGGTCTTGGATACTGCAACGAAATTAATCAGAAAATAATAGTGGAGGTGTAAGAAAAATATGTTTCCACTTCCCTCCGTGCAAGCAGGAGACAGAACAAAACAAGGCCAATAGGCACAAAGGGATATTACAACTGGGAGAAGCCCAGTTGCCTAGCACCACGGGTAAAAATGACTACTAATATTAATGGGTCCTAAATTGTGAGCTGCTATATTTGATTATCATGTCATATTATGTGGAATATCTTAATAGACCTACCACACGCACAGGTTTTACTACAGTTTTGCTTGCGCAAGCCTGTTTGTACACGGAACACCGTGCGTGTGGTTTGTAAAACTGTAACTCGCGCAAACCCGATAGCGCGGTTTTCGCGATTACCTGCGCAGTTAGGACTGTGGTGAAGGTTGCGGGTGTGGTAGGCCCATTACAGTTTGCTTAAGCTATGACTCACGTAAAGGTTACTTTTAGTACACACATGTACGTCGTATTCGCATCGTCTGAGGTTATGAGCGGCGCGTTATTTACCTTTAGGGTATTATATCCGTATTATGTATTACATCCGTGTAATGACAGGTGTGATTTTTTTTTGTGTCCTGTATTTCTTTTCGACGGGGCGGGACGATAGGGACTGTCAGTCTTCATCATCATCATCAACAGCCTATAACGTTCCCACTGCTGGGACACAGGCCTCTTCTCTGTGAGAGGGAGTGGGCCGTAATCCACCACGCGGGCCCACTGCGGATTGGTAGATGTCACATATCTTCGAATTTTTGGTTCTAGGACATGCCGGTTTCCTCACGATATTTTCCTTCACCGTTTTGACAGCAGTGATGACGAAATAAATTACACAAAGTAATGCGCCTGACGGGGTTCGAACCTACGACCTACAACTCGTAAGTCGCGACCGATACCACTGGGCCACCACTGCTCCTTAGACTTCACTGACTAAAACTCAGACTTATATTGACTAAAATCCACGGTGATCCTTCAATAGCTTTTTATGTTCCAGGGTCATAAAAACCTGATAAAACAGTCCCGCTACCCCGGCAGACTTTGGCCCTCTGAAGTCGAGTTGGAAGCCCAAGTGTTGTAGTCTTTGCTGACAAAAAAAGTGTTAATGTTCCCTTCTTTTCATTTGGATGTATGGAACGCTAAACAGTAGTATTTGCAAATAAATCTCAGTTAATAGGGGCCTAATGTCTTCAGGGATTATCGCAATCCTGGAACGCTAAACGCAACTGAAGGAATAGAGTAGTTCTTAGTTAATCAAGTCCGACAGCGGGATTCCGCGAAGGACTACATTGAATTTAAAAGTATTGTAAGTATGTTTGGCTGAGTCTAACAGTACACATTAAAACCAGAAGGTACATAGTGTAACTTCTTGCCTGCCATTAGGTGTACTCGTTATAACCATGTTATTTGTGATGATAGAGTTCAACATGAAAACAAATCATTAAAAAAAACAAATGATTTATTTGTAGAGATATCACATTACAATGGCATCAGAAACTTATACTACATTATCACTATTTTACAATCTTGGCTTAGTTCAAATTTTCCGGCAGGATCTCAGCAGGATGGGGTAGAACAGGTACTCCAATCTGAACAGGCTCAGGAACTGTTTTTACGGGCTCCGGCAGGACCTCAACAGGATTGGGAACAACAGGTATTCCAATTTCAACAGGCTCAGGAGCAGAACCAACAATATCCACAGGGGGTTTGGGAACCACGATGCCAGGGACTAATCCCTGTTGGTTGTTGATGTTCAAAATGATCTGGACAACTGGGTTGGCGATGGGTACTGCTGGACTAACAATGACATCTTCAGAAGGTGGACGAATGACATGCGGAGGAAGGACAGGCTCAGGAATGACAATAGGCTTGTCAGGGTCAGGGGCTGGTACTGGTCCTATGTCAACGGGCTCGTACTCAGGGGCTGGGGCAGGCCCAGCTGCGCCAGGGTCTACGAGGCCACGGTGGGGCCCGGCGACGGCCAGAGTCACGGCAGATGCGAATATGAGGATGCTTTTCATTTTTCTGTAAGAAAATAGGGTATTTTTATTAAAAAATATAATTAATTCGTCAGTTAGATTTTATGAACATAAAATATAAAGATTATATATAAAAAAATATTTGACTCATAGTTTTTTTGGTAAACCAAAATTGACGATAATACAATGCTTTTAAAAATCACACAACGTCACGCTGTATTTGTAATTTTACGAGCTTTCTGACGTCACAAGCGGCGAATTTTGATGACTTTATTTATTTGATTTATATCATTGTAAATATTCATTGTTTTAAATAAACAAAAATACGCGCCCAATATTGTTCAATAGTCTAGTGACGAAATTAACATATTTGCAATTTATTTATGTTGTATACCATCCTATTGTGAGAATTACGTCAGGGTAACAGAGTTAACTTTAGAAAAAAATGTTACGATTCGATGTTTTGTTATCTAGGATATTAGAGTTTCTTATTTAAATTTACTGTGTATACTAACAGTAACAAAAAAATTAGAACCTTTTTTGGTTCGCAAAACCACCCAAAAGTTGCAAAATAATTTATTTTAATTAAATAAGGACTTACCACTGCTAATGGTTTTCTGATTATTTCTCAAAACAATGGTTGTGTTGCTTGTTGTTAACAAACTGTGATTTTGAAATGCAATTTAACGTATTTATATAAAACTATATCTTTTGGGTAATTTAAATATTGAGTACACAGCTGATTAGATTACTATTTTTGTGCTAATCTCAGTTTATTATGACAACTGAATCTGGGTTACTGAATCTGTTTTAGAACTTAGTATGTGAACCCAGTATGACCTACACTTGGAACAACTACTTGTGGGTCTACGGTACTTTCACAGTTTTTATGTCGTGTGACTGGGACTGTAGCAACATAACTATTTTTGAACTGTTTTTATTTATTCAAAGTAACAATTTTATTTTAAACTGCTTTTGTCTTTTGACATTTCCAAAGTAAATGCTTTGATTTGATTTGATTTGGGTCGCATAAAAAATTGTTCCGTGTGGGAATCAAACCCGCAAGACGCTGCGCAACAGTTTAAGGGAACTGTGAATAAGACAGGGATGTGAGGTATGATGGAAGTCACACACATAAGGCCAACTTAACACAATATTTGTACTAACGTAGCGCAAGCGCCAATTCGCAGTGATTTCAGTGTTAGACGCCCACGGCGTCGGACGTCAGCAGACGACCTCCGGCCACCGTAGGCGCGGTCATGAAGATAGCGAGTAAAGGGCAACTCGCTGTCCGACCATGGACCATGCCCGGGTCGACGGCGCGTCGTGTTCCACGCGCGCCTCAAAGAGCGTCAGCAAAAATGACGGGGCCCCTCTCAGAGGGCCAAAGCCTGCCAGGGTCGCGAGACTTATTTTCATTACCGTGGATTTTAGTCAGTACAAGTCTGACAGTTGGGGTGGGAGGACTCTTTTGAAGATTTAACACGATTAAAAAAAAATACGCAGTGATTTGTTAATGGCCGTTTGAAAATGACCTCCTGAGGGCGCTTGCGCTACGTGAGTGTTGTGTTAAGTATAAGTAAACAGTATAGTATAAGTCCCCATTATACCTCGCGTCCCCGTCTTATACACTGTTCCCCTAATATCCACTCTTACTCAGTAACACTCTGACAACTTTTAATATTACGATGCAACAATTTGAATATAGTTCTTCTATTACTTTTATATTTAAGTAATTCACCTTCAGTGACGTCATCTTCGGTAGTTATAGTATTCCGCAATAATCGATCTTCGGCTACATTGTCTTAGCATTTCTTTGAAGTCTGTCGTTTAATAGTGTACCACGGATCGTCAAATCAATGGAGATGCGATAATCAATACCAGACCTCATCACGACGCCATATTGGGGACTTAGAGGGTCAAAGCCTGCTGGGTTCGTTGGACTGTCTTATGAGGTAACCGTGGCCCCGGAAGGTACTGGGTACTGGGCTGGGAAAAACACCGTGGATTTTAGTTTGTGCAACTCTGACAGTCCCTCCCATCCTGCACTGGCTGGGAGGTGTCCTCCCAGCCAGTGTGTGTGTGTAAAAATCATCAAAACTCACAGAATTTTGAAAGATTATATCGTCCAAAGCATGTTGATGTTAAAAAACGTCCTCCAGTCTTCTTCATGAAATGAGTCCTTCCGCCTAGGGCGGGTCTGATGGGACTGTTATACGCGTACTGATTAAAATCCACAGTGATCCTTCAATAGATATTCACGTTCCAGGGTCACGGTTACCTGATGAGACAATCCCGCGACCGTACCGCGGCCCTGAAACGCAATGAACACCTGAAGCAACAAGGTTATACCCCAAACAATAAGATTTTGGTCTTATCCCCCATATTTCTATGATGAAAGTTATTCACGTTGTTGATAGATCTTTTGTGCCAGTAGGAATTGTGATTTTGTGTAGCCAAACAAAAGGCTATCGTTACATTGTCTCAGGGGCATCATTAGCGACGATATTTCTTATGTTTTGTATTGGACGGACCTTTGTTATTGAATGGGCAGATACTACTTTCTTGTTCGATGTTTTTAGATATTATTGTTTTCCTAGTTCCTATAGGGCATCTGATACCTACGAATAATTTTGTTAGCCCCATAACAATCTATACTAATATTATAAAGCCGAAGAGTTTGTTTGATTGACCGCACTAATATCAGGAACTACTGGTTCGAATTGAGATATTATTTGCGGTGCTTGATATTCTCTTTATCGAGAAAGGTTAGTCTATGTCCACGTTACGTCAAATCCAGCCTCCTGGTAGCTGTATTGTTTAGTTTTCACACTCTCTTTACTAACCTGCGTCTAGAAGTGAAAACTTTTAATTGGCTGTCAATCTCACACACTGTTTTTATTATGTTTATCTTAGCTGAGTGTTCCATGCTTATTAAATAAATAAATAGGTGACAAGCTGTGGGCGAAAGTGCCGAGAAAAATTACCACAAAATATGTGCTTAAAAATCATTTTGAATTACTAAGGGGTTATGGATGTTAAAATATAAATTTTTCATTTATATTTCGTGTTATTTAGACTGATAGAGCCAGTATGCACTGCAAGGACACAATATCTTAACATTAAACGAAAATATTAATTTAATTTGAAGTGATGTAATTATTATGATTGTACCCATGTATAAAACAACAGAATCACATTAACACAGTCTCAAAATAGACAACCCTAGAACTTAATATCTCTAGGGCTGTCGCGTAACGATATCATAAAATTATTTATTGCTCTTTCTGATCGGCGATCGAGTTCACAATGAGCACTCGATAACGAAATAGGCACGTCCAAGTGAGATTTAACAAGAGATTAAATTGTAGTGATAAATCGAATGGCGGGCAATAATTTTAAATCGATTTTATTGATACTATAATGTTGAAATAATGCTTAAGTAGCACATTAAGTAAATTAGGTCAGTAATTTATGTATTATCGGTTAGTGACCGGGTTTTATATTTTCTTTTTTTTTAAATAATGTTATGTTACTTTGTTGTTCCTTTTAATTTTGCCTGCCCTCTTTTTTTTGCTTGGAACATCATCATAATGAGTCCTACTGCATTAAGTGGACAGGCAGAAACGTCCTGATTTAAATCCACTCTGTCTCTTGAATATTGTCTTTTGCGACTCAGGGCTGCGGTACCCTGTTTATATTTTCCAATTTTCTCATTTCTTCATCCTAGGAGGATAACCTCCATTACGCAATATTATATCATTAAGCAAGCTTAAAACCAAAATGCAACTTACGTTTATTGCCCCCATAAAACGCAACTTCTAACCGATGAGCGAGAACGATATAGTCTTGAAAGAACTCACTCCACTTTTCAATGCAATGTTGCTAAAACTGTTCTTAAAGATCTTTCCAAAAATGTTTTATGACAAAAGTCACAAAAAAAAACTGTAGTCTTCGTTTATGGCGTGATTTGTTTATTGTAAATTGTGAGGCATATTGCTTTTGGACTGTCAGCCATTACAATAGTTTTTTTTTGTCATTTGCTTGTAGTGATTTTAAGTTTGTTCCCTAAATACACAACACAAATAAAAGATAGAGACGAGTAAAGTCAGACAAGTGAACTCAAACTAAGCTCAATCGCACTTCACTCGAAAACAATCGACATTGCTCTAAACTTTATGCTAATAAAGGTCATTTTCGGATGGAATTTACTGAGGTGTGACGCTGGTGTAAATGAAAACGAGTTTCTGCCTCCTCCTACGCAAATAACTTGGCAATTTATGGTTCATTCAATATTCTTAAAGTCAAGTCATAACATAACCTTCACGATCCTCCTCCCACCTGTTTGTGTGGGTGTCATACAGGATGCGAGGATCATGACTCTTGAGGTTAGCTATTAATATTATATCTTGTTATATTCGTGTAACGTATGAATGAGGTGCCTGAATAGGTTATTTGTGAAACATTAACAACCTTTCATGGGCTGAACATACTTACGGTTAAACAACTTTTACTATGAAACTAGCCCTTTTTTTTCTTAGCAAAATCATTAATTGAGTCCTCCCGGGCGGTTCGCGAGGGTGTCAGACTCATATCTGACTAAGTTTCAAGGTGATCTTTCAATAGCCCTTTAGGTTACATGGTCACGGTTACCTGGTGAGACAGGCTAGGTCGTGAGGTGGATGCTGTCCTCTCCCTCACGCATCCCGCCTCCTCCTTTGCTAGCATGACTGCTTCACAGAAGGAGGCGACTGCTTCCCATTTCGTCTCGCCCCGCAGCTCGACCACTGCCGGTCGCCAACCCTAAAGATAATAAACAAAATCTATGATGTTTTTATACACATCTATAGTTAGATGTTCCAAGTCGACCAGGAGACTTCATCTTAATTGGTAGATAAATATTGGCTCTTCCTCTGTTTAGTACAGTTTGTTTGTTTTCAATAAATATGAAACTCGTAAGTACACAGGTAGAGAACGGTTCCCGTTTCCCTAGAGACAGTTGTCTGAACTTTGTCTATTGGAAAATTGTGTTTTCAGTTGTAAGTTGTTCGGTGAATGGCCTTATATTTATTTAATACGTATTACTAAATATTGATGAAACAATACTTTAAACGGAAAGTTATTCATAATAATAAACATTGAAAATTGTATGACACACGTGCAGAAATTGGTATTTTCAAACTCGTGACAACGGTACGCCCTCTTTTACGAGCAAATGTGTTGAAAAATGCATTTACAAAGCCTGTATACAGTGTTCGAAAGTTAAAAATTACGGACCATACAACGCAGCGTGCGGTAAAATAGGTACTCTCACCTAAGTACCTATTTTACCGCACGCCCCCTTGTATAACAGCGTGCGTTTTCTTTACGGTTTTTTTTTTAATTTCCAAAAAAAAAAAAAAGAATTCCACCAAAGAGTTTCATAGTATGAAAATAAACAACCTGACTGATCGAACCTCCTTGGAAGAGCTTTTGCTCAATACGTTGTCTCACTTTAATACTAAAGAGTAAATGAGATGAAAGATGTAGTTCTAATTTTTACCACGTGCATGTAGCGCCATTTTCAAAGTCGCGCCATTTTCATATTATTATTAGGAACTTCAAAAATTGTTGCGACTAATTTGAGTTTGAGCGAGGAATCTGATATTAATATGGATAAATTTGTTGAAAAACATTGTATGACACACGTGCAGAAATTGGTTTTTACAAACTCGTGACTACGGTACGCCCTCGGCTTCGCTCGGGCGTACGTTCGTCTACTCGTTTGTAAAAACCAACTTACCGCACTAGTATCATAAATAACTATTACGAGCAAATGTGTTGAAAATAACTATTGTCACCATGCGCCCCGCAGCGTGATGCGGGGCAGTGTGCCAATCACCTTATGGTCGCCTCTCCCGAACCGGAGTTCGTTAAAAAGGTTTAAGCAAAGAGGTTGCGCCGACATAATATTTATTAAAAAAAAAAAAAACAAATCCAAATTAATTTCAATATATGTAGCTGATGGACTAAATAGATTTGCAATTTTATTGGTGCTGTAAAAAACCCTCTATGTAAGTACCTAATCTACAGCATAATCCTACAATAAACCAGCACATAATGTACGTAAATAATAAGCAGCCAGCATGGTCGTTAATATTTCAAGTTTAGCTCAATTAGTGGGGCGATTAGACGGCGGTGGACTAAAGACGGTGTAATGGATGCATGTGAGATAATCCCAGATTAATGGCTTGATTGTACTCGAGATTTTTGGTTAGAGAGTCTTAGAATTTAGTAGCTTTAGTACATAAATGCGTTGCTTAGTTAACAGAGAAACAATTCCGATTTTGATTTTTGAGGAAAGAAAAAAATTGTTGCTAGTGGGATTCGAACCCGCGTCTTCTGGATAAGTATTCCAGACGCTTTACTAGCTAGGCTATTGCATACTGAATTTTTATTTCTCAAAAATCATCTTTGCACAGCGCATCGCTTGCGTTTATGCGTTTAAAAATATTTAATTCTGATTTTTCAATAGCATTCTATTCTATAATTTGATGTATTATGATTTCCGCTGAATAGCGACTAGGTTTTCAATTGAACTTAAACAATGTTTACTACAGTTTTGAGCCGTTTGGGGTCGAAACGCTCGGGTCATGGGGTCCGAGTGCGCGTCTCCTTTTAAGGAAATTTCCCGCCGACTGATCGACAGTTCCCGTAACCAGAGGGCTGGTTCCGTTTTTGGTCAAAGAATAAGCATTGTCATCCAACGTGGCAATGCTGCCAGTCTTCTGGGCACGTTTCCGGATGACAGCGATGCGGTGGAGTACTTTGGCCGCCTAAGTGTCTCTCTGCCTTTTGTGTCTTTGTTTTTTTTAATTAGATTTTTTTTATTTTAGTTAAGTTTAGTTGTAAATACATAGTTTTATTTGATTTAATTTTTAAATTTCTAGCTTTAGTTACATGTATATACTTAAACAATATAACCTATATTGTATTGTTTAAGTTCAATCGAAAACCTTTCAAAGTCTTAAAAGAGACGGACAACTTCCCAACATTAGAGAGCTCTTAAAATCACTCACAGACCACATCTCAAAAGATTTGGTACCCTAACTAAAACTACTCCAATCTTCGCAAAAGCGAACTACAGAAAAACAAAAGGCAATCAATCGAGCACTCCAAGAATTAGTGTTCTTCATTATTTCATTAGCCTCTCCCATCACTCAGAGAGTTCGAGAATGTTCGAGAGGCTCAGAGGCATACAAAACAGGTTCTTGAACAAATAGAATTATGTTCCAGTTTACGGAACCCTTTTTATTCGAGTTACTTTACCTAATTCGCGAACATTTATTTTCTTTTTTTCTTGAGTTTTTAGCCAGTGTCTTGTTTTCATAGGCTATTGGGAGTTGATTAAATCATTACGTTTTGTTGGGGTAGTTGGTGCCAAGCTACTTAATGTTACGGAATATTTGAATAACTTATTAAACAAGATTTCACTACTATGAAAAAGAAAGTTTGTGAGTATCGATGTTTGTTACTCTTTCTAACAAAAACTACAGAACAGATTTTGATGAAATTTGGAATACAAGTAGTGTATTATCTTGATTTACTTTTTATCCCGGTATGACGTTCCCGAGGGAACTGTAGGTACTTTACACGAGCAATCCAGTGTTTTATATTTTCGGTACCGTACTGTTACATCCTGCTTTTGTACCCCTTTTGGACTACTCAGGTGTCTACGCTGCACCCTAGCTGCTGACGCAGCATCCCGACACTCCTCACCTATCTTCACCTCCGCCATCCCCTTCACTTGTCACTTATACATAATTAAGTGTAATATAGTATTTACTTCCAGCAATCAATTTTTTAGTTTTTTTTAAAACCCTACAAAGATCCCGATTCTAATATTACGTGGTGGTGTATTACTTAAAAAAAATGTTTTTATCTATTGAATCTTATATTCTGACTGTTTCAGATAGGTCTGATGTAGACAATACAACATACTCTAAGTGCTATGTGTCTCTAAAGGTGTCTGCACACCAGCCCGGCGGCACGACCCGACGGGCAAAGCCGGCGGCCTAATTGTGACGGCCGGCGGCCTGATTTTGACGATTTTGCATTGTCCAATCAGGCCGCCGGTCTTGCCCGCCGGGTCGTGCCGGCAGGCTGGCGGCTTCGGTGTGTAGACACCTTAAGTCTTGTATGTGTATCTCATTTTCTCTCTCCTCAATCATTGAGCAAATAATGCTGTGCGTCTCTTTCAAAATACGTCCCTATTTTTATACCACATCTAGTGTAAGAAACACCATAAAGAAATAAAGTGAAATAAAAGAGATAGTGTAGTTAATTCTCACAAAAACTAGCGAATTGTCGATTAAGGAAGCCAAGACGTTCCTGAGTTTCAAATGAAAGTAATTAAAATAATATTCTGAAGCAAAAGGGAAGAATAAAATGTAGGAGAGCGGTTAGTGATTTTTTAATTATTCAACTTTATAATTGAAAATTTGATCTTTAAAAACAGCTGTGCTGGGTATCTTTTGTAGTATTAATGACTAATGAGAACTTCTGGAATATTATGTAATCAATGTAAATATTTTTTGAGAATATACATATGTCGTCGCGAGCAATTTTCAATTTGGAATTCAAGATGACAACATTATCAAAATAAGAATTCTATCCTTTAGTTTCTTAATATTGGCAAACATGTAACTTAATTCTGATTGGTTGATCGAGTTGTACTGTGAACGCCGTGTGATGGCGCTATTGTTCTCCCGCCAAATCACGTGGACAGAGTCGATTTTTGAATGCTTTATTCGAATGGTGCGAGGATTCCCGCCACAGATTTGGTTGCGAGCGGACGATCGAAACTGTCATGTTCACCGTACAAACGTTATTGCTAAATTAATTATCTCAAGTAATGAAGTAAATCCGCAATGTGAATATCTGTGAACATACCGAATATACGTGTCTGTGATTTGTAACTAAACCTACGTTTTACTGGCTTGCCCGAGTACCCACTGACTGATCCCATGGAACTGATGGAACCCGCATGAAGAAACGATGATGATCACCACTTTCATCAACACGCCCACAAACGACCCTGACGCTCCTGCTGCTCCCCGACGACGGCGTCGTTATCAGAAGTGGGATCAGCTCGGGCGCCTAGTAATGAAATGTATTGGCGGCAGCTTCAAGTAGAAACAACAGAATAAGTACGCCTGCAAGACCGATTGAAAACCATACGAAGATCAACGAAGCCAGTCTCTATCAATCTACCAGAGATCAACTCAAACCCACCAGACATTGAACCACATTCTTGGAGCTTTACGGTGAACAACGGACGGCCTCACTGGAATTCAAATGGAAGAAGGAGTACTTACCTACTAGCATTTACTTTGAAATACGGGCCCATATCGCAACGAGCTATCAGGAGAGAACCAACGCAGCGACCAGCAGCAACAGCGGGCCGGCATGGTGGCGGCATCGTACATCGGTGCGTGCAGAGGAACGGCGGGGCGCGGCGGCGGCGGCGCGCGTTAGCGTGTGTGGCGCGCGGCGGCGGCGTCAGCGCGTGTGGTGCGCGCGGCGCGCCAGTTACGGTGGCGGTGCGGCGGTGCAACGGTGCGGCGGCGGTGCAGCGGCAGCCGTGCGGAGGCCCGGCGGCGGCTGTGCGGCTGCGGCTGTGTGGCGGCGCCTGTGCGCGTCCCGGTAGCAGCGGCACGGAGTCGGCGGCGGCGCGCGACCAGCTGGCGCTGAGGCAGCGCGGCGCGGTTCGGGAGCGACGTAACAACTAAGTACTGTCAAGTCCAAGGTGGAGGTGGCAGGCTGTTACGATCCGGTGAGTCGTAGACATTTTATTTCGATAGCGTGCTGAGTGTTCTCTCGTGAAGCAAAGTAAGACGATAATTGTTGAAATATGACAAACAATAGTTTGTAATGCTCGTGTTACTGTAGCGAACAAATTAAAAGTGATGTTGATATTCATGGGCAATGTTTACAATTATCATTTCGTATAATCTCAGATAAATTCACGCCACAAAGCTTAATTAATGATAGTCTCTAACATTTTAAATTATGATTTGAATGATACCTACTGTTTCAAGCGACACGGTTGACGCAGTGGTTTAAAACAGCAATTGATGGCTGCGTTGCGTGTCGCGGCGGGTTCGGTTCCCGTACGTAACAAATATTTGTATGACCACCTGTTGTACTAGCTTTGGTTGATTGTGAGTTTAAATGTTTGCAGTTTTGAAATATGGGTAGAAATGTTGTTCTACCACAATGATAGAAATTAATTTGTGTAATTAAAATCTACGTTACGCTCGCTTATAAAAATTGTCTTGTGCGTATATTATGTGAGATTTGTTTGGGTTTATTGGTAGTTTGCCTTTACCCCGAGCAACTACAGCCAAAATGAAAATGTAACTGTTGACAATAGTTGACGTAGTATTTCTTAAACGACTACCTTGTTGGTGTAGTGGTCGTAAGTGCGACTGCTGAACATAAAGTCCGGGGTTCGGTTCCCAGGCCGAGTTGTGTTATTGGGTTTTTCTATTAGGCTGCATTTCTTAATAACAGTCATGTAGTATTTGTGTCAAGTTAATGGCATTAGGCGCGTGTCTGATAACATGAGACTTTTAAACATCACTGGCATGTTGGAAGTGTAATATTGCCCAGACCATTGTGGATCACAGATTCATAGGCATGATGTTAATGATTTCTAAAATGAGAGAGCACGCGGTCACAATATCGAACAAAGTTTATGTGAATGAATGGGCTAAAAAAAAAGCCATTAGACTTGTTGATATGGTTTCGAAACCAAAGAAAATTAGATCGGAATGGATATAAAGTTCCATTTTGATTCAATTATCTGATTTACATGAAGGCGATTGTTATGCCTAGAAATGATTGACTAATAACAGAAATTTTAAGTATTCGATCGTCTTAGAAAGATGCTTCAATGTGAAGTTCCGTATGTACTGGTTGTTGACATAGAATCCAATTGAGATTGAAATAGTGAAATCACTTTCGATACTGGTTGACTTTGATGCACACTATAATGACTAAGTGACTACCTTTTTTTGAATCAAACTGTACAGTCTAGTCGTAGTTGTAACTGCGATTCTATGATGAGAGTCGTACAGGGCGCAATGTGCGGCT
Source organism: Agrotis ipsilon (assembly GCA_028554685.1). Lineage (NCBI taxonomy): Eukaryota > Metazoa > Arthropoda > Insecta > Lepidoptera > Noctuidae > Agrotis > Agrotis ipsilon. The sequence continues at coordinate 18,043,375 of CM052955.1, forward strand.
AGACGTATGGTGGCTGGGTCTCTGTGAGACTATTGATTGGGTCTGTGTGACTATTAATTGGGTCTGAATAAGACTATGGGTCTCAGTGAGACTATTGATTGGGTCTGTGTGACTATTGAATGGGTCTGAATAAGACTATGGGTCTCTGTGAGACTATTGATTGGGTCTTTAAGACTATGGGTCTGTGAGACTATTTTTGGGTCTGTATGACTATTGATTGGGTCTGAAAAAGACTATGGGTCTCTGTGAGACTATTATTGGGTCTGTGTGACCATTGATTGGGTCTGGATAAGACTACTGGTCTCAGTGAGACTATTTTTTTGGGTCTATAAGACTATTGACTGGGTCTATATAAGACTATGGGTCTCTATGAGACTATTGTTGGGTCACAGTAAGACTATTCTGCCGAGCATCTGGATCATATAAGTGTGGTGTCAGTTGTGTGTTTCTATATTGTTTACTGTTGAATTGATTGAAGTTCAGTTCTGTTCACGTTAAATTCTGAGGTATCTTTCGACTGTGTTATGCCTACCTTGAGTGGTCAGGTAAGGCCGAGCAAGAGTTTTGCTACAAATGAGACATTTGTTACAGATGCACACGAGGACGTGTGAGTCGTCAGTCTGGCCGTGTCGTCGCGAGCAATTTTCAATTTGGAATTCAAGATGACAACATTATCAAAATAAGAATTCTATCCTTTAGTTTCTTAATATTGGCAAACATGTAACTTAATTCTGATTGGTTGATCGAGTTGTACTGTGAACGCCGTGTGATGGCGCTATTGTTCTCCCGCCAAATCACGTGGACAGAGTCGATTTTTGAATGCTTTATTCGAATGGTGCGAGGATTCCCGCCACAGATTTGGTTGCGAGCGGACGATCGAAACTGTCATGTTCACCGTACAAACGTTATTGCTAAATTAATTATCTCAAGTAATGAAGTAAATCCGCAATGTGAATATCTGTGAACATACCGAATATACGTGTCTGTGATTTGTAACTAAACCTACGTTTTACTGGCTTGCCCGAGTACCCACTGACTGATCCCATGGAACTGATGGAACCCGCATGAAGAAACGATGATGATCACCACTTTCATCAACACGCCCACAAACGACCCTGACGCTCCTGCTGCTCCCCGACGACGGCGTCGTTACATATATATATTTTTTTAAATAATGTTTTTTTTATGGGACGTTGAATTACGATTTTGTTGCTCATCATGTTGAGCCACAGAGTCTGGATTCCTCAAGGCGTGTCGTGGCGTGTCGCACCAGGGGCCTTATTCAAACAGCATACGACAGTAAACGACAATCGTTATCGTTCATAAGTCACCAATACTATTTCAACTTTATACCCGAGTGCGTAAAGTTGAAAATCTATTGAAGTTCACAGATCATTTTCGTTTGTTTCGTTTGTTATCGATTAGCAGTTTTTAATAGATTTTCAACTTTACGCCCTGGGGTATAAAGTTGAAAATGTATTGGTGACTGATAAACGATAACGATTGTCGTCTGCTGTCGTATGCTGTTTGACTAAAGCCCCAGAATCACTTCGTTATCATACATTTAATATCGTTAAGACACAGTCATGATTTTTTTGCACAATGACATCATGTTGAGCCATAGAGTATGGATTCCTCAAGGTGGAAACATAAGTGTCGTGTTGCAGCAGAATCATTTCATTTATCATACACTTAATTCAGTCCAAGACACATTTGAAGCCCGGGTCGACGGCGCGTCGTGTTCCACGCGCGCCTCTAAGAGCTGTCAGCAAATGACGGGGCCCCCTCACAGAGGGCCAAAGCCTGCCGGGGTCGCGGGATTTATTTCCTTACCGTGACACCGGAACATAAAGGGCTAATGAAGAACACCGTGGATTTTAGTCAGTAGAAGTCTGACAGTACCTCTCGCCCTGCCCGGGTGGGAGGTCTCATTTGATAATTTTACCACGTAAAAAAAAAAAATGACACATTTGAAAGATGGCACGACAAGTAAGCATATTTCTGTCTTATTTTACAAGAAGCAACATAAATCTTTCAGTCAACAAGATGAAGCCTTAAAAAACATGAACTTTGACTTGAAGCTGGCGGGGAAGTAAAGTTAACAAACTAGGATACAGCCGACGATTGTAAACATATCGGTGACCGGGTTCCAGCTTGTTTATTTTAGGGATCAACAACCTTACGAATAACATGCTGGTTGGATTTAAGGTTGGCTCGAGGTGTAGGTGGTTTTATATTGGAAATATTTTAGATCTATTTTGAACTTTGCCACTATATACTTACGCTCAGGCTCAGAATGTCCACTTCCCGAAACTTCCATTTTCCGAAATGTCCACTTCGTTGCCACAACAGCGCCTTCTTACTGATACTGCTTTAAACTGGTAATATGAGTACTAAATATTAACTTTTTTTATTAAAAATATTGTATATAAGCCCATTACTTGCATAGTCACAAAAGTTAATTACAATACTATGTTACTACAGGATGGTCCAGGCCAGATGGATATAAAAACTTTATTTTTACCACCCGCCAGGAAAATTATATCGTATTAAAATCATGAAATGAGTCCTCCTACCCAGGGTGGGGCAGGAGGGACTGTCAGACTTGTACTGACTAAAATCAACGGTGATCCTTCAATAGCAAGGGCGTCACAGGGTCGCGGTTACCTCATGCAAAGATAATATAATACTAGCCTCATGTGACAGTTCCGCAACACTAAAGTTCGGTTTCACAATTTTATAGTGATCCGTGTACAAACGAACATCTAGATTTTGACACATGCACGTAGTATTATATTATCTGTGCTTATAGTCTCACTGAGACAGAGATAAGTACACTGTAGCGAAAACACCTGAGCTGACATTGTAGCTATCATAAAGTTAGCAGCAGATTTCAAACAGAAACTTTGACAAAACTTTGATTTCCAGTTTCAAATTCAGTAAATTTTATGACTCCCACAATAAAGGGATGGTGCAGTTATAATAACATAAGGCTTCGATATCCGATATTCGCAATCCGATTAAAGTTTGAACTCCCAACATAAAATGGAGCAGAAAATTCCTTCACCAGAATATTATTTTCATTGAATTTATATTTCTTCTCAGTATTCACAACACGGTACTTCTTGTTGATTTAGTTTGCGAGTTAAGAGACTGAATAAACGGCTTCGAATCGGATAGCAGTTTCAATTGATTGAATACATTTTGAATTGATTTTCCTGGGAGTTAAAAACTGGTAATGCAAGAAAGAAAGAAAAAAACATTTATTTGGCGCAAGGGGACCATGATAGACACACACATTCAAAATAAAAAATAAACATAGAAAAAACAAAAAAATAAAAACCCTACGTCTAACACAAGAAAAAATAAAAGAATAATTATTGTGTGTCTCACGGCTGTGCCATAAAGGCCCAAAGAGAAGGTGGGATGGGCATCGTTGCCGAGGGCAGCATAGTAAACGCTGGCGTGACGATCTAGACGCATTTATGAGAGATTGGTCGGAGAAAGTCGTTCAAAGGGAAGAGTGGAACGTTATGGGGGAGACCTTTGCCCAGCAGTGGGACGATATAAAGGTTAGTAAAAAAAAAGAGAAGGTGAACAGTCACACCATGACTTTATTACTGTAGCTATTGGACGATGTTAAGGCAGAGATATCTCTATAGTAATTACTTACAAAATTCATCAACATACTTCTTAAACATTACTTGCGAAACTAGTCGGACGAGTTTGGTGATAATATGCCATTTTACTCACTGTGCGAAATATAGATCATGAAAAAATATTTGACTCGTATTTTTGCTTTAATTACCTAAACCAAAATTGTGTACTCATGAATGAGAAGCTCGGAAGCTCTTAAGTCTGACAACCAGTCTTACCATGTTGTATGGTATTACCCAGTTACTGGATTGTGGAGGTCCGACAGGCAGTCGCTCCATGTAAAATACTGATATCCAGCTGGATCTGGTTTGACTGTAAGCCGACCCCAATATAATTGGGAAAAGCCTAGGCAGTTGATGATATCTAAACCAAAATTGATCTGCATCCAAGCCTGGATTTTTGTCGCAAAACGAGATCAGCGTTACTCTACAAAAACTTAAAGATCTGTTGAACACTCGTCTTGTCTACAAAAAGTGTGACTGCAAAACGAACCTTATTTCAACGTCATAATCTGACATTTTATTAGACAAGTGTTCACACGTTTAAAAGTTTTTTTTAAACCGCGGGATATGTTTATGGGCTGATTTTTAATAGTCAGATAATTTTTATCCGAGTAATAAAAATGGCGTTTTGACAGCTGTGCTTTTCTATAGAAAATATGTCAAATCGCTATTTTTATTTCTCAGATAAAAGTTATCATTGAAAAATCAGCCCTAAATGTTGTTATAATTAGAGTCCTTGTGGCATGTACCAATAAAAGATTTCTTTATTTCTGTTCACGATGTTTGACAGACATTTTTGTGACGTACTTTTAAGTTTATTTTCCTTCACAGGCCTCTATTTGAACAATATACGCTTGAACGACCTTTCTATTGATTCAGCTATGAAATGTGGCTTTTGCGATGTGTGGCGTGCGTACGTGTGCTGACAAAACGTTCAGAGTGAATGGAATGGAATGGTGAATGAATGCGATAGTGAATGAACTGTGACTGGCATACAGAAAAGTATATCACTAATCAATTTTACCTGTAACTTTTGAAAAGCGAATCGATCAAGAATAAAAATCGGTTGGAGATTTTTTTTTTCAGACAGAATAAACAAACAAGAAAAGTGAGTGTATAAAAACGTGGGAAAAATCCGACTGCGACCCGGATTCAAACCTGCGTCCTTCTTGGTAGTTGATGCTCGAAACACTTTAATAACCAAGTTGTCCTAAACAGGACAGCTTGGTTAATAAAGTGTTACTAGGAGTACGTACTGCTCGCAGAAAAATTTTTCTTTTCGCAAAAAAAAAGCATCACGATTCAGCACGCATGAATTCATGTGTATAAATGTTTACAGAAACATCAGGCGTGAATCATAATATTATAAATTGCAGTAAAATTCGTTACATGGGTTTCGTGGTAACAATTCTATTGCTCAAACAAATACAACATTACTTCTCGAAACTGATTATGGACTTGAACGTTTAACTCTAACTAAACAAGCCAGTAATTTAACAGCTGCAGCCATTATATTTTAAAATCCTATTACAAACGAGGCATTAATTAATAAAAAAAAACACTTCAGTTATCTTTTTTGAAAGAGTCGTCTAACGCTGCAATGTAAATCCAGCTGTTGAAGGTAGTCTGAAATTGGATTTAGAAATGGGAATCGAATGGCGAACCTCTGCCGATAATAGAGGGAGGCTGTTGAGTTATTCTATTTCAATTGTAGATCGGGAGCTAGGAATATGTTATGTTAGGTACGATTTTTTTAAAGATTATTGTATGCTGTGATAATGTAATAAATAAATAATAATAATAAAGACTCATCATACATTACGGGACACAGGATTTTAGGATACAGAGGCTTTATCATGAATTTCCAGTTATTTTGACGTAAAGTAAACTGGAACTTTCACATTAAATTCAAGGAAATAATTTGTTCCTTCTTCGTACACCAGAGGCGCTGTTTCATTTTCCATACAAGAAAAGCTGTAAATACTGGAAAGACACTGTAAAGTAAAATACTGAAAACTCATGATAAGAGCTCAGGAGGTACTAAGCTATTGTAAATAATAATTTACAAGGTAGGTATTATATTCTAATTAAATAATCCCTTAATATTTTATATAAAATAATTTATAAGTATATAAGTGTTTATTTATTTTATTTTCATTTATTATATTCTAAAACAATGTTGACATCTACAGGATAACCTATGTTTCAAAAGAAGTCAATGTAGCAATGGATTTAGAAGAAAAAATCAGGAAAACTCAAATCTAAATAATCATGATAACAAAATATTTGCATCCAAAGACTCTTCCGCTATTTTCACGATACCTGTCTAAATCGTGCTCACTTTTAGGCATCGGAGGACACCGTGGATTTTAGTCAGCACAAGTCTGAAACTTCCTCCTGCCCAGCCTAGGGTGGATTTTACAACGATAAAAAAGAAATATCCCATCTCCCGGTCTATTCTACAATGTGGAACCATCGGCTAGGCTCCATAAGAGCCACCCATAGTATATTGACCCGCTGCAACCCCTCACGCGACTGAACTGCGAAAGCTATACCTACCCGCATTTGAATAATGGCGTGATGATTTCAGTTTAACGCTTCAGGTTTTGGGATAAAGCCAGGAGGATTTAATTTTTGTCGTTGTTAGAATAATATTTGTTGTTATTTTTTTGTGAAAAGTTAATTGTTTAGGAAAGTTGAGAAAGAAAGAGCAGAAAATAGAAATAGAATATTTTTGATGACATTTTGAGATGATCACACAGGGTGCAATTTAAGTTATAGGCAGTATTTTAATGATACTGGTTGTATTATACAACTCAGAAACATTATTTATGCAAGTATTTAAAACTTTTAATAAGTTAAAATTTAAAATTTTTATTATGTGTTTGGCGTTTACTTTTCGTTCCGCGCGCGGTGTAGGTACTGCGTTTTTAAACTTCGATACTTCATTACTTATTTTAGGGGTTTATGAATTATTTATTAATTTTTGAAGTTGTTCGTACTTGCATTAATAATATTTTTGATTTGTGAATGATTAGCCAAAATGCAATCAGTATCGTGAGTAGAATCTGAGATTAAAATATTGCCCATGACTTAAATTGCACCCTGTACAACGCTAATGCGCAAAGCAAAAGCGCAGAACTCATTTCCCTGGATCTATGTTCCTGAATGCATAATAATTACGAGTTTATTCTTCTGGGTACCACGCTATCCGAGATTTTGTCAAGCTAGACTAGAGTCAAGAGTATACAATGAAAAATATGCTCTAGACACGATCAAGTTTTTGATGAAACAGTAACAAAAAATCCATTTGAATGGTGTATCGAATGTCCATTGTACAATATTCATAGTTTGCATGCTCTAATATTTTGCTGTGAATCCGACAGCGTTGTTTTAATCGGATTTGCACCAATCGGATTGAAGCGCAGTGACCTCTTAGCTAAGTCAACTCTGTTGTTCAAGTTGAGTTATTTAGGCTGACAATTTGATTATTAAATAAAATACGAGGTTTTATTTATAAAAGGACTAATTCGTGCGGTATGAACTAACTTTGAAGACTTTTCACTTCAAATCAAATCTTTACTCCACTACTCCACGCTAGGAATTTGTCATGTGTCGTGGATGCGTTTACAAACATAAAAATACAAACACCCAAAAACTACTTGCAGTCTTGCAGGTCATACATATATTTGTTCCGTGCGAGGATTGAACCCGTCATACGCGACACAGCAGTATATCGCCCAGCCACTGCACCAACAATGCAGATTACCATGCCATTAAATGATTCCTTCCGCCCTAGGTGGAGCGGTCAGACCGTCAGACTTTTACTAGTTCTGATCTTCTTCTGACTTTTCTGATCCATCTATTTTACCATTGCCAGTACTGGGCCACGATGTTCTTATGAGAAAGTCTCGCGACCCCGGCTTTGTTGGTAGCTGCTCCCTATCGTCAATTTTTTTTTCCTCATTTAGATGTTATTCTTGACAGTCGTCTCAACAAAAAGCTTGATGAACTTTGGTTAGAACGCTCGATAAAACGCTCTCATTTGTTTTACTGTAATGTAACATTCGCTCGAACGCTCATTACAAGCAAATGCTCAAGCTTATCAACACTTTTAGTCATCATCTAACCAGCGTAATCACATTCACAGTTACACAGTGACAGGCCACGTCCATCCCTACACACGTACTAACTAAGACACATTCCAACACAAGTTGCGGTGTCACATCCACATACCTGCCAGCTTGTGGCCTAGCACCTGTACAACAATGTTGAACTATGTCCAACTATGTTGCACATGTTGGATGTTGGACGAGCTTGTGGCGCCACAAGACGGCCTGAGGTTAATGTGTGGCCTGAGGTGTTACGTAAGGTGATAGTTATGAGGATGATGTATAACTAGTTAAGGCCTGTGGTTTTGACTGGACTATATTCTGTAGGCAGGTTCTATAAGAGTGAAAATGTATCATACTTTGTCTTAACACAGGTTGCAGTGTTAACAAGGTACTTTTTAAGTAGTGCGCATATTTTTTCTCGTGTAGTTGTATTTCAGTAATTTAATCCTACTAATATTATAAACGTGAAAGTTTGTATGTGTGGATGGAAGTTTGTTACTCTTTCACGCAAAAACCACTGAACGGATTTGGCTCAAATTTAGTACTCCTACTAATATTATAAACGTGAAAGTTTGTATGTGTGGATGGAAGTTTGTTACTCTTTCACGCAAAAACCACTGAACGGATTTGGCTCAAATTTAGTACACAGATAGTTTATAACCTGGATTAGCACATAGGATAGTTTTTATCCCGATTTTATGTTCCCGTGGGATAATTTTTGAGTTGTAGCGGGTGAAGCCGCTGGCAACAGCTAGTAAACCATACTTCTTTTTTTATCGTCAATTGTGTCCTCCCGCATCGGGTGGAGGGAAAGAACTTGATTAATATTAATACAAACTTTTCTTTCAATTGGACTTTGTTTTCCGTGGGCTGTGTCGTCTTTTTAAAATAAGTGGTACAAAAACTTCCGCTAGTATTAGTAAATCGCATGTGCATTCGGGAAAACAAGTATTAGTACTCTTCGTACAATAGGCAACGCAAGTCTCCGATACCTTGCGACTTTGGTATCCTTTGACGCGCGCCTGTGTACGAAACTATGGGTTTGTATTGCGATAGTCACCTGGATACCAAAAGTCTTAAGGTATCGGAAACTTGCGTCGCCTTGTGTACGAAGGGGCTTAGGTCACGTTTTTATCTACGAAATACACCTTTAGAAATTCTACAGGTCATTAAAATGATTTTCGTACCACTTGCTCAAAAAAGTGACATTCTATGCCACAAAAAGCGAACATAACAATAGTCATTTTTAATCTGTGAAAAACAGGGAAAGAATGTTGTACTGAATTTCATTCTCTCTCTAGGGAGAGAATGTGATTTAAATTTGGAATACTTAGATTACGGTAGACTCGATCGAAAGCTAACCAGAATAATAAAACATTAAAAAATAAAGATTTCGAGTCGACAACATATATCCGCAAAATTCGGATTGTCGAGTATTTTGTAAATTTCTAATGATTTTCTGACCAGACAGATCGCAGCCGCCATTATTGACATCGGTTATCATGTTAAGTTTTTTTTTCTTTCTTTATTTTCGGCCTATGACTTACCGTGACACCTACATTTAGTACCTTGATGTGTAGTATTTTGGGACCATGTTTCACCCGAGCGAAGCCGGATTTTCATCTAGTTAAATAAAATTATGAAAACCGGCGAGGCCGTATGAGCTTGATGCCTTTGCTTTTTTAATTTGCCGCGTTTTTGTATTCTTCAAATACATAAAAGTTGAGTTTATTTTTACTTATTTTTATAAATAAGTTAATGTTAAATATTAATGTTTAAAATGCGTATCTCATATTATTACTCGTTTATTTTTTTCGCAAATGGTACGAAAAGTAGAGTATTTTCCTCGGTGATAAAGCTGTCTTAATCTTGGGTGAACTTAAATCCCTCGCTACACTCAGGACTCGTCTTAAATCCCTCGCTTCGCTCGTGATTTAAGTTTTTAACACCCTCGCTACGCTCGGGAGTAAACCTCGAGTCCTTCGTTACGCTCGCGATTTAATTCGCCACCCGCGACAGAAGACCCTGCTTTATCCCCTTGGTTAATAATCTACTATTTCGACGTAACAGACGTTTTTACAACAGGAGTAGAAAATAATAAAACGTTTTTGTTTATATTCGAATTGAGAAGATGATTTTTGAAGAAAGAAAAAATTCCGATTGCAAGTAGGATTCGAACCCGCGTCTTCTGGATAGGTACTCCAGACGCCTTAACCAACTAAGTAGGCCATTGCAATTCACACTTGCAATCGGAAATTTTTCTTTCCTCAAAAATCATCTTTACGATGCGCATCGCATGCGTTAATGCGTTTAAAAATAATTAATTCGAATTGAGGTTAACAAATCAAAACAAATAATAAATTATACATTGTCTTTTTATCGCTTTCTCTTTGATTTAACCCTCGACATTCCTAATTACATAATCATTAAATAGCAATAAAATTCAAAGATACGTACAATTTCTCAACAAAACAATTTAATTAAACAATAATATCCTGCCATTTGCCTCCAGTGCCAGCAATAATAATTTTAAAAGAACCCTTTTCCAAATTACAGCCAGAAGGATGCAAAACTTAATAAAACAAACTGAAAGGCAGGGCCGTACTGTGCCCTTTTAGAGGCCCTGGGCACTTTTTTAAGACTAGTAACTCAAAAGCACATCAAAAGAATTTGTTTTTTTTTTTTAATTTGAGACGGGTTTGTTCTTGACCTCAGTCTAGGTCAGGAAAGACTAAATCAAGGTCGACGATGGAGCGAAATAACCCAGAAGAAGCTTGTTCACTCTAACTTTGAAGAGATTAGGGTTAAATGCTTTCGGAAACCCAGACGCAGGCAAAGAGTTCCATTCCTTCGCTGTCCGCATTACAAAATACGTTTAGAAACGCTTAGTGCGAATTGGTTTGTAGATTGATGATGATTTAATTTTATAGGAATCCTCCTATACTAATTATAATAAATGCATTAGAGAATTTGTTTATTTGTTGGGCTCCGGACTCGGACCCAGCGGATAGCAAGGTAGCGGCAATCCACTATTGGTAAGTTGAGTCTATTGAACGTGCCGACCGCTGCCCGCTGTCTACGAGTCCGAGGCCTTATGGTTTCACGCCTAAACTGTGTCAAAATTCATGAAAATCGGTCAAACGATTTTCATGAATTTTGATGCAGAGCTGAAGGGACTAAAGTGAGGATGTGAGCTACCGTAAGCTAGTGTAGGATAGAGAAATGAGCGTTTCATTATATATATTTTTTTACAAGGGGCCTTCAAGGATTGTGGGGGCCCTGGGCACATGCCCTGAGTGCCCAACATGAAATAAAGTCTTGCTGAAGGGTTTAATAATCGCTATGTCTATCTCTCTCTACCAATATCCTGAAAGGAAGGAGTGAAAGAGACAATGGTATCACAATGGGGATCTAAGTGTCTGGCTATTCGCGTAGAGGATTCATATGTGTCGGTGCAAAGTATTCGTTATTATCTGTGATTACAAAGGTTCTTGTTTCTGCTCGTTCTAAACTTGCGTTTGGTTCATGTTGCAGGATTTTATGGCTTTATAGATAAAATCAAAAGAATCATTCCTGGTTATCTCATAAGGTGTCTCTTTCTACCATTTTTGGGGGAAAATTTAGATCCCAAAGTTACATAAAGCATTTTAAAACGGATAAAAAAATTAGCTATATAGACAGGAGAGGTTGGTAATGGACTGTGTAAAGGACTGTAGTTTCCTCTTCCAAAAGTGTATATTTTTATGGACAGACGCATGGATTATTTATCATCCTTCATAAAAAATCACATTTTTTCTTTGGGACTTTTGGCCTGTTTGTTAATCATCTTTTACCACAGGCCAAAATGACAATTATTTTTAAACTTTAGCTCTTTAGGTTTAGTGGGCCCACATAAAAACACGTATAATCAAACTGATTAAAAATAGCTAACTTCTGTACCTTGGACCACACCCTGTACGATACAGAATCTGCCGAGCGTATGTTTAATCAGCACCCTGTGGATATTGCCTAAGCAATAAAACATGCTGTATAAGCCCTTATGGACATTCCTTGTTGGAAACACTCAAATATTTCTCATAAATAAATACTTGTTTTATTTAATACGTAGTTGGATATCTTCAGGAAAATATTTGTTTTTATTCAGCACCGTTTACTATAAAATATTTGGCAGATTTCACAGATTTACATTTACGGGATACCAATGATACCTCCATTTATTTTGTGTATTAAAGTCATAAAATGGGTCCTCTCACCCAGGACAAAGCGGGAGGGACTGTCAGACTCGTAGTGACTAAAATCCACGGTAATTCGTCCCGCGACCCCGGACCAATGATACCATGGGCCTTTTTTTTGGAATTCGAAAATAATGGGCCTGTGCGAGATGAGAAATGAATGGCTTAATTGTTGTTGGAAAGTTTATTTTGCACACAACTTTGATGGATGCAACTGAATGCCAGATGTACCGTCCCTATTTAGTTCTGTAGCGCCACCTATTGACGGAGCAACTAAGATGCAAAAATGTCTACATCGCGCAATCAAAGTTAACAGCAACATTAGAACACATAAAATATTCCGACTAAGAATGTCGGGCAGAAAGCCCACCAGACACAACACCCGTCTGGTTGGAAGGTACCTTCCTTTTCACCGAGTAGTGAGGAACTTTACACTCTGTTCCTCCTACCCCAAAGTTCTTCTACCCTGTTCCTTCAATAACCCTTTATGTTCCCGGGTCACGGTAGCTCGTTATTCCCACGACCCCAGACCAAACCCTGGAACACAAAGAGTGTATGAAGGAACAGTGTTAAAGAACTAAACAGGGCGCTTTATCTGGTATTCAGTAGCATCCGTCAGAGGTGTCTGTTGAATAAATCTTTTAACAACAAATACTGCTGTTACTTCTGATCTCGCACAGTCCCCTTAATTTCAACGCAGAAAATATATCATAATATCAGACCTACCTGGAACACCTATGTTTACAAAAAATCCCAAATAATCGTGATTTATTTACCGTCTTACAGGCTTACCAAGCAGGCCGCAATGCGTCAGGCTCACAGTAACCTGTCAATTCTAACTAGCAACCTTTATTTATTGGCGCAAAACGAACTGTGGGTCTTAAACGGCCACTTTGCAACATTCTTAGAGGTTCACTTACTTGCTTCTTTGTCGTGATGATTATTCCTTTAAATTACACAAGCTTACTGAATTTCCAGCAACGTCAATTCGCTTTTTTCATCGAGGTAAAATCATCGCATGAGTCCTCAGCTCTGCACTGCGTGGGAAAATTATTGTACTGTCAAACTCGTACTGACTAAAATTTACGGTGTCCTTCAATAGCCCTTTACTTTTCAGGGTCATAGTAATTGGATAAGTCCCGCGACCCCGGCAGGCTTTGGCCCTCTAAAGGGGGGGCCCCGTCATTGTGCTGAAACTCTTTGAGGCGCGCATGGAACACAACGCGCCGTCGATTCACGACAATTAGCTATTAATAAAAAATTAAAATGGTACATACGAATTGCAGGTAAGTATCTGAACATAGACTTATAGCATGGACTAAACCTTTCCTAGCTTATTGTCAAATAAAAATTGTTTAATTCTTCTAATTACCGACATTATACAAGAAAAAGACAGATGTTCTTACAATTATTTTTTTGCGCGTTCAAGAGAGTTTGGAAATAGCCAGCCAACACTCAGTCCGTGCTTTATATCTATGTTCAGCAATGCTTAGGCGTCGCGTGACGTTGCTGGAAATTCACGATGTGAATCTCTTTGAGGTATATTGCTAAAAGTGATGGTTTTAACCCCGCAGTTAGTAATTGGTACACGTTAGCTGAATATTAACGACTCGTAGTCGGTAGGTTACGTGCGGATTGATCTGCGAGGTCGAATGAAGGAGTTATGGTCAAGGGGTGGTAACTGGCTGGTTTATGTACATGACAGTGTGGAGATGCGATGGAAACAGTACCGGATTTAACACAGTAGAAGGAAAACCTATATATAGAGATATATACTGGCCCCGCGAATTAGAGGTGCATAAAGCCCTCCGTGCACCACATGACGTGACGTCAGTTTCCAATAACTCACGATATGATATATATAACGATATATATATATATAACGATATGATATCCATTGTCGGGTGCCGTTTACGAACCTCTATGGATTTGTATTGCGATAGTCTGATTACCTTTTCTGATTACCATTTGGTGGACCAGGTGCCCTGGTCTCGGGACTTACGAATTACCGTGACCCCCGAACGCAACGGGCCATTGCAGGAAACCGTAGATTTAAGTCAGTACAAGTCTGACAGTCCCTCCCACCCTGCTCTGGGGGACTCATTTGATGATTTTACCACGATAACAAAAGGTGCCAGGGGCCCTATGTGGAATACGTCCTTTAATCATAAGATATCGGAGACTTTTAACAGTTTACAAACTTAACGATCAAAAAAGGGCCCCTCTATAGAATTTGCTGCCGTGGTTGTCAATATATTTACAACTAGCGGCCCGTCCTGGCTTCGCACGGGTAGAAGACCCGTTCTAAAACCCGGTCCCGATGGTTATAAACCCAACAAAAAAGAATTATCCGAATCGGCCCAGCCGTTTTCGAGTTATGAGCTTAGCAAAACATTTAGCGATCCATTTTTATATTATAGAAGATACAGAAGGAGTGCAAAGGTGGGTTAGTCGTCTAGGCTCGTGGTAGTTCCCCCAAATCAGCCAGACGCATTACTGGGTGTAATTTATTTCATCACCACAGCATAACGTTGCAGAAAAACACCGTCCTAGAATTAAAAAAATTCATTCTTAGTTCGGGCTCGTTTTCAAAACGTCTGTCACTAAAATTCCCAGATTTTGTGGAATAACGTTCTGTTTTCGTCTTTTTAAAAGGAAGATGACCATGCTAAGTTATTTTGTTATTCAGAGGCAAAATGCACCTCTATCTTTGATAACAGTTTCCTAGAGAAAACGGAACATAAATGATTTGTGAGCGGAAGAAAAACATGGAACAAGCGAGCATCAGCTGCTCTAACTTGTAAAACTCTGCCAAGATGAAGGGTTATTGTTGTTTGTACTTAACTAGATTGCCTATAAATTGGTCACCTCCACTGACATTTTATTATGTTCGGAAAGAGTTTTATTAGATGGATGATAATCTAAACGTCGAAAACACATTTATGTATCGTGGAGTGACGCCCTAGAAGTAAATATCACATTAGAGAAAAAGAAACATACGTTTCATGGGGGCTAAGGGGTATCTGTATATGCGCGGGCAAGTTGCTGTCCGACCATGGACCATCCCCGGGTCGACGGCGAGTCGTGTTCCACGCGCGCCTCAAAGAGCGTCAGCATAATGACGAGGACCCCTCTAGCGGGCCAAAGCCTGCCCGGGTCACGGGACTTATATCATTACCGTGACCCCGGAACATAAACGACTATTGAAGACTTCGCGGATTTTAGTCTGTACGAGTCTGACAGTAGGGGGTGGGAGGACTCATTTGATGATATTACCACGCTAAAAAAGGGTATCTTTACATAAATAAATACAATAATAAGAAAAAAGAACTTAACCCTTAATTTGGCACGGTATGTACTGTCATACAGAACCTTTAGAAAATCATTTTGTTAAACAAAAGTCACCTTGCGGGTGAAATATTAACTTTTTCAAATTGAATAATTAACCATATTTTGAAGAAAAAATACAATACACCTCTAGCAATATCCATTTACACATTATGTAAAAAAAACGATAACCCGGCAAATGTCAACTGTGATGTCCAATGTATTTATATTGTTTTTATGAAAATGTCATTGTCTAGGAAAAGTTTAATGATTACAATTTATGCTTTATTGTGTAAAGGAATACGTGTGATGATAATTATGAAAATCACATAACATAAAATTGTTCTATTTCGATCAGTAACATGATGTATGGTGTGACATACACCGCCAACTTTGTAACGAAATACTCTACATTATGTTCGTATGTCACAACATACATTGCCAGTTTGAGGTTGTTTTTTTGAGCTAACTCGTCCTTTTAGTTTTCTTGTTTTTTCTATAGGTAGCAAAAGTTTCAAACTCGTAGTGGCAGAAATCAAGGACATATGCCTTATAAAAGTGGTTCCCCTATGACGGGAGCGGAATTTTTGACTTTGATGACTAATATTGAACACACACCATGCTTTCTATGTCGTATTCTTCTGCTCCTTCCATAGAAGTTCTATGGACAGGCAGAATATTTTAGACTATGATGAAGAATGCGACAGCCAAGATGTTTGACATGAACCAATTTTTGAAAACAAATATTCCAGCCGTTCCCTATACCAAATTCTAAGAAAGTGCGAATACTGGATTACAGTTAGTCACTCCCAGGAACTCCCACTAGTCCTGCAAGTCCACGAAACCCTGCACCCCTGCACCCTTTACCCTACATGAATCAAATAGAATTGGTTTTATAATCCTGGCTTAGCTGCAGCTCTCAGAAGGGCAACAAGTTCTTCCTAGTCACGTCAGAGAAATACATGAAAGCAATGTACCACTGTTTTTGATACTCCCCGACCTAAACAATTATCAAAGTTCACTCTGAGCAATCTACAGAAAAATCTGTTATAGGCACGTTCTTGTTCATCCCATTATGATATTGTTGGCCGTTTTCTGACCGAGATCCTACAAGGTCAATTTAGGCTGTGTTTCATGCTAACTTCTGAATTATGCATGAAATATCAAGTTTATCTGTGTGTCATCACTTGTAAAAGTCCTTAGAATTGCCGTCTAGACTACCATATTCTGAGTGTTTAACAATTTCTAAACAATAACACCTTTTTTATTATTATTTTAATTAGCATAGGACTTGGCAATGTATGCTGTGGCATACATCATTTTTCAGGAAACCTGAAAGTGCTGGATTTTTTTCTTTATTTTTATGTAGTGTCTGTTAATGCCTACGATAAATTTTCATAGAAAAAATATTGTTTTTATTACATTTCAGTCTCTGCCAAATTAAGGGTTAAAGAATCTAAACTACGGCACATGCACATATCCAACGAACCAATCAATCACTGCGCGAACTGTGCTGCCAAAATGTATTCCGCATAAGACAGCCGCTGTTAAGGCACCTGAAGGCACATACCAATTTTTTTCAGGTGTTCAGGTGTAGGTCACCAGGTGGATTAGTTTATGATCTAGCATTTTATTCCACTTAGTACACCTATGAAATATACCACTAGTGTTGGGACGTTGTTATTTTTGACGTCAAATTTTTTAAAAAAAAACGTCTAAAACCATTATTGATAGCGAATCCAAAACATCACAAAATCAGAAACAAACACAATGACCTCACCGATCAAAGTCTGCACATTTAATCACCAAGCGCAAACCTGCACCTTATACTGCATATTTTTTATAATCTAATCTGCATTATTTTTTTAATTCCATTCTGGCTGTTTCCATACAAATCGGGATTAAAACATTAACTGCTTACAAAATGAACAGTAATTAAAAAAAAACGTCCTGCGATTAGTAGATAATGTTGTTAATTTCTACAAACAAACAAAAGAAAGGTATTTCTTGCGTTGTGAAATTCATTATTTTTCTCTTTTTCGTCATAATATCATCAAATGCGTCCTTCTACCTAGAGCAGGGCATAAGGGACTGTCGGACTTGTACTGACTAAAATCTGGTGGCTGAGCCATTGAACAGCTACGATGCGTGCCATGGGATCGATTCCCGCGCGGAATAAATATTTGTATGACCTACAGATAGTTGTTCCAGGTCTGAGTGTTTGTGACTTTCTATGTTTTTAAACACACCCATGACACAGGAGAAACTACTAGTGTGTCCGTTGTTTACAAAGAACTAAAATATAAATATATAACATTAAGCTAAGCTTTATACATAGTATAAAAAATTCAAAGTATAGATCCGAATCTAGAATATTTCTTCTCAAAGATTTATCAAATTTAGTAAGCCAGATTCAGTTGTCATAATAAGCTGAGATTAGCACAAAAATAGTAATCTAATCAATTGTGTGCTCATTATTTAAGTCACCTAAAAGATATTGTTTTATATAAATACGCTAAATTGCATTTCAAAATCACAGTTTGATAACAACAAGCAACACAACCATTATTTTGAGAAATAACCCAAAAACCATTAGCAGTGGTAAGTCCTTATTTAATTAAAAGTAATTTAATTGGTCTGTTTTGGCCAACGATATATTACTAGACTCCTAATAACAGGCGACCGATGTATGTCAATACATTAGGCAAAAAAGTCTTACATTCGTCTTATTTCGACCACTCCTGTGAGCCGTAAACATACCTTAAGACAGAACAGACCTTGAGTTAGCCAATCACAACGCAGTATCCCGCCCCCCTCGCTTACGTAGTACCTCATCGAGTTGACAGAATAGTTTTTGTTCCTTAGATCGTGCATGCGGAGTCTAGTAATATATCGTCGTTGGTTTTGGCAATAAAACAGTACGGCAGTTTGGCATTTTTTAGCAATTTTTATATAACCCGTACTACTACTACTGTTTACATTTTCTACCATTTGTTTATTATCTATTAATGACTGGCCTGTTGGTCTAGCGGTTAGTGACCCTGACTGCTATGCCGGTCGTGGGTTCGATTCCCACCCAGGACAAATGTTTGAGTGATGAGCATGATCATTTGTTCTGTGTCTGGGTGTTATTTATCTACAATAATGTATTGATTTAGAAATATATAAGTATGTTTATAACACAAGCTCTGCTTAGCTTGGGACTAGATGGCGTTGTGTGATAGTTGTGAAAATATTATATAAAAAAAATTAAAGATTTCTGTTAACAATATCTACGATTTTCACTCTATTCTTTGTTATTTTAAGATTTAATTCAATTTTTCTACTTAAAATATTTAGTCACTGTTAGTATACGCAGTAAAATTAAAAAAGTTATCGCAAATTTTGGTTCACTTAACAAAAAAATACGTCTCAAAAATATTTTTTGATTATCTAACTGAAGAACTAATTATATCTTTTGAGTAAAATAGTCTATTCTCTTACAGCAAAATGAATAACATCCTCATTTTCGCATCTGTCGTGACTCTGGCCGTCGCCGGGCCCCACCGTAGCCTCGTAGACCCTGAAGCAGCTGGGCCTGCCCCAGCCCCTGAGTACGAGCCCGTTGACATAGGACCAGTACCAGCCCCTGACCCTGACAAGCCTATTGTCATTCCTGAGCCTGAACTGCCTGAACCGCCTGTCTTGCCTCCGATTGTCATTCCTCCGCCTGTCTTGCCTCCGATTGTCATTCCTCCGCCTGTCTTGCCTCCGATTGTCATTCCTCCGCCTGTCTTGCCTCCAATTGTCATTCCTCCGCCTGTCTTGCCTCCGATTGTCATTCCTCCGCCTGTCATTGCTCCGCCTGTCATTCCTCCGCCTGTCATTCCTCCGCCTGTCATTCTTCCGCCTGTCATTTCTTCGCCTGTCAACCCAGTTGTCCAGATCATTTTGAACATCAACGGCCAACAGGGTTCAGTCCCTGGTATCGTGGTTCCGCAACCGCCTGTTGATGTAGCCCCAATTCCTGTAGACTTTGTTGATTCTGCTCCTGAGCCTGTCGAAATTGGACCTGCTTTTGTGCCGGAGCCTGTAGAAATTCAACCTGAACTAGCTCCTGAGCCGGTTCAGATTGGAGTACCTGTTCTACCCTATCCTGCTGAGACCCTGCCGGAAAATTTGAACTAAATCACGGCAAGATTGTAAGATAGTGATAAACTAGTATGTATGAGTTTCTGATGCTATTGTGTGTATTATCTCTACAAATAAAACAACCGTTTTTTTTTAATGTTTTGTTTTCATGTAAAATTCTATCATCACAAATAACATGGGTATAACAAGTAGACCTACTGCAGGCAACAAGATATACTACCTTCTGGTGTCAATGTGCCCTTAGCACGAGTTTTCAGTAAATGAGATGTAAACTGGAACTTAGACACTTTCAAATTGTCAATTTTCGAGGAAAAAATTAGTTCCTACTTCGCACACCAGATGCGCTGTTCCATTTTTTCCTTGAAAATTGTCAATTTGAAAGTGTCAAAGTTCCAGTTTACTTTACGTCTCATATAATGAAAACTCGTGCTAAGGGTACTGTTTCATTCAGACACACATACACTCCTTTAAAAATTCACTCTAGTCCTCTGCGGAATCCCGCTGTCAGACTTGATTGACTACGAACTACCATATATTCCTTCGGTGGCCTTTGGCATTCCAGGATGGCGATAAGTTCTCTTAATACATTCACTTGAGCTGTAAGTTATTTACTGAGCTATATTTGTAAATCCTACTTTTTAGGCTTTCGTACATTCGAATGAAAAAAACGGAACACTTGTAGTCGTAATATCATTCGTGTATGCGTCTGTACAGTCACGAGCAATAACATGTATACACTTAACAAAATTCGAACGCAATTTACTCGTAAAATATTGGTTTCCACTTTCAAATAAGACCTATTTCGTAATAGTATAGCTTCCAAAATATAATTCTAATGAAAGACAACAGTTTTAATTAATATAGGAGCAGAAAATCGCTTTTGAATACTGTTTACTGTATACATACTATTGCTCGTGACTGTACACCTTTTACTACATCATGCTACATGCTTCCAGCATGAAGTAGACGCCCCACATCAAATAACTCAAATCACTATAAACTATATGACATTTTTTTTTAAACGCATTAGCTCACCGCTTCACCAATTAGGCTTCTGCAACTCACACAAATAAAGCAGAATGTTCTATTCCATCGGTTGAAGGTTTTACGTTAACGTGGCGCCATCTCTTGGACTAAATTCTAACTACGTTCAAACATCACGTTGAAATTACAGTACCGTAAGGTAAGACATTATAACGTAACTAAAACTCACACACTTTTCCCATGAAGGTAGGTAGAAATTACAGAGCGCCACTTGATACGATCCTAACATATTTCTTTCGTCTCATCTCTTTTTTCTCTTCTTTCTCTCATACATCCTGGTCACAAGCTGCTATTGCGAGTACTGCGCACCAGATCTTTATGAAGCACTTCACCAATGAGGTCCTCAATTCAATTCAATTCATTAATAAATGAAGAGGTCAGTGGAAGTCAGTGGAGATCTTCCTAGAACGTCTCCTCCCAGCGTTACCACTCTTCATCATCATCATCAGCCTATAATGTTCCCACTGCTGGGACACAGGCCTTCTCTCTGAGAGTGGGCCATAATCCACCACGCGGGCCCAGTGGTGGATTATGGCCCACTGTGGATTGGTAGATGTCACATATCTTCGAATTTTTGGTTCTAGGACATGCCGGTTTCCTTACGATGTTTTCCTTCACCGTTTTGAGACCAGTGGTGATGAAATAAATTACACAAAGTAATGCGCCTGGCGGGGTTCAAACCCACGACCTACAACTCGTAAGTTGGGATCGGTACCGCTGGACCACCACTGTTCCACCCTGCGTTACCACTCCTCTATGCCTTATTTAGTATTCTTATTTTTTTCGCCTTTCACTCAACTGTATAATTATCTCGTAAGACATTATATGCGTCCAAGTTATCTAGATCTTAAAACAAACTGAAGTGTCCTCCAGTAAAAAATAGAGGCCTCTTTTAGGCAGTATCAAGCAAGGCCCTTAGCTTTATGTCACCCAGTGCTACGATTAAAAACCTCATTAACTAAATCTGTGAATCTTTGTTTAAAAAAAGTAGGTCTTTCGTAATGACTATGGGCAGTAATAACCTAGATTTTTTATTATGGTTGTAATTTAATCTAGACAAAATGCTCTTTGCTATTTTGTATGACAAATGCAGGGCGATAATAATTATTGATAATTATGCGGCCAATGGCTTAATTGTTAAGGGCCGACTAACACCTAAGGAGGCTCTCATTAGGCAATTAGATCAAGGGTCTGATTCAGAAAACAATTCTTCTGGACAAAGTGTGCATTGTTGGGAGGTTCCTTACACTGAAGCCCTGACTAAAATACCGGTGGGCTACTATTGTTGTTTGAATGTCATTATTTTAAATGATTACAATCTAGTGGTCGTAAGCGCGACTTCTGGGCTTGAGGTCCTGCGTTCGATTATCAGGTCGGGCATCAGTGTTATTGGGTTATTGACTTTCCATAGGGAATTTCTCAACGACAACCAAGTCATTTGGACTTGTGCCAGTTCTTTTTAGAAAGGACTTAACAGATCTGACCAAAATGTCGGTTTACATTATGGTATGTTTGCATTACAAACTAACCCTTCACAGATTATACACGCGATGTTGACACTATTGCAAAAAAAACACAGTCATCAGTTTTGAAGAATAATTAATTAAATAAATAACAATATCAAATCCGGAACTAACATGGTATAAACACACAATTTTTACGTGGCAAGTGATTATGATTGTCTTTGTAGACACAAGTGCACAGTTCCTTGTCAATCCTTTAGACATATTCAGGTCGGGCAGTTAGGCAACGGGCTTGGGAAGGTGAGGAACGCCGATAGCAACAGGCTCAGGGCCCACGGGTACCGGGAGAACAGGAGTACCGATGGAAACTGGAGCAACTTCGACAACCTGAATAGGCTCAGGAGCTGCTTCCACGATTTGAACTGGCTCAGCAGCAGCTTCAACGACATTCAAGGGGTCAACAACGATCGCGTCAACGGGAGCAGCGCTGATGGGTACATCAATCACCTGACTGCCACCGTTGATGTTCAGGATAATCTGGACCATGGGAGTCCCAGCTGGAACCTCTACTGCCTGCTCGACAACTTGTACGGGGCTGATGGCGACGGGTCCTTCAATACAAGCGGGTCCAATAAGAGCTGGGCCAACACCAATTGGTTCGCCTTCAATCATAGCGGGACCAACGGCAACGGGTTCGCCCTCGATCATAGCGGGGCCGACGGCAACAGGCTCATAGTCCAATATGGCCGGGCTAGCTATGACGTCACGTTGGACTGGACTGGCAACCGCCAGGGCGACGAAAGCAGCGATAGTAAGCAGAGATTTCATTTTTGCTGAAAGAGAAATAATGGCTGGTTAGCATAGTGTCATTATAATTGAAGTTTACACTCATGTCTTCGTATTCCTCAAGTGTTAGTCCAAAGACCGAAGTTCCCCACATTTTAAAGATATAAATGACCTATGTAGTCGACATTAAACATAATCGTAAACATACTGAATGTACAAACCCCTTTATTAGTAAACGTGGCCCACGGCGCCGTACATCGCAAGACGATCTCCGGCCACCGTAGGCGCGGGCATGCGGACAGCGAGTAAAGGGCAACTCGCTGTCCGACCATGGACCATGCCCGGGTCGACGGCGCGTCGTGTTCCACGCGCGCCTCAAAGAGCTGTCAGCAAAATGACGGGGCCCCCTCTCAGAGGGCCAAAGACTGCCGAGGTCGCGGGACTTATTTCTATTACCTTGACCCCGGAACATAAAGGGCTACTGAAGGACACCGTGGATTTTAGTCAGTACAAGTCTGACAGTACCTCCCGCCCTGCCCGGGGTTGGAGGTCTCATTTGATGATTTTACCACGATAAAAAAAAAAAAAAAAATTAGTAAACGTGGACAAAAGTTATGCCAAGGTTAATCTTCGGATTAACCATATTTTTTTTAAGGATTAACCTTGGCGTAACTTTAGTTCACGTTTATTAATAAGGGGGATACAGTTTACCAATGAGTCTACCCCTTCCTTTCCATTTTAGTCCGTACAATCCACCCAAAAGGAACAACATTTGATGGACTCTACGGGGTCGCGGTAAGCGGTACCGGGGTCACGGTATTATCGAGTATCCGTGGCTCGGAAACGTAAAGGGAAGACTTGTACTGACTTAAATCCACTTTGTTCTAATAAGAACAAAGTGGATTTAAGTCAGTACAAGTCTGGCAGTCCCTTCCGTTCCGTTGGGTGGGAGGACTCATTTTGATAATTCTGCCACGTAAAAAACCCAAATGATGTCTGGAAGATATCGCTATTAGCGATAAGACCGCCATTGTAACCATACATTACGCAATATTGTAAATAGTTCAGGCAATTTTTTTTGGTTTATCATCAATTATTATTTATTCTATTATTTATTATTTTATTATTAAAACTATTTCTGTGCTATTTTTAAATGCTAAATAATAACATAAAATAACTTACCTGCTTGTGTTTGCTAGTTGGTCTACAAACTATGCTTTTTGAAAATTTTACGAACGTTTTTATACGAAACCGTATTTTCAGCGATTGTATCGATACAATTAGATAACATTTTATTGTTGTTAATCCCGTTATTAAAATATGAAGATAAAGATTTTGATGGGATTACTTTATGTGATTGATCGTATCACGTGTTATAAGTACAATCTTTTTTAAGATAATGCTAAACTCTTAAGTAATCGTACTTATATTTTTTCTACAGGGAGTTGTATTTCTTAACGAGCTTCTATGATTCGATCTTCATAACCTTGTTATTAGAAACGAAAATTTAGCTGGCATATAATATTAGAAAAATAATCTTTTCACACTACTAGCTCGTAAATGTCATATTATACGTCAGGCAAACCTACTGTAAAGCATGACATTATTCCCCCTCGCTCGAGCCGGGAATAATATATGTACTGAATTTCATTATTCCCGTGGGAATAATGTGATTTGAATTTGGAACCTCAAAGAAAACCGTATGAAAACTTTCACCAAGGAGTCGTATCAGTAATGGCGGCCGCTGGCAGCAACAGCTGATCGCTTACAGTGGTGCCAACTTCACGTTCGAAGGTTGTCGTACCACATCAAATTTCAAAAATCGAATTTATTTCCTCGCAGTAGGTGTGAAAAGCAGAGTACGCTCCTCTGGAGTAAAGCTGCCTTGTCTTGGGCTGACTGGAATCCCTCGCTACACTAAGGATTCTTAATTCCCTCGTTTCACTCGGGAATTAACACTTGAACCTCCTCGCTGCGCTACGGAAGTTCACTCCAGAATCCTTAGTGTCGTTTCGGGATTCAATACGCCCGTGACGTAAGGCAATGCTTTACTCCCTTGGTGCGTAATCTACTATTTCTCCAGTTCTTTCCATTGACTCAAAATATTACACCGTTAGCTGTAATTCTGCAAAGAAATACGTTTAAACATCCTATATTGGATAGCCTGCATCCGATAATTCATCTGCATTATACTCTTCTTTTCAAAATTACATAATTATAACTTTAATAATTCAGACAGACGACCTTATAAAGGTCGCCGAAAGACGCTGGATGCAGGTCGCTTCCAACCGGTGTATGTGGAGATCAAAAGGGGAGGCCTATGTTCAGCAGTGGACGTCCTATGGCTGAGAGGATGATGATAACTAGACATCAATTTGGTATTTAGATTCCACATTAGGAACATCTGTATTGTGAAAGCCCGTATTCTTCATCGTAGAAGAAATAAATCTGTGTAAAATATTCTTGCATATATTTCAATAAAATGTCGAAGATTACGCCAAATCGAGCGCTAACGTTGTGCGGTCAATTCACGCTGTGAGATTGTGCATCTAATGTAAAGATTTATATAATGCCTTGACGATTTATGTTTCGTTGGTGAATTCATTTCTAACACAAATTCTGTCACAAAATTGAATTCGAGGGCCAAAGCCTACCGGGGTCGAGGGACTTATTTCCATCACCGTGACCCCGGAGGCCGAAACCTAAAGGGCTATTGAAGGACACCGTGGATTTTAGTCAGTACAAGTCAGGCAGTCCCACCGGCCCGCCCCTGGGTGGGAGGCCTCATTTGATGATTTTACCACGACAAAAAAAAGCTTAATTATAATTGGACATCAAACTAGAGAGATATCTAGGTTAGCGGATGCAACATTAAAATTTCAAAGAAAACTGTTTTTTTTACTATCGTGGTAAAATCATCAAATGAGTCCTCCCAACCTGGACAGGGCGGGAGAGACTGTCAGACTTGTACTAACTAAAATCCAAGGTGTCTTTCAATAGCCCTTTACGTTCCAGGGACACGGTAATTTGGTAAGTCCCTCGACACCGGCAGGCTTTGTTCCGTCATCTTGCTAACACTCTTTGAGTTCAAAAGAGAACTTTGATATTTAAATTGTTCGTTTATTTAAAAATAATATTATGACATGACATAGTACTAATAAGATGTTCAATTATTGTACCTACCTATGAGTTGAGCTACACTGTAACTGAAACTGTTTTCAAAATACCACCGTTTTTTTTTTATTATTTTCTCTGAATACACACCAGAATACAGACACGAAACACCGGCCTAATTTTTCAATGAAAATAAAAATGTATCATTTATCAATAATTTAATCTTGTTACATCCAAGGCCCATTGGACTCTACCTCCTTATATAAATACAAAGCTGTCTTTGTTCAGCCTTGAAATCAACAAAAAGGTTCGAACAGACTAAATCGATTCAAAGTCTACGAAATCAGTTTACCAACAACCTGTGCATTGTACCTTTATACGCTAGTGCAAAATTGGGACATGTACCTGTATCGATTTTTTCAGCGTTATTATTTAGGTCAGGATTCGACCCAAGATTGAACTTTTTAGGTCTCCAATGGGTAAAACAGGATCCTAATATTAGGACTCCGCCATCCGTCTGTCTGTCTGTCGGACAGTCTGTCAGTATCTTGTGAACCGTGATAGTGCGACATTTGTATTTTTCACTGATAAAGTGTTACGGTTATTGCTATAACATAAAATACAAAAAGAAATACATGTGGCACTCCCATAACTGCCGCTGTGAAGCATATATTTTTTTTAAGAAAAAAATCGCCTACTGCGTATATCTAACGAGAATATCATTTATTTAAAATGTTTGTGGTGCACTACAGAAAAAAAAAGAAAATAAAGAACTTCTTTGTGGTAGGAGAATTTTAAAAGTAGGTTTCATTGTGAAAACTCTTATAGCTAGTAGCTGGCCGTTTAGTATCAATAAGAAAAAGTAAATTTTCTTAATGACGGAAATTTTTATGATTGCCGAAGAATGACGTCTTAAAGCGTGAGTCGTTAGGGCCTTATCACACTAGCGGTTTGGAAGCGGTTGCGGGGCGGAGCGGCCGCACAGCGAATGCGTTGCGAACACGCCGCGGTTGCGCAGCGAATTCGTTGCGGACGCGCAACGGGATCGCCGCGAACAGCAAAGTGGACGCCATTTTGTACTGCCTCGAACAAACGCCAAAACGTCCGCCCCACTTCAGATCAACGAGGAATTTTTTGTATGAAGACTTTCGAAAAATTCCTCCAGCGCTGAAATTTGGCATAATATGATAAGAGAAGGTGATACAGATTATAGATGCATAATCATCCAAATTTTTTTTAGCCGAGAAGTTTTTTTTTACCAAAACATGAATATTGTTTATAACTCTCTGCGAAAAATTCCTCAGCCTAATCTAATAATGGATCTTCCCAAATTCGTCGATGCTTTCGTTTTCGTTTTCGAAGTAATAACGTCAATGCTATAACAGCAATGTTTCCTCGTCGGAGTCCATTTTGTTACTGAGTGTACAAACACGCGACGAAAACGTAACGCATTTGCCACGCGTCCGCGACGTGTTCGCGACGGATGCGCGGCGTGTTCGCGACGGATGCGCTGCGCGTCCGCTCCGCCCCGCAGCCGCTTCCAAACCGCTAGTATGATAACGGCCTTAGGCTGTGGGAAAGAGATAGAGCTACACTAATCGACTAGCACCACCTATAGTATGTCACCTATCTCCTTATAATAAGGCTCATAATTGTGACAAAGTTCCTGTAATTGTCTTTACCTTTGGGGGGAATTTTTATATACCTCAGCCTGCATTATGCATTGCTGATCTAAATCCGGAGGGATAAATGACTTTTAGATTATCAAAAATCTTTAATTTATGACACACGATTAATAATACAAAAATAATTTAATTTATCATAAAGTAAAGCTACTGTTTTAAAACATAAATAGTTATCTGTTGTTTTTTAAGGTAATAACATTGTTATTATTTTGAAAAGTTTTTATTTCAGTGATATTTTATTTACTTTACGATATTGGAGGGTTTCTAAATCTGAGGAGGTCGTGGCTAAATAATTACAGCCTCAAAGGCCTATCTTCCAGATTAAGCCGCGCTTGCCGAGGTTGGTCTGTGGATGGGTGACCATCTGTCATAGCGAGTTTCCTCCGTGTCTCGGAAAGCACGCAAAGCCGTTGGTCCCAGCTGTCATTTATAGGTATTTGACAGTCGTTACTATGGTTACTTTGGTTTCAATGGAACCCGAACGCAATATAATTGAGAAAAGGCTAGGCAGATGATGATGACATGGAAGGGCTTTATTGCTAACACTTTTGATGGATGGTAAGGCCCTTCGTACACAAAGCGACGCAAGTTCCTGATACCTTACGACTTTGGTATCCATTAACGAGTGCCTGTGTACGAAACCTCATGGAGTTGTATTGCGATAGCCATCTGGATACCAAAGTCGTTAGTTATTGGAGACTTGCGTTGCGTTGTGTACGAAGGGGCTCACTGTTTACGCAACCTGTTATATGAACTACCACATTTTTTTATCGTGGTAAAATCATCAAATGAGTCATTCCACACAGGGCCGGGCGGGAGGGACTCGTACTAACTAAAATCCACAGTGTCCTTTAATAGCCCTTTACGTTCGGGGATCACAGTAATTCGTTAATCCCTCGATCATATGACCTACCACATACCGCACATACCATATGATGGAAAGGGTCTTGAGATGATCTCTTGACCATTTTCAGGTACTTTAGATAGGGAAATACAGAGGAATGTTTTAATTACTAATATTTTTTAATGTTCTCATTTAAGCGTTTATTTTCTTATCTCGTTTTCCTAACTTCGTAACTTTAGTGGGCATTAGATTTACCTTCCTTGACCTATCTGTAAGTAAGCAATTCATTTCTTATCTCGCATTTGTAGCTGCTACTACCACATTATACTAGCCATACACCATACTGCCTATCGTCCAATCGGCATGACACTGCCAGTTGGGTCAGTTAGAAATGACCGTGTGTGGGCGTGGAATCCATCAAATAAACATGATCATGCCGATTTGATAATGCCTATCGTGTT
Source organism: Agrotis ipsilon (assembly GCA_028554685.1). NCBI lineage: Eukaryota > Metazoa > Arthropoda > Insecta > Lepidoptera > Noctuidae > Agrotis > Agrotis ipsilon. Next base: position 18,072,236 of record CM052955.1, read on the forward strand.
TGGAGGTCGGTTTATTTGATTTCAGTAGGACAAGAATGGGGTAGACAACTGTCAAAGTGACGAACTGCCTATTTGATCCAATTGGCAGCATTATTCCGATTGGACGAGAGGCAGTATGGTGTATGGCTACTTTTAGATTACCAAGTGGCTCCACAGCCAAAGCAACAATAATTCTAGCTTTTCTTAATTAGTTTAAAAGATGCACAGAGCAGTTACCAGGCTGGTAAAAAGTATGAATACTAAATAGGCAGAATGGTGGCGTAATATAACCTCTGCAAGCTGGCGCAAGCCGCTTCTGTACGCCTCGCTCGTATGGACATAGATTATAGAATGTATTAATTAAATCAGACTCGGGAATAGGCATAAAGTGAGAAAAGGTAAGTATTTAGTTAGACTATGGGCTGGTTAAATTAACCAACTCGCTAACACAGAACGTGGATGTTGCACGTCTTCTATTTTGGTTTTTATTTTTTTTCTGAACGACGCGACGTTTTGTTTTTCTTTTTATAAAGCTTAGGCCCTGAAACTTTTAAAGCTCAATATTTTGCATAGGACTATCTACTATCCTAAAAAATGTCAATAAATTTTTATTACCCTACCCATGACTTTTTCCTTTCCAATATGTGACAAAATAATCGCTATTATGTATTTTACGCGGTCAACATGGCATGGCTAAGTGGCTGCGATTGGTCGTGGGCTGCAGGGCTCATACGAGGACGTTTTGCGCTCCGTTAGTTTTTATGGGATATTCGGACAAAGTATGGTATAAGAGTATTTGATAAGACGTTTGGGGTCTTGTAGAGGTGTCAATTAACGAATAAGGTGTATTTAACACGATACAGGAAATAGTAGATTATTAACCAAGGGGATAAAGCAGGGTCGTCTGTCGCGGGTGGCGAATTAAATCGCGAGCGTAACGAAGGACTCGAGGTTTACTCCCGAGCGTAGCGAGGGTGTTAAAAACTTAAATCACGAGCGAAGCGAGGGATTTAAGACGAGTCCTGAGTGTAGCGAGGGATTTAAGTTCACCCAAGACTAAGACAGCTTTATCACCGAGGAAAATACTCTACTTTTCGTACCATTTGCGAAAAAAATAACACAGTAATAATATGAGATACGCATTTTAAACATTAATATTTAACATTAACTTATTTATAAAAATAAGTAAAAATAAACTCAACGTTTATGTATTTGAAGAATACAAAAACGCGGCAAATTAAAAAAGCAAAGGCATCAAGCTCATACGGCCTCGTCGGTTTTCGTAATTTTATTTAACTAGATGAAAATCCGGCTTCGCTCGGGTGAAACGTGTGTCCCAAATACTACACATCAAGGTACTAAATGTAGGTGTCACGGTAAGTCATAGGCCGAAAATAAAGAAAGAAAAAAAAACTCAACATGATAACCGATGTCAATAAAGGCGGCTGCGATCTGTCTGGTCAGAAAATCATTACAAATTTACAAAATACTCGACAATCCGAATTTTGCGGATATATTATGTTGTCGACTCGAAATCTTTATTTTTTTAAAGTTTTATTATTCTGGTTAGCTTTCGATCGAGTTTACCGTAATCTAAGTATTCCAAATTTAAATCACATTCTCTCCCTAGAGAGAGAATGAAATTCAGTACAACATTCATTCCCTGTTTTTCACAGATTAAAAATGACTATTGTTATGTTCGCTTTTTGTGGCATAGAATGTCACTTTTTTGAGCAAGTGGTACGAAAATGTATATTTTTTCTTGATCTTGGGATATTTTGTTAGGCCTTATCATTTTGCTAGTTTTTCTACTCAAACGTCGCTCGTTGACGCATTTAATTTATGCTGAGCAAGCTCTAGTCCAGGGTTTTTCAACCTGTGGGTCGCGACCCCCTGGGGGGTCGCGAAGCCTCTTCAGGGGGGTCGCGAAGCTTCTATAGGGGAGTTGTAAAAGATTGGAAAAGCTACAGCATTACTAAAAACAACGAAGTTTAAAAATATATAAAGACGCTCCCTCACCGCGATCCTGTAATGTAACGTTACAAATTCAAGCATTTCATCAGTGAGGGAGAATAATCGAGCATCACAATGTGCACCTTGTATCAAATCTACACGCCGCAATAGCGGCGGTAAGACCCCTTTTGGAGTGGCTGGATAGGCGTCACGGCGTCCTGACCTATCGCATGACGTAGGTCCTCACCGGACACGGAAGTTTCGGGAGGTAACTGTGTCTGATGAGGAAGGAAGTAACGTCTGGGTGTCACCACTGCGGGGATCGCCCGAAGGACATGGTGGAACATCCGGTGCAGGACTGCCCTACTTGGGCCGACTACCGCCGTGTCCTCAGGACGGTGATAGGTGGAGACCTCGCGCCTGGCGTTGGTCGATGCCATGCTGCGGGCTGAGACGGAGTGGGAAGCGGTGGCATCCTTCTGCATCATGCTTGTCTGTCATGCTTGCGAAGGAAGAGGTGGGCCGCGTGAGGGAGAGCATAGCGTCCTCTCTCCACGCCAGCCGCAGTGGAAGACGCCCACGGCTTACGTGGCAGACGATCTCCGGCCACCGTAGGCGCGGGCATACGGGCGGCGAGTAAAGGGCACTTCGCTGCCTGACCATGGACCATGCCCGGGCCGTCGGCGCGTTGTGTTCCACGGGCGCCTCAAAGAGCGTCAGCATGATGACGGGGCCCCACTCTAGAGGGCCAAAGCCTGCGGGGTTCGCGGGACTCATTTCATTACCGTGACCCCGGAACATCAAGGGCTATTGAAGGACACCGTGGCTTTTAGTCAGTACGAGTCTGACAGTCGCCGCCCGCCCTGCCTGGGGTGGGAGGACTTAATTGATGACTTTATCACGTAAAAAACTGTACGCGAATGCGCGATGAAAATTAATGTTGGAATGAATATTTGTCACAAAATATAATACATGTAAAAAAATCCAACGCGTTGGGGGGTCGCGAAATATTTCTTCATACTAAAGGGGTCGTGCCATGAAAAAGGTTGAAAAACCCTGCTCTAGTCGATAGACTTCTATTTAGTAGGGTTTTGAGAAAATACCGCATTAGAATTTAAGCCAGATACGAAACCCCTCAACTTTCTATGATAATATAGTTTTTCACGATGTTTAAAATTTGTCTATGTATCTCTTTATATAAAATATTTATAGAGTGTAGGTAAATTTTATATACTACTCAAAAGAAAATAAGGGCCAACTGATTTTTATTATACTGTATTATACTGTTAACAGTTTCTGCGCTGTGCTTATTACCTTAGTCATAAATAGATGTTATTTAAAATGTCTTAACTTTATATCACATATGCTCACACATAACTCATATTCATCCATTATACACTTACACAACATTCATTTATCCAAATCAATCTTACTTCTCATAGACTTATATAATAAATCCCCTACCAAAATTAATTTATTAATATACACACCGTTACCTACACTCACAGTGCATTCCGTCGCTTTTAACATATACCTCACGCCATGTCGTATACTATGGTACACTCGTAATATAAATAGGGCAATCGTTCGTTATTATACTCGAATAAATTCTACGGTAACTATTCTTGTAATCATTAATTTTGTTAGTATAGCAATAATCATTACTGTAAGGCATTTACTCCATTTAGTGACATTCATTCTATTAAAACTCGAACTAAATGAGTAATACGTTGCAAACAGTTACTGATATAGATAATATTGAGATAGCGCGCACCTTTGAATGCGACACTAATGAGCTACCGAAACACGTTTTTGTCAAGAAAACTGACCTAACTATCTTATCACAGAACATTAGAAGCATTTATTGTAACTTTGATGATTTTTTACTGACACTGTCTACATTTAACTTCGAAACAGATATTATAATATTTACAGAATGTAGGTTAAACTATAATAAACCTATTCCTCAACTTAACAATTATAGTTCATACATGACCTCAAGCCAGTTAAACCAAAATGATGGGGTAGTCGTCTATGTGAAGAGTACACTCGAACACCAGGTTAGAGAAATACTACTATCTCAGGCCTCCTGTCTAAGCCTGGAAGTATTGAATAACGAAATTTTGTGTATTTACCGATCACCATCAAACTCAAACACTGAAAGTTTTGTCAGTTCGCTCAACAATCATTTGGAGACCATCATAACACCAAATAAAAACATTATTGTGGCTGGCGACATAAATATTAATATAATACCTAAACAAACTGAGCAGTCTCATGAACTGAAAAACAGAACGAACTACGTTAACATGTTATCATTGCACGGTATCCTTCCAGGGCATATGTTGCCAACAAGAGACAATTCTTGCCTGGACCACTTCATGCTTAAAGTTAATAAGAAAAAGTTTTCATCTACTATCGCTGTCCTAAATACCACAGTAACTGACCATTACACAACCCTACTTGTATTATCTAAGCAAAAATGCTTACAAAATGTTCATAAAACCAAGACTTTTGTTGACTTTGATCAGGCCTTAAATTATTTAAAAGAAAAGAATTTTAGTGAATTACTTTTCTGTGATGACCCTAATTTTCTATGTACTTTGTTGATACAAACTCTAGCTGACTCCATTAAATTTAATACAGTCACTTTAAAGATCCCCAGCAAAAAACGCATTTTAAAACCTTGGATTACCAATGGTATTTTGCGCTGTATACAAAACCGGAATAGACTCCAAAATAAACTTCGTCAAGATCATACTAATGAAATTCTTAGAATAACGTACAGGCGTTACAGAAACTACTGTAATAATTTAATTAAAAAACTAAAAAGGCAATATGAACGGGACCTTCTATCTAAATCAGTTAATAACAATAAATTACTGTGGAAAAATATAAAAACTATTACTTACTCACAGAAAACAAATACCTATGATGCAGAACTGTTACAACTTCAGCCAAACCCGTCTGATTCAGTAAATTTTATTAACAATTATTTTTCTAAAATTGGTCATAACCTGGCTCAACAAATTCCACCTACAACCGACAATTACTCCCTCGGTTTGAGCGGCAACGAATCTAATTTAGTAAACTCTTTTGTGCTTTTTGAAACTGATGCTGACGAAGTGTACAGGATATTAATTAACCTAAAATCTGACAGTGCCCCTGGCTGGGACAACATTTCTACGAAATTTTTAAAGTTTATAGGCATGGAAGCCGTCCCTATCATAGCCCATCTTGCGAACCTCTGCTTTAAAACTGGCATCTTCCCTGCCCCATTAAAAATAGCCATAATTACTCCTGTGCACAAGGGTGGGGGTAGAGACGATATTAATAATTATAGACCAATTTCTGTCCTTAGTAGCGTATCCAAAATTATTGAAAAATTAATAAATATCAGGCTTCTTAATTACTTAAACAAATTCAATATCATCTCCGAGTCACAATTTGGTTTTCGTCACGGTATTTCCACTGAGGACGCCGTCACATCATTAACTTCAATAATATCAAATCATCTTGACAATGGGGAAAAGTGCCTAACTATCTTTTTAGACCTTAAAAAGGCATTTGATACCGTCTCTACGCCTATCCTTGTAAACAAGTTAGAAAAAATAGGTATTAGAGATATTGCCCTTGATTTGTTCAAAAACTATCTTTCAAATAGGAAGCAGAGTGTGAAAGTCGGACAATATATAAGTGATATCACAGATGTATCATACGGCGTCCCCCAAGGAAGTGTATTAGGCCCAACGCTCTTCTTGGTATATATTAACGACCTGTGCAACATGGAAATTCCTAATGCCAAAGTCTTGTCGTACGCCGATGATACAGCTATCATCTTCTGTGGTAAGACCTGGCATAATGTGCTGCTAAGTGCTGAAACAGGAATGTCCCAGGTTGCGAATTGGCTCAATGCTAATGTTCTCACATTAAATACCTCGAAAACAAATTTTATAAGTTTCAGCATCTGCAATCGTACTCAACCAACCGATGATTTCCGAATCATTATACACACCTGTGATCGTACTAATGTTGATAATTGTAACTGTCCTAGTATTGGCAAAGTTTCTAGCACAAAATATTTAGGAGTAATGCTGGATCAAAATTTGTGCTGGTACTCTCATCTTGAGCAAGTTGCCAATAGAGTACGTAAGCTTAATTGGATTTTTAAGACTCTGCGTCATGTGGTGCCTAAGTCTGTCCAGAGTAGCAGTAAGCCTGTCAGAAATATGCTCAGACAAATATATTTATCTCTCGCGCAATCAATATTGATATACTGTATTCCTGTTTGGGGCGGGGCAGCAAAATCTAAATTCATCCAATTGGAGCGAGCACAAAGAGCCCTACTAAAGATAATGTATTTTAAAAAAAGGAGATACTCTACAGAGAACCTCTACAAGCTTAGCGATGTATTGTCAGTTAGAAAATTGTACATTACTCAAATAATTTTAAAAAAGCACAAAACCTTGCCTTTTAATGCGGATATACACTCTAGACGAAGAAAACACGATATAGCTCCAATACCGAAAACTAAGACCAAATTCGGATCTCTGCAATTTAATAAACGATCAGCCCAATTATACAACAAAATAAATAAAGAAATTTTCGTATATGAAAAATCTTACTATATATGTAAAGAAATGTTGATTGACTGGATAAAACCACTGACGTATGAAAACACTGAAGCTCTCCTACAAAACGTAACATAACATAAGTATACGAAACACTCACACACACTTCAGAGACTCTTCCACACCTACACGTACATCCAAGCACACTCACGCACCCGTTCACACAACTATATTTTGTTTTTTATATACACTTGTCACTCATGTACTGTTTTTATTGTGTTTAAAGTAAGTACTTACTGTTGTGAAGGAGCGGAGTCTTTGAATGCAGGCATTATCTGCTTAAATGAAGACTCCAAACCTAATATTGTTTTTGTATATCTTTTGGACACAATAAACGTTATTATTATTATTATTTCCTTTATTTATCTTTCTTACTTATTAGTTTACATTTTTAAATATTATTAAATAGAAAAAATAAAAATTTAAAACATTTAAAAATATAAAAAATAGTGTTATTAATTATTTTTATTTTTGGCGAATTTTTCTTTTACGAATAATATAATTGTCATTGTCACAAACTATGGTATGTACGGGTGTAAATGCCACCCAGAGATACGACAAAGCATTCGTGCTAAAAGAGATGCACAAGTTCGAGATTGTAAAAGTGTTGAAGAGGTTGCTGATGCAACAATAAATGTAATATGTGCGCGTTCCCGTCAATACATATTTAAAATTATAAATATTTCTTTTATTGTAAAGATCCCTTAAATTATTATTATTATTATTATTTTTGTCGATTTATTAAATAATATTTAAATATTACTGGTTATAATGACTGAACCTGATTAATATTAACGATTTTACTTGGAAATACACAAAAATTAAGTTTGTATTCCAATCAATCGTTAAATTAAACGAAATTGAATGAAAAGTGGGGAAGTGCAGGAATGTATCAACTTACACAAAATATCAAAAAACTCGAAAAAATAACGTCTTTAATGTTCCAAAGTGTTCTTTAAAGCTTCTCTTTTAACTCTGTTCTCTCTGTGCTGCTAATGGAGGTGGAATGTTCAGGAATAACAAACATTTTCTTTGGGGTTCTCTACCAGCAAGTTTTCAGACAATTTATGAGATCCAGCTGGGTGTTGATGGGAATTTTACTTTCTTTTGCACTCCTCTTTAACTCATCTCTTAAATGCTGAATAAAACTTAGGTAAAAATACTGAGTAGCCACTGTAACATTGTAATTCGAACGTCAGCGAATGTTTGCACTGTTAGTCGCAGCGTGTTCGCTCGAACATTATCCTGCTTGAAGATGAACTCAGGTACTCTTTGCTGTGCGAATGGGATAATGTGGAGTTGCACCACATTCGCTATGCAATTTTGAGCAGTTGCAGCAACGTTGTTACGATGTGCGAGCTCAGTTTTGCGTGATAGAGACAACCGCCCCAGAGCATAATTCAGATCTCATCGGAACAGTCTGTTTCAAGAGTGCAAGGATCTGAAACCTGTTGTTTAGATCTTCTCTACACTCTAATTAATCAGTCTTTATTTAAAAAAAATAAGCCTGCCGTCATAAATAAAAAGCAATGAAGCCCATTCAAAACAGTTAAATATTTTTTCTCTTTGCAAATGTTTCACGATTTGCACCATACGCTCCAGTTAACTGGAGGAGAACCAAGCATCTTCTTGAGTATTGTTAGTCTTCATGGAGTCGATTCGGAATAGTCTAGTCAATTATAGAGGTGCCTGTAGCTCAACGCAATGGAGTTTGTACGGTCAGCGTGGTAGATTTTCGCTCTATTTGCGCGGTTAATCAAACTTATTGGTCTTATTAGGCTTTACTTTCTTACTTTTTTCCTGGATCACGACGTCTGGTGATATTACCCGTCTTTTGAGACCAGTTTCAAACTTTCTGAACCACTGGTTGGGAATATTACACCGTAAGACCTACCTGTTCTGGCTATGCCCCCCCTGGATTAAGGTAACACCCCAAGTGGCTGTTTTTGCATCCATAAGTCTCCGAATAAATGTCATTATGAGATTAAACAATCATTTTAGCCCATTTGCTGTATAAGTCGAAGAAAACTCCGTTAGAAGTTTGAAAAATAAAAAACACCAAACCGTACATTCGAAGAAATCTCAAATATCTAATTAAAAAAAAGTTATGAATTTCCAATTATGCAGTAGAAAGAATATTAATACTTTAAAGAAACCATAAAAAGGTATTTACCATCTATTATGTACACATAATAAGAGTGATACTTGATTAAAGTTCAATTTAATAAGTGGCCCCTATTTTGTTTTGACGAGTATACATTGCGGTACATAATCTGTGGCAGGTTGCGGCAAGTCGTAGCGTGGATTAAATCGCACGCAAGCGAATGCACCGATGAGCTAATTGCTCACACAGACACATTGACAAACGTTTTCATTGTTTTAGTTGCTTTTACTACCAAATTGTATGCAAGTGTCTTCAAGTGACAGTCTTTAAGTCTTATTTTAACAACATCTACAAGGTTTCACACTGGAATCCTATTGTAAAATTTCACATGCAAAAATACCTTGTTTATGTAAAATACTCGCATTATATGATTATTTTGTATGTTTGTGTATTTTTTTGTTATCAGTGATATTAATCATCAATGCTTTTATCAAACGTGATTACGATTAAGTATACAAATACTATTTAAGTCGAAATAAGGCCGTAATAAGCTGGAGGCTCACCTCGACCTCATGTCGAGCTGGATGTGGGCCTTTAGCGACACCATCTTGAACCCAATGGGTCCAGGACTAGGAATACGGATGCCGCGTGGATGTCTTGCAGTTTGAATCCGTGATTAGTCCGTGTCTTGGAAAACGGTTCGGTCCATCGTTTATGGTCTTTATTTGGAAGCTATCCTCCAAAAGTCCAATGTTATATACATGAGCATTTAAAAAGTCATAAATCTTCTTAATTTTTTAAAGTTACCTCTTGTCAGTTTCCTTACACATAATTATAATAATTATGCTTCCGCCTTAATCATGATTACGTTACCATCAAGCTTCTAAGCTGACCCCTTACCTCCTCCTGCTAAGGCTAGTTACGACGGCCTATTATTATCTCGATTAAGCCCACTTCTCCAATTACCCTTGCACAAAGTGGCTAAGTAATTACAGCTTCTGTACACATCACACATACCTATAGGTATCAAGATGCTTCACATAATAAGACGGTCTCTCCTGCCTGGAGGTCTCAGAGCACTCGCCGCCTGACCGCCGCCGCGTACGGACGTCTCCCCGTGTGTGCTCCGTGCCTGTGCTGTGTTCGCCGCTGCGTCTCATTGTGCTCGCACAACGTCTCGGTAGTCTTTCGACTACCAAACAAAACTGTCCTTTTCAGGACAATCGTCAAAACGTGTTTTTGCCCCTTCAGGGAAAATCCACAGTTTCGTGGTTCTTGGTGGAAACCTCACGGTGTCAACGAAACCAAGAGGGTGGTGCCCCAATCCATCCCGCCAAACCCCTTCAGGGCGAGGTTAATTTATTGGAGTCGGGAGCTGGGACCTCGGCCTTGGGGGATCTCCTAGTCGAACCCAGTCTCTGATTTCGTTCACAGCTACACACCTGGGGCCTTAGTCTACTAATTTATATACGTCACAATGGTCTCTCAATGGTAAGTTTTTGACAGATTTGTCATACAAAAACTGTCAAAAACACACCATTGAGAGACCATTGTAACGTTTATAAATTAGTAGACTTAGGCCCCTGGTGTCGGTTGGGTGTGTCTACCCCTTCGCACCAGACCCAAATAGGGCAAATTAAGATTGGCAACAGGTTTACAAGCTTAGGGTACACCTTAGGTACTCACCTCACTGCCGCACACAATCCCTAGGCAGGGGAGGCTACTCATCCCCGGGCGCACCCACCCGGGGAGTTAGTCTGATAGGCTTTTCCCCAATTTTTAAGGGAGCTTCACTCCCATGCCATCCACTTAGGATGGCACCTTCTACTGAGGACCTCCTTGTGGGGTTACTCAGGGACATCGTCAAGAATAACAATCTTGGCGATGTATATGAAGCCAGGCTCAATGCTATTGAGAAAATCATCCAGGATAGGCGCGAATCCCCGCTATCTCCCCCGTTAGCCGATCAAGGCATTCCCCCTCCGGCCCCCAAGTCTATAAAGACTCGCGAACCCGCGATCCGCGTCCCGACCCAACCCGATGCCACCCCCTGACCTTCAGTCCCTCAACCTTCCTTGCCCGAACGCATGGACACGTCCGGCCCAGTCGAGTCTGATTGTGAGATCAGGGACTCAGCCGGTTCCTCTGATGAGGACTTTACCGTGGTCCTAGGTAAGCGCAAGGGGAAACATTCCTCGTCCTCAAAGGCCAAAAAGTCCCTCGCGGCTTTGCCTACCCCCTCTCCTCCGACCACTCGGGTTAACACCCCCACCCCCTCCCCGGCCCCCGCTAGCCGCCCCTCCAGCCCTAGGGCTACCCCCACCGCGGCTCCCTCTAAGAAACCCAAACTCCCACCTCCGATCTTCATCCATGAGAAGTCCAAATGGACTGACATTTCAAGGATCTGTGTGGACCTAAAAATCAACTTCACAAAGGCCACCAGCACCAATACCGGTATCAAGGTATCTACCCCTACGTCTTCGGACTATAGGGAACTTTCCCGTGTTCTTCGTTCGAGGAACATTCCACACCACTCCTTTTCTCTCCTTGAGGAGAAGCCCACCCGTGTGGTGATCAGGCGGATCCCCAAGGAGATTCCCACCCAAGACGTCCTTGAGGACCTCACAGCCCAAAAAATCTCCGTCTCCGCCGTCCACCGCCTTCACAAGGCAAGGGGCGGAGACCTTTACGACATGGTCCTAGTGATCTGCGACCCAGTCGAATCAGGCCCCCATCCCATCTTTAAAGTCAAATCTGTGTGCTCCCTGTCGGGCATCTCAATCGAGAAGCCCTATAAAGCACATACTGTTGGTCAGTGTCACAACTGCCAACAGTACGGCCACAGCCAGTCCCACTGTTTCGCACCTCCCAGATGCGTCAAATGCTTAGGTGACCATAGCACGGTCAACTGTCCCCGTCCCAAGGATAAGGCCCTCTGCCAAGTCCTAGTTGTGTCCTCTGCGGCCAAGTTGGCCACCCGGCCAACTACCGCGGCTGCCCTAAAGCCCCTAAATCCACTTCTCCCAAACTGGTGAAGCGCGCTGCCGCCCGCCAGCAGAGGGAATCCCCATCTGTGAAGATTCCCTCTTCACAGATACCCAATAGGTTAGGTCCCCAACGCCCATCCCCCTGGAACGCGCTGAACCACCATAGGGCTTTCCCAGCCCTTGGCCCAGCGCCCTCCAAACCCGCTCCTCCACTCCTTGACGTCCCCATTCCCCAGCCCGTGGCTCCCGTGACTGCTCCCGCAGCCGCTCGCAAGACCGCTCTTGTAGCCCCGGTTATGGTGTCCCCTCCGTTAGGCTCCGGCCCCGCGGCCTTTGTAGACGATGAAGACATGCGGGTCATCATCTCCGCGTATAAGTCCGTAGAGAACTACGAAAACATTCTTAAAGCGTCGGCACGACAATTGGCCGCCCAACTCAGGGCGTCCAACGGTAGTCCGACGCTTATAAGGCTATTTTCGCCTCTCAACCCCACGTTGGGGAAGCTCTTAAAGCCCTCCACTTAGTCTAATTTCCAATGGCTACTAGGAATAGGAACGTTCTCAAACCGCGGTCCCTCAGGTTAGGTTTCTTTAACGTTAACGGCATGCAAGGTCAGCGGGACGAACTCGCTACCTTCTTGCGCGATAACCAGTTAGATATTCTCCTCCTTCAGGAGACGTTCCTAAAGCCACACCATCGCGATCCCAAAATTACCAACTTTCAATTAGTTCGTAATGATAGGTCGCGTTGCCACAAGGGTGGTACTCTCATTTATTATAAAAAGTCCCTGCATTGTATCCCGCTAGTCTCTCCTCCCCTCGAGTCACTCCTCGAGGTTTCAGTCTGTCGGCTAGGCATGACCGGTCATCAGCCCATCACCATAGTCTCCGCCTATTTTCCTCCTGCTACCGGTGCAGAGGATCAGTCCCTTCTCGTTAGAGATCTCACCTCTATCTTCGGCATGAGTGATTCCGTTATCTTAGCGGGAGACCTCAACGCCAAACATCTAGCTTGGAATAGCACTATTACGACCCCTAGGGGAAGAGTAGTGTTCAACCTTAGCTCCACCCTCAATTTTGACCCCGTTGCTCCTTATGAGCATACGCACTATCCCCACGATGCCAACTGTCGTTCCGATGTCCTCGATATAGCGCTGCTCAAAAATGTCAACCTTAAGTTGAATGCCATTGAGACGCTACACGAGCTTAATTCCGACCACCGTCCAGTGCTCTTGCACCTGACTCCGCGCACGGGTCCTTCTGACCCTAGCCAGCCTCCTCCTACCAAAGTGTTGACTGACTGGAAGAAAGTAAGCGAATTGCTGAAATCGACCTCGTCGCCACACTTGGACTCCATCCCCGACCACATTGTCTCCGTCGCTGACACGACGGCCGCCATCAACTCGTTTACAGAACACGTGCAATCCGTATTGACGGATTGCTCACGGGAAGTCCCAGATACGAGCGATCGTAAATGGAATCTCCCCGCTGACGTACGTGAACTGATAACCGAGAAGAACGCGGCCATCCGTGCCTACAGCAACTTTCCATGCGATTCGAACAAAGCTCACATGCGCAATCTACAGCGTGCTGTAAAGAAACGCATCGCTGAGTTTCGTTCGAATCGCTGGAACGACATGCTGAGCGAACTCGAGCCCACCCACCTAGCCTACTGGCAGCTGCAACGAAAGTTGCGTGCTACCGAGGAGGCTACCGTCCCTCCCCTCACCCGTCCCGACAAGAGCGTCGCTTTTGACGACTCTGAGAAGGCCGAGTGCCTGGCCGACAGCCTGGAATCTCAGTGCACTCCTAGCACCCAACCGGTAGATAGCAGTCACCTCCTCAAGGTAGACTCGGAAGTCGAACGTAGGTCCTCTCTCCCACCTGTAGAAAACCCTGATGATCCTCTGCCACCGGCCACGCCGGACGAAGTGCACGACATCATAAAAGGGCTCCGCCCCCGGAAAGCCCCCGGGACGGACGGTATCAATAATAGGGTTTTTAAACTCCTCCCCGCCCAGCTCATTATGTTATTGACCGCCATCTTCAATGGCGCTCTGAGCAACAATATCTTTCCCGAGGCATGGAAAGAGGCCACTGTTATCGGTTTCCCCAAGCCAGGCAAGCCCAAGTCTGAGCCCACGAGTTACCGACCTATCAGTCTCCTGAACGTTCTCGGCAAGATCTATGAGAGACTTATTTAAAAGCGACTCTATGATTACGCCGAATCAAAGCGCCTCATTCCTGACGAGCAGTACGGCTTCAGGTCCGGACACTCGTGCGTCCAACAAGTCCACCGTATAGTCGAGCACATTAGCGCGGGCTTTCAGCGCGGTGCGATGACTGGTGCTCTCTTTTTCGACATCGCGAAGGCCTTCGACAAAGTCTGGCACAACGGCTTATTATATAAGCTCTACCACATGGGTGTGCCAGACCGTCTCGTGCTCATCATACGAGACTTCTTGTCGAACCGCACTTTCCGCTACCGCATAGGGGACGCCCTCTCCTCCCCGCACCCGATACGTGCTGGCGTCCCGCAAGGCGCCGTCCTCTCTCCCCTCTTGTTCACGCTGTTTACTAGCGACATTCCCAAGAGCAATAAGGCTCGGTTAGCTCTCTTCGCGGACGACACGGCCCTGTATTACACAGGCCGCAGTTCAACCGCTATAGCCCAAACCCTCCAGACCTCTGCCAACGTCCTAGGCGCTTGGTTTAGGAAATGGAGAATTGAGGTTAATCCCGATAAGAGTCAGGCGGTTCTTTTCACCAAACCGCGCAAACGTGATCTCCCCTCCCTCTCTCCGATCTCTATGTACCTACGGCAAGCCGATCCCCTGGGCGAAGCAAGCCAAGTACTTAGGTGTGACGCTTGATAGTCACCTTTCCTTCCGCGAACATATCAAAAAGGCCCGCGACCGCGCGTCCTTTGTTATGGGTAGGCTTCACTTCTTGCTCACTGCGAGAAGCTCACTGTCACGAAAGTGCAAAATGCGCCTATATACCGCGGTTATCCGTCCCATCATGACATACGCGTGTGTCATTTTCGCTCATTCGAACCCTCGCGTCCTCTATAAAATGCAGGTCCTCCAAAACCGGTTTCTCAGGAAAGTCACGGGAGCCCCGTACTATGTCCGTAACGACGCCCTCCACCTCGACCTTAGAATTCCCACCGTAGCTCAGTTCATGAAGCGCCTTTCCAAGCGCTTCTTCGATTCCGCCATTAGGCACCCCAATCCCTTGATCGCATCGGCCGCCCGATACGAACCATCGCGTATCAGTACCACCCGACGCCCTAAGCACACCCTCGTAGATCCCGATGACCCCATCACTCTCCTCCAGGAGAGCAGTAGGGAAACCAGTACTCTTAGGAAACACAGACACAGACCGACTCCGTCATTCCGCTCTCGCCGCCGAGGCCGCCCGTCGCGACGCCCAAGTCAATGCCCCCCCCGACCCTTGCAAGAGCCAGCCCGCGATGCTGAGCCAGTAGTTTTAAATTAGTCCCTAAATAAGATATTAGTGTGATCCAGCCTGTCCCTTGATGTCCTCTGTCAGTGACGTCCTAAGCCGAGGTCCGTACCCCACAGGGGGTGCCCTTAGCAAACGGTCACTTAGTTTATAGTTTTTGCTTAGTTTGTAAGCTCTGGCTGGAGGCCAATCTATGGCAGGGGAGTAAAATCTATGGCATCCACAGAAAAGTCCGGTTAAGCAGCACACAACCTCTTCTAGGTTGACCTGCGAGATGCCATTCAAAAAAAAAAAAAAAAACCTGGAGGTCTTAAATTAATTTAAGGCATCCACAGAAAATTCCGATTGAGAAATTCACAACCTTCTCTTGGTAAACCCGAAGATACAAATTTATAAATATAAACATAAATATGAATACTGTATTCTTCGAACCTATTTCATGGCGGGCGTGCTTATTATCATTACCTGGGTACAAAAGACAGTTTAAGTAAAGGTTATGCCAAACATTAACCTCAGCGTGGCGCGACGATGGCGTGGCGTTTTGTGTGTGAAAACTTCATTTTTTTACGTGCTAAAATTATCAAATGAGTCCCCCAACGCAGGGCAGGGCGGGTGCGACTGTCAGACTCGTACTGACTAAAATCCACGGTGTCCTTCAATAGCCCTTTACGTTCCAGGGTTACGGTAATTTTATAAGTCTCTAGAGGGCCCCGTTATCTTGCTTACGCTCATTGAGGCGCGCGTGGAACACAAACGCCCCGTCGACCCGGGTGTGATTCATGGTCGTGCGGCGAGTTACCCATTACTCGCCGCTCGCATGCCCAACTAAGTACGCTAAGGACTCGTGTCCTTAGCGTAGGCGCTTGCGTCGCACCACGCCCAGCTCACTGTTTAGCAAAGCCATTGATATAGTTTCAGTGTAAGAACAAAGAGAAGAGAAGGATTACGATTCCTTTGTGTATTACCAGCCAATAGAACGTCCAATCACATCTTCTATAACGCAAATCCAGTTATGTAACAATCGAACTACTCGTACATACAAAGGCAACCGATAAATCGTATGCGTTTCGTAACCGCATTGCAATTGAGAACCCCAGCTTTCGAGACCGGAATCTTTACATTCTATCACCAAATAAATTGCTCCAATTTCAAATAATAAATCTAGGAACTGTGAAAGTACTGGGAAACTAAGCGGAAATGCTTAAGGTGAATGCTCTAACCAGCCCGCGAAATTCAAAATTTCTTGCGCCATTGCTGGGCTTTATGTTGATTAAAATATTATTCGCGGTTGGAAGACGTACGTACGACGTAGTTACAGAATTATAATCATCAAAATCACCAATACAACCCTCCAAGTTCATAAAAGCCTAGGAACAAAAAAAAAAGAAAAAGCCATTCCTAGGGCTTTAGGAACTTGGAGGGTTGTATTGGTGATTTTGTTGATTATAATTCTGTAATAACTACATACGTCTTACAACCGCGAATAATATTTTAATAAACATAAAACCCAGCAATGGCTTGCAAATTGCAAAAAACGCAAGAAATTTCGAATTTCGTGGGCTGGTTGAAGCATTCCCCTTAAAAGCATGTCCCTGATTGATATTTGTGGAACTCGGAGTTTCGGAGTCTTGTAACAACCATAACCGCTTTGCAGGACAGTTACAAACTCACCCAGTTCCATCATGGGGACAACTTTGGTCGCGGCAGTCATTTGTTTTTGTTGTTGCAGTCTTTCGTTTACTACTTGCTTAATATAAAGGAGCGGTTTCGTATTGCGATGTTATTAAGGTGTAGTTTGTTTGTGTGTATAAGTTATGGTGAAATAAGTTCTTCATATATAATGTCCAGGCATTAGGTGAAAATATTTAGGTAATCATCCATGGTGAGTACCTAAATATTTATACCATTCTGATCATCATGTTTCTTTTTCTGATTTTTGTGTTTTTTTTTAAATTCTGATTAATCTTAATCATCATTCATCTTGATGTTTTTTACATTCCCAGAGCTAGCTGACATTTTTGGCTAGTGTTTTGAGGTACGCTGTTGTCTAAGACTTTTAGAATAATACCCAAACACAAAATTGTAAAGCTAGCTGGGGAGAAGCAGGAAGTATTCAAAACTTGAATGAATGTTTTAAAACAAAAAATTCACACGTGAGTATAAAACCAAATATACGTCGTTTCGTCGAGCCGAAACCAGTTTGATGTTTTTAAGCAAGGAAGGCGTGAGTTTTAGTAGTATTTTGAAAATATTACTAATGAGACCGTCAACAAACAGAACAGAAAATAATCAACAAAGTACTCTAACTATAGAAACATAAAGTTGCAAGTAAAGTGCAGGAGAACGGTATCGTTGGCCGCAGCTGCGTCTCGGTTAAAGTCGCAGCGACGCGAACTAGTCACGACTCACATCTACAGCTGGAGTGGGACGACATGCGAAATTATTTAGTTCTGAAAGTTGCTGGTAATGATTTTTTGAAGCTGTGTGGAACAACTGGCTTGTGCAAGAGAGAGAGAGAGTACCTAACGGTATATAAAAACACATTTTCCGACTAGCTTCAGAATATGAGTCAACAACGCGTCGTGTTCCACGCGCGCCAAAGAGTGTCAGCACAATGACTGGGCCCTCTTAGAGGGCCAAAACCTGTCGGGGTCGCGGAGCTAACGAATTACCGGGACCCGAAATGTAAAGGTTTATTGAAGCATATCGTGGATTTTAGTCAGTACAAGTCTGATAGTCCATCCTGCCCTCCATGGATGGAAGGACACATGTGATGATCTGTAAAGCTAAAAGTAGCTTTTAAAAATCTGGGTCTAATCGATAGGATATAATGACATTTTCATCCTTGCAGAGAAAATATTGTAACGTCGCGGTGAAAAAAACCTGATTTGGAAATGTTTTAGTTAGCTTAGTTTATTATTTGAATAATTTTGAGATAGGACTCATAATAAGTTAAAGTTATTTAAACTTGTTAATGTTTTAATTACGAGCTTAATTTGTGCTACGATAAAATATACTATAGCAATATTTTTTTAGTCTGTCAATATTTTATTTGATGAAATCAAATATTTAGACACATTCTTTCTGTATCGTGGGTGCGTGCGTTAGAAAACATTTAAATTGAACAAGTACTAATAGATCATACACATTTTCGATCCGTGCGGCAATCGAACACGCAACTCGCAGCGTAACAGGCAATCTCAGTCACTGCGCCAACTGTTTTCGAGTTATACATGAATTCTAATACACACATACAAGTGCATATAACGTTATGCTATTCATAGAGAATTTCAAATATTTATAGACTCCACAATAACATTTTCAGCGTGTTTCGTAACAAGAGTGAGGTCAGATGTACGAATAGCGTCTAATTTTGTAAAGCGCTGAAGCAGCGTATTGGGCCACTTGACGCGTTTTCACAGAAATTCCAACTAGCTTGTAAAATTAATTTATTTGTTAGCACAGAAATGTTTTAGAGAAATTCTCTTATGGCTTTTCGGTTTTAGTTTGTAACCACAATAAAATTTAAATGTGAATGTGTTGTAAACGGTAAAAGTTGTGATAGTACAATCATCTATTGTTAAAAGTTGCATAAGTTTAAATTAATATTAGTAGATTACTCAAAATAGGTAGATATTTGGAAAGAAATAAAAACGGTGAAGGAAGACATTGTGACCATTGAGCTATTATTACTACGTATAGAGATAACACCACGTATCACCACTATGTCCCATTCAGGATGAGTGCGCGCGCACATGTTCATTCAATTGTTTGACAGCTCTGTGGCGTGCTCTAGGCGCGCGCACTCATCCTCCGATGAGACACAGCGACGATCCGTGGTGTCGTCTCTATACATTACGTAGTAGTAATAACCCAATGATTGTGACACATTTTTTTTCAGGCAATAATATCAGTCATTAATTGTAACCAAAAAGTTTTTGACGCGCTCTCTACTTTAGTTTTGGGATGAAAGTCATCAATTGTTTTTTAATTTTTTACGATGGTTATTTCTAAACTCGAGGTTTCAAGTTCTTTCCGAAGCTGTTTATTCTCAAACTGCATATAAGAGACAGACGATTGATGCTCAGTTCGGAGCTCGGAATTCCGTCGGGTATTAGAAGAGTTGCCTCCAGTCTCGGCAGACGATGTATCCACGTCGAGAGAGAGAGGTAATAAGTGCCGCCGTTTCTTCGATTTTTAAATTTCGAAAACTTAACGTATGTTGTGTTGTACGTTATTTCTTAATGCTTTGTAACCTACGTAAACACTTTTTTTTTCGTGGTAAATTCATTAAATGGACTGTCAGACTTGTACTGACTAAAATCCACGGTGTCCTTCAATAGCCCTTTATTTACCGGGGTCACGGTGATGGAATAAGTCCCGCGACCCCGGTAGGCTTTGGGGCCCCGTCATTATGCTGACGCTCTTTGAGGCGCGCGTGATCTAAATAAACCCTTGTATTCCATAAGACAACGTATAATTATAATTTTACCAATAGTCGCCCCAAAATATGAATTTCTCCTGTGTCGTCAACATAGAAAACACCCAGACCCAAAACAACTGCTTGTAGGTCATACAAATATTTATTCCGTGCGGAAATCGAACTCGAAACTTAGCGGAGCAGTCAATGGCATAACTATTGTACCGATTGTGACGTCAAATTGAGCCTAAATCTCATACTATTCCTTTAATTTAACATTAAAATCCCTTTATCTTCCAGACAGAGTAACCATAATTATTTTAAACATTTCTGCAATATGCATATAGGCCTAAGTCACACTTTTGTATTTTTAACCGACTTCAAAAAAAGGAGGAGGTTCTCAATTCGGTCGGTATGTTTTTTTTTTTTTTTTTTTTTTATGTATGTACATCGATTACTCCGAGGTTTCTAGTCCGATTAGTGTGATTCTTTTTTTGTTCGATGCAAGATACTTGCAGTTTGGTCCCATAAAAATTTCATCAAATTTGGTTCAGTACTTTTTATTTTGTGAGCATTTTTATTAATTTCGGCTACTTGGACGACACGATGATTTTTACTTCTAGCGTGTTTGTTACGCGATTACTTCGCCAATTGTGGACCGATTTTCAAAATTGTTTTTTTGTTGTACTAGGGATCGTTCACTTTAGGGAATACTGCAAGTTTCATCGAACTCTGTTCAGCATTTTTTGAGATAGGGAATTTTATTGGAACTTTCTTTTATGTACACAACATGGGCGATGTTAATACCGGTGCTACGGATTACAAAATTCTAGTGCACATGTAAGAAAATGATGTATTTGCCTAGAATTTGGGTTGAATATTTAAACTAAAAAGAGTAAAATAAAAAACTTTTTTCAAAAAAAAATTAACCGCCTTCAAAAACAACCACAAAAAAGGGTAAAATAACCTACAAAATAACTTTTCTTTCGGAAGTCGGTGGCAAAAAGACATCGAAATAATAAAACAAAGCCACCGACTTCCGAAAGAAAAGTTATTTTGTAGGTTATTTTACCCTTTTTTTTGTGGTTGTTTTTGAAGGCGGTTAAATTTTTTTTGAAAAAAGTTTTTTATAATATCAATGTAACTGGTAATGTAACAAATAAAAACAAAACAAAATGCAACTCAGGCTTTCTAAAATCCTAGCTAACGAATCCAAATCCAAGTTGTAACGGTAACAGCATTTAATCAAGTGGGAAGTTTAGCTGTGCTTACAACTAGCCGTCGAGAGTACTGGCCGTAAACTGTCAGTTGTTCTGTAGTTAGCTTACTAACCTTTCTGTGCTTAGATGTTCACTTATATATTTTACTGTGTGGCTTGTGCAAGGGACTTGGTCCACGTTGACGGGCCCACCCTGTAGTGCACTGTAGGGCCATAGCCTTGCCGGGGTTGCGGGACATACGTATACCACGACTCCGGTACACAAAGGGCTACCGAAAGACACTCTGGATTTTAGTCAGTCAAGTCTGACATTCACTCATTTGATGACTTTACCACAAAACAAAAAAAAGCGACTTCGTCCACTTCATTTCGTGTGGTCACCATACCATGGAGTCATGGTATCGGACTAAATTTAATGCAGATATACTAGGTATGTGTTAAACTTAATCCAGTCACTAGATTTTACGTTAAAACATTACAAAAAACTTACATTAATCCAACCATCTATACCCAGAAACTTTTGCCCTTGTGTATTGTAAAATACAGAATATAAAGTGGGAAATTCACTTCTCGGACATACCCGCGGGCAAGTTTGCAGATATGCTTTGAGACTTTGCAAATACAGGTCTGTACAATGTTTAAATAGTGTACACTGTACGACGAGCTAGTAGACGAGTAGTCTCAGATGAGCAACGGGCAGGCAAGTTCGACAGACATGGCAGACTTGCCCGTTGCTCACGCACGATGTTATTTTAACTGCACAAACCTGCAAAAGTCATTAGTTTGTTCTCTGTCTTTATAAGAAACTGATGATTTTTATTTCGGACAACATAGTACTCGTATGGTAACAGACATGGCCCCTACAAACTGCCCGTGGGCATATCCAGATAGGGAATTCCCTGCTTCAACCTAACATAAATTTAATACAGCCAAATAACATCTTGCCAAATTTTTTGTTACTGGGGTTGGCTCCTTAACTTCCAACACTCTCTGTGCGAAAGTGGTCCGCGGACATGTTTGTCTAATGCCCCGTTTAAACTTTGTTAAATGGCCATGTCATCATAATATGCTAAGCCATTTCTTGTTGGTGTTGGCTCCACCACCCTTGTGATTTTTTAATACGGACTGGATGTTGACCGCGAAACTGCATGTTTATCCACAACATAGTAAATCATTTTGCATCAGTATTTAGATAACATCATAAAAACTCCAAAAAACAATATTATTAATTACAGAACGAAATAACAGGAAAAGTCTTTCATCCATCCATACGTTGCGCACCAGAAATTGAAAACCTCTCCCGTTTCATTTCAAAATCTTTTTTTTTTGTGTTTTCGGTAAATCTTTTTAACGGCCCGCACTTTTTGCTTATCCTTCTTAGATAGAGGTTATCTGCGTTACGTTTTGTATTTTCCCTAATAAATGTCCGTTCCGAAATCCTTCGAGGCCCCTACGTTTTTATGAAATCCGCGATATCCAAAGTTCCATTTGGTTTTTCAATGTTTAAGGGATAAACGTGGGCTTGATTTTAATCTAGAAATGTCAGGATGTAATGATATGAAACAATGTTTTACAGGTAGGTAACTTTTTTGTATAATTGTATATTGGAAAATACATTCAGGTAATGCAATGCGCAATCATTTTCATTGTGATTTTAATTTTTATAATGCGCACCGCTAAGGAGAAGAGAGGAAGAGGGAATATCCTGCCGTCATTAACTCCAAAATGTTGTTGGTGTTGGTTTTCTGGCCTAATAGACAAAAAACAGACGACAATCGTTATCGCTCAGTAGTCACTAATACATTTTCATCTTTATATCCTAGTGTACAAAGTTGAAAATCTATTAAAAACTGCTGAGCGTTAACGAACGAAACAAACGAAAACGATCTGTTAACTTCAATAGTTTTTTAACTTTACGCGCTGGGTATAAAGTTGAAAATGTATTGGTGTCTGCAGAGCGATAAGGCCCCAGAGCTACAATCGCGGTCTAAGGGGGTGGCCATGTTCAGCAGTGGACGTCTAACGGCTGATGATGATGATGATGAATCTTGGGATCTTTAGGCTTTACGTCAAGAGTGAATATGTTACTTCTAGGCAAGCGTGCTTCACCTTTCACCACATTATCATTTACCATCAGAAACGCGACTCTATCGCCAAATAAAAAAATAAAAACAAGTTTTTTTTTCTGCTAAGACAATGAACCTATTTACAAATAATATTAATAATGAAAAATAACAAAGTTGGGACCTAAGGCAAATGAACTCGGAAGAATAAATTATACAGGAACTGAATGTTAATTCGAGATCAAGTTTTTTCTTCTTAGGTATAATTTTATCTGTCTTTTTCCTTTGCCTCTTCTGAATTATTACGGAACAACTCGAAAAACTTTCGAGCTCACTTTTTAAATCGTAGAACGAAGAATTATTTTACTGTGACGGCTAAGTTAAATTGGTTACGTTTACTCCCATCAAAGTTTTTTAGATTTTCTTGCTATCGGGTAGGTATGTGTTTTGTTTTAAAAGGATATAATTAAAAAACCAATGCATTTTTTTTATGCAAGCTATAAAAAGGGCGCATGTTTACGTTACGTACCTACTCTTAGCAACGCTACACAAATGATTATTATTTTTAAACGCATTAACGCATGCGATGCGCATCGTAAAGATGATTTTATGCTACCGAAAAGCGTTCAAACGAGGAATAGAGAATTTCGGCTTGCAAGTGTGGATTGCAATGGCCTAGTTGTTTAAGACGTCTGGAGTACCTATCCAGAAGAAGCGAATTCGAATCCCACTTGCAATCTGAAATTTTTCTTTCCTCAAAAATCATCTTACTACTTTAAAACGAAAACTCAATAATTAAAATTGAAAATCGTAGTACTTATTTGACGTTAACGTCGTGCACTCATGCTAGTACTAGCTAGAGCTACCGCTGAAGATTGATAGTTTATTCAAATTATTTTTAAGTACCTACAGTAGAATCCGTTTATTATGACTCCGCTTATAATGACCAACCGCTTATTATGACGTATTACACAGCGAAGGTTGGTTTTCATAGAAAATTCTTTCAACAACTTCGACAAGTGTTCGGAAGCGTCACGTGATACTCGATGATGTTCGGCGCATGCATGGTTGTTTTGAGTCTCAGTGGGTAATAACAATTAATATTATTGACTTAGTTCTATATTGTCTCTCTGTTAAAATAAATACATACTGACAAAAACAGGAGGTTGTTTATTTTGTACAAAATGCTTTGTATGACGTCCGCCTAGAATGACCGTCCCTTCAATGTCATAATAAACGGATTCAACTGTACTTTATCTTTAAAATAATTAGGCATTTTGATAACTACTCAGAAAGTCTACGAAAAAAAAATGACCAGAATTCCACATAAGTCCCCAAATCAAACAACAATAAAAAAATAAAGCCACGGCCATTCCTTGAATAATAGTGTTCTTTATATTCCCAGTTTCCACAAATTTTTGCCACAATTAATTTGTGAATCTTAAGTTTTTTCGTGAGAAACTGTCTAAAAGCAAAATGAGCAGCTTAAGTGCCTAAACAAAGTCATTTAGTATGGAACAAACTCAAGTGTACTCGGAATCCTGGACGATACAAATGTTTGCTACGAATTTCTTTCTTTAGCCAAATAAAGTGAAAACTTTATTCAACTTTTTGTGTGGCCAATTTGAGAAATAAGGGTCAACGCATATTGTAGTGTCTATGTCGCACAAAGTTGTCAGGCAGTGCATACATAATATCTCGAAGTATCCCACATAGGGCACCTGGCACCTGTAACAATTTTTGACAGTAGCCTTTTGTGGAATAGATAAGGTGCAAGGAGGTCAGATGCCATTTACAGCGGGTGCCACAAGGCTTTTTATCTTTAGAGAATAGCATTGCTGTTCGCGCTCGTATCGTTCAAATTCTCATAACTAATTTTTTGACGAACCATAATTACTTGATTTGTTATAAATATAATCAGATTAATCTAATAATTTAATGAAATAATTTAAGTTTGTTTAGAGGATAGTTAAATTAGTTATTAATTATATATGTAGCAATCAAATGTTTGACATTCGTAAATAGTGTATATAAAAATGTAGTAGGGATTAATTATTGTAAAATAATCGAAACAGGAAATGAGGAGATCCGTAGACGAACTAAAGCCACCGATATACCCCACCAGATAAGCAAGCTGAAATGGCAATGGGCAGGCCATATTGCTCGCAGATCAGATGGCCGATGGGGTCGAAAAGTGCTAGAGTGGATACCAAGGACTAGCAAGTGCAGCGTAGGACTCCACCAACAAGGTGGACAGACGACCAGCCTGGTCGCGTCCAACCGGTATGATGTGGAGATATAAAAGGGAGGCCTATGTTCAGCAGTGGACGTCCTATGGCTGATGATGATGATGATGATGAATCAAAACAATATGCTAATCAATGAATTAATTCCATTCCATGTTAGTCCTAAATATACGTTGACCCTAAATACCGAAAGTTTTTCTGTTAATTTGCTTTGTTTATGAGCTCACATTTAAAGAAATGAGGCGAATTAGGTCTGTCCAATACTAAAGGTAATCTAGGGGAAAAATTGTCGGATATTTTTCTTAATAAATTACAGCCGTTTGAGAAAAGAGATGAGCTACGTTATTGAACATCATTTACTTAATAATATTGAGGCATCTGGGGAAACATTTAGAGTTATTAAAGGGGGAAGTTAATTTTTACTAGCGGTTATTAAATTTGTAATTTTCTTTTATTAGCTGTACTATGAGTTTTTCATGGAGAATGTTAGATAAGCTTTGTAGTCAAAGCTTTTATATTTATCCTCCTTTTTTAATTCGGTTTAATGAGATATTAAGAATACTTGTGCTCCAAAATTAATACTTAGAGAGATTCAGTCAGAGTAGAAAAGTCCGATCATTTTGATTTTAATAGTTTAAGTCTACTCATAAACGACCTTTTCAAAAGTCGTAAAATGACAAAATTCCTTGAAAAGTGACCATAATGGTCACTTTTCATACTCTCGAGATCAAAGTTTAAAGAAGTGAAAATCGTATAGTATACCATTTTATCCTGTATGCTAGTAATAAATAAATATACTATAACCAACACACAAATATTTTTTTTATACTAACTGTATTCCTTGAGATAAGCTAGAAAACTAAAAATAAACAAACTGTTATAATACCTCATAGTACAAAAAAACCAACTTAGGTTGAAATGAGTTGGGTGAGATAAACCTAAAACCAATAAGTAATCTATTTCCAAAACTCTTCAACTAAACTTTCAAAATTAGCTGTAAAGCCTTTGTCAAACCGACAAGCGAGCCGAATGCGATCCGAAGCGTTTTTATTTGTAATATAGGGAGTTTGAATCCAGGCATATTGAAAAACAAAAGCGGTCCGATAGTCTATGTGACTGGCTTCAAACAATTCTATACATTACTAACAAAAACGCTTCGGATCGCTTTCGCTTCGCCTGTCTGTTTGACAAGGGCTTTAAAGTTCGCGAATCCCAAAGAATAGTACAATCAAGATAGCTCCAAATATCTCTCAGAAAACATTTATCAAGTTTCAAACGGGAGACGACACTGTCTCACAAACGGTAACTTTTGTACAAACTAACAGTGTCCTGTCTTGAAACCATCATTACTCTTAGATCGTAGTTTTTGTACATTGAAAACCTCGGAATAAGACTTGGAGATAAATGATGTATCTATTCGATTTTTGCCTTCACCGAGTAACTTTGTGCGAAGATTGGAGAGATTTTTGATTTCGTATTTGATCTGAAAGAAATAAAATGAGTTGATTTGGTAAGCATTAAGTACAAAATTACAATTAAAATTATTAATTACGAGAATACAATGAATGTAGGTACCGTGTGCCTCACGGCTGTGGCTCAGTTCAGCATAAAGCCAGGCCACAGGGAGCCTAACGCTGGTTTTCAACTGAGCCTTGTGAGACGTCACAGATGAAAATAGAAGTAGACAGAAGAATAGTATGTGTGTGTTAAAATAATTAAAAAAACTGGGAAAATGCACAGCGAATATAAATAGATTTATCGTTATAGTAAGTGGACTGAAACTCTGACAACCAGTTTTATGAGGTATTTTTTATACCATAAAAGTGCCAAATAAACATATGCCCCGCCTGGAAGCCTACCATGACGTGCTAAGCCTGGTTACCACCGCGAGCGGAACGAACTATTAATGACTTCGTTAAACTCGCAAGCACAAACTGCATACTTGTATTTCGACCAACAAATAGTTTGACAAGTATACAAATAAATACTCTAGGTATCAGTTAATCTGACCTTTGTGGTGACCGCAATAGTTCGACTCGACCACAAGTTGAGAACTTTTCCGAAGTTATCCAACAAGACCCGACTCAGAATGAATTAAATCATGAGGCTGTGAAGGGTTGGTCGAAAGTGACGAAAAGAACTTTGAAACTTTTTAAGTTTTTTGGCGTTTGTGGATTACTTCTACTCTAAAAAGTCTCTTGTTGACCTAGATAAAACGATGAAGAAAAATTACATGGTAGCCTAACATAAATTAACCCTAAAAATATATGTATAATGTTGATTTTTATGTGCCTTTTGTTATATAATATAATTTAAATAATGTTGAAACAGATTATCTTATTAAAAACAATACCCTTCCTTAATATTTATAACACTAGTGAATGATTTAACTCGAGGGTCCCTCAGACGTATGTTAGGAAGTTGTGTCACAATAACAATATGTGCTAGGGTTAAAATACAAGAATCCTACTAATATTATAAACCTGAAAGTTTGTATGTGGGGATGGATGTTTGTTACTCTTTCACGCAAAAACCACTGAACGGATTTAGCATTATTATTTGTAGATTTAGTACACAGATAGTTTATAACCTGGATTAACACATAGGATAGTTTTTATCCCGATTTTATGTTCCTGTGGGATAATTTTCGAGTTGTAGCGGGTGAAGCCGCTGGTAACAGCTAGTATTATATATTTTTCTTTATTCAACATCTGGCTTGCTTCTGTTCCTTTGTAGATTGGGGTTGCGGTCTTAGGTCGTCCACTACCATCCACTTTTTAAAATCATCGTCGTCTCTTAGGGCGTCCCACACTACGTTTGCTCATACACGGTCTCCACTATAAAACAAGTCTGCTTCATTAATCGTTTGTCCATCTGAAGACATGACCTGCTCTCTTCCATATCAGCATACTGATTCTACACGCAATTCCAGTGGCTTTAGTTTTCTGACACACGACTTCGTTGCGAATTCTGTCCATCAGAGAAAAAAAAAATACAAGCATTTTGTTAAAATAGATCCATTTAGCAGATTTAAACAATACAGCGATTAAATGGTAACCATCGGTAGGACTAAAGTTTTTTCTCATCATGGAGCCTTATCGCAGCTACAAAAATAAAGTTACAAGTGCTAAACTGAAAAGTATCTGAAACAAACTCCAAATTGCAGTTATTCGCGCATTCCCAAGTCGAAACATGTAACTTTTTCGCGTTTAATATCAAAAGTAAGTGGGCGCGGACTTTGGCGAGGGATCTAAACATAATTGTACAAGTTGTTGGTTGAAAACATACTGGCTCGAAAACGGAGCGTTGTCGATGACGCTCGTTTCATTATTTTGGTCGGGACTTTTTTCGCAAAAAGAATGTTGCCCCCACTCTAGGAATTTCTCATGTGTCGTGGGTGCGTTTACAAACATAGAAACTCACATGTAGAGTCAGCATCAAAAGTTGCTGACCATACTCAGATTTTAAAAATCGCTGTACACTGTTTTATTACGTGTTATTTCGGTCTAAAACGATTTTGAAAATTTGAATGTGGTCAGCAACTTTTGATGCTGACTGTACAAACACCCAGACCCGGAACAACTACTTGTAGGTCATAAAAATTTTTGTTCCATGCGGGAACGAACCCGTGCCACGCTGCGCCGCAGTCGATTGCTCAGCCACTGCGCCATCCGTTTCGTCATTTTGAGCACTTTGTATTAATTGTAGCAACCAATTGTATTAAATTTTGCCTAATAAAGAAAGAACATAAAGTGAAATACGCCGATTCTTTAATCCTACTAATATTATAAACGTGAAAGTTTGTATGTCTGGATGGATGTTTGTTACTCTTTCACGCAAAAACTACTGAACGGATTTTGTTTATTTTTGGTACACAGATAGCTTATAACCTGGATTAACATATAGGATAGTTATTATCCCGATTTAATGTTCCCACGGGAGTTGTAGCGGGTGAAACCGCGGGCAACAGTTAGTCTAAAATAGTATCTTTTACTATTTTAGTCCCATTCCGGCAAAAACTATAATCGCTATTCTTCATAGGTAAAAATAAATCCGTAACATTGAATAAAATATCATATAGAAAACGGGTATTTTCAACAATAAAACGAAGGATTTTCTTTACGTTTGCGTCTCAGTGCCCGCTCACATTATCTTCCCGTATATTCCACTATGAGTAGTACCGCCCTTGTTTCGTAGGTCGCTTACAAGGAAAATGCCTCTGTAAGCCCCAAATATTGAGTATTATATAGATTTATTGTGAAGCAAGCTCATTTCTTTTGTTCCATATTATTTATAAGAAATGTATCGTTAGTCTTCGTAATGTTATTAATTGACTATTAACGTCATGTTCTATTATGAGGTTTTAGAAGTTCATTAGGTATTGAGTAATGATGGTTTTTGATAGAAATATTCCAGCATTTTTTGGCTGGTTGGCTGTTATTAGTGAATAATTGTCAAATCAAGGAAATATAGTAATTGAAATATTTATTTATTTATTTAAAACTTCATGCAACATAAAAGTACATAGGCGGACTTAATGCCTGAGGCATTCTCTACCAGTCAACCAAGGGTAGTGGAGAAATAACATGGCAGGTGCATTCAAAGCAAGAGATTATATATAAAATATAATTTAATAAACATAAATATACCTTGATAAAATAAACATACAAATATATTTACTATAATATATTAATAAATATATTTTATTAATAAATATATTTCTTATTTATATGTACTTATATATATATATGTCACAGTCAAAACTCTTAACTAGTCAAAAGTACTATTGACTAGCAAAATCAGTCAAAAGCACTTTTGACTGAACAGGTTGGTCAAAAGTGGTTTTGACTGAAAATTATTGGTTATTAGTACTTTTGACTGCAAATTTGCGGTTAAAAGTACTATTGACTGACGCTCTTCGTCAAAAGTAGTTTTAACTGCAATAAAGCATCAGTCAAAACCACTCCACTCCACTGCTCCTACTTTTGGGTGATTTAAAACAATTCTAACCTAACCTGTCCGTGTCGGGGTGACCCAAGTCGTTTTTACCAATATTTTTTTTCTCAGTGCCCCATTACATACACTCCTATCTAAATACCAGTTGAACAACTTTATGCTTTTGAACGAGAAGAAGACGGTCGACTTCAGGGGCACCTCGAGGTTCGGTTTGGTTAGGTTCCTTTAAACCTTGTAGACAGAAAAAGGAGCCCCGCGTAGCGGGGCTCCGTCGACCTTTCTTCGAAAGCCCTCTTCCTCCGCTTTAGAAATAAAACGAGCGCTCCGCTTTAGAAAAAAAAAACACTCTACAATGAAGAATTATTTATTCATGCAACTCAAACTATTATGGCACTTTGAGTCACACTGCAAAAGCAATCCATCAAAAGTGGTTTTGACTGATACAACCAGTCAATACCACTTTTGACGGAATCACTTAGTCAAAAGTACTTTTAACCAGCTCCATTGGGCAAAAGTAGTTTTAACTGTTATTTTAGTCATAAGTACTATTGACTAAAGCATACGGTCAAAAGTACTTTTGACTGATTTTGCTAGTCAATAGTACTTTTGACTGGTTAAGAGTATTGACTGCAACATATATACATATAAATAAGAAACGAGATTGAGATGACTCTGCTAATGATTTAGAAAATGATGACGCAACTTCTGCTTAAATGCATATTGACTGGTCAGTAATAAAATCGCTCTTTGAATGTTGGTAGTTGTATTATATTGTTGGAGAGGAAGAGGAAGGCCAACGATAGAAAAATTGTGTGACAGCTGCACAGCGTGTCAAGGGTACGATTCCTTCCCGGTATTAATGTTTGTATGAACTTCAAGTAATTGTTCTGGGCCTGAGTGTGGAAATTAACTTTATACTTTTGGCAACGCACCAACGATACAAGAAAAATGTCTTGTCAGTGTGATGTTCAGAAAAAAAAGTATCCGATACCGAGACAGACAAAAATAAAACAATTGGTTGATAATGAGATAATAATTTGAATTTTGTTAAATAGATACATCATCAAATGAGTCCTTCCACCTTGCGTGGAAACGGAATGGACTTTCAGACTTTTACTGAGTAAAATCTAACATGTTTAATT
This sequence comes from Agrotis ipsilon, assembly GCA_028554685.1. NCBI lineage: Eukaryota > Metazoa > Arthropoda > Insecta > Lepidoptera > Noctuidae > Agrotis > Agrotis ipsilon. The sequence continues at coordinate 18,103,403 of CM052955.1, forward strand.
GCCCTTAACATTCCAGGGTCACAGATATACCCGTTAGGACAGATTCTCCCCGGCATGTGCTTGTCCCTGTAAGAATTTTAAACATCACTTACATATTAACTACTTATTAAATACTTATTCTTAAACACATTAACGCATACGATGCGCATCGCAAACGAAGGATAGAGAATTTCAGCTTGCAAGTGTGGATTGCAATGGCCTAGTTGGTTAAAGCGTCTGAAGTACCTATCCAGAAGACGCGGGTTCGAATCCCACTTGCAATCTGAAATTTTTCTTTCCTCAAAAAAATCATCATCACTTACATAATTTTCATTGCCGCTGTTACTAGACATTTTATGCTTAAATGATTATTATTTCACTAAGTTATTATAAATGAGCGGTGAATTCTAGAACAAATTACTATTCAAATCTATGTAGATAAATGTTTCCGTAGGAATCCTGTCGGCAGCTTTAAGTTATGTTTCTCTTGCTTAGACTTAACTTGGATTCGTGCTTAGATTTTAGTAACCGTGGAAACGTGCACTATTAATTTTACGATGAAGTAAAGCTTGAATATTTAAATATTATTAACTAGGTTTTTCACGTGGCTTCACTCGCGTTTGTTTTTAATTCAACAATCAAATAGAAGTCATTTCAAATTATAATAGCGTGACTAACGTTATTTTTTTTTGTATTATTTAGTTTTAAGTTTGTGCCAATAAACACAATTTTCTTTCTTTCTTTCTTTGCTACTGTGACCCCGGAACGTAAAAAACTATTAAAGGACACCCTGAATTTTAGTCAGTGCAAGTCTAGCAGTCCCTTTTGCCCTGCCTGGGTAGGAGAAATCGTTTAATGATATACCATGCTAAAAAAACAGGCTAAAAAGAATCATAGGATTAAGATGAACTAGATGTTTATTGATGTGATTAAGTTTATGGCCAAGATAAATAGTCGAAGCTAGTCAGAGCCATATTTTGATCTAAACATCCATTCCGTATGAATAAATAAATAAAACAAATATTCCACAACTATCACACAAAGCCATCTAGTCTCAAGCTAAGCAGAGCTTGTGTTATGGGTACTAGACAACTGAAACATACTTATATATTTCTAAATACATACATATTATAGATATATTACACCCAGACACAACAAAAAAAAAGATCATGCTCATCAAACAAACATTTGTCCTGGGTGGGAATCGAACCCACGACCCCCGGCATAGCAGTCAGGGTCACTAACCACTAGACCAACAGGCCAGTCCAGAATGAAGAGCTTATCAGTTTTATCGACTTACTAAAAACTGTCACCAACCAAAACGCCAATAAGATTTGGCCAATAGGAATATTATCGTGAAACATCTTTTGGTAATGACGAAAAAGCACACGATATACTCGTATACCCACAAATATTTATTTGCTTCTTGCAAATTGCCCCACTAACAATAATTACGGCAACTTTCAACAAAGACAAAACTAGTTTTAAACACTGAAATCAAACTACAAATACCAGGGCGACAGGACCGAAAAGAGGTCTCGCTGTACCCCGCTCATTTCTCCCTTATTATTCAGTAGATGTACACCATTAACATGCAAATCAGCTCGTTAACGTCGCATGGTAAGACAAAAGATCCCGTCGACGCTACGTTCATGTTTGAGTAACGTCTTTTATAATAGGAATATTGTATCAGGGTTATGGGACTTCTTTGCCGTGTGGGTTTGAGATTCATGTCATTTGGGGATATGATGGTGGAGACTCTGATTTCTCGTTTTTTCTAAATGTGAGCCTGTTCCCTGAAAAAATTGACTTATTTCTCAATCCGCTCTTTTATGCTGTCAAACGTCTCCTCGTAATCTCGTACTGATAGGGCGTATAGTATGTTGATACTTGAATATGTGTTTGATGTTTTTTATTCTATGTCCATAAATATTAATTCTTGAAGTTTTTCACCTAATTAATTCTTTCGCCATCTACAGTATTAAATAAAAACCATATTTAAAGGGCAATAAACTATTATTTCATTCGATATAAGCACAGCTACTACCTAATTACGTCTTCTTTTACCGACTGTCGTTTGCCACCGGCTGCGCGTGCTTATTACCCCCCTAAGGGTCGTCTTATGTCACTCAAGACTAATGCAACTTTCTATATTTGATAGATTTTTTGGAATAAGTTCAATAGCTTTCGAGTTTGCGTATATATTACTAAAAATACAAATCTTTTCTCTTTATAATATTAAAAAGAAATTGAGAGTATAGATAGGGGAAGTTATTTAAATTTGATATAGATACCTAAATCTTGCCCTTACTCTATTCGATTTGATCTATAATTCTATTGACAAAGATAACGTTACGGCCCCTGTTCATATAATATTAAACAAGCCATAGACACGGAGTAAGCCACACGCTATTATTCGTGCAAGCGACCATAGAGTTTCATATTAAATTGGCGATTGATTGATTGTTTCCTCAGAGCCCTGGCGTGGATGTAGGAATGTGCTTTACGGTAAGGTAGGATAAAATTGGTAATGTTAGGTGTATAGTCGCATTCAATAGGCACCTACTTAATTAATTTTATTGTTGAGTAAAACTTGGAAGGAATTACGGTAGGCCTGTGCCCAGCAGCAGTAAAAGATTGTTAAGTAAAATTAATTTAAGTAAAAAATACAAGTTAGTCCACTATTAAAGGTATAATTTTTTTGACAAATTGAATCAGGAAAGTTCTGTTTTCAGGAAATCCATGATTTTATACCGTTTTTGGAGTTTCTTGCCCGTTCTTCTCATAAGAGATCTAGATTTTGGGATGCCCACTACAGCACTTTCACAGTTATTATGTCTTGTGACGGTGTTTTAGTCAAAAGCTCTAAAGTCTGACAACCATGGCGTATCGTATTACCCAGTTACTGGGTTGTGGAGGTCCGACAGGCAGTCGCTACATGTAAAATACTCATATCCAGCTGCATCTGGTTTGACTAGAAGCCGACCCCAATAGGTATAGTTGGGAAAAGGCAGGCAGATGATAAATCATCGTAACTTCATGAGCACAAGTTAAACAACTTATCACCAGAAATAATATTAGAATGTCATACGTTTTACAGCAGAAATTCCAGGAAACATGTGTGAATTTGGTAGAGCGTCAGTTTTCCTTGTTAGTCACAACTCACAGTTGAGCGCAGTAAAAGGCCTCTTTTGCAATATCATAATATGAATCATTTGACGGTACGGTTAGAGCAGTGGCTGAGCGATTGGACTGCTGCGATGCGTGTCGCGGGATGATCTACAAGTAGGTGTTTCATGTCTGGGCGTTTGTGTATGTGTGTTTATATGTTTGTAAACTCACCCACAATGTGGGTGTATGCCGCAAAGTCTTTTTTTAAGGAAAGAAATTGAAAAAAGAATCATGCATAAAATTGTAAAAATAGGTGACTATTTGACAATTAATATTGCAATTTTCTACACAGATTTTTATTACCATCTGAGAGTTTTTAGGGGGAATCGTGAAATGGTCCACAAAACACATTAAATATGCACCATGGCCTTAACATTACCTATAATAAGACATTATGTAGAAGTCACAGTCTTACAAGAATGAGGTATGAGGTAGATGATCATAATTATAGCTTTTTCTGTTTCTAGAGCAGCAATTTTAAGTACATAGCTTATACGTCTATGTCCACGCTATAAGTCTATGTTCAGGTGCCATACCATGACGTCACATTGTGGGAACCAGATGGCGCTAGATGACTTGTATAGCTCTGTCTATTTCCCACTGTGAAACTACTCTCGCTAAGATGTCATGGTAAGCCCCTTGATAGGAAAATAGACTGTACGTGTAACCATTTTACAAATTAGTAAAATTACTTACTTAAAGAGCAGTGGTGGCCCAGTGGTATCGGTCCCGACTTACGAGTTGTAGGTCGTGGGTTCGAACTGGCGGGGTTCGTGGCGCATTACTTTGTGTAATTTATTTCATCACCACTGCTCTCAAAACGGTGAAGGAAAACATCGTGAGGAAACCGGCATATCCTAGAACCAAAAATTCGAAGACATGTGACATCTACCAACCCGCACTGGGCCCGCGTGGTGGATTATGGCCCGCTCCCTCTCACAGAGAGGAGGCCTGTGTCCCAGCAGTGGGAACGTTATAGGCTGATGATGGTGAGTACAATTACTAATGATCTTGCAAGGAATCCTAGAAAGTGAATCACTTTTCGAAGAATTGCTTAAAGTGACCGTTTTAGGCCCGCAGTTTTTGCCACTCGTTCGCACAAATGCTTCATCTCCCTGTTATAAATTTCAGCGCAGTCTGAAATATTAAGGGAATTTTTGTGACGTTCCCCGAAGTTTGTTAGTAACTAGTTCATGCAGTTGTAATTTTTTTGAAACTGCATTTGGGAGATAGAATGGCAGACAGAACACGTCTGTACTGTTGCTTGTCATAAACGTATTGTGAGTTCTTTTGTTACATTCAAAAGAACACACAATACGTTTCAATCTGTACCCTTATCACGAGTTTCCAGTATTTGAGACGTAAAGTAATCCGGAACTTTGACAATTTCAAATTTACAATTTTAAAGGAAAAAATTAGTTCCTTCTTCGCACACCAGGGTCGCTGTTCCATTTTTTCATACAAGAAACGCTGTAAATACCTACTGGAAGTAAAAGAATGAAAACTCGCGCTAAGGGTACTGTTGTATAAAGTGTGATTTGTTTCAAGATTTACACTTAATTTTTACCCATATTACTTCACCTGTAAAGGTTATTTTTGTTCTATAAAACTTATGTTTTCTTTTTATCTTTTAAACTCTTCTTTTTACAATGTTCACCGCAGTTTTAAAATACAACCATTCCGCTCGTTTCGAGATACAGTATCTTTACAAAATCCAGAAGGTACAAGAGAGTACGTGCCTCTTTCTGCGAAGCAGTCATACTAGTGAAGGTGGGACACGTGAGGGAGAAGACAGCCCACGGCGATGACGTCGCAGGACGATCTCCGGCCTCCGACGAGTAATGGGTGACTCGCGGTGTGATCATGGCTCATGACGGAAACCAGCGAGCAAAAAAAAAAAAGAAAAAAAAGGCAAATACGTTTGACATTTGTATTTGAAAAAAATATAAAAATCAATCTATGTTTATTCCTATTTTAAGTGAATTGTAGTCAGTGAATAAGTAAAATATTGAACACCACATCCAGTCCTCGATCACTGTACCTATGCTTTACATATTCACATTACAGAGGCAATCAATCACTATCGTCGGCAACTTTAGAGCGCTTTCAATACAAAATGAAATAAATAGTTTTCTTAAATTGAAAATATATTTATTTCTTACTTAGTTTATGGACCATTCTTCGTGTGGAATGAATTTTTAGTTATTAAAATTAGTCATTTTTTTGAAGTTCATTGGTCGTCTTGTCCACTGATTGCTGAGTCATAATAGAGCTCCTTCCTCGTGTACTATGTTTCCCTGGTCTGCATGAGTCTCCACCAGGACTTTATATAAGTAAACAAAATATTTTTCAGATGATTATTTTTTTTTTGGTGCTGGAAAATCATCAAATCACTGTCAGATTCGTACTGACTTTTAAATCACTATGTTCGTCGGGTTGCCTTTTACGTATCAGTAAGGGACCTTACGTTATAAAGACAATCTCTCTAATGACCAAGCCTCTTCGTATTTCGACTTTGGTATAGATTGACGCGTGCGTATGAACGAATCTCTATGAATTTGTAACGCGATAGTCACCTGGATACCAAAATTGTAAGGTATCCGAGACTTGCGTCCCATAGTGTACGAAGGGGCTTGAGATCGCAAGATGATCTCCGGCCACCGTAGGCGCGGGCATGCGGGCAGCGAGTAAAGGGCAACTCGCTGCCCGATCACGCGCGCCTCAAAGAGCGTCAGCAGAATGATGGGGCCACTCAAAGAGGGCCAAAGCCTGCCGGGGTCGCGGGACTTATTCCATCACCGTGACACCGGTTTTTAGTCTGTACAAGTCTGAGGCCCTTCGTACACATGGCGACTCGGGTATCCGATACTCCAGTCGAATACCTAAGTCGCGCGACTCTAGTAGCGCATGATCCGTACACAGCGGCGACTCGAGTCGTAAGACTCAAATCGTCTATTCTATACCATTCTATATTCAACCTTAACAATACATAGTACAAAACACAAAATGTACATCTCATTGCATAAATTAAAATGCTGTTTATTTCAAAAATGGCGGGCGCATTCCAATTTCAATTTTTTGGAATTAAAAATTGGCGCGCGAGAAAAACGTATTTTCACGCAAAAATATTGAGAAAGAATATGGTTCACAATTTCGCCACACGATTCTGCTACAAGGTAGCTCGATTTGTTTATGCTTTGACTTTCATGGTAGTGACCATGGGTTCAATCCCCAGGCAAACATACAATTTTTCTTTTTTCCTGTTTATTTTTTAGAGTTTTATTCCTTTTTTTTTCTAGGTTTTTTTTTATAGTTTATCTTTTATTTGCACTGGAACGCTGACGCGCGTGCTGCTATGCTGATGACCGTGGACAATTTCAGATTTGAATAGGATTTTATTTTAATGTTTTCGTTTTCTTAACTATTTTTGTCGTATGTACAAGTACATGACGAAGCTAGGTTAAAGTAGTAATGTTTGTAACGAAACCATAATAATTTATAAAAGTGTAAAAAGTTTGACACCATGCTCGATAGATGGCGTTGTCGTCGAGTTAGATCGCGCTATCGTTTGGTTACATCAATTTAGTAAAAGCAACTGTGGTTTTATTATGAACTTCATTAGTGTTCACATAAGTTAATATTCCAACATTACCAGTTCTCGAGCTTGGTAGTAAACAAGTAATATAAGAGTCTTAGGTATCATGCTATGTGCCAATAAACATTTTTTTAAACCTAAGTTTTAGAATAGAACCACGGTAGAACTAAGTGTAATTTATTTTTATTCATGTTACTTTCTTTTAACTTCTTTGTAATTCTTTAATTCCTTCATTTTTTTCTATTTATTTTGTATAAAATGTACAAAAAAAGGAATTGTCTGTTAAAGTAAGTAGGTAGGTACTATTTTTTAATTTGTTATCAGTGAAGTTTACAGTTTTATTTATTTTATCTAATACCTAATCACTTTTAATTTTCTATGTATTTTTCCCGAGCTAAGCTCAATCGACCAGGGGCCTTAGTAAAAGAGCATACGACAGTAAACGACAATCGTTATCGTTCATCAGTCACCAATACATTTTCAACTTTATACCCCAGCGCGTAAAGTTGAAAATGTATTGGTGACTGATGAACGATAACGATTGTCGTTTACTGTCGTATGCTCTTTTACTAAGGCCCCAGGTACCTATTATTATGTAAATCACTAGTTATATTAATCATTACAAAAAATAAATTCCGGCCTGTTAAATCAACGGCCATTCCTATTACCGCCCAAGCATAGGTTTTCCATAGTAATGACGGGGCCCCCTCTAGAGAGCCAAAGCTTGCCGGGGTCGCGGGACTTATCTCATTACCGTGACCCCGGAACATAAAGGGCTATTGAGGGATACCGTGGATTTTGATCACTACGAGTCTGACAGTAAGGGTTGGGAGGACTCATTTGATAATTTTAAAACGAAAAAAAAAAGCTAAGTATTCCATAATCATCATCTGCCTAGCCTATTCCCAACTATATTGGGGTCGGCTTCCAGTCGACCAGATTCAGCTAGATATCAGTATTTTACATAGAGCGACTGCCTGTCGGACCTCCACAACCCAGTAACTGGGTAATACCATACCCCATGGTAAGACTGGTTGTCAGACTTTAGAGCCTCTGACTACCAGTAACGACTGTCAAAGATCTATAAACGACAGCCGGGTCCCACGGCTTTACGTGCTTTCCGAGGCACGGAGGAAACTCGCTATGACAGATGGTCACCCATCCACAGATCAACCTAGGCAAGCGCGGTTTAACCCAGAAGATCGGCCTGTGCGGCTGTAATTATTTAGTCACGAGCTCCTCATAATATACTTAGAATAATATTTTGAATTTGACAAGCCTGTGAGTCTAGTGGTTAGTGGCCCTGACTGCTATGCCTGAGGTCGTGGGTTCGATTCCCAAAGAAATTTAATATTTTTGTGATGAGCAGGATCATTTTTGTTCTGTGTCTGAGAGTAATTTATCTATAATATTTATGTATTTAGATAATAAAGTATGTTTTTCAGTTGTCTAGTACCCATAACACAAGCTCTGCTTAGCTTGGGACTAGGTGACGTTGTGTGATACTTATGGAATATTATTATTATTAATTGTAATGAAACAAACAAGGATATTTTTTTACTTCAGATACAAAGATGTTTAATAATAAAGTTTGAAATAATACTTTGATACAAATTTTTCGTCGGTTATAAATCGCGCAGACTTGGGTATCCGCGATCTTGATAAATGGAGTCGCGCGTGGCTAGAGTCGGCGACGCATCACCAAAATAAGCCTCTAAGGATTTGTATTGCGATAGTCTCCTGGAAACCAAATCGTAAGGCATCGGAAACTTGCGTAGCGTTGTGTACGAACCTTCGTACACAACGCGACGCAAGTTGCCGATACTATAGTTTCGTAACTACTCATGACCTGCGGAAAATTCGAGGTATTAAATTTTTATAATGCAATTTGATGTAACGACATAGACACTAGCGCCCCGTCAAAGGGTCATGATGGGTGGTCAAGATTATGAATTTATAAAATGTCTGACACATGACTGTGACGTCAAAATATATTTTTAGGGATCCGTAGGTTCGAAAGAAAAAACGGAATCTTTATTAGATACCTAAGTCGTGTGACCGTCCGCCCTTCACAGTTAATTTTCTGTGAACTTTTTTGACCGATTAAGTTGTAAATATTTATCTATTGAATACATAGAAAGAAAGAAAGAAAGAAAAAACGTTTATTGGCACACGCCACAAGTGCACACAGTACACCAAGAAAATAAAAAATACTCAACATTTAGAACAGTTAAGTAGGTAGGTATGGCATTTCCAAACATGTCAGTTCCTATTGCTCAAATGTCTTTCTGTATTATCTCCGAAAATACTGAGTATATTTGTAATTATGAAAAAGATACAAATAATAGAAGTCCTTTGTATATAGATTACAAGAAATTTTACAGTAGTCCTATGATCTTAAAACAACATAGACATCGCAGGGACAACAATGAAAAAAAATTGTAAACAGCATCATGAATGTGACATCAAATGAAAATGCTTATTTTGAGGATTGTAAAAATAATACTTTATTCGTAATCAATTTTATTCAATGAAATAGAAAAAAAAACCTCTCTCTCCCAATTTTTTTATTAAACTGCATACCAAATTAAGATGTATTACGAGGATAGAATATTGAGTGAATATTTTTTTAACATTTTAAAATACTTACTTTCCAAAAGTGATTCAAGAATATGCTACGGAACCCTTTATTGTGTGAATTTAATTAATAATGGTAAATAAATTGTTCCGCCATCTTGAAAGTCGCAGAAACTCAAGTAGCGGCGGTGTCAACAGATAGGTAGCGCGCGATTGGCGTCGTGCGTCGCGAGCATGTGTACGAACGTATATGGATTTCTATTGCGAGAGTCGCCTGGATACTGAAGTCGTAAGGTATCGGAAACTGGAGTCGCCTAGTGAACGAAGGGCCTGACAGTCATTCCCGGCCTGCCCGGGGTGGGAGGACTCATTTGATGATTTTACCAGGCTAAAAAAAAAGGGGATTGGAGATTAGGTTACATTCTCATAACAATACATACAACCGATTCGAGTTTTAGTAACAAAAATTCTAACATTTCGAATATCGATAACGATTGAATTTAGAACGTACACTGGTGCTATGCAAGTAAGCCATTACAGTCGCGAGCATGGCCCGTCTATCACCCCAAAATGTTGCAACAACATAGTTAGATATGGTACACTCGGCGAAATGGTAACGTTAGCAGGCACACTATTAAAAAGAATATAAACATCGAATAGAAATTGTAAGAAGCAATTTTTTTAAGAAATAATTTTACTTCTTTAAATTTCGAAAAACACACAGCTCCATTTTAATTTCTTGTTGAGTTAAGGCCTTTACCAACAGAGCGTAGTCCGTTCCGGTAATGAGATCTGGCGATATGGAGTTTCTTGCTCATTCTTCTCCATAGAGATATACGCTTTGGAATGAGCACCTACGGTACTTTCACAGTTTTTATGTCTTGTGATTGGGGCTGTAGCACCATAACTATGTTTGTACTAGTTTTATTTTGTCTTTTGACAATTCAAAAGTGCCGGTTATGGCCTAGTTGAAATAAGCGTTTTGATTTGATTTGATCAGATCGCATGCGATCTTTATAATCCATGTATATCCATATGTGCTTTCTCACTGCATGCCGGCGTCAGATAGCATCGCGTTCAGGCTTTTCGACAATCGCCAGATCGTATTACCGGAACAGATCGCGCTCTGTCAGTTAAGGCCTTAAAAGCTACTGCAGTAGTTTTGTACAATTGTCATTAAGTAATAGTTGGCAACACTTATTTTTTGAGCTCACAATATGAACTCTATCATTTAAGTAATACTAACATACCTAACTATTTCATCGCCAGTACACATCGGCACAATGGTACAGTCGTGCACAGTACTAAGCTGGTACAATCGCGTGCATCGGTCTATCGGCGCGCGGCACGAGTCTCTCTGATTTATCACTGGTTTACGTGGCACAATGTAATTTTCGTGCATTCATAGTTTCATACGTGGCCTATGCGGTTGTGAGCTGCGATTGTGTTAGATTTTATTGAGGGAAAACGCAATTTTTGGCAGAATATAAAAGGTTTTAAGCTGTTTGAGAAAAAATGATGTGACATGATGTCGCTCAGTGGAATATGTCTTAATTAAAATCCAGTTGCACTGGTATAACTTAAATTCAGACTGGTTGCGGACACTAGACGCAGAGTCACAGACAGATACTTTTTTTTTATCGTGGTAAAATCATCAAATGAGTCCTCCCACCCCGGGCAGGTCAGAAGGGACTGTCAGACTTATACTGATTAAAGTCCACGGTGGCCTTCAATAGCCCTTTATGTTCCGGGGTCACGGTGATGGAAATAAATCCCGCGACCCAGGCAGGCTTTGGCCCTCTGTGAGTGGCCCCGTCATTTTGCTGACGCTCTTCGAGGCGCGCGTGGAACACGACGCGCCGTCGACCCGAGCATGGTCCATGGACAAACAGCGAGTTGCCCTTTACTCGCTGTCCGGATGCCCGCGCCTACGGTGGCCGGAGGTCTTCCACCGTAGCAGATGGATACTTAAGATATTTGATAAAACCGGTTCGGATAATCTATTCGGAATATCTATTTGATCGAAGGATTTGATTGTATTAATGTATTTTATAGAAATTCGAATTTTACAAAAGTTTCCGGATGCAAAACTGCCTCCATAATCCATGTTGTAATGGTTTAATTGAACCTTAACAGAAACATCTTCATCCTCACAGTCTGAATTCACTTACTGTTGGGTAAATGTATATATAATTCTTTATTTCCTTATACCAATCTATACGATCTGTTCTAGCCTCGTCCAAGTTTTTTTTTTATTACACCTAACAGCCTTTTGCGAGATATTGTTACAAAATGAGTAAACGACAACTTAAATTTGAATGTGTTTTACTCAATCACGTCAGAAGGGTTGAATGGATTTTGATGAAATTGGCATAGATGTGCGTATCTGGATTAACACGAACTATACTTTTTATACTAATAATCTCTTGGGACTAAGACTGATCTCCACGCGGCACTACCGCTCACAATAGCTAGTTAAAAATGCGAACCAAACGTTAAATAATAAAAAATGAACTAAAAATAAAATTAAATTTACATTTCTAAGTGTAACCAGAATCTAGTTAAAAATCTTTCACACATATCTGACTAAACAGCGCCATGTAAACATACCAGACGATTTTAAAACGTCAGTGAGAAACTTTACCAACTTGTGTTTAAATGAAATTCTGCGGACAGCGTTCGAGTGGAAGCTTGGAAAAATAATTAACTTTTTTGCTGACGACGTTTTTAAAACGTTGAGGTGTTGAAGAAAAATGTTTGGTTGAGAAAAGAAATTGTTATTTCGAAGTGAGAAATTGGTGGGTTTCGGCCTACCCTAACAGTTAAATATTTGTTTGTATGTCTGTAGGTGAATTCTGGTCCTTGTGAATTGTACTATTTCTTTTTAGTACAAGATATGCGCCCGCCTACTTCGTATGGTTGTCGCACTTGTGAACCAGTGGTACTATGTCGTAAAATGAAGTTTATTTATTGCCATTGTCATGGGCATATTCCAACTTCAGGATGCTATTGAGAAATTCCATGATATCTCTTTGCCCAAACTGCATAATTATAACAAATGCAAAAAACACCAAAAGAAGTCGAAAAGAAAAAAGACTTCTAAAGCTAACCTTTTTTATTTTGCCTACCAAAAACAAACGGTTGCATTATTACTGTGACTAAATCATTTGGGGGCAAAATTTTAACTCAACAAAAAAATGCCAAACTTTTATAATCAAGATTATCTTACCATCTTAATTTCGTCTTTGTGATTTGGCATATTTGAAGGACGTAATAAATGATAAGCCGTCAATCTCGTGACGTCACAAGATGGCCGCCACAATTAAGTCATGTCAAAGGTTTTTAATGCGCTTTGGAAACTTTCAGGCGGGGGAACAGTTTGTAAGTACAGAGAAAATTCCGTTGCGGGAACGACAACTGTTGTGGGCTTTATGAAATGTATTAAATAACCTTTTTTCTTTCCTTTTTAGAGATTTTTTTTTTCTAGAAAATATGTTCAGAACGAACTCAGTTTTAAGAAGTTGTCTTTGAAGAAGTTTAATTCTAAAAAATCTTGATGTGTACGTCTAGCGTCAGCATAATATTTTAACTATCTTTTTTTTTCTAAGTGGTAAAATAACCAAATGAGTGCTCCCACCCAGGGTAGCACGGAAAGGACTGTCAGACTTGTACGGTGCCTTCAATAGCCCTTTAAATTACGGGGCCACCGTTACCGGATAGTCCCGGGACCAATTTTAACTTTGTTGTGGCCACTTGTTGCCTGGATCCCGTGTTTTGCCGCCTAGTCATTAAAACAACAATCTTAGCATAAGTTTTCTTAAACTGTATTTTTACGACTATCTAGTTGCTATCAAAATTCTTGGTTCCACTTAAAAGCCAAAAAACAGAGACGACACCACGCATCACCACTGTGTCCCATCCAGGATGAGTGCGCGCCTAGAGCACGCTACAGAGCTGTAAAACCACTGAATGAACATAGGTGCGCGCACTCATCCTAGATGGGACACAGAGCACATAGCGCGAGAGTTGAATGCAGTCGGGGTCTGAGGTGAAGAGCCCCCCGCTACCCGCACGCCCCACCTCACGCGCCTGCAGTGTAGTACTTTGCCATCCTTGTCAACAGCACTACCGCATTCCTAAGCTCTGCATTCAACTCGCGCGCTTAGTGTAGTAATAATAGCTCAATGCAAAAAACTTCCATCTTTGCCTCACCCAGTTTTAACAATTCAGTTCTCGTCCTTCGGGAATGTTCGTTTTTCCGAATTATCCCGAACTCCGGTCGTATTACGGTAGATTTTTATTCTTTTAAACTAGATTTTAATTCACCGTTCGAAGCGTGAATAACAAATTGAAATCCGACAATTTAAACACGGTTTTAAATTCGCGTCCATTGTGGGTAGAATTAAAATAATAGGTAGTCTCTAGAGACTGGTTTGTTTTAATTAATATTTGTATAAAATTTTGTAATAATGTGTGTTATTAAAATAATTATGCTTTGTTACAGTAGAAATTAGTTTTTGCTCGCGTTAGTTTAGAATTTAACAGTCAAATCGGTGATCCCTGGCGACTTACCAGAACCACTTATAAGAACTTTCAGGATGATCGGTTTTAGTATTTAAAGCTTGAACAAACAAAATTACTTTCGCTGTATTATTATTGAGGATATTTTTTTTTTTAGCGTGGTAAAATCATCAAATGAGTCCTCCAACCCCGGGCAGGGCGGGAGGGACTGTCAGACTTGTACTGACTAAAATCCACGGTGTCCTTCAGTAGCCCTTTATGTTCCGGGGTCACGGTAATAGAAATAAGTCCCGCGACCCCGGCAGGCTTTGGCCCTCTGAGAGGGGGCCCCAATTATTTAGGATATGGGTAAACTTTTACCTGAGGAATAAAAATAGCGCTTTGACATATTTTCTATAGATAAACTGTCAAACTGTCATTTTTATTCCTGGGATAAAAGTTATCTGATTATTGAAAAACCAGCCCTAAAAGGAAAATATGGGAATTGTTACTAAACATTTAAAATGACATTAAAATTTAAAACTAAGCTAAAAAAAAAAGACGCAACACATTGGCTGGAAAAAGAACACAAACATACGAAATTCAAATGACGGGCCCCCTCAGAGGGCCAAAGCCTGCCGGGGTCGCGGGACTCATTCCATCACCGTGACCCCGGGACATAAAGGGGCTATTGAAGGACACCGTGGATTTTAGTCAGTACAAGTCTAACAGTCCATCCCGCCCTGTCCGGGTGGGAAGACTCATTTGATGATTTTACCACGTAAAAAAAAACATACGAAATTCAAACTCAATTTAGAAACTAATACATATAAAGAATGTTCCATGTTCGAAACATCAAGGCATAGACTAAACCTTTAATAGCTAGTGTAGTGCTCACCACATAAAACCTAACGACATCGAGTCTGTCGTTGTATTTTTCTTTTCATAAAAGGGTAATTCCATTTTTCCAACATAATCGAGTTTTCTTTCTAAGAAGCGGCGGTTAAAATAAAAAATAAGAAACCATTTCTCCCTTCACATCATATTATGGACTAGTGCTTCTTAAGGATTTTATTTTACAGTAAATTATAATTTTATATTTTATGAAGCAATTTCCTGTTTCCTGGCATTTTTAATGCTGTTTATTTCCTTTGAAATTATTAGATCATTTTGAAGATTGAAGGAACTGGAGCTTGTTGAGCTGCTGTGTCAAAGACCTGATAAATAGAAAGCTAAGATACAGTCAGATCTCGGGACTCGAACCTGCGTCTTTTGAATGACGACTAAATATCAAAACTTACATTTTTTTATGTTTGCCAGTAATCACGACCAAACCCGGTTATTAGTTTATAACACTACACTATTGTTATTTTAAGATCATAAGACATCTCGTTTCTGCCGGAGCCTGGGTTTCTTTTGAGCACCCTCCTTTCCTTGTATCAGTGACAGTTGCACTTTTCATTTTACTGACTGGAATTAATAATCATACTTTAGTCCTTTTCTGAAAGACTATTCAGTTTCAAGGACTAGTCAATGAACAAGCTAAACCCCCGTTGTCGGCCATTTAAAGTTCAATAACCTCAACATCGTAAAAACTTGTGTCTGGCATACCCCAGTTAAATTTTACGGGTCTTTTTAATGTTTCAAGTTCAGATATAAAATTGTGAATGTATTACGGTGATATTAGTTAAAATTTACAAGCTGGGTTGTGTTTTCTAACTAATATTATAAATGCATAACTTTGTGAGGAATGGATGAAAGAAAGAAAGAAAAAACGTTTATTAACACAGGCCACAAGTGCACACAGTATACCAAAAAAATAAAAATAATCTAAGCCAAAAAAAATTAAAAAGCATGATGGATGGACATGGATGGATGTTTGTTACTCTTTCACACAAAAACTACTGAGCGGATTGGGATAAAATTTGGTATGCTTATAGTTTATACCCTGAAATAACATATAGAATAATTTTTATCCCGGTAATCGTTCCCTTAGGATAATTACCAAACTTCACGTTAGCAACAGATTTTTATGTGCTTGAGTTTGCTCCTCCTCTTCCTTTTTTTTTTCTATCTGAATCTTTACTTTCCGTTTCATTTGAAAACTTTTTGTTTTAATTTCAGAATCCTCCCAAGCACTGATGCATAAAGAAGTTTGTTAAACTATGGTATTTTTGAACAAGATTTTTAGCAATGATTCTTAGGCTTGTTTTATCAAAATCAGTCAAACCGTTTCAAATATTTTGCTTTGGTTATGCGTTTTACGTTTTACTAACTTTTTGTGAGAAATAGAGTCGAAACTTCGTAACTGGCCTGTTGGTCTAGTGGTTAGTGACCCTGACAGCTATGCCGGAGGTCGTGGGTTCGATTCCCACCCAGGACAAATGTTTGTGTGATGAGCACGATCATTTGTTCTGTGTCTGGGTGTAATTTATCTATAATGTGTATGTATTTATAAATATATAAGTATGTTTATCAGTTGTCTAGCACCCATAACACAAGCTCTGCTTAGCTTGGGACTAGATGGCGTTGTGTGATAGTTGTGGAATATTATATTATTATAATATACTTGTTTTATCAAAATCAGTTAAGCCGTTTCAAATATTTTGCTTTTGTTATGAGTAAAGACTGTTTTACTAACTTTTTGTGAGAAATAGAGTCGAAACTTCCTAACTACTTCTAAATATTGTATTTTATCCAATAACCTGTAATGAACGTATCAACCACTTTACAAATGAGTCGCTCGCAGTCACCGACAACCTGGTGAGCTGTTTCATTAATTATTATTTAACGTAATTAATTCTCGACAAATGGCTGCATGTTGATAGTTTAATATACGAAAGATTCATCACTTTGTTTTAAACCCTTATGATTATAACTTACTTGGTAATATTAATGACAGACTAAACTATTTTTATGATTTTATCCCTTTATTTTCTTGTTTATTATTGTGAAACACATTGCAGGCGACGCGAGCTAGGTAATTTGTATAAATAATAGTCCCAGAAAAATCTAAATTTCAAATGTCACGGAACTATTTTTAAAGTGCACCGTGGCCCTGGAACAGAAAGAGCATGTTACGGAACAGGAAGGTTTTTAACTAGTAAGAGTCTGACAGTTCCTCCTACTGTATCCACGAAGACACATATAGTTTCTTTTACACCCCAAAAACAAAAAAAATAGTGCTTCAAAATCATACGCATGCAGTCATCAATCCCTTGATTTTCTATATGTTCAACAACCTTTACTTTTTTATGTGTTAATAATGCGGCCTACACACTACTGCTCACTTTATTTAGGGGATTATCGGATAACCGTGGCCACAGAACGTGAACGGGCTATTGAAGGACACAATGGATTTTAGTCAGTACAAGTCTGACAGTCCCTTCCGTCCTGCCCTGTGTGAAGGACTTATTTGATAATTAGCGAGCTCAGGACTAAGTAAATGATTTTACCATCACAAAATAACTATTAGAATACATTAGTTATAGATGATTCAGATGCCAGACCAACTACCAGGAGAACAGAACCACGAAGAGTTCCTTGCTTAAGTTTTAAAATAGAAAGCGCAATTCAGCCGCTGCCGCGCTGAAGTTAGCGGGGAGTTTTCGCAAGCTGACGCGGACGTTCAAACGTTCTAGCGTTGAGTTTTATATTAAAGCGCTGGTTTTGCTTCTCTATTTGAACGTTAAATGTAAGAGGTTAATTTGTCAGAGTGAGAAGAGAATTTAAATATATTTTTTTAGATATTAATTTTATTTATTTTAATACATTACAAGAAATAGCGGCCATGTTGACTCAAAATAGCCCAACCCTCTGTTTCCTTGAGTATTTTTAAAAGGACGATAAATAAATGTATGTGGGTGCTAAGAATTATACAATTATTTATGAAAATACATCTTACTTCATTTGATAAATCTGCTGACAAAACGTTTCCAATGGTCGGGGGGTCCCAATGAAGTTATAATCATAATGGCCGCCGCAAAGGATAAGTTAAAAGAAATACTCACCATCGAAAGAAATATTCACTAAAGTTATGATTTAGCATGATGAAATAGGATGCCATACTTTTATTTTCTATCATTATGCCAAAAAGGAACATGTCGCAAAGAGCAATTAAAGCTGACCTTCGTCCGCGCGGCTGGACAGAGATAGCAATACAAAATGTATTGGCGTTGCACCACGCGGATGATTTTTTTATTTTTTATTTTATTTATTTAAAAAAAAAAAAACACACACACTATCTTTACAGGCATACCCAATACAATAGTGGTTTGCAAACACACACAAGATAATTTAAAAATAACTTACGACTAATACTATTAAAAACTCTTAACATTAAACATAACTTGTAAAACCAAACAACACACAAAAATAAAAAGAAAAATTAAATATATGAAACATAATTCAATAAAACTCTTGCGAATTCGCTCAAGTTACACGAAAATATGTCTATCCTCTCATGCACTTCATTTAGAACACGTAATGTGCGAGTGAGGGGCGTTTTTGACAACAGGTTGGTTCTGGCAACAGGCACGGCCAGCAGTGGCGGTCGCCGCCGCCTCCATACATACCGGTCCGGCACACACAGCTTCAGGTGTCGCAGCACTCCCGGGTTATGTGCAACTCCACGCAGGAGCTTTAGCACATACGTCGCGAGTGTAAACTCCCTTCGTACTCTGAGTTCATTGTACCCAACCATACCCAGTACAAACAGTGTAGGGTACATCAGTGGGTAAAATGGGTAAACTCCATAAAGTTTGAAATACAAGTGTCTTGTAAATTTATTCTGTACTCGCTCCAGCATGACACTGTATTTCACTTCATGAGGAGCCCAAATCACCGCACTGTGTTCTAAGTGACTTCTCACCAACGCGTCGTAGAGCACCTTAAGCGTGGTCAGGTTCGTGAATCCCTGCGACTGTCTCAGTACGAAACCTAGGTTTCTGTACGCCTTCTTGCAAATGTTCACGATGTGTTTTCGGAAAGTAAGATCCGGTGTAAGCAGAACTCCTAAGTCTCGCACCTGAGATACTCGCTGCACCTGCTGATCACCTTAGTGATATTTACTTTCATATAAGTAAGCGAAATTTCATATTACGTCACAAAATATCTCTTTATTTATAATAACCAACTTGAATTTACAGCTTAAAAACCACACATACAAGTTATTGCTACAAAGCCTATACGAAAAAATTTCCCTTACAAACATAGAAATGCAAAGATTTTCACAAAACTTAAGTCCTAAGCTCACAAAGTTAGGTGCTCATTAAAGGCAGAGTTGCCGATAATGAGCCCTACTAATAAGAGCGCCGTCCAAATATTAATTAGTAGCTTTTGTCGAGACTTGCCTTCTAAAGACTCCGGAAAAGCAGCATTTTCAGAAAATGGGAGGAAATGGTGTTCGGATTCTTGTCTATAAGATGTTCGGATACGCTGCATTAATATTATTCTATGTCCACTGTTATTTTGTTCTGTCTTTGTAAATGACTTTGCGAATTGATTTTTATTATTGCTGTATTAGATTTTGACCTTTAGATAAACATACATATGTGACATAGTCGTGTAGATATTAGTGTTCAAGCAGAGCCTCAAAATTTGTATAAATCTTACATTTCTATTTAAAAATACTGCCTTAAATAAAGAACAATTTATTAAAAATATCGAAAGCTGGAGATGTCTACAAGTGTTATCTGTTACCTGAAAAAAAAGAGGTATTGACACCTGTCTCCTCACAAAAAAAAAATAGGAGTGTGTAATAGCTTAGCTCTCTAGCTCATGTGACATTTCAGCGGGTTTCCAATGTTCAGTAATTCAAAACTGAAGAATTTAAAGGCATTAATCATTCATTTTGGAAATTATGATCTTAGTTGCCTTATTTTTTGAGTACCTGACATTCCTGGAATAAATTAGATTCCTAAATATACTCAAACACCACTTTTTAAAGTGTCATTCGTTCATAACAACTGCCAAGGGGCTCATAGTACACATATACGTTACGACGACGTAACATGCAACTGCATGGCAACGTAACGTGGAAATCCACGTCACGGTGCCATAGATTTTACGTCACGATGACGTGTCGTCAACAACTATATAACAAACAACAAGAAGCCTAAACAAATAAGCTGAGTGTTATTGAATCGGGCGTCTGGAGATGAATACAAAATATCTGAACATTGTCGTTGAAAGTCAAGAGGATGACAGGCCAATAAGGGTTAAGGGCACTATCATAGGGTATGAAGTGCGATTCGATGCGATGTTTAGTGACGCTCTTACCCACTTGGTGGGCAGACGATCTAATGAAGACCACAGGATCACGCTGGATACAGGTCGCTTCCAACCGGTCCTAAAGGGTCAAAAGGGGAGGCCTATGTGCAGTGAACGTCTTACAGCTGATATGATGATAATGAAAACATGTATAGAGACGGTATTTTGTTAACTCGCAGTACGAGTATAATCATGAACCAAAATCGTGATCGTAATTCATCGAAATCAGTTGAGCCGTTTTTGATAGCGTTAATCGAAAGATGTACAAATACTGTTCGTAAATAATGTAGGAGCGTGATGTATCAAGGTAAAAAGCTTTTTTCCGTGGCTTTATTTCCATAGTAATACTGCATGCCCGTTGCAATAACTCGGAACGTCCATCAATCAATCCAGTGAGATGGATGGGTAGGCATCTATCACTACTAGGTAAGCCATTTTTTTCAGGTACAAGGTATTTTGATTTCTGTAAAGAGCTTTTGGAAAATGGAAGTTTGTTTTTACTGAGTTTATTAGACTTGTTACTGATTTTACTTATGTTTTAAATTAAAAGAAATAGTAGCTCTTCGGTATTTCGATTTCGATGAGTACTATTTCTTATATGTTTGCAAAAATAGATTGGATACTGTTCTCAACAAAGTGTCATATATGTCATCTTATTTACCTACAGCTATCTAAATCAGGTAGTGTACTTTCTAAGTCCGTGAACGAATACACACATTGCATACATTTGGATGCGAACGTCAATATTGCGGACAAATAATACAACCACGACTGATATTTATAATAATACTAGCGGCCCGTCCCGGCTTCGCACGTGTGGACGCGCGAGTTATGAGCTTAGCAACACATTGTGCGATCCATTTTTAAATTATAGAGGTAAATAGATATAAGATTTACTAATACACGTTTGGTAACGTCATTATTCTATTGGACTACAATACTGTGTATGATATTCCTTTTTTTTTGCAATAAAATAATGATGCAATATGTTCACAATAATTCATTCTAAAAAAACTACAATATATAAATTACATCTTCCGAGGAGGTTTTTCATTTAACAACTGGGGCCTTACCACAAGCTCCTGTTTTGGCTGTGCGAAAGAGATGTCGCTAGATGACTTGTATAGCTCTGTCGCTTTCCCACAGCCGAAACAGGATCACGTTAAGAGCTCGTAGTGAGGCCTCTGAGTTTTAAAAAAGGTTAAAAAATAAATCCAGTATCCCATAATGTTCGCACCTTTTGTGGTTACGGTACCTGGGTGCTGATTGATTGTCATTTTGTCTTTCCGCTCCACGCAATTTTGTTTTGATCGTAGCGTTGATTATTCTCTTCCTTCATTTCTTTCTATATTTTCTTTACTAATATTGGTTGATTCTGATTTTCCATCTATTATTATTCATTTATTCTTGGAGTTACATTAGAAATGGTAAAAATTCGAACGATCAAAATTAAATTTTGTTTTACAGTATGAACGGCCGTTAAAATTGCATTTTTTTTTCTTTTACGTAGGTATGTAGAAGTGAAGTGCAACTAGTTATTGTAGTGGGTTCAGTTATTGATGTGAGTCCAGTTATTGAAGTGGCGGGCACGCCGCAATAGCGGCGGTAAGACCCCTCTTTGAGGAGAGGTTGGAGAGACGTCACGGCGTCCTTACCTACCGCATGATGCAGGTCCTCACCGGACACGGAAGTTTCGGGAGGTACCTGTGTCTGATGCGAAAGGAGGAAACGCCTGGGTGTTGCCACTGTGAAGATCGCCCGGAGGACACAGTAGAGCATACGGTGCAAGACTGCCCAGCTTGGGCAGGGCACCGACGTGTCCTCACGGCGGCGATAGGCGGAGAACTCTCGCGCCCGGCATTGGTTTCGGCCATGCTGCGGGGCGAGACGGAGTGGGAAGCGGTCGCCACCTTCTGCGAGGCACTAATGCTCGCGAAGGAGATGGCGGGCCGCGAGAGAGAGAGGACAGCGTCCTCCCTCCGCCCCAACCGCAGTGGTACACGCCCACGGCGTCGGACGTCAGCAGACGATCTCCGGCCACCGTAGGCGCGGGCATGCGGACAGCGAGTAAAGGGCAACTCGTTGTCCGACCATGGACCATGCCCGGGGAGGTCTCATTTGATGATTTTACCACGTAAAAAAAAAAAAAAAGTTATTGAAGTGGGTCCAGTTATGGAAATGGTTTCAGTTATTAAAGTGGGTCCACCAGTTTTGTCACTCCCACGCTTTAATGAACCAAACTACGGCTCACGATATATCTTCCATTAGGTACCTCATAGACCACATCTTTATTGTGGCGATATTTTGACTTCATCATCAAGAATCCTCCCGCCTCGTGTGGAGCAGAAACAACTTTCGGACTTTTATTGACTTAAAGTCCATCCTGTTCTTTCCAGAAAAAGTCCTTTACAGACCGTCCTGCGACCCCGGCTGGTCACTAGACCGCCCCCTTATTTTACAACCACACAACCTCCTTTCTCGATACTCTTAACTCAAAACTTTTAAGTTTGGAACTATAAGTACAATCGAGAACTACTCCAAGAGTGCCCCACCTGTGCTAGTACTGGTTGTTACTTCTGAATCTTGTTAAACAAAAAGGAATGTGTGAACTTTAGGATTTCTTTTAAATTGAGTGCTGTGTTCTTTGGGTCTAGTTTTGGATAAGTTTTAAGTAGTGTGATGGGTCATTTAGGTGCTGTTATTTTTGTTGTGTTGAAATACACTATAGGTACACGTTATTAATGCTAAACATGTTCATTACAAATTATGTGACTGCTAACTGTTACAACTCAAAAATTATGCAATGGGAAAATTATAATCCTAGTGTATGTATTAATCCAAATTATAACCTATTTTGTGTATTTGTAAATTTCATCTGAGTGGATTCAGCAGTTTTTGCGTGAAAGAGTAACAAAGTTTTTTTATATGCCATCCAAACAAAGTTTCCCGTTTTTTGGCTGGCCTGTTGGTCTAGTGGTTGGTGACCCTGACTGCTATGTCGGGGGTCGTGGGTTCGATTCCCACTCAGGACAAATGTTTGCGTAATGAGCATGATCATTTGTTCTGTGTCTGGGTGTAATTTATCTATAATATGTATGTATTTAGAAATATATAAGTATGTTTATCAGTTGTCTAGTACCCATAACACAAGCTCTGCTAGCTTGGGACTAGATGGCGTTGTGGAATATTATATTATTATTATTATTATAAATTAGTGAAAATCAATGACCAATGAATTGATAGGCTGCATCTTATCGCGTCGCTTTCACTACACCCAAACCACCCCAACACAGATCCAACAACAGATTTATATTACTGTTTGGCATCGGTCCAGCGAGTAGCAACAAGTTAGTGTATTTTAATGCCTACATGAACGCTAAACGGCTCTTAAACACTGCCACAATTACTTTACACGCTCGTTATGTCCGCCTAGTACTTCAGTTTTGATCGGTTATGCAAATTGGAACTTTTTTAAACTTGTATGATCCCACCAGAGACACAACATCGTTTGGTTGGTCTATAAATGGTGCATGAGGAATTTGACACCTTACTACAACGACGATATATTACTAGACTCCGCATGCACGATCTAAGGAACAATAGTAGATTATTAACCAAGGGGATAAAGCAGGGTCTTCTGTCGCGGGTGGCGAATTAAATCGCGAGCGTAACGAAGGACTCGAGGTTTACTCCCGAGCGTAGCGAGGGTGTTAAAAACTTAAATCACGAGCGAAGCGAGGGATTTAAGACGAGTCCTGAGTGTAGCGAGGGATTTAAGTTCACCCAAGACTAAGACAGCTTTATCACCGAGGAAAATACTCTACTTTTCGTACCATTTGCGAAAAAAATAACACAGTAATAATATGAGATACGCATTTTAAACATTAATATTTAACATTAAATTATTTATAAAAATAGTAAAAATAAACTCAACGTTTATGTATTTGAAGAATACAAAAACGCTGCAAATTAAAAAAGCAAAGGCATCAAGCTTATACGGCCTCGTCGGTTTTCGTAATTTTATTTAACTAGATGAAAATCCGGCTTCGCTCGGGTGAAACGTGTGTCCCAAATACTACACATCAAGGTACTAAATGTAGGTGTCACGGTAAGTCATAGGCTGAAAATACAGAAAGAAAAAAAAAACTCAACATGATAACCGATGTCAATAATGGCGGCTGCGATCTGTCTGGTCAGAAAATCATTAGAAATTTACAAAATACTCGACAATCCGAATTTTGCGGATATATGTTGTCGACTCGAAATCTTTATTTTTTAATGTTTTATTATTCTGGTTAGCTTTCGATCGAGTCTACCGTAATCTAAGTATTCCAAATTTAAATCACATTCTCTCCCTAGAGAGAGAATGAAATTCAGTACAACATTCTTTCCCTGTTTTTCACAGATTAAAAATGACTATTGTTATGTTCGCTTTTTGTGGCATAGAATGTCACTTTTTTGAGCAAGTGGTACGAAAAAACTATTCTGTCAACTCGCTGAGGTACTACGTAAGCGAGGGGGACGGGGTACTGCGTTGTGATTGGCTAACTCAAGATCTGTTCTGTCTCAAGGTATGTTTAGGGCTCACAGAAGTGGTCGAAATAAGACGGATATAACTTTTTTGTCTAATGTGTTGACAGACATCGGTCGCCTGTTATTAGGAGTCTAGTAATATATCGTCGTTGCCTTACTATGTAAGCAAACCCTTTTAGTGAGGTATTCCACACTGGGCACCTGTCACCTGCGTAAAATGTTGACAGGGCCCGTATGTGGAAGTAAAGGTGACATAACTCAGGGGCCATTACAACGGGTGCCCAAATTGAAATACTTCCTTTTAGTTCCGGGTTTATTACTGGCATAAATCGAGTTAATCACAATAGTTTTAAAATATTCAAAAATGATATATTTTAGAAAGACGTCTGACTTGAGTGCATCAAAAGCAGCTGGTTAATTCAGATATTCCTTAACGTTACCATCTTTAGACAATCCCACGACAATTACAACCCTTTAACATAATTTTAAACAAGAAAATAAACATCAATTTACTACACAACAATTTGCATTCCCTTTCTTATTGCTAAACAGTATTTCCTCCCCATTTTCCCACGATCGTTCCGAAGACATTACAAGCATAATCCTACCTTATTCAATATTTAAATGAAGTATGATAAAATACAGAAAGGTTTTAATATCCGAACAGGTGCACCTGGCCACAGAATAGGTGGTTCCAGAAGGTTAACTCTCGAGGGAAAACACGCACACATAGTCACACCCAGTGTAAAATGGATGCAACTGCATTTTGATAAACATTAAGGTCAACCCAACGACGATATATTACTAGACTCCTAATAACAGGCGACCGATGTCTATCAACACATTAGGCAAAAAAATCTTATGTTCGTCTTATTTCGACCACTCCTGTGAGCCGTAAACATACCTTGAGACAGAAAAGACCTTGAGTTAGCCAATCACAACGCAGTACCCCGAAAAAGGTACATATGCGGAATTAATGCCTGAGGCATTCTCTACCAGTCAAGCCAGGGTGGGGTGGTAGAGAGATAACATGGCAGGTGCACAAAAACATAATAATTACAAATATTGTCCTAAAATTTAAGGGTCGTGGGGATGACGGTTTCCTCTCGACATTTTCTACTGTATTACTATTGACTTACAACTCTGAAGCCAGATCCATTGGCCGTAACTTAGTCTCCAATCTACACCACGCTGCATTCGCAACTGGCATTACTCTCTATGTGCATTTGGGTTTATTTTCGTTTGTCAGATGAAAACAACCTTCTGTATCTTTTTATTCAATGACCCAAGTATTATTAAAAGTGCCGGAGAAGCAATATTGTGCTCTAAAGGTATCTTTAATATCTCTCTAGTCAGTTGAAGATATCACTCTGGGAAAGAATTTTAGCTTGAGCGATATTTTTATTTCAATTAAGACTAAGGATTTGGTTGCTTTTGTTTTTTCTTTGGAAAATGGTTTATTGTGAATGAAGGTGTTCTTTTTCTGATGTATTTATAAACACCTTTGTATATACGGAGGTAGATTTTGGAGTGGGTGGGATCTACCTCCTACAGTGCTACTTATACCAACGACGATATATTACTAGACTCCTAATAACAGGCTACCGATGTCTGTTAACATATTAGGCAAAAAAGTCTTATATCCGTCTTATTTCCACCACTCTTGTGAGCCGTCAACATATCTTGAGACAGAACAGACCTTGAGTTAGCCAATCACAACGCAGTACTCCGTCCCCCTCGCTTACGTAGTACCTCAGCGAGTTGACAGAATAGTGTTTGTTCCTTAGATCGTGCATGCGGAGTCTAGTAATATATCGTCGTTGACTTATACACTGGTAAGCGAGCGCCGGTCGGCTTTTATACTATTTACATTGTAATATAAATAATGTACATATTATACTGTTACCTAGTTTTGTTTGAGATTCATCTTGCAAAAGGATGTAAGCTTGAGCTCCGGCTCGATAGGTACATGGCGGGTGTTGGATAAGTATTTTGTAACCAATTTATCCAGAAATACTTATGCATACTGTGTCGAAAAATCTGTACGATGTTAATATATTGAATGAATTAATGATATCCAAAAACCATAACTCAACATCTGTTGGAATCGGGACCCAACCACTGGATTGAGTTACATAACCCTCAGGTCATCTCGACAGAACGCCACTACATTCCTAGATTGGTACGTGAAGCGATTGAAATCGCAAAATTTGGGTTTCAACTGTCGAGGGCCTGGAACCCAGTGGTTCAATTATGTAAACATCGCAAAAGCACGGTAACTAGTTCGCGAGCGGATACAGTGAGTATTGTGTGTCGGGAACAAAATCGTGTAGTGAGTGAGACGAGTGGCAATAACATTGGTGTCGAACGCAAAAAACGAACGAGAAGGAGGGTAGACCGATTTGTCTGCTCATAAACATCCACCCGCAATATCTTAAGTTCATCCGTGATCATGGCGCTTGCAACAGTGCCGATATATCGGAAACTCAAAACAAATAATAAACATGGTAAATATCCCGTTTCAAAACTAAATAATAATATATTGAATATCAAAAGACAAAACAGAACTCTTACTCTATCTATAAGGTTCAGGAGGTATTCCACTTAGGGCACCTACTGACGATGGCAACTGAGCTACTGGTACCTTATCTATTCGACATAAGGCTCCTGTCAACATTTTTCGTAGGTAGCAGATGCCCTATGTGGAATATCTGAGGTCTCTCTGTCCGTCAACGCAATGAATTCCATTTTTAAATACCTATTTCCTTAGTTACTGATGTATACCAACAACATATCGAACAGCAAAAATGCCAGCTACGTAAATAGCTGAGCAAAAATGTATCATTTAAATTAAGTATATGAGCATACCCTATTATCTGTAACATATCGGAATTCATGGCGGGTATAATATGAACGAGGATTTTAATATCTCTCTTCGAAAATATTCAAAGGGTGAATTTTTGTTATAATGAAGTTATTATTTTGTATTAAGCAGTATATATATATAAATAAAATAAGGTCTGTAGTCATTTAACTGTTATTTACAAATGTGATTTTTTAAGTTAAAATGATTTTAAATAAGTGATCACGATTCCAAAGCGTTGTCAAGGCACAAAGGCTTTTAATAACCATAAGCATTACTATTTGCCTACGTGTTTTACTTTTAAGTAAAACATGTTAATTTTGGATTATTTTATTTATTAATATAATAATTTGCTGCATCATTTGCTGCATCTTTAGGATACGGAGACATGTAGAAAAAAACCGTAAACAAATGCCCCTTTAATTTCAGGTCACCACTGCATGCTCATTATAAAAATTAAGAAACACCTTCATCGTGCAAAAAAACGTTAAAAAATAAAAGACATCAGTCTGTCCATACAATATTTCCATAAATACAAATATTACAAAAACCAGTTCCCAAAAACATCAGCTTTTGAAACTGAAAGCTGTTCCTTATTTTAGAAGAAGTAGCAGAACAATAGTATCAGATATCTATTTAAAATATACCTACCAACAATTTAACAACGCATTTCAATTCTGACCACAAACCAGAGGCCTCACTACGAGCTGTTAACGTGATCCTGTTTTGGCTGTGGGAAAGCAACAGAGCTATACAAGTCATCTAGCGCCATCTCTTTCGCACAGCCAAAACAGGAGCTTGTGGTAAGGCCCCAGGGTTATATCGGCATAACCCTTGCGGTCCAATAACCCTGTAGGTATTCTTGTCACGTGGGAGTGACGTCACTAATGAACCCCCCAGCTTTTTAATAGCACCCTTCAGCGTGTGAAAAATAAGTTTTTCAGATAATGGACGTACAAAGTTTTACAGGCAGGAGTTTTAATACTGGCGGGTAGAACGTGAGCTTTAACTTTCAGCTGATTTTCAGGAACATGTTTTCCTGTACGTGGTTTTCTGGGAAATTATTTTATGAAATTTTCCTTTTATTTGTGTTTTTGGGTAATTTTTAAAACATTTAGATTCATTATAGCAGGGTTGTGAACACGTCATGTGCGCGGGGTTGTGGACGCCAAGTAATGGGTAGGTCACTCGCTGTCTGGGGAACTATCACGAGAGTGATTGCACTGGGGGAAAGAGACAGAGCTCTACAAGTTACCTAGCGCCATCTCGTTTCCGCAGGGGAACTGGAAGACGTCATGGTAAGCCACTTGATCAAGGAACAGGATCCAGTCGACGACGGCGGCGCGGCGCGTCATTTTTCACCGCGCTTTTCAAGGAGCCTCAGCAAATTGACGAGCCCTCATAAGGCTAAATGCCTGCCAAATAGGGAGGAAGAAGTCACGAGCGGAGTGCTTTGGTTGTATCGATAAAAAAAATACATGTGGCACTCCCGAAACAGCCGCGATGAAGCTATTGATAACAATATGTTATATTTTAAAAGAAAAAAATCGCCTACCGCGTATATTTAACGAGTTTGTAGCTGGCCGTTTAGAATCAGTAAGAAATAGTTATTTGTTATACAAGAGTGCAAAGTTGATTTTTAACCGCGTGCTCATGTTTGATGACCGAGCAAGCGAATGATTCTAAATTTGAATCACGAGTGCAACGAGTGATTCAAAAATTAGAATCATGAGTGATAGCGAGGGAATCAAAAGAGCACAAGGTGAAAAATCTTTGCACTCGAGTGCAACACGTAACTTTTCATCCCACCTCAGCGAGGAAATTACTAAATGCAAAAACAAAAAAAAAACAGATGTATAGTCGTAAACACAAGATAGGCTTTTATTTCAATTTAGGTATTAACTAAGACATTAAAGAACAAAATAATTTTTAAATTAAAACAAATAATACTTAGGTAGTATGTAGTTGAAAACTACTACCTAAGTATTATTAAGTTACTTATTTTTATCTTGGTTTGTCATAACATAACAATAAGACATGAAATGAAAACCGCACAAAGCAAATAAAAAAGGTATAATATCAAAGTACTGAGCCAAGAATGTTCCGGGTCTGAGATTTTAACAAAATAATTGTAGATTACGCTCCAAGGGAGGCGTATTGAATTCCGAAGCGATACTGAGGATTCTGGGGGTGAACCTCCGTCCGTAGCGTAGCGAGGAGGTTCAAGTGTTAATACCCGAAATAAACGAGGGAATAAAGTTAAAAATCCTTTGTGAAGCAAGGGATTCAAGTTCAAGTTAGCCCAAAGCAACGCAGCCTTACACCTGAGGAGCGCACTCTGCTTTCCCACGTAAGGCGAGGAAACAAATTAAATTTTAAAAATAGAATTTGTTTCCTCGACAACCTTCGAACGTCAAGTGGACACCACAGCAAGCGATCAGCTGTTGCGGTCATCGGCCGCCATTACTGCTGCTACTCTTTTGTTCATACGATGTTCTAAATTCAAATTTACTTTATTCACTAGAGGATAAAAACAGCTTTTACTCACTTGAGGATAAAAACGGCTTTTACGCTCAGATATCGAAGAGCAAAAGTACCCTTTCCGAGATGGGGGGATGAAAAAGTAAATTGTCTTAATGACGGATATTTTTATAATTGCCGAAGTCTCCCGAAGGTATTTTCGTTAGGTTTTGAGAATTTCTTGATTCGATAGCCGCGCCGCGCCGCGATCGGAACCCGAGATAAAAGCTATGTAATAACTTAAAACTATCATAATTATTCATTATGTAAACAAGGCAGGTTTCATGTAAAAATCCATGTGAAATGTTGGTTGCATGTAATATGGCGGGAAAAAGGTTCGACAATAAAAACTGATTGCAATCGATGTCGGATATTCTACGTGATATGGAAACAAACGATGCTATGTATTATTTGTTTACCTACCATAAATTACAATACTTATTTAAAGCCTTAAAAAACTATCGTCATCTACTGTACAAAATCGAGAAACCTTAAAAATAAAATAATAATAGTATGTTTGTTTTGTCTCCTTACATTTGAAGAGGTAGGATATCTTTTTTACTTATACTGTGACTCCGGTACTCAAAAGGCTACCAAAGGACACCGTGGATTTTAGTCAGTATCTACAAGTCTGACAGTCCCTCCAGCCCTGCCCGGGTTAGGACGACTCATTTGATGATCTTACCGTGAAAAAAAAAACAAAAGGGTATCTTTAGTCCGTTATGACTTTCAGTACTGATTTTCAGTTTGCCACTTGTCATTCAACAACATGGTTGGCGCAGTGGCTGAGTGTTGCGGGTTCGAACCCCGCATGGAAGAAAACTTTGAATTTTCTGCAAGAAGTAGTTCCAGGTCTGAGTTTCTATGATTGTAAACGCACCCACGATACAGGGATAATTCCTAGCGTCGGGCAAAGTATTAAATAAAATCCAAATGAACATAATTATTGACTCCGCGCCCATCAACTACATTTCAGTTATTTCAAACTACGCCATAATAATAAATCAGACGAAACGAAATAACTTCATTACGGCAACACGGATACGACATTAACAGAACACGTTATCACAAACTGACATTAAACCAATATGGCGTCGATTTATCTCGACAATTTCATTTTGTGCCCTATCCCAGAGGGATCTGTTATAATTTCGTTATGGACACAGTATAAATTATTTAATGGTAATGCCATTTTGTTGTTATTAGGTCGTGCGCATATTTTAATTTGGACGAGTTGGTGGTAGGTACCTGTTTCACGAAATTTATTTTGTGATTTTATTTTATTACAGATAGCTTATATTATTAGCATTGCCTACTTTATGCTTCATCATCATCAGCCGGAAGACGTCCACTGCTGAACATAGGCCTCCCCCTTAGACCGCCACGCGGAACGACAATTCGCCACTTGCATCCATCGGTACTTACTACTTACATCGGTGCTTTATGTTTGATGTTTCGCAATTATCTAGTAATTTCCAGACTAAAAGAATCTCGATCAAACAGATCTAGACTATTAATTATCTTGTTTACCTAATAAATTCGTTCTGTATTTTTTACATTAAATAGCTAACAAAATAGTCAATAACTCCCTCATTTATATTAGTAGTAGAAGTGAAAAGTGTGTCAATTAGACAAAAAATTACATAGTCACAAACTCTCGCATTTATACTAGTAGTAGAAGTGAAAAGTGTGTGTCAATCACACAAAAATTTAAATAGTCACAGACTCTCGTATTTATACTAGTAGTAGAAGTGAAAAGCGTGTGTCAATTAGACAAAAATTTACATAGTTAGAAACTCACGCATTTATACTAGTAGTAGAAGTGAAAAGTGTGTGTCAATTAGACAAACATTTACATAGTCACAAACTCTCGCATTTATACTAGTAGTAGAAGTGAAAAGTGTGTGTCAATTAGACAAAAATTTACATAGTCACAAACTCTCGCATTATACTAGTAGTAGAAGTGAAAAGTATGTGTCAATTAGACAAGCTTAATGAAAAAAAAATATGTCCTAAACCAAACAGTAGCCTAATCACACGGATACTCAATAATTCATCAATCACAGAGTCAATACTGTTAATGAACCACCCCATAGAGTTGCCTGGCTAGATTTGGCCACCAATGATAATTATAAAGATGCGCCATGTTCATACTGAAAGGCGTTCAGATATCGTTGCGTTGTTATTATAGAAATTTATAACGACAGCGATAGATAATGCGGAACGTATAAGATAGAAAGAGGTAGCAGATGGCAAAGTGCAACAATTGTTTTACTTTGTCCTCAACAATTTGTGCGTGCTAGTGCGACATCACCTCATTCTATTTTTATAATATAATTGTTGGCCACTCTTTACTATTGTTTCTATCGAAATGTGCAGTTATGGACAAAAAAACACACTAGACTCATTGAGTCCCACTGTGTCCCATCCAGGATGAGCGCGCTTAAAGCACGCCACAGAGCTGTCAAACAGTTGAATGAACTTGTGCGCGCGCACTCATCCTGGATGGGACACAGTGGTGATACGTGGTGTCGTCTCTATACGTAGTAATAATAGCTCAATGACTAGACGATAGATTTATCTTTAAAAAACAGACATAATCACTTTCTTCATCATTTAACACAGGTAAAAACAAATTTGTTTTTTGCTTATGTCCTTGGCTCTAATCATTAAGATTGTTCTTTGAATATTATTTTCAATAATCGCAAAAGATACTCTCACCTTGGCTTTTTGCTTATAAAAAACCATGTTTCCTCAATTACCCTTTCCATTCAAGGACTACGAGAACCTCTAAAGACATTTCCGCGATGGTGGTTTTAAAAAAAGTGCAAATAAATATCTATTTATGCCTATTTGGACTAAAGGCCTAAACCGATATAAATAGTGAGTTCCAAGCGCACCTCAAAGAGCTGCCAGCACAATTACGGGCCAAAGTCTCGCAGGGTCGCGCGACTTACGAGCTACAGTAACCCCGGAACGTAAAGTGCCATTGAAGGACACGGCGGATTTTAGTCAGTACCAGTCTGGCGGTCCCCTCTGCCCTGCCATAGGGTGGGAGGATAGACGATTTTACCTCACAAAAAAAAAAGTCAGGTAATTGTATGCCTGAACCAAACTTGACCCTTTTTTTCAATTTTCATCTTTCATCACGAAACTATTTTACAAAATTCTTAAAATAATAAGTCCAACTCCCATGTCTACCTGTCGTCGTACAAATGACAAAGTGCAGTAATTCCTCTACCCTCCCAGTAACTGGGACAAACTAATTTGGGAGTCAGCTCACAAACAAACCTTTGCGAAGAAACAAGGAGTGCGTTTAACGGCGTATTTGTTTCCACTTACTTGAGAAAAGTTCGCCGATTGTAAGTATAGGGAAACATAATAATGTATCAACTCACTTACTCTTTGTAAGTTAAGAGTGGAATTGAATGGTGCTAAAGTTCAAGGTAAAATACTGATATTCTGCTGCATCTAGTTTGACTGAAAGCTGACCCCAAAATAATTGGGAAACAGCCTAGGCAGATGATAGTTTCAGGTACTCGGCTGCAGCTGAAAATCAGCGTCTGGTGGCAAACTTTGCGTTGCCATCTGGCATTATGCTGAGCTGAGGCCCTTTGGCATTAAATTGTTAAGTTATTATTTCCTTTGTTCTTACTGAATCACATTCTTTGTAACTTTATTTGTTTTTCTTAGTCATTCCTGACCTAGACTAAGGTCAAGAGCAAACCCATCTAACATAAAAAAAAAATGTTTAGTTTAAGTTTTTAGTGCAAATAAACACAATTTTCTTTCTTACTCAGTTTTAATTTTACACAGGTAATGGAAATTATTTTCGTTAGCCATGGTTAGTCAATACATAATTGCTATTTTTTTTTTTAATTTAAAATAGGTTTTACTCTTGGCTTCATTCTAGCTTAGAGGCAAAGACGAGGAATTTTACTTTGGAAAGTCATCAAGTGAGTCGTCCTAAAAATACACGGTGATCATTTAATAACCCTGTACGTTCCAAGTTACCTGATGGTCAACTATGCCGTCAAAATGTTACCTATAGGATATTGTCTGAAGATATAAGATACTATTTAATTATCTCGGTATTACATCTTCATGGAATAATTTCCGAAATAATATACACGGACACGCGGGCTAAGCCGCTGACAATAGCAAGTAACAAGATGACTTCTTTGATGCTGATGTTTTACCTCGAATTGCAACTCAACATAACCACGGATCCTTAGCTAAATATTCCCCATATTATATACAACAAAGCTATACCTACATATAGAACATACATGAAATTGTTCGTACGTACACAATTTCCGCATTAAGTCCCGAGCGCAGCGTATTTCTGTGCGAATTATTAATGATCTTGCTTGGCTAGTATTTTCCTTCATTTCACTGAATATAGTGGCCTATTTTCACGGTGTGACGGGGGATTATAAATAAAACCTCCTTAGATTATCCACCTTGAATAATTATTTGCTGGGAAGTCGCTTGTGGTTCTGTTGTTTGTTTTCTAATCTAGTCATAATACCTACCAAATGTGGGAAATTTTATTTAACTTGTGAGTACAATTCATGAGAAATCTTTAATCGCTAATACTTACACTAGAACAAGTGTAGAAAATGGCTCGATTTTAAACATTATATTGCTTGATGTAAATTTTCTTACCAATGATGTGTTCGATGGTGAAGCACACTTGCCTAGAAGTAACCTTACCTTTTTTTTTAGCGTGGTAAAATCATCAAATGAGTCCTCCCAATCCGGAGCGGGGCGGGAGGGACTAACAAGACTTGTACTGACTTAAATCCACGGTGTCCTTCAATAGCCCTTTATGTGCCAGGGTCACGGTGATGGTATAAGTCCCGCGACCACGGCAGGCTTTAGCCCTCTGAGAGGGTTCCCCGTTATTAGAGGGGGCCCCCTCATTGAAGTAACCTTACCTTGATCTATTCTTGATCCTAAGGACTCTAAGGTGGTAGCTATCAGGAAAAAAGATTCCAGCGGGGCATTCCATTCATGCGGCTGATAATACAGTCATCAGTCTTATAAGACATAATATAAAATTAAATAATCTATTTTTAAAACACAAAAGTGACAAATTAAAAACTCACACAAGACGGACAACCATTAATGATTATGCAAAACAAAACCGTCATCATGCAAACACGGTTCTTTGCAAAAACCGTAAAATTTCAAACACAACGCCCTTTTTTGTTGAAACCTTAAATAGCAGGGAATTCAATCAATCATCCGTTGACTGAGACTGACGCGTTACGTTTTTATCTCGTTTAGAATTCAAACTGGTACAAGCTCTCTTTGCATTCACTTTAAAATGTTACATTTTTAAACAGAGGCCTTATCACGACTTTTCACGTTTTTGTGACGTAATACGACGGAACTTTGACGTCATTTTAGAGGTATTCCACTTAGGGCACCTGGCACCTGAGAAAAAAATTGACAGAAGCCTTATGTCGAATAGATAAGGTACAAGTAGCTTAGGCGCCATTGACAGCGGGTGCCCTAACTGTAATACCTCTCATTTGATGGTTAAAAAGTAGTTCCACTTTCGTACAGAGGCGTATTTTCATTTTGAACGCTGTATCCTACAGCGTTATAAAATACGGATAATTTATGATACAGCCTCTGTATTTGGAGCTGGCCGTAATTAGTATGTTACGTATGTGCATAGTAGTATAGGTAGGTAGTTATCATTTCTCGCTAAAATTCCATGGATCGCAATGCTGAATCCTAGTTGAGTTATTCTAGAAATTATCTGTATTGAAATCAAACGGTTGAATGCGGCCATCATATGTGTGGGCAGGGTTGACACGATGTCAGATTTCGGGTTTTAATTAGTTTGAATGTCTCATAGTAATTTCGAGTTTTCATAATTAAGAAAATATTTGCAAACTGAAAGTGGGCACGCCCAGTTGCCTAGTGCAAAGTTATTATTGTTTTTTTTTTCTAATATTGTTTTCCTTGTTTATTTTGCTCAGCGTTTACTCTACTATTTTAGGGTTGGTTGCAAGTCTAACTAAATATAGCTGAATACTCCCAGTATTTGGGCCGTGGATGTCAAATTAATTTGTTGGGAATTCTCCAAGGGAGTCATTTTTAGGAGAATTGCCTAAAGTGACCGTTTTATACCCGATGGTATTCACTTTAAAATTATAAGAATTTATATATAACTCCTATATAAGAATTTAAAAGAAAACGTTGCCCCCCATCAGGAATTTCTCGTGTATCGTGGGTATGTACTCACATACAGAAATACCATACGTCATACAAATACCTTTTCGGTGCGGGGATCAAACCAGCGCGGCGGCTCGCTGCGCAGCACTCGAACACT
This sequence comes from Agrotis ipsilon, assembly GCA_028554685.1. Taxonomy (NCBI): domain Eukaryota; kingdom Metazoa; phylum Arthropoda; class Insecta; order Lepidoptera; family Noctuidae; genus Agrotis; species Agrotis ipsilon. The sequence goes on from CM052955.1 coordinate 18,139,760, forward strand.
CAACCACTGCGCCATCCATACCGATGTGTGTCAACTGACTCGTAATTGTAAACGGACGTTTTTGACATTCACTAGCATTAATTCCTGTAGGTGCTAGCGCATCTACATCGCTGTGACATCTTAAAAAATGTCGCAGCACATGCTGAGATAGGAGCCTTTTGGCCTCGCACAGGACTATTTTATGTTATTTTTATTCGGTTTGTTATCTTTTGTTTTATGTTAATTTGTATTACTTTTGCATTTCTTTTTCTTCTGTTTAGTTTGTTTATTCTGTCCTGTGGGCGTCAATAAATCCCTTCTGTCTTTATCTACTAAGCTTTCAAACTGAAATAACTTTGAAGAGACATCTGTCAGAATTTCTACTGATATCCCCACTAATTCCAAGCGTACCAACCCTAGCCCTTAATTAAAATGTCTATCGCTCGCGCCTCATAGTTTTGAATGCATGAATGTTAGATGACGGCCGTGGCGATAATTGTCGGTCAAATCGGATGCGTCGGTTACGTCACACATTCACACCTGCATATCAATATGCATATGCAATTCATATGCACATTGCATATCACGTGAAGCGTGGGATGTAAAGCATTGTATTGTGATTTTCTGGTGATGTGTATTGCATTAATTGTAGATATTGGAATTTGAACAGGCATTGTGAGCTTGCGTTTAATTGTAATTTGTTTAGCTGGATATTGAAGTGTTGGATTATTATAGTCTTTATCTAATTAGTACTTTATGTGCTATTGCATAGGGTAGAAAATCGAGGATCTGTCTAAGTTTTCGATCTACTCATTGTATCAAAGATATCGATAGCGGAAAATAAAGAAATTTATTTTTTAATTGCCGTATTTTTCCCACCCCTAAGCAAAAGCCTCACCATTCCTTCCATTCTTTCAAATTGTCTACCGAAAAGCTAAAATCAATCTTGTCAACCTTATTTTAATAGAACGAAAAAAGAGAGAACGAGAAATTGACGACACGGGTAGTGCAGTAGCTGAGTGATTGGGCTACTGCACAGCGTGTCGCGGGTTCCATTCCCGCATGGAACAAATATTTGTAGTATGACCTACAAGTTGTTGTTCCGGGTCTGGGTGTTTGTTTAGGGTTTAAATTTATGTAAATGCACCCACGACTCAGGAAATAATGACAGAGTTGGGCAACGTCTTATTTAATAAAAAAATAATGAAAAAACGATTGTGATTTATCAAGGTCTTACATTCTTAAACATTCTAAGAGGAACGCTTCAATTAAAACGCTTTAAACGCGTACAAACAAACAAAATAAAGGTGTCACATAAAGTAACTAAAACGTGACAACTCTGCCCAGTCCCTTCCAACACAGAGGACACTGGTATTGAAAGCTAATGGTCTTCCTAATGTCTCCGGTCGGAAACGCGACCGCTGATGGATCGTTCAGATTTTTAAGCCACGATTAATGTACTGGTCATGGGTGAACATTTATGTTTTGTGTGAGTTGGGGGGTAGGGTGGGGGTTAAAGGGAATAATGTTTGTGGAGTATTAAAACATGTATGATGTCATGTTTGTAATAGATTAAATGAAGATGGTACTTTAATAAAAACCAATAAGTACGCACTGGGCCCGCGTGGTGGATTATGGCCCACTCCCTCTCTCAGAGAGGAGGCCTGTGTCCCAGCAGTGGGAACATTATAAGCTGATGATGACCTTAATTCGAGCAGTTATATTGAAGGTTTTAGTCAAGGCGAGCGTTTGCTATAAAACACAGACATTTTTTTTAAACTTTTTTTCCATGTTAAATTCATCAAATGAGTCCTCCCGAGCCTACGATGGGAGGGGAAGGACTGTCAGATTCGTACTTACTAAAACCTACGGTGTTTCTCCATTAGCCATTTATGTTTGAAGGTCGCGGATACCTGTAAAGAATGCCCGACGACACCGGCAGGCTTTGGCCCTACAAGTGCGCTACGTCAGTATATTGACAGCACTTTTAGGTGCGCGTAGATTACAAAGCCTTAATTTTGCCTTGTACTAGGAATTGTTTCAGTATTATGATCGAGTTAACAAACATTGAAACTCTAACACACAAACAGCCAGAATCTGTACAATTTCTTGTAGATCATGCAAATATTAGTACCATGCGAGAATTGAAACTATGAGAGTCATCACAACAGTCGTTCGCTTGTCTACTACCGTGCTGGATAAAAACCTGACATAATTATTTTAAAAAACATTTGCGTCGTGCACGGGAAACTATATGCCTAAAAGGTGGGCCGATGAATGTAAAGCAATACAAGTGGAGGTTACTTTGACGCCATTGTTACAGTAGATAAAGACATTTGAAGTCTTTAATATTAGATGAAATCTTCAAGCAGTGGAGTGAAGTAATAGTACATTATGATACAAGTGTGTAATGTTGGTGATTACCGCTGAGGCGCCATTGAGACCCGAGCCGTTAGGTGAGGGTCTTAAGAGAGCCGAGGACGGTAATCATCAATACACACGTGTATCATACGTTTTTCAACACACTTGTGAAGAAAATAATACTAGAAAGCCATTTTATTTAATGAGTAAAAAGTTGATTTAGAGAAACAATTAGTTAACGTGCAGTTGGTAAAATTTATTTGTACTATTGAACACGATCTTTTTTGTTCCGAAACTTTTTTTAAAACAAAGCAACACCGGTTTATCAAACTGTGAGTTTTTCTTTACTATTATTCACAAGTGAGTTATAGGTTTTTTTTAATTGCTTTAAAAAAAAAAAACCCATATCTCACTTGTGAATAATGGTAAAGAAAAAGTCACAGTTTGATAACAGGTGTCATTATGTGCCTAATTGCGGTGAAATTAGAGCCATTTTATGAGCAAGTGTGTTGAAAAAAGTATTAATTCAAAATACTAATGTAATGTCTGCACATTCGCATAATTTCAACCAAAAGTAATTTAGCAAATCCGCTTTAAAAAGCTTGATGGCATTAACAGCAGCGCATAATAAATGCAACAGAATACGGTAGACCGCTCACTCTCTGCTCACCACGTCAACCGCAATGCACGTCGTTAAAATATCGTTCAGTTTATTTTTTTCTTTATATGCAGAAAAAGAGATATTCACTTTGGGCACCCGATGAAATCGCACCTGAGATAAAGGCACCTGAGAAATTCCATATAGGTACAATATTTATCAATATATTTTGTAGGTGCCCTAAGTTTAATATTGTATTGTATGATCTAGCATTTTATTCTACTACCTAGGCGCATACGAATTATTACGTACTAGTGTTGGGCCGTTTATTATTTTTACGACCCGACGTCTAAATAAAAAAGTGCCGTATGTGGAATATCTCAGGTGCCATTTCAGTGGGTGCCCAATGTGGTATATAGGTACCTCCCGAAAAATATACCTGACCTACCTTTATAATAATTTAAAATGAGCATCAGCAGTCTTGCTTGTAATTTATTATTTCAATTTGATTTGCTTAATTTAAACTTTTTTTTAATTTTTGTAATCATTCCCACTTAGGTAGAAAAAAAAATAGATCAAAATAGGCTGATTAAATCAGCAGTTTTTGAAAAGTCAATTTTACATAAAACAGTCCCCCAGAGCGCCCGCCCTTCGCCACCGGGACAGTCCTTCTGGAACTTTCCCACAACAGTTAAGGCATAAGTAGAACTAAAGGGTTAACTTAATCCCATAGGAAAACCATATCTCAATCTACTATTCAATGAAGGTATTTCCATAGGATTACAAAATCCCGAAGCACAACTCAAGGGAAATAATAATAATTTTTAATCACCGATTTCTGGATTACAAAGGTTCATTGTAAAACTGTCAACCTTCAGATTACCGTTATTTAAAGATACAAGGGTCCCTTTGTTTATGAATAGTGCGATAGGGTAAGCGGTATTTATGTAGGTCAGTAATTGGATGGGTTCCGCGATTATGTTCAGATATAACGGCGAGATGAGATTTAAGATGATGTTGTTAATGAGTTTGGGTAATTAACGGTTAGTTGTGATCGCTTTATCATTGTCTGGTTGTTATTCTTGTGTTGAATTAATGTGTTTGTATGTTCTTGTGTTAGGTTCCTTGTTATGAGTGACGTTTAGAACTTTTTACCTTATTCCTACCTTACGTAAGTACCGACGTGAGGCCTGAGAGGCCGCGTCGGAACTACAAATTGTAATTAACTCTTCTTTCTTCAACGTCAACGTGGGCACTGTCCTTGCAGCTACTTGAAAGCGGGATTCGGAATTCCGCTGGGAGAGGGGTGAATTGGCAAGTCAAGTGCCTGCCGGTGCCTCGCAGACCGCACGTGGGTATTAAAAGGTTAATAATGAAAAAAAAAACAGCAGCTCTAATGTAAAAAGTGTCCGGAAAATGATGTAAGACATGACGAAATTGATACAGGCAACTTGTGTTCTCTATTAAAAAATTGGCGTATTTACTTTACATTTGAGTGAATTTCCCGGGACCGAAAATTGCGTGGCATCAATGAAATCGGTACTAAAAAACATAGTTATAACGTTCTCAAATTTTTTTCCGGGTAGGTGAAATAGTAATCTATGTGTAGCACTAAATGTTTATTTAATTGGATTAATGGATATTCCAAAAAAAAATATTAAACCTCGAAATCTTTCATTGCCGTGTTTGTCCACACTTCACCTTGTTGTGTATTATTCCACATTGATAAAAATCTATTGGTTATTTATACTAAAACTTCGTTTTATTTGATACATGAATAGTTAAAGTATTGCTACAGAATACATTTATTCAAATATTGAAACAAAACAACGAATGGTTAATAAAAAATCACTTGTCCCAGAACTACCCTTCATCGCCGTGTCCTAATCATGTTCAAGGATATTGTTTTACCTACTACTTTCTTCCCCCCTACCGGTATGCTAAACGTTGCATATTAGTGCTGCCTAAGTGCTCAACGTGGAAGGAAGTACACACGTGCCTGCGTTTTCGCACCATAAATTTAAATAATCAATTTTTATGTTACTGGAAAAAATTTCTTTCATCGCCGTGGATAGATATAACTGATATTTGAATAAGTTTGTCTTCATGAGTCAGCATTTGATAGAACACCATTCCTCATATGTTCATTTGTGAGGTGCTTATTTCTTCGAATAATTAATAGATTTTTTGTTATTTATATTTTTTGCCTTGATTTTCATCGACGTGTTTTCATTGCCGTGGTTTCCGTGGCCGAAATTTGCTATGGAAATGAAAAAAAAGACATGGCAATTAAAAGAATTTCATTGCCATGCCTTGTAAAACAATTTAGTTTCATTGCCGTGGCCAGGTATTTCATTTCCGTGACTTGTGTTTTCATCGCCATGGTATGATTAGGCAAAGAAAACATCTTTTGTCACCTGCGATTCAGGTAATACCGATTACTGACAGTACAAAACTCGTCAAGTTAACTCTAGATTGTTTCTCTCTGGTCTCTCTTTAGATTTGATTTGAAAGGTCCAGCCTGATGAAGTCTACGCTCCCACTTACTCAGTCCCATATTCAGAACCTTTCAAGAGCTTTCTAATCGCTTTGCTTTCCCTGAGAACTTATTGACCGGGCAAACCTTAAACCTCATGTCTGAACGAGGTTTGCTACAGTTGCAGTCTTCCAATGACGCGAAGTCATATAAGCAGCTAAATAGACGTATATCTAAGTCACTTCAGAGCTTCTGAAAGCGGGTGGAATACCGGTACTTAAAGTACTCCAGAAGCTCACTAATACCGTCCTGTTCTAGGGCAAAACGCCTGAAGCATGGAGCAAAGGTGAAGTGGTGCTTTTCTTAAAAAAAGTTGATAACAGCCTATTGAAGAACTACAGACCCATCATGCTTCTGAGTCATGACTGTCAGACTTGATGACTTCTAGCCTCCCGAACAAGCCGGTTTCCGAAGAGGCTATAGTACCATACACCACATCCATACGCTGCGGCAAGTTATACAGAAGACCGAAGAGTATAACTTGCCATTATGCTTAGCGTTTGTAGACTATGAGAAAGCCATCGTATCGGTGGAAACATGGGTGGTATTTGAGTCACTCCAGCGATGCCGTATAGACTATCGGTACATCAAAGTGTTGAAGTGTTTGTATGATAACGCCACCATGTCGGTTCGAGTACAGGAGCAGAGCACGAAGGCGATTCCATTGAGAGGCGTAAGAAAGATGTTATCTCCCTGAAACTGTTTACTGCCACAATGGAAGACGCCTTCAAGCTCCTGGAATGACAAGGACTTAGCATCAACATCAACGGCGAATACATCACTCACCTTCGATTTGCCGACGACATCATAGTCATGGCAAGTCGATGGAGGAACTCAGCATGATGCTTGATGGCCTCGACTGAGTTTCACAATGGGTGGGCTATGGGCTTGAAAATAAACATGTACAAGATTTTTTTTTAAAATTTCAAGTGTCGGTATGATGCATAATATTATTTTGTCAAAGTCTGCCAAATATTAGTCTGCCATATATTGTACTCATCGTCGATTGATTCTTTCATTGGCATGCCACAGTTATTTCATTGCCGTGGGCGCTTGTTTCATTGCCGTGCACGCATGTTTCATCGCCGTGGCACGAAATTTTTAAATCCTTATATCTCGTTAGTTTTTTAAGTTATCTGCCGGACATTAAGCAAGAATATATAAATGACCAAAAACTTTAATAAGAGCGTTTCTTTTTTTAAAAAAAGCTTAAGATTAAAAAAACCACGGAAATGAAGATTTTATAGGACCTGTTGACATTCACTCATTTACGTCGTTCACTCGTGCTAGCGCATTTATAAACTCGCTTAGAGAGACTTAGCCATTTCTCTGTTTCATATTATAAAACTGAAAATTAATTAATTTTAGTCTGAAGGATATTTAAAATATCAGCTTGGTGTCTTAATAAATTCGCTATCAAAGTTTTTTTTTCTAGGTCACTTACCTAGGCAGTCTAATTCGTTATACAAAACAAAAAGAGAATAAATTAATTTTATTCTGAGTGATACTAAAATGATCAGCTTCATAAATAATAATATATTTGATTTTACTATTACAGAAAAAGTCACCCCTGCTCTTCCCCTAACTTTTTATGAATTTCCAATCAAAATAAAACAATAAATATAAACAAGAAAGCCAGCTGTTGTTCGCTCACGTTTATTTTCGTTCCGACGTTGACAAATACATTTAATTTGCCACTCAAAGGCGCTTAAGATTTAATACTCCCAATCATCAATCATATTTTTAAAAGGGACCGAATTAATTATTGTTTCGGTATTTCGTTTACGTCTTTATACCCAATTTATTGTACATTGAATGGAAATAATCGATTTGGTTTTATTTTTAGACTTTGCCATCAGTACTGTATTATTTGAAGGACCAAAATATTCGTACTAAAAATAGTGAGACAAAATTATTCTTTTGCTTGGCTAGAAATGTGTTCGAGGACGTGGATTTCCAACTATATAATAAAGGTAACAGTTGCACTCCAAGACTAAGCTGCGCTTGCCAAGGCCGGTCTTTGGATGGCTGACCCTCCCTAAACATCCGAGATCTCTATGCGCTGGCTGAGCTGCTATTTGTGGCGTTTATTTGAAGATCAAATTGTTGACTCTTACGCCTTTCAACTGTCTTAACTAGTTACCGCAATGCTGGAATATAATGGGAACTTATGGAACCGATAATTTTTAGTCAGTCAAGTGCGAAACTTCCTCAGTCAAAGCGGGGTGACTAATTTGATGATTTTCCAACTTCAAAATGAAAGACCGTTGACCCTTTGGCAGTCACAATCCTAGAAGTTTGTCAATCAGTCTTTCTGTAGAGTATCGTGTTATCCCCATGATTGTGTTATACCACCAGACCCTATCAGTTAAAGAACTACCTGAAAATTTAAAGCCTATTTTCAAAGAAACAAATACAAACACTAAGTCCTATACTTTTAGCCCGAACTGAATCTTTAAACTAAACAATTGCAAAGTTTGTACCACTTTAGTACTTAGTAAATAACAAACGGAACGCTACTTGAGAAACGAACATGCTTAAGGTGTGTTCAAGGCCTCTTAAGACACGACTTGTGTCATGAAACGCTTCAAAATCGTCCCTCATATCATATTTTAATCAAATTCTGACATACTGTTCGCCGTCGTTATGTTCGCTGTCGCCGTATTTATTGTAGCATATAGCTTGATCAAGTTGATTGTGACCACAGCAAATAATTAGTATTAAAATACAGTAAGTATTAAACAGTGGGAATCGGATAGACACACTCATATGCGTAACGCCTAATTAACAAATTCTCTGAAGTGATTCTAGCAAAACCATTATTGATATAATGTGTGTAGTCGTTTTAATTAGTTAATAAGTTCAGTTGAAAACCCTAACAATAAAAATAGTAGATTGTTATACAAGGGTGGAAAGAAATCAATTCCCATACGAGGTATTTAGACGCACGAGCGAAGCGAGGGCGGCTATAGTCCGAGTGGGAATTGATGACTTTCACCCGTGTTAAACACTCTACTTTTCATTTCAAATATAAGGAAAGTAAAAAATAGTAGTTTTTCTAAAATATTTATTGATAGTAATAACATGAGTAGTACCTATTGAATAGTCTTCTTAAATTTAAATTTCAAATATGGAACACACCGCCTGCGTCACCGCCGCGGGCCATCCCACTTTAGAAGGTATTTTTTTTAATTCACATTGGCCGTAGGTATACACTCACAAGACAGCAGCATTTTTTTTAATCGATATTTTTCTTAATTATGTAAAAACTAGATGAAAATCGGTCATCGTGCCCGGACCTCTGTTGCGGCAGTCGCTCCCTCTATATTATCGCCCTGAGATCGCGCCGGAACTCTTCCCGCCGCACTAAACTTGTTACAGTTTATAGGTTTTTCTAAGGAGGTTTAGTAACTACATAATACACCACATGACACTGGCCGAAAATAAAGAGAAAAAATAAAAACTTCTCAACATGTCATCCGATGTCAAAAATGGCGGCTGCGATCTGTCTGGTCAGAAAATCATTAGAAATTTACAAAATACTCGACAATCTGAATTTTGCGGATATATGTTGTCGATTCGAAATCATTATATTTTAATGTTTTATTATTCAGGTTAGCTTTCAATCGAGTCTACCGTAACCCTGCACGAAATCTATACTAATATTATAAAGAGGTAAAATTGTTTGTTTGTTTGTTTGTATGTAATGGGTAATCTCCGAAAGTAATGAACCGATTTTGAAAATTGTTTCACTAGTAGAAAGCTACATTCTCCCTGAGTGCTATAGGCTATAAATTATAAAGATACCATGCATATTAGCTGAACTATCTCAAGTTTTGTTTAGCCGGGCGGAAAAAAATTGCTCTTCTAACAGAGTTATTAGCATGCGCTGCCTAAACAGTTGCTTAAAATTGAAAATAATGTATGGCAAAAATGTCCGCTTTGAATAGTTCTACAATAAAATCCACGACACCATATTTCTATCTTTTATGTTTTAGTAGATATAGTAGCTTTTACGAGTTAAAAAAAGTATTTTTCGTCATACTTACCTTTGGACGGTTTTTTAATGAACTATATATTAAACCTTATCCAAAAAAATATTATTATGATCACAAGAACACCATAGAGATATGATTTGCCCCAAACAGTATGTCAATTGGTTAAATAATTTCGAAGATAACATAAAATTACTAAATCGCAAAATGCCGCCGTCCATTCGCGAACCGCATTAGCACATGCTTTGTACGGACGTTTTATCCATTGGATCATCGCAAAGGATGGCCCACCTTCTCAATTGTACTCTTTGTAATTCCACCTGCACTCTAAGGGATCTATCCGAGGCCACCACTAACGCCGTCAACGTGGCAGAGTTTTGGTCGAAACATACAATATAAAGGAATCATCGACACGACAAAGAAAGATCCATTGGATGGCGTTGTGCAATTACGCGTTGGTCTTTTTTAATGTGGTAAAATCATCAAATGAGTCCTGAGCCCTGGGTGAGGCGGACTGTCAGACTCTTACTGACTAAAATCCAACCATGTTCCTTTCGATGCCCTGTACGTTCCGGGGCCGCGGTATCCTGGGTTAAGAAAAAACCCGCGACCCCAGCAGGCATTTGGCGCGAAGCACGGCGCACCACCGACCCGGGCTTGGTCCTCGGTCGGACGGCGAGCCACACATTACTCCGCCCGCTCCGCCGCTGTGCCCTCTGCTGATCAGAGGGACACGCGTTGGAGCGTTCACACGACATGCTATTCACATAGGGGCAAAGAGACCCCTTAGGCACACAGTGCCTAAGAGTTTTTGACGGGCGCACGTGGAGGTTTCCTGTCTTAGCACCCCTACGTGTTGGTCTTTAAAATTGTTTTGATTGCTCGGTTTCTTGAAACACAAAACACGGTTTCTTTGAATTCGAAGCTGTGGTATTTATGTTTTTGGGATATCGGACAGTTTCAGCGATTGTTTACCATGCCTAAAAGGAAATCACAACTTTACCGACAGACATCCCAGACAAAGCAACTCGAGTACGCCGTATGGAAAAGTCTGCTCTTGAAAATCATCAGCGCCTCTCGAGGAGTAGAGAAAATATTTCGCAAGCACGCGCTGGGGAATCTAGCTCCGAGCGTTCACAGCGTCTTGCCAACCAAAGCTGGAGAACATCGAGAACATCTAGAGAGCGCTCGCAGATGCTTGCTCCGCTCTTTGAGGAGTGGCTGGATAGACCCCACGGCGTCCTTATCTACCGCTTGACACAGGTCCTCACCGGACATGGATGCTTCGAGAGGTACGTGTGTCTGATAAAGAAGGAGGAAACGCCCGAGTGTCACCACTAGGAGGACCGCCCGGAGGACACGGTGGGGCATACGATGCAGGACTGCCCTGCTTGGGGCACCGCCGTGTCCTCACGCAGGCGATAGGCGGAGACCTCTTGCACCCGGCATTGGTCGCGGCCATGCTGCGGGACGAGACGGAGTGAGAAGCGGGTCTCGCGAAGGAGGAGGTGGAATAGGTGAGAGAGAGGACAGCATCCTCCCTCCACCCCAGCCGTAGTAGTAGATGTCGCGGGACGATCATCGGGCATGCGGGCTTCGAGTAAAGGGCAACTCACTGTCCGGCCATGGACCATGCCCGGGTCAACGGCGCGTTGTGTTCCACACGCGCCTCAAAGAGTGTCAGAACAATGACGGGACCCTATCGATGGCCATAGCCTAGCCAGGGTTGCGGGACATACGTATACCACGACTCCGGTATTCAAAGGGCAACCGGAAAACACCGTGGATTTAAGTCAGTACAAGTCTGACAGTCCCCCCTCCCACTCTGCCCGGAGTGGGAGGACTCATTTGATGTCACGAAAAAAAAAAGCCAAAGTGCGAGAACATCGCAGGCCCGTGCTCGGGAATCTAGCGCTGAACGTGCGCAGCGTCTCAGTGATTTAAAGCAGCATGTCTCAGCAACAAGGGATAGGGAGACTAACGCTGAGCGCTCGCAGTGCCTCGCTAACCAAACAATGAGAACATCGCAGGCCCGTGCTCGGGAATCTAACGTTGAACATGAGCAATGCCTAGCAACAGAAAGTCGGCTGGCGGTTACTGTCAGTATGCAATAAAAACATAATCCTCTTTCTGGCAGTCAGGAAATAAATCATAGCACTCGGCACTCAGTACTAACCGAACCACACTCATCATTTCATCACAAGTTAAAATGTTTACCGCCCAACGAAGTGGGCAAGGGTCAGCTAGTTATTAATATAGAAAATTATAGCCGACTAAATAACCAATTTTAGTTCTATTTTTAAAATTCATTCCCGCCCTAGGGAGGGAAGCAATTACTATGAGTCTTTCCCGCCCAAGGGAGGGAAGCATCGTTTTCGACCCGCTGCTTAGATCAAACAAACACTACTTTCCGAGTATGAGAAATGAAAAAGTGTTTTTGGGTGTTCATAATTATTAAATGAGTTCTCCGAACCTGCTCCCCTAGCCAAGTCACAACAAGTCGTAAACGACAATCGCAAACGCCCGGTACTCTCCAATAGAATTTCAACTTTACAGCGTAAAACCTGAAGTTAAAAATCTATTTAAGATTTCTGAGCGTTAGCGATAGGAAGGATCGAAAACGATAATCAATCTCCACTAGATCTTCAACGTTATATCCAAGTACATAAAGTTTGAAATTGATTAAAGCCTACTCAGCGTTTGTGTTTATCGTTTGTTACATGGCTACAAGGCCTGAGTAGAACGGGAGGGGCTGTCAAACTCTTACTGATAGAGTAAGAAATTAAATCTAATCAAAAGCATTTTTCAATTGTCAAAGACATAAAAAATATAATTAAATACTACAAAGTTATGGTGCCACAGTCCCAGTCACAGACATAAAAACTGTTAAAGTACCGTAGATGCCCGTTCCAAGAAGTAGATCTCTATGAAGAAGAACGGGCAAGAAACTCCATGGACACTTTTTTTAGATCGCCAAAAATTATTACAAGACCTTTGTTACATCATTCATTTTGACACGTTTTTATCTTCGTATCATAACTGTAAACCAAACAACTTTTTTATTTCTTTTTTCTACGCATTCGCTGACGCAATCACAAGTAGCGTTTTTTAATCGTGTAACTCGTGGCCAAGAACTAAAGTAGGTACACATTATCATGAAGAGGTACCGTTGAATATATTGTTGAGCTGTTAAGGGAGTGATACATTACAGTGAGGAAGTGCGAGCTGTCGGCAGTAACAGGTGCAGCTCAAAGCGCCTCAAATGAAGCTGGTTTTGGATGTACTTGGATATTTGGATGTGGTAATAAGATGTGAAATGTTTATTCGCCTAGAGAATTTATAAGCTGTTACTTGCTGGAAAATTATAACTTCAGTACCCATAACACGAGTTTTCAGTATTTGAGACGTAAAGTAAACTGGAACTTTGACAATTTCAAATTGACAATTTTCAAGGAAAAAATTAGTACCTTTTTCGCAACAGCAGAGGCGCTGTTCCATTTTTTCATACAAGAAACTCTGTAAATACTGGAAGCAAAAGAGTGAAAACTCGTGTTAAGGGTCAATCTTGATTTGGTCAATTTTGATTTTACCACGTAAAAAAAAAAGGATCAATCTTGTAACTCTGGATACAGGGAATAATCGTGAGGATACGAGTGGTTCAGTGACTTAGCGACACGCAACGACAGTTGCGCAACGTATCGCAGGTTCGAACCTCGCGCGTAACAAATATTTGCATGACCTACAAGCTGTTTAACTGTTGGACTGGGTTTTAGTGTATGTGGATTTATATGTTTGTAGAAGTGAGACAGGAGAAAAAAACATCGGAACTGTTGATTTGATTTTTTTTAAACCCACGACTGATACAAATAAATAGTACTGAAGCAAGTATTTACTTCTTCTGTATCAGTCGTGGCAGCAATAATAATATAATCTTCTACTATTTGATTGTAATCGTAAAGTAACAATAGTATCTATAACGAAATTCTATCACAATTGATGATATTGGAAACCCATTTATCTGGATAAACAATAAAAACTTAAATTAAATTCCAAAGATTTATCTAGATGTCAATGTATTATCGCCAGTGGAACTCAATAACATTTTTTCACACATAAGATTGATTATCCCTGCAGGACTTGTCCCACGTTTTATTTTATTCATTCATTCAGAATTTGCATAAAAAGGCCCTTTTTACCCGAAACCAATACAGTAAAGTCATCAATCTATCCACAAATCTGAGGGTAGTCCGCAAAAAAGTCATGGCTGCCATTTTTTTCTAAAAAGAAGTCCAGTCTAAACATAATTATTTTACCACTGAAATGGAATCAGTGTTGGAATTACAGTGGTCTTTATTCTTTTTGTTATAGGGTTGCTGTTTGGTTGTGGTTCATCATTATCTGGCCAGCCATTCTTTAGTATGTTAAGGTATTCTGTCTCAACAGAGGCAATTTGATTGACTGCTAATATAACTTACACTATCCATATTTAATACCGACTAAGAAGACTATGTGTTTATCATAATTTCGAACAGAAGCCCGAAAATCTGATTCGATTCTGTCTTTTACACATAGAGAACGTAAAATTGCTGTCAAATATCTGCATTTGACAGCCAAAATTTAACGATTGAGATGCTAAACTGTGTACGGTAATCACTAATCTTCAAACTGATGTTGATAACCGCTGATTCTAGATCATCTCTTTGACGTTGTTTAGCCACGAGCCTGTATTATGTTACTGCTGTCAAACGTAGGTAAACCAAATTTGTAAAGACTGTAATGTCCAACATCACAATGATCATTTTTACTTGTCGGCTGCCTCACTGACTATTTCCCTCGGCCGTTCTGTATCACGATATTCGTTTCCGTGACTGAGCTAAGAATCACCCGGGAGGGCAAGAAATATTTTGGTTTGTCTGTTTATAAATAAAATCAGAGTTTTTATGTATTGACACTGTTTTTTTAATAAGTCGGTTCTCCGCGTCAAGATATGAATGATGGATCGTATGTTGGTATTTATTTTTAATGGAGAAGATGGAAGTTTTATGCGGCAATTCGTTGCCTTAGGTGTTTGGAAAAGTATAAAAAGTCGTACGTCGGATAATCAGGCACTACGGCGTAGCACATCATTGCTACTGCGTAGCATGGCATTCCTACAGTGTAACATGGTATTGCTACGGCGTAGCCTGGCATTGCTACGGCGTAGCATGGCATTGCTACGGCGTAGCATGGCCCAGCACATTACTATACCGTAACCACTTGTATGAATAAAAATACAGGCAGCCCGATGTGTTAACAAACATTAACATTTACATCTTTGTATTGATATTATCTTCATGGTATTATTTGTTTTTTTATTGAATGTGTAAATTGTTAGCAGGTACTTAACTGTTAGCTCATGATTGTTGTGTTTTTCAATAAATAAATAAATACTAGTGAATGTAATAAATCAGTAGGTACCTACATAAAAAAATTCCACTCTAAATATTTTACTCTACCATAAAACCAAGGGACTACGTCAAGTCGTTTAGTCTATCTATCCACACGTACTTCCCTCTCTTTTTTCTCTATTCCCTTCATTACAGCCCCCTGTGTATTGTTTGACCGGAATTCTAAGCGATAATGAGCCTCCTCCAAATCTCTGGAAAACGTGTTTGGTTTACAAATCTCTCATAATTTGATCTCCTTGGTCTTTTTTGTTTGCTGTACTTTTAGATATTCATGTTAGTTTTTGACTGAATTGAAATTTTAGTCAAAAATGGACCGGAATTGGCCAAGAGGGATTAGATTAAGACAAAGTCAGTGTTAAATTTTTTTGATTCTATTCGAAGTTTTTTTTTTGGAAATGTAATGCCTGAATTTAAAAAAATGACAAAGATAATATCTATGTTATTTTATGACACATTCATTAACATTTTTATGTATATTTTTTAAACATAATAATCATTAAAAAATATTAAAGAAATCACTTTTATTTAAGTAGGTAAAGAATCGCCCAAGCCGCAGTGGTACACGCCCACGGCGTCGGACGTCGGCAGATGATCTCCGGCCACCGTAGGCGCGGGCTTGCTGACAGCGAGTAAAGGGCAACTCGCTGACCGCCCATGGACCATGCCCGGGTCAACGGCGCGTCGTGTTCCACGCGCGCCTCAAAGAGCAACAGAACATTTGTTTGCTCTTTTCCGGGCAATATAGGAAACAGAAAGCATCCGGGGGCGGGAATTATTGACTATCTATTTAAATTGAGGCTACCGTCACAATTTTAATTATAAACTGAAATATACTTCCCAAGTAGTTCCCTTGGGGTGCTAAGACAGGAAACCTCTACGTGCGCCCGTGGACTGGAGTTCCCTCTCGGATACGTCCGGCGGGAAGACCAGTTTTTCGGGCCGGTGCACCCTGGGATGCGGGCAAAAACTCTTCCTTAGGCACTGTGTGCCTAAGGGTCTCTTTGCCCGTATGCGAATAGCCTGTCTTGTGGACGTTCCAACGTGTGTCCCTCTGATTAGCAGAGGGCACAGCGGCGGAGCGGGCTTGCGGACGGTAACTAATGGGTAGCTCGCCGTCCGACCGAGGACTAAGCCCGGGTCGGTGGCGTGTCATGTTTCGCGCCAAATGCCTGCTGGGGTCACGGGTTTTTTATTAACCTAGGATACCGCGGCCCCGGAACGTAAAGGGCATCCGAAGGAACACGGGTGGATTTTAGTCAGTTAGAGTCTGACAGTCCCTTCCGCCCCACCCAGGTCGGGAGGACTCATTTGATGATTTTAAGACAGAAAAAAAAAACAAAAAGTTGTTCTTTTAGACATGACCAGTAACGTTTCGAAAGCCAACACTTGCTTACCTAACTACTGTCCTACTAAAGTGACAACTAACATTTCAATACGCGACCCAAAACGTCAAAGAACCTCGAGTGTAACACGAAAGCTGTCAAAACATGCCTCCTCCATTAGGACAGCGCACATCAGCGCACAAAGACTAATGATTCAAGTTTTCCCGCCGTGTGTAACAAGGATTTGTCAAGGTCTGTCTCTACTTAATCTCGGCTTCAAATACCGTACCCTGGGAATGAGCGAGCGTAAATAGTGCTCGGAATTAACATGTGGAGCTGAATTGCTTGATATTAAAATGTTGAGTTGTTGATGGCGTGGGGTTTTTGAAAGAGTTGTGAAGTTAAAGCTGCTTCCGTATCCGTCATAAATATGATTGACTGTTGAGAAAATTTTAAAAAGAAAAAATAAATGACACATAATCCTCAATGAAAGTACCAGCTGAATGACTTATTGTTATTAATTCGGCATGGGTACTAGACTGTAGTCTAAGTCATAAACGAGACTTCGAGCTTTCCCAGAAGAAGCCTATTTACTTCAACCTTGAAGAGATTTGCGTTGCATGTTTTTTGGCAGCCTACCGCTGGACCTGAACTTTCTGCATTGCACTTGCGCCGGGGTAGACTTCGCCAGCAAAGGAGAGATTTTTGAGAAGAGAAATTACAAAATTAAAAACATCTGTTATACTGTAACTTATAGTATAACAGATGTTTTCAATTTTGTAATTTTTCTTATAGTCTATAAGTAATATGTTTATAACATAAGTTATAGGTACTATAAGTTAGTTAGTATTTGTTATACTATAAGTTATTTTTCAATAACGCCTGCGTCGCGTCTTTGCAAATTAATTTTTAAGGAAACGAAAAATTCTGCTGCGAGCAGGGTTTGAACTTGCGTCTTCTGGATAGGTACTCCAGATTCCTTAACCAATTCGTTATACTTCTATAAAACACAGACAATATCATTTCACAGTGTCATAAAAACTTTCAAATTTAAATTGTAGAAAAAAAAATCATAAAGCATTCGAAAATATTCTGTGACTAAGTTTTCACAAAGGCCACATTCCTACACTTTATTCCACACTCGACTGCCGGTAGTCCATTTTGCACGAAAATCGCCAGAGCTATGCACTTTCGTTAGCCGGTCGAAGAGAATTTTTATAGCACAGTGCACTTTCTGAAATTCATTTTCGGCCTCCCAGTGGTTACGTGTTGGGGCATCTGACGTTTCTGTTTCGTGTCTATGACAGTCAATTGGGGTATTTTTATTTGATGTTTGTAATCTTTATAAGAGCTGTTTCGTCAATAATTCTTTGGGTTCCAATGCAAAGCTTCTTGAGCCTCTTAAGGCATTCTCGCAGCAAGTTTACCTTCACAAATCAAATCAAAGCATTTAGTTCAAGTAGACCACAGGCACTTTTTAACCGACTTCAAAAAAAGGAGGAGGTTCTCAATTCGGTCGGTATGTTTTTTTTTTTATGTATGTACATCGATTACTCCGAGGTTTCTAGTCCGATTAGTGTGATTCTTTTTTTGTTCGATGCAAGATACTTGCAGTGTGGTCCCATAAAAATTTCATCAAATTTGGTTCAGTACTTTTTATTTTGTGAGCATTTTTATTAATTTCGCCTACTTGGATGACATGATGATCTTTACTTTTTGCGTGTTTGTTACGCGATTACTTCGCCAATTGTGGACCGATTTTGAAAATTGTTTTTTTGTTGTATTAAGGATCGTTCACCTTAGGGAATACTGCACGTTTCATCGAACTCTGTTCAGCATTTTTTGAGATAGGGAATTTTATTGGAACTTTCTTTTATGTACACAACATGGGCGATGTTAATACCGGTGCTACGGATTACAAAATTCTAGTGCACATGTAAGAAAATGATGTATTTGCCAAGAATTTGGGTTGAATATTAAAACTGAAAAGAGTAAAATATGTCAAAAGCCATAAAAAATATAATTTAATACTACAAAGTTCCCAGTCACAAGACATAATAACTGTGAAAGTACCGAAGATGCCCTTTTCAAGGAGTTGATCTCTACGGAGAAGAACGACAAGAAGGATGGTACATTATGTGAGAACAATGTAGCAAGTTTAAATTCTCCACAGCAAAAAATAAAAAAAAAAATAGATGAATACATACAGTAGATAGATAAACTTACTACTACGCGTAAGGATAAAGCTATGATGGTGTCATATTGCAACGTCATGCACGCTTTCCTGAGACTTGAACATGACTACAACGCGTGAGAAGTGTCTGACAACTAGTATTCTCTCAAACACATGTTCTAGAACCATCTTAAACTAAGTACACATCATAAACTAAGTACTAGACACTATAACATAGTAACACTTGGCTACAAATGTAGCCATAAACACAATGCGTCACCCGACTGGACCACAAGCTCGCCTGCTATAACACTTGTACCCACAACATGATACTAACCTGAGGAAGTGACAAATGACAGCTCACTCGTAAACTGTGGGACTAATGTGGAGCTGTCCGCATGGAATTAGGTGGTTGACGATTTAACATACAAAGCTAGCAAGTATGGTAGATTTCTTTTTGTGTTTTGAAATATCGCTTATCAAAGAAAACCGGTAGGCCACGCTAGGAATTCCTTTTATGTCGAGGGTTGTCTCCAATGACTTAAATACACAAACAGTACGCGCAATAACTATTATTTTGTAGATCGTATAAATATTTGTATTGTGTGGGAATTGAACCTGCAACAAAGTCTGAATCGGTCAGCTACTGCGCCAAACGTGCCGTCAGACGTGGTGCTCATAATTCCTGAAAAGTTAGGCAAAGATGGACATTAAAGTAGTAAGTAACACAAATAATAGCTTTTAATGTTATTATTTTGTTTATAAAGTAGCTTTGTCATAAACTTGGATACCGATTTGTTTTTACGTGGTTTTGAGAGAAAAACGTTTTCAGTACCATTGACAGGTAACCCTTTTTTTTTACGTGGTAAAATCATCAAATGAGTCGTCCCTCCCCGGGCAGGACGGGAGGGACTGTCAGACTTGCACTGACAAAAATCCACGATGTCCTTCAATAGCCCTATATGTTCCGGGGTCACGGTAATGGAATGAGTCCCGTGACCCCGGCAGGAGGTAACCGTAATTGTGGTTTATTATAAAAAATTGTTTCATAAAGATTCTACAAACGTAGTACCCGAATTTGGTCTACAGATGGAGTATTTTTATTTCTTTCTTGAAAAATTCATACTTTCTGACTTTTGAACTAAAATCAGAAGAATCAGATCTTGTCAGCCAATAAGACGATTACTTATTTTGTCCTCTCAATTCACGAAAACTTAGTTGGTCTCTTTACGAAAACAATAAATCTCTGGAGACTGGATAAAAATCAAAAGCATTGTTACCATCATGGTCTCAAACAAGCACAATAGATACCTTTTGATATTGAAATAAATAACAAAACGGTACTCGAACAATGCTGGACAATTTATCATCGAATTATTTTGAACGAAAGCGATTCGCCTTCTTGGGCGACATCCAAAACTTTGTTTGTCCCAACAGATTTATTGGCGGGGTTACCGTTACTATGAAGATGAGAAACAGAAAATCAACTCTTTTAAAATATCATCAAGATTACGAAGCTTTTATCAATTAATTTGATAAAAGCTTCGTAATCTTTTAGAAGCATGCATGTGTTTAACCTCGCTTGGCGAGGTTGGTGTGTGGATGGCTGACTATCTGTCATTGCGAGTTTCCACCGTGCTTCGTAAAGTGCGTAAAATTGGGCCCGGCTGTCATTTGTAGATCTTTGACAGTCGTTACTATTAGTCGGAAGCTCTAGCTCAATAGCTCTGGTTTGACTGGAAGCCGACGCCAATATAGTTGGGAAAGGCTTATGCCAATAATGAGCCAAAGAGACAGGCAATCAAAGCGAACTTGAAAAAAATAGTTGAAAAGCTGCAAAACCCTTTGGTAATATTAGCGACTTTTCACGGTCCTTGCCTGTATAATATCTACCTATCTAATTACCCATCAAATTCGTGAAGTGAGTGATTCAAACAAGAATATGATATGGTTAGCTCTAATTAGGTTTGAAACTCCTGTTGGTCTAGTCGTTAGTGACCCTGACTGCTATGCTGGAGGTCGTGGGTTTGATTCCTACCCAGGACAAAATATGTTTGTGTGATGAGTACGTACATTTGTTCTGTGTCTGGGTGTAATTTATCTATAATATGTATGTATTTAGAAATATATAAGACTATGTTACGATACTTGTTCTGGTACTTTACGATAGTTGTGCAGGAATATTATATTAGTTATATCCTAAACTACCAGAAACATTACTGTGAAAAATATACCTTCTCTCAAACCTTCTGTACTTATGTTATGTTCCATGCGTCTCCCGATGACGGATCGTTGTAAACTATGGGCTATTTGTGGTGACCATAGATATCTGTGCGGTTCCCGGCAGACGTTATTACTTCCCTATCGTGTTTCAAACGGTGATTAAGAAATGGTAGCAGAAGGGTCGACCGTACTCGTGTTTTGATGGTTGGACCTATTAGAATGGTTTGAAATAAAAGCTTTTTCAAAAAAAAATGTAACCGCCTTCAAAACCAACCACTAAAAAAGGGTACCCTTTTTTAGTGGTTGGTTTTGAAGGCGGTTACATTTTTTTTTTGAAAAAGCTTTTATTTTACTCTTTTTAGTTTAAATATTCCACCCAAATTCTTGTCAAATAGGTACATCATTTTCTTACATGTGCACTAGAATTTTGTAATCCGTAGCACCGGTAATAACATCGCTCATGTACAAAATTAGCTAATAAAATTCCCTATTTCAAAAACTACTGAACCGATTTTGATGAAACTTGCAGTGTTCCCTCAGTTGAACAATACCTAGTATAACAAAAAAAGAATGACTTAAATCGGACTTGTAGTTCCAGAGATAAGCGAACACAAACTAAATCAGTTGATGCCTACTCCTTACTGTTAAGGAGTTGTACCTTCCATCATCAGCTCAGCTATATGAAATTATGATTACCATACGCAAATACTTAAATTACTTCATAATATTTGCGAAAAACTATATGTGAGCCTATAAAATTTGAGGGTTGCCCTCGATTTCTCCAGGATTCAATCATCAGATCTTCACTTGGTGAATATGGGACCACTCCGGAAGCATCTCCTTTCGAACAAAAAAAGAATTTTGAAAATCGGTCCACAATCGCCGGAGCAATCGCGTAACAAACACAAAAAAAAAAAAAAACATACCGTCGAATTGATAACCTCCTTCTTTTTGAAGTCGGTTAAAAACTGTCAGTTATTAAAGTTAAAACGTGGTAGTGAAAATAGAGTATTTAATGTATGAATAAGAGTTTGTTTTTCTTCTTATTTCAATTACTACATCCTTCTTAGATTTATACCAGTATACCATTATCATGTTCTCACTGCTCGAACAGTGCCCTCCTCTGTGAGAGGGAGTGGACCGCAGTCTACTACGCGGGCGTTATGCGTGTTGGTAGATATATATATAGATATGGTTCTAGGAAAAAAAAGGATATGCTGGGTGTTATAAGTATAGATAATCGAATAGTATTATAGTCTATGGAACTCTATGATATTGAAGACAACATCCCTAGAAATATAGAGCAGACTGGTCTATGGATAGCTTCACCAGAACTAAGCATGATTGTATGTAATTCCATGTACACCTTTAGGATCTTTAATTTAATATGATGACCAACATCATAACAGCTGGTTACCTCACGATTCTAATTTTCCTTTGCCGTTTTGAAACAGAGGTGAGGAAATAAATTACACACTGCAGTGTACAAGTCATGTACCTGGCTACGACATACAATATCGTAAGCAGGGTTGGGCAGTATTTGAATTACTTGTAATTAAAACACGTAATTGAAATACAAATACGTATTTTGTATTTGTATTTTAAATACTTCCCTAAAATGTAATTTGTAATTCGTATTTCAAATACTTGACGACGAAGTATTTTGTAATTAGTATTTCAAATACATGTGGCTCCAAAATACATTTTCACAAAATACATTTAAATCTTCATTTACCGTCACTGCACTCTCTGCAATGATGGTAAAGCAGATTCGGGCAGGTTGACCTGCTGGCGTCTTTACACACTATGACTGTACATACGTCAAACTTGGCTAATTAACGCAAAAAAATGAATTCCTGAATTTCCTTCTACTTTTCAGCCATTCAGATAATAAGAAATATGTAATTTGTAATTAGTATTTTGTATTTCAATTAAAAATAGCTAAAATACTGTATTTTGTATTTTATATTTCAAATACCTTACTTAAAAGTATTTTGTATTTTATATTTTAATTACTTGCGATAATAGTATTTTGTAATTTGTATTTCAATTAAAGCAAAGCATGTATTTTGCCCAGCCCTGATCGTAAGTCAAAACCATAACTATACTGGGCCGCCTTTGCTCTCATAAAATAAGTAATACAAGTTAAAACTAAAATCCGTCATAATACATCATTATTCAATTCGTTATTTCTATTACTCTCAACCCACGTTGAGAGTTAAAACTCCCAAAAGTCGTACAAAATTCAGCATTGTCTAGATCCTGAATAACTTATATCAAATATGACTCAATCTGCTGAAAACGACAACTTAATAAGATTACTTCATAAATCTTTAATTCTATCCGCCAAGCACTTTTACAAAAGGCTTGAAACGCCCGAAAATGTAAGATTCGATCAATATAAAGTGCTAAGTAATGTGAAATTTGTGCCTTATTTGAAAGGAAGGTGATTTTTCGCATCAACTTGGCGTTTTTTCTTTCTAAACTCGTCAGGAATTTATATTTTATGCGGATTTTGTTACAAAAAGGGTTATAAAGAGCTTACGTTGATCACGTTTGCTGTTTAACTTTATGCTGGTTTTGAAGTAAAGGTGTTTTACTTAACAGATAAGTTTTAACTTTTAGGGTTGAGTTTTTGAAGTGAAAAATAAGAATGTTGTTTTTTAACGCCATCATCATCTCACTTACTAAGAGAAGTTAAAGGGGTAGGTAGGTAAGTAAAAGATGAGTTAAATATTTAAATTTAAATAGAACAGACTTCTTTTATTTAGGCATTTCACATCATGGATCTCTGACTATGACAAGAGTCAAGAATACACCCATCTCAAAAAAACCCTCTTAATTTTTTAAAATATTCCTCTTTATATCGCTTCAAATCAACTTAAAATTTAATCTACAAAATATAATATAACGACATTAATACAAAAACCTTATGGGCACTTCCAATATTAAAATTAAAAGGTCAAAATCATCGAAATAGCATGCACACGACCCAGGGTCTGAACCCGCGACCTCGGTTAGCGAAACTTGGCAAACTCGCCAAGGCAGCAACAAGTTATTATGTTACGGGATCCTGGTTATGTAGGGGTCACAGTTAATTTACTGGCTTACTGGTTTGTATGCCATCAAATTATTAAGATTTTTATTTAAATGTGGGTAGATAGAGATTTCTTTTTTCATACGTTGCAAAACCGCACAACGTCTCCACAAATACACAACTGATTGAATAATTTGTACTTATAACAGAACAGTACAATAATAGAATTCGCACGGAATACATTATGTTGTTATTATCGACCACGTGTAATACTAATCACATCGAAACTACAACGCAACCACATCGCAACGACCAATCACAATAAAACCCACATCGCAATTGCAAAAAATCGCAGCAACCCTATTTAATACGTTACCAATTAATATTTAATGCTGTGAATAATGATGATCCAATTGTTGGTCGAAATAAATTGAAATTGAATTGAATTAAGAAATCGTCTGTCCTAATATTTGCATCCTTGTTAGTTCCGTGGTTAAATCATTCCAAGCTTAGTCCGATCAGGAGGTTTGACTTTTGGGTGGGACAGTGCTCTTGGATTTTTACATCAATAATATTTGGTCAGCACCAGCTTAGATTTGTGTCCAATTGAGTGTAATTGGTGCGATACCCATGGGACATAGAATTAAGTAAATGTGAATAACCAAATTACACTTTTTTCAAAGCATTCAATATTGTACTCTGTATCTCTCTATTCAAGTCCCAGAATCCCAAAACAAAACCTTACATTCCTCTACTTTTCTCCAAAACCATGGCCACGAATGAAGTAGCAGATGATCAAAGATAATTCCGAGACCATCCCTTTTTCAAAGTTCGTTAAAATACGGTCAAAGTGACAGATTCAAATGAGGAAAGCTATTTAAATTAAAAAAGAGTGAAGGGGAAAACAAAAAGTAATATCTCTCGGAAGTCCCCAAAGATCTTCGTGTTAGATTATGATGGCTAAGGCAACTGTCACACTGCTGGCGATTAACAAGAAGCGAGTTGAGTGAGCATCTGAAAATGGCGAAACCGGTGATGGTTTAAAAAAATGCATATTAGTTTATTTATCAAACAGCTTTGTGGCGTGTCTTGTATTGTCTCCTGCTTGCACACAGGGTAGTGGAAACATATTTTTTTTTACTCCTCCACTATTCTGATTAATTTCGTTGCAGGATCCAAGACAGGTAAATTCATTCTCCGGGACACGTCAAGCTTCGTTGTCTCGGCACTTTTCTGGTGGTTGCCACTGTTGATTCTGGCTCTCAGTAGTTGCAGTAGTTTGGGAATAGTGTGGTAGGTTTGTAATCAAACATGTTGTATTTATATGAAAATCTAATAACTCGTATTTACTTTTTGTAGGCGTTTGTTTTAGGCGAGTTAAATCTATTAAGAGTAAACATTTGACTGAGCTGTTGGTCTAGTGGTTAGTGACCCTGACTGCTATGCCGGGGGGTTGTGGGTTCGATCCCCACCCGGGAAAAATGTTTGTGTGATGAGCATGACCATTTGTTCTGTGTCTGGGTGTAATTTTAAATATATAAGTATTTTTATCAGTTGTCTAGAACCCATAACACAAGCTCTGCTTAGCTTGGGACTAGATGGCGTTGTGTGATAGTTTTGGATTATTATTATTTCAAACATAGTTTCATTAGTCAGTACAAGTCTGGCAGTCCTTCCCGTCCTGCTCTGGGTGGGCGGACTCATTCACCGATTTAACCCGTAAAAAAACCCAAAAGCAAAACCCTTTATGTACCGCAAGTGATTTTGATGTTTTAAGATACTCTAACTTTCAAGTAAAAAGTTTGACACCCAATTTATATATCGAAAAGATTGATGAATATTGGTTAAAAGTTTTCATCGTTTTTTCTATTCTTTGAAAGAATGTTGAATCTAATTAACTAAGTTATATTGAAGGAGCCGCTTGTGTATCTTAAATTAAAAAGGCGTCAAACCATACCGGGACTTATTCCATCACCTTGACCCCGGAACATAAAGGCTATAGAAGGACACCGTGGATTTTAGTCAGTACAAGTCTGCCAGTCCCTCCTGCCCTGCCCGGGGTGGGAGGACTCATTTGTTGATATTACCACGTAAAAAAAAAACATCTATGCAGCGTATTGTTGCGCAAACTTCGGTTGCGCTCCGAAAGGACATGGCGAGATGACCACAGTGGAGCAGTGCAATTCTCTAAACATACAGCCTTGTGTGCAGCGCTGCCACTCAGTTCATCATCTGCCTAGCCTTTTCCCAACCATATTGGGGTCGGCTTCCAGTCGAACCAGTTGCAGCTAAATATCAATATTGTACATGCAGTGACTGCCTATTGGAACTCCACAAACCAGTTACTGGGTAATGTAATACTCCTTTTTTTTCTCTGTGTTGAAATCATCCTATGAGTCCTCCAGCCCAGGGTGGGACGGGACTCTCAGACTTGTACTGACTAAAATCCACGGTGATCCTTCAATAGCCAGGACCGCGGTTGAGAAAGTCTCGCGACTCCTTGGTATGACTGGTTGTCAGACTTTAGAGCTTCTGACTTAAGTAAGTCACTAGAAGTAAATTTTAATTTTGATAATGGCATAATTTCACGCCCATTCTTTCTCCTACCGACTGTACTATATCGACTTTATTAGATAGTTGGATACAATATTGTTATCGGCTATTAAAAAGTCGTTATACGTTAATCGATGTGCAAACATATTCTACTAGATTGTAACGTCCTTCCTTAGTAAACATGGGTGCAGCTTAAGAGCGATTGATGAAATGGCTTGGTATCATGTATGGCATTTCACCAAAAAATACTTTACGATAATAATCAATATGGGCTTGCCTAAAAACAATTACTTAATGAAAACCCAATTAGGTTATAATATTGACAACATTCAAAATAAAAAGCAGACAACACAATGCAAAATTATGAGTATTTAAAACGCATTAATGAATGAAATGAATTGCTAAGTTTTCCAGAAAGCAAAATTTTGCGACCTTCTGATTCAGGGGCTCTAGTATTTTAGTCCGTCAACGGAAATACGGGCTCGTACGAAAGTAATTCGAATCTTTTGAATGAGCCCAACTTCCTATTAGATCTGAATTCATAATTCAGCACATAGGGGAATCGGGACAACTGTCGAATTATGTTGTCACCAATTTTTTGTTTGTACCTTTAACTTAATGTAACTTATTAAAAAAAAGTACCCTTCACTAGGAATTTCTCCTGGGTCGTGGGTGCGTTTACAAACATAGAAACTCACACACACAAACTCCCAGACCCGAAACAACTACTTATAGATCATACAAATATTTGGTTCTTGCGAGAATCGAACCCGCGACATGCTTCGCATGAGTCCAAGCACTCAGTCACTGCGCTAACTGCAGTCATTAAGAATTAAAAACGCCTTAAACTTTTGCCGAAGCTGCAAATTTCGTGCTTACATAGTACTTAGTACTCTTGTTGAGAATAGAAAGAAAGATTCGGACTCATCGAGCTTGACTGCGATTCCCAGTTGGTATAAGGCGTCTGGTGTACTGCTCGCGATTGAAATTTTCTTTCCACAAAAAGGCTTAACTCGATACAAAACGGAAAATGTTCTTGGTCTCCGTCTGTCTTCTTAACAACCAAGTACTTTATATCTTTTTCCTCTTACCGTCTCAGAATGTTCCGTTCATTGACGAAACAAGACAATATAAGCAAGCATTTTATATTATTCGTAACAATAAGCGAAGTACACACAATAATCCTTTATGAGGACAAAACCTTCTATTTCGCATTGTCCTTAAGTTGTAAGGAAGTAAGTCTTTTCATTAGATATACATTTATACTGTTTGTTCTTATACATATGTATAGTAAAGAACATAAGAATGTTACATAAAATAAATATGATATCACTACTGCTCTCAAAACAGTGAAGGAAAACATCGCGAGGTAACCGGCATTATCGTATACGGGCATTATTATCATTCTTAGATTCTAGAACCAAAAAATCGAAGACTAGTAACATTTACAAACAAGCACTAGGCCCTTCTGGTGGATGGGTAAAGCCCACTCCCTCTCACACAGAAGAGACATGAGTCCCAGCATTGGGAAGGCTGATTATGATTCTAAAACTTTTTTCAATACATTTCCTAGAAAATTGACTCATAACGCACTACGATTAAGTTCAATATGCTATGGAGGTATTTCACACGAGTGGGTTTTTTCTCATTTATCATCACATGTTCCATATCACCGTCGCCTACACCTCGGCTGAGAATTCCACCTCGAATGAAATAATCAACTTTCCTCACTTGTATTGTACTACTCCTTTACCAGTGTACATACACTTAGCTGGGAGACGCCATGAATCGATCGGGAGACGTTTTAAATTAATTAGAATGTTTTCCTCGAACTCCAAGAAGCGTCGTTAGTTAATTGGTTTTCTTTTATAGAGAATTAATGGGAAAGAAAATCTCGCGAGTGAAATGCGAGATCGAGATTAGAGACAAAACGGTTGATAAGGGGAAAAAACGTCGCTTGAGTTTTGAAGCCGTTCCTGTGTCACGATCAATAATGATTTTCTTATTCTTTGTAAAAAAAAGTTACCCTTGACTAGGATATTGTTTGTAAAAAATCTTGCACCACTACGAATTTCTCGAGAATCGTGGATGCGCAAATAGATTTTAATTCACATACACAAATAGCCAGACCTGGAACAACTACTTGTAGATCATAAAAATATTTATTCCATGCGGTAATCGAACCCGTAAGAAACAGTAAAGCAGTCGATCGCTCAGCCAGCCGTATTCTTTTTAATGTTATTTAAACAGTTCCTGATATTCATTGAGCAGTTGAGGCATGTAGCAACGGCCCGATCTTACGAGTTGTAGATAGTCGGTTCATACCGAGGCATTCGCATAACTTTGTGAAACATCACCACTGCTCTCAAAATGCTAAAGGAAGATTGATGGTAAGAGCATGTCCTAGAACAAAAGACGACACGGTTAGCGTAGTGGCTGAGCAATCGACTGCTGCGCAGCGTGTCGTGGGTTAGATCCCCGCACGGAACAAGTATTTTGTATGATCTACAAGTA
Organism: Agrotis ipsilon; assembly: GCA_028554685.1. Taxonomy (NCBI): domain Eukaryota; kingdom Metazoa; phylum Arthropoda; class Insecta; order Lepidoptera; family Noctuidae; genus Agrotis; species Agrotis ipsilon. The sequence goes on from CM052955.1 coordinate 18,168,498, forward strand.
GTTGTTCCGGGTCTGGGTGTTTGTGTATGTGAGTTTCTATGTTTAATAACGCAATCACGATACAATAAGAAATTCCTTGTGTGGGGCAATGTTTATAAAAATAAAACAGCACAAAAACATTTATGACATAGTACCAACTCGCATTGAGCCCATGACTCGATGTAAGTTCACATCGATGTAAAGATCACATGCCTGCTCAATAGAATTTTGCCCTAATCAACGTTAATTTAGTCTTTTAATGATGATAATCATAGATCTCATTTATGAATCACTGCAGCAAAGCCTATTTTTGTTAAAGTCACGACTTTTCGCTCATTTCACAAGTAAAAAAAAGTAGATACCCTTAAATTCAAGCATCCACAGCGCTATAAAGCGCTTTAGGCATCGTTTTCACGCGTCAAGGATTCTACAGTAACAGTCGGGCGGCAAGGCGGTGCGTTTGCTGGAGGCTAACTGCAGTCACTATTTGAGCAATGGCTGTGTAAAAAATACTTTTTATTCGCTTCGTGGGAAAGAGAATTCGTTGGAAAGCTTTGCCATTTTTCTCCGGGTTTCAGTTTGATTTAGAGGCCTAGCATGTCCTCTCGTTATTTTGGGGTCTCTAGACCAACGTCTGCATCTTATCAGTATTTCAAGATTCGCCTATAAAGTGTGCGTGTCTATGGTGACTGCTTACGATTTCGGTGAAAGAAAACATCGTGACGTGATGGAAAAGGCCTGTCCCAGAACCAAAAACAATCGCTTTGGCATCCACCAACCCTTATGGACCCGCGTGATGGGTGCTATGCTGTGTTACAGGCTAGAACCTGTGGCCTGTGTAACCCACCACACGTGTGGCCTGTGCCCGAGAGTAGTGGAAAAATTATAGGGTGATTATGATAAAGCAATATGGTGGCAATCCAACTATAGTCATCGCCAACACTCCTCCGATTGCCTTTAAGCATCTTATTAAATGTAAAAAAAGTACTCATCCTTAGTACTCATCTTAAACAGCTTTAGTACTCACGTAATAAGATAGGAAACCTTAGCAACTTCTTTAGTATTAAACGGGGTACTTCCAACTTTTAATTCACTATTTTGTTTACTCAGTTTTTAAGTAGTGGCAGATATTACGAGGGAACTAGTTTTTATTTTATAGCCTCTTTTTAGGGTTGACAATCAACAAAATGTTCCTACCCGCTATGGGTGAAACGAAAAGGAATTTTACGGCCTATAATTCCACTCTGTTTGTTGCGCTAATACTGTGCTAATACACAAAACTAGGCTATAGTCATTACCCTATTCCCAAATATTCGGTGTTTTTTTCCCACAAAAATGGCAATTTACCTACAAACTGAACTGTAAATGGTGTCAACAGCCTAAATTGCATCAACAAGTTAGGGAAATAGGTTAATTAAAGTTAAAAAGTTTGTTTCGAATATTTCCCACTGGGAGAGTTTAAAAATTCCAACCTGAAAGTTTTGTATTGATTTGCGAACCGTATTTTGTACTTTGGAGGTCGGTGATCACTTTAAAAGTTTTCCGAAAAAATTCTGGCACTTTCACCGCAAACATTGCGGGTATTCCAAAGCTGGAGGTGAAATGGCGTCATTTTTTTTTTGTTTTTTTTTAACCTATATTGTCCCACTGCTGAAAAAAGGTCTCCCTTATAACCTTCCAGTCTTCCCTTTGTGCGCCTTTAAGCATTTTCTAGACGGGGTCAATCCATCCCGACAGAAGATACCTTGCTTCATGCCATCCATATATTCAGCAGATGTAATCGAAATTAGGCTCTTACCAAAATTTCTTCTAATTTTTTTATCTGTCTAAAACATGTTATAATCAGGTTTTAAGCAAGCAGTTCCTAAATTAATTTAAAAAAAAACCGAATCCATCATTCCCTTTCCATAATCATTAAAAAGCCGTGCCCTACTAAACTCCGCAATGCCCTATCTTGACCCACACATAATCTGAGTCACAAGGTAACACATTTTTCCGTGACGACCACATAATAAATAACTACAGAAGGTTAGTTCCATGCAACGGACCAAAATACTCGCACATTATAATGTGACATTTTGGGTAGGCTCGTGCTCATTTTCCATTTACATAATATTATTATTTTGTGGATATTCTACCCGCCTGGATTGGTACTGGAAGTCGGTGTCGACCTGCGATTATAATTATGTGCGACCGCATAAGATATCTGCGTCGGGAACCTGCTTCTTTATAAAAGCACCCATAGCCCTCTGACCTTCTGGAACATTCTATTTTGTGGAGACACCCTCGACCTGATTTACCCCTGGCTTACCCTCGGCGTGCAAGTGATGGGGATTAGGCGGTATTATGACTTGCGAACGCCTCTTGTCGTATATAAAACGTCATAATATAGCAAAATATTGCGACTTTTTTGCTGAGAAGACTTACTGTTTTTGGAGCCTCGTGTCGCTTGGGCTGTTTTGTGATTGGTCTGTGCAAAAACATTGCTTCATGTCTTGGCGAATTACTGATGATATCAACTTGTGTGTTTTTGTTATGACTTACCTATGATACGGCCATAGGTTAATACGATACATCTTCCCAGTTCTAAGGTTTTGGAGGTTAGATCGGTAGTCGAAAACAGATCTAAAAGCGGCCAATTGCGAGCGGACTCGCAAACTATATAGTTTAGAAAAAAAAAGGTATTTGAAACCTCAGATAACAATATCAAAAAAATAACGGTCCATATTACGTTGTGAGCGGACACATTTAGGTAACACGTCATATTAGGGCAACACGCAACATTAGGGCACTGGGTACCTCGACACATTAAGGCACCACGACACATTAGAGCAACAGGCCACATTAGGGCAACGCTAACGTCGCTTGAGATTGTTAACGAGTCCGCCGTGTTGGTGATTTGCGTGCTTTATAGTTATTTTTGCAACCAAATGAAGATTTTGAACGTGAATTGATAAGAAAAGTTGCAAAAATATTATTAGGTACTTATAAAAGCATTTGTGAAATTGATAACTTAGATGTCGATTTTGACTGAAAAATCGACCCGTATAAACTAAAATTAAAGCCGTAATGCCTTTGTCAAACTGACGGACGAAGAGAATGCGTGCCGAAGCGTTTTTGTTTGTAATGTATGGAATTGTTTGAAGCCCGTCACATAGACTATCGGATCGCTTTCGCTTTTCTGTATGACAGGATTCGGATCGCATTCGCTTCGGTTGTCTGTTTAACACACAGCTAACTAACTAACTAACAGCTTAAGAGTTCCTTCTTTATCTATTATGGAATTATTAAACAAGCTTATCGCAAGAATTTGCTATCCATATCTTTAAAAGACTACTTAGATTTCCAATATTAGATGCTGTAAAATTTATTCTTCTGGGACAGAATAAAAGTTAAAAAAACTGTCCACGGTTTGGGCCATCGTCGGCCTACTATCGGCATCATTGACAGTGTAATCTACAAGCCTAGACATTGAGCTATTGCCTTACAGCTTGAAACTGCACGATTTTATCACATGAATCAATACATAAGATCTAAACAGAATCATATCAACTTATTACGTACCTACAGGTATGTATCCTCGCAATGAATGGAAGCGGTGTACATTTGATGACGCCAGGGCAACTTTATTTATCGTGGTCTCCGACATAACATTGTTAAGTAACCAAGGGTCATATTTTTATCGGATAATGTTCATTTATTTAAATTTCTTGTATATTTTAATAAATAAAATCACGCTACGATCAACAGGAGCCGAGCAGCGGGGAGAAAACCACGGGGTACACCTAGTACGTATTATAAAGCTGAAGACTTTGTTTGTTTGAACGCGCTGATCTCAGGAAATACTGGTTCTAATTTAAAAAAAAAAATTGTGTTCGATAGCCTATTTATACAGGAAGGCTATATAACATCACGTTACACTCAACATGAGCCGAGCAGTGAGGATAAAACAACGGGGTACTACGAGGAATAGCTAGTTTTTAAATAAAGTATTTGAGCTATGAAGTAGTACCTTTATTAACCTGTCACCATGCATCGCGGTATACATTCTGACCGATGAAATTGCACGCACGTTTTCAATTTTCTTTCTGTGGTACGAGGGAACGAGTGTGGTGCATTATCACGTAAGACACGTCCTATACAATATACGAAGATGGTCATGTACTACCTACAATCGTACATACATCTTCCGGATTAGGCCTTAGACTTATCAGTGTTAACGAGATAGTTTACCTGGATTAACACGCAGGATACCCTGAACCCTGATTTTTGTCCTGCGGTATTACAACGTCTTACAACTAGGCTTATTCCGGTGAGTGATAGTGACAGAGCTATACAAGTCGGTTAGCGCCATCTCGTTCACTCACTGGAACAAGCCTGGTTTTAAGACGTTGTAATACGGCCCCTGGTAAGTTGTGATTGTGGTGTCATCACCGAAATTCATGCATTACACGTTGCCAGCATGCTTATGCCAGCTTAAAACAATCACTAGCTTTTTCCTCGATATAACTTAAAGCCACCACAATGTGAAAAAAAGCTTACTCAGCGTTTATTACGAACACCATACTAAAAATTTTATATAACTCAGGTAAAATGCACATAAAGTTTCGCTTATGGCGGTTCAGCTGACAACTTAATAAGAGGTTCACTGTTAACTTTTGATGTGTAGTACTTGTAAAAGATACTTAACTTTGAGAAGAAAAACTTGTTTTCTTTAAAATTCAACCTTGATTTTTCCCGTCTATATCTCAAAAGACAGACAATCTTAAGATCTTTTTTTTTGCGTGGTAAAATCATTAAATGATTCCTCTCACCCCGGGCAGAGCGGGAGGGACTGTCAGACTTGTACTGACTAAAATCCACGGTGTCCTTCAATAGCCCTTTATGTTCCGGGGTCTCGGTAATGGTATAAGTCCCGCGACCCCAGCAGGCTTTAGCCCTCTGAGAGCCTCGTCAAATCTTAAGATGTAGATAAAGTTTAATCAAACGCTAGGTAGATGGACGATATCTCATTCCATCATTTTCGCTTTATAAGCGAAGTTTTTTTTACTTGAAAACGAGCGGAATCAGCGTGAAACTGATTTGAACGTAATGACTGTGCGCTCAAGTATTCAGTCAATTTCACAAATCGGACCCACCCTAATTGGAGTGTGGTCATAGTGAGAACATTTTTCGGCCATGAGAAGAGCGAGAATACGGTCTTAAGGTAAAATTTCGAATGTGGAAATGATATGCGAAGAGCAGTCATACATATTATAAAATAAAGTCCTTCACCGCGTCTGTCTATCTGATCTCAGAAAACTCAAAATTGCTGAACCGATTTTTATATAGTCTTAATTTAGAAACAAAATAATTCAAGAGGCTCGTTTATTTTTATTAATTGTTTAATAGTTTTGTTTAAATTGATTGTATTATGACGACAAATTCAAACAGATACATATCAATAAGTGTTATAAGTATATTATGAGAGTCAATCTTTGAATGTATAAGAATAGATATGGACTCCAGTGTAACAAAAAGTGAGAGTATACATGAAGGTCTCTTAGTTAGTAATTAACCATAATAATTACCTCCATCGCATCGCAGATTCATAAAGAACATTTTACACAAATTATCAACGTGCAATTGGCTTTTCAACCGTGCACAACCAACAAACACATTACAAACAACTTTCAATACCAACAACAAAACGTTGTCTCAATTTGGCTCACAAACTGGTATTCACTTACGTATCTGGTTACAAGCTTTGGTGACAAAGATATTCTGGCTCGCTGCCAATTCGTGAAATATATCGCCCAGTCTTTTGAATAAAATCCGCTATTGCAGTTGTCAAAGCATTGAGGTGGCAACTTGTAAGTTTTGGCGCCTTGTCATTTAATATTATAGAATAGAAAGTCTGTGTGGAGAATAATATATAGGTGGTGCAGTTGAGATTCGTACTTTTTTTTTGCGTGGTAAAATCATCAAATGAGTCCTCCTACACCGGGCAGGGCGGGAGGGACTGTCAGACTCGTACTGACTAAAATCCATGGTGTCCTTATATTGCCCTTTATGTTCCGGGGTCACGGTAATGAGATAAGTCCCGCGACCGCAGAATCCCCGTCATCATTCTGACGCTCTTAGATGCGCTTGGCCCCGAATGAGATTCGTACTACAAATGTAAACAAAATATCCGATAAAATTGGCGCTGGAAAACAATATCGTAATGGTACAGGAATGCCTTAAGAGGTTACCACGGTCCTATAATGCAAAGTTCAATTGAAGGATAGTTTTTGGTCTGTATAAATCAGACAGTCCTTTCACCCATAGCGGGTAGACTCATTTCCCCCTCCACCCAGAGCGGGTGAACTCATTTGATGTTTTTTATACAAAGAAAAATCTCTTACTCTTTCTGACTAAAACCACTCTGTACCTTTTACATTTCAGGGCCAGGGTATCTTTTCAGCCCTGCGAGTTACCTACTCATGAAAGAAAATATCACAAGGATTTTTTTTTAAATTAAGAGATGCAAATTTCACTGGTTATCAAACAGTAATTCGTCACAATGTTTCCATTAGAAAAAAAAAAATTGAAAATAATTAAAATTCCTGTGCCATCTAGTCCGCGGTTTCAGTAGCCTGAAATAAAATTCAGAAAAGTTCCGGACAATCCAATTGCCGGGTACAGGGAAAAATAAAGGGGGCCAAGGTCCAAGGTTTAATTAATTAAGAAATAAATAAGCATTCGGCTAATGCAAAGAAGTTTGGCTGCTACCTTGTTTTTGTACTTACTAGTATTTTAACAGTTTTTATTGTGGAATGCTCGTGCCAAAAAGTATGGCAGTCGCTTTTAAGGTTTTTCCTTGCAAAATTTAAGAGAATGTTACAGAAATGGTTTTCAACAAATAAGTTTCTGCAGTTACTAGTTTTAAAATAATATATTTATTTGGGATATGTAAAAATACTCCAAAAAAGAAACTTTTGAGAAGATTTTTATGAAAAATATTTGGTTTTATTATTAAACTATTGAGTTTTCTGTATGGGATTTTATTTTCAGTCATATGTAGCTTTTATTATTTTAATGATAGGCCTATTTATTAACACTAAGTGGCCTGATGACAGTGAACGGAGGCAAGCGTGCCATACCGTTGACTAGCTTGCCTTGAAGGAACCTATTACTTTTGACTTAAACACCCCAAGGGAGATTAAAACTAACATTAAACTCATTTAATAACAGCAATCTCCTCCACATAACAACGCATGCGTTACACTGGTACACACCAGTCACTTAAAGCGAGGAATCTTAAAATTGGCGCGCTACAAGCGAGATAGTCTACCCCTTACGTTATCGACCCATAATAGACCAAGCAAATTAAATTCCTCGGCCCGATTATGTTGAGATATACGTTTTTAGGGCCATCTGTTTTAGCTGTCTGCTTTGTTAAAGAATGGCTCACACTTGAGGTTGTTTATGCTTTTTAATAACACGTACGGTTTTTGTTTTAATGCTAGGCGTGGTATATTTGAAAATAAGACTAAAAATATCAATCTTGTACCTAATTGGAATACACTAATTAGCAATTGTAAACTTTTTTCATTTGTCATTTCATTTTTTTTTTGAGATGTGTTTTTGTGACTCTGGTCTGGATCAGAGGTGACAGAAGCAAAGTCAATTTGTATTTTTTTCAATTCCTTCTAAATTTCTTATGGTGCGTATCCTGCGAGAGCAATGTAAAGCAGCAAAAACCTTTTCTTTCATCCATTTTCTTCACATGCTAGTTCCACGACATCAGCTGGCAGGTGACTCTATAGTGGTCCTTTCAGTTTGGAGACAGCTCTTTGAGGCGCGTGTGGAACATGATGCGCCGTCAAATGCCTTGAAACGTAAAGGGTTATTGAAGGAACACTATGGATTTTAGTCCGTAAGAGTCTGACAGTTCCTTCCGCTCTACTCAGGGTAGGAGGAATCATTAGATAATTTTACCACGTCAAGAAAAAATGCCCTGAACTTTAATCGTAAAAGCTGTAAAATCAACACACCAACACGACGTCTAAAAAAACCACATAATATCTCATTCACAACACACTTCCCACACTATAAACAATAAGTACTTATCTAAATAACGACGCGAAGACGCCATAACGACACGACAGCGACACGAGCCCGACATTGCGACTATAACACATGAAATATTCACTTGAACGCATTCGAGTGTCGGCTCCAAATCGGCACATTTATGGCGAAAGAAAGTGAAGAAATGAGAATTTAAGTGCCATATAAATATTATGGTCTGCTTGGTCCTGAGATAGGGAAGTGTTATTTTTGTTTGGCGTGAGTTATGAGGAGGAGATCTCAATTTTATGATTAGTTTAAGGGGTTTGGCTATTGTGTCAGTAAATGGGGTGGGATTAGTTTGCATAATTTTTTATTTAGTAAGTCAAAGCACATTTTTCAAAAGAAATAAATTGAACCGTCCCGGCTTTGCACCGGTGGACATGAGGACACAAAAAAAAATTCGTCCACACTTTAACCTGGTCCTGATGGCTACAAACACAAAAAAAAATAATTAGCCGAATCAGTCCAGCCGTTTTCGAGTTATGAGCTTAGCAACACATTTACCGATCCATTTTTATATCATAGAACATGGAACCAGAGATAATCGAAGTGTAATCAATCATTTTAGAAGCCAGTCTACCTACTCTGATTTCAAATAATGACCTCTGCTAAAAAGGGACCTTCAGGTATTTAATAAGACACAACTTTACAACAAAATTATACAATTATTTACTACAGTTTAACTGAAATATATGGGCTAGTTCTCAAGAAATTACCGAGGTGTAATTGTACAGTCTCAAATGGCGTTAATTTAGATACTGAAGGATCATTTAAATTAAGATTTTTTTAAGTCACAAAATCTCTCAAGAAAGATTCAGAGAAAAGTCAAATAACGTCAGGGGTGCGGGTGGTCTAAAATGACGTTAGGTGAGAAATGAAATGTGAATCCAGTGCGGGCATGCGGACGGTGAGTAATGAGCGACTCGTCGTCCGATCATGGACAATGTCCAGGTCGATGGCGCGTCGTGTTCCACACGTTCAAAGACCTGTTCTCAATCTGACGGGGGTTACCCCACTTAGAAGCCTGTCGGGGCCGCGGATCTATCTCATCAGGAAGCCCTGGCCCTGAAACGCAAAGGGATGTTAAAGGATTACCGCCATGGATTTTGTCAGTACAAGTTTGACAGTCCATTCCGCTCCGCCGTGGGTGGAGACGACTCGTGTGATGAATTTACCACGACAAAAAAGTGTATTGTATTGCTTGAAAAAGTAACAAACATTCATCCATCCACACATTAATTGAAAAATTAAATAAATAAAAGTAATAAGATTTTTATTCAAGCGTAACTTTAATTTATTAATTTAAGATTAGTTGAGCTATAACGAGCGCGGTTAAGCTCGGCTTAATGAAACATTACTTCAGTTCATAATATCTGCTGGTTTATTTACACAGATTTACGATTACGGCACCAGTTAATACATAAATATATTTATAACGGAGGCAATTAGTACAGAATGTTATGTATCCGAAATCAAGAACAGTTTTAGCGTTAGGTACCTACAGTCTTTATTATAAAGTTATCTCGAAACATTGATTTTTTTAGAGAGTTGTTTTGGTCCGTTTTTTTTAAGGTGAAGGTCAACGGTTTAATCTTTTTAGTAGTTGAATGTTACCGTTACGTTTTAGTAGTTAACTACTACTTAATGGTCATAATGAAATAAATTGTTGAGCGCTTTCTATTTTTGTTTAATCTTCTATCTTCTATATATATAAAAATGAAACCCGTTTTCCGTTGTCACGACATAACATGAAAACGGCTTGACCGATTCGGATAATTATTTTTTTGTTGTGTTTGTAACCATCGGGACCGGGTTTTAGACCGGGTCCTCCACCCGTGCGAAGCCGGGACGGGCCGCTAGTAAAATCATAAAAATGCAGTCTCTAAACTTACAGCATTTCACTACCAATTCAGTTTTAAAAACCTGTTATTCAAGACTTATAGGATCCAGTACAAAATATACAAAAGCTTCTGTCGTAAATATTTTAATACCGTTCGAAATGAAAATTCATTTATTCAAATAGGCTAAGAATAAGCAATTTTGAAACGTCAATATTCATAAAATTGGAAACACCAGCCATTCAGAATTTCTTATCCTGTGAAAAAGTATGGAGAAATCGTCATAGTTTATTTAAGCTTCTAGTTTTTTTATTATATCAGCCTATTGCCGTCCACTGCTGAACGTAAGCCTCCCCTAAAGAGCGCCAACCATTCCGGTCCTTGGCAGCCCGCATCCATCCACTGCCAGCCACCTTCCTTAGATCATCGACCCATCTTGCAACAGGGCGTCCTACACTACGTTTGCCCATTCGCGGTCTCTACTCTAGCACATGTTTGCTCCATCTGCCGTCTGTCCGTCTACAGACGTGGCGGGCCCACTTCCATTTCAGCATCCTGATTCTAAGCGCAATGTCGGTTACTTTGGTTCTCTGGCGAATGACTTCATTACAAATTCTATCCACCAGAGAAACCCCGAGCATTGCTCTCTCCATCACACGCTGAGCAACCTTAAATTTGTGGACCAGGCCGATGGTAAGTGTCCACGTTTCGGCTCCGTAAGTCATTACGGGTAGGACACACTGGTTGTAAACCCTGGTTTTAAGGGATCGCTGATTCAAAGATATGACGCAGCTTCCCGAATGCCGCCCAGCCCAAGCGTATTCTTCTAGTTCTTCTAGCTTTTAGTTACTATGTTTTAAACATAAAACTAAAACATGAAAATTCTCACCGTAGCTAGGCTTGTTGGTCCGTAATTGCCTCGGGATACGGCGTCCCTCGCTGCGTGTGATGATTTTACCTTAGAATAGAAAATGGCGGATTAAACTTTATGTTGAATACGTATATTAACACATAAGAAATAATATCTATAATTTGAGTAAGGAGCACCCAACACTGTTGCATAACAACAAAAGCTAATCATCAAAATACTACAAACAGACATTTTAGAACGAACCATCCCAACTCACAGAGCCGTTACGTAGGATGGCCTCGTGATTTATGAGAAACGGGACACATCTCAGTGCTGCGCTACACGATGCGAATGTAGGGTGTCCATGCGTGCGGAAAATTTGCGCCAACGTCACGCTCACAGCTACCTGTGTGTGACGTTAATCGCGGGTGGTTTGTCGTCGCGGTAGTTAGCGGAGACAAGTTTTTTTAGTGTGTTTATGGAATATTTTTTTACTTTTTTATGTGAGGTTTTTTTAGGGACAGTGTCATTTGTAAAAGTGTGACAGTTGTGGAGTATTAAGAGCACGAGAGATGATGTTTTAGTTGACATTTAAGCGGTTTTAGTAGTGATTAACTTTCTTATAATTTGATCAATTTATTTCGCGCTAATCTCAGGAACTATACAGGTTCAAATTCAATAAATCCTTTTGTGTCGGATAGTAGTACATTTTTCGAGGAAGGCCTACTTATCATCGCGCTAAGACCAACAAAAGCAGAGCAACGGAGGTGAAACACGGGGCAGAGCTGTAATATAAGTTACATACAGTAATACTGGAAGTACCGAAGAAATATGAGCAAAATACAAAGCAAGAATGTAAGATTCCAGAAAACTTCCATTCACGAACTTTTGCATCACTTGCAATACAACAAATATCCAAACCAAACACACAGCATACTCACCCTACATATAAACGTCTGTTTCGTCGATCGAATCTTTAGATATTTATTTACGTTTATGTCGAAAACATTACACGTCCTGCTATTTTATATTGCAAATGGGACTGTACATCTGAAGAGTAGGTAGAGAATGTCTAGATTCGGATAGACTTTCACAACATTGTGTTCCGGTACTATGTAATTAAATCGGATATAATACGACTTTCATCAGCAACGATAGGGTCGGAAAAAGACAGAAGAATTATAATCAGTAACATTTTGGATCAAATTTTCTTTTACCTTTGGTTATTATGATGTGTCGTTATCGTATAAAGAATTACATTTTGTCTGTATCCCAAAAGGTTCGACTCTAAAATGTAAAGGGTATGAGAAACAGGTTGGTTTTTGTCAAATTCTGAGAGCCCCTTCCATTCCACCCTAACCAATAGAACTCGTTTGATTGGCGGCACGATTGGCTCAGTAGATGAGCAAAAGGACTGCTGTGCCGCGTGTCGCGGGTTCGATTCCCGCATGGAGCAAATATTTGTATAATCTAAAAGTAATTGTTCTGGATCTGGGCGTTTGTGTATGTGGTTTGTTACGCACCAGCTACACAAGAGAAATTCTTAGCTTGGGGCATTTTAATGTATATATGTTTTTTTATGTTAACAAAAAAAAAAAGAAAAAACCGTTCATCAAACCCAGCTGTAAACGTAGCAGAGCATGCTAAATGACTAAATACGGCCACTCAACCACCGAGATTATCTATCTGGGATACCTACGCCTGTGCGAAAGTTTTTTGTTCGATTTTTATTTTATCGAACTCGTTATGTCGAATATTCAGTTGTACGATGTTTTATTATATCGATGCTTTATTGGTGCGATGTAACGTTTGTGCGAAAAATCTTTTTGCGAAGAACTTTACAGCGATTGCTCATTTGTTCGATAGTTTGTTAGTTCGATTGTATGTTGATTCGAAACGCCTATCTTAATTGCATTATAAACGATGAAAAAATATCTACATGAATACCATAAATATCTTCACGTATATTTTCGTAAAATGAGAAAAACAGATAACGCGATGATTAAAGAATTCCCTCGATTTCTCTAAAATCCCGTCATCAGATCCTGACCAGATTGATAGCCATGGGACCATCTGCGCGTGTACCCTTTAAAACATTTTTTTTTTAAATTGCATTCGTCATAGAGAACCATAGTTTGGTTTAGTACATTCACCATTCATATTTTCTTTATATTTATTTTTTGTTCTATGTTGAAAATATCTAAGCTTAATTAATATCTTTTTTGTAATGTTGCTTTATGATTTTTTATTAAAATAAAACATATATGTGAGTATATTTTACGTGTTAATAACATTCATTTTAGGTGCCTTAAAAAAAAGCCTGAAAAGGTCCAAGAATTAAAAAAAAAAGATACGAGTACACCAGTTAGTTTCTTTGACTCTTTTGGTATTTTTAGGGTATCAGGCCATTGGGCAACCAGTTGGACTGGTATTGTCTATGTTATGTTTGACCCATGCCACAGTTAGGCTGCAGTTCCACTGAGGCGGAGTGGAGCGGTACTATGCACATGGCTGACCAGGCACATGTGGTTTTCAAGCCATATGATTCGTGAACTGCGATACAGCTCCGCTCCGCCTCAGTGGAACCGCATCCTTAAACGTGGTGAATTTATTAGCTGTCTTTCTCATTTTACGAAAATATACGTGAATATATTTATGGTATTCATGTAGATACTTCTTCATCATTTATAATGCAATTAAGATAGGCGTTTCGAATCAACGTACCATCGAACTAATAAACAATCGAACAAATGAGCAATCGCTGTAAAGTTCTTCGCAAAAAGATTTTTCGCACAAACGTTACATCGCACCAATAAAGCATCGATATAATAAAACACCGTACAACTGAATATTCGACATAACGAGTTCGATAAAATAAAAAACGAACAAAAAACTTTCGCACAGGCGTAGGTATCCCATCTATCTATACCTAAGTGAGCCCTAGTCATAATGATTTAGTGACATGTCTATACCATTATTTATCTACGATGTAAACCAAGTATAAGGCTGTATTTCCACCAGAGATGCGCGATCCACCAATCATATTCATTGGTTTATATAGCACAGCACTGGTGGAAATGGATTCAACTAAGATGTGTTTCTTTATATTATGGAAGGATGCGTGCTATGGCTGCGTGCTGGAGGGCCAAAACCTGCCGGGGTCGCGGGAAACACTTATACCGCGGTACAAAAGGTTACTGAAGGACACCGTGGTTTATAGTCAGTACAAGTCTGACAGCCCCTTCTGCTCTACCCTGGGCGGGAGGACTGATTTGATGATTTTAAAACGATACAAAAAAAATGGCTGCATGCTACGGTTGCATGCTATGGGTCGTCTTCTCTACTATCGATACATCGCAAAGCTCGAGCCACGTATCTTTATAGCGCAGCTACGCATCTTAGTAGCCCAGCTACGCATCTTCATAGCACATCTTACTCGCACAGCTACATAGCGTAGCATCAGTGTAAACAGTCACACAGTTTCGTAGCTCAGTTATCACATCCTCACAGCACGGCTACACAGCACATATCTGGTGGAAAGGCACCCTAATAGTCGTTCTCCTTCGCATCATGCATGTCTGCATTTGATTTGGTGAATAGCATTCGATGCAATTTGCCTGTCAGTTGTACGGAATGTGATTGGCTGAGGCGAAGTTCTGTGATTGGTACTGCCAGTCAATAGTTTCGCTTGAAGGTAAATTAATTTGTTTTTGAGTTTTCCTTTAAAGTACGATTATTAATTGTAGTCAGTAAAATGACATTTCCAGTGTTGCAGGTTTTTCGTCCCAAATAAATAGTGATGTGGTTAATCGAGATTTAACAATTAAAAGTTAATCGAGATTACATTGTTTTTAATTCAATATCAAATTGCCTTTAAATAATAAAAAAATGTAATTTACGCTAATTAAACAGAAGAAACCGTGTATCGGTAGGTAATTAAATCTATACTAATATTATAAAGCTGAAGAGTTTGATTCTTTGTTTGTTTGAACGCGCTAATCTCAGGAACTAATGTTTAGAAATGAAAAAATATTTTGTGTTGGATAGTCCATTTATTGAAGAAGACATAATGTCCATTTATCGCCTAATAATTTCACATATAGGCAGTGGTGAAGGTTTTGTAGAAGCCGGTTTACTTATGTTTGAATCGAAGAAAAATAGTATGGATTATCATGAAGAAATGAACTCGGAGTGTTTTGAGGAATGGCTTAAAAGCATTTTGACAAATTTAAAGCCAAATGCGGTGCTGGTTTTAGATAACGCACCGTACCATTCAAGAAAAGTCGAGCGTATCCCTACTTCAAACTGGCGGAAGGCTGATATTATTCAGTGGTTGGATGAAAAATAAATTTAATATCAACCTACAATGATAAAGGTTGAATTAATAGAAATAGTAAAATTGTAGCAACTCAACAACACACAGCGCGCACGCATCGCCCCTACTTCACCGCACTGGACGCCATTGAAGGCGGAGCCTAGCGCCCCGCCACCGACCGGCCGCTATAAAAGACGATCGCGCGCGCATTTGGGTCAGAGTGTGTTCGCTGCGCTCTCAGACTGCTTCGGCCTCACTGGCGGGACAGCTTTGAGAACTAGTGTGCACATTTTATCGTTCTACGCATAGTGTATCTTAAGTAAATCTGTTTCACTTGTAACTTATTATCAAAATATAAGTCTTAGAAGTTATCCCTGTGTTTCTTCTATTACAATCTGGCGCACAACGTAAGGCCGAATCCAGGGATCAAGTTAGAAAATCTGCGAAGACTCCCACATCGGACTTTGAAGATGGCGATGTCCAATGACCAGTTCCAGTTGTTTCTACAAACCATCACGGCATCTAAACAGAGAACTTTTGCATCCTGCAACATAACCTACAGTGGGAAAAAGGACACGGACGCGGTCGAGGCTTTTTTAGCAGCAGCTACCACCTATAAAAATGTGGAAAAGTTGAGTGACTCGGATGCGCTTCAAGGACTTCCACTTCTTCTACGTGATGAAGCAGCAGTTTGGTGGCAAGGCGCGAAAACCGGTGTAGAAAAGTGGGAAGAATTTTGCAACAAACTACGCCATACTTTCGCTCCCCGCAAACCAGCGTACATGATTTGTCACCAGATCACACATGAGGCCCAGGAGTCTGATGTCACCACAGAAGCATTTATTGCCAAGAAGCGGGCATTGTTTGCATCACTGCCTCCTCCCGCACATACTGAAACCCAACAAATAGACTTGGTGTTCGCTCTCATACGATTGGAAATACGAAACCGCATGCCTCGAGATACGGTACCAACGTTCGAGAAACTACTAGAAACAGCACGCGGTATCGAAGAAACTCTGCGAGAATACGCAAATGGAGCTGAACATATCGAGAAATCTACAAATCAGATGCGAAAAGGAAAGCAGCGATGCACTTTTTGCAAAAATCCCGGTCACACGGTGGATGTATGCCGAAAGAAGAAGCGTTGTGATGAAAGCTCAGTCACTGTGGTGGCGAAAGATGTTGCTGAAATCCAGACGCAGGCACCATCTCCATCACAACCCAAATTTTCATGTTATGGTTGCGGCACACCTGGGGTATATAGAAGTAACTGTACTACGTGTAAAAAGTCGTCGCCCATTAAGAAAGAAGATCTGAAGTTTTGTGCCATAGATATACAGTTAGATGCAGATTCTCGGCCTGTTGTGTTCGTGGACATCGAGGGAATAAAAGGTACTGCCTATATCGATACCTGCGCGAAGATGAGTGTCGCATCGCATTCCTTGTACTTGGCACTGCTCAAATGTGGATGTAAGTTCAAGGAACAACCAGTCAACCTGACGTTAGCTGACGGAGTAAAGAAAAGCCAAAGAGTGCTAATGTGCAGAGCAGTAGTTGACTTACTAGGTCGAAAGGTGCAAACGGCATTCATCGTGCTACCTGAAGCAAGGGAGAACCGCACTCTTTTGGGTGTTGGGTTTCTGAAGGACGCCGGTATAGTCATCAACATGCCACAGTTCACGTGGAACTTCATTGATGAACCAGAGGCGCAATATGAGCTATACACTGAGGAATTCGCCACATTCGAAACTACCGTCATCGGTGAAATGATGGAATTGCCAAGCCCAATAAGTTCACTCAGCGAATGTAGTCAAACTATTGATACAGTTCCACCTACTCCACCTGCAACACCTCCGCCGATGGAAATAACTGAACCTCCGTCAACACCGAAGAATCAATCAGTTGATCACGTCAATTATAAACTGGCACCAATAGACCTTGACAGCTCGACTTCTTCAAGCAAGAAACCACGCCTATTCGATGGGTATTCTCCCAGCTTTACAGATTTCATACTGAGAGACGCACAAATCAACGTTCACCGGGAAGAAATTGAATTATCCCCGCAAAGTGCTAGTCTTTTTGACGCAAATAACTGGGAAATACGCATTGATGCGATTGATGTCGAAACACACATCACAAGTGACCAGAGGGAGCAACTGGATGGACTTTTACAAGAAAGCAGGCACGTTTTCACTGCCAAGCGAGAACCAACAAAACTAATTGAGCACTGCATCAGAACCATAGACGATAAGCCAATCTCGGTCCCACCATACCGACTCTCACCACCTCGCAAAGAAGCCCTACAGCGTGAGATCAACACTATGCTGGCAGACGGTATTATTGAACTCTCTTCATCCCCATGGGCTGCGCCTGTAGTTCTTGTACCAAAACCCAACGGGAACATCCGGCTCTGCGTGGATTATCGTCGGCTAAATGCAATAACGATACCCGATTCATATCCAATTCCTCGAATTGATGACCTCTTACATGAAGCTAAGCCAACCCCATACATGTCACTACTAGATTTGAAAGCAGGCTACTGGCAAATTGGAGTACGCAAAGAAGACCAAGAGAAAACTGCATTTATTACACCCTTTGGCATATTCAACTTCACCCGCATGCCATTCGGGTTACGCAATGCTCCAGCCACATTTTAGAGATTAATAGATCGGATGCGTGTGAGTCTGCCTGATGTGAAGCTCCTCGCATATTTAGATGACCTGGTGATACTATCACCGTCTTTCCAAATACACCTCGAAGATCTGAAAAAAGTTCTTGATAGACTTACAGAATTTGGCCTAACAGTCAATAAAGAGAAATGTCGCTTTTGCTGTTCAGTTATAAAATACCTGGGTCATTATATTACGCCAAAAGGACTGCAGGTGGATCCTGAGAAAACAGCCGCGATCACGAAGCTTCCCACACCAAAAACCTTAAAACATTTGGTAAGCTTCCTACAAATGTGTTCCTGGTATCGACGATTTATCAACAACTTTGCAAAGATTGCCGAACCCCTCACTCGTTTAACGAAAAAGAACGCTAAATGGGAATGGACAGAAGACCAACAGAATGCTTTCCATGAACTGAAGAGCCACTTGACTTCCGCCCCAATACTCGGACAGGCTGATGAAACTAAACCCTACATAATAAAAAGTGACGCAAGTTCTTATGCGATCGGAGCAGTATTGGTCCAGGGGGAGGGAGAAAATGAGCACCCCGTCGAGTTTGCTAGTCGCCTTCTGACATCAGCTGAACGTAATTACTCTACAACAGAACGGGAAGCACTTGCTGTTGTTTGGGCAGTAACAAAGTTCCGTGGGTACATCGAAGGTCTTCCTGTTACCATTATAACAGATCACCAAGCCTTGAAGTGGCTTATGTCTTTGAAAACGCCGACAGGAAGACTTGCAAGATGGGCACTAATATTGCAAGCATTTGACATATCAATCAAATACGCTCCGGGTAGAACAAACACTGTCGCTGACTGCCTTTCTAGGCCACCATGTACTGAAGAAACGCTTCAATCATGTGACGTTTGTAAAGTGACTGTAGACATGCCCTTGCGTAGTACTGCAGAGATTAGAGAAGAACAGTTAAAAGACGAAAGATTAAAACCTATCGTGAAAGATTTGGAAGGAGTAGACAAAGATGAGAAGGCAGTATATTGGAGCAATAAAGGGTATTTACTAAATAATGGGGTACTCTATCGACACAGTCCCTACTCAGAGTCTGACGAGGCGCAATTGGTGGTACCAGAACATGAATGGGCAAACGTACTGGTGACTTATCACGATGACCCTTTAGCAGGCCATTATGGCTCGGATAAGACTTATCGGCGTATCAGTCAGCGATATTATTGGACTGGAATGAGGAAGTACATTGATAGCTATACCAAAAATTGTTTGGAATGTCAACGGTACAAATCATCAAACCAGAAACCAGCGGGACTACTTCAAACCACCGTGATGAGTCAAAGATTTGAAGTCATATCTTTTGATCTGTTTGGACCATTGCCAGCATCCCCAGATGGGAAAACATGGATCCTCATTGTGGAAGATGTGGCAACTCGTTGGGTGGAACTATTTGCCCTACAACAGGCCACTGCAGAGACCTGCGCTATGACACTTATTAACGAGGTATTCCTTCGCTATGGGCTTCCTCGACGAATGATAAGTGATAACGGACCTCAGTTCGTCAGCTCCATCATGCAACAAGTCGTTTATTCGCTAAACATCAAACATGCATTCACACCAGTATACCATCCGGAAACCAATCCCGTCGAAAGGAAGAACAGGGATCTGAAGCCCCAGCTGGCTATCCTGGTCAAAAGCAACCACAGAAACTGGCCAGAGCACCTCCCTAGTATTCGATTCGCAATGAACACGGCAACTAGCCTCTCGACAGGATTTACACCAGCCTACTTGACCTTCGGGAGAGAACTTAGGACACCAGATGACACGACTCATGACTTTCGGAAGATCCTGCAATCAGAGAATTTTATACCTGAAATCACACCGAAGTTATTACAGTTAGCTACTAATCTACAGAAGGCTCAAGAAGTCCATGAACAATCTGAAGAGAGACGTAAGAAATATGTTGACCAACGCCGGCGAGAGAATCCGGGTTACAATCCTGGTGACCTTGTGCTCGTCACACAGCATTCTTTGAGCAATGCCACTAAAGGTGTGAGTAGTAAATTCGCACCACGACGTGATGGACCTTACATGATTAAGAAACAACATGGTCCGTCATCCTATGAACTCGCTAACCCCAACAATCCTGATGTTTTGGTTGGAGTTTATCATTCTTCCGCTTTGGTACCCTATGTTGGAAGTGGTCCTGAGCTTCCAGACCCCGTCCAGCCTATAAGAAAGAGAGGGCGGCCACGAAAACACCAACCCGAGCCTATAGACGACGAGGTTCGAGTTAGGAAGCGAGGCAGACCCAAGACCAACTCTTCTGATTCTGGATCATCGTCGGGACGACTTCAGATCCAGAGGGGGAGACTGTAGCAACTCAACAACACACAGCGCGCACGCATCGCCCCTACTTCACCGCACTGGACGCCATTGAAGGCGGAGCCTAGCGCCCCGCCACCGACCGGCCGCTATAAAAGACGATCGCGCGCGCATTTGGGTCAGAGTGTGTTCGCTGCGCTCTCAGACTGCTTCGGCCTCACTGGCGGGACAGCTTTGAGAACTAGTGTGCACATTTTATCGTTCTACGCATAGTGTATCTTAAGTAAATCTGTTTCACTTGTAACTTATTATCAAAATATAAGTCTTAGAAGTTATCCCTGTGTTTCTTCTATTACAAAATTACATAAATCTAAATACGAACGCTATGCTGTGGAAGAGTTGGCTGCTGAATACGGTGTCACAATCCTGCGTCTGCGTCCTTATCACTGTGAGCTCAACCCAATAGAGTTAGTTTGGGCTCAAGCAAAGGGGTACGTCGCCAGGAACAATACAACTTTTAAAATAAAAGACGTAAAGCAAGTATTTGAAGAAGGCCTGAAAGAAGTGACGCCTGAAAATTGGAGAAAGTGCATTAACCACGCCATAAAAGTCGAAGACAAAATGTGTCAAAATGAATGTGTGTGACAAAATGAATATGTGGATTCATTCATTATAAATGTAACTGATTCCGATTCCGATTCTGAATATACCGATTATAATCGGAGTCGAAACTCGGAAAAAACGTATAAAGTTACTTGTATATTCCCGAATTTCTAGTGTTAATTCCTCTGAATCTCTATACATTTTTTCCCCAGCTTTTGTAATAATTTTGTAGTGAGAAATTGTAATATACTGGTATATAAGGTCCATATTTCTAAAATCGTATCATTTAATACGTTATGTATTAAATATTTACAATAAAAACTTTTTGACAATAAAATAAAGCATGACTAAAAATGTCTAAGTCTATTGATTGCCGAACATCACTATTGTAGCGGGTCACCCTTTTTTGTATCAGTGACAGTTGGACTTGTCATTTTACTGACTACAATTAAAAATCGTACTTTACTTGCATTATTGTGTGAAAATTGGATTTTAATTTTCTTTCCCGTACAATAGTTTAACTTTAAACGAAGTAAAAACGGCATTACGAAAACCATTTGAAAACTTTTTCATTTATAAGAATTGAGAGATATTTTGTAAAAGAACAACTTCCAATATGTTTCTTCCCATACAATGAAATGAACATCATTGGATAACTCACATTTGACCAAAAGAATAATTATTGTTTGTGCCAAAATCGTATAAAAAGAAATTAACTTTCGTAACAATGTTTATTGACGGCACGGTTGGCACAGAGGCTGAGCGATAGACTTCTACGTATTATGTCTCGGGTTTTTTCCTCGCACGGAATAAAATAATATCATATGACCTATGGTTCAAGTTCTTTTACCCATAATTATCTCTTACTGATTCGGATTTTCCACGGTTAGCCAACTTGAAAGAAGAAGAAAGTACCTATAGCTAGACCATGATTTGATGATATTCCGAACCCGTAGAATAATGCCTGAATTATGTTATTCCATATCCGTGAAATAAAACCTGAATTAGAGGATTGAAAGTCACGAAAACGCCAGTGTACAGAATAATTGATGAGGAGCCAAAAGCCCCAAAAATACCCATCAATACATAATCAACATACAAAGTGCCCGATTTCTGCATTGAATGCACAGTTTCTATTCCATGCGCTTGCAAGCCTACAGTACTTTACAACGCCGCTCTCGATGCAAATCCGCGAAGTATCAGTATCTGTATCAGGGCTTTATTGTAAAGGAAACCAGTCAACAGATGCTTAGTTTGCTTTTAAAGAATTTTATTATGTGTGGAGAAAATATCTTGAAGATTGGTTGTCAATTTTACTTTTGCTTGTTAGAAAACAAGAGAATACTGGGTGACCTAACTATGTTATTAATGCATGTCTGCGCTATACTTAAGTACACCCAAACTTGTCGCCTATCGCTGTTCTTCACTGTTACAATTTGTCTACGGTTGCCGAGATCATAAGGTGGTAATTCATTGTAACAATTTAAAAAAATATATAAAGGGTATCTATCTGAAGAAACTAAGATTTTTCGTTATAAAACTTCCAAAGGTCCTCTCTTAGCCAGTACAAATCACACTTCAGTGCTGAAAGAATTTCTGCAAGTATAAGTTGACACATTACTCTTCTAAAGATCTCCCAATGCACAAATTATATACAGAGTAATAGTACATAATATGAATGTGATGATGAAATGTGACCGCAATAAAAAAATAAAGAAATTATTATATTTATTGGTAACATTCTGATCTTGAGAAAGAGAGAGTGTTTAACTCTGGTTCCTATAAAACTAAAAAAGAAAAAAAATAACTAACAAAAAAAAAGACAAAAACACAAAAAAAGTTTTACTTACTAATTATTAAATTGAAAGCATTCATAATAATAACTAAATGCTACCAAAGTAACATAACCTAAAGCCAAAGTTCTAGATAGAAACACAATAAAATTAACTAGTGTGTCTGGCAGGTAAACAGTATCATAATAATTAACTAGTCTCGCTCCAGCCTACCTCGCGAACAAACAATGTGATTACGTACAAATAAGTTTCTGAACGAAATGACTGGGTGAAATGTATATAGCAACAGAGTAGAGAGTGAATGGAGTAATAATAGGAAAGTTAAGAAGTCACGTTATAACATTCGAGACAGGGTTGCCTGACTCGTGACCACCATCTTCTTGAATTTTGGTGTGGTACTTCCTGGCCGCGCCAGAGTCGCATTTTGAATCGAAGTTAGTATGAATAAATTGTTATTGTTCTAAATAAAATAAAAATAAACAAAACAGATTTTACTACGTTATCCTCGGTGCACAGGAGATGCACTAATCCACCTCTAGTCTATCTATCTAGTTTGCTCTGTCTTGGTTTCTGAGCTAGATTGAGGCCAAGCGAAAACCCTTTTATATGAGTAATTTTTGATAGACAGAACGCCATCAGCCATCAATTTAATAGTATTGTGTTAATATGAGCGGTTAGTTTACATTGACGGCTAAATATCCATTCACAAGTCCACGCCCGCGCAACTAAATACACTGGTATTTTAAGATACGTTTAAATTTTATAATTTTATAATTCGCATTTATCAGTTTTAATTAGTATCTCTTTTCAATTTGTAGCATTGTATTCAAATTAATATGAACGTGTCTATAACTATCTTAGCACTCCATTACTATCACTACTCTATGTTCAAGTAAATCGTCATCGATTACATCTGACACATGAGATGGGTCACGTGAAATCGATTTGAACTATGAAGTTTAATGTTTTAGATTGATGACATCGTTCTCGAAAGTTCGCCAAAGGGCCAAGGTGACATTTTGTTTATCCAACTTTTTTTGTGCCGAAAAGTGAGGCCCAGGACTACTGTATATAGGATTTTTTATCCAACATTTAACAGTGTTAGTTCTAGTATTTTCTTAGGTACACTTTATTTTGGTCTTGCTTCAAAACTGATATTGTGATACCGTAGCAATAACACATATTTTTTTATGGGTTTTGTACTCAAAATGTCTGTTAGCGATTGTTTTTTTTTTTTTAGATTTCAATATTTATTGCCTTTTTTGTGGGTTTTGGTTTAAATGTTTTTTTTTTGTTTGTTTTTGATAGCCTGATATCACCACTTCTACGGCGACAATTCAGTCAATATATCCATTTACCAATATAATCAGATAGGTTCCTGATAATAAAAACATTAGATTTATTATATTTGCCAACAAAGAAAAAATACTCGAACCCCATAAAGGATACAAAATCTCTAAGTACAGCCTACAAAACAGTTAGCATTTTATTGAAACGTCGCAAGTCCCAACAGGGACTGGATCCAACCGTTTATCCGCTTACATGGACCCTTTAGAAGCGTGTATTAACCGATTTTGTTGCCAACGGTACAAGTGGATCCGTTTTCATATTGGAAAGGATAAGACAAAATGCTGTAAAAAGATTTTCTACACAGTTTTCTTGAAGCTCCTTTGTTTTTGGGTATTTCGGGATTATAGGATTGCTTGCGTGTGTCTGGAATTTAAGGCTTGAATACGATTAGTGAGATAGAAGGATTAGTCGTGGAAAAAAGATGTAATGGAATGTTTTGACGTGTAGTGGCCATCTTTTTTTTGAAGTAGAATACCTAAAGGGGATATTGTTTATCTAATGAAGAGCTAAAATAAAATGTTCTATATCTTGGTTTTAGAGTGCTATGGATGGATGAATGTATCTTTTGCTATTTCACACTAAAACTTCTATATGGTTTTGGATAAAATTAGGAACAGACATAAAATTTACATAACATTCCAGAGGAATAATTATCGATCACGAGCTAATGAATTTGTAAACATCGAATTTAATTGTAGTGGAATGTTAAAATTTTGATAAATGGACCACGATATTGAGATACATGGTATCTCATGGATTATTTCAGACTGTAAACTATACCTGAGCCAAATATGGAGATCTGTTCAGGAACTTTGTTGTTTGTTTTTACTATTTTAAAAGAGTGTCACTTCTTCACAAACTACATTTATATTGTATACAAATAACAATCAACACCATAATTCATGTTTAAAGCTATTTTACATCCGTATCATCAACATTAAAGGTCCAGTTGAAAACCAGCGCCGAGCACTAGCTGCATAGTTTTTTTTTAACTTTTTTGTTTTTTCTGTACTTATTTTTTTATTTACTTTTTTTCAATGTGTGTCTATCGTGGTCCCCTTGCGCAAAATAAATGTATTTTCTTTCTTTCTTTCTTTCTTTCTTCCTCGACTATATTAATTCCAGTCACTTATTACGAGGAAAAAATAAGACCGTCGACCTACTGAACCTAACTTTATCAATATTCTCTAACATTACGGCCCGGAGCTAACCCCATCCGATCTACGTGTTCAATGCGAATCTGTTTATTGAAAGCAAATAACGGAACGTCAGATGCATTCGAAGTTTAAAGTTGTGTACTCTGATCACGTCTCGCGGCTATATTCTGAGCAGTCCATTTAGTTGCTAACTTCGTGGTGTTGCGCTTTTAGGTGAAGTGGAAATGTAAGGATGGGTTTAGCGTAAAAGCTGATAATCTCACTTTTTTGTTCTTGTTCTTAAGTCTACTAGTACTAGCGAATCGCTTCTATTGGGACCAGTTTAGGGCACAAAAAGACCCTTTTTTTTCCTCGAGTCCTCCCACCCCGGGCAGGGCGGGAGGGACTGTCAGACTTGTACTGACTAAAATCCACGGTGTCCTTCAATAACCCTTTATGTTCCGGGGTCACGGTGATGGAAATAAGTCCCGCAAGCATTACACAAAACACTTCAACTAAAATTTCTTAAAAAAAGACCCTTACTGTACAATATAAAAACCGTACGATGTGAAAGCTCACAGATTTTATATTTTTAACCTTCTTCATTAATCACTCTGCCAACGTTTATCCTTGCAGCTGTTTGAGAGTTCATCACGAACAAACAGGCAGACAAATGCCGACCAAAAATGCTGGGGGAATCATACAATGTAGTGATGTGATAATAATTTGTATTACCACATCGTAATGATGGTGACGAAGTGATATTTTCTATTATGACACTATCCCATCACTCTATACCAAACCACAGCAACTCATGAAAACCGAAACCAACCTTCAACCTTCCTTTCCATTTTACAAAAAAAGAAATAAGCAAGAAAATGTATTCGTTTACAGGCAAACCCATCAATTGCCACCAACTACCATCCCGATGAAAGGAAAGGAGAATTTATTAGAATTTTTATTGGAATACAGCCATGCAATAGAGCGGATAATAACAGCCGCGCTCGGTATGTGTGGGGGATCTGATCCGATATCATACAAGAACGTGATTCCTGCACTCGGCAGCTGTAAGGATGCGGCAATATCCTGCTGGATTTACTTCTAAAGCCGCAACTGTCTTCCACCTATTACTTCTGACGTCATTATATTAGGTAAATACTTTCTATAGGTAGTTTATTTTTAAGGAAGCTGTTAACTCAGTCAAACCATTACGGACAAAACAATTTGTCCGTAATGGTTTATGGTGCGAGCATAGAGATAATATGAGAAAATAGCATAGTGTCCACAAAGACACTATGCTATTTTCTTCAAGACTCTATGACGAGTCTTGTTGGACCCTATTGAGCATGACTGCGATAGCTTCGTTGATAAGAGCGTTTGGTGTATTATATCAGAAGATCGCAGTTTCAAATCCTGATCGCAATTAAAAGTTTCCACATAAAAAAATATATAAAACTGAAACTATAAAAGGAAATGAGTCCTCTATTAATTTAATCAGTATGTAGTCGACTTTGCTTTACAAAACAGTTTACAATTTCTTTTCAGTCAGATTGCAATAAAGTTGCTCGTTTCATTTCCGCGAATAGTAAAGTAAAACATCAAAAGTTACCCCAAAACACTAGTTCTAAAAGCATTATCATAAATACCATTTTGATTCAAACCAGCATTCAGCTCGCACCATAACCCAGATTCACCGGCCATTACCCGTATTCGCCAGCCATGAAACTAGTCAT
Organism: Agrotis ipsilon; assembly: GCA_028554685.1. Lineage (NCBI taxonomy): Eukaryota > Metazoa > Arthropoda > Insecta > Lepidoptera > Noctuidae > Agrotis > Agrotis ipsilon. Next base: position 18,195,147 of record CM052955.1, read on the forward strand.
TATTTTTATTTTGAACCGTAAAAACGGAACGATTTTCGATATCGTCTGAAGCACGAAAAATTTTCAGCTTTTCACGGAAATTTAATTTCAATGAAATTAAGGTCTTCATGAACGGTTTCGTGTTTTACTCACGATGCGGATGAATTAATATTGCGCTTGGGCCTGTTATTCTTTTTATGTATATTTTGTTGTTGTTTGAAAATTGGATGGAATGGAAATCAAATTATTTGAATTTACTTGTATTTACTTAACTTTTACGTGTGTTGAATTGCTGATTTTGTTTAGTACCTAACCTTAATATGTTGATAAGTTTTACAAAGGGAAGATTTAGAAAAACCATACAAAAGTGATAAGCAGTTGTAATTCACTAGCGGATGCTTTACCTCAAAGATGTGATCATTAATTTCTTAGATAGTTATACAAGTAATAATATGTTGAACTTGTATTTAATTATAATCATCTGATTAAGAAAAAGGCCTTCCACAGGATTCATGTCATAATTTTTCATTCTTTAAGATCACTTAACTAAATGGACGCAAGAATATCTTGTAATGCAATTTTTTTTAAACCTGACAATGGCATTTTGTACACTATTATATTTACTATGCCAAACCTTAAAAATAGTATATAATCTGTGTGTTACATTTCTGCTGCAGCTCTTAGCTAATTAGCTAGCAATGCATGGTTAATTGCGGAAGCCCTAGAAATTAATTGCGTAATCACTTCAATCTGCGTACCTTATTACATGTACTCCGTAATTTGTATTTATATAGGTGTTGCTCATAATGAGCATGGAAGGAAATGGAGCTGAATTCTTATGTACTTTTGCCAAGTAGTTGAAATAGGGCATGTGGACAGCGAGTAAAGGGTAACTCACTGTCCGACCATAGACCATGCCCGGGTCGACGGCACGTCGTGTTCCACGCGCGCCTCAAAGAGCGTCTGTAAAATGATGGGGCCCACTCACAGAGGGCCAAAGCCTGCCGGGGTCGCGGGACTTATTTCCATCACTGTGACCCCGGAACATAAAGGGTTATTGAAGGACACCGTGGATTTTAGTCAGTACAAGTCTGATAATCCATCCCGCCCTGCCCGAGGTTGGAGGACTCATCTGATGATTTTAACACGTAAAAAAAAAAAAGATCTTAAGATTGTCTATCCTTGGAGAAATAGATGGAAAAAAATAAAGTTTGAATTTTAAAGAAAACAAGTTTTTCTATTCAAAGTTAACTATCTTTTACAAGTACTACACATCAAAAGTTAATCAACAAATGAGTTTCCGACCAAGGGCAGAGCAGGAGAAACTGTCAGACTTGTACCGACTACAATCCACGGTGTCCTTCAATAGCCCTTTACGTTCCGTGGTCACGGTAGTTCCTTAGTCCCGCGACCAGCGTTTAAGATAGATTAAAAATACTTTAATAAAATATAATGTGAATCAAAGTCTCTACTCTGAAAATACTAAAGTTAAAGAGATTCAATAAACATCAATTACTTTTCATGAAAGTCCTAGATTAATAGAAAAAGTATAAGTTTTTGACGAGGGTAAGACCTTGGACCTGCCTTATGTCACTTGCCGAGACATTTCTCAATTCAGTTGGAGTTAGCTTCCCGTCTAATCGTTTACACCTGCGTAGACAGAAAGCCAAATACTGTTATTACCTGCATAAGCATAATCCCACTGCTGGGACACAGGCTTTCTTTGAATGTTTAATAATGGAACGAAAATGAAATTTCAGATTGATCGATTAATCAGCCAGCCAATTAGTTTTTTCGACAACAAGAACAAGAACAAGCTTCCTGTAAACTGCGGCGACAGCTTAGCGCTATTGACGTTGGTGACTCGCTGTCCGATCATGGACCATGCCGGTGTTCCAAGTGCGCCTGACACAGCTGTCAGCAATATGACGGGAGAACCAAAGCCTGCCGGGGACGCCGGACTATCAGGTACGTGGTCTCAGAATGTAAACGTCTCACCAGGACCGTCTGGCTTGCTACCAATATCCTTTAGAAGACCGGTGTCAAACAATTCTTCTTCGTTCCGTCGGTCTGCAAGAATTTGCAATTTCTTCTGAGTAAGCTATTTCCATCTTAGGCCTCATCTTTGCTTTTGGGTAAAAATGGCGCTAAGTTTAAACCCAAAAAAACCCTAAAAATTAAAACATCATGCCTGGAATCTTAAAGGAGTAGGGGCAAATGCTGTCCCTATGGACGCTTTTACCCGTGGACACCGTTAATTTATGGGAAAAAGGGCAACCCTAACATTCTAATTAGAACCTGTATATGGTTGACAGATTTGACGTATCGTCATCTTTTTTTCCGCGTTGTTTTCCCCAGAATTAACGGTGTCCACAGGTAAAAGCGTCCATAGGTGCAGCACTTGCCTATACCTATTAATACTCCTACATTATGCCTTTTACATTTAAGTTCCCTTTAAAAATAGGCATACAGAAATAAGCAGATGAAGCCACATACAGCAGCTAGTCTATACTTTAGATGTTTTATACATCAATTTCTGAATAAACACTAAGATAATCCAATAACAATCCACAGGACACAGTTACACCCTGATTAATGGCCCCGAGATTCATTTGAATAGTTTGCTTAGCACCAACAAATAATTTGCTCCCTCTACAATACAACAGCGGAATTCATTGAGAGTTATTAACCCATAAATATTCCATGTTTTGTAATTTTGTAGTCGGCAATTATGAATGGATCTTTTGTATTGGCCATAAACTATAGAAATTGCTTGTTGTTGTAAAGAATTGAGGATATAGTTAATGGAGTGCTTTTTAAGTTAATGTGTCTGTCTGTGTTTTGCTTGAAAGCTGTGTATAAAAGTTTTTATCATATATATTTTTTAATAATAATTATATTCCACAACTATCACACAACGCCATCTAGCCCCAAGCTAAGCACAGTTTGTGTTATGGGTACTAGACAACGATAAACACACTTATATATGTATTTCTAAATACATACATATTTTTATACAGATAAATTACACCCAGACAAGGAACAAATGATCGTGCTCATCACACAAACAATTGTACTGGGTGGGAATCGAACCCACGATCTCCGGCATAGCAGTCAGGGTTACTAACCACTAGAATAGTAGTATAATAAACTAGCGGTCCATTCCGGCATTGCACGGGTTCATATATTTTTGACGCATTACAGTACAAACATTGTCCCAAAAATAACGAGAATTATTTTCTCTGGAGCCCTCAGTGACTTGAGGAAACCGGCATGTCTTAGAACCAAAACAACCGAAGACATGTGACATTCACCAATCCGCACTTGGCCTGCGTAGTGAATTATGGCCCACTCCCTCTCACAGAGAGGAGGCCTGTGTCCCAGCTGTGATAGAAAATAATAAGGAATCATTGTTGTGTAATTTACAATGAGCCAACAAATATTAAAAATACTAATTTTCAAATCAAATTTTTGACTTGTTCTCTAATATGCACGAAATTCAAATACCGAACACAGATTCAAAATATTCTATTTAACAGAATTTAATCCGTTAAACCAACAATAATTGTACTACTTAGCCAGTTGAAAATTTAAACATGTTTTAATATTGTTTTAAACAGGGACCTTTGTTAATTAATTTCTTTATTAAATTAGCCTTGGTCTGAGAAGTTATCACATGACAGACAAGTACAGAAGATTCACTCCTATTTAGTTCCAAGCAATACGCAAAATTCTCACACACACACACATTTTATGTCCTCTGAAAGTCTTCATGGACTAAAGTTGAAGGACATGTCCCAACTTACATTTATTTGAGATCATCGTACTACATCGCTACGATAACAGTGAATACGCTAATAGTATCTATCAGTCTACTGTAACTTCATCATCAATTCATTTCACTACTGGCCATAGGCCTCCCCCAAAGAGCGTCATAGCCCAAGAACTCCCACTTTTCCATTCAACCACGGCCAGCTATCTTCTGCAGGTCATCCGTCAATTTGTCCAACTGTCACTTGAATCTTTTTGATTTTAATAAATGTGATAATTATATATTTAACGTGCAAGTGTTCAAAAAGCGTGCGTCATAATATGGCGCCATCACAGTTTCGATCATACCATAATCATATAGTACTTGCACGTCTAAGTGTGTGCTCAAAGCCAATGGCGACAAATAGGTATAGATACTTATTTTAGAGAGTGATGAGTACGAATATTGGATGGATGGAGAGGAAGAGGAAGGTCAATGAAAAGATGGACGGTAGACAATCGATCCATCTTTTCTTTGACCTTCCTCTCTTCTCCATCTATAGAATGATATGAAAGAAGAAGGAGTAAATGATACTGTGACGTCTGATAGGGGAGAATGGAAGAAAAAAACGTGTTGCGTCAACCCCAAGTGAAATGGGATAAAGGCAGGAAGGATGATGATATAAAATAATTGACCTTCTGTTTCCATCTTACTTGTGTAAGTATTATAACCTGAGACAATGTTATTTTCAGATGGAGTTGGATTTTCTGGCTGATTTCATTGTGGGAGGAAATTGTGGTTCCGCTGCTCTGAGATGTACCTAAAGGATTATGGAAGGTATGAGAGGATGAAATTCTGCGACTTTGAAGCTCCTAAGGAAGTTTGCAGGTAAGTGAAGTATTTTTATGTTTATTTTTGCTCATTTTGAGCAACAAGACGCCTTAAATATTGAGGTTTTAAAAATTTGATGAGAAGTCAAGCGTTAAAATTCATGGGAACCTTTTCATTATATATCAACTTTTATTTGCAGATATTTAGGAATAATACGCAGTGAAACAGACGTGCGAAATGGTCACTATGGATGTCCTATTAATTTTTAAACGAAAAAATGTAGGTATTCTTGCTATTTGACAGCTGCAACAGAATTTCTCCTGTATCGTGGGTACGTTTACAAACATTGAAACTCACATACACAAACACCCAGACCAACGGAACAACTACTTCTTAGAGAGTATGACATTTTATGTAGATAATGCGCGGTCCATGCTCTATGTCTATTGGTACTGCTGAGTACAAAAGATTCTTACAAAATAGAATTGAGTAAACATCAGAAGATTCTATACTCACTCATGCACAGACCAAATATTTGTCTATATGATATTTTTTTTGTAAATGCACACTTAATACTGGAAATTTTCCACGAGCAATGCAACGTTTTATTTTCAAAAGAAAGTCGAATGGTTACGTGACTAACAAAAATAAAAATGCTAGATACCACTGCTGTGGTTTTCATTTGTAAGTACCACAAATGTTTATATTATACAAACTTCCCCAGTATCATATACTCGTATTACGAGAAAACACAAACGATAAGAAGACTTAGTTCGATACTAATCGTGAACCGATAGTAATAGTATCGAAGCCGTTTTACCGTACCGCTTAATACCAGAGCCGATTTAATTAGCTTCGACTAGGAGTGTAGTTTAATTAGTAAGGAAACATTTACTGAATTTTATATGCTGTGTTTTCTTATTTAGATTTTAGGAAAAATGTTGAGATTTTATTTAGCGTCGGTCCGCGTTTGTCCCCTATCTCTCCCAATGGTAAACAATGTTTTGTTAGTCGCTCCATATAAAATACTGCATTCGATTTCTCTGTAAATGAATTAACATAAGAGGCCCTTTTTACTGTGGTAAAATCATCAAAAGAGTCCTCCCACCCTGGGCAGTCAGACTCGTACTGACTAAAATCCACGTTGCTCTTCAATAGCCCTTTATGTTCCAGGGTTACGGTAATTCGATAAGTCCCACGGCCCCGCACATTACAGCCCTAGCATGAAATCACCTTATTTGGCCGTACAGCGTACTTGAAGTATTTTATGGAATAAATTGTATGGAACGAAAAGTGCCTCTAGTGTCTGAATGAAAAACTAAATTTATCCATCAAAATAAATTAGTTATCGTTAATGTCCCCATTAACTTTACGTGACAAATACGTGAAAACTCGTGAAAAAGCCTTCAGAGATCCAATGCGACAGAAGAATCATCATCATCATCAGCCGGAAGACCTGCACTGCTGAACATAGGCCTTCCCTTAGACTGCCATGCCGAGCGACAGAAGACCGTCTCTTTTAAATTATCATTCTTTAACCAATATTACCAAGGTACAACATAACTGTAACTACCAGATTTGCATACATCGCACGCCTGCCGCACCGATACGCGAACGAAACAGTTAAATTTTACGACACTCGTTTTGGCTATCAAATAAAAATTGAATTGTAACAACGCTACATATCTCGCGCTGACTCGGATGATGATGTTTCTGATTGTATACTGTGATTGTAATTCACGATATTGGTTGCAGTTTTTAATTTGTCACTGTTTTATAGAATGGAAGCTATTTTCTTTATTTAAATAATCTGTTAATCGTAAGTGCTTTTTACCTTTAAATTCACAATGCATTTTGCATTATTTACAACAGCCGGACCCAGAATTATAGATATATTTCTTCCTGCGAGAACCGAATCAGCTCCCCGTAGCATGGCAGCCAATCGCAGTCACTGAACCAACGGTACCGTCAAAACTGTGATACTGTGTTTAAACTATGCATAGTCTGTATATTTGTTTATTCAAAATTACACGTTCCTTGCTAGCCCCAGAACTTAAGAAATTCTTTCACATTTTCCGTTCCAAAAGTCTGATAAGAATCTAATGGTGGTAATTATAAGTAAGTTATTCTAATTCTTATAGAGAAAAATGGGTTTGGCTCAGCTGTGTGACATGACAGGTGGTCTAAAAATGACACTTTGGCAAAATTGAGTTCTTTTCTGTTTCTAACCTTTTATCTCATCTAATGCTTGAGCAATTAGAATATTGCATTATCCAAATTTATCATACATGAATCATACGATCACAAACTCAAGTAAAAAAAAACTAAAAGTCTAAGTAACTAATCAATAAATGCTTATGAAACGTCACCACAAACCTTCGGGCTACTGCCTAACCAACACATATATAGACAGAAGTTATATACATATGAATAAACAGTAGGTACAGCCTGTCTATACACATGTCCCACGATATCAGGCGCACTGATCTTGATATGGGCAAGACAGCTCCCGTTTGTAGTACATAGTATATAAGCTAACAACAATAATACATATGTTGCCTTTGCCTTGAGATTTTTCACTTAAACATTGAAGGATTACTCCAAAAGGTCTGGTATATTTTCACTTTTAAATTGAAACAATCCCACCGTACTTTTAAATTACTGCAACTTCTGAAAGCCAGAATCAATAGTAACGACCAAAACGGAGCCGAGACAAGAAGTTCGATGTGTCCCAGAGAATGAATGCAAGTATCTTGACTCTTACAACGAAACCAATCAGAAAAAAACAGCGAAGAAGTAGGAAAATGTGTAATTTTTAATCCTCTATAACAAGCTGGAGCGTGCATGCGAACGGCGAGTAATGAGCGACTCGCTGTGCGATCATGGACAATGCCAGGGTCGACATCGTGTTTAATGTGCGCCTCAAAGAGCTACTCGTATCAGCAAAATGAAGGGCCTACTATGTAAGCCAAAAGCTGTCGGGGTGTCCCTTGACTCCCTGGCTCATGGCCCCGGAACGTAAAGGACATAGGATTTTAGTCGGTATAACTCTGACAGACCCTCTCGTCCTACCTTGGGTGGGAGGACTCATTTGATAATTTTACCATATTAAAAACCCTGTCTAGACAGTCCTACGTTTCCACATACCTAGTTCCTATAATTATTCAGTACATTACATACAAGAACAACTTCACATAGTGGTTACAATGTAAAGCAAATAAAATGGAAATTGAGTAGAAAATTAAGCTAATATTGCCCAAAGGCGCAGTTCTATTAATTATGTAATGTTACAGTAAAGGGTATGTTTTAATAACAAACATTATTGTAACATTAGTTAGTATTACAGCGCGTGCTTTACTTATATTATATCATCATCGCTAGAATACAGCCTAAAAATTATCTTACATGAAATAGCAGAAAGATATCAACAGTATCAAGAAACACTTCCCATTATTGCTGTCTAAAATGATTATTTCATTGTAACATTATTCACAAGCGTGGCTGCTGAATGCGAGGTCCCGGATTCGATTTTCGTGTCAGGCAAATTGCTAATGGGTATTTTCAATTTATTTTTTTCATTAACAGTCATGGAGTGGATTTCATACATGGCGGAAATACAAAAAAGACTGGTGCTATTGAAAGAAGCCAACATATATAGCCGAAGGGGTTTAAAGGGATCACTTTTTAACCCCCTTCCGCTATACGTTCTGCTTGGCCTTTTCCAACCGTATTGGGGACGGCTTCCAGTCGAACGATATGCAGCTGAATATCATGGAATAACATGGAGCGACTGCCTATCGGACCTCCAAAACTCAGTTACTATACCCCATGGTAAGATTCTTTGGTAGACTTACCGTGACTTCTAAAAGGCCTCTTTAGCAGAATCAAATCAATGATTATGATGTTTATCCGATCAATTTAATAGTAGCTTCACATTCTTGTCTTATAACTCCAAAGCACAGACTTGCATTGTAGTATTTCTGGAGTATACTAAAAACAAAAAAATGCATAAAATCTCTACACATCTTAACTTGCCTCAAATACATCCGAAAGCATTTAAAATTCCCAAAAAATCAAATCTTCTCACTTTGTCGAATATTTTCGAAGGTTGTAGACACGAGGGTGACACGCTCTCCCTGGGCGTTGCCATGGCAACCGTCGGAGCTCGTTGCCCGGTCGACGGCCCACGTGTGACCTTCGGAACAAACCAAGGTTGGCTAATCTAATTGAAATGTTTTCCAATTGTTTATGTACGTCTTAAAACTGCAGAGATGTGCTTTAAAATACTTAGTTCTACATACAATGTAGCAATTTGAGGTATATTTGGCTTGAGACTTTGCTCTGCAACGCAAAAGGTAATCGAAAAAGGATGGATTATTGGTCTAAAAAGTCTTATCCGCTGGGAGGATTCGTTTGTTAATTTTCATCATCAGCCTATAACGTTCCCACTGCTGGGACACAGACCTCCTCTCTGAGAGAGGGAGTGGGCCATAATCCACCACGCGGGCCCAGTGCGGGTTGGTAGATGTCACATGTCTTCGAATTTTTGGTTCTAGGACATGCCGGTTTCCTCACGATGTTTTCCTTCACCGTTTTGAGAGCAGTGGTGATGAAATAAATTACACAAAGTAATGCGCCTGGCGGGGTTCTAACCCACGACCTACAATTTGTAAGTCGGGATCGCTACCACTGGGCCACCACTGCTCTTGCTGTTATTAATTTTAGTCATCTTAAATTAAAGTCTAATTTTTGGCGCTATCGTGTCATGACTATCCTAGTCGTATCTAGTATCCTAGTCATATCGGGCTACTTTTAATGAAATAGTGTGTCCAATTATTCTGTAGTTTTTCTACGTAACTCAGCTTGTCTGTGGTGCCTTTTTGCTTCTTTATATCACCCACATCATCACATATATCAGCCCACTTTTTTATGATTTTGTATGTTATTAATACGTAATCCTTACCAATATCATTAGTTCGAAAGTTTAGATATTTGGCTATTTGTTCCTCAATCACATAAGAATGCTGAACGGATTTCGATGATTTGGCTCAGAGATAGATTATAGTTTCTTTTTCTTAAGTGGTAATGAGTTAAAGTGTGGAATAACACAAATGATGATATTATTGATCTCGGTATAACGTTTCCGTGGAATAATGCTTGAGCAACACGCGAGCGTAGCCGCTGACAATTAAGATCATGGCAGGCCTGTTGGTCTAGTGGTTAGTGACCCTGACTGCTATGCCGGAGGTCGTGGGTTCGATTCCCAAGACAAATGATTGTGCGATGAGCACGATCAATGGTTCTGTGTCTGGGTGTAATTTATCTATATGTATTTAGAAATATATAAATATGAAATGATGAAATGATGATGAAATGATGTTTATTTATGCAAGTAGGTTATATCAACACTTTTACACGTCTTTTTATAAAACTAGAAGAGGCCGGTGTTTCGTACCTGACTACTCTGAGAAGAAACAGCCGAAACAAACTCAGAGGTCACTGTCTCTTTTAAAGTCCAGACATTATAAATGCAGAAAAGGTTATACGAGGATCATGCAGGCCGGGTCTGAAATGGTCTTTTGATGAAAGAACCACACAAATTTGAGTGGACCTGTCCAGTCAGTGCAAGCATTTGTCAGTTACCGTGGAGCTCGACTCATAACTCAAGGAGCTCAACGACACGACGAACAATACCAAAGAAAGGACTTGTGTAGGCCGCGTAAGTTACTCAAACTGTCAGACATCACAATAATTATAAAAAATAAATAAAAACACAACAAGTTGACCCACACGGATCCAAGTACTCACACAAAAATAAAAATTGGATATAAAATGAAAAAATCATACATGTCAGGTTGTATATAAATAGTGTAAAAAAAATGCATGTCAGATTGTATATAAAAAAATCGAAAATGTCAGATAGTATAAAAAAAAGGAAATGTCAGCTTGTAGTTTATCAGTTGTCTAGTACCCATAACACAAGCTCTGCTTAGCTTGGGACTAGATGGCGTTGTGTGATAGTTGTAGAATATTATTATTATTATAATAGATCCTAAAATAAATGTCGTTGACCTCAAGTGTTATTCACTCGCCCCCATTTATCTATGCATGGGTCGACACTTAAATTCTTAACAAAAGAAAATCTCCTAAACTTAATACATTTTTGTAGAACTTTCGAGAAAGATAAACATAACGGCAGTTTCAAACTGCGATAACGCTAAATAAATCTTGCGACCCTTGTGTATAAGATATAAACATTGTTAGTACTTGGCGGTGGTTATTTATTATATGGTAAGTTTGTAATACCTAAAACATGTATAATATCTGGTTCATTAATTTTAAAGTTATTTAAACACGCTAAATAAGGTCACCAGCGGCTAAGACCTAGCGTGATTCTAAAATTATTCTTATAAACCTATTAATAGTATTAAAGATCTTTTTAGGATCCTAATATCGTCCATACTCCTATTCTTTACCTAATTCTTCTTACTTCTCATTACGTTTTTCATTATGAATATTTTTACCATAAGACCAATCCTAAGATCAATAGCTATTCCTTACATAGGATAGTATGTAACTAAGGTGTCTGTTATTTCAGGAGGTTGTTTTTGTCAGCCTCCCCCATGTACCTTGCACTTATCTCAATGTGCATCTTCAAGGAAGTCATCAAATTCTACCGTTATCATCTCCTTGGCTTGTCGCGACTACGCCAAGCTATCTCAAGGCTCCATTCTCGCTATATTTGGGCCCAAGCCTGCCTATTTCCACTTCACTCTCGAGCTACGTGGGCTACTTGCGTTCTGGTGTTTCTACAGTGAGTTTAACATTTAGTATACTGCGCCCCATCATATTTTGTTGACAAAACTTGAGTTAGAATATCTGAATGTTAACTATAGAGACCAAAACAGTGCAGATGTGTGATGATAATTATAGTCTCAGTTAAACGTCGTCATTGGAAACGAAACAAGAAAACAAAACAGTTTTCCTGAGCCGGCCTTTTAAACTTTTCTTTTGAAATTAGCCGTACCTAACTATAGGTTATGAACTATAAGTTAAGTTAAATCCATTACGTTTCGTATCGTGTGCTTTAAACAAAAATTAATAAAATAATAATTAATCTGAACATCATTCACCACAGACAATAAACTCACCTCGTACACGAATGAACGAGTGAACGAGAATGAATGGAAGTTCATTCATATTCACACAATCGTTCAGTTCTGTATAATTAAAATGTAATCCTTTATATCCGGATATCAGCATCATGAATCATTTTGACTCTTAACACGATATATCGGTTTTAATAATTATTATTCCATTCCTGTTTTTATTATTTTAATGATGACCGATCCTAATGAGGAAGTTTAATTATCTGTTTTCAGAGGGCTTATCACAAGTTACCTTTTTTACGCATAGTGTACCTACTTTTTATCGTGGTTATCATAAAATGAGTCGTCCCGCCTAGGGCGGACCGGCACCCTTTACATACCAGGGCCACGGTTAACAGGGGACAGTCCTGCGGCCCACGCACAGCATACTTGAAGTATTTACGCCGTTTATTGTATGGGAAATAAAAAACTGCCAATACGAGTAAGACCGCGCGCGAATGAGGAACATTTTTTTCCAAACATCAAACTAACGTCAATAGGGTTTCAAGTATTTTGTATACAAGGTGGCCCTAACGGTCGGCCTTATTACATAACGAAAGTTATATATTTAGATAGAAGACACTTTGAAAAACAAGAAATATGCCGGATATAATCTCTTAAAGCACAGGTTCAGGTACAGGTTTCACAGTAATTCGCCGAAATAAAAGACTAAACCTTTGGTGAAATAACTTTTTCTCCTCGTACATGTATATTTGTAACCTGTTTTTTTTACTGCCCTTTGGATTCCAGGGCCACGGGGCCCGATTTAAGACGTTTCTGCGATCCTTTGGAGGTTTCGTTAGTTTGGTGAAAGCTCCTTGAGGAGATCGTGAAATGCGTCGCGCCTTTAAGTCGGGGCTAGTCTTTGATCTATGCCTAAGCCTAACCCGACTCGCTGTCCGACATGGACTATACCCGGATCGACGCCGACGGCGCATTGTGTTCCGCGCGCGCGCTTGCCAAGATCGCAGGACTCATGAATTACCGTGACCTCAGTATGTAAAATACTATTGAAAGACACCTTGAATTTTAGTCAGTATGAGTCTGACAGTCCTCCCGGCCCTGTTCTGAGTGGGAGGACTCTTTTGATGATTTTACCACGATAAAAAAGTCTAAACCAACGGTGATAACAGATACATAGTAATATTAAAACAAAGTACCAGCTGTCATTAGGAAACGTAGTTAAAACATTCCCCTAACTGTCTTAGCTAATTACCTGAGGTATTAATGAAGTCGTGAAAAACATCGTTAAGGGGGGTTTCCATCGCTTATAAAGTAACATTTATGATGACCATTACATTGTGTGGTTTCATTAACTTTGACTGCTAGCCAAAAGTGGTTTCAATCAGTACACAGCAAATGTGCACTTTATATTGTGTGCTTATAAAGTTTTAATTTAAGTAAATAAAGTGCATATATGATACATTGCTCTTCATCAATTTCAGCCACAAACCATGTCTTCGTCCGTAACTGTTAAGACGACTTCAGAAAATAAAAATGACAAACATAATTTTCGAGCTTCATTTCGACTAAAGACCTTATAATATATGTTGAGCATACCATATCGCCCTCCTATGACATAATATTGTTTCATCACCAATTCAATAAAACCAACTTAAATCTTTAACAGAAACTATTTTTTTGAAAAATTTCGCAAATTATATGTACTAAAACATCGAAAATTTTCTGTAGGTACTAAAATTTTTGGTATAATTGTATATTCTGTTTATAGGTACAAAGATGTTTTTTTTTTAATTGTTTCAGTCATTTAAAAAAGGGTTGACAGGTTGTATAAATGATCTTTCGGAAAAAACTCTCTAAACAAGTTGACACATCACGATTTCAAAAAAAGTCATCGTAATACATAAATACATGCATCAGTTGAATCTTCTCTTTATCACTCACACACACACAGATATGATCGCCTGTCTACTCATACCTGTTCAACTCAAACACACACAGGTACGCGCCCATATGATTGCAACCTGGCCTTAATCCCCACGTTTTCGGCCACAAAATAATATACGGCCGATGACCTGTCAGCCTGTCAGGTTGATATAAAACTATTTCATAGTCATAGCGACTGAATGTGTAAGTCCATGACTGCAGTGAATTATAACACTCGCTGACAGGATTTGTCAAACAAAAAGTGGTTGATGTAGGGTTAGTATAAGTTGGGGGAAACTTTTGGGACAAAACTTGGAGCGTCGTGTGATGCTCGAGTATATCAATTTAATTTAACTATGGTCTATAGCTTGTACGTTACTTCAAAATCAGTTCTGAATATATTGATCAATTTTTACACATTTATCTCTGTTATACTATCTTCCAGGTGGAATTACTGTTACAAAGCAATCTTCAATTGGTTATGAGGTAGTAGTTATACAACCAGAAAACTCAGCATATCTTGATGAAACAGAAAATCGGTAAGTATCCTATGAAAATCGAATCTTTGAGATATGCAAATAGTTTTCCATATAATCATTATTTTTACGTTATCATTCAACCACTCAAAAGGTAACAATAGACTTAAGGTTAAATGAACAGTGATAAAGATACTAAAAAAATATTCAGCTGCATCCGAAAGCCGACCCTTATAGAGTTGATATGAAGTTACGCAGATGATTCAAATTAATCGAGTAGATACACTATACCCTGTATTCAATCCCCGTCCATATAAGTACATACATAATTCATCTTATACATAATTATGTAGATACCAATGTCAACGGGTCCGTTGAAGATTTGTTGACAACGCTTAACCAGCGCGCATAAATTAATCAACCTTGAACGTCGCTGAGATGTTTGTGCAAACTCTCCATGTGGTCGTGATTCCACCTGCGCGAGAAGTAGGTCTGTTTATAGTAATTTTCAAACATGGTGGATGAATCACTGCCTCTTAAAGAGATGAGGCTCTCCATATATTGTCAAATCATTTTCTTCTGGCGAAACAAATATTATAGGAAAGGTTTTAAGACTGTGTTTCGAAATTTCTTTTTCGCATATCAATAATTAGGAAATGGTTTGATTGAAGTCAACGGCTGACCCATATTATGAAGCTAAACAGTTGGTTCGGTTGATTGAGCTAATCTCTGAAACTACTGGTCCGAATAGAACAAAAAGATTCTATGGGGGATATTTTATTAATCAAGGAAGGCTACAGGTTATTTAACATCACACTATGATTCTAAGGAGCCTAATAGAAAGTGTAACGGCAAGTAACAGCTAGTTTTAAATGATATAAAAAAAACATTCGACTGTTTGACTTGTCGTGGTTTCGATCCCCGCATGTGACAAAATAATATTTGTATGATATGCAAGTAGTTTTTCCGGGTCTGAGTGTTTGTGTATTTGAGTTTCTATGTTTGTAAACGCACTCACGATACATGAGAAATTCCTAGTGGGACATCTTAAAAAATAACAACGGGAAAATAAATATACGAAGACACTGAGAAGTATAAGATGTATAAATGGATTTTCGGGGACTGTCTTAAGTAATTTTGTCGTCCAAAAAGTGGTGGTTCTCGGTCAGTTTCAATAAACTCGACTCCTAATTTTGGCACGGCACGTGCATTTCATTTCAATTTTTATCTGCAATTTTATGAAAAAAAGAAACTAAAATACATAAATGAATTTTCTTTTAAAACAAATACTTGTAAACCAATTTAAAAATTATTCAATAAGAATGCTAAAATATGAGATGGGATCGTTTTAGTTTTCTTGACGAGTATTAATAACGGCACAGCTGCTATTGCGAACATCTGAGCCTCGATTTAATGCAAAATTTTATTCTTCGCAGGAAATAAACAAAGGCATTAATTAATGTAAATGTATGGTTTTATTTGGGTTGCAAGAAAAATAAAACATTGTAGTGGTGGCAGTATTGATACGGCGATTCGAATTTATCTTGCGTTATATATTTTTAAAACTTCGTATAACGTTAGACCAGGCGTATCATGACGTCTTAAAGCGAAAATAGTAGTAGTGGAAACGAGATGGTGCTTTTTTTTATGTGGTAAAATCATCAAATGATTCCTCAACCCCGGGCAGGGCGGGAGAGACTGTCAGACTTGTACTGACTAAAATCCACGGTGTTCTTCAATAGCCCTTTATGTTCCGGGGTCACGGTGATGGAATAAATCCCGCGACTCCGGCAGTCTTTTGCCCTCTGAGAGGGGGCCCCGTCATTATGCTGACGCTCTTTGAAGCGCGCGTGGGACACGACGCGCCGTCGACGCGGGCATGGTCTATGGTCGGACAGCGAGTTGCCCTTTACTCGCTGCCCGCATTCTAATACGAGATGGTGCTAGACGACTTGTATAGTTTTGGCTCTTTCCCACAGTGGGTCTGTCTCGTATTAAGACGTCATGATAGCTCCCAGCTCTTGATCAAAGTATTAAATTTACCATGTACGATCTTATGAATACATTGTCATATAGGAAATCAGTAATACATCTTCTAATATATAAAATTCTCGTGTCACAGTTTTCGTTGCTATACTCCTCCGAAACGGCTTGACCGATTTTGATGAAAGTTTTTGTGCTTATCCGGTATCTAATCGGCCAACATCTATTTTTCATATCCCTAAGTGTAAAAATAATTTATATGGCAAAACAACGTTTGCCGGGTCAGCTAGTATTTTATATATTATTTCATCGTCAAGCCATGTTAAATGACTAAATCTTGAATGACAAAAGGAGTTGTGTACTAGGGGGGGGGGGGGGGGGATATTACAACGTTTAGGTGAGTGAAAGTGACAGAGCTATACAAGTCGGTTAGCGGCATCTCGTTCACTCACTGGAACAAGCCTGGTTTTAAGACTTTGTAATACCCACCCTGTTCAGAAGCAGAAGGTTAAAACAGGTTCAAGTACTGCTCGCAATTGACTTAACTTTAAGAAATAAAGGAGTTTTTTCAAGTATTTTTATATATGAGTTATTTTTTACGAATACAAATGCTACTTTTTTCCAGTCTTTCTACTAAGAATAACCAGTACCATGAAAATCTAATTCTACGCTTCCGCCTATTGATCGCCTGAAGTTTAAATTACTTACCTGAATCATGACAATAATTTCTAAATACCTGTCTACATAAACATAGGAGCACTATCGGGGTCCTCCAAAATCAAAACAATTTAAACTTATAATTCGATGTGGTTACCCTACTCACATAGCCAAACACACCTTTACATCTCACACGATTTATTACAAAGTAAAACCTTATGACTTTGTAATAAGGTTTCTGTAGCCTGAAAATATAAGTTTGTCGTCCCATACATGACACGAAAACTCATGAATAGATATTGCAATGACAAAACCGCGGAAAATTGGACTTTGGTATGACGTAGAATTATTGTTTTATTCGCGTTTAGAGGTGCGTTTAGAACAAACGGCTATCTCGGGAAAGGGAATGTGCAAATACGATTATTTTATAGCAGGGTAGGTAAAGTCATAAAAATAAAGGTGAGAAAAGAAATGAATATAATATTAGGTACGTTGCAAATATTTTTATGTTTTAGGACATGATTATAGAAGAAAATTTGTGAATTACATTTGTGGAAATCTATTTATTAGTTAGCTGCATTTAGATTTGCAACGAGACTTTGGTTTGATATGGGACGAAGATTTGCTATTTGTTAAAACCGAAACGGAATAAAAAGATGACTATCTTCAGCTACGGACGTAGCGTGCTGCTACGCCGTAGCAAGTTGCTACGGCGTAGCATCAGCGCCGCGGCTATGCTACGTTGTTTTCACTGGTTATTTTATCAGTTTTTCTTATTATCTAAGATAGATCAAGTTATTTACGTAAAAATATCTTCTCCACTCACAAAATAGTTAATAATTATCAGGTTAATATTAGCAACTATTTTTTTGTTTATTTTTGAAAATCATCATGAGTTATCCAGCCTAAGGTAAGGATAGTCAGTAAGAGTCTGACAGTCCCCTCCAGGGACCACCCCGTATCTTCGGTTTCTTGTTGTTTTTCAGAGCCATGATGACCTGTTTTGACGTCCTACAATCTAAAAACTTTTTTTGATCAAATTATATCACACTAGCTGCTGACCGCGCCGCCAGCGAGTACCTTGTATGTTATCCCAAGGGAACGTAATGACAGGGAAAAAAGATGTCTTTCTATCGTTCCAGATTATAACCGATATATGAGCCAACATTCACAAAGATCCGTCCAACCGTTCGGACGTGACTGAGTAGCACGTAATCCATCCATTTAAACTTTTTTTAATATGATGATAGGTTCGCGTTTGACCACTATCTCGCCTGATGTGGCAAGCGAAGGTGTGGTCGACAGTAAAACACGCTTGCTTAGAAGTAACCTGTTTACTTTTTGCTGGAAGACCCCAATGATATAGCTGTTAGGAAAAACAGATGCGGATAGAAAAGGAATATTGAAAAAAAAAATAGGATTTTCTTCTAACCCACTTTTTAAGGCTCAGATAATTTAGTAATTCTTCACAGTGCTTAAAAAATATACTTTACTCTTTATACCCAATAACTACAAAAGGTAACAAAATCCTCTCATCCGTAGTGTATTCCGAAACACATTTTAATAAACGACAGCTCTGGGATCTGACGACAAGTAATTACATTGTGTTGTCACTACTATCGATCCCGAGGGAAAGGTGTTCCTTAATCGTACACTATGATGTAAACTGTACACAATTATACAATTATTACCAAGAAGATTGAAAACCTTTATTCGCTTACTATGAGATTCGCAAAATATCAGATTCTTAAAATGTTACATTATCAAAATATCAGATTCTCAAAATAGTCAAAGTACAATGAAGAGAAAAAATGCATATATTTTATTTTATGAATGAAATTTATTTTTTGTCGCCAATACGTCATGGTTCTCCATCAATACCTTGACCTCAACAAGCGTTGCTTTACCTTGCAGATTGACACGTATAGTTTGTGCTATGCAAACCAAAGCTATGTATGTAGAGAGTCGTCAATATCTATGCAAACCAAGACCTATACAACTAGAAAGTCATAAATATGATCAAGTCCACATCAGCCATGCAGTACATGTGTCGTGGCACAGACTGTCACCGCGCTCTCAATAAGGACGTGTCACGAATGTGCTACAAATCTAAGGATATTAGTTATTTAGATTCGCAACCTCGCTACAAGCGAATATATTGACATTTACAATAGAAAAGCTATTTTATGATGTGTTGAGAGAGTCTATTTTTGAGGTTTGCAATAGGTCGGGTCAGGTCAGGTTGACAGGCCTCTTGGTCTAGTGGTGAGTGACCCTGGCTGTTATACTGGAGGTCGTGGGTTCGATTCCCACCCGGAACAAATGTTTGTATGATGAGCACGAACATTGGTTCTGTGTCTGGGTGTAATTAATCTATAATGTTCATGTATTTGGAAATATTTAAGTATGTTTATCAGTTGTCTAATACTCAGAAGACAAGCTCTGCTTACCTTGGGACTCGATGGCGTTGTGTGATAGTTGTGGAATATTATTATTATTAGGTATGAAGTAGAACCCACATTCACTCGATTTGCTCATCATTCTTTCTATAAAACTCCATGATTATCAAAACTGATACTTCTAAAGTATTGTTATATCACCACGATTTGACAGGTTCTTAAAAGATTATTATGATGCGGATCTAAAAACAGCGTTCGACACATTTGAATCCGTTTCTTAAGAACAATGTGAGTGTTTATTCGCCAGTTAGTTTTGGGTCATCATCATCATCATCAGCCTATAATGTTCCTACTGCTGGGACACAGGCCTCCTCTCTGAGAGAGGGAGTGGGCCATAATCCACCACGCGGGCCCAGTGCGGATTGGTAGATGTCACATATCTTCGAATTTTTGGTTCTAGGACATGCCGGTTTCCTCACGATGTTTTCCTTCACCGTTTTTGAGAGCAGTGGTGATGAAATAAATTACACAAAGTAATGCGCCTGGCGGGGTTCGAACCCACGACCTACAACTCGTAAGTCGGGACCGATACCACTGGGCCACCACTGCTCCGTTTCGGGTAATCACACAAAAATAATAAGATTTAAAAAAAAATTTTTTTTCCTATTTTGTGTCCCACTGCTGAGCAATGGCCTCCCCTTTTTCCTTCCAAACGTCTCTATTATTGGCAATTTCTGGAAGTCCAGTTTCAAAAGTCCACCTCGCGTAAATTTTTTTTTTGCCCCACACTAGAAATTTCTCCTGAGTCGTGGGTGCGGTTACAAACATAGAAACTTAAATTCACAAATACAAACGTAAATCTAAAATAACTAAGACTCCAATTCCAAATAGGAAAAACCTAATAGCATTTTGTCCGACGTGGATATCGAACCCAGGGACGCATACTCATGTAGTCGCACTTGCGTCTTAACTAAATAGACTAACGAGATAGTCACGATGCCTGACAATAAAGATTTTTTTCATTTAATTTCATTTAAAAAAATATCACACGTTGCATTACACCAATGCAATTCTGCTGGGCTACAATAACGATAAACGTGGAGCACTATAAATCTAACAGTTGGATGTAAAATCGATTCCCAACTCTACACAAGATAAAAACAAAAATCTATCTACAAAGAAAACATTGCTGTACAGTTTTTCTTTTAAATTCCAGTAGCTTGACAAAAATAGAATAAAAAAAAACAAAACGTGACAAATATGCAGATCGGAGAGAGATTTCTGTAAAATGTTTTTGCTGCAGCATTTTTGTCCTCGAACTTATTCATTCATCATCATCATCATCATCATCAGCCTATAACGTTCCCACTGCTGGGACACAGGCCTCCTCTCTTGTAAGAGGGAGTGGGCCGTAATCCACCACGCGGGCCCAGTGCGGATTGGCAGATGTCACATGTCTTCGAATTTGATGGTTCTAGGACATGCCGGTTTCCTCACGATGTTTTCCTTCACCGTTTTGAGAGCAGTGGTGATGAAATAAATTACACAAAGTAATGCGCCAAGCTGGGTTCGAACCCACGACCTACAACTCGTAAGTCGGGACCGATACCACTGGGCCACCACTGCTCTTATTCATTAACTTTACATAAAATAAATCTTCTGCTCTCGTGTTTTACAAACTTACTTTGTTTTTTAGCATCGTATTGATTTCATTGGAGAAGCTAGTGGCTAAATAATTACAGCCGCACAGGTTGATCTTCTTGGTTAAGCCGCGCTTGCCGAGGTTGGACTGTGGAAGGGTGAGCATCAGCTGTCATAGCAAGTTTCCTCCGTACCTCGGAAAGCACTTAATGTCGTTAGTCGCGGCTGTCATTTGTAGATATTTGACAGTCGCTACTGTTAGACAGAAGCTCTACAAGTCTGACAACCAGTCTTACCATGGGGGGGTATTGTATTACCCAGTTACTGGGTTGTGGGGTCCGACAGGCAGTCGCTCCATGTAAAATACTGATATCCAGGTGCATCTGGTTTGACTGGAAGCCGACCCCAATATAGTTGGGAAAAGGCTAGCTATATGATGATTGATTTCAGTACTGATATAAAACTTGTGTATTTTAGACAAAGTTTTTTAGAAGGTTTACTAAAAGTTGTTTCATAATATTATGTTGTACATGATTATATTTGTTAACAATGTTTCAAGTCAACTCGAAAAACGCCTCATTATTCCTAAGCTAAGCCTATTATTATGAGTCAACAGCGCGTCGCAAGCAGCAAGTTGACGGAACTCGATAGGGCGAAATGCCTACCGGTGTTAGATTTAAATGAGTCAAGTCTGACAGCATTTCAAGAGCGGGAGGATTCGTTTGATGATTTATAAAACGAAAAAAATATTTTTCTATCGTGATGAAAATCATCAAAAGAGTTCTCGTACCCAGCAGGGCTGTCAGATTCATACTGACTAAAAAACACGGTTTCCATCAATTACAGCCCTTTACATTACCAGGTTGACGATTACCTCATGAGATAGTCCCTCGACCCAAAGAAAGGCCTAAACTCACTTAAGACTTATTTTTTTTAATGCAGCCCATTTTCTTCCAAACTCCAAAAACAAACCTTCCAGCTTCAAGCGCTTTCAACACTAATCAACGTGAATAAAGCGCTCAAGATTTATCAAACTCAAACCCCTGTTTAAATTGTATGCACGTTTTAGTTCAAGCAGCAGAAATTGCCTGTGAAGGCTGACGACATAATTCATAAATTCTCAAAACGCGACCGCGGTTCATCAAGTCGACCTGAATTAGTTATGACAGTTTCTACCTACCTACGTACAACGAAGGTCCAATGTCGCGTGAATATATTAACACGAGTAATGCGGGGTGAGGGAGAAGGGACCAGAAATGCAATTTTTAATGAGTGGAACAAGATTGTATAAGATAATAATATTCCACAACTATCACACAACGCCATCTAGTCCCAAGCTAAGCAGAGCTTGTGTTATAGGTACTAGACAACTGATAAACATACTTATATATTTTTCATTACATACATATTATAGATAAATTACACCCAGACAGAACAAATGATCATGCTCATCACACAAACATTTGTCCTGGGTGGGAATCGAACCTACGACCCCAGGCATTTCAGTTAGGGTCACTAACCACTAGACCAACACGCCAGTCAAGAAAAAAGATGCGTTATGGTGTAAATAAAAATAATAACACAATATCGGGATGTGCTCACAGTATTGCAGACTCTATAGTCTTTTAACAGCTCACGAAACAGTTAGGAACGTCTGACAACAAGGCTTGCTAAGGAGTATTGTTTTATCCAGTTAATGGGTTGTGGAGATGAGATGGAAGTCACTTCGAGAGAGGGGGGAAAGCGGAGGCGCATATCGGGAAGCATTAAAGTACTAGAATTATGATCATGCACAATGCAGCGCCAACATTTTGGAATATCACAAAATAATGTTTAAGCCGAAAAACACAAATCTGTCAAATGAACTTATTACCCAACAATTAAAAAAAATAAGTTTTAAACTATAACTCCTTCTCAACGCTGTCGGATAGCAATAAACTGTTTCAGTATTTTTATAACTTTAAATCATTACCCTAAACCTTGTCTGCAGAGTTATACATTTTCAGCTTAGTCCTGGACTTTTGAGCCCAAAGATTGAACAAAAATCTCAGCGACATCGAGCGTGTTGAGGGTACACAAGTCTCTATAAAGTGGAGAATTAATGTTCTCAAAGCAAAGTTTTGTAAAAGATTTTCAGCCTGTAAACAAAGTATGGGTTAAAAAGAGATTACGTAAGGTTGTTTGGGTTTTTTCGGGTCACATTTTCAGGGGTAAATTTGGGGGAAAGGACCGAGAAAAGTTTTAGGGACAAGATACTTACTATAATATTCTTTGTTATGTATTTAACTTTTGCCGCTCATTGAATACAGAATTTACGGCGCTGTTTCAAGTTTCTTTTTCAGCTTATACTGTCGTTTTGATGTTAATTTACTTCCACGTACAGATTATTTTAAAGTAACTTGCTGAAAAATATCTAAAATATTTTTTTAGAAAGGGCTTTGTTCTTCACTCTAGGTGGTTACAGAGACAGTCAGACAAGTCTAAAATAGAGCGCGCTAACCAACAAAACGGCAGGTGTTTATGGATATAAAATCATCAAATGAGTCCTCCTATCCATGGCGAGGGCGAGGCGGGAGGGACTTCAGACTAGTAAGTACTAACTAAAATCCACGGTGATCCTTCCCTTTACTTTCTAGGGTTACGTTTACCGGATTTGACTGTCCCACAAAGGCTGAAAGAAGAAAAGAATAGTTCTGGTTTTATTAACAAAGCATGGTTTTTCCTCCTACCACCATTTTTTTTCAAATCCACACAAAAAATCTCTTCAGCATTTGAAACAGATAAGCAACATTTAAATCTGATTACACAACACAAAGGGTTCGACCAGGGACCCTCGTTCTTAAGGAACCCTATTGCTCTGTTATCAACAACTACTGAGAAATCTTTTATTCACTACAATATAGCTCTTTTTCCTTTGGCACGTATTGAATTCTTGTAGCTTTGCTGCTGGTGTTTAACTGGCTTTATTCGGTTTAAAATTAGATCTTACTACACTGCAAAAAGCTTTCTAGTAACCTTTAAATTTTGAATATCATCATGTCTTCATCCTCCGGCTAGCCTTTTACCAACTACTTTGAAGTCAACGTTCAGTAAAACCAGATGAAGCTGCATATAAGTATTTTATATGGAGTAACACAATCCAATAACTTGCTATCGTACCTTGGTTAGAGTGAGTGTCAGCCTTTCGTCTGTTATTTTTTAGCAACGAGCTCCTTATAAATGTCGTCATATTTTCGTCGTTATTATTATTATATTTATCGTAGACGATTTTTTTTTAAATTCATGAATAAATTACGTGATAATAAAAAGTACTTAATTATAGAGATCGTCAAATGATCATGCAACTGTATTTTAAAGTACCAGATGCAGCTGAATATCAGTATTTTAGATGGAATAATCCCAGTAACGGGGTGAAACGATACCCCACGGCAAGACTGGTTGTCAGACTTTAGAGCTTTTGAGTAATAGTAACGACTGTCAAAGGTCTACAAATGACAGTCGGGACTAACGACTTTGCGTATTTTCCGAGACGCCGAGAAAACTCGCTAGGACAGTTACCCATTCCTAGACTAACCTCGGCAAGGGTGGCTTAACCAGGAAGATCGGCTTGTGCGGCTGTAATTATTTAGCCACGACCTCCTTGCACACAACTGATAGCAAACCGGAACCGTGCCTAATTTGCTGAGCGTCAAACATTATCATTTTTAAAAATGGAAGCTTGGAAGGAGGTTCCCTCTTTTCATCTCTATCTACCTACCTACAGGCATATGATAGTACGGTGTTACGCTATTAGGCGCGGTGCTAACAGCCTGTCACTTCTCATTACTCGTAATTGTGAAATATGCATCTCGCGTGTTACTGCGCCATCACCATTAAACCTTCGAACGGGTAGTGCAAGCTTGAGTAACATACTTCATTCTGTCTTTTTTTCAAAATCTTTAGTAGGATCAATACTGATTTTGCGGCTAAGATGTACAGATTTTATGAATAAAGAGCGTCTGCTGTGACCCCGGAACGTAAAAGGCTGTTATAGGATAACATGGATTTTAGTAAGTACAAGTCTGATAGTCCCTCCTGTCCTGCCCTGGATGGAAGGATTCGTTTCATGATTTTACCACGTTTTCATTTTTATATCCTCTACGATACTAATATGAAAGATGAATAGATAGTTTAGTGCCAGGCTTGAATTTAAGAAAGTGTTTTTGATTTTGAAAATCCATTTACCAAGGAAGGATAGGCTATGTAAAATCACGCTCTGACCAATAGGATCCGAGCAGCGGGTGAAACTGCGGGGCACATCTAATATTATGTTTCAAAATTGAGTGAGAGAGAATGTTTGTGGTTGTACTGCTCTTAAATGTCTGTACCGATTTTAATGCTTTTTGAATATTAGGTAGATATTAGTTATGATTAGATAACATACAATATTTTTCACCCTCCTACTTAACGGTTGTCATTCTCTGTATTTAGTGATTATCTACATTTACGTTTAGTAAAAGAAAAATCAATAGCCCGTAGCAACCTGTAGTACATTAGAGTTTTATAAATATTTAAATTTCAAGGCCTTGTTTGACGGTAAATTCACATTTCACTTTACGATACATGCTAATCAATATCTAACTTTCGACACACGAAAATATTTCTATAGATACTGAACAGTACCCTCAAATAACAGGAAAACCCAGTGAGCGATAAAACATTAATATTCCACACTGCGTCTTCGATATTTCACCAAGTTTAGGAAAACCAGGAAAACATGCGTACCGGGAAATTCCCGTTTAATAATAATCCCGAGAATTGTATGGAATTCTTTTATTACTCTTACGTGCTGTTACGTATGGTAGAAATATGTGTGAGTCATCATCTTCCTGGCCTTATCCCATTTTATTTGGGGTCGGCGTAACACGTTTTTTTTCATTCAGTTTTTCTTCCATTCTCCCCTATCACAAGTCATAGTATAATTTACTCCTTTTTCTTTCATATTCTTACTTATACAATCCATCCATCTTTTCTTCGGCCTTCCTCTACCTCTCCATCCATCAATATTCATACTCATCACTCTCTTAGTCACATGAGTGTCATCCCTCCTCATCACATGTCCATACCACGATAGACGATTCCCTTTCACTTTTTCTATAATCGGCGCGACTTGCAAACTGCCCCTTATAAACTCGTTCCTTACTTTATCAATTCTGTTTAGAAATATGTGTGAGTAATATTTGGAAATTGCATTGAGATGGTAGTTTGAAAACCCGTTCATGGCCTCGGGCAGTACAATTTGCGTTTCGCGTCTTGTTCGCGTATTACTTGCGAGCGGCATTCACGAATCACGTCTTGCTGACTCGTATCGCCTAAAAAACTTTTTCATTTGTTTTTCATTGTCACTTGAGCGTACTGATTACCATTCAGTCATTATAAGGTAGCGTAGTATGTAAATATAATGCATTTGTACTCCCTAGTGACTAGATAATTTGACTTCAAAAACTTGTAAGTAAAATAGCCACACACATCACATTTTCGAAACGTTTGTTGCTGGTATTAAATATAAAAAAACGTCAAAAACACAGCTACTAAAATAAGAAAAAACACACCCACAACAGTCGAAATATTGACAAAAAAAGAATCAAAAACATTCAACCACAAACGTTGGTGTTCAACATCTAAAAATATTCTCTATTATAATAGCCTGAAACCTGAAACACATTCCCTAACATACCTACAGTCCGAAAACTAAATTAAACAAAAATATTTTTTCATTTTTATTACACAAACATTCAGTAAAAGTTCAGCACTCCAAATACTTTTAGACTTGATGACATTCGGAATTCGAGAAATTTCGGAATTTTACTGGACATTTTCGTAGCAGTCCGACAAAATGGCGGACGTGTGGCCGCACTGAATATTTGCTGGTATATCATTTGTGGTGGGGCCATTAATATGGTCGCGTTGTCAGCTCAATGAATCGAAATTAAATATAAAAACTTTTTATGTCAGTTTTGAATGCCACAGTACATGTAACTCTAATTTGAATTGTGTCAGAAGCAATGTTTGCACTTTTAGTAGTTAAATTATTGATATTTGGTATCCTATCAGGTTTGCTATTCCCTTAAAGTTACTTTTCGTCGAGACAGTGTCGAGATAGTATGGCAACATGTTGCTGTCAGTAGCTTAAAGTAAACTTTCATGCCGGCCATACACGGTATAAGTATACGTGTGAGAGAATATATGTACTTGCACAAATTCCTAACATTCTCACTGTCCTGTGCTTGTGCAAGTCCAGACTTGCGCAAGTATACTGGAACGTAAGTGGCCGGCATTAGTTGATGTAATTTCGACACAGCACTGCTGGTTTGGTTGGTATTCTTAGATTTTGTTGATACAAATAAAAAAGAGAACTACGTAGAATACCTACATAAGTTGTTGTATTTTCAACCCTGAGGCACGGCACACATTCCTTAATACTGTTGATTTAAATAATAATATACTTTGTATAATATAATACTTGAGAAAACATGGAATTAAAACCCTGTACTTGAAATCTTTTCTTCCATACCTACTTACGAATGAAAACATTTAAGCGACACAACGGTCTTTTAACCCTAAAAGCTCTATTTGTTTACGTCTTCTCAAAATGATTCGTCTCAAGTATTATTTGACGTTACTACGAGATAGTACCTATTAACGTCTGAAATAGTACCCCTTCAGGCGGGGTAGGTGCTTAAATTAATTCAAGTTATGCCGGACGAACGCCCGCTGCTCAAGGGCTTGTCATCTCCAGATAGCCCGGACGGTTGGACGTGACAATCCTTATTTCAGACTCCGGAGTCCGGACACTTACTGCCATTTCTTGTCAGGATTTCCTCATTACTGATTATGTCCGGACTCCTGAAGCCCTTTCTTATAAGCTTTAAATTTAATACGCAAGATTTGAAGTTGTGAAGTCGTTTTGGAGATTTATGAAAGTGAGGGCGGAAGGACCAATTTTTTTGGCGAAATTTTCAGGATTGTGTGACCTTATAAGATTGAGGATAAATAATGGTGACCTCCAACCTTAAAAGTAGGAACTGAACGATATGAATTGTAGATTTCATCTTCAATCGCTTTTGTTTTAGATAAAAATATTTTCAACGGAAACAATATCAAGGTATTTTTACAAGGTTCATTTTTAACATTATCAAACAGGTGATCTCGCGAAATACTTTTATCTTGTATTTATATTTATATCTTTATATCATTAACAAAAATATTTATGTGCTGTTTTAAACTTCCGAAATAATCGATGGGATGTGTCAAACTGATAAAGCTAGAAAGGCGACATTGAGTTTAAGAAAAAAAAAAGTGAAGCTTTTGGTATTTGATATGATCAAACTAGCCCAAAAGCAAAGATAAAGGAAGTGAGACTCCTGCGTTCCTGTGTTTCATCAACACAGTAAAAACTATTTGACGCCAGACTCCAACAGGATAGTTGTCACGAACAGGTGACCTTTGGTGAGGCCTACCACAGCCATGGGTGGTCCTGCCGTCAACGCATGTTAAAGGCCTTTGGTGTCTTTTCCCGTAAACTGCTAGTATGTAAACATGCTACACTTTTCCCAACGACGGCTTTACGTGATTTCCGAGGCACGGAGGCAACTAGCTAAGACAGATGGTCACCCATCCACAGACCAATCTCGGAAAACGCGGCTTAACCTGGAAGATCGGTCTGTGCGGCTGTTATTATTTAGCCATGAGCAAACATGCTATGACAATGACCCGAAATAAATTACTGAAGTTTTCCAAATTATCAGAGTATCTTCTCAATCGAAACATCTTACATGAAGTGCAAGTAAAACTCCGTGCACTTAAGAAAACACTTCCAATCAATGGCAGTGGAGGCGTGAGTAGTTTGTTTTAAAAGTTTTATTACATGCCCCAGGCTCGAGGGGAAAAGATCGAACTTACTTAGTGTGCTTGTACATACAACTTGCGCAGATTCTGCAACGATTCACCGACGACCGGTTCATCATTGGACGTTTCGTCGACAGGACGATTCACCGATAGAATCTTTCATCTTTGGACTTTTCGCCGATACGACGATTAATTTATGCCCGGTTCAACGATAGAACCTTTCACCTTTTCGCCGACAGGACGATTCGCCGACACGACGGTTAACCTATAACTCTTTAAACTCTTTTAAACTTATTATCTTCATCATCGAAAAGTCCGTTGTTGAAAGAGTCTATTGATGAAACGGATATATATTGAAACATGTATAAGTACAATCAAGTAGCTTGCGCATGTTACTCGCGCGGGTAACCCGCACCTTTACTTGCTCCAGTTACATGCCGGTGCATGTAACTGGAGCAAGTAAAGGTGCGGGTTATAAAAGCACCTTAAAAAACGTGCGCAAGTAACCCGTGTCTTTACTTGCTCCAGTCATGTGAAACAAGTACAAGCGAGTAACTTGATCAAGTAATAGCTTGCGCATATTACTCGCGCGGCTAACCCGCACTTTACTTGCTCCAGTTACATGCACCGTATGTTGCAAGCACGCTAAAAACATGCGCAAGTAGCCCGCGTGTGTACTTGCTCCAGTCATTTGAAACATGTATAAGTACAATGGAGTAACTTGATCAAGTAGCTTGCGCATGTTACTCGCGTGGGTAACCGTGCACCTTTACTTGCTCCAGTTACATGCACCGTGTGCAAGCACCCTTAAACTTTAGACTCTTTTGCTCTGTAGCAGTATTAGCTTAGCTTGCAATTCAATCTAATGTACAGACACGGAATCGAATACGTTATAGTGATTTTAGATAATGGTTGACTATTTATTCTAAGCGATTGAATGGAATTTCAATGTAGGGACCAGTTGTAGCTATAGTTTTGGTACGAAGAGTTTATTAAATATTTAAAATATGCACGTGAAATTGCAAAAAAGTCCTAGATTCTTGAATTCATCAGTTGTACTTAGACTACTACTTTTACTAAAATAATTTTGTAGGCAGAGTACTTTTTTAATTTGGACTGCAATAGAATGGAAATAAACTGAATAACTAACTTAACTAAAAAACTAACCAATAACTGGGCATGTGCCTATATTTTGTTTTATAAGAAAAATGGTTTTGTCTATGTTTCTTACAAAGGATGCCTTTAGCAGTTGTTCTGAAATAAGCATGACTAATCATTTGAGTCGGAAAACTGGTGGATGCTCAGTTTTAAAGCTTGTCTTAGACATATGATTGAACTTTGGTAAATATGCTCAAGCGTCAATTCGAGAATTCAATATTCAGCAGTGGACTGCTATAGGCAGATGATGATGATGATGAAATGTACTCAACAACTCCACAACCTCATCATTCACCCTTCCATCATCGCACTGCAAGTATCTCTCCCTTATTCCACCAGCCCCAAAATACTAACCATATTAACACTATATAGATTTAGAAATAATAAATCTTAAATTGTTAAATGATTCGCAACTACTGTCTTCTAAAAGAATATTATTATAATCCGACGGGGAGACCTGGTGTCCTGAAATACAGGCCTCAAGCCTAGTTTAGGCACCTGTCTCCCACAATACCTACTGTATTGAGTTTTTTATCCGTAAGTATTGTTGTATTCGATGTATATTGTGTTGAGAAAATAATTTTTATTCTATTCTATTGCTATTCCACCAACGTATTCCATGATGCGCACGGAAAAAGTAGAAGTCTACCTGCCTCTGTGTTTCTGAACACCACCCTTTATATCTAAATTTAGAGTGGCCTTCATCTGGTCAGCTGGCTCGACGAGGGTGTGAGCTTACCCAGAAGTCTCTTTGTGTCTTCGTCTCTGACATAGACTCAAGAGCAAACATATTCAAATGAAAAAAAAAATCACAAAGATCTGTACTCTTCTTCATGTTATTTTCTGTATTTGCAAAAACAAATAAATAAACATTATCTTCACTCATAAAACCGTTGTTATCCAATAATATACCTTAGTCACAGTACATCCAAATAAGATCTTGGAACGACATAACACTAAACACGAATGTTATGATAAAACACGTGACCTCTCTTGGTCACTTCATATTCAGCTGGCCACACATAAAATTGTCACTTCACTGCCAAAGGAACGTCGTAAAAAAGAAAAAATAAACCGGTTGACGTCAAGTCAACTTGTTGCTGGCGTGTCGTCACGTCCACGTCGTGTCATGATTGGCAACGTCAGGTGGGTTTATCTTCTCAAATTTTTCGATCGGTTTTTTCGGTCAAATTGGTTTTTTATTGTCTTGGCAATTTTATAACGGTTGATATCGATACCTCCCACGTAAGTTGTTGTATCTTCAAAATTGTAATTTTACAGTAGAGCGTTTTAAAGAGAAACACTCGCAGGAAATAGTCAGTCTTCAATATATTCTTTTGAAATTTTGCATACACATATATTTTAAAGTACTTTCAATACTTACCTACCTAGTTATTTTTAAATACCTGTAGTTTTTGAGATTTTGTTCATACAACATTCTAGCGTGTTATGTTAACTCACATAAATGTTGTACTGGATACTTACAACCATTTACACTGGACAACAATAGTCGAATTTAGCAGTATGTGCTAAATACCATAGTGTTCGTTGATTTAATTTAATATTTTGTGGTAGTATGTGTAATAAGGTATAACCTATCAGGGCGTTTTTTTGTCGTGGTTTACCTCAAAAAAAGACCTCTACCCAGGGTGGGAGAACTTATTTGTTTTCATCAAATAAGGCCTCGGGCGGGAGGGACAGTCAGATTCGTACTGACTAATATCCACGGTGTCCTTTAATAGCCCTTTATGTTCCAGGGTCACGGTTATTCGCTGAGCCCCTCGACCAACTATCAGGGCTTAGTATAAAACCATGTTTACATAGGATATTATTCCCTTTATTCTTTATAAATATTCCTACAAAGGTAAAAATATAAATAAAAACATGTATAAAAATAAACAATAGTGGCCCACCGGTAACGGGAACAAGGTCCAAGCTACCAGCGGTCAGGGCTCCAGAGAAAAGAACGTTCTTAAAATGCGCACCGTGTCCAGAAGAAATGCTTTCTGAATCAGCCCCTTGATCCACATACATATTGATTGTTTTAACTACGTTTGAAATACCTAATAGATAATTTATATAATAATACATTATTTTTTTAAGAAATAAAATGCGGACTTTTTATTTCTAAAGCGGAGAATGAAGGCTTTGGCAGTAGGGTCGACAGAGCTTTTGCTGTCAACAGGGTTCAAAGGAACCTAATCCTACCCAAACCGAACCTCGGGTTGCCATTGAAGTCAACCGTCTTCTTCTCGTTCAAAATGACTAAGTTGATCAGTAGGTATTTAGGCAGGAGTGTACGCAACTGGGCCTTGAGAAAAAGAAAGTCGTGAAAACTACTTGGAGCACCCTGACACGGACAGGTTCGGTTAGAAGGGGCCATTCCCTTCGTGGTTATTTTTTTATAAACCACCCACAAGTAGGAGCACCGCTAGCCGTGCGCCGTCGATGTTTGTATCATGTCACAGATACCGCAACAGGGATGTTAATTTTAGCTAAACATACCTTAGTTGAATTAACCGTAGGTCTATTAAACCGTAGGCGAATTAACCGTAGGTGAGTTAACCGTAGCTGAATTGAACGTAGGTGAATGATCCATTAGTTATTTCGTACATCAGTTATAACAAACTTACGTGAAACAACCAAAGAGTTCTCCGGATCGTAGCTAGGCAACGGACGCATATATGTCTACATCAGGCCCATATAGACCCCGGAAAAAGCATTCGTGAAGATCCTTGATCTGTCATACCTCCATGCGATCATAAGTGTATAGGGAATGCAGGTTTGCGCCAGTTCTCTTTAGCCAGGAGAGGGCCTTGTCCACCGCCACAACATCTCGATGCATTCCCACGTCGGATTTAGCTATCTCATCATATCTTTTAGACTAGAGCCATTTCGTATATATTTTAAATAATCGTTGAAAATTAAGATCGTCATCCAAATGTCTGTGTCTGACCTTTTTCTTGCATAATGTGACTCAACTGGTTCCGAGCTCTTTATGTGGTCACATACGCTGGTTTTGACAGATTCAGTTTTTTAAGAGGGTGAATTGAATGCCTACCGCTTTGATCAGGAATCAGTATTCCGATTGTAACATCGATATATCCGATCTTTTCTAGTGCCTTAATGAGAACTTGGTCATTGACAGATATAGTGATTAACATATAATAATAGCTAATTCAATCATCTCAGAATCATTAAAAGTAACTGGCAATGGAGAATCTGTAATGGTAAGTATCAATATGCTATTTATAATTTTCTATTGCTATCTAGACCTCAATCCGGCCCATGAGGCTAATCAGACACGGAAAAGTAAAAAAAGTGGTGGTAACCTTTAGCTCGATAATGAAGATATGAAGCGTTTTAAAACGTACATTGTTGTATGTAACTAAAAAAAATATATTTTAACAACGTAAAATATAGTATGTCAACATCCAATACATATTTGTGTATGTACTACCAACGTAAACTGTTGTATGTATTACATCACATATAATTTGTTATTTTTATACAAGGTAAAGTGTTGTATGTGATGATACAACGTTGATTTAGTATCTTATAAGAGACGTAAGTTGTTGTAAGTAATATATACAACAGTTTAGGTTGTTATTGTTGAAAAACTACATAAATATCATAATATATTTTAAGAAAAAATCGTATCTGTGATATTATCGATTTTTAACCGCGTCTTCCACCTTTATGGAAGTCCGTGATGAACTGTCGTATGTCACACATACGCGGCGCGAGCGCCCGACGCGCCCCGAGTAAACGGTTGCGAAGGTGGATACAATGTTATACGCCGCCCGTTGTAATAAGATACAACTTTATACGTCTGGTAACTATGCTTAAAAATTGTATTTTTTTATTTTTTTTACACTGAACACGTAAAGTAGGCAAAAATAGGCGTTTTGGTGTAAAAAAAGCATAACATGCATATTGTGGGTTACAACAAGTTACGTGGGAGGTATCGATATTTATTTTTATTTACATGACACAAAAATACAGACTCCAGGTTGCTTCTGTGAAATTCTTGACAGAATAAGAACCAATAAGAATTTTATTCAACATGAGAATCGAAATCAGAGTCTTGATGGTAGGCAATAGCGATCTAGCTACTGCAACAAAGCGGGCCCTTTTAAAATGTTAAAATATGTTTGTTTCCAAATATTGTTTTAATGGCTAAAAAGCTTTTTTTATTCAAAAATGCTTTTATTTGCTCTCCCAATACCTACCAAAAAAAAGTACAGTTCCACGTAGAATTTATTAAAATTTTCAGCGTTTCAAAATTCAGCTTAAAATTAAACAAATGCATTCAATATGGTTTGCAGAATATTCTGAAAAATATTCAATACAAATATTGAATCTGAATTTGCGTTTCTATTTTCGAGAATTAATTTATTTCGATATAAATTCTACAGTTTCGCTATTATTTATTTCCACGAACCCTTTGATGGAATAAATGGGAGTGGAAATGCACAGAATTAATAATCCTCGTGTAACGTACTTCTAGGTATAATTTGCAGCGAAAATTCTGGAAAATCACGTATTGAGTACAGTCTACCACAAAAATATTGTTATTTTCTCAATTTAAATAATGTACTCGTAGTGCCTAGTAATCAACTTACACTTCAATCCGTGGCCAGTATTAACAAACTGTTTATGTGTTATTGAAAACGGACACAGAATTACAGATTTATTATAAGCTTCTTATATTTCTATAGGTTAATCCATCACGTATGCCTAGATGGTTGTTCTACGAATTTTAGAGGTAAAATAGATGCTCTGCCATCTGAAAAAAAAACTGGAAATAACAAGTTACATCGATACCCACAACTGTACAACAATGCTGATGGCAACATAGTCAAAGTACTGTAACTTCTCGACGAATTAATGAGTGTAAATAAAGGAAAATTAACTTATGTCGTTGACTGTACCTGGTTCGTAGTAAAAGAACCTAATTATGATATTGCAAACATAAGCGGCTTATTTACTGTACAATACTTGGTATTTATTGGCTTATACAATGGAATACCTGAGTAGCTTAACATTTAACCATCGTAAGAATACGAGTATTATAAAAGTTTTACACTGTTTTTTTTTGGGATGGAGGGCAAAACCTATGGATTATAGTATGATGTATAAAGAAAATCACATCAAAATCCCACCAAAAACATCTAATTGATAAAAGATGCGTTAATTCAAAACAAATAAATGAATAAAACGTCAAAAAGCCAACGTCACGCGGTATTCCCAGGCGGTCACCCATCCAAGTACTAACCACGCCCGATGTTGCTTAACTTCGGTGATCGGAACGAGAACCGGTGTTCTCAACATGGTATGGACGTTGGCGACAGTACAGCTGAAATTACTCTTCACTATCAGTGCATGTTGGAAGCTTTCCAACTCGGATTTATTTCTGTAATTAGATCCATTGAACTGTGACTGTTAATACAAGTGCATTCGTAAGAGAACATCTCCGTAATGCAAGAAATTACGTCTTGAAATAAAACTGGACAATTGGAATCCTTTATTTTTGATTCATCGGAAATCATCAGAATTACTTTTCCCATTCTGGGTTGAGCATAAGGGACTGTCAGACTAAAGCCGACTAAAACCCACCCTACTTTGATTGCTCTCTAAGTTTTAGGCTGCGGTAACTCTTTTGAACATTCCTGCAACCGTGGCAGGCAGTTAATGCTGGCAGTTCTGAGATGCGCATGGAACACATCTCGCCTTCGCTTAAGGCCTGGACCTTACAGGACGTTAAGCTAGCGCTAACACTACACTTAGTCTGTTCGAGCTGCTGTTACACTACTCTGTCATTATTTCTGGGGATAAACCTCATCAGAACAGCTGAAAGAATTGACAGAATTTAATCAAACTAGCTCTCAGCAGTTCACGGCTGGGTCTACTCCCTTAGTAGACGTAAAAGCGTATCCTAACTGTCTTTTGAAAGTGTCTGATCTACCAAACTGATGTACAAATCCGCTATGCTTCAGAAAAAATGCGTATCAGGGATGTGCAAAAAAGATAAGCAAAATGTTGCTTAGTAAACAAAATAATAATAGGTAAGAAACTTTCTAATGAAATAAAAGAAAATTGTAGCAAAAAAGCCAACGTCACGCGGTATTCCCAGGCGGTCACCCATCCAAGTACTAACCACGCCCGATGTTGCTTAACTTCGGTGATCGGAACGAGAACCGGTGTTCTCAACATGGTATGGACGTTGGCAACGAAACAGCTGAAATTACTCTTCGCTTTCAGTGCACGTTGGAAGTTTTCCAACTCGGATTTATTTCTGTAATTAGATTCATTGAACTGTCACTATTAATACAAGTGCATCACAAGAGAACATCTCCGTAATGCGTTACGTCACAAAACACCCTCTACTAAGTAAAAGTATAGTTGAAAAATCATTTAAGTTCTTCATCTTTTATCAAAGTTGCTCAGGCAACTTTGCTCAATCGCGTCCAAAAACGCACCCTTTCTTGGTATTCGGAAATCATCAAAATGACATCTGGGTTAAGAGGAAGGAAATGATAGATTCTTACTGACTAAAACCCACCATGCACCTTCGATTGCTCTGTACGTTTTTGGGCTGCGGTGACTCGTTTGAACGTTCCTGCAACCCCGGTAGTCTGTTTTATGTTGGGAGCTTATCTAGCATGCGCATGGAACTCATCTAGCATCAGTCAGGGCCTGGACCGCACGGAAAGCTATCGCCACCTCATCCTGCCGTCTTCATCTGTATGCTTTAAGAACCTCGGTCAGTCCCCCTGGCTTGTCCACTCGTCCAACGATCAACTGAGAGAATTGCCGGAAAATAATCAAATCATTTACTAACCAGCAGTTAATTGCTGGAGCCTACTAAGTGAGACACTATGAAAGGGTGTCCAAAATGCCTTTTGTTTTTTTTTGTTGCTGTTTGTTCAAAGAAACTGAGGCATGAATTATTAGACTGGTTTACTTCTAAGTGTTGAAAACAAAAAAGACCATAACGTTAATGTACAAAAAGCGTAACAAAATATTGCGCTGAACGCAATGCAAGAAAATTAACTAAAGATATGGCCAAATGAAACAAAATAAAATTGTCGCAAAAAGCCAACGTCACGCGGTATTCCCAGGCGGTCACCCATCCAAGTACTAACCACGCCCGATGTTGCTTAACTTCGGTGATCGGAACGAGAACCGGTGTTCTCAACATGGTATGGACGTTGGCGACGGTGCAGCTGAAATGACTCTTCACTTTCAGTGCACGTTGGAAGTTTTCCAACTCGGATTTATTTCTGTAATTAGATTCAATGAACTATTGCATCTATTATTATTAGATGCAACTACTTACGACTCTATCCATCGGCCCAAAGTAAAACAAAGCCCAAAAAGAAAATATCCAAAGAAGATCCCAAACTACCATTTGGGGACCAAGTCAGCTGAATTCGCAGAAGGCTGATCATGTTTGTCAAAGGACGGAAAGGAGCTGTTAGCCTAAATAAGTCCTGAAGAAATAGCGGCATATTTATTGCTAAATAGAACAACGATCTAAAAAGATTAACTTATACAGACTAGTTGGGGTTGGTGGTGGTTAAAATGGCATCGTGAGGCCTGGGAGAAGCCTTTGTTAATCAATGAACTAGCCTGCATAAGTTGAACGTTGCATGTTTGATGAAAACCTATTTGAGGAAAACCTATCCTATAGGCCAACATGAATCTCAAGATCGAAAAGAATCCTGAGGAGAAAACCATGACTGTGGCAGAGTGGAATGAGGTTTCTAATTATGTGTATCCCAAGTAGCAATAGAATGAACTAT
Source organism: Agrotis ipsilon (assembly GCA_028554685.1). NCBI lineage: Eukaryota > Metazoa > Arthropoda > Insecta > Lepidoptera > Noctuidae > Agrotis > Agrotis ipsilon. The sequence goes on from CM052955.1 coordinate 18,232,752, forward strand.
GCTCATAGAGTAGTTGACCAAAGGCCATGATAATAACTGAAGAGGCAATCGCAACAGATAGTAGCCAGTGCTGACCAGCCACCTAATAGTCGCAAACTTCATAGATTTTCTAAAGAAAGGTCAGAATTTGGGGAAAAGCATTTAACTAATAGCATTAAGAAATACAAAGTGATTAAAAATCTTTAAAAATGACAAATAAAATGTCAAAAAGCCAACGTCACGCGGTATTCCCAGGCGGTCACCCATCCAAGTACTAACCACGCCCGATGTTGCTTAACTTCGGTGATCGGAACGAGAACCGGTGTTCTCAACATGGTATGGACGTTGGCGACGGTGCAATCGAAATTGCGCTTTACTTTCAGTGCATTTGGCAGGTTTCCAAACACTATTTATTTCTGAAATTAGATTCATTGAACTTTTGCTATCAATGCAGATATAGTTCTTACTAACCATACCTTTGTTTAGCTTCAGGAACGTCATTGAGCATTTCGAGCTGTCGCTGAGTCTCGTGAATGGAGAAACAACCAATGCACTTATTGGGTGAATCCGAAGAACCACAACGACCATAAAGCAGAACTTATCCACCAGTGAGCTAGAACAAGCTGACAAAAATAATAATAGCGGTACTATTGGTAAAGACGTGAATTATTCTTGAGTGTAGACTAGGCCTCCGTGAAGTGTAGGGAAACTCTTAGGCCAGAGAGCTACTGGATGAAAATTGGTAAAAAGGATTTGTTGTTTTGGCAAAGGTCACTTATAAGAATGTGCTAGATGCCAAGACGTAAGACGACCTTATGTTAAACGGTCCTGAATTTTTACAGCTATCGAATTGCTATGCAGTAACAGATGCTATATAATGACAATTTTGAATTCGACAACAATACATGGACAAAATTGAACAAATTGCAAAATACCTTTGCGCGGTAAAATGAATAAAGTAAGGATTTAGGATTCAAAATATTCTAGCAAAAAAATGTCAAAAAGCCAACGTCACGCGGTATTCCCAGGCGGTCACCCATCCAAGTACTAACCACGCCCGATGTTGCTTAACTTCGGTGATCGGAACGAGAACCGGTGTTCTCAACATGGTATGGACGTTGGCGACAGTGCAACTGAAATTGCGCTTTACTCTCAGTGCATTTGGCAGTATTCCAATAGGTACGATATATTTATGTTACTAAATTAGTTGTTCATTGATCAATCACATACGTCACGATCCTATTTAGTTGTGACCGTGACCATGAACATCTCTGGTCTTCACGTTCCAGGGTTACGGTTACCCATTTGGACAGTTCCTACTCTACCAGGCGTTTGTCCTTCAATAGGGACTCAGTCAGATTGATGTTGCTCTTTGGGGTGCGCGAGGAACACGACTCACCGTCGTCCCGGGCATGGTCCCTGATCGGACGGCGAGCTACGCATTCCCGCGCCTACGATGGCCAGCCTGCGCGTCTTACATAGCGGTTGATTGTGAGGTGGAGGCTGTCCTCGGGATACCTACGCCTGTGCGAAAGTTTTTTGTTCGATTTTTATTTTATCGAACTCGTTATGTCGAATGTTCAGTTGTACGATGTTTTATTATATCGATGCTTTAATAATACGATGTAACGTTTGTGCGAAAAATCTTTTTACGAAGAACTTTACAGCGATTGCTCATTTGTTCGATAGTTTATTAGTTCGATGGTATGTTGATTCGAAAGATTAGCAAAAAAAAAACAAAATTAGAACTCCAATGTAGGTAACTTATTTCTTTAATAGATTTTTAACTTTGTCACATATTAATCAGAAGGATCATGTTATCATTATGTTTTATTTTTAAACTGGTACAGGCGTCATCGAGAAACATAATTATTTTGGTATTTAACATTTACCATTCATATTTTCTAATTTTTTGTAATGTTGTTGTATGATAAAACATTTATGTGAGTATTTTACGTGTTGTTAATTTATTTTAGGTGCCTATTAGATAAGGTATGAGAATTAAAAAAAAAAACTTACGAGCACACCAGTTCCTTTTGTCTTTTAGTATTTTTAGGGTATCAGGCGATTGGGCAACCATTTGGTGGACTGGTAATTGTCTCCGTTATGTTTGACCCTGTGGTTTGACCCATGCCACAGTTAGGCAGCGGTTTCACTGAGGCGGAGTGGAGCGGTGCTGTGCCGCATTCACCAATCACAATGGCTGATGCACATAGCTGACCAGGCACATGTGGTTTTCAAGCCATGTGATTGGTGATTCAGTGGAACTGCTGCCTCAAACGTGGTGAATTTGTTATTTGTCTTTCTCATTTTAGGAAAATGTACGTACGTGAAGATATTTATGGTATTCATGTAGGTATTTCGTCATCGTTTATAATGCAATAAAGATAGGCGTTTCGAATCAACGTACCATCGAAGTAACAAACTATCGAACAAATGAGCAATCGCTGTAAAGTTCTTCGCAAAAAGATTTTTCGCACAAACGTTACATCGCACTAATAAAGCATCGATATAATAAAACATCGTACAACTGAATATTCGACATAACGAGTTCGATAAAATAAAAATCGAACAAAAAACTTTCGCACAGGCGTAGGTATCCCCTGTCCTCTCCCTCTCGCATCTACCTCTACGTCTAACCTTCGTGTTGTCTCAAAACTTTATTGGCAACGTAAACCAATAAGATATTCTATGAAATCGGAATTATATTCATTGGAGCATTAATTTTTCCTTTCGATCATATTCAGCCAGATATCTACTGGCTATTATAAACGAGAAGCGGAGTATAAATAATTTGTTGTACAAGATCGTTGGGGCAGAAGTTATGGACGTATTTCATGATGAAGGAATTTCTTGGAATAGCTGGGGACATTTCTTAGATGCTCAGTATTGTATTTTTAGTAAATAATTGTGTTGTATCAAACAAAAAGACACACAGAAAAGAAAAAAATGAACAATAAGCATGTTATTATTATTTATACATTACTGAAATGAAATAATACTATAATAAACTATTTAAAAGAGGAAAGCAGTCAGCTAGTAATGTGCCCAAGAGACTGGCGGTGTTATCTTGTGTATGACAATCTCCAATCTCCTCAGGCCTAGGTAAACCAGCCCTTAGGTTACGGAAAGCGATGTTTACATTCTCTATCTACTATACTAACGTAATACAACGAAGATAATTATAAAATTAATACCGCGTAGAATGTTTTGAGTACACAAAGTTTCACCGGGTTTTTTCCTTCTGGAATTTGGCCATAATATCTGTCTCATGGTACCTAAAATGCAGAAAACTTAAAAAATTTACTTAATTTAAGGTAAAACTAATAAAATGTTAAATTATCTCCTTGTTAAACAAAAGACTAAGTATTATTTTCTGGTATTACAGCATCAAAAACCTTTCAGGTAGTATTCTGAACATTGTTCTATTTTCACAGTACCACGTATTTCCTAGACGTGTGACTAACTCGATGCCAGTTTAGTTAGAAACACTACTCTACTAGTAAGCGGCCTTAACCCTTGGTCACGAAATGCACGCAGAAAGAACAAGCGTCTTATAGCAGCGACTGAGGAGAAAACAAACGCAAAAGCATGCTACAGCAATGTTATATGGTTGGTTAAGCGGTGGTATCCACATGAAAGAAACCAGTGACAAGCTGTCTTGACACACAGGCACTTGTATGTATGTACTCACATTCCGCCAATACGTTTAAGTCACGATCAAGCGGATACACACTCCGAAGCAACTGATGATAAATCTGATGGAAAACCTGAATAACTAGATACTTTGGCAAATCTTAATTTCTGACTGTCACTACTGGAACGTAAAGGGCTATAAAAGGAACACCGTGGATTTTAGTCAGTGAGTATCTGAAACTCCCTCTGGGTCGTCTCGGCCTGGATGCGAGGACCCATTTGTTACAAATTGTATCATTGCAAGTCGTACATCGTAATGCCTTGCTGCCATGCCTTCAAACGTGCCTTGCCGCAAGTCGCGTCGCAATTCGAATCGCCTGAGGTTGTGTTCGGAGCTTAAAGGCACAGAAGATGCGCTTGGGAATACAATTTGACGAAGGCGTAAAGCGAAACTGCAACGAGGAGCTTGATTCAGGCTTCACCGTAATGATTGACAATTGGTTTTAGTGTTTCTTGGAACACAGTTATACAAGAGAAGTTAATACCGTCGACTGCTATTTCAAATTATGCAAGTGAAACATGTAGCGCCTCGGCTCCGCACGGATGCAATCTCTACTATAGGTATATATTCTGCATATTATATGTATAAATAAAACCTTGTTTTTTTAATATTTCTGTCTTTTAAAAAGAACCGCATTAAAATCCGTTGCGTAGTTTTAAAGATCTAAGCATACCTACATAGGAACAGACAGCAGGACGCGACTTTGTTTTATACTATGTAATGATAATGATAGACATAGACGCGTACTTAACTATGTATTTCGATGAATCAAATTCAGAATGAAGATGTTCTAGTCTGCTGTTTGCTGGCGTATAAAAATAAAAACGTGAAAGTCTGTAGGTACATCGAGTTTCTCGACTATTTCCGATATGGATTTGTTTTGTAGGTGAACTTACAGAAAATACCGATCAGTAAAGTAATAAAAATAATGTCAATGAGGAACGTGAATACACCGGGCATTCTGCCAGTAGACGTTTCGGCCAATGGCTTAATTGCCTCGAACAAAATCTGACTAGGCTCTGACTGGGCTGACCGGTAGCCAGGTCGGACCCTGTTCCCGATGCTGGTGGACAGTATTTTTTGTTTTTAAAAATATTTAACGAATAATTGAAGAAAAAATAAACAACATCATAACCGAAATATATCCTCATCAGACCCAGAGAATCTAAAAAGTCAACCAACACTAACCGCTTCCTCTTAAAGACCAAAAGTACTTAGCCCAACCTAATTTGTTGATAAAAAATCTTTCACCGTGTGATTTACAAACAAAATTGTGGGTATTTGATAAACGTCGCTAACGAGCCGCGTCGGAGGAAGTGATAACATTATAACAATTTAGAAATTTGACTTCAGTTGTTACTTCATTTTTATTAAATGTTGATGATAATGTCATTTGCGAGTTTCTCGGTTGTGATTGATTGGTTCACTCTTGAACGATTGAAAAAGAATTGAAAGTGAGCTCTTATTTTGCGATTGTTATTTTTGTATAATCCTGTTTTTCTTATTCACCGAAATAATCTGTTTATTTTTCTCGACTTGAGAGTACATATTCTAAAAGTACACCCAAAATCGTCGGACGAGACTATACAGGGTGAATTTTTCAACTGGGCGTGGATGGCTATATCCGAAACTATGAGGAATATCGAAAAACGTTATAAGGAGTCTCGAGGCCGATTTTGACGAAAACTAACTGATTTAGAGTATTTAGAACATTATACTTATACATAATAGTTTATGTATAAGTAAGTGTGGTTAAAATTTTATCATACTCGTCACTAAAAGTAAATACACATAAAGTTCAAATTCGAACAAAAATAACTCGAAAATTCTTTCGGATCTCCCACTTCCCGTACAAAAAGAACCAGTGTACACTTCTGAACAAAAACTAAAGAAAAAAGTACAGATATATTGCTAACATTTGCGTTACACCGACCAGATACAAAACCTTATCTGCTGTTATAAATCTTTGCGCATAACTCATCCGCAGGTGCACTGGACTCGACTATAAAGGTTATGTCTCTAGGGGCTGGGCAGAATCATATTTTACGTGACTACGTCGTTTGTTGGTAGTGACTTCATTTAGTTAGTCGATGTTATTATCATATTTTCTGTTAGATATGTGTCTGGTGGCATTTTTATTATGGAATTATGTTTTTTAATGCTACTATAATAGGAATTTCTTCCTGTATCATGGGTGATTTCACGAACGTAGAAACTCACAAGATCCGAAACAACTACTTGTAGATCAAAAATGTTGTCCCGTTCGGGGATCGAAACCCGCGATACACTGCGCAGCAGTTTAACGCCCAGCCACTGCGACAACTGTAACGTCAAAAGGTTTTTTTTATATGTTTTTAAATCAAGCTATAATGTTTCTACTGCTGTGACACTGGCCTCCTCTCTGTGAGAGGGAGTATGCTGAAATACACCACGCGGGCCCAGTCTGTGTTGGTAGACGTCACATTTCTTCGAATTTTTAGTACTAAGACATACCAATTCACTAACGATGTTTTAAGAGCAGCGGTGATAAAATAAATTACCCAGATTGAGAAAAGTAATGTGTTTAGCTAGGTTCAAACTCACGACCTACAAGTTATAAGTCAAAGCTGTTATTACTAGACCATCACTGTTTTGTTCATTTTAAATTCATTCGTAATTTAGTTAATCAATATAATAATTATGTAACAGTCTACAAGTGTGGTTATTATACTTCACTGAACATTATTATATGAATTCCATATCGTTTATTGTTATGCTCAATAAAATAATTCATATTCTACGGTTATTAGCATTTGTACCAACGAGTTTGATCACCCAGTTAATTAATTTAATATTATTTTATTGTCTAAGCGTGTTATTGTGTTTGTGATAATTAATTTACGATTGTAGTAGTTTCGCATTATTTTGTGTTAATTATTTGATTACAAATTGTTCATATACTTAAAAATCTTGTTATTTTATAGTGAAATTATTTTAACACTAGCTCTGTTAGCAGCAGCAGCGAATAAAAGCTATCCACCAAATTTTATCTAAATCCGGTTCCCAGTTTTTTTTTTTTGAAACAGTACCTAACAAACACACACACATACTTTTACATCTGAATGTTAAAGTAAGTAAGTTAATAAGGCCTGTCAACTGTGGTGGATGTTTGATGCTTCTGATCATTCTAAATTAAAATAGTAGTAAGTAGGTTGTCCTTGATAGAACAAAGAAACGCGTTGTTTTTTAGAAACGCTTTATATTTTGATAAATGTTGTCGAAATTTACATACATGGTTGTTGGTTTTTGAGTATTGCTTGAATTTACTTGAATTTTATATAAATTTTGGAGAAATTGTGACTAGGTTGATTCTGTAGAATTGAGTAGAATGGCGGACTGTCGTCTTCCGGCGAGCCGCGGGCGTCGAGGCTGTGTTGCCGGGGCACGCCATTGGTCGACGCGTTGCTCACGTCATGGCGGCGGGCTCCTATTGGCCGTGGCTGCAGCACGCTGTGTTGCCAGGCGATGGACTCGTTCGGAAACGGTTGACTCGCTCGTTTAGAAGCGCGTCAACATCTTCCCGGCCCTTGAAAGCTCCCTGCAGCTTTCAAGCTTCTTGTGTCTCGGTGGTCGGAAGTAGAACCAGACGATTGAGGGCTCTCTTTTTGGTGCCTTGAGCTGTGGCTATATCAGCCACTCTAGGTGTATTGTCTGAGCCCATATAGAGACGGCGGACTCTTCCCAGGCGCCAGCAGAGCGGTGGCGTGTTGTCTTCCTTTATCAACACCAGGTCGTCAAGCTGGAGATCCCGGCATTTTACTCGCCACTTGGTCCTTTGCTGGAGTTCGGAGACGTATTCAGATGACCATCTCTTCCAGAAGTGCTGCTTGGCTTGTTCGAGGCGCTGGAACCGGTTGAGCCGATTTGTGCTGGACTCTAGGTAGCTTGGTGATGGGAGCGCTGTCATTTGTCTACCGATCAGAAAGTGAGCCGGGGTAAGGGCCTGGAAATCATCGGGGGATGGACTCAAAGGACAAAGGGGGCGGCTATTTAGGATGGCTTCTATCTGTGTAAATACAGAGGTCAGTTCCTCAAATGTAAGATGAGATTGGCCTATCGTTCTGTACAGATGAAACTTCGCTGATTTGACGCCGGCTTCCGCAAGACCATTGAAATGAGGAGCGTATACGGGAGAAAAACGAAATTCAATGCCTCGGCTGGCAGCAAAGTCGCATATTGAGTCCTGATCAGACTGTAGAAATTTGCCAATTTCCTTGGCTGCGGCAACAAAATTGCGACCGTTGTCGCAGTAAATAGTCTTAGGCACTCCTCTGCGAGCAATAAACCGTTTTAATGTTTGTATGAAAGCATCTTTGGATAGTTCGCTTACTAATTCTAGATGTAGGCACTTATATCTAAAGCAAACGAAAATACATAAATAACATTTAGTTATTTTGCATCCTCGTCCCTTGCGATCTGTTATGAGAAAGGGGCCGGCAAAGTCAGTGCCAACAGTACTGAATGGGAAGTCGGGTTCTACTCTGTCAGTAGGTAAGTTTCCCATTATATTTGTCATGGTGGTTCCTTTAAATCGACTGCAGACAATACTACGCAGTTTCTTACTACGTCTCTAGCGAGTTTGCGACCGCCTATAGGCCAATAGCGCTCTCGGATAGACGAAAGTAAAAGTTGTGGGCCAGCATGTGCAAGCTGAATGTGTGTCGCTTGAAAGATTAGTTTTGTTAAATAGTGATTCGATTTTAAGACAATAGGGTGTTTTTTATCGTAGGGGTAGGCAGACGTGTCGATACGTCCTCCAACGCGAAGTAGACCTACCTCGTCTAGAAAAGGATTTAATGAACACAAGTGAGTATTAGTTTTGAGTGGTTTACGGGCTTGTAAATTATTTATTTCTGCCTTGAATGATTCAGTTTGAGCTATTTTAATTAGAATAGTCAACGATTTTTCTAGTTCATGAACTTTTAGGGTTCCCGTAGACTTATTAGTGGGATTTTTACAATTATAGATAAATCTGTAGACCCTGGCATATACTCTTTGTAAAGTGACCAGCTTTGAGTACCTTTCGAAGTTGAATACAGGCACTACAGGTGCATCCTCCGCCACCAAAGCAGGCAATGCTTTTAACTCAGGCAGGTCAACTGTCACTCCAACTGAAAGAGAGGGCCATGAGGTTTCAGGTTCTTTAAGGAAGTTAGGTCCATGCCACCACAAAACCGAATCTTTGACCTCTCGGGGTTCCACACCTCGTGATGCGAGGTCTGCTGGATTTGCATTAGTGGGAACATGACGCCAAGCGTTTAAGTCAGTGAGTTCACCTATAGCCGCTACACGGTTAGCTACAAAGGTTTTGGTTTTATCAGGCGATCTCATCCAACCTAGCACTATACTAGAGTCCGTCCAAAACACGCAACGTTTTAACTCTAGTCGTAAAGCCTTTCTGACAGCGAAGCTCAATTCGGCACCTAGTAGAGCGCCACAGAGTTCTAAACGAGGGATAGGGCTTTGATAGGAGCCACACGGGCCTTGGCACACAGCAGGTTTACATGCACACTGCCATCCTTGTCTAGAGATCTCAGGTAGATACAGCTTCCATAGGCTAACTGTGAAGCATCACAAAAACAATGAAGTTCAACTTCAGATGAGTTACTGGCACATGCGTGTCTTGGGATCTTAAGGAGTGACGGAGAGCTAAGTTGCTGACTAAATTTTTCCCAGGCAACTTGAATGGAGCGGGGAACAGGCTCGTCCCAGTCTAGTTTTTCTGACCAAAGTTTCTGGAGTAGTATTTTAGCGCTAATAGTGCAAAGCGAGAGTAAGCCTAGGGGGTCAAAGATTTTAAAGGTTGAAGACAAAATACTTCTTTTAGTGAAGATTGAATTAGGAGTATAGTCCAGAGGGAAGTGAATATGGTCCGTTTGAGAGGACCAGCCAACACCTAGGGTGCTAGCGGCATTACTTATAATAAGGTCTTCAGAATTCATGGAGTCAAGAGCCAGAAGATTAGGTAAGTTGGACCGGTACTTTCTGAGTGGGAAACAGCCCTTTGCAAGTTCCTCAGAGACTGAGCGCTGAATGTAACGAAGCTCTTCCTCTGAATCAGCTCCAGTCAAGAGATCATCACAGTAAAGATCTTTTTGAATGATGGTTTTAATTCTAGAGTCAGAGCACTCCTCTCCGACTTGCCAGATGCACCTAGTGCTAAGAAAGCTAGAACTTGCAAAACCGTACGTTACCGTATTCAGCTTTAAAGTAAGAAGCCTGTCGTCTTCATTGTCGCGCCATAGTATGAGCTGGAGATTGCGATCAGACTCCCTTACTTTTATCTGGCGATACATCTTCTCTATGTCTCCCGATAGGACGTAGCGATGCTGGCGAAAACGAAGAAGAATGTTAAATAGTGAATCTTGAATTTGAGGACCTACCATTTGGAGGTCATTGACCGATATACCGGAAGTAGTACGTTCCGACGCGTTAAACACTACTCTAAGTTTAGTGGATTCACTTTTCTCTCGCATAACCGGATGATGAGGGAGAAAATAGGAGTTGGAGGGTTTAGTCTCCGAAGATTCGGAAAGGTGGCCTAGGTCACCGTACTCATGTATGAAGTCTGAGTACATTTTCTTCAACTCTGGATTTTTTTTGAATCTGGCTTCCAGGCTGAGGAACCTTTTTTTTGCTATGAAGTAGGATTCGCCTAGACAATCAATTTTGTCCTTTAGTGGAATACCTACGCAAAAACGGCCATCGACTTCACGGTAAATTGTAGATAAATAGTGCTTTTCGCAGAGAATTTGTTCCTCAGATAGAGGTTGGACTTTAGGGACACTTTCCAGTTCCCAAAACTTAGATAGCTCCTCCTGTATGTCAGTGACATTTTCTGATTTTAAGAGAAAGTTACACACAACAGACTTAGGCGGTGGAGTGCGATTTTGAATAGACGCAGGACCTGCGATGAGCCATCCAAGCTTAGAGTTTATTGGCGCCTAGAGACTGCTGTTCGGAACCTATCAAGTCCCAAAACAGGTCGGCGCCAATCAGCATGTCAATAGGTGCTGGCTCATTGAAGCTGGGGTCTGCAAGTTTAAAATTAGTTAAATTGAGTGAGCTAATATCGAATTGATGCTTAGGCAAGTCATCAGTTATAGTATCCAATACTAGACAACACATTAAAACTTCAAAGGAAGTTGCATTGGATTGGAGCTTTATGTAACAGCGCTCAGGATTAAGATTTAAAGAGTTGTTACCTATACCCACAACATTGACATTTGATGGCTGAGGAGACAAATTGAGTAAGCGCTTCACACGCTCAGTGATGAAGGAAGATTGGCTCCCGCAGTCCAGTAAGCATCTAATATTAATTGTTTCATTAGTTTTTGGATTAGTTAATCGCACCATAGCAGTGCACAGAAGAACGCTTGAAGAAGACAATGAAGACAAAACCACAGATTTGGATTCACTGGGAACGGACGAGGTTGACTCAGGTAAGTGGAGTAGTGAGTTGTGTTTTTGTTTACAGGTCTTGCAAGAGCCAGAGAGCTTACAAGCCTGAGTATCATGACCAGGCCTCAGACAATTACGACACAAATTAAGTGTTGTCACCTGTGACTGATATACCACGTAGCGTCCTCTGTTGGCGCGTGGCGGAAACAGTCAACAATAAATGTCACCTTGTTCGCCCCACTCGCCTCAAGATGGCGTTAGAAGATAAGGACTTTAGCACATAGTGAACGACTGTTTGCGCTGCTCGACACCAGAGGCGCCTTTTTATCAATGAACCATTGTTATATTATGAATGAATGTTGTAGTTTTTTCCACTCGACACCAGGGGGATTGCTGTTGGCAACAGTTTCGAACATTCCAGAATTTTCTAGAAAGCTGAACCGGAAGTTTATCGTCTTCCGTGCACATTTTGCCTATTGCAATCGCTCTGTTCGCCTCGGGATTCGAAAGAGTGCACATGTCTCGTGTTTCGTAGCGCGTTAGATAGAAGTATCAAACTGTAACCACGCAAGTTGTACCTGTTCTGAATTAGCGAATGTAATATTTTAAAACCTATGGAAATATAATCTCCTAGTGGTGAATACTGACTTTTTATTCATCAAGTCCACTCCGTCCTCTACATTGGTCCTTCTAACCGGACAGGTGCAAACGCGTGGTTCCAGTTTGATATTACGTGGAAGTGGTAGTGTGGTGAATGCAATATCGTAGACATGGTGAAGACACGCGGTATGCAAGAACCTCTCACAGCGGCCACGGAAGGGAACGAGCCCGTCTCCACGGAAATGGCGACAGCGGCGGTGACGACAGACCCGCCCGATTATTCCGTCACAGAGTCGGACCAGACCCAAGGTCACAGCCCAGGGGTGACGACACCACACGGACAACCACGAGACGAGACCAAAACCAATAGGAAGGCGTTGGCCCAGGCGAGATTGGAACTCGCCGCCGCCAGGTTAGCGCTCTTGGAGGCAGAATCAGCACATGAAGAATTATTGGAGGGAAGCTCGGCTGCATCATCGAAACGTCAAACGGAAGCTGTAGACTCCCTCAGCGGGCACCGCGGCCACACCCATCCGCTGACGTCACAACCCACGACGCCACACAGAAACTCACCCACGCCGCCGCGACGCGACGACACACGGACGACAACGCGTGACGACGCGCCACCGACCTCGCCGCGACGTAGCGACGAGGGGAGTCTGCTGCAAGGACTAACTCAGGCATTGTTAGAGGTAGCGCGGGGAAAACCCGCCGCCAGCAGGTATGAATTTGATTTACCTATTTATAGTGGCCAACCCGGCGATTGGCTGCATTTTAAAGCAGCGTATAATGAGTCTGCTTCAACTCATACAGAGGCAGGGAATTTAGCCCGCCTCAGAAAGGCGTTGAGAGGGCCCGCGTTTGAGGCAGTTAAATGTCTGTTTCTTGGAGCATCGTCTGTTCAAATTATGCAAAGGTTAGAATCTAGATTTGGACGACCCCACGCATTGATAACTTACGAATTAAATAAATTACGTCAGTTACCTAAAGTGTCAGATAACCCTACAGATATATGTGTGTTCGCATCAAAAGTAACAAACGCTATCGCTGCGGTACAAGCTCTAGGAAGAACAGAATATTTACATAGCCCGGAAATGATTTCTGTGATATCAGAAAAGTTGACGGTCACATTAAGGAGCAGGTGGTACGATTATGAGATGGCTGCAGGTGACGCAGAGCCTGGCCTGATAGTGTTGGGACGATTTCTCACTAAGGAGGCAGACCTAAATGCACGGCACGCCACAGTAGAAGGGGAACATGAACGGAAACGTTCTCACCGACCTGCTCACAAGACTCTTAAAATGGCAGATACCAATGAAAAACCGTGTGTGATCTGCAACGGCAACTGCAATAACGTGGCTATCTGTCCTAAGTTTAGGAATATGACGATAACGGATAGATGGGAAATAACACGTAAAAATAAATTATGTTTCAGGTGCCTAAACCGACGTACGTGGAAGCATAGATGCAAGAGCAAGCAGTGTGAGGTGCAAGACTGCGAGCACTATCATCATAGGCTGCTGCATGGCGACAACAGTCGGGGAACAAGCGCCTCAAACGACGGTGAAGAGCGTCCTCGCGTCACAGCTGCAGAGCACGTGGCATCGCGCCCCGACTCCACGCCGCACACCGTCATCACCAACACGAGCACGCCGCGCACGTACAATCGAGTTTTGCTGAAAGTAGTACCAGTGACACTAACGGGACCAAACGGTAAAGTAGACACATTTGCTTTGTTGGACGATGGATCGACAATAACTCTAAGTAGAGTTAGCTGTGCGACTTCAGTAGTAAGTACTACTGAAGTCGCACAGCGGATAGGCGCAGAAGGTCCAAACGAACCATTCTACATCGAGGCTGTAGCAGGCACACGCATCGATGCTACGAACTCTCAACGAGTCAAGGTAAATATACGAGGAAAATACACAACTAAAGGCATTGACATCGAAGCCAGAACCATCGACAGACTCGAACTATCAGGGCAGTCAATAAGTGCACAGGACTTGGCAAACTTTGAGCACCTGACTCCTATAGTTGAGGAGTTAGCATATGATGCTGGCATACCAACAGTCCTGATTGGGCAGGACAACTGGGCACTCCTACTCGCCTCGGAAGCGAGAATAGGCTTGAAAGGTCAACCAGTAGCCTCACGCACACCGCTTGGCTGGACATTACATGGGAAAATATGCAGTCTGACAAAACTACATGTTTTACCACAAACCGGAGAGCGATGCGGTCATGTAAGTACAGACGAATCCCTTGAAAAACTTGTACAAGAGCATTTTAGCTTAGAGTCATTAGGAGTACAGCCACGCCGCCCGCAAGCAGACCCAGAAACAAGAGCGTTGAAAATATTACAAGAAACAACACGCGCTCTGCCAGAAGGCGGCTACGAGACTGGCCTATTATGGAAAAATGAAAAAAGATGTTTTCCAGACAACTACGCTTTTGCGCTCAACCGACTAAAAGGTACTGAATCCCGTTTACGCAAAGATCAAACACTCCAGCAAAAATATGCAGAGCAGGTGAAAGCACTGATAACAAATGGATACGCAGAGCTAGCACCGCCAACGCCATCTAGCACACACAAGTGGTACCTACCGCATTTTCCAGTAATAAATCCGTATAAACCAGGTAAAGTCAGAATTGTGTATGATGCAGCGGCACGCACAAATGGAGTGTGCCTCAATGATTATCTTCTGACAGGCCCCGATCTCTTACAATCACTCCTCGGCGTATTGATGCGATTTAGGCAAAAACCTGTCGCCGTTTCGGCGGACATAAAGGATATGTTTTTGCGAATAACAGTGAGAGTGGAAGATAGAGACGCACTGCGTTTTCTATGGCGCGAGGATACAACTTTAGCGCCCAGGGAATATAGAATGAGAGCAGTGCTATTTGGTGCGACTTCTTCCCCGAGCACTGCGATTTACGTGAAAAATCATAACGCACATATTCACGCGGGTGACTACCCCGAAGCGGTTGACCCTATAGTACGAAACCATTATATGGATGATTTTTTACAGAGCTTTGACAACGTAGAAGAAGCGAACCGAGTGTCTAAAGCAGTCGACACGGTACACCGGAGAGGTAACTTCGAGTTGCAGAAGTGGGCGTCCAACGAGCCTGCAGCTGTCGCCGGTCTCACAACCGAGCCCGCAGAAAAGGACATTCTGCTCAACAAGGAAGAAAAAATTCTCGGCCTTATCTGGCGACACCAAGACGACACTTTAGGATTCAACTTCAGGAAAGTAGACCCTTCTCATTTGAGTAAGCAGATCACAAAGCGTCAGTTGTTAAAGACGATGATGTCTTTGTATGACCCGTTGGGACTAGCCGCGCCGTTTACGACCCAAGCAAAGTCCATATTACAAGATGCTTGGCGTTTAAAAATCGGTTGGGATGAACGCCTACCTAAAGGTTTAGAACGTAAATGGCGGGACTGGTTAATTGCTTTGCAAAGTCTGAAAGGCATTCGTATTCCACGTTGCCACTCGGGTTATAGTAACGCGACTAGGGTGGAACTGCACGTATTCGTGGACGCGAGCGAACGTGCCTATGCTGCAGCAGCATATTGGCGTTCAGAGAACGGCATAGGCCAGGTGAACGTGTCGCTCGCGGCAGCGAAAGGGCGCGTCGCGCCCCTTAAGATCACAACTATACCTAGACTTGAATTACAGGCAGCTGTACTCGGCGGACGACTGGCACGCTGCGTGGAAGAAGAACACGATCGTCGCCCCGACCGTCGAGTGTTCTGGTCCGACTCGCGCACCGTGTTGGCGTGGCTGCGCGCCGGCGCACGTTCCTTCAAACCGTTCGTCGCGCACCGAGTAGCAGAATTAGAAGAAACCACCGAACGAAGCGAATGGCGCTGGGTTCCCACCGCTCACAACGTCGCCGACGACTCGACTCGCAGTATACCAGCTCACTTCTCTGCACACCATCGCTGGTACACCGGTCCTTCATTTCTCTATGACGACGAAGACGCCTGGCCGCGTGAAACAGACCCTCACCCCCTCATTGAAACGGGCGAAGAACGTGTCACCACTGCTTCCGATAACGAACGATCGACCTTAACAGAGGCACTACCGGACGTCACACGTTTCTCTTCCTGGCTCCGACTCATCCGCGCCACGGCCCGTATTCTCCAGTTCATCGACCGACTTCGAGTCTACACCACAACAGCTACTCGCAAACGCAATAAAGACGTTAGTGCAGACGACCCGGACTGGACGGCAAAACAACGGGAAGGTATGGGAAAACGATCCGGAGTGCGCAGCCGCAACCTCAGCACATCGCAGACGGTCTACATACCCCTTAGTACACAGTACACACGTCGGGCTGAAGTCCTATGGACGCGTGCTATACAGGAAGAAAGCTTCGCGAACGAATTGCGGCATGTCACCGGCGGGAGAAAGATACCAGCAGACAGCCGACTGAAGCGATTATCCCTGACAATCGACGAAAACAAGATAATGAGGATACGACCGCGCATTGCAGCAGCAGTAGACGTACCACGAGAAGCACAATCACCAGCAGTACTTGACGGCAATCACCGGTACTGCCGCTTGTACATAGATTGGATCCATCGGAAGTTACATCACAGCGGAGTGGAATGCGTCGTGAACGAAGTAAGACAGCACTACTGGATTTTGCGCCTGAGGCCATCAGTCCGTGCGGCAATCAGCCTCTGCCAACCCTGCAGACTACGCAAGGTCGTGCCGCCGGAGCCACTGACAGGTGATTTACCACCCTGCCGACTGGCGCATCATCAACGTCCGTTCACACACACAGGACTGGATTATTTCGGACCACTCTCTGTCACAGTAGCAAGACATCACGAAAAACGCTACGTGGCATTGTTCACTTGTCTCACTTCGCGTGCTGTCCATTTGGAGGTCGCCGCCTCGCTGTCAACGGATGCCGCTATACTCGCGCTGAGGCGCATGATGGCGCGTCGCGGATGTCCTGAAGTCATTTGGAGTGACAACGGTACCAATTTCCATGGGGCAGATGCTGAGCTACGTAAGGCTGCCCTAGAATCACTTCAACATGAAGCAGAGGTGCGTTGCATCGACTGGCGCTACATTCCACCAGGAGCGCCATTCATGGGCGGAGCATGGGAAAGGTTAGTACGCACGGTGAAGACCGCGTTGAACGCTACGCTTAACGATCGACATCCGTATGAAGATGTGCTCCATACACTTTTAACGGAGGTGGAACATACGGTTAATTCCCGACCCTTGACCCATGTGTCGGTTAACCCAGACGACGAGGAAGCCTTGACGCCTAACCACTTCCTGCTCGGCGCACCCTCCAAAGTTCCGCTCCCGGGAATTTTCACAAGGCCCGACGAATTACGTCGTTCACATTGGAGAGCGTCACAACGCCTAGCGGATTTGTTCTGGCAACGATGGGTACGCGAAGTATTGCCTACGCTTCAAAACCGGCGGGAGCCGCATGGACGCGGCAACATGATCAAGGAGGGCGATTTGGTTGTAATAGTGGATCCAAACTTACCAAGAAACATATGGCCGAAGGGGAGAGTCGAACGCACGTACCCAGGCGCAGACGGTGTCGTAAGAGTCGTCGACGTCAAAACCAAGAGCGGTGTGATGCGTCGTCCTGTTAAACGTCTCGCGGTCATACCCGTAGAAAATTAGTCATCACGTATTGTATTGTTGTAGACATTAGCGTTGAATAGATTTAAGTCCTCATATTGTTATATGTGTTTTTCCTGGCGCCACTTCAGTATCCTGCCACCCGGAGGAGATTTTTTTTATTCATTGAATAATATATAGCAGGGCAAGGATTCTGGAGCGGCTACCCTTAGCTTTATTTTATTATATATTGTCATGTCTAATGCATCGAATTGTTCCTTGCATTCAATTGTGAGTAGTATTAAGTGTATACCAGTCACTAGTGGTACAATTGTGTACGTTATGTATGGACGCCGACACATCTGGCTGCCCGACCTGATTTCTTTGATTGATCGTCAGCTTTATCACGGTGGAAGGTTTATACTAGGTTGAGCGATTTGGCAGATAGATGAGTTGGTGTGCCGACGTCCATACACGGCGGGAGAAAATGTGACTGATATACCACGTAGC
Organism: Agrotis ipsilon; assembly: GCA_028554685.1. Taxonomy (NCBI): domain Eukaryota; kingdom Metazoa; phylum Arthropoda; class Insecta; order Lepidoptera; family Noctuidae; genus Agrotis; species Agrotis ipsilon. The sequence goes on from CM052955.1 coordinate 18,250,578, forward strand.
GTCCTCTGTTGGCGCGTGGCGGAAACAGTCAACAATAAATGTCACCTTGTTCGCCCCACTCGCCTCAAGATGGCGTTAGAAGATAAGGACTTTAGCACATAGTGAACGACTGTTTGCGCTGCTCGACACCAGAGGCGCCTTTTTATCAATGAACCATTGTTATATTATGAATGAATGTTGTAGTTTTTTCCACTCGACACCAGGGGGATTGCTGTTGGCAACAGTTTCGAACATTCCAGAATTTTCTAGAAAGCTGAACCGGAAGTTTATCGTCTTCCGTGCACATTTTGCCTATTGCAATCGCTCTGTTCGCCTCGGGATTCGAAAGAGTGCACATGTCTCGTGTTTCGTAGCGCGTTAGATAGAAGTATCAAACTGTAACCACGCAAGTTGTACCTGTTCTGAATTAGCGAATGTAATATTTTAAAACCTATGGAAATATAATCTCCTAGTGGTGAATACTGACTTTTTATTCATCAAGTCCACTCCGTCCTCTACATCACCAAGGTATTCCTTTCTTCAGGAGTTTTTGATTTGAATGCCGTGCACTCATACACGCGGTGCTTGCCTAAACATACTAGACACTCTGCTGGGGATCGTGCAGATGTAGATGAGGATCCTTTAGACGTGACAACAAGAGACCGAGTCTGTGTAGTGTTTTTGTTGTTGTGAGAGACTGAGTTGTGAGTAGCCGGTTTAGTTCCAGCATGTTTGTCTGTTTTATTTTTGTTAACAATCTCAAGTGTTCTTCCCATTTGAACATAGTACTGTTGTCCAACTTTGCCGCTAGAATATGAATGATTAGGACATCCTACTTGTCAGTAGGGAGCCCTAGAGTGCAGAGGGCACGTAAGTTTTTGTTCACATGATCAATCATGTATCTAAGAAATTTGTCAGTTTCGCGAACTGACTCAAAGGTAAACAAAGATTTTAGATGATTATTAATTAGTTGCCTCTTATTGTCAAACCGGCTGCAGAGGAGCGACCAAGCTTCTGTATAGTTTGTGTTAGACACTTCTAGGTTGCTTAGAACTCGAAGGGCTTCACCCTCCAAATAAGAGCTGAGGTAGTGGAACTTATGAATATTTTGTATTTTAGGATTATCGTGGATCAATGAGGAATAAATCTCTTTGAATTCTAGCCACTTGTAATAGCTCCCATCAAACTTAGGTATATTTATAGTAGGTAATTTAAAACCTAAATTATTTAAATGGTCATCTTTGTTGCTAGAGCAACCATTGCTATGACCGCAGCAAGAAGTCCCTTCAGGTTGTTTGGAGGGTGAGCTGTTGGATTGTATTAAGGTTTGTGCAATAGCGATGCAAGTATCAAAATCTTGCTCAATTAGATCCCGTGTAGATAACTCAACATCTAAGTTTGACTCATCAAGTATTTCTATGCGACTCTGCAACCCGTCAAATTCATTGAACAATAGTTCCATCCTTGACAACTTAAGGGCTAGTGTACTTATTTCCACAGCGGAAACACTCTCGCTGCTTTGTAGGGATTCTAGATATGTTTTAAATTTAGTTAAACGTCCTTTAATGGATCCACGTTTGGCAATAAGCTCCTTAAAATTAGGTTCTGATGCAGTAGCCATGGCTAGTTGTCAAGGAATGGTGAAAAATAAAAAAAAGAACTAAATCGTATACGATACGCTCCTCCTTCCGTGGTCCGCAAAGAGCTCGGCTTCTCCTCAGCGAAGGAAGAGACCAGCAACGCAGCTCAACTGAAGCTAGGCACCTGCTGGCGCAGCGAAGCACCGCGCTGCAGGTCGTTGACCTCGCACCACCGCTTTCGCTGGAATCAACGTCATGCAACTAAGCAGAGTGCGGTAGGCGTGCGTATGAGGGGCAGAGATGAGTCTTTTTGTGATGCAAGAATAGTGCGACTGATGGGATTTGAAGTTATAGTATGTTTGATTCACAAAGGACTTTTCGTTAACACCACGTGCACGTGCAATGAAATTGTGAATGATGAAACGCAACGATTATGGCGTGATAGAATTTAGCTGGCGCATTCCTTCTGTATAATTAGGCAGTCGGCGGCACGCTCGGGGTTAAAGGCATTATAGAAACTGATCCCCTGTATAAACACAGACAAAAGAGGACAGAATTTAGGAAAATGAAAAGGAACGGGCTCACTTTAGGTAGTGATGATGGCGAACAAGCAAGCACGAAGGTAGTGTCCAGGCTCCACAGCTTTTTCCTTGGCTGTTAGGCGGCTCCAAGACGTAGGCACCTCCGTTCTCCGGTCTTCTTCTCCACGCGGCCACGTGTCCTGTCACGGTCGCCAATTTTGTCCTTGATAGAACAAAGAAACGCGTTGTTTTTTAGAAACGCTTTATATTTTGATAAATGTTGTCGAAATTTACATACATGGTTGTTGGTTTTTGAGTATTGCTTGAATTTACTTGAATTTTATGTAAATTTTGGAGAAATTGTGACTAGGTTGATTCTGTAGAATTGAGTAGAATGGCGGACTGTCGTCTTCCGGCGAGCCGCGGGCGTCGAGGCTGTGTTGCCGGGGCACGCCATTGGTCGACGCGTTGCTCACGTCATGGCGGCGGGCTCCTATTGGCCGTGGCTGCAGCACGCTGTGTTGCCAGGCGATGGACTCGTTCGGAAACGGTTGACTCGCTCGTTTAGAAGCGCGTCAACAAGGTAAATAAAATAAGCGTCTTAAGCAAGTAACATACTGGTATATATCCAGATAGACTTTTCAAGTTTTAGTCTCAATAACGTAGGTAATAATAAACAATGTCTGAATGATAGAATGATGCTATTACGACGATAAAATCGAAGAATAAATCACTGTTATAGATTTTTTGTTTTATCCCACCTACACATGTGAAATGTCGAACCTCAGCATAAGTGTCGGCTATGGAGGTTTCTGACTTTCCAGGTTTCACTGTATTTTATGATTCCACGTCACATAATATTCACATGTACATAAGTACTTCCTAAGTACAGAAAGTCATGAATTTTACTTGTTATAGCCTGGTCTGATCGCAAAGTTTTAGAAGTCACACTCGTTGCAAATGACTTCAAAGTTTGTCGCCTGAACTGAGCAGGTTGTAAAAATGTCGCTGTTGTTAATTTGTTCCTACTTTAACACTTTCCGATGCTGAGTGCGGAATTTACTTATACTTATTGTATATTAGCTTACGTCATACATACAGAGTTGAGTGATTGTACTAGCGGGATAAAAATATCCCATTGGTTAATTGTGGCTATAAGCTATTTTTGTGCCAAATTTCATCAAAATCCTTTGAGTTGTTTTTACCAGAAAGAGTAACAAACTTCCATCCTCACTAACTTTCTAGTATGATTTGCATGCGTATTATAATAGTACATAATAAGACATCCAATATCTAGCTGTATATGTTAACGTAGCGACGTACCCTGCTTGCTTTGTACTTCGCCTCGTTATAAGTCCAAAACTATATATTTACAGATTCACTTGCATTGAAATCAGCTGATTTCCAATCATACCGAGCAGAGCCCATAAATAAAAAAACGAAAGAATACTATTTTCCACAGTCTAAATACTGCCATCATTACTTGCAAAGTCAGCACATGAGAAATGTCCAAACCACACTTACCAATACAATAAAAAACCGCCCAACAAAACAAAACCGTCCCAAAACTGACATAATGACGAAATAACAATTTCTATTTACAAATAAGAAGGCATTTACTAAAGAGAATTGCCAGGAATGAGATCAACATTTTCGTAACTAAGGTCCTTCAATACGTGACGACACAACAAATCCGGAAATTGAAAATGTTTATACATGTCTACCGATCCACAATTCGGGATTTTTTCCTCAAATATAAATGACATTTTTACCTACTATGAATTAAGGATCAATCAGTTTGTAATTTCTTTTTAAATGGTAAAATCATCAAAAGTCCGTTCACCCAGGGCAGGAGGACTGTCAGACTTGTACTGAATAAAATCCACGGTCTCCTTCAATAGCCCTTTACGTTCCGGGATCCCGGTAATTCGATAAGTCATGTGAACCTGGCAGGCATTGGCCCTCTTAGGGGGACCCCGTCATTTTGCTAAAAGTTCATTGAAGCGCGCGTGGAACACAACGCGCCGCGGGATCGATGGCAACAACTGTCAGTCCATACATAATATACCTGCCCACGTTGAGAAGCATCTTAACGTGGTTCCATGTATCATACAAAACCATAATATGCTTAAAGTTACTCCTTTTCTTAAAGAACTGCAGAGTTATCAAAGAAATTTGAAGCTCTGGTTATCCAGGTAAATCCTATAAAATTGTCTTCACAAAGTTTAGTAATCCGATCCCTTGCTACTTTATCCTCGCGCGCTTTTTTTCTTGGAACTAATTTATAGAGTTTTATGTTGTAAAGAAAATGGTATGCACCGTTCGATATTTCAAATTTTTTATCTATGTAGTTATTTCCCAACAAACGAACACCTCATATTGTGCACTGATGCATGTTCAACACAAGAATTTAAAAACAGAATATTTACCGTTTATGACTGTGGCAAATACGATTTTTTTAACCTCTAATGATAATTATTGTGCGGAAGATTTTCCATAAGAAAATGTCTAACACTATCATAAAAAAAATCTTTGGATATTGTTAGTAATCGATAGTTTTAAGAGTTACAGGGTTACAAAAATTAAAAAAAAAATACTGGCTTTGTTTTCCTATATTCTAGCAAAAAAACATAAAAAAAAATTACCTTCAATAAAGTTCTTTCAAGCAAAACCCACAGCTGCATAATATAATAAAATCAATGAAAGAAAAAGTTTTGTCTCTGAAACCTACCTACATCTCTTTTCTGTGAACTCATAATAATTATTCTTCTTCACCAATTTACTTAAAACTTAAATGGACTATCAAAAATTTTTGCCTCATCAGTTTAAAAAGAACGCAAAAAACACTTGAGCAAGCGCATTAATCTTGATAAGAGATGTGAAAAAACTTTCGAAAAGAGGCAACTTATGTTCAAGCTAAGCGGAAAACTTTTCAATCGGTTATGTGCGAATCCATTAAGATGAATCGTTGAGTTTTCAGTTTTCTATCAGACCACAACTTCGTCTGCCAAGTTTTCGAAAGAATATGCAAATATTATCAGCATCGGCTGGGTTAAATATGGAGGGATAGTTGCATAAATGTTAGTAGCAAAAAAAAGGGAGGTAATGCGCGCTTATCATCATACCCTAGAAGAACTTAATCTAAAATTATTGCGTCGTATCGACTATCCATTTTGTCATACTCTACGTTAGTTTCCCAAAAAAGAGTATCTTATACTACTGCATCATAATCATCATATCAGCCGTAGGCCGTCCACTGCTGAACATAGGCCTCCCGTATAGACTTCCAATTGGACCGGTTGGAAGCGGCTTGCATCCAACGCGACCCTGTAGTCTTCAACAGATGACTGTTCGCTTTGTGGGTGGACGACTGGACGTCCTACGTTGCGTTTGCCAAAACAACAAAATATACCTCAGTCAAAGTCAAATGTTTTTATTTCAAATAGGCCCATGAGGACACTTATAAAAAGTCGACAAAAACGTGCTCGCGCGGTTCGGGTTGGTCGATTCCATGGAGAAGAACCGGCAAGAAACTCCATGGTTACTCTTTTAAAAATATGGCTACTTAACCTAACATACCTACTTAACAACTTACTTTTCAAAAATATTCCGTTTTAGGAACAACCACCTCCCAGCAACAACTTCAACCCAAAAACAATATTATTTAGTAACAACATTAATTATCCATTTTAATTAAAAACTAAACCAGCAGTAGGGCGTACAAGCAACGCATACAGATGAGGTACAAACAAAATTGTACACAATTAGGGAACCAAATGAACCCGGCCGAAATGCTAATGTGTCCCGAAACTCATACTGTTTGACTACAGAGCAAATATGCCTCTAGTTTCCCGGAATCTTTGTTGAGAAGTATCTGTTTGGTTTGGATAGAATAGTGTGGGTGAAGTGGTTGTTATAGGTAAGTTTGTAAATTTTAATTTGTGATTATTTGGTACAGAAGTAAAATATAGAGTATTTTAAAAATATTCACTTACTAGTTTTATAATTTTTTATCTATGACCCTAAAAGTCAGTCCGTCTGTGAAGCAGTCATGCTCGCGAAGGAGGAGGCGGGACGCGCGAGGGAGGGACAGCGTCCACTTCTCGCTCACGCCACAGTGGATGACGCCCACGGCGACGGACGTCGCAAGGTGATCTCCGGCCACCGTAGTTTAGTCAGTATAAGTCGGACAGTCCCTCCCGCCCTGCCCTTGGCAGGAGGGCTCATTTGATGATGTTACCACGATAAAAAAAAGAGTCAGTTGTCTGATCAATAATTTTTTTATGGTTTTGTTTTTAGTTTCACTGACTTTTTTGCCACCGATTTTCGGAAGGAGAGTTATTTAATCCTCTATCGTGTTCTTTTTGAAGTACGCTACATATTTTTTACTCTTTTTTTAGTTCAGATTTTCAAACCAATTTTTAACAAAAAAATAATGTTCTTACTAATTCGGTGATAACATCATATGACTGGTGGTCTCATGTATCCCACCCATATCTGGGGTGCCATCTATTTTTTTCTTTAGTTCGTGATGTAGTGTTTTTTGACTCTAGTATAGGTCAGAAGTAACAGAAACAAAGTCAACGATGGCTCGAGCTTACTCGGAAGAAGCCGTGTTCACTCTAAATGTGAAAAGATTCGAGTTATATGCTTTCGGAAATACAGGCGACGGTAGTTCCTACTAAATTCCCAATGTTTATTAATAGAATATCAACATAATCATGTATACACTCCGGAATTATAATACTCAAAACTTCACTGCTCCAGCTAATATACAAAATCAGTAAACCCAAAACAGATTCATTCCGTACCAAAAAAACACTATGACAACCGAAAACATACCAAAAACGGATAAAAAACATTTCAAAATAGTTTATCGCCTCGGAAATTCGAATGAACGCCTTCGAAAAGCTTCTCAGACAAATCGATGTGGTAAATAAAAGAGTTTGTCGAGGACACTTGAGATCAAAGGTGAACGGTGGATGGCCACTCTACGTGAGGGATTCGCTGATTCATTCGCACAAAAGCCGATTGTTGCCGAATAATTCCGACTGTTGGTTTTTCGAATTTAGAGATTGTGTGATCTTCTTTTGTTGTCTTGACACAGATGACTTTCATTATTGTAGTGTTGGCTGTGAAGATTTTATTTGCTGAACTCGCGATGGCGGTTTTTTAATTCTCTATCAAAAGTGTGGGTGATATGAACGGACGAATTAATTTAAATATCATCAGTTCATCACTTTTGTAATTTTCTGAAGTTTAAGGTTGTAATGTGGTAAGTTTGTTCAGTAGTTAAAACGTTCCTTATTTAATAAACGAATAAACTCAGACATGAAGACTGGAAATGAAAATCAACTTAGAAATAAACGTAGAAGTGATCTTTTGCAGAGTGGAAAATCATGAAATTATTTTATTCTGATTGGAGCGGAAGGACTGTCAGACTTGTATTAACAAAATGGGACCTAGTTTCTTTAGTTACTCTGTGTTTCAGAGCTGCGGATCTCTATTTAGACAGCCTCAATATCCTACTCTTCCACTATTCTTTTCCAATTAATTTCGTTTCAGTATCCAAGACAGATAAATTCATTCTCCGGGACACGTCAAGCTTCATTGTCTCGGCGCTTTTCTGGTGGTTGCCACTGTTGATTCTGGCTTTCAGGAGTTGCAGTGGTTTGGGAATAGTGTGGGTTTGTCCCATTAAAAAAAAGTTTCAACATCCTAAACTGTGTTCCATAAATTCAAAGCAGTCTAAATAGTAAGTAATTTTGATAATTATCAAAACTTCAATAATTTTATTTAAAAGTTAACCTCATCTTCCGTAATTTAAACTCCTTGCTACTAAAGAGCTAGTTAAACTCCTTGAGCAAGTTATACACCTATTATCCAGTTTAAAGCAAGCATTTTCAGTTTACAGCCTGTAGTGGTGAAAACTTATCCAACGTTCTTTTAAGATGGCTACCTATTAGGCAAGTTTTCTAGGAAGAAACTTTGCTTAAAGATATGTAATTCCAACACTACTCTTAATATCTTCCGAGAACTTTTTTTTATTACTTTTTGAAGTGGTAAAATTCCAGGGTTCCAGGGTCACGATAATTATCATCAAATGACTTCTCCCACTTTACTATTAGACTTGTACTGACTAAAATCCACGGTTTTCTTCTATAGTCCTTTACGTTCCGGAATCACGGTAACCTGATAACACACTCCCGCGGACCGACACGGCAGGCTTTTGCCCTCTGAGGGGGCCCCCGTCAGATTGCAGTTTGCAATTTTTGATTGATTGCATTTTGAATTGTTTTTTTATTTTACTATGGACACTATATAACTGGCCACATCGTTCTCACATAATGTACCGTCTCATGATGAATGATGTAAGAAAACTTCAGTAATAATTTTGGCGATTGAAAAGAGTGTCCATGGAGTTTCTTACTCATTCTTCTCCATGGAGATCTACGCTATGGAATGAGCAACTATGGTACTTTCACAGTTTTTATGTCTTGTGACTGGGACTGTTAGCACCATGACTATTTTTGTGCTTTTATTTTATTTTATGTCTTTTGACAATTCAAAAGTCCGCTATTGGCCTAGTTGAAATAAATGATTTGATTGCTAACAGTTTTTTAGGAGTGCGTGGATCACGACGTGCCATCGACTCTGGCATGGTCCATGACCGGCGAGTCACCCATTATTTGCCATCCGCATGCCGTTTCGTGAAGTCTTGAAACTGTTTCTTACCTTGTAAGGAATATTAGTAATTTAACTGTTACCCGTTTTAAACTAAATCGAAAGTTAGGGACACTTCAAACGTAGGTGCTAGAAACTGGAACCTTGTGAACTTTGACTTGACTAAAGCGTGTGTACATCAAGTGTGGTGGTGTATGCTTCAACAAGAAAAGATGTTCGCCTGGCTGGCTTTGTGACAACGACGATATATTACTAGACACCGCATGCACGATCTAAGGAACAAAAACTATTCTGTCAACTCGCTGAGGTAATACGTAACCGGGGGGACGGGGTACTGCGTTGTGATTGGCTAACTCAAGGTCTGTTCTGTCTTAAGGTATGTTTACGGCTCACAGGAGTGGTCGAAATAAGACGGATATAAGACTTTTTTGCCTAATGTGTTGACAGACATCGGTCGCCTGTTATTAGGAGTCTAGTAATATATATTATCGTCGTTGCTTTGTGATTTGAAGTCGTTCTTAGAACTCATTTGTGTTTTTATTGCACAATGAAATAATAATAATTATATTCCACAACTATCACACAACGCCATTTAGTCTCAAGGTAAGTGGAGCTTGTGAAATGGGTACTAGACAACCGATAAACATACTTATATGTTTCTAAATACATTCATATTATAGATTAATTACAGTCAGACACAGAACAAATAATCATGCTCATCACACAAAACATTTGTCTTGAATGGGAATCGAGCTCACAACCCCCGGCATAGCAGTCAGGGTAACCTACCACTTGACCAACAGGCCAGTCAAAAGGAGCTAAATAATTATAACCGCGCAGGCCGATGTTCCAGGTTAAGCCGCGATTGCCCAGGTTGGTCTGTGTGGTTTTCTGCAAAAGATAGAGTGGTTCAAGAGTTAAGATTAAAGGTTTTTATGTATATAACATGCCTAATATAGCAGAGATTGCACCAGAGGATTGTATAGGAGGCTAAAAAAAGAAAAGTTGAACGAAAGATCCATCTTGAGGATAAAATTGAAGTGATTATAAGGGCCTAGTCCAGGTCGCGGGACTTATTTCTATTACCGTGACCCCGGAACATAAAGGGCTATTGAAGGACACCGTGGATTTTAGTCAGTACAAGTCTGACAGTCGCTCCCGCCCTGCCCGGGGTTGGAGGACTCATTTGATGATTTTAACACGCTTAAAAAAAAAAAATGGCCAAGTCCAGAGGTAGCATAACTAACCCTAATACCAAACACAGGCCACATCCTAACACAAAAAAAGCAAGCATATGAGCCTTTCACTACCTAATTACTAAAACTCAAGTTCCCTTTCATCAAACTACGTCCAGAAAAGCCAAGTTGAGAAAGAAAATTAACTTCACTGAAAGCGCGTTGAAGGTAACATGTCTAGAAAATTACTCAAAACTTTATAAGGACTATTCACGAGGTGCATTTCTCTTCGCGATTGTACGATCATGAGCGACTTCGCTTTGATTAAAACTCGTTGTAAGTTTAGTGAATTAACGAGTTCTGTTTGCGAGTGTACTTCGGAGTGAGACGCTTTGTTACGTGTAGCAAATGTAAAATGTTGTGTTAAATTAAAGAAGTTGATGTGTTTTTGCTGTGAACCTACGTGAATAATAAGATTATTATCCTTATACTAAAATACATTTTCAATAATTAAATTTAAAATTGTTAAAAGTTGCGCAACTAAATGACTATAGCAATATTGCAATTACAGACCCTAGACATTTATAATACACTACCTTTTGCCCACGACTTCGTACGCGCATAACGTTTTTTATCGTTCCTGTGGGAATTTTGGGATTAAAACTATCCTATGTCCATTCTCGGCTCTCAAACTTCTAAATCTTTGTACAAAATTTCATCTAAATCGGTTCAGTGGCTTAAGCGTAAAGAGTTACTTTCGCATATAAAATATTAGTAGGGATTTATCTGAAACATTTTTGCGTTTTTTTCTTTGACAAAGTTAGTATTATGGATTTTGATGTGCCTTTTCCGAATTAAAAAAAAATCTTTTCAACTTGTATCTTTGCAAATGGTGATTTGACGTCTGACAGAGGAGTATGGAAGAAAAAAAAGTTCAGACAGCAGGATTCAATACAAAATGTCGCCTTGAGACTTATGAAATGGATTGAGGATTTAGACGCCATAGGTAGAAAACTCGATAGCTCGGTTGAAAAGAGTGTCGGATGTACTGAATCCGGAGGTCGCAGGATCAAATCCTGCTGGCGGTTCGAACTTTTCTTTCCAAATGCAAAGCTTTAATTATTAAAAAAAATCTCCAACGAATAATCCTATTTTAACAATAATTTTGATAGTAATAATTATATCCTAGAAAGCACGCCTCAGTTGTCCCTCAAAGACACAAACCACATCAAACCGTTTGTACGTAACTAATAGCCCGAGCAAATTGATAATTACGATACGATAACTGCGTAATTAATGGACGTAACATCTTCTATTGGTTAATTCAAGATAAACCTAATTATGTTTATAATACGATAATTGAATAAACTATAGAGATAAATCGACATCTCATATTATAAACATATTGACAGGCCTGTTCGTCTAGTGGTTAGTGACCCTGACTGCTATCTGCTGACCTGACTGGCTGGGCTGGTCGTGGGTCCGATTCCCACCCAGGACAAGTTTGTGTGATGAGCACGATCATTTGTTCTGTATCTGGGCGTAATTTATCTGTAATATGTATGTATTTAGAAATATGTAAGTATGTTTATCAGTTGTCTAGTACCCATAACACAAGCTCTGCTTAGCTTGGGACTAGATGGCGTTGTGTGATAATTGTGGAATATTATTATACATAAACTTTTTCGACACGGTAGGCGCTGTGGCTGAGCAATTAAATACTGCGCAGCGCGTCGCGGGTTCGATTCTCTCACGAAAAAAAAATGTTGTATGAACTGCAATTTGTTGTTCCGGGTCTGGGTGTTTCTGTATGTGGGTTTCTATGTTTGTAAATGTACCTACCTACGATACAGGAGAAATGCCTAGTGTGGAGCAACATTTAAAAATAAGACAAAGGTCGTCATAATTTCCTGACTTGTAAATTATTTTACTTTAATAATATGTGCTGCTTAAACCGTTCAACTTTATAATACTTTGCTTTTTTAAATATTTAAATACCTACAAACAGGACCAAAAGTATTCCAAACTTCATTTCTATTCAACCTTATCTAGTACGAGAGTAACATACAAAAGCTCTCAACTTCCCAGTCACTGTAACAAGTAACAGCGTTTAAAAACGCGACTACCCTCCGTTTACAGTTTATTTACTAGTTTTCAGAAAGTAAATTTTCATCAGAATGTCGCACAAAACATGATCAAACATAAACTGTCAACAACTTTCAACTACAATTTCAAGTGGAGAGGATATAAATACAGGGCTGAGCTTATCCCTTAAAAGATTTTTTTTTAAAGATAAGTTCGCGTTTGATCACCATCACCATGACGCTTACCTAGAAATAACCTTTTAATCTTGACTTAAAAGTCCAGGTCCGCGGGCATGCGGACAGCGAGTAAAGGACAACTCCCTGTCCGACCATGGACCATGCCCGGGTCAACGGCGACGGCGGCGGTCGTGTTCCACGCGCGCCTCAAAGAGCGTCAGCAAAATGACGGGGCCCCCTCACAGAGGGCCAAAGCCTGCCGGGGTCGCGGGACATACATACCATCACCGTGACCCCGGAACATAAAGGGCTATATTGAAGGACACCGTGGATTTTAGTCAGTACAAGTCTGACAGTTCCTCCCGCCATGCTCGGGGTGGGAGGACTCATTTGATGATTTTACCACGCAAAAAAAAAAGGTCCAGGTCCTAAGGTTGTAGATATCAGTAAACACAGCCTATACATAGGATATACAGACAGAAGAAAGTGTTTTAAAAACGCTAAAATATTTTAATATTTCAAGAACATAAGTAACGCTGCTACTTTTAGATGTTCGCCTCAACAATAAAAGTTTTCTATAGACTTATGACTTACGTAATAACAATGTAACTATTCATATAATTATTGTATGTAACTGCAATACGGTATTTTACTGCATAAATAACTTGAAAATCTATTTAGTCCGTCAGTAATAAATTGAAAAATAATGGACACGTATTTTTTTATTTTTTTTTTATCTATAATATTATATATTATTATATAATATTATATCTATATTATTATAATTTTTAATCTAAAATATTCATATATTGACAAAGATAAAACGGTTCCAAATTCGGGAGTGATTCGGCTTGTGACGTCATTGCTTTTGTAAAAATGTAACGACCGATTGACTTTTTGTGATTTTTAGAAGCGTTTTATCTTCGTCAATTTTGGTTTACGTGACAAAAGAAAAAATACGGGTCTAATATTTTTTAATAATCTATATTTCGGACTAATATATATATATATATATATTTTGTAAAATACCCTATTGTTAACTCCGAAGATTGTAGAAAGGAACGCTGAGTCAGCAATTAAAGGGACAATAATTTCGGTGAAATGTGCTTACACTGTGAATTTCCTAGCGGTCGATAATTTTAACCATTGTATATTATTTTTCTTCATGATTTAGGATTAATCGAATAATAAGGTACCTTTCAAAAGTATATCAAACAAAATTGGCTTAGAAAGGTATTACACTGGCGGAATCTCGAGATGTCACATTTATGAATGAGAAATTAAAATTTCATCTAGAAGTGTGGAATACCCATGTGCACAGTTATTTCTAGGGGTGACATATTTCAAACGTCCTTTCTGATAAAATCTGTATATTTTTACCATCTAAGTACGTAACATATGGAATGCAATAAAGAATTGAGTACTTATTAAATATTGATTTAACTAAAAGTTAGATGTAAAACGAACACTACAAGTATGGTACAAGGACCTACAAAGTACACAATAATGCAGACTTTTTTCTATTGTACAGACGCCAGCTGGATCATCAACCTAACTTAATTTTTTTTAAATTCTTTAACTAGATTTTCAACCTTATAACAATCTATCTTTAAACAATCGAACATTTGCCTTCCACAGTTAATGCCCGATTGTGAAAATATAATAGATTCGAGTAAGTTGACCTGCTGGCGTCTGTATTTTTTTTATAGAGGTAAAATCATCAGATGAGTTCTCCCAACCAGGGCCGAGCGGGAGGGACTGACAAACTCGTACTGACTAAAATACCCGGTGTACTTCAATAGCCCTTTACGTTCCAGAGTCACGGTAATATGTTAAGTCCCGCGAACCCGGCAGGCTTTGGCCCTCTATAGGTGGAGGGGGGCCTCAATTATGCTGTCACTCTTTGAGGCGCGCCGCGCGCCGTTGACCCGGGCATGATCGTCGCCCGCATACCCGCGCCTACGGTGGCCGGAGATCGTCTGCCCTCTTGCCCAGCCCTGTGTGGGAGGACTAATTTGATGATTTTAACAGGCTACGAAAAAAAAAGACATGTTCCTTTTATCGATGATATTATGTTTACAAAACAAAACTTGGTTGACAAATAACATAAAATACCGTTTTATTCTCTGTAAATACAAAATTCCGGTATTTCGAAACTAAAACTCCAATTTTGGGCAGCCCTACAGTGATGTAGACTTCAATTACATAACGGGGAAGGATTGTTAATTGAGTTGCGACACACGACGCGTGTCCGCGCTGTGACGTCACCGCTCGCTGCAATCACGTCACACTTTGTTTTTACTTGTTCCTTGACGGACTAGATAGTTTGGCTGGGGATTTGCGAGAGGAGATTTTTTAAGGTCTTATGAATGTGGGAATAAGGTTGAAAATTAATTTAAATTCTGAAACTACGGATACTGGGCATTACGTGATAATGTTGTCATGATCTGCGTAGCCTTTTCCAACAAAGTTAGGGTCGTCGATCTGGTCTAACCAAATATGAAACGACAGCCTTTTTTTTTTTACGTGGTAAAATCATCAAATGAGACCTCCCACCCCGGGCAGGGCGAGAGGTACTGTCAGACTTGTACTGACTAAAATCCACGGTGTTCTTCAATAGCCCTTTATGTTCCGGGGTCACGGTGATGGAAATAAGTCCCGCGACCCCGGCAGGCTTTGGCCCTCTGTGAGGGGGCCCCGTCATTTGCTGACAGCTTTTTGAGGCGCGCGTGGAACACGACGCGCCGTCGACCCGGGAAACGACAGCCTTATGACCACAACTCAGTTAGTACTAGGTATGACTGGCTGTGAGACTGAAACGACTGTTAAAGAATTGCTTCTGGCAGTCAGGATTAACGCTGCTTTACGAGATATTATGAAACATTCGACATTATTGTATTTGATGGTCACCCTCCATTGACCAATCTTGCCAAACGCGTCTTAACCTTGGTCATCAATAGTTTTACTTACTTCAGAGCTATTGAAACTCTATAACCCTCAGTGGTTTCTTTTAATTTTTTTGCTTCTGGACTCTAGAATTTGGGACTCACCAAAACATTGATTACACATCCATAAATATTAATTAATTGACCAAAATCAACCATAACGATGATTTTTGAGGAAAGAAAAATTTCAGATTGCAAGTAGGATTCGAACCGTCTTCTGGATAGGTACTCCAGACGCCCTTATCAACTAGGCCATTGCAATACACACTTGCAAGCTGAAATTCTCTATTCCTCGTTTTGAACGCTTTTCGGTAGCGTTTTGCAATTTGAAATGATTGCAATCTGAAATTTTTCTTTCCTCAAAAATCATCTTTACGATGCGCGTCGCATGCGTTAATGCGTTTAAAAATAATTAATCAACCATAACCTTGAAACAAACCCTCACCACAAAGGGCAGTTACTCCAAAAATCTAAGCCTAATAGAATAAAATCCCTTTAAAAACACCATAAATCGGAGTCCCCCATTGATAGGGACGCTCCTCAATTGCTTATAAATCCAGTGAAATGGTTATTGGGTGAAAAATGGTTGAAATTGTTAGATGCCTCGCTTAATTTAACATTTGGGTTACGGGATGATATCTACCCCGGGATTATATCACGGATCGTATTTTGAAAGGGTGTGCAATGAAAAATGTCGCGTGATATCGGATTTTCAATTGTGTCCATGAAATTGTGGTCGTTTTGTTTGTTGATTGTGACTAATTTAATTTCTGCAAGCTTTGATAAAAAGGAGGTCGTATTGTTTGTTGATATAAATTGTTTAAACATCATCAGACTATTCACAGTGATAGACATGGGCAGCATTACGGTGCTTATTAACTTGTAATAAAACATCGCGCATTTGTCATTTTTAAAACTGTGAACTGAATAACGAACAGAGTCAAGCATAGAGTCAAACATCGCTACGAAGATTTTCACGATCTTTCTAGCCAAATCTCTAGTCGGTAGTCATCAAGATATTTTTATGTAAGACTTGACAGAATGAGAATTTAGACAGGCCTATTGGTCCAGTGGTTAGTGACCCTAACTGCTATGCCGGAGTTCGTGGGTTCCATTTCCACCCAGGACTAATGTTTGTGTGATAAATACGATCATTTTTTCTGTGTCTGGGTGTAATTTATCTATAATATGTATGTATTTAGAAATATATAAGTATGTTTATCAGTTTTCTAGTACCCATAACACAAGCTCTGCTTAGCTTGGGACTAGAAAAAAATGTTCGCTAAAAAGGTCTCGTTTGTTTTTCTGTAATGCAATATTTGCAAAAATGCTTATTACAAGTGAATGCTTAAGTTTCTCAGAACATTTTTACAATCATCGTAGCGTGAACAAAACCTTAAGCGTAGCATAATCAGTCTGTGCTCCGGGTACACATGCGTCTTCTGTGTGAGAGGAGTCTGTAAATGCATCACTTGGGCCAGGTGCAGGTTGGTAGATGACAAAAATTCTTCGAATTTTGATTCGAGGGAATGTTTATTGTCTAACGATGTTTGAAAGAAATAGTGATGAAATAAATTGCAGAAAGTAATGCGGCTGGCTAGGTTCAAACCCATGACCTCAACTTGTAAGTAAGGCCCATACCATTGGACCGTAACACCACTGGTTTCACCACTGCTTGCGGCCACCGTCATCGTCACATATCGTAAACTATCGCTATCAATGAATTTCATTCGCAGAGATAATACAGGGAAGGGCTATTCAGGGATGTTTCCAATTACTGCAAATGTGCATTCATGCGATATATTTTAATAACCGTATTGCGTTTAATTATGCCAATTAAGGCATGGGCACCGACATCCTAACTAACTAGACAACGGTTGTGATAATAATATTCTGTTCTTGTAATTATAATCATTCTGGGTGGTCATTATACTTATATTGGTGGCTATAGTCTATGGGAGGATTGTTATTTCACAATGAATATTTAGAGGATGTTGAGATATACTACACGCCTTTGCAAGTATGGATTAGTTTAGAAATTAATGAGCAAAACCTAATTTATTAAAGTTTTATTAAGAACTTATCAAATGTTTTTTTTTTAACTAGAAAAAATAACACTTTCTATAAGATAAGCAAAAAATTAATACAACAAACCATGATATGTTCTCAGTTTCTTTATACATCCGTTTAGTCCTTTAGTTTATTTTTTATTACAACAAACTTCCGAAATACAAATAGTACAATTATTAATTTGCAGCTTCAGTTGTATGAATTATACAAAAATATACTATAACCTAATGTAAACAAACTTGCCACACAGCAAAAACAAACCCAGAAATCCCACACAAAATTATCTCTATCCCAGTAACAGGTTCCCAAAAACCCCTAAAAGATAAGAAACCCTTCTGCAATGTTTATCTCCCCCTCCAACCATTCAACCCGCAGATGCTAACCTAACAAATTATTTCACCTGTCAAACAGACGCAGACGCCAGTACATGTGCCCCGAAGTCGTGACGTTACGTGACTGCTTTACTAAACGGTTGGCGGCCGTGACGACGCGGCGAGAATTGAGTAGTACGACTATAGTGGGGGCTTCGCGTCTCTGGGGCAGTAGGTGCAGGTTAAAACGTGATGTTTAAGTACAGTTTTTTATATGGTAGGTAAGTTTTTTTAAGTTTTTTTTTATTTTCATATTTCTTTTTCTTAGCCAACCAATACTGAGTATATTATGGCTATCAGTCTTTTCCCGCTATTTACATATTTAACACTTTAAACTTTTTAACACTAAAATTCCCAAATATTTTTCGAGTTCTTGTGAATTTGAGATGTAATTTTTCTTAACACAATACTTATTATGTTAATGACGGGGCCTCCACTCAGAGCGCCAAAGCCTGCCGGGGTCGCGGGATTTATTTCCATCACCGTGACCCCGGAACATAAAGGGACACCGTGGATTTTAGTCAGTACAAGTCTGACAGTCACTCCTGCCCTGCCCGGGGTGGGAGGACTCATTTGATGATTTTACCACGATAAAAAAAAGGACATTATTATGTTCCGAAATCGTGTCTTCTGTATCAGTACCACTACTGCTTCGGTGGCCAGCTAAAATGATATTTAAACGCAACACTTTTCTAGTCATAGACTGCAGTTAAAATAATGCTATTTAGGTCATATGTTTTTGTAGGGTTACAAGAAGCGGGTTTGCTTAATGGTGACGTCATAACAAGAAACTGTTAAAAGATACAACAATGAGAATTAAAATTACGATTGCTAACGTACAATGACTGAGTGAGTACAATTCATTGCAACAGTAAACTTTTAAAAATTGATTTCAGTAACTTTGTGTTGTAACAGACAGGCAAACTAACCAAATTCTTTTTACCCGACTACGGCAAAGCCAAAAGGAGGGTTATGATTTTGACCGGTATTTTTATTTTATTTTACTAGGTATAAACATATCGATGCTCACAACTGTAGATGGAAATGCTCATTTATAACCAGTACCTCCTTACCCTACCTTCGTGTGAACCTTTTCATGCCTCTACAGATCTCTGAGTACCATTGTAAGTTCTGAGGAGGGGAGATCCTTGACAGGATCTTGATATAAACTAATTAGGGACGCACGTAGAGAGAGGAATCCTTCTCCATTCATGATATGGAAAGTTTGTACGATGATAGTGTACAGGCGGTTATCTGTTTGTCCTTGAGAATGACTTTATTACGCCTCAATAGTTATAGAATCAGATGTTAGTTAGCGGAATTCTTTTCTGATAGCTACAACTTTGGGAACTTCCCTTTGGGGATTTCCCTTATAAAAAGCATAGCAGTAAAAAGTAAAATGGACCGTTTACTTTAAATTAGCCGTAGAAATATGACATACATACTGACTGGCATATTGAGCATCAAAAGTTTGTATTGAATCCCTTATAAAAGTTATAAGTTTGGTTATTATTTACTTTATCACCAGTTCTTTAACCCCAAACTTCAAACTCCTCCCATACTGTTAAAAAGCATTACTAAAAAAGATTGAGGCCTTATAACGCAGATAGCATACGAATTTACGATCGAGGGACCGTCGATCCGAACTTTGACTTGCTGATGAATACAGCCCCAGAATTTATGGGTAAGACATGCCTATTAGGAGAGGCTTACCCGTACATACGAAAACATCCCGGTATTTTTTCAACTTTCCACGACTTTTTTATTTATTATCAGCCTAGCTTTAGCATGGCTGTCGCCGGATTTTTGGGGTATGGAAAATATTTACTGTTTGTTTTGAGTTTTGAATACTATTCGATTTATTTAGCGTAAAATAAACATTAATAAGCCAGCTAGTTCCACTAATAAATTAAAATATTTAGCGCGTTTGGTTGGTTTATTAAAAAATCAAAAAATATATTGTGGCAAAAATAAAACGCATCGAAACTTGGGAGTTGCAAATCATGACGTCAGAACTATTTAAAAGATATAATTATGTACAAAGAATTACTGACGAATTTTGAATTTTAACAGCGTTGTATTTTGGTCAACTTTGTCTTACGTAACAAAAGAAAAAATACGGGTCAATTAATATTTTTAATGAAACTAACGGAATACCTAATTAGTTTATTTCAGCCGTCTTGCCTCTTTAAGATATTTTTTTGTAGTTGTTTATACGTGTGCGAAAATTTTTCAACCTTTAGTCCCCGGACTTAATCAGAGCACAACACATGTCAAGCAGGACACGACATCGGGTCGGCATCGCGTCTTGTTTCAACTAGTTCGACTTTTCCGCGACTACCCCGAACAAGTTCCTTGTCTCACAAAATAAGACCCAACAAGATTCGAGGAATTAACTTGAATATTTAATGTTAAACGGAAGACATGTTTTAAGTAATATTAAGTTTACAGCTTAAATGAAGCTCTTTGCAAGCGCTCTTTAGCCATTATGAGCTGTTAGCTTGAAAGGAGAATTTCATGACTGAGAAATTGTGCGACGAATTAATTTATTTTTGATGATAAAATATTACTTAAAATATTATTTTACGAATGGTTTGCTTACTTATCAAATAACTTGTAATTACGCGTGGGTTTAAGGACTGGATTTGGAAACTTCAATATTCAAGGAGTACATTATGCATGAACCTACTTTAATTTCTATAATTATAACATTCCTAAAGTGGAGAGTACCTGAAACTGTTGAAGTGATTTAGGCAAGACTGTATGACTGATGGCCGATGACGGAAAATTAGATTTGTAGTCGACACCGCAGTTTTGGACGTATATCAAGCAAGCATAGTGTAAATCGTAAAGACTGGTTTTGTCGACAGATAAAATGGTAGAATTTATAGAAACAATCAAACACGACGATCGATGTTTTAAATGTAGAAAATAAATGTATTTGTTCTTCAGCAGTGTGGCATACACTGCTGATACTATACCCCAAAAAAAATAAACGAATTGCATAGAAATAACTCAGTGTTTTCTTAATAGACTTGAATTGGTCATGCTACACGTGCAGGTTATTCGGAAATTCGGATGGCTCAGAAATTCAAAATAGATACGCATGGAACACAAGGTGCAGGGGAAAAGCTCGCTCCTTATCAATCAGTTATTTTTTTAAATATTGGTTCAATCGGATAGCTCTAAATTCCAAGTTGTTATAAATGAAGCGATAATATGCAGCATAGTGTCTGTAGCTCACAACTAGCATCTAACGTGAGCTAACTAAGTTTGTACTACAGTGCCGGAGCAACTGGAATCGGTTTACTGGATGTCTGTAGGCCAAGGTGACAGCGATTAGTAAGTATTTTTGTAGTTTTATTCACCCTGTTTTTGGGTAATAAATGATAACATAAGATAAGAGAAGAGATACAAGAATCTTTCTTGTTGGTGGCTCAGATAGTATAACAGTTAAAAAGTGTCAGCAAAGTAAGGCCAAATGTCTGCTGTAG
The DNA here is from genome assembly GCA_028554685.1 of Agrotis ipsilon. NCBI lineage: Eukaryota > Metazoa > Arthropoda > Insecta > Lepidoptera > Noctuidae > Agrotis > Agrotis ipsilon. The sequence goes on from CM052955.1 coordinate 18,271,658, forward strand.
TCGGCGGCACTGTCTTAACGAAATTACTGCAGCTCTGTAACGCGAACGACTCAAGAAACAAGTTGTTTTTTAGTCAGTCAAGTCTGACATAGTACCTTCAAATGATGAAAGAAACATAGTAAGGAAACACACTTACCTACACTGGATTCGCATAAAGTAACGCATAGTTCGATCATTGAGAAAACTACTTTATGTTTTAGTTATGTCAACTCAATTCGACCACAGAGAGAAAACAGCCTTATGCAGCCTAGCAGCCTAGCAGTAGAGCCTAGCCGCTAGGCTCATCATTATATCATTATAGACAAATTTTTCGTTGTCAATTTCCTTTTAAGTTTTAAATTAGTTAACTCCCTTTTAATCAATATGTAATTTCCATTCATATACAAAATAATGAATTCAGTATGTCTTGTATACGAGGACCGAACGTTTGGAGTCGCGGGACTGTCAAAACAGGTGACTCTGGAAGGAACCACGCAGATTCTAATCCATTCCACTCCACTTGGCGGGAAGAGTCAAATAATGATTATACAACGCAAAAAGATCCAAATGTTTTATGCAACTCCAATCCCACAAAACGCTCCCGCCTACATCTTGCTCCACAACCCAGCATATGTCAAGCGTGCGACTTTGCACTCAACTTTGCTTATTAGATTGTTTTGTTTCGTGCCTTGTTAATTAAGGCAGGCACACACCTAGTTTGGGTAATACCGCCTTAATTTCACAATTTTATTATCAAACTGTGTGCATTGTTTGCACCGATCGAGATTCGACAAGTTTTTCTTTACGATGGTGTTAGTGAGTTGGTTCGCTTTAATTAAAGTGAGCTGTGCTGATGGCGTGAACTTCTGCACTGTTTAGTGACGGAACCCCTATATTAGGGTTTGTATTGTAAGCTTCTCTAACTTTGAAACTCATTTAGGTCCAGAATTAGGGTATGAATTTTGATTTAAGTATAGAAGAAGATCATATAGTTGGTGTCAGTTAAGATGTCAATAGCGGACATTGACCCCTACCTTATAAGTCCTCGTTAATGACATAAGCTCAGAATTAGCATTTTTATAAAATACCGTATAAATTAGATAATGTATACTATGATTTTATATATTAGACTAGTATTTGGGCGTTGCGCGAGCTGCAAGCAGCTCGCGGGTCGTGTTTTGGACAATTTACAATCGGGACCACTAAAAGATGTAAGATCGATGTAACTACGACACGAGATTTTTTAAAATAGAGTTCTAAGATAAAACTGTTCGCCCCTGTTAGGTGCGACCCAAAATAGACGCGCGACAAGCTCACCCTTTTTAACCGACTTCAAAAAAAGGAGGAGGTTCTCAATTCGGTCGGAATGTTTTTTTTTTTTTTTTATGTATGTACATCGATTACTCCGAGGTTTCTAGTCCGATTAGTGTGATTTTTTTTTGTTCGATGCAGGATACTTGCAGTGTGGTCCCATAAAAAAATCATCAAATTTGGTTCAGTACTTTTTATTTTGTGAGCATTTTTATTAATTTTGCCTACTTGGATGACATGATGATCTTTACTTTTTGCGTGTTTGTTACGCGATTACTTCGCCAATTGTGGACCGATTTTGAAAATTGTTTTTTTGTTGTATTAAGGATCGTTCACCTTAGGGAATACTGTAAGTTTCATCGAACTCTGTTTAGCATTTTTTGAGATAGGGAATTTTATTGGAACTTTCTTTTATGTACACAACATGGGCAATGTTAATACCGGTGCTACGGATTACAAAATTCTAGTGCACATGTAAGAAAATGATGTATTTGCCAAGAATTTGGGTTGAATATTAAAACTAAAAAGAGTAAAATAAAAAACTTTTTTCAAAAAAAATTTAACCGCCTTCAAAAACAACCACAAAAAAGGGTAAAATAACCTACAAAATAACTTTTCTTTCGGAAGTCGGTGGCAAAAAGACATCGAAATAATAAAACAAAGCCACCGACTTCCGAAAGAAAAGTTATTTTGTAGGTTATTTTTGTCTTTTAGTAATAAACTTATGATTTGATGTTTCAAAAATTTCGGTATTTTTTGTTTATAAACAATGTACTGTTCGTAAAAGTCCAAGTACATAGGTCAATGAGTCAAATTCGTCTCTTATGGGTGGTTAAAATAGATAATGAGGTCCGAACCAGCTTGTAGCGCGGCTTCTACTTCAGTGCCTGGTTTTAAATAAACGTATTTTTTATTTTCTAAATACCCTGACAGCTGTTTGACGTTGGGTTCGCGCGCGGTCACATCGAATACTTCATCGAATTTCGTTATTTTCATGTTCTTCCGGTACGACAGCTACGCGCGATTCGTCAGGACCCTTAGTCATCATAATATTTAAACAAATACTTAACGACCGTGCGTTGCGAGGAGATTCCCAAGTTGATATGAGCATCGTATTTTAAAAGAAGACTTGCTTTATAAGGAACTACCCAAGTATCATTTACAATTACATCGTTACCCGCAATATTTTATAATAGCTTCGTTTTTACTGTCTCTACACAAGTTAATAAATCCTTTTTAATCAGAAAAAGTGGTGGCTACCTCACGTTTTGGAAAAAAAATTGAACATTAACTTTTCTCACTATCCCAACAAGGTAAATTAGTTCTGTGCGAGGGACCGCAAGGACCGTGAATTATGTGATTCAGAACAGCTTTTCGTAATCTTCCCTCTGCCTGTGATGCATCAGGAATGTCTGCTCTAACAAATTTATCAATATCTGTATTTTGGACAGGCCCGCCATCTGACTGACGGACTTCAACCCTAAAACAAATGTGAGCGTGTGGTAAACCTCGCTTTTGAAATTCTATTACGTCATCATCATCATTAGCCGGAAGACGTCCACTGCCGAACATAGGCCTCCCCCTTAGACCGCCACGCCGAACGACAATTCGTCATTTGCATCTATCGGTTGCCCGCGACTCTCACGATGTCGTCGGTCCACCTAGTGGGAGGCCTACCTACGCTGCGTCTTCCGGTCCGTGGTCGCCACTCGAAAACTTTTCTTCCCCATCGGTTGTCAGTTCTACGAGCGATGTGGCCTGCCCATTGCAACTTGAACTTGCAAATTTTAAGAGCTATAACGGTGACTCTGGTTCTTCGCCGAATATCCGTGTTCCGGATTTTATCCTGCAAAGAAACTCCGAGCATAGCTCTTCCCATTGCTCGTTAAGTGACTTTTAGTCTCAAAAAGGCCAGCAGTTAAAGACCACGTTTCAGAGCCATATGTAATCACTGACATCACACACTGGTTAAACACCCTCCTTGTTTTCTATTACGTGCATCAGATAAATACATTTGCCAAACCAATTACCACCTCGGATCATCATCATCATCAGCCTATAACGTTCCCACTGCTGGGACACAGGCCTCCTCTCTTGTGAGAGGGAGTGGGCCATAATCCACCACGCGGGCCTAGTGCGGGTTGGCAGATGTCATATGTCTTCGAATTTGATGGTTCTAGGACATGCCGGTTTCCTCACGATGTTTTCCTTCACCGTTTTGAGAGCAGTGGTGATGAAAGAAATTACACAAAGTAATGCGCCAGGCTGGGTTCGTAAGTCGCGGCCGATACCACTGGGCCACCACTGCTCTCTACAAGACTGGGCCACCTCGGATATCTCTTAATAATTCTGCTAGCTTTAAATTAAAAAAATCTAGCACACACAGAAGGATTTACATTCCCCGTTGGTTCCCCGTGTAGTTCCGGGTTTCCCGTGTGGTTCCCGGCGATAGAATAGGCCACCCCATCTCCTCCTGTGGGTGTCGTAGGAGGCGACAAATGGATATTAGCTAGAATTTGAAGTCGCACCAGCTGTCTCACATACCATAGCTCTGGCAACCGGTACATGGCGGTATAACCATGTCGTCTGCTGAAATGCCCCAAAAATGCTTAACCTGATGGTGGGCAGCAGCAACATCAGCAAAAGTATTTCAGCATCTGCGGTCGCCAATCCGCCTGCCAAGCGTGTCGACTACGGCAAATTCCCCCCAAAAATGAAGTGCAATAATACAAGGCCCCCAGTTCCCGGTAGCTGCACTATTCCTGGCCATGGTACCGGCCACGGTAACGGTGCGGCGGGGGGTGCTAAGAATCCCCGGGCGACGGCAGGGTACCATAAACGCAATTTTTACCTGGCGACGTACAACGGACGCTCTCTGCGGTTGGACGAGCATGTTGCCGAATTGGAGGTAGAGCTAAGTCATATTAACTGGCACATCGTGGGACTATCGGAGATCCGAAGACAGGGGGAGGAGACGATAACCCTCGATAGTGGCCACTTGCTCTACTTCCGGGAAGGACACCAACCATCCCAAGGTGGCGTCGGATTTATGGTCCATAAAATCCAGAAGCAGCATTGTGGAATGTGGCAGTATGTCAGCAAGGGTGGCATACCTTGTACTGAAAGTATCAGAAAGATACTCATTAAAAATCATACAAGTGTATGCCCCTACTTCTGCATACACTGACGATGAAGTCGAGGCCATGTACGAAGACATAGTAAAAGCTATGTCTCGTACCAAAACGTTCTACACTGTTGTTATGGGTGACTTCAACGCAAAAGTGGGAGTACAAGAGAGTGGTGAGTCGAGAGTAAGTCCATTCGGCTATGGGCGCAGAAATCACCGGGAGCGTATGCTGGTAATATTCCTCGAGGCTCAGGAGCTTTTTCTGATGAATTCTTTTTTCCAGAAGAAGCCTCAAAGGAAGTGGACCTGGCAAAGCCCTGATAACGTGACAAAGAATGAGATCGACTTCGTTATGTCTAACAAGCGTCGTATATTGAGAGATGTCTCTGTGATCAACAGGGTTAATACCGGAAGCGATCACCGACTGGTCAGAGGCACTCTGAATATAAATGTTAAAGCCGAAAGAGAGCGCATGACGAAGTCGACTATCAGACCAACGCTGCCCAGATTGAGGCTGGTTGCGAAAGTTTCCAGTTGGAACTACGAAATCGATTCGCCATGTTGGAAACCACGGAGGACATAAACGACGTCACCGAAGGCCTGCTGCGTGTCGTCCGCGAGGTGGGCTGTAAACATTTTCGACCGATCAGAAATGGACGTAAGTCGGTACTTACCAGCGAGACTCTGGAACTGATGAGGAAACGACGAGAACTCACAAATGTCAGGTACTTAACAGGGAGGTCAAGAAGCAGATCAGACGCGATACTCGGAGTGCAAATACCCGAATTATAGAGCAAGCTATAGCTCGGAATAAAGGCTCGATGGTATTTGCCAAGCCCAATACCTCCCGCTGTCACCTGACAAAGCTCAGAACGTCACAGGGCACCACCGTCACCTCAAAGCCAGAGATTCTCGCTGAAGTCGAAAAGTTCTACGGAGACTACGGTTCTACTTATATGCTCAAAAAACTTGCCCACCTCAGGCCCACGACGCGGATGACCAACGGGCCAAACTGACACGCCATCTCACAGACGAGCTTCCCGACATTGACATGGGTGAGGTTGGAATGGCTATGAGACAGCTTCACCACAACAAAGCTCCGGGGGATGACGGAATAACCATAGAGCTGCTCAAGGCAGGAGGAATACCTATCTTGACAGAGCTTGTAAAGCTCTTTAATTCCCTCATCTACACTGGCCTAACACCTGAGGCATGGCATAGGAGTGTGGTAGTATTATTTTTCAAAAAGGGCGATAAAGCGGTCCTTAAAAACTACCGCCCCATCTCACTTCTAAGCCATATCTATAAGCTGTTCTCGAGGGTTATTTTAAATCGTCTCTCCCAAAAATTCGATGACTTTCAGCCACCGGAGCAAGCCGGGTTTCGAAAAGGCTACAGCACCGTGGACCACATACACACCCTTAGGCAAGTGATTCAAAGGACCGAGGAGTATAACCAGCCTCTGTGCCTAGCGTATGAAGACTACGAAAAGGCTTTCGATACCGTCGAGACCAGGGCTGTTCTGGAGTCCATGCAGAGATGCCTCATCGACTGCCGCTACGTTGAGGTGATGAGATGTCCGTATAAAACCGCAACAATGATAGTCCAAGTACAAGAACAGAGCACAAAACCAATCCAACTGCGGAGAGGGGTAAGACAGGGAGACATCATCTCTCCGAAACTGTTTACAAACGCGTTGGAGGACGTTTTCAAGACGCTTGATTGGAAAGGGCGGGGTCTTAATATCAACGGTCAGTACATCTCACACCTCCGATTTGCGGACGACATTGTCATCATAGCAGAGTCTCTGCAGGAGCTGGAAGAAATGCTAAACAGCTTGAACGATTCTTCAAGGCGTGTGGGTCTCGGAATGAATCTGGACAAAACCAAACTCATGTTTAATGGTCATGTCACCCCGAGACCTGTAATAGTGAATGGTGCTGCCCTCGAGGTTGTGCAGGAATACATTTACCTAGGCCAAAGTGTACAACTTTGAGAAGGAGGCAGCCAGAAGAATACGCTTGGGTTGGGCGGCATTCGGGAAGCTGCGTCATATCTTTGAATCATCGATCCCACAATCCCTTAAAACCAGGGTTTACAACCAGTGTGTCCTACCCGTAATGACTTACAGAGCCGAAACGTGGACACTTATCATCGGCCTGGTCCACAAATTAAAGGTTGCTCAGCGTGTGATGGAGAGAGCAATGCTCGGGGTTTCTCTGGTGGATAAAATTCGTAATGAAGTCATTCGCCAGAGAACCAAAGTAATCGACATTGCGCTTAGAATCAGAATGCTGAAGTGGAAGTGGGCCAGCCACGTTTGTAGACGGACAGACGGCAGGTGGAGCAAACGTGCTAGAGTGGACACCACGAATGGGCAAACGTAGTGTAGGACGCCCTGCTGCAAGATGGGTCGATGATTTAAGGAAGGTGGCTGGCAGTGGATGGATGCGGGCTGCTCAGGACCGGGATGGTTGGCGCTCTTTGGGGGAGGCTTACGTTCAGCAGTGGACGGCAATAGGCTGATAATAATAATAAGGATTTACATAGGTGCTTCGAGTGGATTGTTGAATTTTAGGCCACTTGGGATTACAGGTAAACGTAAAGAAAAATGATGGGTTGCCCAATGTGCTTACTACTTTTTTTTCCTTTCATGATTTCCCCGTAAAAGAACTGGGCAAATAATCCTTCCATCCTGACGACTTTGACGCGCGACTTTAATGCTCATTTCAACTTCTTGAATTGGAACGGACCTCAGTGCAATATTAGAGTTATGTTTTTGTAGACTTGATATAAAACGTAGGCGTTCTTCTATGATTCGGCAATGCAAGTCAGCTAACCATTCTTCCGATAGCCTGCCTATATCAGAAAATCATGGCTCCGACAATAATGTCTTTTTTACCCAAAGGATAAAACGGGACCCTATTACTAAGACTTCGCTGTCTATCCTTCTGTCCGTCCGTCTGTCTGTCTGTCACCAGGCTGTATCTCTAGAACCGCGATAGCTAGACAGTTAAAATTATCATAAATTATGTAAGTAAATATTTCTGTTGCCACTATCACAACGAATACTAAAAACAATACCAAATAAATATTTATTTTATCCCATACAACAAACGGGACTTTTTTGCCCTTTTTTGCTCGATATCAATAATGGCAACAGGTAGGCACTTGAAATATTCACAAAATAAAATACTCAGTTGTATTTTTAGTTTAATAATAAAAATATATTTAAGGTAGGCTCCCAGACAACAAACGGGTTTTTTTTTGCGCGTTTTGACAAATTTTGTAAAAATAATGGTAGGGAACCCTTTATGCGCGAGTGCGACTCACACTTGGCCAGTTTTTTGTAGTACTTAAAGATGCAGAGCGTTTAGGCGGGGCTCAAAATTCAAAATTGGGATTCAAAATATTTTCTCCAAGTTCATTATGAAATATTATACATTTCTACAGACTAATACGATTAAAATAGGTAGGTAGGTCATTTTATGTGTGACTGGAATCGAAAATTGTGTCTCTAAAAGAAGATACTCTGAGCAAAGGTGTTTAAGAAAATTTGATTAAAATATTTTGTGGTAAAATAATCTTACCAGCAACCATTGAGCTATTATTACTACGTATAGAGACAACACCACGCATCACCACTGTGACCCATCCAGGATGAGTGCGCGTGCCTAGATTCGTCATAGATTCGATGTCACCGTCATAGAAGCGAAATTTTTTGTATTCTGCCTATGGAATCGGGTATTGCTAGAGAACATAATAATAAAATAAGCAAACTACCCTATGAACAATAAAAGTCGTTTTTTTTAATATTAGCTTTTTTAACTTTTGCCGCTTACGTGAAGTATTTATATTCTGATCGATTTTGTGATCGGAACTATACTATGCCCGTGTCTCTCGACTCTCGATATGCACATAGCCGGTTTTATAAATAAATGTTACTAACTAAATATTAGTTTTTTAATAGACTAAACTAATTAAATTTTCTGCTATGAAACGAAACATCGGCCAATTCTACCTACGTCTTATCTTTATTTATTTAACTATTTATGTACACACAATAAATTTCCAGAAAATTACATAATTAAAACTAAAGTACAAAGGTACTGCTTATTTATTTTTTTAGTCTATGACAAATGCTTCGAATTTGGAAACATGGCGCCGATTTAAAATTGTATGCATAAATAATTAAATATCTAGTTACTTTCCCATGGAAAGTTATTCCTTTGCTCTTCGATGTGTTTCTAAAAATGATTTGTGCAATAATGTGGCAGTCCCGAAGGCATTTTTACAACTTTTGAACGCTTGTTTTACAGTTAAGTTCAACGCCATTTTCAGGCTACAGAGCTGTCAAACAACTGAATGAAGTTGTGCGCGATGTCTCAACATGAATGCGACACAGTGGTGATGCGTGGTGTCGTCTCTATACGTAGTAATAATAGCTCAATGCCAGCAATTACACAATGTGTAGAGTCTTCAATGACTCTACGACGGGACGCAACAGGATATTTATCACTATCGCTCGTTTCATGATGAAAATCAATTAATTGAAATTAAATCTCGACTGAATTCAACAACTGTTGTAAGTTACCACATAAAATTTCAAAAATCGAATTGATTTCCTCGCAGTAGGTGTGAAAAGATTTTGAAACCCCGTAGGATATGTAGTGGAGCGAAGGGGGGAGGTGGCGAGCGAAGCGAGCCGACGACCTCCGTACGTAAGTGGTGAGTGAGGTGAGTGAGTGGGTGAAGCGTACCGACCTGCCTACCACCGGAAAGCTATCGTGACCTTATCCCTACGCTACGCTTCGCTTTACCGCTACCTAGTTTTTCCTAGATACCATGGGGGAAGGGGTAAACGGGGGAGAGAGGTGAATTATTAAAAATGATTTTGACTAACTCTGGGCCCTTTGATATGAATCTTAAAAAAAAATGTTGCAAGTCTGTTTACTTCCGGGATCCACCTAAAGGGAGAAGAGGGGCGATCATAAATCCATGATGAAAACTTAGAATTTAGATTTTGATGTCGACCTCACTATCGGCTTTAGCATCCTCGAAAACCATGAAAACGACTCCCATGATGAACAATTCGAAAATTATAGCAGCCGCCATCATGGATTTTGATTTTGACCTCACTATCGGTTTTAGCATCCTCGAAAACCATGAAAACGACATCCATGATGAAAACGTTCAATTTTTGCAGCCGCCATCTTGGATTTTGATTTTGACCACACTATCGGCTTTAGCACCCTCGAAAACCATGAAAACGACATCCATGATGAAAACTTAGAATTTTTGCAGCCGCCATCTTGGATTTTGATTTTGACCTCACTATCGGTTTTATCACCCTCGAAAACCATGAAAACGACATCCATGATGAAAACTTAGAATTTTTGCAGCCGCCATCTTGGATTTTGATTTTGACCTCACTAACGGTTTTATCACCCTCGAAAACCATGAAAACGACATCCATGATGAAAACTTAGAATTTTTGCAGCCGCCATCTTGGATTTTGATTTTGACCTCACTATCGGCTTTAGCACCCTCGAAAACCATGAAAACGACATCCATGATGAAAACTTAGAATTTTTGCAAAATTTTTGTGTTTTGAAAAATGATTTTGAACAACTCTGGATACCTTGATATGAATAAGAAAAAAAAATGTTGCAAGTCTGTTAACTTCCGAGATCCGCCTAAATGGGGGGAGAAGGGCGTCAAGAGGGGGAACTATGAAAAAAATGGTTTTATCTTTTCCGAGCTTCCTCTATACGAATCCGTAAAAAAACAGAACACGGGGCTCTTAGTTTCTGAGATACGATTGGAAGGGGGGGGGGGGCAAAAAGGGGTCTTGGTACTTTTGCCCTACTCATGAGAGTTACAAATTGTAAGTTTGCCTGTCGTAACCCTTGCGTTACGCTTCACCCACTCAACCTTCGTTGCGCTATGGAGGTCGCCGGCTCGCTTCGCTCGCCACCTCCCCCCTTCGCTCCACTCGGTCTCGCAGGTTCGCTCCACTCAGGACCATACCTACCACCGGAAAGCCATCGTGGCCTTATCGCTACGCTACGCTACGCTTCGCTTTACCGCTACCTAGTTTTTCTGAGATACGATGGGGGGGGGGGGTAAAGGGGGGGAGAGTGGTGAGTTTTGAAAAATGATTTTGTCATACTCTGGGTCCCTTGATATGAATCTGAAAAAAGAATGTTTCAAGGCAAGGGGGGGGGGGGGGGGCTTTGAAAAAAGGTTTTTACTATCCCGAGCCTACTGTATACGAATCCGTAAAAAAACAAAACACTGATCTATTTGCTTCTGAGATACGATTGGGAGCGGGGGGGAGGCCATAAAAGGGAGGCTTGGTACTTTTGTCCTACTAATCGTAACCCTTGCGTTACGCTTCACCCACTCAACCTTCGTTACGCTACGGAGGTCGCCGGCTCGCTTCGCTCGCCACCTCCCCCCTTCGCTCCACTCGGTCTCGCAGGTTCGCTCCACTCAGGACCTACCCTACCATCGAAAAGCTATCGTGGCCTTATCCCTACGCTACGCTATGCTTCGCTTTACCGCTACCGATACGATGGAGGGAGGGGTGAAGAGGGGGAGGGGGGGTGTTTTGAAAAATTATATTGAACAACTCTGGGCACCTCGACATGAATATGAAAATAAAATGTTCCAAGTCTCTTCTAAGATCCACCTAAAGGGGGAGAAGGGGTGCAAGGGGGGGGGGGGGACTTTGAATGATGGTTTTACTTTTCCGAGGCTCTTCTATACGAATCCGTAAAAAAACAAAACACGAGACTCTTAGTTTCCGAGATAGGATGGGGGGGGGAGGTGAAGAGGGGGAGAGGGGGGAGTTTTGAAAAATGATTTTGACCAACTCTGGGCTCCTCGATAGGAATCTGAAAAAAAAAATGTTGCAAGTCTGTCAACTTTCGAGATCCGCCTAAAGGGGGGAGTAGGGGGCAAGGGGAGGGGGACTTTGAAAAATGGTTTTTACTTTACCGAGCCCCCTCTATACGAGTCCGTAAAAAAACAAAACACAGGTCTCTTAGTTTCCGAGATAGTATGGGGAGGGGGGAGAGTGGGGGCGAAAAGGGGAGGTTTGGGATTTTTCCCATACTCACGAGAGTCACTTGTTTACGAATCTGTCAAAATATACCCACCTTCCCCTTGACCATCTGGGAGAACAATTATGTCAATCAGTGAGTCAGTGGTAATCGAGCTTTATATATTATAACTAGACACAAGTAAACACTACCATATCACAGAAAAACGCTCATCTTATGTCATTATACGAGGACTTATTAGGTAAAGGTCAATGACCACTATTGACATCTTATTTGGCACCAACGATATTATATAAGAAGATGATAACAGAAGAAATGATGCAAGAGCTTTGTGAAGGATGATTCCTACGACGATACATTGAAAAAGAAGTGACAACTGAAATGACGATTAATAGAAAATTATGCAAGTAAAATAGATGACGCACAGACACAAATGACTAATGATGATGATTTGATCCAGTATTGCAAAAAAAAAGACTGATCAAAAGAACTCAGGGCGGGACGGGAGGAACTGTCAGACTTGTACTTACACAATCATAATCCGGAACATTTACCGCCAATTCATTTTAAAACCGCCGCAGACAGCTCAATTCCCGCCACCCACGTAAGTGCTTACAGCTTAGGTAAGCTGTTGCGAGTAATCGCAAGCTGTTGTCGACACAATTAAATGTACAGGGCGAGCTAAATGTGTTGCGGTGAAGGACTCTTGTGTGACAAAAAGGAATGGTCTTGTGAAATACGTTACGAGTTGTTAATTACAGTTTGAAATTCAATACACCTCTTATAGTTCCACCAATGAGACTGAATGGGGTTATCTAAAGGCGTTCAAGAACTCTTTTATTACTCTCTTATTATAACAAGTGGTTTTGTGATATTTAGCAATAATTAGATGTATTAGTAAATATTCGACAGCATGGTTGAAGCACTGCTGCGCAACATGTTTTTTAGAATAGAATAGAATAGAATATCATTTATTTCTGAGTATATGGTAGGTACACAAAGATGGTATAACAAAGATCAGTTCGCATATACTACCGTTGCCGGTGTAGAAATATTACAATTTTACAATAATAATAATATAGGTACTAAAATTAATTTAAATAAAACAATAATCACTATACATTTACAATACTATTATATTATTTATTACAATTTACATTATATTACCATTATTATACAATTCACATCATTATTGGAAAATTATTTAATCTTATAATCAAGAAATTCACTAACCGAATAAAAACACATGTCCAGAAGCCAAGAAAACAAAGCATGTTTAAATTTATTTAAAGGCAGCTGTCTAATTGTTGATGGAAGCTTATTAAAAATCTTTATCGCCATGCAGTAGGCATTTCGACCATACAAATGAAGTCTTTGGGCCGGTACCAATAGCTGTTTTGGGTTTCTTTCTTGGATTCTCTTCGAAACATATTCGGTTATGGGGAATAAATAGGAGTGCCTTTTTACAAATATACTTATTTCAAAAATGTATAAACATGGCAATGGAAGTATCTTCAATTCTCTGAATAAAGGTTTACAGTGGTCCAGATAGTCAGCTCCACATATAGCTCTTATACATTTTTTTTGCACTCTGAAAGCTCGGCCTACATCCACCGAATTGCCCCACATAACTAAACCATATCGCAACACAGACGAGACATAGCCATGATACGCGCTAAGTACTGTTTCCCTACCTGCTATACGTCTCAATTTACGAAGAGCGAATACAAACCTGTCCAGTCTACCGCACATCCCATCAATATGATCTTTCCAATTTAATTTGTTATCAATAGTGATACCTAAAAATGAAGTAGATTGCACTGGTTTCAAAACAACATTGTCATAAAGTATTGTAATCGGATTGAGTGTTGTATTATGTGTTTGGTACTGTATAATTTTAGTTTTATTTAAATTGACATGTAAATTATTTTCCCGAAGCCATTGCACTGCATTTTGCAATTCATTGTTTGTTTCTGTTTCTATGTTAGTTTTGTGTCGTCGATGTCGTCGATGTCGAAGTTTCAATCTCTGTACGGAACAAATATTTGTACAACCTGCAAGTAGTTGTTCCTGGTCTAGGTGTTTTTGTAAGTTTAACATAGTTTTGATGATATTTGTACACTTCCGAGTATTTTAAAGTGTATTTTCCAAATAATAATTCGTTGATTTATAAAAATGTCCACTAATTTACAAGTCCTGCACATTATTCGAACTAACGGATAAAATAGATTTGGAATTTATTGATGCTATCATCATGTCTTCGACACCAAATAAAATTACGTTTGAGGTATTTTCCTCTTTCATTCAACATTTTATTTGCACTATCAAGCTTGATAAGCCACGCACAGTCCACAACATACCTGGAAAAAACACAATATATATAGACGGACAGACGGCAGATGGAGCAAACATGTGCTAGAGTGGAGACCGCGAATGAGCAAACGTAGTGTAGGACGCCCTGCTGCAAGATAGGTCGATGATTTAAGGAAGGTGGCTGGAAGTGGATGGATGCGGGCTGCCCAGGACCGGGATGGTTGGCGCTCCTTGGTCGGCTTACGTTCAGCTGTGGACGGCAATAGGCTAATAATATAATATAGATATAACTAGCTTCTGCCCGCGACTTCGTACGCGGATCTTGTTGCTTATGCCAGCGACAACGGGGTCGTCAAAATCGAAGATCTGAAAAGTCTGATATCCAACTCCAAGAGCCCGGGTAAAAAGTTAATGGGAGTTTGACCAGTAGAATAAAAGTTTTATTAATAAACTAAACTATGACCGCCTTCGCATCACTCTGATATAAATGTTATAGTGTAGCTGGGCTCTTGGAGTTCCACATAGGTGTTCCAGATCTTCAATTTTCATACGTCAACAGAGAGTGCTCATCAGGCTGAACAACTCTTTCTAAGACTTCATTCCTATAAATGTTATAGTTTAGCTGGGCTTTTGGTATTCCACATCAGGTGATCCAGATCTACAATTTTTATATCTCAACAGAGAGTGCTCATCAGGCTGAACAACTCTTGCTAAGACGTTTTTCCTATATATGTTATAGTTCAGCTGGGCTGTTGAAGTGCCACATCAGCTGTTCCAGATCTTCAAATTTATTCTCTCAGCAGAAAAAGCTCATCACGTGGAACAATTTTTGCTATTGCACCATTTTTGTATCTCTTATATGTAGTTAAGCTGGTCTGTTGCGGTTCTGCACCAGCTCTTCAAGTTTCCTAAATAAACTATAGCCTATGTGTTGGCCAGACTTAATACCTAAACAACAAAAAAAGAATCATTCAAATCCGTCCAGAACTTTTTGATTTTATCCCGGACATACATGACTTTTCTACTATTTTATTATATGTATATGTATAGATTAACAAATTACTCGCTCTTGTTACATAAACCTATTTACATTCATCTTACCAACTTAATACAGGCCAAAAAAACCACTAGAACAACAAAGCCACATTAGCTGAATAATGTAAATAACGACGGACATAAATACACTACGCTCTGTTACATTAGATATTTAGGCTGATAGGCACTGGCTGTCACCTGTTGGACGTTATAGAGGAATGATTATGTGTTTGTGAAGCCTAATATTGAATGTTGGTGCCAAGAACTGTAAGGTTGATAAGTATATGAATTAAAAGTGAAAAGATAATGAAGTAAAATGACTGGTTGGTCTAGTCGTTAGTGACCCTGACTGCTATGCCGGGGGCCGTGAGTTCGATTCCCACACAAGACAAATGTTTGTGTGATGAGCATGATCATTTGTTCTGTCTCTGGGTGTAATTTATCTATAATATGTACGTATTTAGAAATATATAAGTATGTTTATCAGTTGTCTAGTACCCATAACACAAGCTCTGCTAGCTTGGGACTAGATGGCGTTGTTGTGTGATAGTTGTGGAATATTATAAAAAAAGGTTTCTTTTATTTATGTTTGCTTGCAAGCAAAGATGAGGCCTAAGATGGAGTCAGTTCCCCCAAAAAGAACTGTAACTCCATCGATCGCATCGATGGGATATAGTAAAATTGTTTGGTGCTGGACTCCAATGAGATGGTGGTCGCTAGACGAATATTAGTCAAACGTTGCACACGTTAAATAAATCGCCACGTTGTGGATTACAGACCATTCTCTCTCTTTAAGATACGCCAATATCCCAGCAGTGGGAACATTATGGGGTCATTATGACATAAAAGATGGAATGATCACCATTATGTTCGAACAGTAAGCCAACTTGTCACTCCTCTTGGGTGTCGTAAAGCGATTAATAGATTTTCAGAATGGTGGTGGGATTCCAACTGCCATTGCCATAATTAGTAATGATAACCACTGATATCCAATGAAGAACAAGTATTTATACGTTGTTTCATTTAAATAGAAATCGTTTTGGTATTTTTCATCGACTACATTCGAATTTCTGTCACATTATTACACTTTGTCAATTAGCGGTATCATATGATCAAATAGAAGGCAGTACCACCAGAACATGTATAATTTTCAATTTAGACTAGAAATATCACGACTTTAAATTCCTATGCTTTAAATAACAACGGACCGTGTGAACCTTTTAACGCCATTCTTCACACACATAAGGGTCAGCGCAAAGGTAACCTTTTCAATCCCAACTCACAGATGTTACGTGTGTTATCAAATGTTGCTGTCCCCAATTATTTAGGTACTGACCTATTATACATAAGGGCAGAAGGTTGGCTCTTTATAATTATCGAAATGTGCGCACTAAGAATCCTTTGTTTTGTCTTTTAATGATGGCAGTGAATAGAGTACGAGTATATTATTTCTTTCTTAAAAAAACGTTGCCCCACATTAGAAATTTCTTCCTGTGTCGCGGGTTGCGTTTACAAACATAGAAACTCACATACACAGACATCCAGACCCGAAACAAATATTTTTTCCGTGCGGGAATTGGCCCCCCTACACGCTGTCCAATCCAAAGAGCCACTGCGCTAAACGTGCCGTCATAGATATATTGGCTAAATACTACAAGAATGGTTGTGTCATGACCGTGAGGCTTAATACTCACGGCGATACATCCAACGGTCGGCTTATACTGGTTTTGCATAGCTTGATGAGTAGCCGTGTGTACATACGTCAGTAGCAATAATTCGGTAAATATACACTAATTACAATAAATTTTAATAAGCACGCCAGCTTTTACTAGTTGTAGACACGGCTACACGTCAAGCTATACAAAACCAGTTTGTCGTGGTCTCGTTGTGTTTGATCTATCCGTACTTTCAACGATTAGCTTATACTGGTTTGGCATAGCTTGATGTGTAGCCGTTTGTGCGATGCTGGACTTCTGTCCTTATCTACTCAATGGTACCAAATCCGTCCGCCTGGAGCATTCTGCTTCATTGGGGCAACGTGACTGCGATGGGGTCCGACCGTTTTGTCCCAACTATAAAACGTAGGTTAGTTGAACAAAAGGCTGTTTTTCTTCTTATTGAATGGTATTGTTACTGGGTTAAGATTTTTATTGTTCAATTTATAGAAATTGTAGCTTGGAGACAAGAATTTATGCATGTCTTTTTTCGACTGCGATAAAAGAAATCCTCGAATGGAGACCCCGGTAAATGCAGCATAGGACGTTCACCCACATGGTTTGCAGACGATCTGGTGAAGACCACAGGATCGCGCTGGTTTCAAACCTTTTATTGGAAACCGTGTTGGAGATTTTAATTATTATCTTGCAACACCAACATCAAATTAGTGTAAATGTTTGTACATGTAGTGACAACACTGTTTCTTCCCTTCCATCTGCGACATTGGTACAATTCACACGTGCATCTACTACCTCCGGTATTTTATTCCATCTTCCCTGGCAAATGATAGAGACTCTAAGAAAGTGCTAGTGTAAAAGTGCTAATGGACACTATTCTTAGTTTTAAAATAACGTAGCATATTAAGTAAGAATGAAATTACTTATTAGTATTTTAGGCTAGATCGTAATTTATTTTATTAAGAAGTCTGTTCTTAATAAAACAGGAAAAAAAAACTCTTCCCTGGCACCAATTACCAGCGCCGCATCAGCTATCGACATAATAATAATAATAATATTCCACAACTATCACACAACGCCATCTAGTCCCAAGCTAAGCAGAGCTTGTGTTATGGGTACTAGACAACTGATAAACATACTTATATAATTCTAAATACATACATATTGTAAATTACACCCAGACACAGAACAAATGATCATGCTCATCACACAAACATTTGTCCTGGGTGGGAATCGAACCCACGACCCCCGGTATAGCAGTCAGGGTCACTAACCACTAGACCAACAGGCCAGTCAAGACATCTAACAAGATTTACAAACATTTTATAAAGAACCTATGAAAAGACTTTGAAGACCTACGTTCAGAAGTAAACGTCCTAAGGCTGATTATGATGATGATGATGAACATATACAATTTATATTGAAATATCTGTGTGTCAACTAATATTAAGCGTATTATTAACCAGTTTCAGCGGTGGTCTCATAGAACCACTAGTTTGCAAGTTGAGACGTAGTGGATCATATTCCACTAGGCTGGTATGGATGGATACCTATCTTAAAATTATCAATTTGTTTTTTTTGAGTATAGTGATAAAGCAAAATGAAATATTTTAAATTTTAAATTAAATTCTTGTCTAAATTCACTGTAAAAAATCTAATTTGGAAGCAATCACTGCTCTGTACCGATTTTAAGAACTAAGATTTAGATTAAAGACCTTTCTATCGACAAACTCTCTTCATGTTCTATTCAGTAACTATATCTAGTAAGTTTCATACAATATCTGGGAATAGTTTGTAGATTTACGCTTGTCGAAGTCTGTCGAAGCCACAAAGTCGTAAACTTATCGAGCAGTCTACTCACGTTGCTCTCCAATAGCATAGAATGAAATTAGAGACCATTATTTTAGAGATCTTAAGAGAAGTATATAGGTATACAGGGTTTATTTTTAAGGACAATGCTGTGTATTAAAAAAAAACAATGATTTAACGTTTATATTCATCAAAATTGAGCTACAGATTGATTTTAGTATTTTTCGCTATTCCTAGTAGCTTCGAATGTTGCTATCCAAGCGACCAATCCAACTTGAAATATTTACCCTGTATCAAACATAGTAGTAGAAAATAACATGGAAGTATTTAAGGCGCTCCCTTACACCAGCATTCACCTGTAATGTAACATAAAAATGCGCAACTTGATGCTCTATTGTCTTCGAAGTTCGAATCTGTAGAGCCGCGTACAGACATCGCGAGGCGTGCGACACGAATGGTTCGTCTCGCATGCCTCGGGCTGTGTGGACGTGTGTGCTCACAGTGAGCATTCGCGCCATACGATCGTTGCGAACGCCGCCTCAGTACGAGCCGTGCGCTCCGTGTGGACGGACAGGTGTTGTTTGCGTTGCGCGCATGCATCATGTAGGCCAATACCGAGTCACTACGTGAGCTGGTTCAACTTTATGAAATTAATAGAGTGTTGTGGGACTCTATACATTCTGATTATTACAATAAATGTAAAAGGGAAGACGCGTGGCGTCAAATATCACAGCAAGTCAACACGAACACCGTGCGTGGTGGTTTGCTTGCTCAGATTGAGCATGTTTCGTTCGGGACGCACGCATAAATGTACCATCGTATGCCTCAGGTTGAAGCATGCGAGACGAACCATTCGTGTCGCACGCCTCGCGATGTCTGTACGCGGCTTAACGTTGCATTATAGGTGAATGCTCGCGGTGAGGGAGCGCCCTAAGACGAATGGATACATTGACAGGTAATACTGATTGGCAGTTAGTGAACAGAATATAATTATTATTCATAGAAACAAGACGTTGCTATGTGATGACAACGATACGTTAGTAAGCAATGCATAACTACCTTACTTTAATTAAGTGGTACTAGAATGGTTCTAATGAGGACCTATGTTAACTAACATAGCAATCTACTCTGACAGAGCCTGTAACACCATAAAACCTTTGCCTAATAGACAGGCGAAGCGAATTAGTAGGGCCAGTTGCTTCATCAATTGTAGTTTTTTCAAAAAAATTAAAAAAAAAATTAAAAAAAAATCCCGATACAAAAACCAAGTTCCCTTTAAAAAGTAAAAAATAATATTAATACGTCGCGTTGGGGGACTGCTCCAAATTATTTATCATCTCCTGTTTTTTTGCAGTTATTTTTTATTTTATACTTTTTATAGTTACATACTCATATCATTTTATGTTGCTAAGAGTACTCCCGATTAAGTCATCAATATTACCTTTCAATACGCTTTCATTTGATACCCAACTCGAGTATAGTTGCAGACCCTCGGTTACCTTTCCCGACTTTCACCCCCACAACTTCTAAACGGCTCAACCGATTTTCATCAAACATGTCCAAGAACACTTGCAGGTAAGTCACCTTTCATACAAATAAAACTAAATATTTTTCTCTTTCCCCTATACCCATATTGATCATTTCAGCATAACACACAAATTTTGTTCGACATTTTGCCCAGATGGAAATCTATCATATCCACATTTAACTGGCGATGATTGAAACAGCGTAATCAATTATATTATTTATTTGATTATTTAAATAGGCCATTTACTAACTGAGTTAGGGGCGGCATCTAAGAGAAAGGCTGCTGAAAGGAATCTGCCTATCTGACTTCCACAACGCAGTAACTGTCCAATTATGGACCATGCCCGGGTTGACGCCCTGTCGGGCTCTTCGCGCGCCTCATAGACCTGTTAACACAATGAAGGGGGGGCCCTTAGAGGACCAAAGCCTGCCGGTGTCGCGGGACTAACGAACTACCGTGACCCCGGAACCTAAAGGGCTATTGGTTAGTACAAGTCGGACAGACCCTTCTGCCCTGCCCTTCCCTGGGTGGGAGGACTCACTTGATGATTTTAATATTGAAAAAGAAAGGAAAAAGAAACCGCCCAAGAGAATTTTCTTTGAAATAGCCACGTTTAGGTCTCCAGACTACCCGTCTACTCGCTTGAATTGAATAATGCAATTAGTTATCAAAAGACAATTTCAAAGAATCCTCTTCGAATGATCACATAATAAATATTCATTAAACGCAATTAGCGTCTATTCGGATCTTATATTCATTAAGTTTAATCTAGCACAAAGTAGCGTCTCAGTTGATTTTTAATGGGAAAACTTTTCCCGTTTGCATGGACGGCACGTCGGGCAATGGGTTATTCCCAAAATGCTCCATTCCATTGTTCTAAAAGATAAAAAATCTCATACATTGATTCCCAAGTTGCTCCACGGAATTTTTATAATTAAACAATACGTTTTATTTTGTTCCCATTCTGCTCCATAGGTATTTGGAATCATTCTCAAAGTAATCCACTGATTGTTCGTAATAAAATTTAAAATTGCTCCATACATCTATATACAAAATAATAAAATCGTAGAGCTGTCATTCCTGTACCTACATTGATTTTTTTTTTGTTTTTTCTTTCGAGATAAGGGATTAACTCTGAGGACGCTGTCCTCTCCCTCATGCGGCGCGCCTCCTCCTTCGGGAGCATTACTACTTCGCAAAAGGAGGCCACCGCTTCCCGCTCCATCTCGCCCCGCAGCATGGCTTCGACTAATGCCGGGCGCGAAAGGTCTCCGCCTATCACCGTGGTGAGGGCACGACGGTGCTCTGCCCCAGCGGGGCAGTCCTGAATCATACGCTCCACCGTATCCTCCTGACGCCTATCCAGCCTCCTCAAAGAGGGATTGGGCTGGAGTCGCCTGAGGGTGGCCAGTTCAGCCTTGGGGCCAAACTCAGGAAGTTATCCCTGAAGTTCCACCGGCTGTCGAGGACGAGTCCCAGTTACTTCATCTTCGACCCGATGCCAATGCGAATCCCTCCCACCGATATGTGGGACTCTAACCGTGGCGCGTTGACGCGGCCATGGAAGCACATTTCCTCCGTTTTGTGCAGCGCTACTTCGAGTGTCAACTGCCGGATCGTATCAGCAGCAGTCACAACCGGTCGCATTGCCAGGTCGGCCGCCGCCTGGTGCGACTCTCCCTCCGCCAGGACGAGGGGCGTAACATAGTCGTAACCGATGTTCCACAGGAGCACGACATCTCTCGCCGGTTCCATTCTCCCCGGTGACCGGGGTAGATGACGGTAGTTCTCAAATAGTACGACGGAGGTAGGTCGGCACCCAGTGATACCGGAGTGCAACTCCAGGGCAGGGTGTTGAAGGCATTGGAGATGTCCGCCAAGACGACCCTGCCCCGGGCTACCGCATCCCCCTTCGTGAGGGCTCTCACCCGCACAGGGTACCTTTAATCCCTAAACACAGAAGCGAGCTGTTGCCGAGAAAAACAACAGTAATTTTAATTTTCCAGATGGCGCCGCTTACACGATCCGAATTGTTTCTCAAATTCTAAATTGACGCAAGCGAAGCCGCGGACAAAAGCTAGTTTTGAATAAAAAGGTGTGGAGCACATTGGGAACACTTCAAAATTATCATGGAGCAGAATGAAACTTAAAAATATAATTAATTAAAGTATTTCATTTTTCATGGATTACTTTGGGAACCTTTTTTGGAGCACATTGGGAATGACCCCGGGCAATACGCTAGCTTCTAATAAGAAAAATATGTTTACATTTTGTCGCTAACTTTTATAGTTCCTAGAGATAGGAAAATATTGCAACTGTGAGAGTTATGCGAGCAAATAAAGTATCTTTCGCTGCAGGCAATATGAATTATGTACTTTGTACAGATATCTAATGACATATTTACGTTAATATGTTTTCATTGTATGTTCAGATGGTTCGGTCATGTATGTGTGTGTAGAGCATGAGTAAAAGGCGACTAACAAATGAAATTTATAAGGCCGAGGTGAGTGGAAACGACCTAGAAAGACCTACACCGACCATATTGGTAAAGTGCTTAAGAAAGGCCGGGTGTGTAATACTCGCATCTGCGTGCGTGTATGACCAGATGTATGAATGTGGATGAGGCGAAAGGAGTATTTAAGTATCGTAGCAGGTGGCGCTCTGTAATTTCTGCCCACCCCCATAGGATGAAGGCGTTACTTTACGTTCTGTTATTTTTACATAGTTTTATCATTAATTATCAGATTATTCCATTATCACTAAGCAAGAGGCGATCTGAATTAAATATCAAAAAGTAATCTAGAGTAAAGTAATATACGTAACAATAATGTACTAGCAAGTAAACGGTAGTTATTCCTTGTTAAGAAATAATATGAGCTCATCGAGTAATCCCACAAAAGTATTTATTGATTTTTCAGGCGGACGGATAATCTCTTGATCTCATATTGTTTCTCTCTCACTAGAGGCCACACTCTATGGGCCACACCCACTTTTGGTAGTCATCAAATGAGTCCTCCCACCCCCATACTGTCAGACTTTTACTGACCAAAATCCACGGTGTCCTTCAATAGTCCTTTATGTTCCGGGGTCACGGTGATAGAAATAAGTCCCGCGACCCCGGCAGGCTTTGGCCCTCTGTGAGGGGGCCCCGTCATTATGCTAACGCTCTTTGAGAACACGACGCGCCGTCGACCCGGGCATGGTCCATGGTCGGACAGCGAGTTGCCCTTTATTCGCTGTCCGCATGCCCGCAACCTACACCCACTTGGAGTTTTATTTTTAATTTACGCCGCATAGTTGGCACATGGTTGGCACCAAGGCTCTTTGGCTACCTAATTAAAGTCATTCTTTAAATATTATCACACTCAAATATAAACACAAAAGCTTGCATAAAATACTTGAAAAACGTCCCTGAAGAAAATCTAAATTAGCTGTTTCAGAGCTGAAAACTTTGTGAAAGAAATACAATCGACTTTCTTTCCTTAATTAAGAGTTCTTTTCATTCGCTGTAACGGAATATTTTCAGATATTTTCCGTAATGTCCTGGTGCGTGCTCTTCAGAATATAAACAAAAGAAATGATTTTCAATAGCGATCTCTGTTGATTTTTCGTTTTTGTTATTAAATTGTTTGTGAGTGCGAAAGTAAAATATTCGACAACTTTTTCATATACTTTTTTTATTATTTTTTTAGAAGAAAAATTACATTTAGTTATCTAACATTTGGATTTAGTTACCTATGTCTAAATTACTGAGTGCGACTATCAAAATGTCCTTCAAAAGGTGAGCACGAAGGATTCATCTAAATAAGCATGTATGAAAATCCGAATCATTTTATATATTCGAGATCGAAGTTTTTCGCGGTCCTTTCGAGGTATAACTGCTCCGGGCGGATCAACCCATGCACATTTTAAAAAGAGTACATCTGGCCCGCAGGCCAGTTTTTCCGTGGGCGAGATGTTCCATAACCCAAATAATTGTGAAAAAAAAACACGGCCTGATTTCAACTTGAATAAGCGTCAGGTAAACCGTCAGAGGGTCTCCCTCCCAATCTCTAAATTAATTAATAAATACGGTCGCATAATTCACAGACCTTTGTAGCATAGATTCCAGAATGATACCCAAACGCTGGCTGGTTCAAAGAGTTCCTTCACCAGATGGTCAAATAAAAATTACATGTGCATTGTCTCTGGTTTGGCCGGAAAAACAATATGACAATGATGTGTTGTGTTTGGATGGAGTCCATGTTTGATATGATTGTTGTGAGTTCCTGGTTATTTGATAATGAATTACATGAACACACACGATGTATTTTATATAAACTGACAGGTGGCTTTTTACAGTTCAAAATATCTAATTTAATTTTGTATCGGTTTTCAGAAATGATAGCCAAATTGTACTACTGTCAAGTATTTTGTTATCTATCTATATATATAAAATTCAAAACTGACTGACTGATCTGACAACGCACAGCCCAAACCGCTGGGCCTAGAAACTTGAAATTTGGCATAAGCCCTCCTTATACCACGTAGGTGAGCACTAAGAACGGATTTTGCGAAATTCGGCCCCTAAGGGGTTGTTTTTGGGGTTGATAGTTTGTATGAAACTTCGCTACTGCAGGTGCTAGGAATTCCAAATTCTGCATGGGGTGTCTTTTTAGAACGTTGATTCTCACCATGACGGGATTTTGCGAAATCCGACCCCTGAGGGGTTTGTTTTTGGGGTCGATAGTTTGTATGAAACTTTGTTACTACAAGTGTTAGGCGTCTCAAATCTTGCATGCCGGTTCTTTTTAAGACGTAAATAAAACAACAAGGTAGAAATTTGGTAAAACTCGACCCCTAAGGGGTTGTTTTTGGGGTTGATAGTTTTGATATTTATTTTTTTACATATGTATTCTTTGTTGGTCGTAAGTGATACTAAAGACGAAATTTTGTGAAATTCGACCCCCAAGGGGTTGTTTTTGGGGTTGATAGTTTGTATGAAACTTTGTTACTACAAGTGCTAGGAGTCTCAAGACGTAAGTGATAGTTAAAACGGGATTGATGTATTGATAGTTAGAGGTCTCAAATTTTACAGGAGGTTCTACTTTAGACATAGGTTCTCACTAAGTGAGCATCTTGGGAAATTCAACCCCTTAAGAGTAGTTTTGGGGTTGTTAGCAAGGAATCCCAATATATTCATTGGGGTTATTTTAAGAACGTAGGTACCACCCAAGACGGGATACTGCGAGTAGATAGAAATTTTGTTGAATATTGATTTAGATTTTCGAAAAGTATCCCTTATAGAGGGTGGCTGGGAGTAAAAATTCACAAAACAAAATTCGAAAATCACGCGGACGAAGTCGCGGGCGGAGTGCTCGTTATATTATAAGAATATCACCAAATATTTTACCTGAGCTGAAGCTGCAGATAAAATAAAATCATTATTAGAAATAAAACATAATCTTATTCAATGATACCTATCTATATGTTTAATTGATGAAATTAATTTCAAAATAAGTTAATTTCACCTGAAATAATAATCAAACAATGATTGAAGATTGCAAGAAGCGAATGAATGGCAGAATTTATGACTTATCATCAGGCGAGCAATTTTTTTAAGAACCTTTGCAATACGCAAGCAATTTCTAACACTAATGAATAAAATAATATTTTCTAGTAAAATCAATTTGATGTAATTGATTAATTTAATGACTTATTGGTTACGAATATTCTGTAAATGCATTAAGATTTGCTATCTCTGTAAGAACCGATATGATGATGCTGATGTATATTATTTACTGTACTCATGACTGGATGAATATGACGAGTGATAAGTATTCACTTAAACAAACTAGTGGTCGCCCAGAGTTGAAATTCTATCATAATTGGTTCATTTAAGATAGGTCAATATGGATATTATTGAGTTACTTTGTATGTTTACCTTATTTGTATTTGTGTTTATGCAATAGTTAAGTTTTTTTTATAAACTTTCAATACGTATGCAATAATATACAGGAGTATGTAATTGTGTAATTGAATCATAGTAATTTTCCAAAAGTAGGTAAGATGCTTTTGCTATAATAGATAGATAATTATACCAAAACAAAACACCCACTTCAAAATAATTAAAATACCGATACCACACAATCGCTTACAAATCCAATCAAACTAATTAACTAATTCAGTTGAACTCAGACACGTTACAAAGGCGAAATTCACAGAATTACATTAACATCGCAAATTAATATCTAAGTTCAGGAATGCAGCCCTATAGATATGAGGTTGCCCGGGGCTATAGATATAGGACCTTGTCGAAACATGCGGGGTTCAAATAGGTCGCATTCCATTTGAGATTTTATTAACCACGAAGAATTAGCCAGAGACGATGGTAGGAAAGATCGGTGAAATTAAATTATCTTTATTTCCATGTCTGTCCTGAACGGGATGGCTGGAATCACTTTGTTAGGTCAAGTTTCGCTGCGCAGGGGTGGCGAGTAAAGGGCAACTCGCTGTCTGACTATGGACCATGCCAGGGTCGACGACGCGTCGTGTTCAACGCGCGCCTCAAAGAGCGTCAGCATAATGACGGGGCCCCTCCCAGAGGGCTACAGCCTTATTTCCATCACCGTGTCCCCGGAACATAAAGGGCTATTGAAGGACACCGTGGATTTTAGTCAGTACAAGTCTGACAGTCCCTTCCGCCCTGCCCGGGGCGGGAGGACTCATTTGATGATTTTACCACGTAAAAAAAAAGTCTCATATTATGTAAATTCAGTGTAAAATGTTAAAAGATCGCTCATATTAATTAGTTAACTAGCTGCGAGCTTAACAAAACGTAGATATTTTTAGTATTAGGTTTTTTCTTAATTTTTTTGTCATGACTGTATTATTTCTTCTCAATTATTGAATAATAATTATTGATTCGAAAGACACGTGGCACCATCTATATCTCAAGAATTTTATTTACGTTTTCCTCGGGAATCATATTTTTTATTTTTAGATAAAACAGTAGCTTCCGTCCCTAAAAAAATATCAATAGAGTCATTTATTTATGCATATCAGTTTAATAGGTTCAGTAATTTAGGCGTGACAAGATAACAATCAAACTCACTTTCGTGTTTATTTTTACTTAGGATTAGGAATGAGAAGATTATATTAAGGTACCTACATATATTATTTTAGTGTTTTGGTTTGTGGTGTATGTTTGGTCTACTTAAACGTAGACGCTAGAAGGTCAACTCAACTCAATCTGCCAAATACCAATCAAACATTAACCTTCCACTATTATGAAAAGTTTGAATACT
Organism: Agrotis ipsilon; assembly: GCA_028554685.1. Taxonomy (NCBI): domain Eukaryota; kingdom Metazoa; phylum Arthropoda; class Insecta; order Lepidoptera; family Noctuidae; genus Agrotis; species Agrotis ipsilon. The sequence continues at coordinate 18,298,786 of CM052955.1, forward strand.
ATCAAAGTTTGACAGAATAAGGTAGATTGACGTGCTGGCGTCTAACGTCTGTACTAATAATAATATTCCACAACTATCACACAACGCCATCTAGTCCCAAGCTAAACAGAGCTTGTGTTATAGATACTAGACAACTGATAAACATACTTATATATTTCTAAATACATACATATTTAGATAAATTACACCCAGACACAGAACAAATAATCGTGCTCATTACACAAACATTTGTCCTGGGTGGGAATCGAACCCACGACCTCCATAGCTTAGCATTCAGGGTCACTAACCACTAGACCAACAGGCGTGTCAAACAAAAGACAAAAAAACTGCCTATCAACACACAGGTGATGTGAATAATCACGTAGACAGTCCGAACATAGGTAGCTGTACAGAATGTAATGCAATCGTTCAGATCGATACACGCGCTTGCCTCCTGTCTCGTCAGTGTTGCCAGGGACGAATGCGAAAAACATATATGAAGTTTTTTTATAATTATACGAACACGTGTATGTAATTTTGAAGCTGTATTTTCCTTGTCAAAACGTTAACAAACTTATTTATATTTTAATTATGTACCTACCAACTTTGATTATAAGCTCCTTTTGTTACTAAACATTTTGAATCATGTAATCTGACTTTTTGAATTAAAAATGTACCGAACACATGATATTAACGAAAACTAAATATGATAGCATGATATATATGCATATGATAGGAGAGCAGTGGTGGCCCAGTGGTATCGGTCGCGACTTACGAGCTGTAGGTCGTAGGTTCGAACCCCGTCAGGCTCATTACTTTGTGTAATTTATTTCGTCATCACTGCTCTCAAAACGGTGAAGGAAAACATCGTGAGGAAACCGGCATGTCCTAGAACCAAAAATTCGAAGATATGTGACATCTACCAATCCGCAATGGGCCTGCGTGGTGGATTATGGCCCACTCCCTCTCTCAGAGAGGAGGCCTGTGTCCCAGCAGTGGGAACATTATAGGCTGTTGATGATGATGATGAAATATGATATACGCGCATGCACGAAAAAGAGGCTCATTCCAGGAATCTTCACTCGTAAATCCCCATCAGAAGGGATTTCCCTTTCTACCTTCCACCTCATCCACGTTCATAAATCTAGTCATACAACTTTCTATAAATACTCGTAAATAGGTACTTTTTGACCTCCTGACCGATTTTGGCCTTTGCAGTCTATCTGCGCAGAAAAAAGACGAGATTAGACATTGGCGCGGGAGATATTATAGTGCACGATTAGTGTGCGCAGTCCAACGACGATATATTACTAGAATCCGCATGCACGATCTAAGGAACAAAAATTATTCTGTCAACTCGCTGAGGTACTACGTAAGCGAGGGGGATGGGGTACTGCGTTGTGATTGGCTAACTCAAGGTCTGTTCTGTCTCAAGGTATGTTTACGGCTCACAGGAGTGGTCGAAATAAGATGGATATAAGACTTTTTTGTCTAATGTGTTGACAGAATTGGTTGCCTGTTATTAGGAGTCTAGTAATATATCGTCGTTGGCGCAGTCATACTAGATGCACCATCTGTTCTCTGAGAGATCAGGCGCAAGACCAACGGCTTAACCTGATTTTATTAAACCAGTATTAGGTATTAGACTTTAAAACAGTGGTTCTGTAACTTTTTTGGTGGCGGAACCCTTTTGAAAAACAAAATTTTTGACGGAACCCCAAAATAAAACAAAAAGTTACGTGCATTCTTCAGTAACAGGGAATGAAAGTGTATGCTTAATGCATGAAAAAAAAAACTGTGTTAACTATGTGAAACTATTTTTTTTCATTCATCTGTACTGTCACCACGAGTTTTCAGTATTTGAGACGTAAAGTAAACTGGAACTTTGAAGACTTCAAATTGACAATTTTCAAGGAAAAAATGGAACAGCGCCTCTGGTGTGCGAAGAAGGAATTAATTTTTTCTTTGAAAATTACCAATTTGAAAGTGTCAAAGTTCCAGTTTACTTTACGTCTCATTTACAGAAAACTCGTGCTAAGGGTACTGTTTATAATTAGGTTTAATCGAAGAAAGTTGAATTCTTATATCAGATTCGGTATCCAGTCTATTACGATATTTTTTGGTAACTGTAATCTAGCGGAGCCCCCAAAAAGGCTTATCGGAGTCCCAGGGCTCGCTTAGCCTTTTTTTTGATAGCTGCCTTAAAACGTCAAGGGCCAACTCCCAACGAAGCCTTCAAAACAAAACCATGTCAAAACTTCCAACTCAACAAATGACAAAACAGGATCGCTCAATCACCCGGCTACAGAGGTAAACACATCTCGAGATACAGCAGATATCTTCAGTTATGCCCCGAGGCCCGCTGTCACAGTGAGAAGGGGACAAAATAAGGCCCAAGGTGCACTTGACGGAGTGATTAAGAATGTCGGTCAAGCGTGACTTAGGCCTAACGTGTTTGTAACGATGTCGTGGAGTGACAGTTTTGTGATGTGAACTGACGTGTGATAAATTAATGGCTTTTTATTGCAGTAAAATATAACTTTACGCATGTTTTCTCCTGAGAGTTTCGTGAATGTTTAGAGTATAGTAGATACTTAAGTCGACATTTATCTTTTGTCATATTAGACAATCAATGCGAAGGCAAATAATATACTGCTACCTATTATATGTTGTCAGGAGAGTGTTGTGATGCGTCGTGACGTAATAAAAAATAGGTGTAGTCTGTATGTGTAATAAGATTCTTTGACAAAGAAAAAATATCACTAAAGTACGTTTTTTAATTGCAGTCAGTAAAATGACAAGTGCAACTGTCACTGATACTATGAAAAGTACATTTCTATAGCGAACAAATATCATTTTACTGACTATAATTATTAATCGTACTTTAGAGTAGGTAAGGAATTCTTAATTCAAAACGTGTGCTAAAAATGGGTATTGAAATCAATGTCAATTAGTCAACATTTCTATTGAGTGGGTTTTTCATAGTAAAATGCACTCAATCGAACCCTCAAAGTGAAATTATTTTAAATAAATTAACTTAGCAATAACTAAAGTACTCGATTCATTTAATTATTATGTAAGTAATAATCTGAAAGGCTGATATTAATTTTCACATTCCTGAAATTTTCTCAATAATAATTAAACACGTGGTCATCTACCAACAAACAAACAACAAAGATAAACTCATGAAAAGCAAAGTTAAGTTGTAAACCAACATTTTACTTAAACAAAGTATCAAAACCCTTTATTACGAAGTCGTAAAGTATCAAGATCCGTCCCTGCGGTATACGAGTACCTACCAATTCATTGATTTACACAAATTTAGAACGGAGGCACCCTTATACACCCGTGCCATGGCAGGATCAATAGACACCTACCTATACATAGCTGTATATATAAAGGTAGGTATATATTTGTTTACCCTCGACAATGCGTTGAGGATAATGGTTAATGTTACAATACATTGGCCTGGCTTTGTTAAGGAATAGGCTAAAAATATTTGTATATTTGTAAAGTGATGAAAGGAATGTAGAAAATTGGAGGTGAATCGAATAAAATGAACAAAAGACTTAAATTGATTTTCATCAATGTTATCAATACAACACTTTTAAATTCGTTACTTTTTAAGAGATGTTAACATCATCATCAAGCCATAATCATCCTACTGTTGCGATAGGCCTCCAGGGGAGAGGCCACTGCCTCTCACAGATATCCTGGCCTACTGGCCGTAACCCACCTCGCAGGCCCAGTGCGGTTTTGTAGATGTCACAATCATGTCTTTAAACTTTAGGTTCTAGGACATGCCGGCTTCCTCACAATGTTTTCCTTCACCGATTTGAGAGCAGTGGTGAGGTAATAAATTACACAAAGTAGTCCCTAGCTGGAACGCTAATACCAAAATATAATCATTTTAATGATATTGATAATGAAAAAGAAACAGAAAACGCAAATATCAGAATCTATTGACAGTTTGTGTTTTATTTTTTTGGGACTAGTGTTGGGTTGCAATAAAACCTAAAATACCTACTGTTTCTTAATATATAATATTGCAAAATACATTTTAAATCTACAGTTTATTTTTTGTCACGTTATAGTCTAATAAATTTTAAATCTACAAACAGCTTTGTCTTTTGTCTCGTAATAGTCTGACAAAATATAAATGACGAGAAAATGAAGAAAAACGCAATTTAACAAAAAGCGCAGTTGTATTAATTGTATTTCATGCCAAGTTGACCGGACGTACGGCGTGGTAATGCCATAAACCTGTCTAGGTACGTGCGAAACTTGCCAATTGGCTGTAAACTGGGTTAGTGGGTGTGAACCCGGGTTTACAGGTCCTTTAAAAGCAGTTTCGATTTTAAAATGGAGGTGATCAAATTCTAGTTTTATTTGTAATCATAGAAAATTAGGCAATATGGTATTTTACTCAAAAAAAAACATTAGTCCGAAATATAGATTATTAAAAAATATTAGACCCGTATTTTTTCTTTTGTAAACCAAAATTGACGAAGATACAACGCTTCTAAACATCACAAAACGTCACTCGGTCGGTACAACTTTACAAGCGCAATGACGTCACAAGCCCCCACTCCCGAATTTGGAAGTGTTTTATCTTTGTCAATATTCATTGATTTGAAAAAATAAAAATAGGTGTCCATTATTTTTCAATATTATTACTGACGGACTAAATAGATTATCAATTTACTTATGCAGTAAAATACCCTATTTCATCAACGACTTCGCTTACAATCAAGCCAGGTAGTGGTCAAAGGCGAGCGTATAACTTAAAAAGAAACAGTAGACTGTTGTATTATGATGGAGTCGGCTTCCTATGCACCCGGACGGTGCTGTGTACAAGTACTACGCATGAATCAACAACCTATCTGACCTCCACAACCCAAAAGCCTGTTAAGACCATTGGCAATTAATAAATAACTAGTTGTTGCAAGCGGCAGTGACCGCGTGGAGCTTTAAGCTGGAGTTTCTATATTCCTAAACTAACTAACGATACAGGAGAAATTCGTCGTTTTTTTAAAAAAAAGAAATCGTCTCAGGAGATTATACTATCGGAATAAAACTATTTAAACTTATGTATAAATCCATACTTTCACTTTTCAAGGGTTCATTTTCAAATGACGAACTCACGGAACGACAATCAAATATCTACCGTAATCAAATCGGTTACTTTGTTTTCCAAGCATTTCTACGTATAGGTTGACTATACACTGTTTTTACAAATTGTAATATGAGTCGGTACAGCACAACCTACCTCACTAAAGCAAGCCACTTCTCGGAAATGCCCGCGGCTAAGTCTGCAGACATGCCCGCCCGCCTAACTTGCAAATTTAGATCTTTTAATGTTTTCTAATGTAAAACCGTCGCAGTCAGTCTTGTCCGTTACTCGTCGCGTGATATTATTTTAACTGCGCGGGCACATGTCCATACAAACAAACTGATAAATCTGGATTGTGATGACAGACATGCCCGAACAAACTGCCCGCGGGCATGTCCGTCTTGTGAATTCCCCGCTTAATAAAAAATTATTCACCTATTAAATATCTCAACCCAGTTAGTCAAAGCGTACTTTACAAAGAGGTATCATTGTGACATTTTATTAAGACACCCATAAAATACAAAGGGGCTCCGTGCACTAAGATGGAATGGATTGCTAATCCCGGTTCTACTGGAGGAACATTGCAGGCTTTTATCCTCCTGCAGTCGCGAGCGCTTAATTGAACTTACAGTTTGTGATAGCGTTACTTTATCATCACAAAGAATATGACTTTATTTTATTTATTCATTGGTGGTGAAGTTTAGTTTTTTAACTTAGAGAAACGATTTAGAATACTCGACACTTCTTGCAATTCTTCACTTCATTTTGGGCTTTACTATCCGACGAATATGACTTCAATTTATCGAAAGTATAGTTATTGGGCAACCGATAGATGCAAGTGGTGAATTCTCGTTCGCCGAAGCGGTCTAAGGGGGAGGCCTATGTTCAGCAGTGGACGTCATCCGGCTGATGATGATGATAGTTACTCTAAGTTATGTCAAAAACAAATTGCCGTATTGTTGTATGTCAAGCACCACGTCTTCTCTCGGTCGGAAACGAAATAAGCTGAGAACTGGAGGACAGGGAAAACAAAATAATTTTAAAACCCTATTTAAGAAATAGGAGATGAGGAAAAATATGAATGCAGCAAGTTAAAAAAAATTTGCTCGCACGTGGAATTTCTCCTGTGTCGTGGGTGCGTTAACAAACATTTTAACTCACATACACAGGCACCCATACACGAAACAACTACCTGTACATCATACAAAATAATATTTATAGGTGTATGTGAGTTTATATGTTTGTAATCGCACCCACAAGGAGAAACTCCTAGTCTTTAAAAAAATGTATAGCGACATTATCTACTTAAATCGCTAAACTCTTTAGAAAGAGAGAAAAACAATTATAGCACTATTTATTTATTCCATGAAATAAAACTCGTAACAAACAGCACAGTTATCGCTCAGCCACTCCACCAACCGTGCCGTCACGTCAGTAAAAGGCATCAATACGACCAATTTATTTTTCCAATTTTCATGTTTAAAATCAAAAGCTTCTTTCTCAACATCATTAAGAAGTAAAGGTCCTTAGTCCAACCTGAAATTGACTGTCATAACCTGGTATCTGCTCTTCAATTTACTGCATCTCTGAGCAGCTAACAGCGACTGCAAACCCACCTAGTTTAGATAAAGGAATCGTTCCAATTAGCCAGAGCAAATACCTAGAATTGAATACAGATTTACGCGGCGTGCTTATGCCAGTAGGTGGAGAAGAACAGAAAGTTAACGTCTTGGAAATTATAGTAATCAACTTTTATTTTCCCTAAAATCAGTCTTAAAGTAAAATACTCGTAGAAATGAATAACCCTAACTTTGTATATTATAAATGCGAAGGTTTGTTTGTTATCTTTGCCCAAATAAATGACTGGTCATCCATGTAGTTACAATTTTGCAAAAACCTTGTTACATGCGTTTTGTTACCGAGTTAAACAGGAACAACGAGAATAGATGGGAATAGGTCCAGATGTGCAATCAGAATTTATTTTATTTTATTTATTTCAATAAAACGTCAGCAACGGTCAGCCACTGCGCTAACGGAAAAAATAACGCGAGGTACGCCGCGGGCAAAAGTTAGTATCTAATAAATAGTGACACAATGGAAAGTTTCGTTACTTAAAATAATATTTTGCCTGGCTCTCAAACAACAAGCTCTAATGGAAAGCGCTTGTGACGCAAGAGTACTTCCACAAAATAATCAAGTCAAACGCGTGTGTGACTGTGTGTCTCTAGATAAAAATCTGGCCGCCAGTCCGCATAATAGCATTCTGAGCTTGTGAGCAGAACTTTGAAATCTTTAAGGATTTTATCTCTCATTTTTCCTAAACTGGTACTACTGTACTCATCTTCAGTACGTCTGCACTGAATCTCCAACGTCTAACGTCGCACTGACCTCCAATTATAATTGTTTGGTATAACTATCCATTGTTACGAGCTGAGGTGAATTGTAAACGGATAGATTGAAGCTTCTGAGGTCAGCATGCAAAGTTATTGGAGCTAAAAGCAGTAGTTATCAAGTATGTACTTCGTAACTGTGGCTAGATTCAAGATAAAGTCGATAAAGGTCTACGAGATTGCTACGCCGTAGCTCATGGTGCTACGCGGCTACGCTAACGTAGCATGTATTTTTTTATCAACTTTACCAGCCCACTATAAATTTCACTTGTAACTTGGATGCTTTTAAAACTCATACAAAGGCCCAGGCCCGGAACAATTAATTGTAGATCATAAAAATACTTGCTACCGTGCGGGAATAAACCCCGCGACAAGCATCTAAGCAGTCTAATCGCTCAGCCATGCACCATACGTACCATCCGCTTTGAAATCGAAATTTTCAACGATAAAGTATATTATAAGTTTATTAAGTAATAGTATTACATTGATGTGATGTGTATAATTTTAGTAATAAAAAATAGTCATGATACGTACCCAATTAAAACTCTCTTATTTCCACATATACCAAACCATTTGTGGAAAACCATTGTAAAGTTACATCTGTACCCTCAGCACGAGTTTTCTGTAAATGAGACGTAAAGTAAACTTGAACTTTGACACTTTCAAATTGACAATTTTCAACGGTAAAATTAGTTCCTTTTTCGCACACCAGAGGCGCTGTTCCATTTTTGCCTTGAAAATTGTCAATTTGAAAGTGTCAAAGTTCCAGTTTACTTTACGTCTCATTTACAGAAAACTCGTGCTGACGGTACTGTTATTTTGTTTTGAGCAATAAATTCGATCGGGCTTCAAATTAAAAGTTTCAAATATCAACGCTGAATAACTGCATTCAACTACGATATTTTTTACCGGAAACCAATATGGAAAATAACTGAAAATGCCAATATTGTGGAAGCTATGATTCCAGATACACAGAAATGATTAAACGTGCTATATTAAAATACGCTGTAAATATAACACGGAGAACCGAGTTTTGTTTTAAAAATAAATACGTATATTTGTTCAACAATTTTTCAGAAATAAAAAGAGGATAGCTGTATGGTTTCCGTGAATACAGTTTCAATACACTCATATTCATCGGAATTCCTGAAAACACAAATACTGTAATTTCAGGATCCTAGTTGTAAAAGTAATTTTAGGAAACAATGTATTACATATCCTTTTTTTGTTTTAGGTTTCATAATATGTAAGTACATGTAAAATTTCTAGAGACGAAGAAAAATTTGTTTTACATTTTACGTTTCGGACGTATGTTGGCTTCTTTCACAAGTACCGCTACCACAACACATCATATCGTTCATGTGAGAGTTGTGGTTACCAGGTAGACCGGTAGCGTTGTTGCTAGCAGTTGCTATGTGGCAGACAGACTGTTCGATTCTGGTACTAGTAGAGTTCGTTACTCGTTACGTTGTCTCTGAGATGTGGCGGCCTGTTACTTTGCATAGCCGTTGGTGATTGCGTTGTGGTTACAAAGTGGCTACGATGTGGTCAGTATCAACCACGCTGTCGATAATGACGGTAGCATGTAGTCTAAATTCTATTATTCATAAAATATGCCCACCTTCACAGAAGCACGTGACTGCTTCTCATCCCCCTTCGTTCCGCAGGATGACCAGGAACCGAGCAAAACGTGTACAAATAATGTCCGTAAACAAATAACAATCTACCAGGATTTCATTAACCAACTGGTTTCGTCACCTAAAATCTGAATGCTCCAAGTCAAACACAATTCCTCGAACAAACACATCTACATCTACGTTACATCACGACCGCATTGTACCAGGGCCCCAGTAAGGCGAGGAGATCTATTATTCCGAATTTCAATAGAGACAAAGTTCGGCACGTGACCGATGTCCGTTGGGAGAGTCGTGTGGTACTTTAGTTAGGGAGGACGTACACTGGTGGGGATAGCGATTGAATTAACACTGGGAAAATATTTGTGGAGTATTTAGTGTTCTCTGTTAGTAGATTAGAGAAAAAGGTGAAAATTCAGTTTCACGGTTACTTATTATGGTGAAAATTAGCATGTTTGTTAAATTGTTAGGTATTCGAAATTCGTGTACCAGAAAAAAAAAAATTTGAGGATATGGAAACTGTAAACCGAACGAAACCTTTTTTGTGGGGTGTATTTTTTTTAATAACGTTAAATTTGCATTCAGAATAACTATTTTTATTTAATTTGGACCACGAAATTGCCTCGAAATTAAGTTTTGTCTACAACTGATATTTCTATAATCAGATTTCACAGACAGATCAGCTTTATCTCAATAATTAAAATAGGGGTTTATTAACTTTTTTGTACAAAACCTTTAAAATTTTACTACTCAAATAAATGTTAACAGACGATTGTAAAATTGGACGCTACACTCCAGTCCCACTCTGTTTAATTACCTAAAACGTCTATAGTTTTGTAATCAGTTTAATGACTAACACTAACTGTTAAACAAATTCATCTGAAATTTCAAATGCTTTCAAAGTAAATACGTTTAGCAGTATTAGTTCAATACATTTTAGAATATGTATAGCCTTGTTTGTTAGGCAATGTTGTTTGGTCAAATATATTAACTAATTACCGATACTGATACTAACTGGGCCTTGAATAAACTGTTCGACATTTATGATGTCTGGACTTTAAAAGGGACTGTGCTCTGAGTTTGTTTTGGATGTTTCTTCTCAGAGTAGTCAGGTACGAAAAACCGGCCCCTCCTAGTTCTATGAAAAGACGTGTAAAAGTGTTGCAATAACCTACTTGCTAAAATAAACATCATTTCATTTCAAACTATCGATATTTGTAAAGTTCATATAATACCGTGAGCTCCATCAATTGATTACACAAGCAACCGGGTTACCTTCCACTAAGCACCTAACCAAGGCAGATAACTAGGTCATGGGACTCTAAATCAGCTACTGTGACCCTCGAACGTAATGGCTTAGTGAAGGAACACGGTGGATTTGAGTCAGTACGAGTCTGACATTCGCCTCCGCTCCACAAGCCGGCATAACCTAGAACTAAAAATTTAAAGACATGTGACACCACCGATCCATGGCTCTGCCAACCCACAATAGCTGCACGTGGTGGATTATGGTCACGTCCTCTCACCGAGAGGAGGCCTGAGTCCCAGCAGTGGGAACATTCTAGTCTTGATAATGAAGTTCGACAAAAACGCTAAAACTAGTCCCACTATAGTTCTAGCTTTAAAATATCTAGCAGCGAAACCCGCTGTGGATTAGGAGCTTAAACACAAGCTTACCACACAGGCAGGCGACCGGGCGATTAGAACCATTCCAACTATCATTTACTTTAACTGTTAGGGGATTCATCAATAGTTATCAATGCATACCGTTATTACAAGTTTTTGCTGCTGAAAAAAATCGTGAATGATAACTTAGTAAGTCAGTTAGTCAGTGTTAATTTGAAAAATCTTATCCAAGATCCCATTCTTGGTCGCGGGACTGTCTCACGTGGTAACGGCGGCCCTGATTCATTAAGGGCTATTGAAGGACACCGTGGGTTTTAGTCAATACAAGTCTGATAGTCCCTCCCGTCCCGCTCTGGGCGGGAGGACTCATAGGATGATTTTACCACGTGAAAAAAAAAAGATCCCATTCTTAGCAGCCGTCACACTTTCAACTTTCAAGTATTTTATTACATAGAAAAAACCTTATATACGAATTTTAAATAACACACTCTAAATACAGAAGAAATAAAGTGGAAATTAAGGCACACATTTCTCTTCTCCTTCGTCGTAATTCCTACCACTCGGGGCCACATTTCATAGCAAAAATGTAAGCGTTCTCCCTGTACGAAAATTAGTTTCTGGTCTTTCACGAAACACATCAAAGGATTACTCAAAAGTTTAATTGTAAGAAATTGCGTCGACTCGACGAATTTTCGGTCGGAGTGAATTTCGTTTGTAATGAACAATTATTATTAACTCTACCTAAGAAATTAGTGAGAGAAACTTCTTACCTCTCTCCTCTCTGTCGCGTCCTTTTGAATTTTGTGTTATTTGAAAGGTACGCTTTCGGAGATATTTTGGGCTTTACTTTTAGGAAAGTGTAGAAAAGTATCAAAGTTACTTGTGTTATTTATCTAACTTGTATCAATCTAATATTACAAATGCTAAAGTTTAAATTTTTGAATGAAAGCATGGATGGAAGATTATTTGATACTCAATTATTTCTGCAGAACGAATTTGGTTCAGATACAGGGGCCTTAGCCAAAAAGCAGACGCTAGCAGACGAAAATCGTTATCGTTTATCAGTCACCAATGCATTTTCAACTTTATATCACAGCGCATAAAGTTGTTAATCTATTGAAGTACACAGATCGTTTTCGTTAGTTCGTTATCGATCAGCAGTATTTAATAGATTTTCAACTTTACGCAATGGGGTATAAAGTTGAAAATGTATTGGTGACTGATAAACGATAACGATTGTCGTCTGCTGTCGTCTGCTGTTTGACTAAGGCTCCTGGTCTTCTGTTCTTCAATCTGGAATAACACATTATTTTCATAATAACAATAAAAAAGCTCATTTTTATGTTCTTCAACCTAGCAAAGCACACATGCATGTATTCCTCAATTGCATTACTTGATCCTCAAAACGCGCGTTTGGAAGCGTCCAATATATACAGACGGTATGCATATAAAGACGTAGCTACGTTTCCCATACTTCTATAATTATAACTCGTTATCGCGTCCCACATAATCCATTACAAAAATTTCTAAACTGGGACTACTATTTTAGAGAGGATTGATTTGTATTTTTGTGTGTGTATGTTTGTAATGAATAAACTCAAAAAAGAAACCTACACTCACCCTGAGCTGTGCCCTGAGTAATATAGGCCACCCGTGCGAGGCTGGAATGTCCCCCTAGTACCTTACTAATAACAGCACAAGCTTCAATTCATAGATAGATTTTTAAAATTTCAGTGATTTATTAATATATTCATAAAAAATAATATTGCTATAACAAGCTGCTGTTATTGACGTTAAAATACATATATACCTTAATTAAACTAAAACTTATCCCATAACAGGTATGAGAAAATCAGCAACAAAAATCTTTACGATGTAACTCAAAATACTTAATAAAGGAAACTCGTGCTACTCGTTTTATGGGACTTAAAATAATGACTGTAGTACAAACGTAAGTTAATTATAATATTAATGTCATAACTTTAGTACTACGCTCGTAAAGTAAGTATTACGATCGATCCGTAATCCAACTGGTGGTAGGTGATAAGTAAGAGATCCGCCATTTTGTTTTATTGCCCGATCTACCCCTTTTTTTTTTATCGTGGTAAAATCATCAAATGAGACCTCCAACCCCGGGCAGGGCGGGAGGTACTGTCAGACTTGTACTGACTAAAATCCACGGTGTCCTTCAGTAGCCCTTTATGTTCCGGGGTCACGGTAATAGAACGACGGTAAGTCCCGCGACCCCGGCAGGCTTTGGCCCTCTGAGAGGGGGCCCCGTCATTTTGCTGACAGCTCTTTGAGGCGCGCGTGGAACACGACGCGCCGTCGACCCGGGCATGGTCCATGGTCGGACAGCGAGTTGCCCTTTACTCGCTGTCCGCATGCCCGCGCCTACGGTGGCCGGAGATCGTCTTGCGACGTACGGCGCCGTGGGCGTACACCACTGCGGTTGGGCCCGATCAACCCCTAGCACGAGTTTTCACTCTTTTACTTTCCAGTATTTACAGCGTTTCTTGAATAAAAAAATGGAACAGCGCCTCTAGTGTGCGAAGAAGGAACTAATTTTTTCATTGAAAATGGTCAAAGTCCCAGTTTACTTTACGTCTCATTTACTGAAAACTCGTGCTAGGGGTACTGCTTTGGTTTTTCTCGTAAACGGGTGATAGACATTACTTGAAAGTATTGGTTTGTCGTGCTTACGGTAAAAAGTAGATTGACATATAACTTTTTTTTTAAATTAACCGAATAGGACATCGCCGTCGAGGTAGTTCGCAGAGGAGGTGGTGTGATGATCTGATCATGTTGCGGGGCAGATATGGTCAGAAATTACCAAAAATAGAGGCTTGGGTGTAAAAAGGGGAGGCCTTTGCCCAGCAGTGGGACACAAACTAGGCAAAAAAAAAATAACCAACTTGCAAACTAATTCGTGGGACGAACTGCGAAGGGATCTAATAAAGTCTTTTTTTTCTTCTTTTATCTTAGTAAAATCATCAAATAAGTCTTGCTTCCAGGGGCGGGAGTGACTGTCAGACTTGTACTGACTAAAATCCACGGTGATCCTTCAATACCCCTATATGTTCCGGGGTCACGAGAGCTCGTTAGTCTCTCGACCAAACTATACGTAGAGCTGCGCAGTGGGTCAGGGGTGAAATATTCACACAAAGAAGATAGAAGCTAGATTAATAATTTCTCTTCAATTTATAAAACGTTAAGTACGCCAAAAACTGTCAACACAAAACAAATGTCATCCAAGATTTTCTTCTCTACCAACACAACCGGAAAGATCAAAAACAGTTGTTCCGGAGACCGGTTCCTTTCTAACATTTGTTGCGTCCGGGCATCAAATCCGTTACCCAGTGGAGCAGAAACCCTATTGATCCGTAACTGTACCTTTCATCCAATATCCCATTTTTCGTGTTAGCTATGATGTTAGCTTAAAACTGTCGTATAACAGTCCCGTAACAAGTACCAACAACCGAAGCTTTTATTTTTTTAATAGGCTTCTGTCTAGAAGCAAATATCAGACGTAAAATGGAACGAGCTAACACAGAAAGTAATAGAAGTCTTATGCAGCGGCAAAACAGTACCCAATCTCACAATATGTCTTGTAATTTTTGGTTTAAGGACATGCCGGTTTCCGAACAATGTTTTCCATCACAGTTTTAGGGGCAGTGGTGATGAAAAAATTACACAATAGTAAAACGCGCCTGACTGAGTTCGTACCCACAAACTACAACCCATAATTCAGGACCGTCACCGCTGCGCCACTTTAGTGGTGTTGTCTTAAGTGAAAACACAGTAAAACTAAGAAAAAAGAAAAGGTATAGTTACATACTCGGTAAATAAAATACCTCGACAACATTACTTACCGCAGAACTTAAATAAAAAACAAACATAATCAATTGCATGCAATAAACAAACGTCTGGACGCTAAAATCTCGACAATAAAATAGCATTAAGGTGAGTTTAAAGTTGCCACTGGGAGGGATGAGTTATAGGCAGGGCGGGCAAGAGAATCCGGGCAAACACCGCATAAGACCGGGCAACTTTCCATCTAACCACTTAAAAGTTTTTTGTAAATCTGAAGTAAACGTGGGCGTAAATATGACGCAGTGAGCCTTAGAAAGAGACGTCATGCGAGAATCGACGTTATACAAAGATGTACCTATATTTACCTATTTAAAAGTTCATGTGGCGTATTTTTGTCGAGTATTGTATACCTACGCGTACATAAAACAGAATATAGTGACAACGCCTCTGACTGACTTACATGATGTCGTGTAGTCTTACATATGATGTCTATGATTATGAATTATTTTTAACCGACTTCAAAAAAAGGAGGAGGTTCTCAATTCGGTCGGTATGTTTTTTTTTTTTTTTTATGTATGTACATCGATTACTCCGAGGTTTCTAGTCCGATTAGTGTGATTCTTTTTTTGTTCGATGCAGGATACTTGCAGTTTGGTCCCATAAAAATTTCATCAAATTTGGTTCAGTACTTTTTATTTTGTGAGCATTTTTATTAATTTCGCCTACTTGGACGACATCATGATCTTTACTTTTTGCGTGTTTGTTACGCGATTACTTCGCCAATTGTGGACCGATTTTCAAAATTGTTTTTTTGTTGTACTAGGGATTTTTCACCTTAGGGAATACTGCAAGTATCATCGAACTCTGTTCAGCATTTTTTGAGATAGGGAATTTTATTGGAATTTTCTTTTATGTACACAACATGGGCGATGTTAATACCGGTGCTACGGATTACAAAATTCTAGTGCACATGTAAGAAAATTATGTATTTGCCAAGAATTTGGGTTGAATATTTAAACTAAAAAGAGTAAAATAAAAAACTTTTTTCAAAAAAAAATTAACCGCCTTCAAAAACAACCAAAAAAAAGGGTAAAATAACCTACAAAATAACTTTTCTTTCGGAAGTCGGTGGCAAAAAGACATCGAAATAATAAAACAAAGCCACCGACTTCCGAAAGAAAAGTTATTTTGTAGGTTATTTTACCCTTTTTTGTGGTTGTTTTTGAAGGCGGTTAATTTTTTTTTTGAAAAAAGTTTTTGTAAGCACCTTTGTTGTTAAATCGTGGTTTTACTGGCGTTAATTTAGTATTTTAAAATCAATTTCGCAACCCGTGTCCCTATCTATACCTAATTAGAACGTTCTTATTATTTTCTTCGGGATCAGTTTTATATACTATGTAAATGTATATATAAATATGTAATTATATATATAAATATGTAAATGTATATATAAATACTAGCGGCCCGTCCCGGCTTCGCACGGGTGGAGGACCCGGTCTAAAATTTGAGATTTAAACTATCCTATCTCTCAAGTTAACGCGTCATCAGCGCAACGCCATCTAGTGGTGAGTGGTGGAACCTTTTCATAAATCGATGGAGGCCACACTAGTTTTCTGTTTTGTTAATAGGTGGCGTCAGTGGTCTCATAATTAACGATTGTTACACTAGTATTTTATTAAAATATCGGTAGAAGCTTTATTTAAGGAAAGCCTACACAATTTTTTCTACATAAACATTACATGATGCCTGATGCTGAGGTAGCAGTAAAACCTCTTTTAAGTCAATAGACAATCCTCTATTAAAACCTACACACTGCTTCCATAGACATTTTTTTTTTTTTTTTGTTTCTGCTTCCATAGACAATATTTATTTTTAAATAAAAATATCTTGCGACACCATTTTAAAATGCCATTCCACCGATAATGAAAGATTTCAAGTGACATAAAATTTTCCAATCATCCCGTTTAAAATATCAACATGAATAACAAAATTTATGGTGCCCTCAAAAGAATTTACACTGTTTGGTAAGTCAAAAGTATTTATTGAATGCGTGTTGCAGCGGTTTTATTTGAAATTGTATACTTTTGGATATTTTATATCAATACCTACGAATTCGATACCTATATGATTTTGCGTTTCTGGCCTTAACAAGAGTAAAACATGACCCTATTATTAATGATCCACTGTCCATTGGTCTGTCTGTCTGTCCATCTGTCACGTGGCTGTATCTCTTGATGAACCATGATAGTTGGAGAGTTGTGATTTTCACAGATGATGTATTTTTGTTGCCGTTATAACAACAAATACTAATAGGGGTTCCCATACCACGGTCGCGGGACTATCCTGAGGTCTCAAGACTCTTAATAGTGTAGGAATACTGTGGATTTAGTCAGTACCAGTCTGACAGTCCCTTCCAGACAGGGCAGTAGGACTTATAATAATTATTCAAAAACTAAAAAAATCTACAATATCCTCACTCTTCCACGCAGGGACGTACAACTCGTCCGATTTGAAAACTAAAAAAAAACTATAATTTTGTCAACAAACATTAATAAAACACTTTTTCAGTTTCAGAAGCAACCCCTACACCCTGAAAAAATGCTTAGCTCCCGTGCTTCCAAAATCGAACTACCCAAACCAGGATACGATCAAACTCGCAACAGTTCGAATCACCCCAAGTCTGAAGCTCCTCTCGTTTCGAGTTTCCAAGAACTACCTTTACTTCAGCTTCGCGAGGCCTGGGACTGACCTTCTAGAGTTCAATGAACTTTGCAAGGAGGAAGCTTAAAGTTTTTTTCTTAGTTGTGTTATAGTGACAAGGTTTTTGTGTTATTTTTAAAAGGACTGCTGTATTATTATTTTAGGCATATAGGGTTAGTAAAAGCTTGTTTTTTTTTCGTTCAACATCATCCATAACCTGATTTTAGCTAGTGCTGAATTTAGCCTCTTTTTTACCTTTAATCTTTAGATTTGTTTCTTATAGACCGTAGTTTAATATCGAAGAGAATTGATTACGCACAAAATAAATCAAAATTTTGTTCAAAACCTTTTGATGATCCTTAAACCCCTAATTTTAGCAATACAATTCATTTATTTTTACTTTACTACACACTGTTTCCACGTTAATCTTTGTCAGTAAACGAAAGTTTAACTTCGACCACGTCACTATAACATGACTAATCGTTAGTTAAACAATGATTAAGATAAGTTTAACTTTGTGTGTCTGTGTTATGTCCATGTGATTGTCTTTGTGTGTCTTTTTTTATGAATTAACAGAATTGGCATGTCCAATTAAAAATAATGTGTAATGTTCTATATGTTTGTGTAATGTCTTATCCATGTCCGCGTGTAGTTGTCCGTATTGTATTGTTAATGTAAGTGTATTGTAACGTCTGGAAAATAAATAATTAGAAAACATTTTTGGAGGATTGGTTTTTTAACGGGACTTTCACGTAACCAATGACACATTTACATACCTATACTTCTTTCCCTTATGATCTAGGCAGAGTTTGGATTATTCTAATAATTCCACACCACAATACAACATTCTATTAAGTTAATGAATCTGTAAAACAACGATACAGATGGTGTGTTTTGACGGCACAGTTGGTGCAGTGGTGGAGCAATTGACTGCTGTACTAGAGTATCGCATATTCGATTTCCACACGAAACAAAAATATTTGCATGAATTGCATGTAGTTGTTCAGGGTCTTGGTCTTTGTGTATACGAGTTAAAATATTATTTTGTAAAAGCACCTGACCAGAGTCAGATTTTGAATGCAAGAAATACCGTCAGATCTGGCTTCTAATTATCCATAACAACTGTTCGGTACAATATTTTGCAACCGAACAGCTCAGCACTTTTGCCTGCGCGCATTTACATAAATGAATGTATCGCAATTATCGTCAGTTAGTGCGTGTACCGATACCAATCGCGTAACTCTAATCAAACCATCTTAGTGCTACATTAACTTAGATTTTCCATTTCTTAGTTCAGTAGTATCTATTATAATCTTTAAACCATATATTTGCGTATCATTAAAACAGTGTTCGTTAACCAGTAACCAAACCATTTAGCCGTCCGACAAAACCAATCAAATCAACCAACTCAGAGATTAGTGCTAAACCAAGCAAGCAGTTATTTCTACATGGTCCTTCGAGAATAAGGATCTCGGTCCGCGAAGTGCAGTGAAGTATTTGTGTGCCGGGACCTTTGAACCAGTGTTTGTGTGAATCAGTGAGTAGGGAGAGTAGAGTAGGTAGGCAGTGACGTCGAGCTGAGGAAACAGCACTTCAAGTTGGCAGCAGTCGCGTAAGGAGAATACAAGGTCAGATCAAACCATTTTATTCACTTTATTTTCATTTTGATATTTAATTGACTGGAAAAATGGAGCAGTTATCAGTCAGCCAAACGGAGATTTATGACTCCTTGGTTAAACTTCTCACTAACATCAAGAAAGACGGAGCTGATCGGAAAACCATAGATTACTGCAGGCGGAAGTTGGAGATATTAGAAAATTACTGGAGAGAGTATCAACGTAACCATAGAAAGTGCTGTGAAGTCGCGGACTTTAGTCATGTGTATTTTACCAAAAATTGTTTTGATAAAGCAGAGGAGGTGTATCTGTCGATTAAGCAATTAATCACGAAAATCATGGAGAACCTGTTGTCTAAACCACAAGAACCACAACAGCCAGCAGTAGAGGCGGGACCATCGAAGCAAGAAGAGGATTCGTCTCCTTCACAGGCTCCGCAACAGCAACGTAGGAATACGCGTGAAGACAGCAAGCTAGAAGGAATGATAAAAAAGCAGACAATCAATTTCAGAGCTTTCGTGAGAACAGTAGCTACCATAGAAATCGACCATCTGCAGAACAAATGGGAGTTCGACGATGCATTAAAATCTCTTCAAAGTCGTTGGGCTATTATAGATAGCCTGCACTGGGATATAGAAGGTGAAAACGGAAATGAAGAGATCTGGTACCAAGAAGAGTTTAACAGATATGAAAAAATGTACAACGATTTGAAGAAAACCATCAACTCTAAAATGTGGTCTGTATCGCATCGCGATAAAGCTACTCCACAGATGGATATTCCAACATTCCAAGGCAACTACCATCAATGGACGTCGTTCAAAGACTTATTCACAGAAGCCATTCACAAAAATCCATCTTTATCAAACGCACAAAAGATGCAGTTTTTAAAGAGTAAAATAATAGGGGAAGCTGAACGTTTGATCCACCATCTGCAAATTAGCTCAGAGAATTATGAAGTATGCTGGGAAATACTAAACCATAGATATGGCAACACTAGATTAATTTTCACGTCTCATGTCAACACGTTACTGAACATTCCTAGTATGCAGCAACAAACCATCGGAGCAATTAAAAAACTGCATGACGTTACCAAGGAATGTCTCCACGCAATACAGAACCTAGGAGTAGATATCACCACCTGGGGTCCCCTGTTGGTAGTTTTGTTAGCGCAAAAACTTGACAGTGAAACATACACTGAATACATTGAGTCGGTGAAGAATCCCAGGGAATTACCAATCCTTCAAGAATTCCTAGATTTCTTGGAAAACAAGTTTACCGCCCTAGAAGCATCAAGGCGTAAACAAGAAACAAACAACCAAAAAATAAACACCCAACCACAAAACCAAAATTATCAAGCAAACCAGAAGAAATATTATAGTTCAATTAATAACCAGCAGTCATCAAACAAAAATTATCCAAGTATCATGAAAAACCATACGAAATCGTTACATGTGTCGCGGTCAATCACCTGCGCATTGTGTAACGCTGACCACGGGTTATGGATGTGTACTCAATTTTTGCAAATGTCGGATGAGCAAAAGTTGAAAACTGTCAACCAACTAAACTGTTGCGCAAATTGCCTATACAACCATTTTAATAAAACTTGTTTATCGAATAAAACATGTCGCAAATGCAACGGTAAACATAATTCATTATTGCATGATGCAATTACAACCAAAAACAGACCAAGCACATCAGCAAAACCAAACCATAAAGCTGCGCATTCACTTGCGACATCATGCGTGACTAATAATGAGCAAGCATCAGCCTCAACCCATGTATCTTGGGATGACGTATCCGAGACACTTTTAGCTACGGCACTAGTGGAAGTTCCAGGACACAATGGCGAATACCATACCTTGAGGGCTTTGATTGATCAGGGCTCTCAAATTTCATTAATAAGCGAAAAGGCGGCACAAATTTTGAAAATACCAAGAAGCTCATGCAAAGGAACTGTATTTGGCATAGGTGAAAAAGAAAACAACTGCAAAGGAGTAATGACCATACGAATTAAATCAATTTATAATGAGTTTGCCTTAGAAGGGGAGGTTCTTATAATGAATAATCTTGTAAAAAGTTTACCAAATAAATCATTCATAAAACCAACTTGGCCGCATATTCAAAACATTAATTTGGCAGACCCGGAGTTTAATACCAGCCGACCAGTGGACCTTCTGCTTGGAGCAGATGTATACTGCAAGATAGCTTTGGGTGGCCTTTTGAGGGGCGATAGCGACGATCAACCAATAGCCCAACAAACGCAATTAGGATGGTTACTGTGTGGGACAATGACACCACGCTACAGGTGTAACGTCATTCTTCATAATACAGACGAATTACGAAAATTTTGGGAAATTGAAGATATCACTCAGCAGACGGAAATGTCCACCGAAGATCATGAATGTCTGCAACATTTTCTGTCTACAACAGAAAGACTAGAAAATGGGAAATATCAAGTCCGCCTACCATTCAAACCAGAACTCAAAGAACAGCTAGGGTCCACTAAACCACTAGCACTGGCACAATTTCGCAACTTAGAGAGAAAGTTACAAAAAGATCCGGAATTAAAAACTGAATACACAAAATTCATGAACGAGTATCATAACTTAAACCATATGATGCCGTCCGTGTCAGCAAATAGTACGAAACCCGAGTGCTACCTACCACACCACGGTGTCACTCGGGCTGAGTCAACCACTACAAAGTTGCGTGTTGTGTTCAACGCGTCTGCTAGATCATTATCAGGATACAGTTTGAATGACGTCATGTACCGAGGTCCCAACCTGCAAGAGATCATTTTAAAATGGAGACAGTACCAGTTCGTTTACACTGCTGACATCGAAAAAATGTATCGACAGATAATGGTACATCCGGATGATCAGTCCTATCAGAAAATAGTATGGAGAGACTCACCATTACAACCTATTCAAACATACCAACTTACAACCATAACATACGGCACAAAGCCTGCACCATTTTTGGCTATGATGTGTTTAAAACAGCTAGCTGCCGAAGAAAAAATCGCGGGTAGGTGTGAAAAAAACACAGACGTGTCGTAATTATTAATTTATTTTATTAAATAGTATTTTATAGTATTTTAATTTTTTTAAAGCATATTTTTGTTGTGTAACGTCTACACAACAAGTACTCACGTTTGCAGCTCACTTATGTGACTGTAGCTAAATTTGCACACCACCTGCCAGCTCGTCACTGCACTGCACTATATTCACTGACACTTTGACAACTATGTCTCAACTTGAGGAAATTGTATCTGCACAGAAGTGCCTGGAGGACAGCTTTCTCAAGAAGATGGACGAATTGGAGGCACAGATACAATGTGCTGGACCCGCTAAGGACACCGTGGCAAGGATAGCCGAAGAGTTTCGGTCCTTCAGGGAGTTAATCTTCAGCATGCTGAGTCTACTTCGGAGCCAGATCAGCGAGTGTGCTAAACAGGTTGACAGCTTGGAGACCCGACATCGGCGGAAGGCACTTATCTTCCAAGGTGTCCCAGAAGTTGACGGAGAAGACAGCAGTAAGGTCATTTCGGAGGTGCTGAATAAGAAGCTGGCCTTACAAGCCATCTCTTCTACTTCTCTTAAAGTCTGCCACAGACTTGGTAAGGCCAACAAGGATCATCACAGGCCTATCCTTGTTAAGTTCTCCAACTACGAGGACAAATCGGCGGTTTGGAGAGCGAAGACAAAGTTGAAGGGAACAACTATTTCCGTCAAGGAGTTCCTCACCAAGTCTCGCCAGTCCATCTTCGGGAAGGCGCGGTTACACTTCGGCATGCGGTCATGTTGGACTCAAGACGGTGTGATTGTTATAAAAGCACCTGACGGAAGTAAACATAAGATCACGTCGCTTCAGGAATTGAGTCCTCTGCTTGAAACGTATCCCGGGGTTGTGGTCTCAGGAGATGGCCTGAGAAACAAGAAGAGCTAATTATGGTACCGAATATCTCATCTTACTAAACTTTAAATTATTTAACCATTGCCCATGTTTAACTTACCTTAGGTTATGCTATCTTTTACTAGTGATAATATGGGGATGGTTTCTTTAATTTTGTTATTATTGTTCTGTAGTACGGTATTTGTACCCACTCTCTTTTTCTTTGCTCATCATAATAGTTAAATGCTCTTTACCTCCAACTTATTTTCTTAATTTGTTTCATAAAAAGTAGGTTTCGAACTGTTTTATTGTAAATGTCAAAAGTCCTATCTAACCTCTATTATTATGATTTGACATGACTGATTGTCACTCTGTCATAGTGACGTTTCGTTCGTTCGGAAACGTAGAAACTTCACATAAATATGTCAGCACGTTGCGTTCCAGATACCGTATTGTTATCTTTGGTTTTTTTTTGTTTTTATTTAGCTTCTCTTTTTTTTTTTTATTGTTGATTTTCTCATAATGATATTTACACTGTGTTTTTCTTTTTCTCATATTTGATGTTAGCTGGCGGGTGGTGCAGAGATGCAAACGTAGTTAAAACGTTACTTGTAGTTTTTGTAGTTTTCTTTATTTTATATATATAGTTAATTTTTATTTTTTATTTGTATGATATCACCTCTTGATAATGTATCTTTTTATTCTGCCAATGATTCTGCTGCTTCTTCTGATGACGACAGTTTCTGCTCGATTCAAGACACTCTTGGAGATCTTTTACGTCGAACTTTCAATCAAGATCAGGGTCGGTTGTTCAATGTGTGTCATATAAACGCTCAGAGTATCCCGAGCCACCACAATGAGTTATATGAAACTTTCTTGAACAACAATGTCCATGCCGTCCTGATTTCGGAGACCTGGCTCAAACCTGAGCTTCTGTCGACCACTTACTCTCTTCCCGGTTTCATTCTTCTGCGGAATGATCGAATCGGTAAGAGAGGGGGTGGTGTTGCAATTTACCTCCGCGCTGACTTCCCTTTTAAAATTCTTGCCACTTCTTCCCTTCACAGTTCAGCTGAGTTTCTTTTCCTCGAGGTTTGCGTCAAAGGAGCAAAAACTGTTCTGGGTGTGGTATATTGTCCTCCTTCTCTAGATTATTTCACCGAATTCGAATCGGTTCTTGAATCTTTGGGTTCGCAGTATGCACATCACATCATTATGGGGGATTTCAACACTAACCTTCTAGCTCATAATTCCTCTCGATCCTCTAAACTCCTACATTTAGTCGAGTCAGCCAGTCTGCATGTGTTGCCTCTCCAACCAACTCACCATAACACTACAGGTGATGATACTTGGCTTGACCTTATCCTCATCTCTAATCCTTCCCTAGTCTCCTCTCATGGTCAATTTGACGCTCCTGGTTTTTCTCATCATGATCTCATTTTCCTATCCTATATCCTTAAACCCCCAAAACCCAAACCCGTGTTCCAGTACAGGCGTGCCTTTGCGAGGTTGAACAGTGAGTTGCTTGCTCAAGATGCTTCTAACGTTGATTGGACTCCCCTGCAGGAAGCAAGTACTGTTGATGATAAAGTTAACTTCTTCAATAAAGTTGTACTACAGTTGTATGACACCCATGCACCTGTTAGGAGAATCAAGCTGAAGCGCTCTCCTGCACCTTGGATGAATCCTGGAATTCTGATGGCGATGCGACGAAGGGACCGTGCGTTTCGAAAGTTTAAAAGGGATCGAACCGAGGATAAGTGGGTCCTGTTCAAATCTGCTCGAAATCGGTGTAATCAGATGATACGCAATGCTAAACGCCGACATATTCTTGATAATTTAACTTCTGCTTCTCCTGCCGATATTTGGAAGTTCCTCGGAACTCTAGGTATTGGTAGACCGCGACATTCAGACCTTCCTAACACACTTGACTTGGACGATCTAAATCGTTATTTCTGCACTGTCACCACTCTTGATAGTTCTACGAAATGTCAAACCTTAGATTTCCTTAATGGTCTGACGCGTCCTAATATTACCCCCTTTGTCTTCACCCCAGTTGATCCTGGAGAGATCAAGAAGATTATCCTTTCCATAAAATCCAAAGCAGTAGGCTGTGACAACATCAGTCGGCACATGATTGTTTCGGCTCTTGAACAGCTCCTTCCTGCAATTTCCCATATTATTAATTATTCCCTTTATTCCTGTGTCTTCCCTTCCTTGTGGCGGAAAGCTTACGTTCGTCCGCTACCAAAAACTCCTAATCCTACTCTTCCTAATCAATTTCGTCCAATCTGTATCCTCCCGTTTTTGTCAAAAGTTCTCGAGGCCTGTGTACAAAAACAATTCTCCCACTTCATCTTCCAACATTCCCTAATCAGTCCCCTTCAGTCAGGGTTTAGGCCCGGACACAGTACCGTTTCAGCTCTCCTTAAAGTGACTGACGATATAAAGCGGGGAATGGAAGACACTAAGGTTACAATCTTAGTGCTGATTGATTTCTCCAATGCGTTTAATACCGTCAGTCACGAAGTCCTATTATCCATCCTCTCCCATCTCATGGTCTCTCCCGAGGTATTAAATTGGTTTTCTTCTTATCTTCAGGGACGTCAGCAGTCGGTTCTTGCTGGAGACACTTCGTCCACCTGGTTTGATCTTGTAGCTGGCGTTCCTCAAGGCGGTATCTTATCTCCACTTCTGTTCTCTATTTTTATAGATTTCATAACCACTGTACTTCAATGTGCGTATCATCTTTACGCTGACGACTTACAGCTTTATTCTCAGGCAAGTGTTGATAACGTCTCAGCTGCGGTCGACGAGCTGAATCGGGATTTAAGCGCAGTCAAAAGCTGGTCAGATCGTTTCGGGGTAGCGGTGAACCCTGCAAAGTGCCAAGCTATTATATTAGGGAGCCCCCATAGTTTGCGAAGGTTGAATGGGTTTGCTGTACCACCAGTTATCTTTGACGGTGCTGTCATTCCGTTCAGCTCAGACGTCAAGGATCTGGGTTTGTATGTCGACACTTGCCTTGATTGGCGTAAGCAGGTCGCGAGTGTGAGCAGAAAAGTCACGGGAACGTTACGATCGCTTTATCGTTTGAAAAATGTTCTCCCTTCTCATATAAAGGCACTGCTTGTTCAGTCCCTTATATTCCCCATAATTGACTATGGTGATGTGTGCTACTATGACCTGAATGCAGATCTACTCAACAAACTTGACCGACTTCTAAATAACTGCATTCGATTCGTATTCAATCTCCGCAAATATGATCATGTTTCCCCACAACGTTCAGTTTTACAGTGGTTACCCATCCGGCAGCGTAGAGCGTTGAGGGCTTTGACTACCCTATTTTCTCTTCTAGACAAACCTACTTCTCCTTCTTATCTTACTTCTCACTTTCAATATTTATGCTCTGCGCACAGCAAGCAACTTCGTTCCTCAAGCAATCGCCTTCTGCGTTGTCCCTCTCATCGCTCTAGTCTCCAGAAATATTCCTTTTTTGTTCAGGCGGTCTTTCTCTGGAATGAGCTCCCTCTGAATATCAGGATGGCAACCAATCGTTTCTCATTTAAAGTTAAGGCTCGAGAGTTCTTGCTTAAGAAGCTGGCAGATTCTACACAAAATTAATTGGTTGATAGTATATCCATTTATTTTTCTTCTCTACACAATGTGATTGTATGTATATATGTATGTATGTATGTTTATGTATTTATTATATATATATATATATATATTATTGGTATGTATAATATCTCTAGTTAATGGTTCTTTTTGTTGCACCTACTATGATTTATCTCTGCATCACCCCAAGGTAGACTGGCAGAAAATGCCTACGGCATTAAGTCCGCCTTTGTACAACGCTGTGCATAAAGTTTAATAAATAAATAAATAAAAATAAAAATAAAAACAAAATTTCCCCGATGCAGCAAAAGCATTAGAAGAGTGTTTTTATATGGATGACTACTGCGGCGGAGCAAACACTATAGAACAAGCAAAAAGTCTTAAAATAGAACTCATCAAACTACTCAGCAAGGGTGGGTTTAATTTACGAAAATGGGAATCCAATGAACCAGGATTACTCGCTGACTTGGATAAAGATTTGCGGAACCAGCAAATCTACGAGTTTAAACAACCAGATTCAAAGAAGACATTGGGCTTAGGATGGAATCCGAAGCAGGACAAATTCATCTTCGACTCGAAATTGGAGCCAATATCATCACCAAAATCAACAAAAAGGTCACTTCTCTCCGACATCTCAAAAATATTCGACCCGTTGGGCTGGCTCACACCATTTACTATCACCATGAAAATGCTATTCCAAAATGTCTGGTCATCAAATCTTAACTGGGATGACGCGCTGCCAGAAGATATCAAAATCAAGTGGCTCAGCTTAAGAGAAGAATTAGAAAACATTAAATCCATTGAAGTAAAACGATGGTTAGGAATAAAGAAAAATCATAGCTTGCAATTACACGGATTCTGTGACGCATCGAACAAGGCGTATGCCGCTGTTATATATTGCAACGTCATTAACCAAAATAACGCGAACGAAGTAACTCTAGTCGCAGCAAAAGCAAGATTGGTACCTGTTAGTAAAGATATATCAATACCAAGGCTGGAATTAGTGGGTGCCCAACTATTATCACAGCTGATGCAAAAAGTGCAGACTTGCTTGGAGTCGTATAACCCGGAAGTATACTGTTGGACTGATTCAAAAGCAGTGTTGGGATGGATTAAGGGAGATCCAGCGAGGTGGAAACCATTCGTCTCAAATCGCGTGAAAGCAATCACCAAAATAATTCTCAAGGAAAAATGGAATTATGTCAAAACCATTGAAAATCCAGCTGACTGTGCCAGTCGTGGATTAAAGATCAAACAATTAAAAAATCATGACTTGTGGTGGCAAGGGCCATCATGGATCCAATCATTCCAAAACCATGAAATACCTCTAACCACTTATGAAACCAACCTAGAGATAAAACAATCAAATGCAGTAGTTGCGGAAAAACAGCAGAACACAACCATGACCATACCTGATATTATCAACCATTTATTATGCAAATTCAATTCCTTCGCAAAAATAATACGAGTTTTTGCATGGATACTACGATTGCCTACAGAAAAGGCGGGCCGTCAACCTTATCTCACATTACAAGAACTCCGTCGCGCAAAACTGCTGATTATCAAAACGGTGCAACATATGGAGTTTGCAAGTGATATAAGTCAATTACTTAAGAATGGAAATGTGCATTCAAAGAGTAAAGTTTTACCATTACATCCTATCATAGACCAAGATGAGATTTTGCGGGTAGGAGGCAGACTAAGAAACGCACAGATAAGTTCAGAAATGAAACATCCTATAATACTACCACACAACCATCGACTTACTACTTTAATAATTCAATACGCTCACGAACTAACGTACCACGGTGGAGCGCGCCTTACTTTATCAAATATTCGACAGAATTATTGGATAATCAGCGGATATTCAGCTACAAAGAAAGTCATACGACAATGCATTATATGTAAGAAGCAAGAGCCCATCCAAAAATATCAACTCATGGGTGACCTACCATCATCAAGAGTGAACCCGGAAAGTGCCTTCTATCATTGTGGTGTCGACTACACAGGCTTTGTAGAAGTGAAAGCAAACAAAGGGCGCGGGATAAAAACGACAAAGGGTTACATAGCGTTGTTCGTATGTATGGTGACGAAGGCCGTCCATCTAGAACTCGTCTCAGATTTATCCAGCTCTGCATTCCTAGCCGCAATAAACAGAATGGCAGCACGTCGCGGAGCTCCACGTCATATCTATAGTGACAATGGAACCAATTTTGTTGGAGCAAACAGAATGCTGCAAGAAGAATATTATCATCTTCAAAATGTTCACAATGAGTCATTCTTTAGAGAGATAACAGAGCTCCAAATTGAATGGCACTACAACGCACCTTCTTGGCCTCATGCGGGAGGACTTTGGGAGAGAGCCGTACGAAGTCTCAAACATCACCTCAAACGAGTGATTGGTCAACAAAAACTTACGTTTGAAGAATACACCACCCTGTTAGCAAAACTAGAAGCTTGCCTAAATTCGCGACCAATTTGTGCATTATCAGAAGACCCAGAGGATCTTAACTTCTTAACACCAGCCCATTTCCTATCAGCACGTCCAGGTTTAACTGTAATTGATACAGCAGATGACGCCAGAACCAGATGGCATCTAGTGACAAAATTATTCGATGACATATGGAAGAGATGGAAAACAGAATACTTGACTCAACTATCAACCAGAAACAAATGGGCGAAACAACAGAAGAATATTAACGTGGGTGATTTAGTTATGATACATGACGATAATTTACCAGCAGGAAAATGGCCAATGGGTCGTGTGATGGAAGTTCATCCAGGAAAAGATGAACTTGTCAGAGTAGTCACTCTAAAAACCAAAAACGGCTACATAAAGCGTCCTGTAGTTAAGTTATCAGTGCTACCTTTAGACCAAACGGAACCAATAATACCAAAAGTGCAACCACTACATCAAAGTACTGAACCCGAAAAGGGAACACGTAATCGACCGCAAACGAATACGAGAACGTACAGTACTTGTCCCAAGATAGTAAACATTGCGCTAGCATTGTTGCTGTTCTTAGGTATATTCATATTACCAACAACAGCTTCATTTAATATTTCAAAATTCGAGACCAACAAAACATTGTACTTTGACACTGTAGGAAAAGTACAATTAATTCGTGATAAATGGAAATTAGTCACATACTTTGATATGTCTCCATATTGGCAAGGGGACAAAGCTATCAAAGACTTTACGAGCTACCTTGACCGAACATGCGAAACAATTATGGAATCGAGTCACTGTCACATGATACTCCTTCAAATACGTCACAATTACAACGAACTGCAATATTACAATCAGCTGTTGCTTAGCCAGCATTACGGCGAGCGCTTACGAACACGACGCGGCCTTATCAATGCTGTCGGCTCAATTGCAAACTCACTGTTCGGAGTATTAGACGAAAGTTTCGCAGAAAAATATAGACAAGACATTGAACTTGTGCACCGTAACCAGAAACACCAGGGCCAGCTATGGAAGAACTTGACATCTATCGTCGAAGCAGAGCACAATGTACTACAACGAACCGAAGACATAATAGCAAAGCAACACAAGACCATAAATAAACACTTACAAGCTTTAGACAATGCTAACAGTAAGTTGCAACAAGAAATCAATGTGATGACTACTCAACAGGACTTCACATTAGTCTCGATAGCTACTATAAATATGATGCAAAACTTAAAACAAATACAGGAAACATTAATAGACACAATATCAGAAATATACCATGGCCAAATCAGTCTGCATCTACTAACACCACCCCAGCTCAAACGAGAGCTACAAATTATCTATGGGCAAATGCCTCAAGATTTAGCGCTACCAATCGAAAACATAGAGACAGATTTCCAACGCATCTACAAGTTACTGAGAACAAAAGCTCGAGTCACAGAAAAATATATCATTTTCGAAATAACATTCCCGCTCATAGCAAGGGAAAGTTTTCAATTATACAGAATAATACCAGTTCCGAAACAGATCAATTACAGTATGACAACCATAACACCAATATCGGAATACGTCGCAGTAAACCTGAAAAAGGATGCTTATTTCGTACCCACCATACATGAACTTGACACATGCTTGTATCACGGAGAATCTTTCATATGTGAGCTCTTCAAACCAATCCAAAACTTAGAAAATGATGAAAACTTTTGCGAAACAAGTTCAATAAACAAAAGGTGTAAAACAGAAACCACAGCGTGCAAAAATAGATGGGTTGAATTACACTCAACGTCACAATACTTATATTTTTGCTGTGACACATATTCCATCAAAATCATATGCGACGATCAAGTTACTGTTCGCCAGCTGACTAGAGCAGGGGTCATTAGTATGACTCAGAAATGTTTTATTAAAAGTAAAGATTTCACACTGTATTCTTTACAACAGCAATCCAACCAGTTAAACTTTTCACCAAACATGATCGTACCAGAACTAGATCAGATAAATCATATTGTTAACATAGCAATACCAACGGAAACCACATTACCAGAGAACACGAGTCTTAATAAATCTCTATCCATTCTTGGCGATCAGATCAAAACTCTGAAAACCACAAAGGCAGAGGTCGATGATATTTCAGTTCACGACATCCACCAATACACCATCATGTACATACTGCTGGGAGTTGTCCTATGCGCGACAGCAGTCTGGATCTGGAGAAGAACAAGTTGCTGCTCGCAGTCCACGGCCAGCCGGGCGCAGCCTCACCACAGACGGGAGTCTGTGGCGACTACATCTCAAGCAACCAGAGTGAACAGTGAAGTGCAACCGCGAAAGCAGAGTACTGCTGACCGTCAGCAAAGTGAAAGTGAACATATAGACTTTAATTCATACTTCGCCAGACGATGGCCCAGTGCTATGCGTAGTGCGGTTAAAACGCAAAGGGCTACATTGCCTAAGACGACAAGGACAAAAGAACTTACAGTTAAAGACTCATTAGTTTAAAAATGTTGTTTTTGTACTACTTTATTAATATTTTTACTTCGTTTACCATTGTATAAGGATAACCATAATTTATATTTTAAACTTCTTGTTATTTTGTATTATTTACCTGTCATGCATATACCTAAGATGATTCGATGAGTAGATACTTTGCAATCTTTTATCTCTTCTTGTGCTCGGGAATATGTTCGGTACAATATTTTGCAACCGAACAGCTCAGCACTTTTGCCTGCGCGCATTTACATAAATGAATGTATCGCAATTATCGTCAGTTAGTGCGTGTACCGATACCAATCGCGTAACTCTAATCAAACCATCTTAGTGCTACATTAACTTAGATTTTCCATTTCTTAGTTCAGTAGTATCTATTATAATCTTTAAACCATATATTTGCGTATCATTAAAACAGTGTTCGTTAACCAGTAACCAAACCATTTAGCCGTCCGACAAAACCAATCAAATCAACCAACTCAGAGATTAGTGCTAAACCAAGCAAGCAGTAATTTCTACAACAACATACTCGTACATCCATAAACAGTAGACCGAGGAGGAGGCGCCTTCGGTGGTGCGAAAGGGACTATCATACACATAACTGACCAAAACCCACGGTGTTCCTTAAATAGTCCTTAACGTTTCAGGGCAAATACATCATCAGTTGCATAGTAATCAAATCCAAACCAGTAATGTACACAATAACACTAGCTCATAAATGATGTAACGCCGTACATTCGCCCAAGATATTCACATTCCCCCTAGCTTTGCTCATAACAATACAAGTGCACACAGCCTTTGTACATATGCAAGTTAAATCCTAACTTGGAAGTAGATGACGGGGTTATAATAGTGCCTATATTAAACATTGAAATTTTAAGGGTTGTGTTAGACATTACTGCTACTTCGCCAATAACCATATTCGCTCAAAATGTGCTCAATGTTGAGATATAGACCACTTCTCTATGAAAAAGTGTGGACCATATTCCACCAATAAGGAATGGACCATAGTGGGCCCTGTACGAAATTGTGGATATTATTTTTGTAGTTCGATCATTCTAATTATCTCAGCATTTCTTTTTTTTTTTGCTTGGTAAAATCATCAAATGAGTCCTCCCATCCCGGGCAGGGTGCAAGGGACTGTCAGACTTGTACTGACTAAAATCCACGGTGTCCTTCAATAGCCCTTTATGTTCCGGGGTCACGGTGATGGTATAAGTCCCGTGACCGTATAAGTCCCGCGACCATAATGACTTAGCTTTGCTTAAAGTCAGATTCGCGTTAGGTCAGATTAAAACGATGTGGAACATGTAACATCTATCAAATCGCACTAGCCCAATGTGGTTGATTACAGCCCACTCTCGGTCAAGAGTCCTGTATCCCAGTAGAAGGACTATTAAAGATTGATTATGCTAGAGCTTGTAAAATTCAATCTTTGTACAAGACCAGCTTTCTTCGGGATGAAGGGGAAGTTGAGCCCAACATAGTTTGGAAAAGGCTACACAGAGTTGATTAATCAGGTTTGGAAAGCAACAAGTTTTCATCAATCATTCTAATTTACCAATTTTAACAAATGAGTGAATTTCCCGGGACCGAAAATTGCGTGGCATCAATGAAATCGGTACTAGAAAACATAGTTTTATAACGTTCTCACATTTTTTTCCGGGTAGGTGAAATAGTAATCTATGTGTAGCACTAAATATTTATTTAATTGGGTTAATGGATACTCCAAAAAAAATAATTAAGCCTCGAAATTTTTCATTGCCGTGTTTGTCCACACTTCACCTTGTTGTGTATTATTCCACATTAATAAAAATCTATTGGTTATTTATATGAAAACCTCGTTTTATTTGATACATGAATAGTTAAAGTATTGCTACGGAATACATTTATTCAAATATTTAAACAAAACAACGAAACTTTATTATTGAGCGTTTCTTTTTTTAAAAAAAGCTTAAGATTAAAAAAACCACGGAAATGAAGATTTTATAGGACCTGTTGAAATTCACTCAAATCTATTTGAATAAACTAAAGCGCCTTATTCACGTTCCATCTTGCGGTACGCCATAATAATAATAATTATTGACGTACGTCAAGCCTATTCACGGTGTTTTTGCGTCGACCTTGGCGGGACGTACAGCAAGATGGAACGTGAATAAGGCGCTTTATACGGTTCTCTTTCAAGCAAGTCTTTTGGCAGAATACGAACCATTCTATTCTACGATCGAAAGTACAAAAAAAAATAGGGTAGACGTAATTGTTTATGACACCCGTCATCATTGAAAGAAAGTGACAACATTTTAGAAATTATCAAGATACAATTTAGTTTCTGAAATGTAGCAGAATATTTATAATATTGGCTATTAAAACATAAAAAAATAAAGCATAAGAAACGATGCCAACTTTAACTGAAAAACATAAAGTGTGTGATGAAACAATCTTATAAAATAATGGAAGCAATGGTAAACCGATTCCATAAAAGTTTTTTTACGCGTGTCTTCAGTAAATGCAAGATATGTGACAGTTGTAAAAGATACAGACACAGACTCCGCCGCGCATCACGAATTTGTCCGAGCAAAACATCCTCAAAATTAGTACTTCCAGGGCAATTCGTCGACACTAGAAACCAATTATGTTATGTCTCTGTAAACTCTAATTCAGACAGCCCATCAAAAGCTAACAGTAAAGAAGAAATCGAAGAAGAGAAACCAGTTTGTTCAAAAACAATTAAAAAAGAAAAACACACAAAACCTAAGAAAAATAAACCTGTTCGGTTGAAACCAGTCTCTGTAGTGGATTGTATAGCTAACTATTATAAAAGTGCACATATTATGTGATTGATTAAAATATTGTGTGGTGTTCAAGCGAGCCTTTTTTTATCGTGGTAATCATCAAATGAGGCCTCCCTCCCCGGGCAGGGCGGGAGGGACTGTCAGACTTGTACTGACTAAAATCCACGGTGTCCTTCAATAGCCTTATATGTTCCGGGGTCACGGTTAAGAAATAAGTCCCGCGACTCCGGCAGGCTTTGGCTCTCTGTAGGCCCCGTCATCATGCTGACGCTCTTTGAAGCGCGCGTGGAACACAACGCGCCGTCGACACGGGCATGGTCCATGGTATGTGACTTGAAACGTTCGCAAACGACTCCACGTCACTAGAAAAATTCTCAGAACGGGACAATGTAAAAAATGTGAAACTTTTTTTGATTCTCTTAGTTCCCTGCCTACACAATCAATGGGATACAGACTTGATGTCGTCTGTATACGTCATTAATACCCATTTATTCTCTTATCATGAATCTCTCCAAAATTCCCCTAAGAAAAGCCCACCGCCGAACACAAAAGACCTTAATACGATCTTAACTTCCAACATTTTAGTGAACAGATTAAAAAGGCTCATTTTCCATGAAAGTAGTTTCTCCTTTTTTAGTTTTCGACATTAATTGCTTATGAATTATGCAAAAACGTAAATGCGCCGACAAAGTTCGCCTTCGTTAAGGAAAGTTTCCAGTTTTCTACTGATATGTAACTTTATAGTCGTGCGATGATGTTGCTTGCAACTATGTCGGTAGACTGTATAATTTTCCGAACTAATTTGCCTAATCTCTTTTTTAATATTAGTGGTGCAGTGCTTAATGGCCGGTTTCGCTTCAGCTGAGGTGTTTGTACTGAACTACTACTTTGGCGGGGTAGTTAAAGTACCTTGTATTGTTTGCCAATCTTTTCATATTTTGCTTCACTGTGCCACCAATGTGACACCACCTCTCCAAATTTGCAGGAGTAATTCTTCGTTATCTCGTTGAACCAATTCTCGAATCCAGAACCATCTCTTTTTCGGTGGGTGTCGATGACAAGCGACCTAATAAATCGACCTATCAGCTCAAAAATATTTAAATAAACCTCAAAGAGAAGGAAGTTTTATAATCATTTCTGCTGGAAAAGATTACTACGCGCACAAACCAGCTGTTTATTGGGCAAAACTTGAAAAAAATAACTACTGGTTTGTGTATTTAAAGTCCCTTCATCCGTAGAAAGCCTGCAAATGAGGAGCACCTACTTCCCTGAGGTAAACTGAAACTGTCGATGTCTTTTGGGTCAAATCGAAGGGAAAGGTGAAACAAATGTTCTTTAGTACCATACACACTATATATGAACGTACATAATAGTGTTGACTACAAAGACACTTCTAAATGATATTTTTTCATCAGTTTTTATGTTCAACAGTGCAAAATTGCAATAAAAACTAAACTAAACTAACTGCCTGTAACTGCTTATTACAAACATATTTTTAATTTCATACAACACGACATCTACAAAATGCATGTCATCAACATATTACTGTTAAGTCGAGTCTCAAGCTGCAAGCTTTGCTCGCTCGAGACAATTTCATAATTAAACTTGTGTTAGCAGATACATATGTATGTACAATGTACATATGTGCACGCTGGGGAAATTATTTGAGCATTTTGTTTTATTTTGGCATACATGTTGCCAGATTGAGCTGGGGACGGTTTGAGCTACGAGTGTAAGTGAAGATTCAACTAATTGCAATCTGAGAAAGAAGACAAAGGATCTTGTGACTTACTGAAATCGTCATATAAAGCCGAAGTCTTTGTCAAACGTTCACCCATCCACAGACCAACCTCGACAAGCGCGGTTTAACCCGGAAAATCTCACATAAGGTAAGCTTCAATATAAATGAGTTGTTAAGGAATGACTGAATGCATATTTTTTTTCTTCATGTAAAAACTGATGCATTACTAAATATTTGCTTGTGAGGAAATGACCACGTAGATAGGAAACCATAAATATCATTGTGTTACAATTCAATGGTACTTAAGACATTACTTCATATATCATTAGATAGTTGAACATACAAGTACTGTCACATGGAATTATAATTATGTATACTACACATTACAGAATTAAAAATCGATATTCTTCTAATATTTGATAAAACTTTTGCAATTTTCATATTGCTCTGGTAAAAATCTATCCATAGGCGGCACCCTTTCCTCACCCTCAGGGAGAACCTACAGGCAAGTAGCAAAAACTTTAAAATGATTAAATAATTACAAAATCTAATGAATTACGCCCACAGTGCCTAAATACCTTCCCCATGTCACCACAATATCCCGCCCTCGATCTTCACTACCCGGTCATAACTCTCTGTGTGTCATGACGCGCACACAACTATACCCGGATTTCGGAATCAATTTATCAAGCAGACATAGTCAACTGCTGAAACCGGTTGACTACCCGGTTGAATAATAAACCGCGGTTAACCGCGCCCCCGGG
This sequence comes from Agrotis ipsilon, assembly GCA_028554685.1. Classification (NCBI taxonomy): domain Eukaryota; kingdom Metazoa; phylum Arthropoda; class Insecta; order Lepidoptera; family Noctuidae; genus Agrotis; species Agrotis ipsilon. The sequence goes on from CM052955.1 coordinate 18,335,408, forward strand.
TGCGTTCCGTTTATTACAAGTCACCAGTTTACAAGTTATGACTGCTTTCAAAATTTTTACTTTATGGCACCTTGACTTGGAACGTGGAAAGAATAGAGATGTTCCTCCAATGTTCAATAAGAAAACAGGCCTGAATTTCTATTTTTTTTCAGTACATCGTTTCAAGAGTGAAGAGTTTCTATGATTTCTTTGGGATCCCATCATCGTCAACACCACAAAAGCAGGTTTTTAAAAGGGATTCTCTTACTTTTTTGATTTCCAAAAAACAGCAACATTTTAGTGTGTTTACATTTAATAACTATTCAGACAAAATAAATGTCATTATTGGATCTATTCAATATTTCTTCTCGTAAAGGAAATCGTTTTTATATCAGACGCATAAAATGTAAGAATCAATTATTTACCAATCTATTCTCTTTTCTATTCTGCAACCTTCAACTACCCAATACTGAGTGTTTTTTCCTTCCAAACCTTTCCACTTCTGGCTTCGTGTCATGACTATCCAGTTTCTTCCGGCCACTTTAATAAGATCTTCTGACCACCTAGTCGGTTATTTTACCATATCTATCCTTTCTATCATCCCAGCTTTTTTATAATAGAAGAGTCGATATCCTTAAAGCATTTAATGAGCCATAACAATGTATTATGCTACCTTTGTAGCCACGCAATTATTAATATTATCTTTATGGTGATCTAGAAATCATTTTTAGTATTAAAGTAAAGTTGGTATAAAACTTTAATGGAACGTCGTCTTCCGTGTTTCGTTTTTACGTGAAATAATAAATTGTCAGTTTATTACAAGTTTTAGGTAACAATAAGAACTTACTTTAACTAAAATTATTTCTTTTTCTGTATGAGTTTTAACAAAAGAGTTGTATCAATTAAACAATATTAATTAATAATTTAAACTATCGATACGAGTCAGAAACCTGCAGATAACTAGTCTTATTCACCAAGATATATAATATATCTAATAATTACTGGGTAGTGGCAATCAAATAGGCAGTCTCTCCATGTAAAACATGGTACATAAGTTGCAAAAAAAAAACTGAAAACCGCCTCAAACATAGATTGGAAAAGTCCTATCTATCTCTGTCTGATATACATTAAAATTGGTTCACCAGGTTCGACGTGACAGTGTTTACAAACATACAAACATCCGCATTAACTAAATAATTGAAAAAATAAGAAGGGATTAAAATCGAAACAGAAAACATGAACCAATATAATTTTACTTTAGTTAAATAAAACCAATTTCTTTAGAACTGTCAATACCAAACGATGTTTACTCACATGCTCCTTTCAAAGAGTTAAAATCTATCAGAGCAAGCATTTCTTACAGTCCATGAAACCAGAACTAAGACGTGGTTTGGACGACCGCCAATACACCGAGTATCAATACCAATTGGTCTGAGCACCCTCTAATGACACGGTCGTGAAGATACGACTTAAAGACTACATTGTGTGTGTTAAGTTTATTGGTAAGACTATTCAGTGATTTAGAATTATAGCGGTGTTCTGAAATTATGTGAATGGGGCGTAAGTAGTTAATGGTTGTTCTAAATTAATTGTCTATCTGCGTGTCGATAAAAGATAGAGATATAGAAGAGAGCTTATTGACGAGGCCCCCTCTCAGAGGGCTAAAGCCTGCCGGGGTCGCGGGACTTATACCATCACCGTGACCCCGGAACATAAAGGACTATTGAAGGACACCGTGGATTTTAGTTAGTACAAGTCTGACAGTCCCTCCCGCCCTGCCTGGGGTGGGAGGACTCGTCTTATGATTTTACCACGTAGAAAAAAAAAAGTAGTTTATAGTTGTTCTAAATTAATTGTCTATCTACGTGTCGATAAAAGATTATATGAAGACGTAAAGACGTGAAGCGAGAGTTAGTGTCTTCGTACACAACACTGCGCAAGTCTCCGATACTTACGGCTTTGGCATTCATTGACGCGTACTTGTGTATGAACCTCTATGAGCTTTGCGATAGTCGCCTCGATACTAAAGTCGTAAGGTACAGGAGACTTGCATCGCTTTGTGAACGAAGGGGCTTTGATGTGAATATGAGATTTATTTGAATATGAGGTTTATCTATGGCTTTATATATATATTTTCAAGATTTGTCGTCATGGGATAGATTTTTCTCGTGATGGTTATGATCAATCCTGTCACCCTGTTTCGGCTTGACGTTGAGTTTTGGGACACCCTGTATAATATACATTGTATCCTAATCTTTCCACCGAAGTCAACTAAAAACAGCGACTAACTTGAGTCACGTCTAAAAGTCACTCATAAACAAACACAGACCCATTTAGGTTTCAACCAAACCAAATGGTTAACTAACCTCGCGTGATATCTAACATTGTACGTTACGAACTATAAAATTAGTTACCGTTTTAACTAAACGTTATTTAGTGTAACAATGTATTTACAAATAACAGATGCAATGGTGGTTTGAATTCACGACTTTAAATGTGGAGTTAGTTCGCATAGATAACGTTAATATAAATGGGCTTTGTGTTCAATTGATTTTGGTTTGACTCAGCGATTCATTTTATTGGTTTGAACATTTGATTTGTAATTATGGGAATGACACTGATAGAACTGGATCGATTTGAAACTATGTTAACGATTATAGAGAATCAATATTATTTTAATTACAAATAGTTTCTTCTTCTCTGGTCCCCCAGATTCGAAACCCAGGGCAGGAAATTAGTTGTTTTGTCATTAGGAATTTCTCAGCAGCAGCAATTTCTCTGAAACCTACGGAGTCTGGATTTGTCTCCGGTTGATCCTCCGGGCACGGAATATATAATATTGGAAACATCTAAACTAAAATATAACTTTCGAAGGTGAAGCACGGCCAAATCTATCTCTACTTTATCAAGAATAGACAAAGTAATTTATGTAAAGATTTGATTTTTTTCCGGACTATATCACGCGCCGTAGATGACCAAAGAGTAAAACTATATCTTTTCTTCATTTAAAACATCGCCATGTTTCTGATGACAGAATTTTTTATATGTTTTCTCTATTCATCTGTCTACAAAAGCCTTTTGTGCGACTGTTTGACTTAAAACGGCGTGCGGCGGTACTCTGCTTTTCATTTTCTTGTGTTAATAACTGTCAATTTTATTAATAACGGATAAAGTTTCATATTTTTATAAGAGTAAGAACCAGTTTTACTAAACAACTTGCGGTACCACCAAAAATGATTAGACGCAAGTGCTGACTGCATTATATCAAGCGCTCGAGCAGCTGCATCTGCTCTAAAATGCAGTAAAAGTTAAACTTTTGAATAAACAACAAAAACCACAATGTATATAAACGCAACTAAACGCTATAGGAGTGGCGGGCGGTGGCCATTGCTACGAATTTCTAACGATGTTGCAAGTTTTAATGTTTCTCTAGAGACTAAATGATGTTGCCAGATCTTTTCGGCAATTGAAATGTTAAAAACCACGTTTTTACTAAATGTTATTTTAATAATAACACTTTTTATTTTGAAGCATAAAATAAGACACTATGAGTTTTTTTTTTTGGTAAAATGTGCTCCAAAATAAACAATTTGAACGGCGGACTATCATCTCCTTATATTAATTTTTAACTGTTTCTAATCTATATATATAAAAATGAAACCTGTTTTCCGTTGTCACGACTTAACATGAAAACGGCTTGACCGATTCGGATAACAATTTTTTTGTTGTGTTTTGAAACCATCGGGACCGGTTTTTAGACCGGGTCCTCCAACCTTGCGAAGCCGGGACGGGCCGCTAGTATTCAATAAATTTAGTGCTCCCAGATGTGGACTTAGATGGCATTTTTTCATTTACAGCCTTAGATGAAAACATTTCTCAAGAGATCTGTAAATCTGTATGTCGCATTTGATAACTAAGGTATTTAAATAAAGACAGGAGATCAAACTGTGTAAAATATGTGGTTAAATAAATAGATAACTACTGATATAATTACTAATACAAAAGCAGAAAAAGAGAGGAATTACAACAAATGGAGAAGAGTGACCGATGACGTGACAGATGGCACAGTAGCTTAGCATTGATTGCTGGACTGCGTGTCACGGGTTTGATTCTTGCACAGAACATACTTTTGAATAATATAATAATAATATTCCACAACTATCACACAACGCCATCTATTCCCAAGAGCTTGTGTTAAGGGTACTAGACAACTGATAAACATACTTATATATTTCTAAATACATAAATATTATAGATAAATTATACCCAGACACAGAACAAATGATCTTGCTCATCACACAAAGATTTGTCCTGGGTGGGAATCGAACCCACGACCTCTGGCATAGCAGTCAGGGTCACTAACCACGAGACCAACAGGCCTGTCAATCCTGCCAGAATGGGCTACAGGTCTTATTCCCGGTCTGGCTATTCATCTACGTAACTTTCAATGCTTGAAGTCACACGATACAGGCAAAATTCCCACTAACTGGCAACGAAAAGTTCATAAAACTTCTTTAATCTACAGCACTTACATACCAAATTCTTCCAAAAAAAACTTAGGAACCTCTCAAAGCTGGCACCACAGCCTAATAAAATACATTGTAAGAACAATATACGATGCTAATACGACGTCATAACGTTTCAATTTGCTGGCACATTTCCTAAATATCCCCCGCCGGTGAATTTATATGAGACTCTGTGACACAGCTGTTCGCGTATGCGCGTGTATTAGACGCGATATTTGGTTTTTTGACAATGTGGTTCGGTTATTTTGTGAGTGTTTTTGTTGATACTTATCATTTTTTGTTAGATTCTCGATCGTTAGGCTGTTTTTTTTATTTTCTTTTTTTTGTTATTTATGGTCGTGGTTAAATAATTACAGCCGCACAGGCCGATAGTCCATGTTAATCCGCGCTTGCCGAGGTTGGTCTGTGGACGGGTGACCATCTGTCATAGCGAGTTTCCTCCATGGCTCGGAAAACACGTAAAGCCGTTGGTCCCGGCTGTCACTTGTAGATCTTTGACAGTAGTTACTGTTAGTCAGAAGCTCTAAAGTCTGACAACCAGTCTTACCATGGGGTATCGTATTACCCAGTTACTGGGTTGTGGAGGTCCGACAGGCAGTCGCTCCATGTAAAATACTGACATCCAGCTGAATCTGGTTTGACTGGAAGCCGACCCCAATATAGTTGGGAAAAGGCTAGGCAAATGATTATTTATATTATTCCTGCGATCAGTCTTTAGGCTGAAATGTCTCAAAAAGTATATTGAAAAGTATGAAGGGCGTTGTTGTAGAACTTTGAAGGTTATAATACCTTAAATAAGTTACAATATGCAACAGCTGAACAAAATTGAGCTGAGTTGCTGTCACGGGTTCAATTCACGTATGGAACATTTTATGACCAGTTAATTGTTCCTGTTCTTCGTGTTTGTGTATGTAATTTCATTCTTTCTTTCCTTTCATACCCTTTCTTCTTCTCTCTCCTTATAACCTAATATGGCTTTACACCAAACGTACGGCATTTTGTCGTTCACATTGCACGTAGAAACCACACCAGACACGTTCGTGTCTTATTGCGATTCGTGCTACAATCGTGGCATATATGGTTGGAATTATTCCTTTGAGCATACTCAACTACTTCAACCTTTAATACCGATCTCTTACAATACTTTAGTACACAGAACACTCAAACAAATCCCACACAATGTCCGACAAGTACTACACTTTATCCACAGATAACATAAAGGCGTAAATTCCAACACAATGGTATCAGTTCTGCCTTTTATATGTTTTAAACTCTCCATTGTATGAGCGAGACAGTTCTTTGTGCTCCTATGTTCGTTTCACACTTTGTTGCAAGCTATGGTAAGCTGATAAAGAAGTATTTTAGCGTGTCATAGGTCTAAGGGATACAGTTTATTGTGTTGTTTAAACCAGAGGAGTCTTACCATGTCTTTGTGGCGGTAAGGCCCCTCTTAGAGTTGCTGGAGAAACGCCACGTCGTCTTTACTTTCCACCTAACACAGGTCGTCACCGGACACGGATGCTTTGGGAGGTTCCTATATTGGAATGGAATCGAAGAAACGACGTCACTGCGAAGATAGACCGGAAGATACAGTGACGCATACGTTGGAGATGTGCCTCGCTAGGGCGCAGCACCGTCGTCGAGACAATGCTGCTCCTTCTTCGAAGCAGTCATGCTAGCAAAAGAGGAACCGGGATGCATGAGAGACAGGACAGGCTCAACCTTACGATCCAGCTGACACTTGAAACGTCCGTAACATAGCACGTCGTGAGGCCAATTCCCACGGGATCTTCCATAGATGGTCAAACCCTGTCACGGTCGCGGAACTGTCTAAACAGGTTAACCGTGCAACTGGAACTTGAAGAGCTATCGTAGGAACACCGTGCAATTTAGTCAGTACGCCTTAAATTATTCGCTTGAGTTTATGTAAATTAATGAAGGTAGGTAACGTGTTTATAAAAATCATAGACACGTTACAGTACATGCTTTAGGCCTTAAAATATTTACTACATCATGTCCAACCTACGCCCACAGCGGTACGATTAAGACTAAGCGGTCCAGCTTATCTAAAGTTGATAAACGTAAGCGCGGCACGCGATGCTTTGTCCCTCGCGCCTCGCTGCGATCTATCAGCGGTTCGTGAGCGTTTGTTCAGCGTCGTGTTGTATTGTTGCCAAGATTCTTTTTATCGTTTTGTTTTTTAAACATTTTAGGTACTGGAGTGTTAAGGGTTATGGAGAATCGTGTTTAATGCAGTTCGTTTAATCTTAGACCAAAAAATGTTTGTATTTCAATCTCAGAGATAATAAAGTAAGTTACGGAAATGTTTTAAACGGTTGCTGCAGTCCTAGAACGCAATAGGCAATTGAAGAAACAGTTTTTTGGTTAGTCAAGTCTTACAGGACTGTCAGACTTGCCCAACTCCCGCTCCACACAGATAAGAAAGACTTATTAGACATCATAGGGCGGCCGTACACGGACTGCTCGAGCAGTTAGCGGCTGAGCGAAATACACGGACCGCTCGAGCGGTCGGCGTCAACTGCTTGAGCTGTCGGTTGTTGACTGCTCGAGCAGTTGGGTAGCGTACTACCCAACTGCTCGAGCAGTTGATTGTCTACCTAGACGCCGCGGGGCCGCAAAGGGCGGGGGGAGGGAAGTCGACTGCTCTAGCGCAGTCAACGGCTCGAGCAGTCGGTGTATGCCTCGCAACCGCTCGCGAGCGGTCGACGGCACGATGGAATTTCATCATGCAGTTGACGGCTTGAAGCGGTTGCGACTGCTCGAGCAGTCGTGTGTACGGCAGCGAATGAATGACTATAGTTCACCGCGCGGTCGCAGCTTTAAGCAGTTGGTCTCAACTGCTTGAAGCAGTCCGTGTACGGCCGCCCATAGATTCCACAAAACAAAAAAAGAAGAGAAAAAAGTCCAACGTAATATAAAAAACTAGTGTAGCAAAGTAATTCAAAGTATGTTAGTTTTTAACTCTAAGATATAACTTATAACCGCCATTAAAGCCCACATATTCCCTAGGAAGCAACTTTCAGGAACGTATGTAGTTAGTTCAGCAAACTTTTAACTTATTAATCTACTTATAGGAAGTATTTACTAACCCCAATCGGGCGATATTGAAATTCTTAATGCACTTTCAAAGATTACATTTTATAAATTACTCACATGAAGTTTTGTTTAGCAAGTCAATACTGTTTACAGCGCTTGGTTAATTTATTTTATGTATGATTATGTAATGAAAACTGAAATAAGTTTTGATTTTGTTTTACATTTTTAAGAATTTACTAAATGTTTCTTTCAGCAAACATTTTCCAATCATTTTCTGAGAATTTATTTTTTTGTGTTGGATAGTCCATTTATCAAGAAGACTAAAGACTATAATATGACATCAAGATGGACCAATAGGAGCAGAGCAAGGGGGAAAAACCACGAGGAACAGCTAGTTAGGAATAATTCTAGCTATTTTTTTTTTACAACTATCACACAACGCCATCTTTTTTTTTTTTTCTTTCTCTTTATTTTTAAGGGACTTATATCCACAACGCCATCTTGTCCCAAGCTAAGCAGAGCTTGTGGTATGGGTACTAGACAACTGATAAACATACTTATATGTATATTTCTAAATACATATACAGGGTGTTTCTTTTAAATGGGCCAAAAGGGAGGCCCTCCTTATCCATAAGAGATACGAGAAAATTTGCTTAGGAACCTTTAGCTCTTTTTTGATGTTGACAATTTTGGCGTTTTTACTTTTTTGGTCAAGTGTGAGTTGTCCCCAAAAATGAGTAAAATTGACCAAATTTTTTTTTAATGCCTTTCGACTCTGTTTCATGTAAGGATCATTTCATTGTATTGGAAGAAAAAAATCGGGACGGCGGAAGTTGGTCAAATTTAGCAAAATATTTTTTCATACAAATTGTTTGAACGAAAAAATTACCAATTTTTTAAAGATGTTTTTTGATTTAGTTTCATGTAAGGATCATTTCATTGTATGGGAAGAAAAATGTATATTATATATGTATATGTATATCTATACATATAATAAAATAGTAGGAAAGTCAAAACTGTACATTGAATATTTTTTTTTAAAGAATACTTGGGATGTGATCTACAATCGATACCGAAGCCAAAAATATATTTTTTAGAATTTTTGTCTGTTTATCTGTTTGTCTGTTTATCTGTTTGTCTGTTTGTCTGTTTGTCTGTTTGTCTGTTTGTCTGTTTGTCTGTTTGTCTGTTTGTCTGTTTGTCTGTTTGTCTGTTTGTCTGTATGTATGTCCGGGATAAACTCAAAAAGTACTGGACGGATTTGAATGATTCTTTTTTTGTTGTATAGGTATTAAATCTGGTCAAAACATAGGCTATAAATTATTCTGGAAACTTGAACACCTGGCGCAGAACCGCAACAGAACAGCTAAACTATAAGAGATACATAAATGGTGCAATAGCAAAAAGTGTTCCACATGATGAGCATTTTCTGCTGAGAGAATAAAATTGAAGATCTGGAACACCTGATGTGGAACTCCAAGAGCCCAGCTACACTATAACATGTACAGGAATGACGTCTAAGCAAAGTTGTTCAGCCTGATGAGCACTCTCTGTTGACGTATAAAAATTGAGGATCTGGAACACCTTATGTGAAACTCCAAGAGCCCAGCTACACTATAACATGTACAGGAATGACGTCTTAGCAAAGTTGTTCAGCCTGATGAGCACTCTCTGTTGACGTATAAAAATTGAGGATCTGGAACACCTAATGTGGAACTCTAAGAGCCCAGCTACACTATAACATGTACAGGAATGATGTCTTAGCAAAGTTGTTCAGCCTGATGAGCACTCTCTGTTGACGTATAAAAGTTGAAGATCTGGAACACTTAATGTGGAACTCCAAGAGCCCAGCTACATTATAACATATAGGAATGACGTCTTTTTTTTTGCGTGGTAAAATCATCCAATAAGGCCGAGGAATGACGTCTTAGCAAAAGTTTTTCAGCTTGATGAGCACTATTTGTTTATGTATAAAAATTTAAGTTATGGAACACCTGATATGGAAATCAAAGCTATCACTAATTTCAAATACAGTGAAATTAGTTTAGTGAGTATTTTATGATTATACAAATTATAAAATAACATAAGCTGGGATTTCTTCCACGCAGTAGAGGCGGTAACAGTTTAGGACCGATTTTCGATGACGATGAATATTATTGTACTCTACTGGGCAAAAGCCTTTTTTTTTTGCCGGGCTCTTGGAGTTGGGTAATAGACTTTTCAGATCTTAGATTTTGACGATCCCACTGTCGCTGGCATAAGCAACAGGATACGCGTACGAAGTCGCGGGCAGAAGCTAGTTATAGACAAACTAGTATAGATAAATTACACCCAGACACAGAACAAATGATCATGCTCATCACACAAACATTTCTCCTAGGTAGGAATCGAACCCACAACCCCCGGAATTGCAGTCAGGGTCATAAACCACTAGACCAACAGGCCAGTCAAAAAAAAACGATTTTTGTAAATTTTACTCCATCAATAATAATGGGCTAACAATAAAATAGATAAATTATTAAGTTACAGTATAATTAGTTAATTTTGATTTTTAAAGTTTCTGTTTTTCAGTAATTGGAAAAATAACTTTTCTATTCTTGTAAACATAGAGATAGAATTACTCCTGCTACGCATGCTGAGATACAAAAAAAAACTTCAGATCAATTTCAGCAAAGGCTACACAGTTCCTCGTGTTCTTATGCTCGATATAAAAGGCTATTAATAGGCTATTACTTCTGAACCCCGACATAACATGAAAGTTCCCGGATGAAAAATTAATTGAGCTTACTGCCGACAGACACATCCTTCTAAGAACTGAGGTCACATCTGTTCGAGCAATAGTAGAGAATTGTGAAAATATATTTTGTAAGATTTTTTTTAAAAGGAACCTCGCTCTTGAACTCCTTTTTAGAATTCATTCGTTCGTGCGTTTACAAACACACTCATGGTATAGACGCCAGCACATCATTCTACCTCAAACCGTAGTCGCGGGCATGCGGGCGGCGAGTAATAGGCGACTCGCTGTCCGACCATGGACCATGGACCATGGTCGACGGCGCGTTGTGTTCCACGCGCGCCTCAAAAAGCGTCAGCATAAAAAAAGTCGCGGGACACACGTATACCGCGACTCCAGTACACAAGGGCTACTGAAGGACTACGTGGATTTTAGTCAGTACAAGTCTGACAGTAACTGGGTAGGAAGATTGAATTGATGATTTTTACCACGCAAAAAAAAACAAAAGAAGAATGAATTCTACGAATGAATTCTAATAACGAATTCCAAGTGTGAGGCACTTGGAATTCGTTATTAGAATTCATTCGTGGTAGAATCATCAACTGAGTTTTCTCGCCCTGGGTGGGACGGAACGGACGTGGGCGGAAGGGACTGTCAGACTCGTACTGACCCTTCATTTGCCTTTTGCGTTCCTTGGTTCCGGTTACCTATACAAACGGAGCTACGAACCAATAACATACCTAAATTGATTGGAAATTTTTTTATTAAGAAGCAGGTGAAGGCCTCATCTCCCTTGAACCAACACCTAAGAGATTATAATATGAAGATGGGCAGTATGTGTGTTTCGGTGTTTTTGTCTTATATTCCGGTCAAGGTTTCAAAGCTTTTTAGGAGATTGCAATCAAGCAAGAGATACGCGGCATGTTTTCTTAACACGTCGTCGACATATTTTTTAGTTACGCCACAGTAATTTACTTTTGTATTTATCTCAGTTTTACCTTTGTAAATTGTAAACCACAGGTGTTCCGAATAAACCTTTTTTTATATACTATGTATGTAATTATAGGAATAACAGTTTATTCTTCGTAAAATGTGTTATTTTTATCCCAAGAAAGTGTTGAAGTCAAGAAAACATGACAAAGTAAAATCTCTTTTTAGATAATACCTGTGCATAGTATTTTTGAGCTATAAAATCCTCAAAATGAGTCGAGTCGCCCCAGAAGTAGTGGAAAGGACTGTAAATTTCGTATTGACTTGGGTTGCCAAATGCCTTATATTGTTATACAATTACTTTTAAAAAAATTGACAAAAATCTAGCTGAATGAAAAAGAGGCATTATTAGACAAGACGCTTACAGCTTTTAGGAGCTTAACTCTCCAACGACAGCTAACACACCAAACTATCTACCACTACCAACCATTTGCTTTCAATTCAGCAAGATAATGGACTCTCGAACCACGTCACTAGAAACCCTGAACAGGCGAGATTTGCATAACTGCTGGCAGGATTTGTTACTGAAGACTGATGGCCGTTTCCTGGTGATTTGCGTCTGATAAATGTTACTGCTGGACATTATATAATTGCTTGATTTAACTTGGGTTTAAAGGGGATTAACGGAGAATGAGTTTTGGTGGAGCTTAAGTCAAAAATGGCTCTAGGACAGTAATTTAATTTTGATATTTGAAATGGTATTGAGGAACTAATAATTAAAAGGCTAAAGCTAATGAGGATGGATGGATGTTTGTTACTCATTGACTCAAAAACTAATTTAGATCCCGTTTTTTTTGTCTAAGAATATTTTGCCCCATAGGAATTCTTCTGTATCCTTATTTTTTTTAGCGTGGTAAAATCATCAAATGAGACCTCCAACCCCGGGCAGGGCGGGAGGTACTGTCAGACTTGTACTGACTAAAATCTACGGTGTCCTTCAGTAGCCCTTTATGTTCCGGGGTCATGGTAATAGAAATAAGTCCCGCGACCCCGGCAGGCTTTGGCCCTCTGAGAGGGGGGGCCCCGTCATTTTGCTGACAGCTCTTTGAGGCGCGCGTGGAACACGACGCGCCGTCGACCCGGGCATGGCCCATGGTCGGACAGCGAGTTGCCCGTTACTCGCTGTCCGCATGCCCGCGCCTACGGTGGCCGGAGATCGTCTTGCGACGTACGACGCCGTGGGCGTACACCACTTCGGTTGAGGCGGAGGGAGGACGCTGTCCTCTCTCTCTCGCGGCCCGCCACCTCCTTCACCTGGGTGCAATACAAACGGAACAGACCAGACCCGGAACAGCTACTTAAAGATCATACAAATATTTGCTCTGTACGAGAAGTCAAACCGCGACAGGCAGCGCAGCAGCCCAATCGCTTAGACACTACACTAATTGTGGCAGCTAATTACGTTCCCGTGGGATACCTACGCCTGTGCGAAAGTTTTTTGTTCGATTTTTATTTTATCGAACTCGTTATGTCGAATATTCAGTTGTACGATGTTTTATTATATCGATGCTTTATTAGTGCGATGTAACGTTTGTGCGAAAAATCTTTTTGCGAAGAACATTACAGCGATTGCTCATTTTTTCGATAGTTTATTAGTTCGATGGTATGTTGATTCGAAACGCCTATCTATAATGCATTATAAACGATGAGGAAATACCTACATGAATACCATAAATATCTTCACGTACGTACATTTTCCTAAAATGAGAAAGACAAATAACAAATTCAGCACGTTTAAGGCTGCAGTTCCACTGAATCACCAATCACATGGCTTGAAAACCACATGTGCCTGGTCAGCTATGTGCATCAGCCATTGTGTTTGGTGAATGCAGCACAGCACCGCTCCACTCCGCCTCAGTGAAACCGCTGCCTAACTGTGTCATGGGTCAAACATAACGTAGACAATACCAGTCCACCAAATGGTTGCCTAATCGCCTGATACCCTAAAAATACTAAAAGACGCAAAGAAAGTAACTGGTGTGGTCGTAAGATTTTTTTTAAATTCTTAGACCTTTTGCTTAGAGGCACCTAAAATGAATTAAAAACACGTAAAATACTCATATAAATGTTTTATGTTTGTAAGATCCCGTAGTAGTAGGCACCTTACACTTGCAGTAATTGGAAGAAGGTTTAAGTTGAAGTTGCGGTAGAGATGAGTTGACGTAAACACGCACAGATTTTGTAGCACTAAAGTTTATTAGATATACCGATCACAACTAAGTTTGAGTTGGATGCTAATCCGCGGTGTTCGTAGTAGGTAAGTAATTGTCAACTAACTAAATTTGTATTGAGCAAGGTTTAAATACGATGCAAAAAGTAGGTTGCTGCGTGTGCAGTCTGGCAGTATGTACGTAAACCGTACATGCTCCCAAGGGAAAGCGCGAGATGAGCATCCAGTACATAAAAATATAAAAAGTTTACAAAACGTAAAAGTAAAAGTGTAAAAGTAAATATAAAGTAAATCTTAAACATGTAAACATTAAAATCATAAATTTTACAGCTCCTCAAAGTGAAATAGTTTTTTCGGCCTCGCGTCGCTGTATAGCTGCTCCGGCGGTGTCGTTTTACGTATTTCTTTCATTTCGATTTCGACTTGATTATCGATTCCTTTCAGTTCCTTTGGCTTCTTTGTTTTCTTATACCATCGTTTTATAAAAATGTAGAGTATAAACGAAGCAGATCCTCCCAACAGCAAAGAAGTCACAGAGTAAAGGTATATGTCGTGGCTCGAAATGTCTGGCTCTTGGGGTAGTCTTTCCTGCTCTTTCTGCTGAGTAATTTGCTTCTCTATTTCCTTGATGCTTCTTGCAGATGTTTCCAGTTCCGTCATATTCAACTGTGCATTTTTCCAACTTATGTCGAAAATATTGTTGATGGTGGTGTTAAGTACGGGTACTTGAATATCTGCCTCCATGTAAAATTTACTTCCTAAGTGATTGTATGTGAATATAGTTGCATCTTTCTTTTGTAGTGTGCATTTTGGTTTCAAAGCAATCACCCCAGTACCATTGATGACCGTCGGCGTAAGTTGATCGTTACATATGACGCGCATCAGCTGTGTATCGCACAATGTAAACAACCACCAGTTAGGTTTATGTAATTGGATCCATGTCTCTTTACAGGTTACGTTCTTGATGACACATGATAAAGCCGTCTGTTGACTGAATACTTTGGCCTCGCAAGGTGCATCTTTGTCGTGTAAGCTAAATACTGGCTGACGTGAAATACAAATGTACTCGTCGTTTCCGTATGACGTACATTGACGCATGTCTTGTTCTTCCATGGTGATGTACGAATTTTTCACGAAGTTTATGGCGATGAAATTGGAGAAGGACTGCACAATTTTTAATTTTCCTTGTCTCAGGAACGGTATGGGTATTACCCGATATATTCTGTAGTCCTCATCACTTAAAAGTGGAATATGTAATTCGAAGAGTAGAAAGTTATTTGTAATTCGAGCTTTAACATGGATCAGTTCGTAGATATCTCGGAAGTTCTTTTGTATATCCTGAATTGGTAAAGCTAGTCCTTGTGGCAGTTTTCCAGAGATGATGTTGAGTTGTTCTATTATTTGAGATGCAGGAAACAAGTGCGTATCCAAATGACCTCGGTAGATGTTGGCAAGTGCATTCATAAGCATTTCTTGGATTCGATGTAAATCGTTTAAAATTAAAGTTGATGATATGGCAGCAGAATTCACGTCGTTTACTGTGTATAGTATTTGCGCTCTATTTTCAATTTTTGTGATTGCGCTGCTAATCTGGCGCATGTAGGTTTGTATTGCGTTAAATTGTTTGTCCATGAATTCCGTATTGTTTTTAATAATGTTGTTCTCAGCTTCAATAATCAAAGTTTGATTCTTCATCAATTGCAACAGATAATTATCGTTGGTTTGCAAATTTTGGATATCTTTTTCGTACTTTTGTGCAAACTCTTCATCCAAAACTCCAAATAATGTTCTGGCTAATTTTCCGATTCCATCAAAGTAGCCCCTTTTTTGTCGTGAATGCTGAGAAAGCAACATGGTATTGTAATTCTCAAGGTGATGCAATTCATGACGTAGATGGTTGACGACTGTTTCGCATGCTGTAAACTCGTGAGCGATTCTTTGACAGAGTCTATCAATCTGATTGATGTAATTATTAATATTTTCTGTAGCTTGCCAGTAGGATGTTAAGTTAAAGTAGATAAGTAGTGTCCATTCATCGTGGATTAATTGTAATTTTCCAGCTTCATCAAAATAAATAGGTTGACTGTTGGGTATGGAGGTCATCTTGAAGTTATTTGTAGTTGATGACGATTGTGCAATTCCCATCGTTCCTATTAAAGTCATGAGAGCGAGAGTCAGGAAACTGTACTTATTTGTCCTTGCACTCCTTTTTCTTGTTTGGTTTTCAGGTATCTCTCCGCCTTTCTCACTTTTGTTGCTTGTAGTATCTGCAGTAGCGGGCAGGTCTTCTTGTATTGGCAATGGTGTCAACTTGATAGTTGGTCGTTTTATCACTCCAGATTTGGTTTTAAGGGTGGCCACTCGTACTAAACCGTCCTTGCCGGGATGTGTCTCTATTACTCGTCCCATGGCCCATTTGCCAGGCGGTAAATTTGTTTCCTTTATTAGTACGACGTCATTTGTTTGTAGATTTTGTACTGTTTTGTTCCACTTGCTCCTAGACTGTAGAGTATTTAAGTAGTCATTGGACCACGCCTTCCAAAACTGATCTAACATGTGCTCTGTAAGTTGCCAGCGTTTTCTCATATCCATCTTGCGGTCATCGGGCTCCGGTTGAGGTAATGACAACGTAGCACTGCCAGTTAGAAAGTGACCAGGAGTTAGAGTATTATAAAATTCCTCCGGATCTTCTGTTAGCGGACACAGAGGCCTCGAGTTCATGCAGGCTTCTATCTTTGCTAATAAGGTCGTAAATTCTTCCCAGGTGAGTTTTTGATCACCGAGAACTCGCCGCAAGTGGTGTTTTAACGACTTAACGGCCGCTTCAAATATTCCGCCCGCACTAGGCCAAGCAGGGGCGTTGAAGTGCCATTGTATTTCTAGTTTTCCAATTTCGTCAAAAAACTCTGGAGAAAGTAACTTTTTGAAGTTTCTAAAATCCTCTCTCAGTACTTTGGATGCCCCAACGAAATTTGTGCCGTTGTCTGAGTACATATGTGAGGGCGTACCACGTCTCGCACACATTCTTTGAAACGCCGCAATAAATGCTTCTGTGCTCAGTTCTGAGACTAATTCGATATGTACAGCTTTCGTAGCCATACAAACGAAAACAGCAATATAAGCTTTTGAGGTCTTCACTCCTCTTCCTCTGTTCAGTTTCACATCTACGTGGCCAGTAAAGTCGACACCAGTATGAGTGAACGGGCGACTCGGTGTTACTCTTTGTTTTGGAAGATCGGCCATTAGTTGAGCGTTGTCGGTAGAGTTGAAACGATGACATTTCACACAGCGGCGTATTCTTCCCTTTACAGCCCGATTTCCCGAAACTATCCAGTATCGTTGCCGTATATAAGTCAGGGTCAGCCGGGCTCCTCCATGAAGCGTCATCAAGTGTGCTTGGTCGATAAGTAGCTCAGTGAAGCGGCTTTTGTAGGGTACAATTGCTGGATTCTTCATATTAGCAGGTAGTTCGGAGTGTTGTAGTCTTCCGCTCACGCGAATGATTCCTTGATCGTCCAGATAAGGTTTGAGCTTGTAAATGCTGCTTCTAGGTGACACTGACTTGTTTTGTTTCAAATGTTTGTATTCTTGCGCAAACTCACTTTGTTGAACATATTTAATTATATATTCAGCTGAGTTTTTTATGTCAGTTGTCGTTAAGTAAGTAGTGCTTGGTTGCAATTTTTGCTTAAGTGATTCAAAATATCGCAATATTCGAGCAGTAATTCTTGTTATTGAGGACAGCGAACTGTAGTTCGTCAATAACTTGTAGACAAAATGTTCAGTGTTGTAATTTTGCAAACTGATGTTAGTGGGTTCGATTCTGAGTGCTTTGCTAGTAGTAAAATAGCAACTCGCACTATGAAGACTTTCTGATTCCACGAAGTTTCTTAGGAATATAGGTCCGTCCCACCATAACTTGAACTCGATTATCTTGCTCGGTAACAAGCCTCTCGAAGCGCAGTCAGCGGGGTTAAGTTCAGATCGTACGTAACACCATTGTTGTGATGGAATTACGTCTTTTATCTTCCCCACTCTGTTGGACACGTATCTTTCCCATCTTGCGAGGTCTCCCTGAATCCAGGCTAGAACCACTTTGGAGTCACACCAACCGTAAGCTGATACCTCATGCTCTGTCAGTGATTCTTTTGCTTTCGCCATGAGCTGGGAGAGAAGTAATGCTCCGCATAACTCAAGTCGAGGCAATGTAATTTTTTGAGTAATTGGCACCACCTTCGTTTTTGAGACCAATAATGTGATCTTAGGATTGCCCGTTTCATCGATTACTCGGCTGTATATGACGCAAGCGTATGCCTTTTCGCTTGCGTCACAAAATCCATGTAGTTGTATATTTTTCTGCGTACTGCCAATCCATCTGTTTATTTTAATATTTTTAATTTTATGTAATTCTTTGTTTAAATGCCACCATTCGTTTTGGAAGTCAGTCGGTAGTTCAGTATCCCAGTTAATTTTAGTCAGCCACACCCTTTGGAATAGTAATTTAGCTAGCACAGTTATAGGTGCCAGCCAACCCAAAGGGTCGTATATTTTTGATATTTGTGACAGTAATTTTCTTTTAGTTAGTGGTGTTTTGTTGTAGTCATCTATAGTCCAGTTGAATATGAAAACATCTTCCTTTGGATTCCAACTCAACCCCAACGTTTTCATCGTTTCATCGCCTTTAAAATCAAATGTATTTCTTGAAATTTGATCTTCATCTAAGTGTCGTAAAAGCTCGGAATCATTGCTTGACCACTTGCGTAGATTCATTCCACCTCCCTTTAGTAGTTTGATGATAGTTGTTTGAACGTCCTTTGCTTGATTTGCCGAGTTATGACCGCTAATTAGGTCATCGACGTAAAAGTGATGGAGTAATATTTCAGCAGCCTTTGGGTATTTGTTACCATCGTCGTAAGCGAGTTGTTTGAGTGTTCGCATTGCCAACCATGGCGCACTCTTTGTTCCATATGTTAATGTTTGCAGTTCATATTCTTGTAAGTTATCTGTGGGTTGACTTCGCCATATTATCTTTTGCAGATGTTGTTGTTCAGAATGACACCATATGGAACGGTACATTTTTTCGATATCTGCAGTGTAGACGTATTTATACCCGCGCCATTGTAATATTAATGCTTGGATGTCCTTTTGCAGGTTGGGACCTTTTTCCATCACATCATTGAGGCTGCATCCACCCATGGTTTTTTGTGAGGCATTAAAAACAGCTCTCAATTTAGTTGTTGTCGAGTGTTCTCTCAGTACTCCATGGTGCGGCAAGAAATGTTGACCTTTGTCGGACGTCGTTGTCGAAAGCTTCATGTGACCTAAATCGATGTATTCCTGAATGAAATCTTTATACATCGAGGCAAGTCTAGGATTTTTCTCAAATTTCCTTTCGAGTTGTAAAAATTGTGAGATTGCGATTGGCTTTGAGTTTCCCAATTTTTGTTCATAACCAGGAATCAGTGGCATTTTCACCACGTATTTTCCGCCGCTATCTCTCTTAGTAGTCATTTTATAGTAAGTATCGCACCAGTCCTCTTTAGAAATATCTTCATTGTTTTGTGTAATATCTTCAGTCTCCCAAAATCTCTTTAAGTCGTCCATGTTCACAAGAGCAACATGACAGTTGAAAGTTTCTAGCTTCCCGCATAAAATCCATCCTAAACGGGTTTGCTGAGCCGTCGGTGTTTGAGTATCTCCCTTTAGGACTCCCTCTAATATCACTTGCGAATAGATATCTGCTCCCAGTAGCAAATCTACGCTCCTTGACAAGTTAAATTCAGGATCCGCTAGTTGTAAACCTTGAAGATGAGGCCAGTTGTTTTTTCTCGAACGTTTTGTTGGGTAAGTTGTTCGTAATCTTTTTCATTAAAAGAGTGCTTGCTGAGAATGCAAACTCAGTGCAAAGTGATTTGCATTCCAACTCTAGGCGTCCTTTACAATCTCCAGAAATAGTCCCCACGCCGGAGACTGTGGCGTTCAACCTTTTCCTAGGTAGTCTTAGCCGTTGAGCTGCGTTCTCCGTGATGAGGTTCACTTGCGAGCCTTGGTCAAGTAAAGCTCGCAATTTTATGTAGTTTCCTGTTGAATTCTTTACTTGAAGTTCCACAGTTGTCAATAAAATTTCCGTAATATTATTGTTTGAAATGTGATTCGAATTATGTTGATCAGCTGAAGTTGAAGGTTGCTGCTCCCGTTGTTGAGAACGCTGACCCACATTGTTCGTATTTAACCTCGATGCCTGTTTTTGCGCTGAGTAATGTAATAGCGTATGATGAGGTTTATTGCATTCTTTGCACGTTTTGCGTGATGTGCATTCTGTATCACTATGTTTATACAAACAGTTTTTGCATATTTGTAATTTCCGCACTGTGTCATTTCTTTGCCGTGTGTCCATTTCCGTGAACTTTGGGCATTGCATGATCACGTGAGAGCCGTTGCACAAGAGGCATTTTCCGAATGATGTATGATAAATTCGAGATATTTCTCTTCTGTTCAATTCAGATGATGACTTAATTGCGTTAAATTTAGTTTTATTGCCAAATTGTTGTTTTTGATGGTTTGAAGTATCTTTTTGGTAACCCTTTGCTGCTTCTAATGCCATAAATTTAGTTTCCAAGAACTCCAGGAATTCACCCAGCTCTGGGACTTCCTTTGGGTGCTCTAATTCTCTTGTATATTCAGTATAAGATGTTGAGTCCAATTTCTGTGCCATCAGATACACGATGATTGGATCCCAGCTTGATGTATTTAGACCGATGTTAAGTAGGCCATTCATGCATTCGTTGATTACGTCATGCATTTTCTTCAAAACAGCAGCAGATGCCTGCTGTATGGATGGTAACTGCATCAAGGTATTCATCAAGTTTGTGAATTGGAGTCGTTTGTTGTCATATCGCTGAATCAGAATATCCCAACAAGCTTCATAGTTTTCAGCGCCGACTAAATGTTGGACTAGTCGTTCAGGTTCTCCTTTCAGTTTAGATTTTAAGTGCTGCATTTTCTGTGACTTTGAACAATTCGCATTGTTGTGAATTGTCTCCAAAAACATATCTTTGAAAGTAATCCACTGACTGTAATTTCCAGTGAATTCCGGTAGTTGAATCCTAGGTGCAGAGTTCTGGTAATTAGCGTTAGTCCATAGCTTCGAATTAAGAGCTCTTTTCATGACATCGTATTGACGTTCTTTGTTGGCAAACAAGTCGTTGTACACTTCATTTGAACCTTTTAAAATGGCTTCTAGCTCCCAGTGACATCTTTCTACGGTATCCCACTTGCTCTTCAGGACGCTGAGCTGATCCTCCAACTCCCATTTTTCAGTTATAGAGTCAATGCTTATCTTTGACATTACTCGTTCAAGTGCTTTTATGTGACATTCTTGTCGGTCAAGTAGTTCCTTGGTTTTAACGTCTATTCCCTGCGGATGCGGGATGACAACTTCAGGCTGTTTTCCTTCACAGGCCAACAACCGTTGTAACAGATCCACTCTAGTAGTTTCGTAAAGATGTTTCGTTTTTTCAAAAATATTTTCAGTAAAATAGTCGTTTCTTTTATCCTCACGTTCAAGTAATATATCGTGTCTATTGTTAAAGTCTTGCCAGAGATTTTCCAATGACACTAACCTTTGAGTCAAGTATTCCTTCCCCTTTCGCGACGCACTATCCTTTTTGTAGTTAGTACAGAGACGCTTGATGGATTCGAAGACTTCGTTTTGCAAAGTAATTTCGCTCATCTTGAGTTATTCGATGAAATAAGCGAATTAAGCTGTAGTAGTAGTAGTGAAGAACACGTAGTTGGGTGTCTTCTAGTTTGCAGGCCTCGGATTACTCGCAGTTCACGTTGTATTCCGGACGTAGTATGTAGTAGTAGCAGTAGTTGCAGTAGTAGTAGTTGGCTGTAGTTTCCACTACAATCGCTGTTCACGAAGAGTAATTCGCTCTTCGTTGATTGCTCAAAGCTATTGCACTCTTTCTACGAATATGCGCGCTTTCTCAACTTGTCTGGGGCGACCCGCTTGTGGGAGACCAGCCAAGCCGATTCGCTGTCGTTTCAAGAGACACAATTACTCCGAGCGGCTCGAAGGACCATTAAATGTAAGATCCCGTAGTAGTAGGCACCTTACACTTGCAGTAATTGGAAGAAGGTTTAAGTTGAAGTTGCGGTAGAGATGAGTTGACGTAAACACGCACAGATTTTGTAGCACTAAAGTTTATTAGATATACCGATCACAACTAAGTTTGAGTTGGATGCTAATCCGCGGTGTTCGTAGTAGGTAAGTAATTGTCAACTAACTAAATTTGTATTGAGCAAGGTTTAAATACGATGCAAAAAGTAGGTTGCTGCGTGTGCAGTCTGGCAGTATGTACGTAAACCGTACAATGTTAATAAAAAATCATACAACACAACATTACAAAAAATTTGAAAATAATTATGAATGGTAAATGTAAAATACCAAAATATGTTCCTCGATGACGCCTGTACCAATTTAAAAATAAAACATAATAAACATAAACATGATCCTTCTGATTAATATGTGACAAAAATAAAAATCTATTAAAGAAATTAGTTACCTACATTGGAGTTCAAATTTAGTTTTTTTTTTGCTAATCTTTCGAATCAACATACCATCGAACTAATAAACTATCGAACAAATGAGCAATCGCTGTAAAGTTCTTCGCAAAAAGATTTTTCGCACAAACGTTACATCGCTCTAATAAAGCATCGATATAATAAAACATCGTACAACTGAATATTCGACATAACGAGTTCGATAAAATAAAAATCGAACAAAAAACTTTCGCACAGGCGTAGGTATCCCGTTCCCGTCGGATAATTTAGGAGAAAAACGCGGGTAAAGTTCACTGTCATCAGCTAATATATCGTATTTGACGTGTAAAAGATCTAATAAGGTACAGTTCTGCGCTCTTCTTGAGGCTGACAGGTTATTTATGCACTTGCCTGTACAAATGAGACGTTGCAAGATATTTTTTAGAAAACTTCACATCATATTGCATGAAAATTTTTCGACAATCTCATTTAGAGGAATACGCTTTTTTAATGGAAGAAGCTTTTATTTATTTTAGCAAAGAAATATATATATATCAATATCTATTATTCATTTATATTGGTTATGGTTTGTCTACACTTATAATCAACATAGTAAACAAGGAACTACACTTATTTGTGTAAAAAGGATGTACATTTAAGCTACTTTCCCTATCAAGATCGACCTAAAACGTTTTCCGACAGAATACACTTTTATTTAGGACTCACTACGATAAGATAATGAAAAACAATACATTTGCCGACAATAAAACAGGCAAGTAGGCAGAAAGGCGTTTATCGTGGAAAGTAGAACAAGGAACACCACGGCATAAACAATGCGTAAAGAACTGTTAATTATCTTACTATATCGAAATAAGTTTTTGCGAGGGGGCTGAGAAGGTGGCTTAGGAGCTAGGTGACTAAATAAATACAGCCACACAGGCCGATCTTCCAAGTTAAGCCGCGCTTGCCGAGGCTGGTCTGTGTATAGGAGACCACGAGGTATCGTACTGGGTTGTAGAGTGTCCGGTAGGCAGTCGCTCCGTGTCAAATACTGATATTGGTCGACTGGCCTGTTGGTCTAGTGGTTAGTGACCCTGACTGCTATGTCGGAGGTCGTGGGTTCGATTCCCACCCAGGACAAATGTTTGTGTAATGAGCATGATCATTTGTTCTGTGTCTGGGTGTATTTTATCTATAACTAGCGGCCCGTCCCGGCTTCGCACGGGTGGAGGACCCGGTCTAAAACCCGGTCCCGATGGTTACAAACACAACAAAAAAATAATTATCCGAATCGGTAAAGCCGTTTTCATGTTATGTCGTGATAACGGAAAACGGGTTTCATTTTTATATATATAGATATGTATGTATTTAGAAATATATAAGTGTGTTTATCAGTTGTATAGTACCCATAACACAAGCTCTGCTTAGCTTGAGACTAGATGGCGTTGTGTGATAGTTGTGGAATATTATATTATATATTCAGTTGCATCTGGTTCGACTGGAAGCCGACCACAATATAGTTGGGAAAAAGCTAGGCAGACGGTAATGTCCTTCCTAAGTTTATCTTGGACATTATTCATATTGGTGAAGAAATACATCTTAAGGAAACCTGAACCTGCTATTCCAAAGCCACGTCAAAGGTTTGTGAGGTTCCCAGAGGCGGTTTTAACTCAAAATCAAACGAATACATATAAATCGAAACCAGAGTAAAATTGTTTTTTAGCCAACTGAGGGTTTAAACTAGCCACTTTAAGCAACATTCTTAATTATTCATTTCTTGTATTTCCTGCAACGTAGTTGGCTAGTCATTGACAAAACAAATCATTTGGAATATTGATAAATGGCTGTTTTTAGACCAGCTAACCACATTCTCACGCGCAAATTAAATAGTAGAAGAACATCAGAAAGTTTCTATTTCAGTGTTGCTATAAGTAACAAATGCTTCTATGCAGTATCGAAACCAGTTAAAGTTAAATTACTACTAAAAGTTCGGGATGAGTTACCGCCTGAGCGAAGCAAAACAAAAATAAAGATAGAAAATATTCGAAAACTCCCTGAATAGAGTTGTCGGAAGATGCTGCTATTATTTACAAGCTTGTATTTAACCGTGGCGTTGTCTGCTTTTAGTTAATGTTTTCCTTATGATTTTTAGCTATGCTTTATAACACACCTAATTACCTTTAAGGGGCACGATAAACAAACATGGAAGTTGTTACTTTCAATACAGGGAATCTAGGTAAGTACGTTGGATACAGATTACATTATGGAATAATAATTTATCGAAATTGTAGTTCTACCATCAACATGTATCAAGAAAACGCAAATGACATGTCATTTTTCAAGCGATAAAAACTTTAAAAATGTATTTATCACAAGCACTGGAACTCTTGTAATCTACTCGTATGTTGATACGGTTTAAAATCATAAAATACGAAACCTTTCAAAAGATATTTTCTAAGCCCTTTCATGCTTTTAAATATTTACCTTTTAATAAATAATTTCCTCCAATTATTTTAATATATCCTAACCAAATGTTAAAATAAGCCTTTTAACTAATAAAACCGTGGCGTAACGATCCGACACGACCACATAATACGGCTGTAATGGTCTTCAACAAAAACCACACACCATGAACTTTTGAACCTAACCATGTGTTAGAGGGAGAGGCCGCATTCCATTTGGCATCCATCCTACTCTAGCGGCGTAATGGCTGTGGTTTTATAACTTTACAGCCTGATATTGTTATGGGTGTTATAATATGAGTAGGTATAAGCAGTGTAAAGCTTTTTTAGCGTGGTAAAATCATCAAATGAGTCCTCCCACCCCGGGCAGGGCGGGAGGGACTGTCAGACTTGTACTGTAATAGCCCTTTATGTACCGGGGTCACGGTGATGGAATAAGTCCCGCGACCCCGGCAGGCTTTGGCCCTCTGAGAGGGGGCCCCGGCGCGCGTGGAACACGACGCGCCGTCGAATCGGGAGCAGTGTAAAACTTGCGCCCATTTGAGAAAAAAACTGCAAATCTTTTCTATTTATACAACGTGTCCCAAAATACAACGATAAGCCGGCACCAGAGGATGGACCTACTAATGACCACTCGAGAAAAAAAAGAAAAAAAAAATACCTCTACTTTTTTTTTAAATTACTTAAAAAAATGGAAATTCTTCGAAAATGTATACCCCTTATGACACTTTTAACTACCATGACCATAATTTTTCAAATATTTCAGTTTTTTTGTTTGTATTGGCAACCTAAGTAGTACTACTATTCACCATGATCTTTGAAACTTACAGAATTTTCGTAGTTTTATACAAAAAAAACAACCAAAAAAAATTATTTCCCTAAAATTTTGAAAGATTTTAACGTTCAGTACACTTTAACTCATCGTAGTGTAAAAAAAAAATATAGACACTATTATGACAAGTTTTTTAAAAAATTGGCGCAACTAACCTAGATTTTAAAATGGTATAATACTTTAGGAAAACTAGCCACAAAAAAAAAATAATGACACTTTTTCTAATCAAGAACCAAATTTCATAAGTTGTTGTTAATAGTAATCACTTCTACTATGTGCCCAAACTATCAAAAAAAAATTTTTTTTTAAAGTAGGTATTTTTTGTTATTTTATTTTTTTCTCGAGTAGTCATTAGTAGGTCCATCCTCTGGTGCCGGCTTATCGTTGAATTTTGGGACATGTTGTATATGTAATTAAGGTACCTTTTTTGCCCGACCACGTGAATTTGATTGTAGACAATTATGTATCCAAATAGTTATCTAACTCATGTAGTAAATGGTATGATTACATGAACAATATTCATTGGTATTACTACAACTCGTCTTCATAAAAACCCAAACACTGAATCTGAAAGCGCTTCTTCACCGGGAGCATTCGCGTGTAATTTAACATTATATACTACTCAAAAGAAAATAAGGGCCAACTGATTTTTGTCGATTTATTAAATAATATTTAAATATTACTGGTTATAATGACTGAATCTGATTAATATTAACGAACTTGGAAATTCACAAAAAAATAAGTTTGTATTCCAATCAATGGTTAAATTAAAAGAAATTGAATGAAAAGTGAGAAATTGCAGCAATGTATCAACTTACACAAAACATCAAAAAACTCGAAAAAATAACGTCTTTAATGTTCCAAAGTGTTCTTTAAAGCTTTTCTTTTGACTCTGTTCTCTCTGTGCTACTCATTTTAATGGAGGTGGAATGTTCAGGATTAAATACCAAACATTTTCTTTGGGATTCTCTACCAACAAGTTTTCAGACAATTTATGAGATCCAGCTGGCTGTTTATGGGAATTTTACTTTCTTTTGCACTCCTCTTTAACTCATCTCTTAAATGCTGAATAAAACTTAGGTAAAAATCCTGAGTAGCCACTGTAACATTGTAATTCAAACGTTAGCTAATGTATGCACTGTTAGTCGCAGCGTGTCCGCTCGAACATTATCCTGCTTGAAGATGAACTCAGGTACTCGTTGTTGTGCAAATGGGATAATGTGGAGTTGCACCACATTCGCTACGCAATTTTTAGCAGTTACAGCAACGTTATTACGAAGTGCGAGCTCAGTTTTGCGTGATAGAGACAACCACCCCAGAGCATAATTCAGATCTCATCGGAACAGTCTGTTTCAAGAGTGCAAGGATCTGAAACCTGTTGTTTAGATCTTCTCTACACTCTAATGAATCAGTATTTATTAAAAAAAAATAAACCTGCAGTCATAAATAAAAAGCAATGAAGCCCATTGAAAACAGTTAAATAATTTTTCTCTTTGCAAATGTTTCACGATTTGCACCATACGCTCCAGTTAACTGGAGGAGAACTAAGCATCTTCTTGAGTATTGTTAGTCTTCATGAAGTCGATTCGGAATAGTCTAGTCAATTATAGGGGTGCCTGTAGCTCAACGCAATGGAGTTTGTACGGTCCGCGCGGTAGATTTTCGCTCTATTTGCACGGTTAATCAAACTTATTGGTCTTCTTAGGCTTTACTTATTTTCTTTCTTCCTGGATCACGCCGTCTGGTGATATTACCCGTCTTTTGAGACCAGTTTCAAACTTTCTGAACCACTGGTTGGGAATATTCCACCATAAGATCTACCTGTTCTGGCTATGCCTCCCCTGGATTAATGTTACACCCCAAGTGGCTGTTTTTGCATCCATATGTCTCCGAATAAATGACATTATAAGATTAAATAATCGTTATAGCCTACTTGCCGTATAAGTCGAAGAAAACTCCCTTAGAAGTTTGAAAAATAAAAAACACCAAACCGTACATTCGAAGAAATCTCAAATATCTAATTTAAAAAAAGTTATGAATTTCCAATTATGCAATAGAAACAATATTAATACTTGCAAGAAACCATAACAAGGTATTTACCATCTATTATGTACACAGAATAAGAGTGATACTTGATTAAAGTGCAATGTAATAAGTGGCCCCTATTTTGTTTTGACGAGTATAGATTCTACTTTACATTACAGTAGGTACTACCTCCCTGACTGACGAGAATTCGCGTACATTTAGTATAGATGCAAGGTGCGCATTGTAATGCTTGATTGTCTTCCCCCACTTATGTAACGTTATATAGGTGAATGCGTTATATACGTAACGTAAAAACTTCAATTTAATATCTGAAAATATATTTAAAATATATTTACTCAGTGTTATTGATTTATTTATATCTTCCTAGAAGACTGATTAGGCTTTCCGCAAAAAAAAAAATAACTTTAAGTCATAATGGATGTTTTTCGATAAAAAACAAACGAGTGCGTTAATCGTGCCATCGCCTCTGAATCATGCGAAAAAACATTACAATACTTTTCAACATAAAAAACGCACCAAACAGCCCGACAGTTGATAAACAAGTATGTATTAATTAAATTCCAATTGCGGTGAGCACCCGCAGTCAGACGAAATCATTGCATATGCTGTCTGAGTGTCCTACAGCGTTAAATCAATATTATAATTATAAAATTGCTCACTGATTGCGTTTTTCCCAAGAATTTCGGTAAATAACAACGGTTTTACAAAAATTTTATGAAAAGGTTATGTCTAATTGCCCGAGAGCTGTAGTTGTATTCTGTAACTTTCACGAGGACTCTTTACCTCTTAACTCTTTTTAAGTCATCACAGATCACTACATTCGAAATTCGAACGGTCTACGGGCCCAGTGCGGGTTGGTAGATGTCATATGTTTTCCAATTTTGGACTCTAGGACATGGCGGTTTACCCAAGATGTTTTCCTTCACCGTTTTGAAAGCAGTACTGAGTACTAATGAAATAAGTTACACAAAAAAGAGCCGATATCAATTGGCTATCTCTGTGTACATGATGTGCAATACATTATTACTATGTATATGTTAGAATAATCTAAACAAAGATAAAATGACATAGACATTCATTTCAGTGACTATTTCTATTGTACTTATTAATTTTAATTAGAACGACATGATGTTTGAAAATAATGTTAAAGTATTGATTTATTATTTATTTCTGTAAATTTGAATTTGCATGCCGTAAGGTAGAATGTAGCGGAAACCTTCAACTGTATCATCTTATACCTGTACCTACATTGTTGCAAATAAATATCTGAATCTGAATGTTTTAACTGGTGACACTAAAGATCTTTTTAATTATAAGCTAAAAGTTGTGTAAAACACTTGCATACATACTAATTTTCGTAAAAATAGTTATCCTGCTACAATCTACATCAACTTTACATAACGAAACCTCTCCACAGCCGCAACCCATCTTCAAAATGTACAACTTCTACAATCCCAATGGTGAATTTACATAAGATGCATTTTTTATCTTCGCTGCGGAAAAGGAAGACATTTCAAATTCGACTACAACTACAGTAGGTATCGATTCAAATCGATTATTTAGTCGAGTCGCGCTCTTGATATTCCGAATTATTTACGCGTGGCCTCTAGTAAGCTTGCGTATTTAAATAATGTGATGGCGACGCCTCTGTTCGAATAATATAATATGAAGTATCGATGTCCATATTTATGAAGAAGTTTTTATGACAATGTCACACCGATTTTATTTATTTTGTGGTTAATGTGGGGTGAGGTTGTCTTGTTCTTAGGCTGAAGTGTGATAGTGGCTTATTAGTAATAGATTATGGGTTTCCACCTAGCCTTGTGTCTTTATATCGGACTATCTTTTACCAACTACGCTCTCGTTAATTTAGAATTTGATATAAATTTGGATTGTACGTGTGACGCCATATTTTTATGATCTTGTTTTTCTCGATAATGGTACGGACGAAAAGGACTGTATGTCCATCACTGTACACAGGACAACGTGTATGCAGATTTTCATAAAGATTGCTTGTGCTTTCAGAGTGAGAAAGAAACAAACAAGCAGACTTACATTTGCGTTAATATTAATTAGGATTTATAATCCTGCTACTGTACCAATTAATATGTTAAGTTACAGAAGACTAAAAGCCTTTCGCGACCAAAATTGAACGCTATAATTAATTAATCACGGCCTTTGTTCTCAGGAAACCAATAACATAATGATTCAATTTACATATCCGACACAAAAGATCAAACGCAAAATATTACCAATAATATATTCAACAAAATAAAACACAAATGAATCCGAAGCAACAACAGCAAATCAGTAAAATGAAACACAAAACAATTTCAACACAACAACACTTTTCATTGAAAACATCAAAAATGTTGGTGACACCTTTACATCACAATCAAAACAACATATTGGTCGTTATTTCCATGACAAAGTTACACAAAAAACTCAATCATAACTCGAGTACTCTTGCGGGGCACAATAAAACGGTATATATGTACTCACTTAGAAAATTCTTCCCGACACTGTCGTTGAAAATTGTACTTAATCTATATGGTAATAAGATTAAAATTTCAGAGGCAAGCAGGCGACTCTTGAGAGATCTGGGCGCGTTATTAACAAAATACAGCAGGTCGGTATGCTTAATACAAAAATATATTCCTTTGTCTACAATTTTCGGTGTACTTGTGAGATTATGTGGCTTCGCTTGTCACGGGTGTATTGTTTTCTCTGTATCATGTGCACCCTGTTTACCAACTTATTAACAATGGAATCATAATTATATGTGATTTTTGTCTGAATGAAGATTCAGAAAGAATTTTTCCCATCCTCTGATGTGATTTTGAATTGAACTACTAAGCATTAAGATACTTAATCCAATAAGATGGACAAAAAAAAAAGAAAACGCTACCTGCTCCGATCCTATTTTCATCTCATCGACGTTCATAAAGCTCATACAACACTTTATGAGTACTACACACCTTATCTTTTTGAAAAACCAATAAGGTCAGTCTGAAAATCTTATCCATAAATTAAAAGAAACCTCAAAAGTCTGTGTCCTCTTTTCTCTAAAACATTGTCTTTTCAGTTGGCACCACAATTTGCAACAAACAAACAAACTTAATCGCACAATTCCTGCGTCTCTCGCTTCATATTATGTATTCCCCGAATAAATGTAAATGTTCCTCTACATATTTGCAAGAGTTCTCGTGAAATGGGGGCCGACCACCACCTCTAATAGCAGTATTATTATAATCTTACAAGCAACCCAATACGTACGATATACCTACACATTCATCAACAATATTTCAAAAGATTTTGTTGACTTACCAAAAAACGTTTTAAATCAGACTTATCAAAAGAAATTTCATATCGTAGAAAATATGGAAATATTTTAGGTCTTTGACAGTCTAAAGTCTGACAACTATTTTTAAGAAACAATTTTGTATTACCCAGTAATGAGTTATGAAAATCGTCGTCATTCCTTGTAATACTGGTGTTCAACAAGCCCGAAAATCAAAATCATATATATCGTTTTATTCAGTAACTAGGTTTTATAGATCACATAGATGAACAAAAAGACTGACCCCAAATTACATAGTTGGGAAAAAGCAAAGCATGATATGCTTGAAGAGGTGGTGGTAGGCCCCCTGTGATATTTAATTCCACTGTCTTTGCTCTGTGGTGAATAAAAATTTTCATATGTTAAAATAGTGCGTGGGAGTGGTGCTTACTAAGGAAAACGGAAGCCTTGATGTCTGAATTAAAGATATAAAAAGGTAATGTCTTTAGACTTTTTTAGGGCGGTTAAGAATTTTTGCAAGTAAGTGGTTGTCCTTTTTTCTTAAAGGCTTTCGCATAGATATTTGTCGTACATAACTCTCTGCATTTCTTGGGATTTTCCTTATTATTTTAAAATAGGAATTTGGTACTTTTGCTTGAAAGAATAATGAAGATGTATTGTTCTCGTGATAATAGGAAAATTTTCGTATTGGCAAGTACTACATAATATAAGTAGGGGTAAATTAACAGTATTCAATTTTCTTAAAGACTTAAATGAAAGCCATTGAAGAACCTTTTTTTTTAAATTGGTAATTCGTCACCAACGCAGTATAATACTGGATTCGGACATCACGAGCCCTCGCTCTAGAGTTCTGATGTGTTTTTCTTTGTAAATAAAAAAATGTTTAAAAAAAGACTTGTCCATTACCTTTAATTAGATTAGAAATTTATTGACACTGGCAACATCGCTTCAAATTACTGTAAAACCTATTTCTCCCCAAAACACGACACCTTCAAAGCTTTAACACATAAACGCAATACATGAATATACTAACATTAAGCTAGCTAAGTAAGGGCGGAAGTAACTTCGTAACGAAGTACTTACTAAGTACCTACAGCCACATTCTCTGGGGTGCGACACTAAACTACACGTGATTGTGCGAACAAAGACGACACAGGCTTTTGACACTCACTTATATAATATTACACTTATTAGAGGGATGAACTAAGTTGTAAGTGACAAAGCTTAAAGAGGAAGTAAGGTGCTTGCAAAGGGCTACGGCGTAGAGGTGCTACGCCGTAGGCGTGCTACGACGGAGGTGTGCTACGCTTTTGTTGATGTATCGAGCGACGCAATTTGTTACGGGACTTGTGTTAGTTATAGTTTCCTTCGTATGAATACCATCTTGCTATGTTGTTTATATCATCAAAATGTGGTATAACCTGAAGACTTGCAGCAACACGCAACTCGCTTAAGCGTCTATCAGTGGTTTAAAAGATAAGCGAAGTTGTAAGTGACAAAAGTATTACATCTCAAAATATTTAAATGATTCGTAAAAACCAACATTAAATGGAGCTACAGTCCTAGTCACAAGGCCTGTTACAGTCTGTGATCGCATAAGGCTACGCCGTAGGCGTACTACGGTGCAGGCGCGCTACGGCGTAGGCGTGCTACGGCGTAGATGTTCTTCGACATACCTTTCGATGTTGCTTGCTGTCTTGGGATTTATCCATTCTCTTGAAAGGATTAAAATAATAGAATGAATGTTTTCCAATAAATACTTGTAACGAATTATATTATGTGTGTAGAAACTACATAATGGGATACTGTTTTATAATGCTTTTGAAATGCCGTATTTATTATACGCGTAACATTATTATTTTGAATAATTATGACAATAGAAAAAACGAGTGTATATCATGGTCCCACAATTTCACAAGTTCTTGAACTTAATCAATCATCTTTATGGCCCGCGGTCTGATACCCACTAAATATTTTTTATGACTTGTAACTCGTCGTAAAACATGATTTACGTAAAAATGAGAAGACTTTATTCTTTGCTTTTAATTTTAAAGGCTATTAAATTAAAATATGAAGAAGGAAATTATATTAAATTGAAAATATTTAATAAAATTATTTTTTAAAATACGATTAAATAACCGTGAAGCTCGTAGCTAAATAATAACAGCCGCAAAGTTGATGTTTAAAGTTAAGCAGCGCTTGCCTAGGTTGATAGTTGGTTTGTTGATCATTTATTGCATGCCGAGTATCTTCCTTGTTTCGGAAGGTATAAATATTCCGTCTCAAATTCCTTTCAATAAAAAAATAAGAAACCTTGAAATAAACCTATTGAACATGACATTCCAATGCCAATAACCGACTGCTTGTTGTTCTAGTGGTAAGTGACCCTTGACTGCTCTGCCAGGGATCGTAGGTTCGATTCCCACCTAGGACAAATGTTTGTGTGATGAGCATGATCATTCTGTGTCTGGACGGGACTAGATGGCTTTGTGTGATTATTGTGGAATATTATTATTAATGGGCCATTTAGACAGCGATGGTGGCACCGAAAGAAACATTGCGCGTATAATTTTGAAAACGAAAAAAGCTTTATTGCACAAGAAGTGTTTTTTTTTACGTGGTATATCATCAAAATGGGTCCTCCCACCCAGGGCAGGACGGGAGGGACTTTAAGACTTGTACTGACTTATATCCACGGTGTCCTTCACGTTCCAGGGCCGCAGTTAGCCGATAGTCCCGTGGGCCAGGGCACAAGGGTTGTTGCTGTGAATATTGACAAGACAATGAATTTTCTCAGTTATGAGACCTAGGGATATCGATTTTTCACACGTTTTTTGTTTACGTTGAATGGATAAACATATGCATATACATATATCTAAAAAATCATCCACGATGAATGATCATGCTAATAAAAAAAAACTCCAATGACACATGATAAAAAATATATATAAACGCGACAATGTTAAAACTTTTCACTCATTTTTTCGTTCACTGGCGAGTCCCAAGTGCGTGATACGTGGAGCTCAGCTTTTTATATCAACCATTTCATGGATTTATTTACTGTAATGAGGAAGGGAAACATACGTTATGTACAAAAAGTATATACTCGTACATATAACAAACATTGTTTCGTATTTCCTAATTGGTTGCATTAAAATATTACGTTGTACAGGGTTACCCTGTAAGTACAAATCAAGCCAAGCATGGGTTGGATAATTTCCATTTTTTTTACTCTGAGTATGTTGGTGCATTTTTTATGCTTCAAAAGTTATGTAAATTTTTTGTTTTTTGAATATTGCTAAGCGTGTCCGCAACTCTACAACGCAAATAACAATTTATAACATCTTCCAAGACGATATCGGTGATTAATGAAAAAAATGCTAAACAGTACGTACATACATAAACTCACGCCTATTTTCCGTTGGGTCAGGCAGTATCCATAGACCATCATTACTTACTTACATCCTTTCGCCTCATCCACATTCAAGCCGGTCCATTAAAAATAGTAATTATTTCAATTAAGAGAAAAAAATACAATTAAGAGATAATAATATATAAGGCATATCTCTCCTATAAGAACAGAGCACGAGCACAGAATAAGATTGTTGGTTCTACAATCTGCCTGCCGGGGTTACAAGACTGTCCTGACTGTCCAAGGTAAAAGGGACCCTGGAACGTACAGGGCTATTGAAAAAACACCGTAAATTTTACTCAGTGCGAGCCCGACAGTCCCTTCTGCTCCACTCTGGGCAGGAGGAGTCGTGACGTATGCGGGAATAAAATAGCCAAAGTCCTTATACGGTATTTTTTCTTCTACATAAAGTTTTAATAAATAAAGGTCTTCAAGTGATAAAAGAACCAACAACAGACGTGCCTTATCAATAGCCGCTATGAAAAGACGTTGGATTCCGCAAAGATTGATGATAGATCTTTTATGATAAAAAATAGAGGAACCTTTACAAGATGGCCCGCATTTCTGATGGATAGGATCAACATAATATGATAGTCACTGTGTTTAATTTAGTTCTCAGATCGTAAATATTATCTAATTTAAAATAGTGTGAAATAATGTTTACAAAGGTCATAGATTTCCACAGTCAAGTGGTATCTTTAAATGTCTGGTTTAAAGTTTGTGTAGAAATTACTGCTTGCTTGGTTTAGCACTAATCTCTGAGTTGGTTGATTTGATTGGTTTTATCGGACGGCTAAATGGTTTGGTTACTGGTTAACGAACACTGGTTTAATGATACGCAAATATATGGTTTAAAGATTATAATAGATACTACTGAACTAAGAAATGGAAAATCTAAGTTAATGTAGCACTAAGATGGTTTGATTAGAGTTACGCGATTGGTATCGGTACACGCACTAACTGACGATAATTGCGATACATTCATTTATGTAAATGCGCGCAGTCAAAAGTGCTGAGCTGTTCGGTTGCAAAATATTGTACTGAACAGTTTGACACTATAAAGAATACTAGAATACTTTAAAAATTTAATTTTCTAGTGAGGCTTACTACAGAAAGTAAGCCTCACTACGTTACGTTAGGCTATACAACGATAGGCTGCAAAGGAAAAACAAAAACGCACTGATTCGCGACCTACGTCTCATCACCCGAAGCAGCGAACGAACCTAAACAATCACATCCAATAACCATCTCCGTTATTTCACTTCAGACATTAAAATAAGAGAAAAAGAACTAAAATAATACTCTACTACTTTAACAGAAAAAAAACAAACTGCAACAAAATGCTTCTCCTATTACCAAGCCATTTCTTAATACAAAATCAATATCCTCCGGTATTGAAGTAGTGCAGCTATACTCAAAGTGTGCTCCGCGGAGCCCTATGGCTCCACTAAGCATTTCTGGGGGCTCCGCAGGAATACACAATTTCGCAATACGCTGGATGTCGACCCTGATAGAAGAATTCAACTTTCTTCGTTCAAACCTAATATAACCGTCTAATGAAAAATAAGAAACAGTTTCACACATCCCACTATATATTTTTTTGTCATTTATTTATAGTACCTGTACTTTCATTGTAACGTGATTCCCCGTTATTGAAGAATGTTCCGTCAAAAACTTGCTTTCCAAAAAGTTTCCACCACCAAAAAGGTTTGAGAACCGCTGGAATAGTGAAAACAAACACAAGCCACTTAGCTCGGTATTACTTGATAATATCAATGTTTTCAGCCAATTAGCCAGTTTAATATTTTAGAGTACTCGGCTGTAATCTGAAACGGTTTTGTAGTAATATATATGATTGTTTGTCGGTGGTTTCATGTCGTTATTAAGGATTAATGTAAGTGCATTGGACTTTGTTTAGTATTATGAGTAAGCCGTTATCAATTTCATATTTATTTTTTATTGTGATTGTTACTTTAACCTATAAAATGTCCTTTTGATGATTTGAGTGAAATATATAATTATGTTTTCGAATACACATTGATATATTTCTGGTGCTATCTTGTCGAAGAAGGAGCAGTAATATTCATTTAATAATAATTCAAATGTTACTTACCTACCGTCGTGGTGACCACAAAGTTTAGACACAAAAATTCACATGTCACTTTCCAATCTGTAAGTTATCACTACACTATTTTTTAAGCTCGTACTAATCGTTATAATTTCACTTTTTTAAAACACTTATTACGAGACAAACAGTTTTATTCACGACTATCAGGGATTAAATCGAACTGCTCGGTTGAAGGCTCAAATCAGACTGACTGGTACTAAAATGTACAATTACAACGTTGACAAAAATCAAATGCAATGAGGGTAGTGTGAAAAATATTTACTAAAATCATATTATTAATCCTTTTACATCGCTGTTGTTTCATCAAAAATATTATATACTCCTATAAAATAAATCATTAATTATTACATAATTGTCTTTATTAATTTTGGATATAATATAAAAACGTGGGTAAAACTAAAAGTAAATCTAACATCCGTGTTACCATAGACAAAAATTATACTAGTTTAAAACTCATTAACAAACCATTAGTATTTATTTTGTATTATGGTAACACTGTTCTAACTCATACAAATTATTATTATTAAAATAAATAGTTTTATATGGAGTACCTTCATTTAATAAAGAAAAATTATAACTCTGTTATTTACCTACTCAGTAACATTTTGACAAAGGGTTACCACCACCTACAGACTCTAGGCGACACTTAAAAAAAAATTGCAGAAGGTATTTTAAATAATGTATGCTCACAGAAGAAAAATAAAAGTAGTAATAAATTATAAACTGGACTCTTAGTAAAGTCAGTTTTATAACTTCAACAGCGAAAACCGTCCTTATTGCTACGAGATAAAGGTCAGATATTTGACAATGGATTCCCACATCAGAGTCCGCAAGTGTGTTTAGCTTAGATAAATAGAATGAAGGACTTTTTTACTTACTAAAATCGTCCAATGAGTCCCATGGCAGGACGGGAGTGACTGACTTGTACTGACTAAAATCCACGCATTTAGTTCGTGAATCAATAGGTATATTGCTAAATGGCCGTTTTAGGTCCGCTGTACATATTAATATCACTTCTGCTATTTGGCAAGTCTCCGCTCAAGTTGGCCGCTATGTAGCAATAGTTTCTAAGCAGTAAACTTAACAATTCATCTGTCACCGCGATTTTGACGCGACAAGACTGTTTAGTTTTGCTCCCGTGTAATTATAATTTTTTGTGAGATTGTGCTACGATTTTGAGTGAATGACTGTTACCTTAAAAGGAAATTATATTTATGGACATAATTATGTTGTTCGTGTGACCAAATACGAGTGATAAACACATTTTTCAGCATATCTGAAAATAAAATTTTATCATATTTTAATTTGACATTGCCAGTTGTCACATTTTCCTCATAAAAAGTTTTCATTTTATATGTTATGGAAAGCGGTTGTGATGAAGAGGCCGGTAGCAGCCGTAATACTAGCGATGTGACTGTTCGTGCTATGGTACACAATAGAGAAATTACGTCTGATTTAGAATGGGATGACGAGGAAGGCTCTTTAAAAGTCGGCAATAAAAGGGTCAGATGCGATTCTAGTCCAGATGATGGCATACAGGATGGAGAATTTACTACAGTGGGCAAGCGTGGTAAAAAAGCTAAAGTGACGACACCACGATCCGGGTTTTCACCTGCTAAGATATCTCTCAGTGATAACCCAGAATATGTAGAAGTGTCAATTACTTCTAAAGAAATCCTGCCGAAACAGATAACGCTAGCAAAATTATTAAGTACCGAGAAAATTCCTGATATTATAAAGGTTGTATACAAAAGCCCTTTCAAAATTTTGATAAGGTTGAAGACTTATGATGCCGCAGATAAGATATTGTCGTCTGAAAACTTCAAACAAAAAGGTTGGATATGTAAAAAGACCAATGAGGTTAATGTTTCTTATGGCTTAATCAAAGAAATAGACCTCGATTTAGATGATAACAGCGTTAAGGACATATTAGACTGTGAGGTGGATATTTTATCTGTCAAACGTTTGAACCGGAGAGATGATGATGGCAAATGGATTAGAAGTGAGAGTATTCGCATATGTTTTCAAGGCCCTATTCTACCTCCATATGTTTTTGCGTACGGCATCAGGATGAAGGTATTGCCTTTCAATTTCCTAGTTACTCAGTGTTCGAAATGCTGGAGATTCGGACACATTAAGTCTTTCTGTCCTAGTAAGAAGCAGATGTGCCCGAAGTGTGGAGGTGAACATGAAAACTGTGACACAGTAAAGTTTCGTTGTATCAATTGTAAAGGAGACCACATGTCAATGGTAAAAAGTAAGTGCCCGGCATTTTTACGCGAAAAAGAGATTAGAGATATAATGCGCAATCATAATTGCACCTACAAAGTGGCTCTTATCAAAAATAAAGAAAATAAAAATGAAGTGCCGAGTCCGAATTTATTTACAGTTGATCAATTACTTAAGGCCGATGTAATGGTAGGAAAATCTTATTCGGAGGTTGTAAAACAGTCATTATTAGTCACAGAGAATTCAAATAGCGAAGATGATAAGGAGGAGGATAGATTGTCTCCAATTTTGAATTCGAATAAGACTTTAGTTCATTCAAGGAAACCTACTAAGTCTGTGAAGGTAAAGAAATTGAAACGCAAGAGGGTCAAATCTCTAGCCCAGGAGGAGGTTGCATCAGAAGTTATAGCAGGAAATGAGACAAATATCGAGAACCAAGGGGATACATATCACATGAATAAAGATAATTTTAATTTAAAGAAGTTTTTAAAGAAGATTAAGGAAATTTTATGTTCTAAAACTCAAATTGAAACCAAAATTATATGTATTGTCCAGTATGTAATTTCAGAATTGAAATCATTTATGATGAATTTCTTTACTATTGATTTTTTGATGCAGTTGATTGGATGCGGACCGAGGACTTGTACCACATCTTGTTAGAATGTTGTGCATATGGTGACTTGAGGCCACAGTTGTGTACGATGGCCGGTGGCGATGTGTATAGTGGTGGAATTGATGTTATGCTTGGCCTCTTTCGGAGCAGAGTGTGGCTATTTATAAATTTATTAAGGCTGTTTTTTCGAGGAGAGATACTTTTTAGTTTATATCTTTTATGTTTTGTGTTTTCTATTAATGGTTTCAACACTCTGTTCCGGGCTGTTTCCTAGGTATGGCGTTGGTTCTGCCATTGTGCATGTCGCCATCGATTATGTCGGCAGGCTCTGTCATTGGGTTGCTGGGTGCCCGGCATTTTGGCGAGAGGTGATTTTTTATATAGGTAATTATGTAAATTAGGTAGTGGTTGTGTTTTAAATATTTTAAGTTTATAGATAGTATTTTAGTTTATTTTTTAAATGTATTAGCGTTACCTTACGAGGCTGACCTCGTACAAATGTGCTGCAAGCCTCTAAATAAATGATTTAAAAAAAAAAAAAACTTAACAATTCAATCAAGTTCAATACGGAATCCGAGAAATGTTACACACGGGACACTTAAATACATTGCCTTCTACAGATTAGTGTAGATACAGGGTGTTTGGTGGAATGCGGTCTCGTGGGTACATTTATTTTCTGAGATTTAATAACAGTATGAGATTATATTTTACAGATGGACAATTAATTCCAATGTGGAAAAGTGATGGCGCAAGACAACTTGTCTCGCTCTAGCTGAAATATCAGAAACTCAAAACGAATAATGATCATTGTAAATATACCGATTTAAATCTTAATAACAGTACTAAATATCAGTCATATTATTACGAAATATGTATAATATCTACCAAAAGTGGTTTGGAAATAAATGACATTTCACAGAGTAAATAAAATTATTATCTCAATTATCGTGACATTTAATACATTGTATACCAATCCGTGGGAGAAAACTAGGGACCAGATAATTTTGGGAGCCGCCCACTGCAAAGGACATCACAGGACGATTTCTGGCCACCGTAGGCGCTGACATAGCGAGTGATGGGCGACTCTCTGTCCGGTCATGGACCGTGCCCTGGTCGATGGCGCATCGTGTTCCATTCTTCCTCACAGAGCTGTCAGCAAAATAACAGCCCCCAATTAGAGGGCCAAAGCCTACTAGGGTCGGAGGACTAACGAGTAACCGTGACCTCGGTACGTAAAGGTCTAATTTTAGTCAGTACAATTCTGACAGTGTGGGTGGGTGGGCTCACAAAAAAAAGCTTTAGGTAATTTGACTCCGACAGGATAATTGTATCAGTTTGTAATCCAAACACCCTGTATATACTCAACAGGTTTCAATTAAGACTCACCCTTTGAGATCGTACACTCGTTTTAAGACATTTGATCACAAAGTATTGGCATTTTTAATTACAAAGCCCTACTAAAGACGGCTTTTCTTTCTTCAAGCGCCTCCAGAATTAGAAATTACGGGTTGAGAAAAAGGTTTTTTTGTAGAATGAAAGACGATGCTTAATTATGGGCTGTTTTAAATTATATAAGATGTATTTAATTAATTATATAGAGACTGACTCAATATTGAAAAATGTACGGTAATGAAAACTTTATTTTCTGGGCAAAACCTTGCTCGCTTGAATTTACAGTTCTAGCAAGCTAAACAGGACTAAACTATTTATTTGATTCGCTTTTAGCCTCAATGTAGCAAAACCTAAAACATACTAGATATTCCGGGCTTTTTGTCCCTATAAGATTCAAGCGAAACCTCGGGCAAAGGTAGTCCTTTATCATCATCATCGGCCCAGCCTTTTCCCAACTACATATATTGGGGGCTTCCAGTCGAACCAGATGCAGCTGGGTATCAGTGTTTTACATGGAGCGACTGCCTATTGGACCTCCACAACCCAATGAATGGGTAATACGATATCCCATGGTAAGACTGGTTGTCAGACTTTAGATGTTCTGACTGACAGTAAGAATTGTCAAAGATCTACAAATGACAATCGGCACGAACAGCTTTACATGTTTTTCGATGCACGGAGGAAACTCGCCATGACACATGATCACTCATCCACAGACCAACTTCGGCAAGCGCGGCTTAGTAAAGGTCAACAGCCTTAGCGGCTTTAATTATTTTGCCACGAGCTTATGTTTTCTTCATTTCACTCTGTCTCTAACTGGCACTGATACACAATATACATTCATTCATACCACAAAAAGTATCAAAAATCATTGAACAACACTTAAACTCCTTGAAGCTATTAATTCAAGCGCTGCCGTCAAAGGTGTTTGACTATGCAGCGCTGTTTGGCTCAGCCTAGCTTTAAATTAAACTAGAGCCGAGCAAAAAAACACGGAATCATGAACAACCTCAAACGGAACTGAAATTGTGTTGCGCGGCACAAAAATGGAGGAGTTTGAAGTCGTAAAATGTTTTACGACTACGTATGGACTTTGATAGCAGTCAAGCTTAGTTTAAAAACCCATTTAGTTTTTGTAAAGTTAGCTTAGATGGATTATTATTTTCAAAGATTTGGTAGCTTTGTGGTGAAGAAGAGGTAAATAATTTGACCAATTTTTTTTTAATTAAACCCTTTCACGTTATTTCCGGAGAGTCAACAGGACGATTTCTGCATACCCGCGCCTATGGCGGTCACTATAGGCGAGCGACAGCAACAGTGAGTAATGGGCGACTCGATGGACATGGTCCATGATACGACAGCTCGTCTTATTACACGTGCGCCTCAAAAAGTTGTCAGCAAAATGAAGGGGGGTCACTTAGAGGGCCAAAGCCATGACTTAGAACGAGTAGTTAGTCGTAGGTGGATAATGATACTGACACCTGGATATGAGATTTATTTTTCCCCTGCTTATATTAGCCGAAGAACCAGAGTCACCAACATAGCTCGTGCAAGTTGAAGTGGCAATGGGCAGGCCACATCGCTCGTAGAACTGATAACCGATGGGGAAGAAAAGCTATCGAGTGGCGACCAACGGGCCGGAAGACGTAGCATTGGTAGGCCTCCCACTTGGTGGACCGACGACATCATGATAGTCGCTGTCGTTCAGCGTTGCGATTTAAGGGCCTATGTTCAGGAGTGGATTCAGATTATGAAACTTTTTGCGAAAGCTAGGATTAGATATTAATGTTAAATTAGACTATGCTCATACAATTATAACTTAACAAATTAGCATAAGTGAATAATAACAAAGAGACTTGAACAAAGAAACCCCCACCCAACTGCTCATAACATTGTAATATTCAATCGTAAAGGACTTAACAATACACATGCAATAACTACCCAATAATGGCTGCAATCGACAGGTTAATATCGCTTAACAGACGTCCTACACTAATGCCAGGATTAAATAACAGCTGTGTGTGTGTGTGTGTGTGTGTGTGTGTGTCTGTGTGTATGTGTAACAGATTGCTGCTGTTTCACTCAGTTGTAGGAGAACTGACGGGTGTGGAAAAGAGAAGGAAAGAATGGAAACTATGTGAGGTAAGTGTGGGTGTTTTTATTGGCCTTTTGTTACTGATTAGCATAAGCTTAATCAGTCCATAATTTTCCCACTGCTGGGACACAGATCTGCTTTCTGTGGGAGGGAATAAGCCGCAATCAAAAACACGGGCACATTGCTGGTTCCTAATTTAACAGTGTGTCTTTAAATTTTTGGTATTTGCTGGTTTCCTCGCGATGTTTTCCATTACTGATTAAAGCTTAAGCCACGTAAATATGATGCAAAATCATCATTAGTTATTTTTGAAAGATCTGTGCAACAGTGCTGGGCGTTTCTATAGTTATTTTAAAAGTCAACTAATAAAATAATTCTCTACTATACACTACAGAACGAGATGTGAATCTACAGAAAGACATCTTACCATAAAGGAAAATTCTTTTAGATATAAACAGTCGATCGCGGGACTTATCAAATTACCGTGACCCTGGAACGTAAAGGGCTATTAAACTTTGCCTCTCGTTCTGCCCTAGGTGGGAGGACTCATTTGATAATTTTGCCACGCTAAAACAAAAAAGAAAATATAAGCATTCATCTCATTCCTCTAACAAAATTTCAGCCCTAATTATTTTAAAGAATCCAATTAATACAAAACTCTTAGTGACACTTCCGTCAAGCGTCAAAAATTTCAACACCAAAACAAAACAAAAAAAAACCCGGTAAGCAACACCTCGAAAAAAAAAGTCCCTCGATTCGCCATCCACTTTACACCGCTGAAACCCGGGAACCAGGTCGAGTGGGAAAACTAGCGGCACTCCGTAAAATATTAAATTTAATGACCAGCTTTTGTCACTCGCCGGAGTTATACCGAGCCCTTATGCCTGTTTCACTTTTAATTTATTAATACACTAATTTTGTCGTGACCTCTAAATCTTTGACTCTTTGCTGAAGAAGATTTTGTTCTGAAGTTTGTATAAAGTTTCAGTATAAGCTTTCAGTTCGTGATTGATGGTTGTATTAAAGGATAGACAGTTTCTATCCCTTTAATAAGTCTGTTGTTGTGTCGCTTTATAAAGTGGGGAGTGTACTTATTTCCTCTTTGTTTAGTTTTAAAGTACTTTGAGTCTGTGACGTTTTTCGCGTTTTTTGTTAAATTTTAGGATGGAATTCGCAATGGGGTCTTTATTAAACTAAATACTAATTTATTAAGCCTACATATAGACACTATTAGAATAATACAAAAATAAGATTAGATTGGATTCGCAATGAGATTAAAAATCGTGATTTCTTCTTTATTTATGTGCAAAAAGTAAAAACATTAGAGGTAAAATATAAAAATATCTTAGGGCCAGTTAAGACCTTATGACTGACATACACATGCATTACAAAACGTGTAGTGTTCTTTCAAGAGGTATTTCCATGCAATTTTTCATTTGTAAAAGAAAGCTTAGGCAATTATATTGTTATGTCCACGGCACGGTTGGCGCAGGTTGACTGCTGTGCAGGGTGTTGCAAGTTCGATCCCCGAACGGAACAAATATTTCTACGATTTACAAGTGGTTGGTCTGGGTGTCTGATTATATGAGTTTTCTATGTTTGTAAACGTACTGACGATACAGAAGAAATTCTTAGAGTAAAGCAACAGTGTTAAAAAAACCGAAATACTTATATTGC
Source organism: Agrotis ipsilon (assembly GCA_028554685.1). NCBI lineage: Eukaryota > Metazoa > Arthropoda > Insecta > Lepidoptera > Noctuidae > Agrotis > Agrotis ipsilon. The sequence goes on from CM052955.1 coordinate 18,379,598, forward strand.
TGACATATTTTAGCTTTAACGCCGATTAACACGCATGTATTATATTATCGACAAAGAAAAATCTCAAAAAGTCTTAACAAATAAACAATAACAGCTGATCCCACCCACACTCAGGTCTCACTAGAGAAGCCGGAAACTAACCACAAACTCACCCATACAGATATAGTCACGTATCTTGTAAGTCAAACCCAATTCACAAGATGTACCCAGACGTACCCGGGTGGCGGCGCTCTATAAATAATTCATACGCCAACTTTGAGAGCTGCTGTAGTTTAAAGGACAACTGACTTGCAATTCATAGTATGGTTTAGATTCCAGCGATGTTGCTTCTGGTCTGGCTCTTAAGTTTAGTTCACTGAATTTCGTTCTATTATACAAGTTATTTATGTCGTAGGATAATTTTTTTAACCAAATTTTCGAAAAAATTCTAGGGATATCGCGAATGGATAATAATTAGACAATGGATAAAAATTTTAACCAAAGGACCATGCGCATTTTGGCCCATCGCTCAACAGCGATGAAAACTATGCCAAATGAAAGCTTTGAGGATGTTATGCATTTCTTATTATGGCAGCTAAGTCGAAATCGAGCGCCAACAAGGTGATTTCGAGCATTGAAAACATACGCACTTACCTAACCTAACATGTGGCAACATTCTCCTACTGATTTGAAACAGGTGTCATTCGAAGCGTGTAGTGGATACGATATACTTTTACTATGGCGACATTCTTCAAATGTGTAAGGTTCACCTCGAATATCTGAAAATGTCAACCTAACCTAACTGTGACAACATTCTCCTACTGATTTGAAACAGGTGTCATTCGAAGCGTGTGGTAGATACGATATACTTTTACTATGGCAACATTCTTCAAATGTGTAAGGTTCACCTGGAATATCTGAAAATGTCAACCTAACCTAACTGTGACAACATTCTCCTACTGATTTGAAACAGGTGTCATTCGAAGCGTGTGGTAGATACGATATACTTTTACTATGGCAACATTCTTCAAATGTGTAAGGTTCACCTGGAATATCTGAAAATGTCAACCTAACCTAACCTGTGGCAACAATCTCCTACTGATTTGAAACAGGTGTCATTCGAAGCGTGTGGTAGATACGATATACTTTTAGTATGGCGACATTCTTCAAATGTGTGAGGTTCACCTGGAATATCTGAAAATGTCCACCTAACCTAACCTGTGGCAACATTCTCCTACTGATTTGAAACAGGTGTCATTCGAAGCGTGAGGTAGATACGACATACTTTTAGTATGGCGACATTCTTCAAATGTGTAAGGTTCACCTGGAATATCTAAAAATGTCAACCTAACCTAAGAAGGCTGTAGCAATATTCTCCAACTGATTTGAAACAACCGAGGTTCGGGCACACCGCAATCGCGACGGTAAGACCCCTCTTTGAGGAGTGGCTGGAAAGACGTGGCTTCGTTCAGGAGGTACCTGTGTCGGATAGGGAAGAAAGATACGCGTGGGTGCCACCTGTGAAGATCGCCCGGAGGACACAGTAGGCGTGGGCATGCGGACAGCGAGTAAAGGGCAACTCGCTGCCCGACCGTGGACCATGCCCGGGTCGACGACTCAAAGATAGTCAGCACAATGACGAGGCCCCCTCACGGAGGGCCGAAGCCTGCCAGGGACTTATTTTAATCACCGTGACCCCGGAACATAAAGGACTATTGAAGGACACCGTGGATTTTAGTCAGTACAATGTTATATTTTTTATACGCAATAACGCCTGCGTCGCGTCTTCGCAAAGATATTCTATTCAAGGAACGAAAAATTGAGCTGCGAGCAGGATTCGAACCTGCGTCTTCTGGATAGGTACTCCAGACGCCTTAACCAACTAGGCCATCGCAACCACTTACACTCGTAGCTGAATTTCTCGTTCGCTTGTTTTTCTAAACGCTGCATACACGTTGCGCCATCTATTGGTAACGTTTCAAACTACTACCAACCAACAAGTCTGATATTGCAATCAAATCAATGTTGTATTAGATAACGACTTCTAAACTAATGTTATATTTTTTATACGCAATAACGCCTGCGTCGCGTCTTCGCAAAGATATTTTATTCAAAGAACGAAAAATTGAGCTGCGAGCAGGATTCGAACCTGCGTCTTCTGGATAGGTACTCCAGACGCCTTAACCAACTAGGCCATCGCAACCACTTACACTCGTAGCTGAATTTCTCGTTCGCTTGTTTTTCTAAACGCTGCATACACGTTGCGCCATCTATTGGTAACGTTTCAAACTACTACCAACCAACAAGTCTGATATTGCAATCAAATCAATGTTGTATTAGATAACGACTTCTAAACTAATGTTATATTTTTTATACGCAATAACGCCTGCGTCGCGTCTTCGCAAAGATATTTTATTCAAAGAACGAAAAATTGAGCTGCGAGCAGGATTCGAACCTGCGTCTTCTGGATAGGTACTCCAGACGCCTTAACCAACTAGGCCATCGCAACCACTTACACTCGTAGCTGAATTTCTCGTTCGCTTGTTTTTCTAAACGCTGCATACACGTTGCGCCATCTATTGGTAACGTTTCAAACTACTACCAACCAACAAGTCTGATATTGCAATCAAATCAATGTTGTATTAGATAACGACTTCTAAACTAATGTTATATTTTTTATACGCAATAACGCCTGCGTCGCGTCTTCGCAAAGATATTTTATTCAAGGAACGAAAAATTGAAAAAATTGAATTGAAATTGGCCTAGTTGGTAAAGGCGTCTGGAGTACCTATCCAGAAGACGCAGGTTCGAATCCTGCTCGCAGCTCAATTTTTCGTTCCTTGAATAAAATATCTTTGCGAAGACGCGACGCAGGCGTTATTGCGTATAAAAAATATAACATTAGTTTAGAAGTCGTTATCTAATACAACATTGATTTGATTGCAATATCAGACTTGTTGGTTGGTAGTAGTTTGAAACGTTACCAATAGATGGCGCAACGTGTATGCAGCGTTTAGAAAAACAAGCGAACGAGAAATTCAGCTACGAGTGTAAGTGGTTGCGATGGCCTAGTTGGTTAAGGCGTCTGGAGTACCTATCCAGAAGACGCAGGTTCGAATCCTGCTCGCAGCTCAATTTTTCGTTCCTTGAATAAAATATTTTTAGTCAGTACAAGTTTGACAGACCCTTCTGCCCTGCCCGGGGTGGGAGGCCTCATTTGATGATTTTACCACGATAAAAAAAAACTGATTTGAAACACGTGTTATTCGAAGCGTGTAGTGAATAAGACATATTTTTATGATCGCTACATCTTCGGACGTGTGGGTTTTACCTGGGATTCCTAGGCTTTTCTTAAACGAACCTAACTAACCCACCTATTTTTAAGTGTGGAAACCCTCATGGGCTTGTTGTGTTGTCAGCGTGGAGAACACGGAAGAGGCATGTCAGACTCGACTGACTAAAACCACTCGGTGTTCCATACTGCAAATCAGTAGGAGAATGTTTCCACAGGTTAGGTTAGGTTAGGTTAGATTTTCAGATATTCCAGGTGTACCTTACACATATGAAGAAAGTCGCCATACTAAAAGTATATCGTATCTACCACACGCATCGAATGACATCTGTTTCAAATCAGTAGGAGAATGTTGCCACAGTTAGGTTAGGTTGACATTTTCAGATATTACAGGTGAACCTTACACATTTGAAGAATGTCGCCATAGTAAAAGTATATCGTATCTACCACACGCATCGAATGACATCTGTTTCAAATCAGTAGGAGAATGTTGCCACAGTTAGGTCAGGTTGACATTTTCAGATATTACAGGTGAACCTTACACATTTGAAGAATGTCGCCATAGTAAAAGTATATCGTATCTACCACACGCATCGAATGACATCTGTTTCAAATCAGTAGGAGAATGTTGCCACAGTTAGGTTAGGTTGACATTTTCAGATATTCCAGGTGAACCTTACACATTTGAAGAATGTCACCATAGTAAAAGTATATCGTATCTACTACACGCTTCGAATGACACCTGTTTCAAATCAGTAGGAGAATGTTGCCACATGTTAGGTTAGGTAAGGGCAAATGTTTTCAATGCTCGAAATCACCTTGTTGGCGCTCGAATTCGACTTAGCTGCCATAATAAGAAATGCATCACATCCTCAAAGCTTTCATTTGGCATAGGTTCCATCACTGTTGAACGATGGGCCAGTCTCCATATATTTCTGCCCGTGGTCCTTTTCTATAAATTCTAAGGTTATCGCGAAAACATGGATAATAATTAGACAATGGATAACACTCACTAATATTTCAAACTATGCAGGTTCGACGAAGGCTTCTATTTACAAATAAAAATCTGTAAAATAAATATTTTACATAAAATCAATACAATTTAACGCTAACAAGAAATAGATTACCAAATACGGGGAAAACTTTAATAACTAAAACTACATTATTCATAGAAAATCCGTCGAAACAAGATGCATATAAAATCGTTGCCTCGATATTGAAGCAAAAAGGGCTTCCTGCAGCGCACATTTCCCGGAACACTTTATTTTAACCACATGTTAATATAGTTTTCCAGGAAATGTGTGCTGTACAAATTGGACGCTTTGAACCTGTTAGTAGAACGTTCAGTTCAAAATTCTAGGAACTAGGAAGTTTCAAAATAGGACATGGGTGTCAATGTATATGTCATGTCTGGAATTCAAGTGAAAATGTCTAAAATTCGACTCCCTTCTCGTCGTCTTGCTCTGCTTAGCATCCACTTTAGCTGAACCCAGCTACATATACGCAGTTTCATGAAAACATCTGATCATCATTACACATCCACTTGTCATATCAAAAAATCCATTACAACATTGTTAGGATTGCTATGACGTGATTTTAACAAAAATAATTCTTCTTTTGTGGAATATTATCTCGTCGTCGTGTCCCGGGTGGAATGCAAAAGGCTGTCAGTCAAAAAACATATCCAGTTACCCTTTACATTGCAGGACAATTGTACCCAGGGCGGTTTTGACCAAAGCCAAAGTAATCTACATAAACTTCCTAAAACCAATCCAGTATAGTCCTCACACCAACAAAAAATACTACATCTCAATGGTCTGTAAATTATTCGGGGTTACACAAAAAGTACAATAAACATCAGGCCTTTATCTACTGACTACTGAACTATAATCCAAGTTTTTACCCCACCAGTTCAAACTGCGACAAAAAGCACTAAATTGATGCTCCAACTAAACCGTAATAGAATCGGAATGCCACTAAGAACACTATTTATTACTGAATCCAATCTTGGCATGACTCGATTGCAAGACTTACGATCGAATCGAGTTCCAATCGAGTTTTTCTCGAGTTATGAGGTTAGGACATAGCCATTCCTGCCTCTCGTTTCTTTTACCCCATTCTAGTTTTATTGCATTTTTTTCTCGAATTCTGTAGCCCGATAGGAACAAAAAATTAGCTGCCAGTTTACCCCCGCAAACTAGCCGAAATGGAGGGTTTTTGTTGTTTTGTTTTGTCCGTAACCGCCGCCGCCGCAGCCGCTAAAAAGTAAGTGCTTAACGCTTGGTGCGCTCTAAATGTTTTCACGGCGGTCGTCGGCTTCATTATGGGGTTCATAAATTAGGTGACTGAATTGTTTGGTGGTACTTTGGTTAGATTATGGATTTTGTTTGGAGAAAGGTTTAGAAAATATAATAATAATATTCCACAACTATCACACAACGCCATCTAGTCCCAAGCTAAGCAGAGCTTGTGTTATGGGTACTAGACAACTGATAAACATACTTATATATTTCTAAATACATACATATTATAGATAAATTACACCCAGACACAGAACAAATGATCGTGCTCATCACACAAACATTTGTCCTGGGTGGGAATCGAACCCACGACCCCCGGCATAGCAGTCAGGGTCACTAACCACTAAACCAACAGGCCAGTCATATAGTCTTCTTAGTTTCTTCTTAGTTTCTTTTAGTCAAAATATACTCTGAAGATGTTGGAGGAAAAGTATAGACTAGACACACTAGAAAGACTCGAATTGACGTCCCTACTGACATGTAGTGGAAGCAAAAATAATGAGGTTATTTCGCTTTTTTCTAATGGGTATCTACTCTTACGATTATTATTTTTTTGAATGGATTTTCCACCTCTTACATTCTCTTACAAGTGACAAAAGTTTCTACCTACAACATTTCTTCGGTGCGCAGGAGTTTCAGTTCCTTCTGCTTGAGCTCGGTCAACGTTAGGCCTCATCATTGCCTTTGAGCTAAATTGATGCCAACAGCAAACCCATTTGAATAAAACAAAAACTGTTTAAAACTTAAATTAATTTACAAGAAAAATAAAAGTCGGTTAAAATTGTTTTGCAAAAATTGTAACATTTTAACCAAGCGATTCAATTCTTTATATTCCTACCTACAAAACCCAAGAATGAAAGATCACACAATCATCGATTCCTCATCCCGAATCTATCTTCCAACCAAAAAATTCATAACGTCATCAGTGGTCAGTACTTGGATGTTTTTCCCCTATTTCCCCAAGTTATTGCCGTCGATATGTTAGTGGAACTAATGTTAGAGAAACAGGGGGGAGAGTGGGCGTTCTTTTGAAAAATTACCAAGTTTCCATTTCGTTTCACTGAGTTATTGCAGCGGTTGCGCTTGTAAAGTTATCGGTAATTCAGCGCCGAGTTTAGAGTATGCAATGGAGACTTTTGTGGTGCATTTTAGTTATTGTGTGTAGTTTCTACAGACAATGATAAGTGGTAGTATTTTTTATCGTGGTAAAATCATCAAATGAGTCCAGGCACCCATACTATCAGACTCGTATTGACTAAAATCCACTATGTCCTTCAATAGCTCTTTAATTTCCAGGGTGTCAGGCAATTCGACCCCGGCAAGCTTTGGCCCTCTAGAGTGGGGCACCGCCATTAGCTCACACTCTTTGAGGCGCGCGTGGAACACAGCGCGCCGTCGACACGGGCATTGACCATGGTCGGACAGCGAGTCACCGGTGGCCAGAGAACGACTGAATAAAACGAAGTGAATAAAATTGGCTCTGTATTGCATGTAATTAACATAGAAACAAGGGAACAAAACGACAAAGTGGCGCTGCAGCGAGCGGCGAAGTTCGATTACTTTCGTGGTCAAATGCACATTTGTTGTTGACGCTCAACGCTTTCAGCACAAGGCGAATTCGCTTAGAGCGTCGATTTAGTGGACGTCGGGAAGTGTTCTACGGGATCATACTGCAAAGATGATGTTCCTCTAAGAAAAGCATCATTTGTGTGTTTATTTTTTTTTATTTGTGTATTTATTCAGCCATTTATTTATTTTTGTATTTCCGTATAATTTGTTTTTTTTTTTTCGAAACCATTTTCGAATGCGATGCCGGCAAAAGCGTGAGAAAGAAATGTCGAATCAGTATTGCCAAAATTCAAAAAGAAAAAGTTTTATTTCCTAAAACTGCGACACTTAATACCAGCGAATTGAGAATTACTCTATGTATCAATTATAACTCAGTCCAACTTACATGAAATTGTAATCGGACTACACTTAAAGTAGATTCGTTTTATAAATCAATTAAATACCTTCTCAAGAACACCACCATCGCCTAATTATCCACTAAACGGATTGTCAATTACGGTAATTAGTTGCGGAGTTCAGCGGCACCTCGTAACATTATACCCGAGGGTGTAGTATATAGGAAACCGCACTCAACCTGCCTTTGAATCGTAGAGACTGTTTCGTAAAATCCAGGATAATAAATAAATAGATTACAATTGCTTACTTACAGGTCTTTGGGGTGTGTAGGATCCATCTTCTAGCGGTCCGCACCAGACAACAGCATCACAGGCTACCTGGAAGCTACGGTCATGGCTGAGCGATCCTGATGATAGACCTCACCAGAGCCGCCTGGCTAGCGATCACCATCCTGTCGGAGTCGGGCTCCATATATGTAGTTTGTGACTGTCTTCCACCGGTTAGCAAGAACTCCAGTTCCTTCTTGTTCCATCTTAGGCTGTCTCGTGTTTCGTAGCGCGTTAGATAGAAGTATCAAACTGTAACCACGCAAGTTGTACCTGTTCTGAATTAGCGAATGTAATATTTTAAAACCTATGGAAAAATAATCTCCTTGTGGTGAATACTGACTTTTATTCATCATCAAGTCCACTCCGTCCTCTATAAGGCATTGCGCAAGCCAATTTTGAATAATAAAAAAGGCTTATCTGTTGATTTGGTAATTAGTTTTCCGTGTAATTATAACCTACGTTACATGACTTAGTGCAAACATATTGTTTATTTTAAAACTAATTCCCTTCTAGGAAACCTCCGAAAAGTGAAATAAGAAAACAATATAGACAATAGTGTAAATATTATTTGCTAGTATGTGTGTATAATAATAATGAAAAAAAAACATTGAGTAGACTAAAATTATGTACATAAAAAAAGGAAATAAAGCCACTGTCAGTTTTTAGCCAGAAACCTATTAAAAACGGTTCTGTGAACCGGGCCGACTCTTTGCATATCCAGAAGCCAACAAATATTTGTTCATGCAGGATTGCAAACGCACGTTGTATCGCATCGCAAAAAAATCGCAACGTTGCAAAAATCGAGAAGCCAATATACCGCATACCCGTATAGTAAAATGTAAAAAGATTTTTAACTAACCGTAGATTTTTTTTATCGTGGTAAAATCATCAAATGAGACTCTCTGACTTGTACTGACTGAAATTCACGGTGTCCTTCAATAGCCCTTTATGTTCCGGGGTCATGGTGATTGAAATAAGTCCCGCAACTCCGGCAGGCTTTGGCCCTCTGAGAGGGGGCCCCGTCATTTTGCTGACGCTCTTTGAGCCACGCGTGGAACACGACGCGCCGTCGACCCGGACAACCGCAGATAGATTTGGAATTTCAACAATAAAATTACAAATAACCCAAATAATGTTAACCCTTTCATTAAGTTACCACTTTATGTTGTCGAAAATGGGTACTATGCGACAAAATTAACTCCCTGTTTATTAATTAAGTGACGCTATATTGCAACGACAATTAAGTTTAACAAAAATACTTTGTGCTAATTGTTTTTTAATGTAAAAGGTATTTATTAACTTTATTAAATATCTTGTTTATGTTATTCTGTTATTATTGTTGTTTATTTTACAGCAATACGCTTTTTACTCAAAAAAAAAAATTGTAAACGTTTTTTTACTGTATTTTTTTCTTTTGTAACGTTAATCGAAACTGACGAAGATACAACGCTTCCAAAAATCACTAAACGTCACTCGGGCGGTATAATTTTACAAGCTTTATGAAGTCACAAGACCCCACTCCAGAATTTCGAAGCGTTTTATCTTTTTCAAAATTTATTGATTTAAAGAAACAAAAAAATCGTGTTCATTATTTTTAAATACTCTAACAGACGGACTGAACAGATTTTCTATTAATTTATGCAGTAAAAAAATATTCAGCCCTATTGTTAGAAAAGTGTGCCAAAATATGGCGTCATCAAACCCATCTCCTTATTTTGGTCGCACACCTTCAAACTTTTCTATCAAATTGATTACCGTCTACCAGGTACATACCTCCTTCTACAGTCCCCGTGGGTAGGATCACAAAAACGCTATGACAAAGTTGTGCGAGCTCCCTGAAAGTGGCGGTTTTACCTTATTAGGCCCCGGTGTACCGTTTATATTTTATGCCACTTGGCGGCCTTTTGAGACGCGCTCAATGACAACAATTTGTTTATAAAGGTGAAGGTGCAATGTGCGGTAACTTTTTTAAAGAGGGTTAAGAAAGTCTAAGGTTTTCATTAGTTAAAGAGTTTTAACAAGAAGCAGGAAGTTTCTTTCCCTTGTAAGTTTTGTTGTCAAAATTCCAAATTCCGAGCTCTTGTAAGTGAGCTGAAATGATATAGAAACACTGGAGAATGGTTTAAAAAAGACTCACTACATATTTGACGGTATGTTGTTGCAGTGGCTTAGCGACTGAACTGCTGCGTATCATGGGTTCGATTACCCTGCTTTGCAAATATTTGAATAATCCACAAGTAGTTGTTCCGGATCTGGGGCTTTGTATTGGTTAATTCATATGTTTGTAAACGCAACCACGATACAGGAAAAAAAATCTTAGGGTGGGGCAATGTTTAAAAAAAAATACGAATAGAAAAAAGCGCAGGTTAATTCCCTTCGATTTTTTTCCTAGTTTGAACTTTAAAAAAAAAAAACTTTAAAAATCAAAGAACTCAATTTAGAACGTAGCGAAGCCTCAAAAAAAGTTTTATCAAATTCGAATTACAAACAACGACCTATAGGGCAACGCTTGCGGCTCACAACTCAAGAGATGAAACACGGTACAAACAAAAGACATACATTATCTAAATTGGTTAAAGTTTAACAAAATGATTTCTTCCACCCATCCTTAGGACAAGGTAGACATTAGTAGACATAATGTCTACAGTATTTCAAGTTGGAAGAAGTGGTCAAACTACTGCCTTTTCATCATAATCATCATCATATCAGCTGTAGGACGTCCACTGCTGAACATAGCCGGTCCCCCATAGATTTCCATCCGGCCTGCATCCAGCGCAATCCTGTGATTTTCATCAGATCGTCTGTCCACTTTGCAGGTGGACGTATCACGTAGCGCTTACCGGTGCGTGGTCTTCATTTGAGACTGCTTTTTACCCGACAGGTTTTGATATATGGCCACTATCTCGTCTGAAGGTATGCGAAGATGTGTTGTGTGTGCGCCAACAAAAAGACATCAAAGTAAACTATTGTCATGGAATAATGACTTCAGGTAACTGTAGATTAAATCCCGAAACACTTGATAACATTCGTTTCAGCCTACGTTTAGTATCACCTACAAAAATAAAATTAATTGAAGGCCGTACAAAGAATTACTAACAACACGATTGTACAGGTTTTCCCTACTCCCGATATGTTTTCAAAACACGTAAATCAAATAGGGAATCAAGTTCAATTCGAAGTTCAACTTCAGACGAAATCTTTGTGAAGGGAATTAGTAATTAATCCAGGGTTGTCAGATCGAGGCAAGTGGTAATGTTTTGTGTAGTTGCAACACTCCAAAAAGTTTAAGTTAACAAAACAAACCCGTTTGATTCCTCGAAAAGGGCTTAGTTGTTTTACTGTCTATCTTAATACTGTGGTCGTTGTACGGCCTTGTAGTCCCAAGGAAGTCATTAAAGTCCTCGCAACTAAGTGAAAAAGTTCACAACACTTGTTTTCTGAAAGTGCCCAAACATTTTTCCGGTAATGATATAACAGGACCTTTGGTGCTCAACTGAGATTTTTACCGGTACCTTTTTAAAAGAAGATGTTTTCTTTTGGGAAGATTTAATGGTGTATGTTAACGTGTTCAAAAACAAAAAGTTAGGCCTTTTAAGGTGAGTTGCCACTGAGGTTGAAAATCCCATACAGTTTTTTAATAATTTCTTCAAGAATGTATAGGATATACATATTTAGTATAACTATTGATCAATTAGCTGTTCCTTAGTTGGCATTGGTTAGAAGCACTTTGAAGTTTTTTTTTAAATGGAGAGCTCAGTGAATTTTGTACAATTATAACGTAAAGGCAATTTAAGTATAATATATTGTTGAAAAAATTCGATGTGAGCCTCGTGGTTAAGAAGTTCACCGATATCACTTACATATTACTCAAAAAACCGTTGTGCCAGTACGGTTTTTTTAAGTTCAGTTTTCAGAAAGCAGTGTTGGATGTCTATAATTGAAGCACCACCGCTAAAATAAACACCATCAAATCCTATTGGTTATCCTTTGATATTGTTGGACTTTTCTTTCTATAAAATTTCTTGACATTCTTCTGTAGTAGGCGCATTCTGGTCTCTGTACCTTCATGTTCAGTGAACAGCCTTAATCGTGATATTGATGGTTACGCCAATGTCTTTCAAAACAATCATCTAATAATAATATTATTCGTACCTGAAACTTACCTGAGTACTGCATGAAATACTGCTTAATTATGCCAGATCTATGATGAACTTCAACAACTGTAAAAAAAAATGCTTACAAGAGTCCATAATCCTTTCGCAGAATCAAACTACTTACCTTTCATTTATATTATCAAATCAGCACAACAAACCTAATACCTGCAAATCCGACTAAAGTTTATTTTTCCAGTTAAAGCGAGGTCGTACTCCAAATCTAGGCCAGAATAAGCCATAGTACTTATAATCCGCTTAGCTCGTAATATCGGCAGCGCTTTTTGCTAGCTTTGCATAATTCTAACGTTGGACAAGAACGTTGCTTTCCTGGACGCCAAATTGACAGCTTGATAGCTTAATGCAGCGCTGTTTTTGCTGGATGATTTGAAATGTTTGAGTTTTTATTTTTTTGTGTTTTATTTTGGCGTTGTGTATTGCAATATAACATAGTTTAGGCATCTAAGTGCTCGGTAATGTATTTCTTTTATTTGTCTCTTCTGTTTCACTTTCATAAATTTCTCCATTCCTTCCACTTCACTCGATTTTTTGCTTAGTAATTATATTCTTGCAAACATTTTTATCAAAAAATCTTTCAATTTAAACACAAAACATGCTTAAAACCTCTCACTGAATTCAATATTTGAACAACAAAAAATGTTTTGCATGTAAATTTCTCTTGAAAATTCCAATAAAAACATTTACTCTAAACAACATTCAATTCCACCCACAAAAAGCTTTTGAAAGTCCAAAACGAGCTTTCAAATCAAATAATTCAGAAAAACCCCTAACATTTCAATAGACTTTCATACTTTAAACACCTGTGACAATTGAAACCATTGGCAAAGATTTTCTAAAATGGCGTGTCATTGAAGACCCCCTAGGGGATCGAACACCCCCTCTTCTACCCCCTCTGAACCCCCGTCGGCTGTCAGATAAGCAATAACCTGACACCTGCCGCCCGTCACGTCAAAAGTTGAGCAAATACTGTGAGTGTGTGTAGTGGTAGAGTGAAAGGAAATTGGCTCAGTTTAGAATACACGTAGAAGATTTTTTTGGGCGATTATTTTTGTTTGTAGAAATCAACAAACATTTTTCTCGAGCCTGCATTACTTTTGAGTTTTTTCTAGATCAACACCAATCTGAACATAGGCATATATATAAAGAGACAGAAAATAGATAAATAACACAATGCCATACATTTTTTTCACTTAGCGTTTGCCCTACCCCAGTTTATAAAACTTTTAGATGCAGCTAATACCAGTATTTGACATATAGCAACTACCTAACTGACATTTTCGACAAAACACCTGAAACTATTTGGCAGATTTTCAGGCTTCTTACTATTCTAGATGTCAAAGATTTCCATGGACCAACCTGGTCACCCACTGCTTCTGCTGTTCCTTGCGTATTAAATAGTTAAAGACACTTTTTCTTACTGTCAGCCTAGGACATCCTACGGCTTGGTTAAGGCCTCATGACTTCTACTTATTCCAACCCAGGGTTAATATCAGGTCGATAGCTTTGCCCCAGCTCGTCCCGCCATCTTCTACGAGTCTTATAAATAATTAGGTGAAAAATAAGTTGATATTTTGATATTGTAAATATTTATTTTTATTTTCTTCTTCTAATAACACCACAAATGAGTTTCTCGATTCCATGACATCAAAGAAAAATTGAAGTACCCACCTGTCGTTTGAATATTAATCTTATCGATTCTCAACAGTTTCTTTTTTAAAGGTTCCTGCTTTATCTTTTTGTTGAAAAGCTGCACAAACGATGTTCCGACAATATTTGTAATGAAAGAAAATGAATGTTGACACAGATTACCTCTGATGATTTATAAATATTATCTAACTAGAATACTAGATTATACCTCTGGTGTAGCCCGCGTGAAGGCGGTTTCTTCCCTACTAAATCTCACAGGAATAAAAAGTAGCCTACTTATTAAATATAATTTAGTAGATTTCCTAAGAATAAATGACTTTATTTTCATTGTAGTGTGAGTGTGGCTTCAACAAACCATAGTTTAGTCTTGATGATTTTTCGTAATTATTTACACCAACAACAATTATTATTATTATTTTATCGAACATCTAGTGGTCCTTCGAGCCGGATCCATCACATACATCACTTACGATTACTGGGTTAGGTATATTTTTGTTAAATATCCATACCCAAAAGTACGTTATAGCATATTATACACCATAAATATTGCCTCTTTTCTTATATAATAATTTTTGCAATATTATGCATGTTTCAAAATAAATCTTTCAGAAGATTTCAATAAAATTGCAAATGAATTAATATCCTATTCACGGTATATGAAAGTAATTGAAAAAAAATACAATTCCATGTTTGAAATTGACTAGATTCGAAGAACGGATAGTTCGGTGAGCTTCACAGTTATTTGGATTTTGAAACTTAATTGAAATTTTAATTGAAACAGTATTCGGCGAATAGATATTCATATTTGTTTCAATATTGTAAATCTATAAAGGTAGATTTATTTCATCACTGACAGAAAATTCAATCTTTCTAGGTATTCACACAATGTTGTCAATTCATACAGGGTGCTCAAATAAAACGACAAGAATATTATAAATCAGATTGCTTTAATTTATTTTAGTTTTATACAAATCGAATACTACTTACGATAGTCAATTTTAACGAATAAACATTTTACCCGTTGTATTTATTTTTACAAATTTACCTTTGTATTTTATTTTTTATTATTTTTCATCTATTATAAAAACCTCCATAGGGGCTTTTCATTAGAAACTTACATTACACTCGGCTGTATTTATTCAACTTACTGCAGTCGTATATTTTTTTTTATTTTAATTTTAATTAATTATTTCGACTATGGTTAAGCCACAGGAACACAATGTGGATTATGTGTGAATTAGGAAAATAAATGTCGAACTATGAATGAGAAGCTCGATAGTTGAAAATAAGTTTGTTCGATGTTGTATTTTACGTGTTTCTAAATGTGTGTGGGTTCGGCTTTCTTAACCATTTTATATATAATTATTTCATGAATTATATAGTCTCGATTTCTATTCTCCCTTACAGGCGTATTTGTTACTATTTTTGTTTTAATACTGTAATGTAAATCTCTTTTAGAGAACAATGTTTTGTTATCTTTTCAGCAATTAATTCAATTATGAATGAGACTTTTTAATTCGTTATGTTTTTCTACGACTGATCTCGATTTTAAAAGTCAGTATATTTTTTTAGGTTTCAGCAGCTAAACCCAACACAGAGATGAAAATGTGTGATAGAAATGTTTAAAAAAAATGTTATTATATAGTTGTTGCATACATAAGTTGGTGTTTGAGTAAGCGAGCAACCACCAGGTGTAATGTTCATAGATGTAGTCTAAATAGCGATCGAATGAGACACAGATATACATTTGTTGGCCTAAGAACATAAGAACCACTTTTTGAACGGAAAAATGTTTTTTTCCAATCTTCTTTTAACAAAAATTGTTGCCATAAAATACAAAGCCTCTTTTCATTTATAAAGGCTAAAAATTACTAGCCTAAAGATAGATACTGCCTCTAAAAAGTTTATAATTGAAATGCCCCAGTTTATAATTAATTTTAAAATAAGAACTAACAAATTCGTTTTCATTATTATAAGTACTTTAAAAAGTATCCGAATTTCTAAGTTGAGAGCCAAATATTCTGGCACCGAATTTATTTCGAGTGTGTTTCTTCGAGCGCGCATTTGCGCTATCTTCAAAGAGTCGAGTATACTAAGTTACAGACGCGACATGTGTCAATAGATCTCGGTTCGTATCGGTTTGAGGATCGCACCAGCACGTTGCGAGACTGGGGTACGGGAGGGTACGAGTAAACAAGCTGTCAATATGTGCCGTCGTTCACAAGTTACGTGAAAAGGTACGCTATATTTTTCGATCTAAGAAATACGAGAAAGTTTCGTATCGTTTCCTAAAATTGACTTTTTTATTTGTGTGTTCTATCGAAATGTGACTTCGTAACCTAAATTAAATCGAGTTGTGTACGCGAACAAGATGGGTCCGTAAATATTTTGGGAAATTAAAGAAGACACAGAAATTATTATAAAATTCAGTTGTTTTATTTCTTATCATTCCCTTAACTTTCATTTACAACGTAACATTATTGGGTCGATTAATGTAAACCATAGCTTGGTAGGTTCTTAGGTCCTTGGCAACAAAAATTGATAAACAAGTTTTTTTTTAAAACGCTGTAAATTTTTCCTTACCGCTAAACTAATAAACGACACAAGAGTAGATGAAACTCGAAATATTTAAAATCTTAGTTTACAGCGTCAGAAGTAGAATATACATGGAAATCCAAAATACCTGTTTCACGATTAAAGCATTTTGTTTCTGTTGTGCAGTATGCAGAGCAGTCTGTATGACATATGCATAAATATTTATGTTAGTATATTATAAATTATAATAAGTATAATTTGTAAAATTAAAACAAAGTACATAAACATTTCTTCCAAACGAACCAGACTTACAGAGTAAAATTATGAAAACATTAGGTAGATCATAATTATAAAAATTAAAACGTCTTGTATAAATATAAATAAAAGTAATTAGGTACATTATATTTAAAAAGACTTATAAATATAAATATTTATAAAATCATGATAATAATTGTGTGTCATATGCCATACAAACATTTAAATTATATATAGATGTATACATATATGTAGTAGTGTAGACATAGACGATAGTGTGTAAACTGGTTCCTCAGTGTTAAGTGAAATTCGGAAATAGATTAAGAGTTAAAATCTACAAAATATTTGAGGAAACATACACAACTGACAGGATAATTTATTTTTTGACATACAATTTTAGAGAAATATATTTAAAACTTCAGCAGACTGATATATTAGATTTGAAAAATACGTAATCAAGTTTTCAAAATTCCTGCCGTAATTCAAAATTTTGGGATAAGAAAAATGATTAAAAAAATGTTTCGTCAGTTACCATAGTTTCCCCCCACAATTTGCATTATTTCTTGAAGTGTGAACAAATTTTCAAAAATATCAGAAATTTAGTTATACCGACATTGTAAAAGTGAGAGATTAAAACAATAAATACTGCTTGTAAAATGTGTATGCATCGCATATGATGTGGTTACGTCGTCAGTTCATTTTTAGGTTTATATTCTAACCCGGTCCCATGCAGGCGTTTTATTATTCGGTTTTATTAAATCGTAGATCGTTTCTACTTGTTTTTAAATTTATCAATATATTTTATTATATTTTATCATTGAACCGCTACCACGGGCCTTACATTCGATTTCACAACCTCTCATTTATTTTTTTTGAAACAAAATAAGTTTAAAATTGGCTGAACAACCCGTAGCCGCGGCCCAATACAAACATTAACCAGTTAAATTACATGTTAACAAAGACCCTAGTTCGTTTTTTTTATTTTTTCTTTACAATAATCTTCTCAACTTCATCGTTTATACCTAAAACCAACTTAACTTCAATATTTATAAACCCTATTTTTGGCACTAACAAATCTAATTAAATATATTAATTAATTTTACAAATTTTCATTTTTTATCATCACTTTCGAATTGAAATATACACAATCAAATTTAACAATAGGGTTTATGAAATTTAAAATTATATATATAACAATTATAAATACGAAATATTAAATAAACTGACAATTGATATTTTTCAGCACCACACTGTTGAAAATAATAAATTCTGCGAAACGACAACGTTTATAATCTCAGGAATGATTAACATAATTATGTTTTAATATTACAGTTCTGGCAAATACAAATTATGAACAGGTTGTACTTTTCTCTTGAGACATTAATTTTCCTGACCCTTTACATTCAGAATTATAAGATTTCGAGAAAAAGGTAAAACTCGTTAAACACGTTTTTTATGTTTATTCGTTATCGAAATAAAGAGAATGAAATAATATGCGAAAACACTCAGATTGCGTAAAATTTTATATCTAGTTTTTAGTGAGCTTCCTTATTGATAGTTATTCCATTATAAGTTTAGCTTAAATCAAGGGACACGACATTCACTAGGCTATCACGACATCTATAAGAGCGAAATTGAGGAACGGACATAGATAAAGACTTTAAATTGTTTATTTTTTAAATAATACGACTATTATATAGATGCTACAGTATGTGCTAAAAGGTTCTAATCGAGTAGACACTTGACGAATTGGAATCGATAACAACCAATTTCAATCAAACAACTTTTTCAATTGAATATTCGTCGAAGCGACATGTTGACGTCTTATTGGGCGCGAGAAATTTCGGATCGCCTCCAATCGATCTACGTTTGAAATTAATCAGATAATACTTTACTTATCGAGATGATATCAATATAAAGACAGTATCTAGTACTTACGAGTAATAGTGTACTATTCCTGCCCAATAAGACTGGTTGTTATAATACTAGAGTGAAAAATGCGATATTTTAGTCTTTTTTCCGATTTTTTTCTAAAGTTTATATACAAATACATACACACTGCATTATTCTGTATGTACACTTTATCAATATTATGGTTACGTGGTGGTTAGTGATATTAACAGCATTGTATTACTTCCTCTAAGCATAACATTAACACAATCCGATTCCTAAATAGTTATCCTATTTCTGATACTAGGGACTTACTCTCATATCGATATACTAACAGTATAATTATAAACTATCGATAGTTTAGTGAGCATTTATCGATACGAGAGATGAACAGTTAGGTTCTCTGTGTTATCGATCATTGTTTTAAAAACTAAAAATTCATCGTTTTCCATTTAAGTCGGTACTAATTAGTTTTTTTATTCAACCCCCTGATGCTAGACCTATTCTATCTTTGGTTCCGTATTAATTGTTGAATCCTTATCAATTCCATAACTGTTTAACAATTCCTGGATTTAATCTTCGTAGTCAATCATTTAATAATTACAAATTTACTTCCATGCCCATCACTAATATTCCGATCTATCTATATTTATACATATCGATTCAAGTCGATATGTATCGATGTAGACGCAGCGACAATCGCTAATCGAATTTTAATATCGAATGGAATAATCTTAAATCGTTAAGCTATTCTTGACTCTACCGATATTTGATCCATTATGTACATTACTTAATACCCTAAGGTTTTATGTCATCGTCTGTGATCCCTCATTACATGTAAAAAGGATACCGATTCTAATTTTTCAAAAGACCTCCTTTCCCTTTAATTTACAAGAATTTTAATTTAAGCATCGCTCTGAACCGAACTTTCTATTTTACAAACTTTTTTGATCGAACCTCACTTTTCACCCGAAGAGTTCGATTTCTAGTCAAACTTTTCGTAATTTCTTTTTCCAAATTAATGCAACTCTGTGCCTGCTAAGCATTCTTGCGTCAAACCAACCCTCATTATTATTTTGTTTATACATAATCGTTTAATTATAGTAATTAATATTGTTTTTTAACAAATTATACACGTCAACATTTATCTGTATAACATCCTAGTCAACATCACATTTTTTTAAATATTTGCTAGTGGAAATTTCAATCTGAGCACAAAGATTTTCTATAAATTCGAAGAATTGAACAGTAAGCGAACGAAATACGTTTACTTGGAACTGATAAATTATTAATCAAATCTTATTAAAATCTACATCAATACAACTGAATTCATTACCAAAGCCTCTATTTTTGGCATCAGCTAAAATTTCCACTAACAATGGACTTAACTACAATATGTAAATTTATTATAATTTAATGTCTTAAGACTTTGTTATGGAGACGTGTGCGTTTCAACCACGTATTTAATTTAATTACATTATCAATTATAATTACAAATCGGCAATCTAATAATTAGTTCTCTCATACTTGTGCCGGCTCACCGGAGGCACCTAGTAGTTGGTTCATTGCACGATGATATGCGGTGCCGATAATAGGACAGCCACTGTCGCGATGATTGTGAAAAGTGTGAACACGAACAGGCAAAACCTGAGAACAAAAGTAACATGTTACATTTGTATGAATAATAAAGTCGGTGACAAGATACTTCCCTGGGGAACCCCTATAATCAAATGTAAAAAATCCTTGAGTTTAATGAACATTAATTTAATTGAAGGTATGTATATACATATTTAAAGACATAAGAATTATACGACGCGACGCTACAGCCGAGATGTTTCAAATACCATATTATTCCGTGTAAGCTTTTCAATCAAAAGCCTCACTCTAGCCAAGATGCATATTGTAACAATACTACAAAGCAATAAATTCAGAATTTCCTTATAAAAGTACTCCTTACTTTATTTCCCTTCGCTATTTAAAACTGCTTGTTTGATATTGAAAATGTATACTCGTGTGTCGGATTTCCTACATTTTCGTTTGCATTTCAAAATGAAGACAAAATTGAATTTCAGTTAAAAATCCCAACTGTATACAAAATGTCAGGAGTTTTAAAACAATGCATGAGACTTTGCAGGCAAGCGTTCTATCCTATCAGCTGGTTGCAGCCAGGCCGCATTAGCTGATTTTGTATCACCGTACGTTGAAGCTAGATATTTTGTCCTCTCGTTGCGTTAACCTCAAGCACAGAAGAGAGAGACAGAGGCTAAATATAAAGATGTTTAGCCTCTGTGTGTGTAACCATGTAGCGTTACAGTGACATGTTTCCATTTTTCATTTTTCCCATTTAAATTGTTCCACATTTCCAACGAATATACAAACTGCTGTAGGTAGGTGCTCAGATCGCGGAAAGGTTGTTAGTCGACCATAAAACTGGCAGGTTACGAGCTTTTCGCTGCTAATTAAATGTTGTGCGGCTTCTAGAGCTATTTCATTAACTTTACTATTTTATGAAGTTCAGTATTTATTGCAATACTATAAGCGCTCAACCAATAACTTTAATGCTTGCAGTTTAAACAGTTCTGTGGGTTTTAAATCTGGCTTTGATTTCAAGCACTTATTAAATTTCTGATTTAACAATAAGTAGCATTTTGTCGTTACATCTAACTTTTCTTTAAAATTGTCTTTAAATTCAACAAAATATTAATATACTGCTTTTGTTCCGTATACACAACATTTTCTCCGACTTTACTTCTTGTATCTTATAAATGTTATGAGTTCACTTGAGACTATGGACTCCACCGTTTTATATCCGCCTCAAGTCACAACATATGAATAATTTAAGTGATGTTTAGTTGCCATCGAGCTATTTATAAAAAATAGCATTCTTCGGTACTTACTTTACTTTATGAATATTCTTCATTCTCCATTTTATATGTGCAACCTTTACAGGTATTATATTGAAACATGATTAGTCAAGTTGTAGTATTTACATGTGTCTCTGACTTTTTGTGTTTATTTTTTTTAATTAAGTATTTTATTTCACTTCTAGTTTAAATTTAATATCTTGTTGTAAATATTTAGTTTAATTTATTTTTAAATTTCTAGAGTTACCTATGTATGTACCATACATTTTACCATTTACAATAAAAAGTTGCATATAAAAAGATTTGCCAAAAAAACATATTGTTCCGTACGGAAATGAAATACCAACATCATTCATTTAAGTAGAAACAAAAGCCCGGTGCTGCTTAATCCCCTTTTATTGTGAAAACAATACAGTCATAAATCAATGAATGTAGTTTTACCATATTCATTAATCAATTCGCTGGAGCTTTACGGATTTGGGAGAATTCTGAATTGAATCGGATAATTTCTTTATCCCCGATATTATAGTCCCTGCTTGTTCTGTGGTTAAGTATATTATGTATGGTCACGTTCTATTTACTCTTGAAACTTTTCCCCGCGCGTCTCGTTCATATGCAGAGAGTTTAAAACATTTACCGCCACGATAAAGTGATCTTAACTTTATCGCAAAATCTGTTAACTTATATTGTTGATAGTAAAATGAGGTCTCCCAAAGTGTTACCAACACTTTCGGAGACCTCATTTTTACCAAATGTATGTAACCTTTAATACTTTCTTTTGGTTTGAATATACTTTAGTAGTAGATATAAGCATTCTAAAAATCAGTTTGCCAAAAATAGCAAACGGAGAGGTAGCTTCTGTTAAAGCAATTTTAATAGTAGCTACCTCTCCGTTGGCTATTTAATTACAAAACCTTCTTACCTGTCAACAACCATCGCTGCGAACTTCCAATCGCTAATCAGCTCAGCTTCCTCGTCTGCTTTCTTCATCCTAGCAGTAATGAACTGCAGCTCCCTCAGAATGAGATGAAGCTCCCTGTGGTGGCTCCCTAGCCCTCCGCCCACGTCTTCCATAGTGGACGGACGGACAAACGACCGACGGAAATCCGTCCGGAATATTGAGCACCTAAATCAATATAATGAGATTGGAAAAAGTGTATTAGCATAGAAATGTGAAAGGAGCTTTATGTAAAGTATATTACAGAGATTTGAAACACTGATTCAAGATTCAAATTTTATGAAAAAAAGTGTTCAAAAAGGACAATAGCAATATTATAAATTCTAATTGTAAACAGTTAGTAAATTACTACTATCGCTTTGCTGCTAATATTGATTCTATTTCAATGAGTTCATTCAAACAAAAGAATACTCTTTTACTCACCCGGGTCCTAAATTCCCAGTCGATGCTGTACTATTTGGAGGTGGAGGGCCATGCCTAAAGTCATCATCTATGTCCAATACATTGGCCAGAAGAGACTTGGATGACCGTTCCTTAAGCTCTAGCTCCCTCATCCGTGTATTCATCATTATTGTTTTCCTTGTTATTTTCTTCCCCGGCCTCGACATTCGAAGTATCCATGGCAACCATTGCAGGAACACTGATTTTATCTGTCAATAAAAAAATTATTAAGTCTCCAGGAAACTAGGGAAACAGTGTATAAAATGGAGACGCAAGGTGTAATGAAGATATAGACACTTAAGGCAAACTTAACACAACACACTAACGTAGAGAAAGCGCCAACAGGACGTCATTTGCAAGGGACTATTAAAAAATGATGTCCTATTGGCGCTTGCGCTGCGTTAAGTGTGTGTTTTCCGACCACAAACCGCGTTCAGTCTTATTTATACACTGTTCCCTTACTACAAGGGGATTAGTATGGGCATTGATGGGCAATATTTCTTTACTCTGTAGATTTTGCATTTGTGTGGCACAATGGATTTGTCAAAGGGTTTCCATCAAATACTCACCCACTGGGGCATCTCATGTATGTCTGCAGTCCGATGATGGTAATTGAGTACGACTACTGTCAGTACCACTGACGACGCTACCATAAACATGATGCAGTTGAAGTATGTCCCTGTTACATAGAACGTCTAGTTTTACACGTTGCAATTTACAATTTTATATTGACGATGTTAGTTGGCGTTACGTTAAGAGATAAGCAATTACTTGTTTTATCTGATTTTGATACAAAGTGTGGATTTTAAATTATTCTTTAGAATTTTAATATTTGAGTAAAGTTTCAGTTCATATTATTGAAATTTTAACATTGTTTAATAATATGTGTTAATAAATATTTCAACAAAGGGATTACTTGGTGCAAAATCACACTTGTATTTACATTCTTAAATCTAAGGTGACAAACAAACACGAAAAATGAATGAGAACGGTAAGGAGAAAATTAAGTACTTTATCTTATAATTTTATAATTACGTTTTTAATTGCAATATCACGTGGTTCAAAGCTAAATTCCATATCTAATTAACAATGACACAGAAAGCCACAGTCATGCATTTTAATTTTACATGCGATGTTCTAATCTACATTTAGATGAGTTTTAGCTTTTATGCGTTACATTGATGGTATCCACTTTAATGAGTCAACGTTTTATGATATTTTGTCGTGTCTGTCAGCAAAAGATATTGTTTTATAAATTCATAATTTAATAAACACAAGAAACTATGGCGACTATTTTCTTTATCACCTATTTTTATTATATTTTTTTTCCAAAGAAAGTGCCTGTAACTTGATTAATTGCGGCATTATTGTGTATTTATCGATATCGTTTGGACAAGCTCTTTCATTTTCTTAAATAGCATGTATTTCAAAGGAATATCATTTTTAAATTGCAACTAACATTACACGATACACAACTTTGACAAAGGAATTTGCTATTACTAATGCAATGATGA
This sequence comes from Agrotis ipsilon, assembly GCA_028554685.1. Taxonomy (NCBI): domain Eukaryota; kingdom Metazoa; phylum Arthropoda; class Insecta; order Lepidoptera; family Noctuidae; genus Agrotis; species Agrotis ipsilon. Next base: position 18,403,679 of record CM052955.1, read on the forward strand.
CAACAATTTTAAAATGAACTTAAGAACATAGATATAAAAGACAAACCGTTATTATATTGCAGAACTAATCCTATTATTCAGATAGAATGGAGTGGTCAAACTTTTATCTCAACAAATACCTTTGTCAAAGGTTTCAATAAGTTTTATCATTTTGTCAATTACAAGGATAGTAACAGACCCGGCAAAGTTGAGACCCGAAGTTCACGAGATACTTGGAGGCTGGACCCTCACTACCCGCATCCACTTTGTTGCTTTAAACTGTTGTTTAACTTTAAATCCTGCTTTTAAACTACAAGCAATTAAGTATTTAGAAGCTCATTTACATAAGGAGAGTTGTACCTACGGCAAATTTACGCCGTTTTAATTATCTTTCAAACATTTCAAAATCATGCTCGAAGCTGACGTCTGTAGTCGTATTTCTGTCGGCTGTCTACAGAAAGGCCAATAGAAAATCAAACAACGAAATTAAAAAAGATTTGAAAATGAAATTTAAATGAATGGACCAAGAAGTAATGTAAGATTATTTTAATACATTACAAGAAGATCAAGTGCCAGTATACTCAGGAAATTACCTTTAGATAGACTCAGTTTAGCTACGTATTTCAACAGCACGAATTTAAAGTGCAATAACTCTATTTCAAGTGTCGAGAGAGCCGCAAGAGCGCTGTAAAAGCATAGATCAGTCTCCAGAGACGACGAAACTCTAAAATGCAAGTTGAAAACAGAAAAATATAAGAAACTATACGCTCTCCTTCAAAAATTCAAGCAAAAATATCTATTTAGATCTTTGTTAAGTTGGTGTTTCATGAATGAGAAGAGGGACATTTTAGGTTAAACACCCCAAAATATTCCTCGAACTACATTCTCTTTTAGGAAAAAAAATCTATTCATCATCATTTTATATTTCAGTTATTTAGGAAAAAAATAACAAACGCGTGGTACTTTTCTCACCTATTAGGGGGATCGCCTCAGAGGTTTTTGTGATGACGTGTCCCACCAATAGAGAGAAAACAGTTTGCGACAGGAGGATTGTAACACCTGCAAAGATCAATATAAACTATGAAACAAAATCAAATTAAAATGTTCTATTTACATTGGTTAAACCTATGTACCATCCAGTCTATACGTCGTTGTTAGTTCTCGTCCTGTTTGTGTGCTGAGTCGGTATCAGGGGCTCAAGTGAAATCATAAACGAAACATAAGGATAGTCATGCAAACACTAGAGGGTTTTATCACTGGCGTTTTATAATTATTGTTAATTTTTTTAATTTATTGAGAAGGGTTATATAAGACGTTTAAGCTAAAGTTACACCACCCTCCAAGTATCCAGAGACCGCGGCTTTAAGCCTATGGATAGAAAAATATTTCGAAAAAACAGTAACATTCAGAATAAACACCCAAATACAAAACGAACACCATGGAATCGATTACGTACACAGCGAATTCACATACATACTTGAAGATAGTAAAAATATGAATGTAAAACATTCAGAATTAAAATATCGTAACTTACCTTCAGTGTCCATTATTAATTAAAAGCTCTTGTCAAAGTTAACATCACATGCCATGCCACTTAAATCGGAAAGTTAGTATTGTTACAGAAGTGTCTCCATCAAATAAAGAAAATAAAAGAGTAATCGAGGCACTAAGCTGAAGCGAAGAATAACGGAATCGATTCCAAGATTTTAACCGAAATTATTATGAGAAAATACGTAAAGAAAAAATACCTTCAGTCACGTTATAAGACAAGTACAATTTGGTCTTCAATAGAAAGGATTCTTGAATTAATTATTTTAAGCAAAAGCATTTTAACAACGTCTAGTAAGTAATTGACGTCATTTATCGACAGACAATAACATGAAAGCTTGAAACCACTTAATAGCAACCTTAAGCTCACAATAATTTAAAATTAACTTTAAACGTACATAATTTACTCCTTGTAATGTTTTAAAATAATTATTAATTATTCATTTTTAATAACAAAAATAAATGAGAGCATAAAAAAATAAAAAATAGTATGAAAGATGAAATAAAAGTACCAGGACACCATGAATATGAAGAGAAAATAAATGTGGGAGACAAGCGGGATGGACAAACAGTGTGGGTTAGGTTTGGGTAGTGTACCTAACAGGGGGATAGCGTCGGAGACCTGTGGCAGGGTCTCGGCTACCAGGTTGAGGAACACCGTCAGCGAGAGAAGAATAGTGACTCCTGCAATCAAACACATGGTTAACATCCCTACTGACGTTGATATCGTTAATCAACTCTTCGAAGTTCTAAATCATGTTGGACGTTCCCTAAGCGAGACGGTTATGAATGATGACAAGAACGAATGACAATCTACGCCAAGAAACACTTACCGTCTTTATGTGTCTGGATCTTTGCGGCCAACTAACACCGACACAAACAGTCATACCACACTAGACAATCTAATATTCATTTCAGTGCACGCTGCTTCCGAACGGCTCTTAAAAGTTTTATTACCCCTTTGGTACGTTCAACAAGCTGTATAGCGTGAATTCTTGGCTTTTACGGTACACGTTTATTATTTCTGATTAATTCTCGCCTCCACAATGTAATATTAAATGGTTCTTGTTGCTTTTATCGTTGGTTTGGGATGAAAATTAAATGCGTTTGCAATTCTTGTTACGATTTTTAATTTTTTTGATTGGTTTTCTAGCATTTGTTCCCTTTTTGAGTATCTTTTGAATTTCAATGGGATGAAATTCTGTTAGAAAATTATTGTTTTCATAGGAGATGCTATCATAACAAAGTACCGGTTTCCTGGAAACCCATTAATATTTTAATGTAATAAAATTTCATCAAACTAATGAAGATTTCAAATTACTAAAATTTCGTAGAATTGTAAATTAACATGTTAATATCAATTAATCTAAGATTCTACGAAATTCACCATCAACACGCTTGCAGTTCCTGCTATCTAAAATTTTACTGATAAACAAATAACTGGCCCTATTATGCATCCTTGAGGTACTCCATTGATAATTGTATTCAAAATGACGGTAGCAGCGTGCACTTTTACCAGCACTATGTCGTACAGTGCGGTACCTATTAATGGCACAGCATCAGACGTGGACGGCATCTTTTCTGCGACCAGGTTCAGAAACACGGTCAGTGACAACAAGATTGTCACACCTGCCAACCGGCCAACATAATGTGATTAAGTGAATCGAACGCTACACGTAATACCATAAGCACTTGATTATTGCTTGATAGCGTGTAATAAAAGCATTCCACTGTTTTTCTGCGTGGTCATTATCTTGAATGGCTACCACATTTTCATTCACATCATCATTAGTACTGCATTACTTGAAGTAGGTTCATGTGCTGCAATTACTAAAATACACGATACGATGGTTTAATATTTTTAAACTGAAACATTTCTAGTAAATCCAAGTTACAATTTCAGTCTAATTCAATACCATCACGCAAACATAATCAAGAACTTGAACAATTTATTAAACATTCCCTTACATTTGGACGGAACTCAACCGTGAATGATACTTCAAATCTTACTCTCTGAACAAGGCCAATTTTCTAGTCTGTGCAATAATAATTCTGACGCCTCCTTCAAACGTTCACCATTAAATTTAAGTAAGTTCTTAGTTCCAGTAGAGCTGCTTTTAAATACTCAAGTCTCATCACTTATAATTGAATTGTAAAACTGTCTTTTACGGACCACGAATGATCTTTAGGTACAAATTATTGGAGCAGGATGCCTTGTTTTTTGCTTGTAATCCTTCGTTGGACAGCCCACTGACTTTGTCTTTGGAGAGCTACCTCTAAATCTCTCTGGGTTATTTTAGACAGAAAATTGTGTACAAATACAACTTTAATACTATTCGACATCACAAGCAGTGTAATATCAATTATAACGCTAACCTACTTACAGACTCCCTCTACTGTTGACACATATAAAATTTACTGCAAACTCGAACGTACATCAGCACTTGTGCCATATACACGAATGCGATACGAATATGCACATTGTGGCCTTTTCAAGATAAGAAAATGGAACACGATTTCGCTCCGTTCTTCCGTACCTCTTTTGCTTACTATACATCCCGCGTTATTCATATGTCAACAAAGCAGATTTTCTTCGGAGAATGCTGAATATTTTAGCTGTAGTGAATTATCTAGTTTCGTTCAAGACAGTAAGATACTTTGGTTTGGTCGACTGTCTCTTTGTGCTAGCAGTCTTGCAAGTACGATTGCTTAACAGTTTATTTTCTAGTTTCGATTCAGCGGACAAACACCATCTCACGGAATTTGCTACTAGCCCAGAGTCTAGAACTCAAATAAATTTAATAGTCCCTAATAGAAAGGGACTTTACACGTACTGTATACCTCTCCTCACCTACCAAGGTTTATATTTTAAATTATTTTAAGTATACTGACCGAGAGTAAGTTTTTCTCCGGAGTCAGGCGGCAGTGTGAACCCGAGGAGTGCCATCGAAGAGATGAGCACGCACGGGACTATGAGGTTGAAGAAGTAGTACAGGGTTCTTCTCCTGATCATGATGGTGAATGTCACGTCGACGTAGGGCTCCGGACAGCACGCGTACGTTATCGTGTTCTTTTTGCCTGGCATTCCTGTGGGTGGGCAAGTCAGTGGAAGATTGATCATAATTATACAAGTTGGTTTGAATAAAGAATTGAAGATAAAAACAAAACAAAATGAACCAAAACTTATGGCAATATGGCAGAATAAAAAATGATGATGATTTTAATAAAAATATAATTATGATATAATT